>OW052238.1:9842296-12292296 GCA_932527175.1 Operophtera brumata | reverse complement strand
TGGAAGGCGTCCTTCCTTCGCGCCGGCGTCTACCCAGAAAAGACATCAGAAGCCGCCAACGGAGACGAAGTATGTGAACCGCAACGACTCGTCTGTACTGCCTGTTATTCTGATCTATTACTTCCCTTATATCTTCCTACTATATTACTTTAAATCTACCCCGTATTATGTGAGCTTTTGTAATGAATATATTGCTTCATAACCAATGATGCATATACCGTTATGTCAGTTTATTAAAACAATATGTTGTTTTGTCATGCTATACAGAGTGAAGGAAGAGAGGTTTGTTCTTCAGGCTTTTGAAACAGTCACACACACACGAACACACGTAGACACACCGTGTGTTTCGAAGTGAATTTCGAGAACTTTAGTGTTCTTATGTAAAATATAAACCTATTTTTCTATTTCCTGTTTGTTTGAGTATGTTTTTGTAGATTATTTCTGTTCAAATTTATATGAAAATGCATTAGAGTTCCGTCGCTAGATAATACACAGTTCACGCGTTCATTCTGTTAACAAAACTCACAACCCTTAGCTAGATATATTTATGAAATTTCTGTGTTTTGGGTGAAGATTTTTGTTTAAGACTTTTTTGTGTTGTCGAATTGACCTTCGTAGCATGTTTATGTTTTTATTTGTTTTTTATTTTTAGTTTTTTCTGCCGGGGTTGGGTGAAAATAAAAGAGTAAGTCCAAACGCATCTCAAAGCTTGGTTTGCCTAATTTCGAATTGATTCAGGGGTGGTTTGGAATTGATGATATTTCGATTTTTTAAAGCATGTGCTAAACAATGGCCGCTGGTAGAAGTAGGTCTCATCGAAAAGGAGGAATGTTGTTCATTGTATCTACCATTTTGTTGGTTTGGTTTTGGTGTCTCTCGTTTTCGCTTTACAGCACGATCACATCTTTCGTTTTGTATGTATTGGATCTACTAAAAATTATACGGGATTTTCGGTAAGTACTTTAGAAATAACATTTATGCATATGTTTGGGAAACCTGTGGCGCGCAATCAAGTCTAAGTACTACTAATATTTTAAAGGCTGCGAAACTGCTTTCTCTATCACGCCGTAATGGCTGAACTGATTTCTATGAAATGTTGTTTAGAGTTAAATTAGACCTGAATGAAACATGGCAACTTTTGATACCGGTACCACGCGAGGAGCCGCCTAAGCTGGACCATTATATATTTTGTGATCAAAATCGATCTTTGAGGTGCATAGCAGTTATAGGAACTTTCCTTTTAAAAATAGTCTTGACCTTAAGTAAAAGCTTGTAAGAACTTACCTGTTCCTTTATCCCTTTTTTAGCAATACTTCTATTTAATTAGACTGACTAATATAATTCAGGCTAACTATACAGAAAGCTTCGAAGAACGCTAAATACACTGTCCAGGTAGATGAGTGGCATGATTTTTCTAAAGCTTTGTATCCTTCACTGGACACTGGTCAGTGAATCCAAAACACTCTTGCTAAGACATGAAATGGAAACTATTCATTCAATCCAAAAGAACGACATCTACTCGTATTCTAAACTTCGCCTACTAGTAGTTTAAGACCGCTGACACGTAGTATCATATATTAAATCTTACCAAGTACCTTGTAATTAATCTTTGCCGCTGATCGCGTATTATCTAACCCATCTTCAACAAATCACTATTTATGCTTCATTTACATGCTTGCCAAGCCTCGGCAAGCGTCCATAAGCACAAACGTGAACGTGTGTGGTTGGCTTGGAGAAGCTTGTCACCGTTCAGGTTGTATCGGTTTTTGAACGCGAATCAAAGGACGCTGGCGACAAGTGCTTGCGACGCTCTTACACGTTGGTGCGGCTTTATCACCGACGGATGTTTTGCGCTGTGCTGAATCCAAAATCAGTGCATGGTCGAACGAGGACACTATACCCTTTCTTCATTTTGCTTCTATTTCAAATAAAAACATGATAAACTAAAGCCGAAACTAGTTTGATTTTCGCCATGCTTGTCTGTCCGGAACACATTGACGCACTCGCAAAATGCGAACCTAGCGTTTGTCTTGTGGTTTGGGATGCTTGCCGAGGATGGACAAGCATGTAAATCCAGCATTAAACTAATTAATATTTTGTTACCAATGTTTTCATACATTAGCTGTCATCTTGACCGCACGAATGGTTACGTTATGGGTTGTGTTCGTGTTGCATTAGTGTGTCATTACATAACACCCGACAGTCACATACATAGTCCTGATCCCACACTAACACACATAGTCCTGCATTGGTATTCGGGGCCTCGTGAAGCCTCACCGTGAATATTCAAAATTTGCGCAGTAAGAAATCTGCAGTCGGTAAAGTTCGGCGTGTAACGCGTATCGCGCAACGCGTGAATTAGATGACACAAAATATGAAGTGAATTGGCTCAACTCACCGTACCCCGAATACCATAGCAGATCCCACACTAGGATTTCCTGTGTTGTGGTTATCAGGGACTACGAGTACCATGGTTGGTATTATTTAAACAGTTTCAAATTGATTTCAATTAGTAAAATACTTTTGATTTTGAATTACATTGAAATATTCGGATAAACAGTCAGTGTACTAGCGGGTAGTCTTGGTTTACTAGTCGGCGAAGTTCGTTAATGTTCACAAATCACAACTATACCTAGTGCACTTGGAGTTGACGGCTGACTTTTTTTTGATCCGGCCCACTTAATGAAGAGGATGACATTATCTGTCTCTCTCACCGTGAGTAAGGGCGCGTTCACATAGAACGTCCGTTTCACAGGTCAGTTTAAACGTATATGTTATTAGCGTATGTTGTTGTATGAGCGAGTTCACACAGAATACAGTATTCCGGATTCCGGAATACTTACATGCAAATCGTGCAAATGCATTACACACATATACTTACTTACTTACCGCCTTTACATGACGGTGAGAGATACAGACATCCAAAGACCAAAAATGTAATAATAAAAACCATTTAGAGTCGTGTTTCTTTCATAAAACTATTGTAAATGTTTGGTCTCTCAAATTATTTCAAAAAACTTAATGTCAGTCGTGATAAATCATGTGCGTGGTATAAACGCTAAGTCATTTCGTTTCAGAGCTCAGACACTTCTGGCTCGAGCAGCATGGATCCGCAGCTCGAGAGGCAGGTGGAGACCATCCGCAACCTCGTCGACTCGTACATGCGTATCGTGACGAAGACGACGCGCGACCTCGTGCCCAAGACTATTATGATGATGATAATCAACAACGCCAAAGACTTTATTAACGGGGAGCTGCTGGCGCATTTGTACGCCTCTGGTGATCAGGTTGGTACTAGTTCTTATCGCTTCGACTGCCGAACCACATCTGGAACGTACTGTTTTCAGGCAAAATTTTGATGTACTAATTAATAATGACCGTTTTGAAGGACAAGAGCTTTATAGGCATCATGAGTTAGAGGAAACACTAGAAATAATTTAAAAAATGATGGAAAAAAAATATGTTTAGAAAATCTGTTCAGAAAGAGAGCCGTCGTGACCAAATTGTGAACTAACGTTTTCTTTAGTGTATATAACTTTTTATTTAGTTTATGACTCAAACTGTCGGCATTTTGAATTATATACTAAAGAAATAGTTACTGTTTTAAAAGGATTAAAACGGAACAGATGCGCTATTGTATTGCCCGTTAACAAAAGAGATAAATACGCACAACTACGCCCTCAAATCTCACGACGGGTCTCTTCCTGAACAGACTCTAAATAATAATGGGAGGGCTATAGAAATATTCTTAACCTTGTTAACTCTAGACTATTAAGCATTGCAAAATTATGTATAATTTTCATAGATTTAAATATGGAGATGCCAATAAATCCATTTTGACACCAAACACCACCGATCATGTGTGAACTAAGTCTGGTTGTCGTTGGTGTCTCGCATCCATTTTACACCGAAAAATTGGCGGTAATTTTTCACGTTATCCGCCCTGTATTTACGCTAGTAATAATATTTTTCCAGTCCCAAATGATGGAGGAATCCCCCGAGGAAGCCCTCAAGCGCGAGGAGATGCTGCGCATGTACCACGCGTGCAAGGAGGCGCTGCACATAATCGGCGACGTGTCGATGGCGACCGTCAGCACGCCCGTGCCGCCGCCCGTCAAGAACGACTGGCTCGAGGGCCGACTGGACTCCAACCCGCGCCTCTCCCCGCCCTCCCCCGGCGGCCCGAGGCGAGCCACGCCTGCGCAACAAGGTAACACACAAGAACACGTCATACACACATTCCTCAAGCCAAGTTCGACATACAAGTTTGCCTATGTGTACATTGTTTGTTTTGTGCAATAAAGAATATACTATTCTATTCTATTCTATTCCTACTAGTTTTCGAGAAGCATACTTGCTATTTACAAACTGATATGTTATAAATTTTGAAACTATCATGGTTATGTACATTCTTTTCACTAGAAACGGGATATTTACCATGATTTTTGAGTTCTCCCGTGATCATGGCGCATGCTACAGTGCCGAAATATCGGGAACAATCAAAACTCAAAACTGTCTGTATGGTTCAAATCTTGATATACGATTTTGACGCAATTCCTATGATCCGATTGAGCCGATGTTTTGTGTACAAGTCAAGTTATAATCATAATACTGTATTATGGCGACAGTGGGCTGATCTGATGATGGAGACAGAAGATGGACAATGGAACTCTTAGATGATTTATAGTAGCCTGGCAGTGTTCGCGCTCATTATGAACAGCTCACGGTTCCAATCATTAATTTAAAATAAAACTTTGGTGTCTTGTTTCCTATCACATTTCAAATAATAGAGCCACTGGCAGTACAGTAAGCCTCTTTATAAAGCTGGTGAGCAGTGCCTGAGAGTAGACAGCACACAGCTCTCTTCAACATCAACTTTTTGATATTACAATAGTGTTCACTCACAGAGTGCGCGTGTTGGATACCGTGTGCTTACGATAGTGTAACTTTACCTTTATTTGTCGCATCGTGGACCAACCTTTATTTATCGGTTCTCATTCGTAAAACTCGTAGCTGAGAATCATTTTAAAATTAATATACGTCTATTGTTTTTTGTCCTTTTGCTGACGTTTCGAGACTTTAGAAGCTATCCCATTGTTAATGTAATCCTCGGAAGCCTACACGCTGGTCTATGCTCGAATGAAGCTATAATATAGCGAAGTATAAATAGCGAGCTGTGATTATTATTGAGCTGTGAATAGATTCTCAAAAGGCTGGAAACGTCAGCAGAAGAACAAAAAAACGGGGAATTATCCATAATATAAAATTTATATTCTGGTGTAAACACCAGGGAATGGCCAGCATGTATTATTTTTTTATCAGGTGGGCCAACAGCTTGTCCTGCCATTCATACACTTAAAAAAACCCAAAGCACTCAACACTTATACTGCGATCACCAATCCGCCTGCCAAGTCTGGTGATTATGGCAAATCCTTATTGCATTCAATACGAAGCAGGCCTCGTCCAGCAGTGGATATCTACCGGCTGATGATGATGATGTTGCTATTCATCTTATCATCCCTATTACAATATGTGTGTCTTGGTCTGATGTTGTTGTTTCGTTGTCTACACGTAGCGTATGACGCAGGTCCCATGGGGCAGCGCGGCGCGCCGATGCCGCCGGCGACGGGCCGGCCCGCGCCCCCGCTCCCATCGCGGCCTGGCGGCGCCGCGCCCCCCCCACCCGCCGGCCGCCCCGCGCCCCAAGCCGGCCTGCCTGCACCGCTCATACCCACGTGAGTACCTTACCATATTCTCATCTGCTTGCGGATTACTTAACTCTGTTGCTATCAGTTTCAATTCAATTATTTATTTCTTGTGAGTAAGTGATTTACAATAAACTAAAGGTACATACACATTTTTACAATGACGCTAGATAAACAATTTACTTTTAAAAAATACAGTAGATCTCAAGTATATAAGTAAAACACAGTACTCCTCAAGTATGTGGTACAATAAAAACAGTCTTAACTCCCAGGCCCTTTTGTTATACAGGTCATCAATGCTGTTTCTATCCGAAATGGCGCTCATGTTATTAACAAATTTACGGAGTTTGCCTAAAAAGCTTGATTGCAATGAGAATGCGTAGATTAGCTCATCACTAAAACAGCATCTCATATAGATCTCTGAAACCGATAGCAACACAATTGCGTAGTCGCGCCACTGATACTAATGGAAATTGTTATTGTTTTGAACTTCTGTATCGGAACTTTTATCACAAAGTGGGGATAAAGATCCCGGGATAAAACGATTTTACAGTTCGACTATACAATAACTGTATATCCTGGGAGTCTGTTTTACCCCCACTCGTGTATAAATACAAGTTGATGTCATCGCATCACCAAATTTTTCATGACAGCACAACTGGAAATCTAATCATTCTTAAAATATTTAAAGTATTGCTTGTAAAATATTAATTTGTGCTAGAAATAAGTTTGTTGTTGCGATGTCGGGCGTGTGTTGATTATTGTTGTGTCGTGTTCCGCACACATTGGGTGGGATTGTGTAACGGGTTACATCTGAATTTACAAAATGCTTATTTGAAGATCATGTCTGGCCAAGAATATCAAGATACATAATTCAGCCAAGAATTGATTATAAACTAAATTTAATAAATTTGGATCAGTAAACTGTCGAAATTTCTACCGTATCCTAACATATTTTTTTACCGAGTTGTGGTTGATGGATATAACAGAGCTTACTGGAAATTTTTGCTTTGCTTTTGTAGGTTTCTTGAGGCATTTGTGTGGGTGATGTAACAGCCATAATTTACACCTAAAATATAATATTTATATACCTTAAAATTTGTGTAATGTACTATTGAATATATATTTACAATATTTGGAAGGGTTATGGATTGTATTTGCTTATTGTGTAGTATGTGTGACTAATAGTAGGCATAGATTGAGCGTGTGATTGTTTTCGCAGGCGACGCTAAGGCAAGCAGACCGCGCCCTCTAACTAATATAAATACGAACAAAGGTACTAACCACGAGCTTGTTAACTTATCACAGTTGACAGCTCTTAGCACTACTAGTACAGGCAAATTAGGCGATTTTTAGCAAAAGTGTGGAAGTAATTAGATGTAGTCACAAAACCTTTTCTAATTGTTTTGTTTGGCTTGAAAATCACCTCTAATATAACTTTCAGCAAATTCACCCCCCCGGAACAGGGTGAAATAGGGTGAAAACCTTATAATACCCGTAACTTAATGGGGAAAATAGATGTAGTCGGTGCAATTTGGCATACACTTAAGACCGTTATGATCTACATTTGCACCAAGTATTTTTTTAATCCGACTTACGGAACATACGAAAAAAAAAACATTTCTAAAAAAATCTTTTTTTCTGTATTGCGGTTCGGGGGAAATTGAAGTAGTCGGTGCAAATTGACAGAATTACCAGAAAAATGGGCCAAATAAATTACCAGGTTTGCACCTGGGTACCTCACACGGAAGTCACTTTTTCCATATTTTATTGTCGCTCTACTTCGGGGAAATTTCAGGCAATTCTGGAATTTCACTTAAACTTATTCATTTGATTAGTACTACATTCGCCAGCCATTGAATACTGGAATTTATATACGGAACATGCATTTTTTAAGTATTATATATGTAAGTTCAGTGCGGAGCTAAGAAACTAATATATATACTGTGGCGCTACACTGCTAACACTGTCCCCCGACCGCGGGGTGCATCCGTATTGATCCCAGAAAATCATCCCACGAGCTGAAAGTAATAATAATTATTCCGGATTCATACAATTAATATTCATTTCATTTATAGAGTCCGTATTAATCCCACCTAGAAATACCTACATCTAAAACGAGTGAAAGTAACGTCAGCAAAAAAATATGTTATTATGGAACATCTATTTATTTCTATTAAAACTTCCGTGAGTAATATTCATAATTGAAAAAACCGGTAATAACTCACGTAGGTACTTGTTCCGAGTTAAGGAACGAGGAGTCCTTGAGGAAGGGGGTATTAAGTCCCAGAAACTCGAGTCGGGTGTTAGACTCGGAACAAGTACCTACGTGAGTTATTACCGGTTATTTCAATTATCTATTTATTTCATAAAATTGTTGGTATAAAATAATCAACAAAGTAATAATATATACAGTGTGTCCCAAAATGTAGTGTCAAGCCGAAGTCCAAAGAAAGGTTACCCCCAGAGATACCCGAATCACCCCCATTTCGCGATTTTTAGTAGTTTTCGAGTTATGTGTTTTTAAGGCAATCGGAGCTCTTACACTTTTTTGGCCATTGTGGCTCGATTCGTTGAGGTAGAGGCCTGTTTTTTTTGTTGTAAATAAGCTAAATACTAGGGCTACCTTGTCTGATAGCATTTACATCAATAGCACCTACTATTGCATTAAAATAAAAATAATAATATGAAGATATTTTTTTTTTTTGCCTAAACTCCTACTTTCAATGAACGTTTAAAAAAAACACATAATCTTTTTCATCCAAACCAAGATAGGTTTTTACCAACATTAAAAGGTTAGGTTTAACCAACATGGCTGATGTGACAGCTATTAGTCATGTAACCTTGTTCCCGATTCTTGCACAGGATCATAAAAACACTCAATTTAATAAAAGTTAGTTCAAAAAAGAGTTTTTGAAAATGTTCTGCAAGTCGGAATTAAAAAGAAATGTGACAGTCTGAAGACTGTATTACACATAAGCAATAGTAAAACAACCCATCTTTGTTGTTCAAGGACATTATTTTCTACATACGAGGCAGAAACCTGCGACAGATGGTGGGCCCATTCCAACTGCCAGATCGCCTAAATGGCGAGTCATACTTGAGCTTTTTAAGAGAAGATTTAAATTGATAATCCACAGATATCATTTTACTAACACGCCGAAACATGACTTTTTAAAACGACGGCGCACCATGTCACTTTGCGTCAAAAGTTAGACAATATCTTAATGACAGGTTTTTTTTAATACTACTTAGAATGACTGAACAAGCAGATGGTCCACCTGATGATAAGCGGTACTCTCTTCCTATGAACAGTGCTTTATCACATAGGTCACGCCCTCCTAGGACGCGCCCTATGTGACATTGCACTTCGCCGGCCACCCTGAGACATAAAGATGAAAAGTCTCATGTGACTGTAATTTCACCGGCACCCATACCCTTCAAACCGGAACACAGGAATGCGAGCACTACTGCTTTGCGGCGGAAATAGGTATGGTGGTAGTAATTTCCCGGACGAAGTATTTCACAAAAAAACTCTACTACTACTAACTAAATGCGATACTTGGTGATAAATGGATTGGCCGAGGCGGGCCTATCGCATGGCCCCCACGATCTCTCAACTTAAACCCCATTGAATTTTTTGTTTGGGGATATTATAAAGAGATTGTTTACTCTCGAGAGTGCCGAAATGTGGAAGAATTGCGAAAATGGTTGACCCAGGCAGAAGCAACAATTCAAAAGCAACAGAATCGATTTTCTACGCTTTAAAGATATTTTTTTAGACGATGCTGATTATGTATTGAGCAAGAAGGTCGCCATTTCGAAAATTTATTGTGATGATTCACTGAATACATGCAATGCTGAAAGTGATTATTTAGTTTTATTTAAGATTTCACATAATCTTAAAAACCAGAATTTCGCATTCAACTGTTTAAATTGAATATCATGAATGATCTCGTAAAAGAATCTCAATCAAATTTACATGATAAATAGCTGACATAATGACCAAGTTTTTAAGATAGGTTTGGATGAAAAAGTTTATGTGACTTTATTTTTAAAATGTCCTTAGAATGTAAGGGACTAAACAGAATTTTTAATTTTCCCATATTTTTAACATAATTTCAATGCAATGGTTCGTGCTGTGGATGTAAATGCTTTTTTTGTTACTGTTTCGATTACTTTAAAAACCGATATCTGATATCTTTATTTTTGTTTGTCAAACAAAAATTAGTATAAAATATTTAAAAAAAAAGTGAAAGCCATTTTTAAAATATTTTTTCAGGAAAATCACGGACTAGGGTAGAAATCGTTTCAGAGAATCAGAATTTTACAATTATTTATAACATAAGCTTTTAGATAACATCAATATCCTATACAACGAGCAAAGATTCGTATATTATATAAATATTTGTAATGGCACAAGAGGCAATTGAGATTACTAAATACAGAAATTTCAATAGAGAAGATGGTTTTCAATTATCTGGAGTATGGAAGCCTGTGGTGAGAATGTGTAAGAATCAAAGCGGATACCGATAGTGTTGTGTGTCGAGTTGGGGTGAAGAGTGACAATGAAACCGATGGTAGTGGTATCGTTCATAATAAAAGAGTGAGAAAGAGGGTAGATTGATATATCTGCCAATAACATCTACTCGCAAAGACATTAGTTAGTTCTCCCGTGATCAGATACGATTAGAATACGATTTAAAAATAGTTTTTATTGCACTTAATCCAACCTAATGCCGAATTTGTGCAATTTATAAATAAAATGTGCAATTTCTAAATAAATAACGAAATTCCGATATTAATATCGGAATGCCAATATTGAGATGTAATATCGGAAATCAGTATAGGAATTGAAAACCTTCCGATATTACATGCCCTAAACGTGACAAACAAGCAGACGGCCCGCCTGATGTAAAGCAGTCACCGCCGCCTATGGACAACACCCACGGTATTGCAAACGCGCTGCCTACCATTAAGATCCCTATTGATATTTCTCTTGAATTTACCCTTATTGTATAATTTATAAGTATTTGTACTATCTGCAGATGCATTTGTACTATGTTCAGGATGTTATTAATGTTATGTTATATGTTTTCGTTGGGTATTTTCTATGTATAATTAAAAAAAAAACTATGTAATGTATTGTATTAAAGTATATCAGTTATCTAGAACCTATAACACAAGCTCTGCTTAGCTTGGGGCTAGATAATGTTGTGTGAACTTTCCAGCATTATTTATTTATTAAATATTTATTTATGATGGTGACAGCGAGCTGATCTGATGATGGAGACGGAAGGTGGACAACGGAACTCGTCGATGGATGATAGTAGATTACTGGAAAAACTGTAGAGGTTATTTATTTTTACTTCTTTGCTTATATCCCAAAAGTTGCACAGTCTAAAATAAAATTAAAACTAGTTTTGAAACGTCTATGATTGTTTCACTTTTTTACCCTTTCTTTGGCCCCAATATCTTCTACAACCCCCGAACCAATTTAGCTCATAACCTTACACAAATTGTACTAATACTATATACCCATCTACCAAATTGTATAAAGAATACTAGTTTTGTAAAGAATATATCAACAGTTCGCAAGTTATCTTCAGACAAACATACAAACATACGAACGCCAATTGTTAATAATTTGCATCCAACAAAAATATATGAAAATGATAGTAAGGCATTTTTCTGTCTGACCGTACTAATATCCATTGTTAAAGGCCGTGGCGTGGTATGAATCCGGACTACATTTTGCGATTAATATGGACAAATATACAATTTTATTATTGGTGGGATGAATACGGCCTACATTTTGGTATGAATCTGCACCCCACCCACGCCGTTGATTTCTTATTAAGATCTATTATTAAGAAGTACTTCCGGTACGAAATTTGTGGTTTTTTTTACGTGCGAATGTGGTATACTGATAGTATATACCATAATAAAATTTGCACGACTACATAAGTTTCCCCCGAAGTACAATTTACAAAAAAAGAAAAAAAACTATGTTCCGTAATTCGCTGAGGTGTGCAAAACTAATATAATGTTTATAATACTTATAGAAACCTTATGTAAGTTTGCACCGACTACATAAATTTCCCCCGAGCTGTAAACTAAAAAAAACAAATTCACAGTGTTTCCCACTATGCACGTAGTTTTAATTAAAATCCATAACGCACTAAGACTGTCTCTATAAGTAATTGAACTTGCACTTAACACTTTTTTGTTTTTTCAAAAGTTATAATTTTTCAAAGTTTGTACTTAATATTTAAAAGCCTTCCGTATGCGCCAGAAACGGTGCAAACCTGGGATAAGCTTCTATTCGTGTCATCTAACGATTCCATAAGAATCCACGACTACTCGACTTAGGGCCACACTTTTTGCTAATTTGCCTGTACTATACCGCATACCGTTTAACATCGGGGCATTACACAAACTACTCTAAAACTAACATTGTTCAAAATTGTAGTAAGTTAACAAACTGACACAATACGTTATAAATAAATTATACATAATGTTATATACAATATTATTAGTTATATAAAATCAATACTTATGATACGTCTGAAATAATGTTGCTTCCATGAAATTTATTAAAGTTATAGTGAAATTATTACTACTTTTAGAATATCGATGAATTATATTCTGCTTTTGTATCTCCTGCGGGCAGCCTGTCTATAAATAAATCATTTTCGTCGTTCATATTTTCTTACTTTTTTATCCAATATAAACTTTTTGTCTGCGATAATAGTTTTATGATTAACTATGAAAGAGGTTGTGGACTCATCGAACAATATGAAAACACTGCTGCCCACAGTGAGATGGATGGTTACGTAAATCAATATCGATTACTAGATGTCTAATGAAATTATATTACACTCATAGACCGGGAGCCAGCACTAAAAAACACGTATGATTAGCAAAAACTTTTTGAGAAGTTGCCCAAGGTTATAAAAAATAGGGCAGTGCAAGTATAGCGGCCCGGTGTTGGTGGTGCCTTGCGGAATGTTTTTAGTAGTAGTAGAGCTTTTTTGTGGAAGAGTTCGTCCGGGGAAGTACTACCACCATACCTATTTCTGCCGCAAAGCAGTAGTGTTCGCATTGCTGTGTTCCGGTTTGAAGGGTAAGGGTGCCGGTGAAATTACAGGCACATGAGACTTTTCATCCTTATGTCTCAGGGTGGCGGGCGCAGTGCAATGCCACATAGGGCGCGTCCTAGGTGGACGTGACCTATGAGGTAATGCACTGTTCATAGGCAGAGGTTACCGCTTAACATCAGGTGGGCCATTTGCTTGTTCCGTCATTCAGTAGTATAAAAAAAAAAAAAAAAAAATGTGGCAAAAAATGTGTGCACAAGTGCCATAATCATGTTTTTGTGACATATTTATGTCTGGAATACGAATAAATTTGTGCCAGACCGATATCATTTCTCTAAGTAAGTTTACAGGTTTATAACTTTACTTAAAAGCATAATGATATCGGTATGGCACAAATTTATTAGTTTTCAGACATAAAACATATCTCAAATACATGACTATGGCACTTGTGACTGGTAGGTATACACATTTTTTGACAGATAAAAAGTATTGCGCACGCAACACCGACACCTACGGGACGTCATACTGGCCCAGCCCTTGTTTTTTAGAACACTATCTAACTTCTCATAAAGTTTTATCTTTGAGCTTCATACGTGTTTTTTGTGCCTTTTTTGTGTATTGCTCCCGGACTATTAGTTTTTGAAAGACTTTGTATCATTCAAAGTATTCTAGTAGGAAGTAATTCGTCAAACTGCACTTTATGGGGTTTACAAATACTAAAATAGTGTCAAAGCACTGCATGTAGATGTGCGTTTTGTGTGTGTGGTCTTCGATATTTATTTCTCTAAAGATTTAAACTTGTACGTTCTATCGGATAACCTTTCTCACTATTTAGAATAACACAGCTTTATTTAATAATGTTCTTAAAATATGCTTAGAATGACAACACTGTTTCACAGTTGCCCTGTAAGCATTACATAACATTATATTACTTTGCAACATTTAAACGTTATTATGGCGGTTACATTACCACAAAATGTCTTACTTACAGAGAAGCTGTGAGAGATCAATGAACTCACATCTCAGTTTCCAGCCATCTCAATTATAAAACAGTTGTACTCATATAATCTTGTCGCCCATACTTTTACAGTGCGATCGACTATCCCAAAGCTCTGCTAGAGATGACATAGCTCATTTGGAAGGACTCGTAATGTTCGTAGACTGGGTGTATAACTTTGCTAGGTTTACTAAGTTTTCCCCTATCTGTAATCTAGCTGGATCGTTTGCTTGTCCCAATAACACCCTGTCATTAATTTTCATTAGAATCGAGTCGGTTTCGAGCAGTTCTGTAACTAACAAACACATAAACAGAACAAACAAACAAAAACAGTTGCTTGTTAAAAAGATTAGCGAGATAATCAGTTCAAAAAGAGCTTTCGAGTGAGGTGTATGATATCTCTGGCAGTGCATGATGCTTTGGGTCGCAATTGCCCTCAATCCTAAGAGTGGATTTTGTAAAAAAAAAGACTAGACCTCCCGTCTCAGTTTCGCACAATTATACCCCTCATTGCACAGTTTAAACCGAATAGTGCAATAGACCAAGCATGCTCTTCTATAAACAACTTGATGGATAGGAGGCCTGGAGGCGCGGGCGCTGCCGCGGGGGCTATGAACCAGATGCCCCCCCACATGAGGAACCAGATCAACCAGGCGGTCGGGCAGGCGGTCACCAATGCGGCCATCAACGAACTCAGCTCGGCCTTCGCCAGATTCAAGTAAACGACGTATTTGTGTTTGTGGCGACTAATTATCAACAGAGAAACTACCTTTTCCATTTCAGACTTTATGCCTGATGATGTAGGGTTTGGTTTAGAAATGTTCGCTGTCCTGGTCTGGTACACAGCGGCCGGCGGTGGCCATTTTAATTCAGACTTTACGTTTATCGCTGTAAAGCTTGTTTTGGATAGGTCGCTGCTCTATTCCGCTAAGGATAGAATCTCAACTACGGAGCGTTAGTGGCTATTCTAACTCAGATTTTGTGTCTATGTTCGCAAAGTTTGTTTTAGAATGTGACAAACTCCTTCGCTAGGTGTGATGGAAGTGTTCGGATCGAGTTATCAAACAGCGCTGGATTTAGATTACAATTGATATTTGAACTGGATATTGGTGTTCACTAAATTAATGATTGCTCACATGGTACTTACTGGGGTTTAAATCCTGCTCATGTTTGGAACTCTCAACTCTGCCCCAAATTTTGATCCGTGGTGCCTAAAAGTAACACGATGTATGCAACGCACATAATTCTTTACTTATTAAGTCCTCAAATTGGCTTATGATCAGCCCGGAAGGCAATCTTAAGTTACTTACCAAATTTTAATTTTATTTGTGTAATTGAATTAACGTGTTTGGAATACCTTATCGGAGGCGTTCTGGAAAAAAGCCAGGTTCAGAGTACCCGAGCAAGAGGTAAGTCAAGATCGTAAAAAAAACTGTAATCCGTGGTCTCTGGAAAACAGGCATGAGTTTGTGTCTCTATCTACCAGTTAAATTCTGCAAGAAAACATGGGTTCATTAAATTCAGTTTTTTTACATCGATTAACGAATTGAGGACTTTTTAAGACAAAGGAATTAAAGGATTCTGTTTCTTATAACGCATAAATAAATCTTATGATAAATAGTGATACGTATCTGTATACAAATTAAGAAAGGTAGTGGTGTATTATTACGAACTAATTCATAGAGACAGAATACCTACATGCTTATGAAATAATATTGCCTACGTGTGTCACTGACTGCGTTTTGTAAAACTGTTATACATGTATGCTTTTTGTTTTGTCTAATTGTAACGTCATATTTCGTGCACTACACCTTCAATTTTATCGGTCACATTTAAGTTTTGTTCTTCATAAGTCAATGTTCCAAATTTACAAAGCTTGAATCAATTCTTTATTCCGTTTTTTGGAATTTGGGGAACTATTTGATATATTTTATGATCGGAGTCCAATCAAAATCCAAGATGACTAGTCCACCGATCTATAGATCCAACTACAGTATTCTAACTGATACTGTTATGAGTGTGTAATTAACCCCTTTATATACTCCTTTATAGATTTGTGTGGGAATGAAGAATATCAAGAGTTTTTAACCCCTTTCTAAGTAACAAAATATACTCTGTTGTGACTTTCAGTTCTTCTAAGTATTCGTTAAATATCTAATAATACTGTGTCTCCTTGGTGTGTTTGAGTTGCTCATAGTATGTGTAACATTTCACTGCTTGTGATATTAATATGCTTATTATTGTTATTCAAAGATTCCATACTACTAACTTCCTAAGATTCGGACCACATTGCTCAAACTGTTACAATGTCGAAGATCACACACTGAATACCTATAGGCTTTAGAACCATTAGTTAACATTCCAATTATTTCAAATATTTGGGATTCCCTATTAATTTTAGTATACAATTAAGAATATCACAACTTATTTACTATTATTGGAAATGTGTACATGTATAGTGTCCAAAAGTAATATAAAAACATAGAATAATATGTTCAGTATTATCTGCGTTTGAAATTGTTATACATAAAGCTTCATGGCTTCAGTGAAGTGCATATACATTGCTCCCTTACTTATAAACGTTATTTAAAATTAGTCCTGTCATTGTTTGACAGTACACAATAGTATAGCATTGCTTAACTTTTGACAGATGTATGATTTAGAACCAGTGCTGCATATTTACCAAATGCCAATGGTTATTATGAAATTAAATTTACTTTACGTGATTAATTGTAATATATGTTACATTCAGTGGCTTAATATAGGTGTATATTGGATTGTGTAGCTATAGCTAAGTTTATTCGCTGCAGGCGAGTTGTTCTACCCTGGAACGCATATCATATTGTTTGTATAAAGTGTGGCGAGGTCGTGCACTCGAGAGGAGAGTTTGTTAGTTGATGTTACCGCACTCGACACTCTGTCGCGTAGAGCTAGCTGCATAGTAACACTTAACGTGTCCACGTCAGTGTCTAGGTGTTTTAGTAGCTTAGGACTTAACACGCGCTCGTCTATAATGTTTTTTCAGTCTCACGTAGATTGGACGAAGCGTAAATACGTCATGTTATAAATGCATTTAATCGACCTATACTTCAGCTTACATGTTATTGTATATTTACAATTGTATTCGTAGAACACTGACGTAAAACAAAACTTATTAAATAATCACGATATCGTCGAGATTTGTACGAAAAATTAAATGTACTTATAAAGGCTAATAAGACCAAAGCAGCTGTCTCTTATATTGTAGCTGTTAGCAATACCTTTGGTCAATTATTAGAATGTTTTATTATTGGTGATACAATATGAATTCGTTATTAAATATAACATTTAAAGATCATGGGTATTTTAATCTTTCTAATTATCGTCATCACATACAGATTTAAAATCACAAGTATCCTTTGAAAGGATATCATTCATCGAATTAGATAGCTAATGATCGTGAAACATAGTTTTGGAAATATATAAAACTGGTGTTGTCGAAGGAGCAGCGGCGTGACGTCACTAGTCACGTGTGACGGCATCACATGACAGAACAGTTCCTACATCTCGGTATCATTGCTCTACCGATGTTAGCTAACACAACTAATCGTTCATCAAACGTTTTGCTCTCTTGTTAATAGCGTTAGTACCATCGAAGAAGGTATAGACAGTGATTGTTGGATTTGAAATAGTTTATGAATATTGTTAATCTTATGCTGTATAAATAGAATAATTAAATGCTATATGTGTACTAAAGAAGTTTGATTTATTTCAGTAGTTTATTGCATAACGAAAATTCTAAGCTTCATATCCTACTAACAGTATAATCGGATAAATAATGGCATACTGGATATAATTAGGTAAGCTGTTTTAATTAATGATAACGTTTATAGTTGTATAAATAGTAATTGGTAGAACGAGCATGTGTTAGCCGTAATTTAGCTAAGGCTGAGGTAAATAGACGTTACTTAGCACGTGCTTTAGCTGGGAACAAGTTATCGGATGCGTCCGTCAGCCGCGGCTGACGGACGCGGCTTATTGATATCTAGCCAGTACATTTAATACTACAATGTGCTAACTATCGGTCGTAAGACGCGGACGTGACCATGAGTCGCCCTTGAGTGTTCAGACGTCCGAACAGAATCTAGCCGGCTGGATGTGCAACTACCGTGCACATAGCTAAGTCGCGTCTGTCAGCCGCGGCTGATGGACGCGTCCGATTATTTGTTCCAAGCTTTAGTGTTGCCCCTGTCACTGTCTACCACGCGTGTTTTAACATTTGTGTGACAGGGACAGCGAGCTAAGTAACATATACAATAAAGTTTATCTCGGCCTAAGAAAAATATACTTTCTGCCCGACTACTTTAGAGAGGCATGAAGATGTCATTGAAAAAAAACCTGATAGTAAAATTTGCTAATGATTATTGTGATGTGGTCCACTGTGTAGTCGGGCTATGGTATTTTGAACTGCCCCTTAGTTATATAACTAAAGTAGATTATTAGGAAGCATGTACACAAGCATAAAATCTTTGAAAATAATCAGTTTTTGATCAGAATCACTGTATGATTATGTCAAGATCGTGAAAATAAAGTCTGCAATTCAGCGTATAAGCTTGTAGGTATTCATTCAGATAAATTATTGGCACTGCGTTGTAGGACAATTGTAAATAGGATTTTGGCTCCTTGAGCATTAATTAAGCCAATAGCAAGATCACTCATTAATGGCTGCAAAAGCCAAGACGATAGATCTGAGGTATTGGTTTAGAGCACATCCGCCAGATTCCACTTTTGTCAGATCATTTATTTGTCCTTTTTATACAAACGGCGATTTGACAGATTCTGCGTTTGTTATAAAATGGGCCTCGGTAGGTTATAAAGTTTCTTTAAAACTCTTTTAGAGCCGTATAATACATAAAAAGCTTGGGACCATAAGAAAACAGCGAATTACGAGCCATAGCATGCATTTAGTCCCTCTGTAGGTTGTTAGTTATTTAAACCACTTATAGCTATTTTACACATTCCCTTATTTGTCTTTCATGACCAAAAGGAACAATAACAAAAACATCACAAAAGTTAAATCTTGCGGATCTGTTAACCGAGGCATTCTATTGGTCAGTAGGACAGAATGAACACTGGAATTGGGCTGACCAATGAAATCCTCCAGATCTATAGTCCTGGGTATCGATTTTTGAATATCATCGAGTGATCAATCAACGAGAGTATCAGCAAACGAACCAATAGTCACCGATTTCCAAAAAAACTTAAACGTCACTGGTGACTAAAATCCTCATTCATATGTATGATACCATACAAGGCAGGGGACATCTTACGGTGAACGAGCTGTATCAATAAGCGTGCATCTCCCCACTCGATTTGAAATCAAAATATGACATTGTCATCTCAGATTAATGGATTTTCGTGATACTAAAAATCAACACAACCCATTACCCTATTTTATGGTACAGAAAAACTGGCACTTCTGGTAATGGAACGCATATCAATGAAAACAACTGAAATATTTGCAAGTTGGTAGAAAGAGTATGACTATCGAAAATGCGACTTTATGTAAAAAGTGATTTCGCAGTCATTGGTGATCTTTTTGTCATCAGTGAGTTCTAGTCATTTTGTATAGTCGTTGACACAAAAAAATCGATGCCCTGGCTGGGTTATTGGCTTTGTATGAACTCGGCTTAGCTTTTAGTGTAGTCTTGCACAAACAGTGGTCTTGCACTTGGACTAACGCGCAAGGACCCTCGTGTAAACTATGTACTATAATTTTTTGTTTTGTGTTTAGCCGGCCGCAGCCGAACATGCCGCCGAAACTGCCTGAGCGACCGCAGAACGGACGGCCTTACTAAACGCCCCTCTTCGCCACTTGTGATAAGATAGCGCTGTATATAACTTCTGCGTACATAAGCACTTTATACGATCGAATTGTGTATTCAGAGGCGGGGATTTTCAGGCTCGAATTTCTACATGTTGAAAGATTTTTGTTGATCGACATGTTGCAACCTTGTGCTCGTTTTGATCGATAAAAATTTAACAAAGCTGTAGAAATTTTATCTCATTCGGAATATTTAGTAGCGAAATAACCCGCCAGCTACATTAATGTATTTCTATGATGATTCCTCCTGGTTTCGTATTCTATAGTGAGCATATGCTCACTACGTGTTTTAACAGCGATACAAATGCGATACAAGCGCTTTGGTTGGTATACAGGGTCTGTTAAAAAATGCGCAAACTGATTTAGGCCCGAATTGGTATCATTAAAATAAACAAGTTTTGTTTGACGGTTTTTTGCAACCATTTCTGAAATTTTTGATGTTAAGTGCAAATGGACGTTTATTAAATAAATTGGCCTTAGATCAGCTGATTCTTGAAGAGAAAGTATAGGTACTTGTTTAAGTGATTTCAAGATAAATACTTTTACTCAAAACTCATACAAAATCAGCTGTTCAAGAAACAATTTGTTTTAGATTTTGTTATTATTAGAACACCTTTACATTATCAGAAAAAGTATGCCTGCCAGAAATCGTTGAAAAATTATTATTTTAATGATACGAATTCAAACCTAAACTAGTTTACGCGTTCTTCACCCGACACTGAGTTTTCCCGAATTTGTAATGCTATAAAAACGCGCGTTCCTGACACGCGCTGATAAAACACGTCGTGTGCCTTTATACTAAAATGTAGTTTTAAAGAAGTTGGCCTGTAAAGCCTGGTGCAGCTGGATGCCTCCCCAGTGTATTAAACAAGCGTTGTGCTCCCGTGTATTATGTTAAAGTAAAAGTTTACTTATATAAACGTGTTTAAAAAAATGTGTAATTTGTATATTTTTTACGGTTCTAGAGCGAGATTTTTGAGCGTGCATAATTGTAGCTTGTTTACCAAATCGGCGTAGAATGTTTTATACTTAATCGAATATTTTTATGGATTGTGTATCATGGTTTTCAAAGCGGAAGGCAGAGATGAACCAATAGAAACGTGTAAAAATCACGTCATCCACAAACAAGTGCGTCTATTGGTCGTACACATCTCCGCTCCGCTCTGGCCTTTACCAATTCTTGATAAACGATAACTTTACCTAGTATTATGACACACGGTATGACAATATTTATAAAATGAAAAATCACATTAGTTTTGTAGGTGAAATTAATTATTTATTTGAAAGTTTTAAGGCTCTATAGGTTCAACGAAAATTTTTGTATGAGGCGAAGAAGGCTACCGTGATACTGTGTTTTTGTGCATACAAAATAATATAAAAATGCCCTTTAAAGTTTTGTGAAATTTTGTTGATAAACTAACTCACTAACTCAATTAATAATTAATAGGTTACCAAATGTTTCAAAAATTAAAACGTGTAACAAGAAAATGGATTTCAATTTTAAAAAGGCGGGTATCTTTTTTTTCTATTGAAGTTATTCAAATAGTGCATTGAATTTATGATTTCACTGGATAAAAAGCCATAGTTTTTTTTTCCTTTTGGAAACTATAAGAACTTTTATCAAAAACATTACTTGAACCTATAGCGCCTTAACACGAAGCCTGAGTTCGCGAGTAGATAGTCGAAATGTTATGCTATACTCGTTTAGTTATAGATATATTTATAAATATAATAACGTTCTTCACAATGCACTTGAAAATGTTCGATTGATATTAGTATAGGGATATTGCAATGTTTGTGATAGAGGCTCTGACCTTGATTCTGTAAGTCAGTTTCTGTTTCTATAAATATTCGTTTCTTCGCATTTAGTATTAACTCTGACACGTTTGAAAAAAACTTGTAGCTTTTACTCTGCACCTTGTATTATTTAAGTCCGTAGGCCAAAAATATTACTCTGGGCCGCAAGATATGAGGTCGGCACCATGCGCTAACTGGCGAAAAAAGGACGGCTTGTACGAGAAAGAAAGAAATGACGCGCGGTGTTTTTTGATCGCATGGTTTATCAAATCGACAAACATTTGAATATGCAAGATGCTAACATTCGTATGGTATCTTGGTACGTAGGTTTTTTCCCAACCATAATATAAATAAGACGTAGCGATCGAAATGCCACGCCACGCGTCATCCCTTTCTTTCGCGGAGTACTGGCCGCTGCTCTTGTATTCGCTAGTTAGCGCCTGACGCTGAACACATGTCTAACGGACCTGATCTCTCTGTTTTATGCGTTTATTGTAACTAGTCAAAAAGTAATTAATATTTACCTCTGATTTACTTACTTTTACAAATTATCTAATTTATTTTTACGTATACATTCCCTCCGCCCCTATTGTCCGCGTGTCAGGGTACCTACTTTTAATTGTTTAAATGTATATAAATGTATAAATATTATATACTTGTTTATACTATGTGTACTGTTGTATACAATAAAATGTGTACATATATAATATATTTTTTCTTATAAAACTCAAGCAATATATTTCGGTAAAAAATGCTAGTTAGTACAAATATCAGCCTGTAGGAAGAAGTCACTGCTGGCCATAGGCCGTCGCCATATAATTCCACAATGAATGTCCTGAACCGCCTCCATGCAACGACTTCCTGCGACTTTTAACATGTTGTCGGCCCATCGAGGGGGCTTTCTACTCGTCTGGTTCAGTTGCCACTCGAGAGCAATTATTCCTCAACGGTTGTTGGTTCTGCGAGCTATATGACCTGCCCATTGCCACTTCAACTTACTAATTTTGAGAGCCATGTTAGTGGTCCAAATTCTTCTACGGATCCCTTCGTTTCGTATTCAGGTAAAGGTACGGAACCTTCGAGTACAGCTCTTTCCATAGCCCGCTGCGCGATTTTGAGCTTTTGTATGATGCTAATAGTTGGTGATCACGTCTCAGTACCGTAAATCATAACTGGCAACATGCACCGATAACCAGACTTTCATCTTGTGGCTCTCCAGTGCCTGTGATCTGAAGATATAGCGTAGTTTCCTCAAAGCTGCTCATCTGAGTTGTATTCGTCGGCTAACCTCATTCATAGAAGGTCCAACACCTTTCTAGTTGAATCGTTTACCCAAGTAGACATAGGACTCTTCCCGCCATTTTCGAAAAGAGACGTTGTCTACTTTTATTTTATTTCTTTTCCTAGTGTTTTCTTGAGTTATTTTGTGTTATTTTGGTGGCATTTTATCTAATGTAGCTCGTTTAAAAAGCACAAGTGTAGTGAAATGAAATGGAAGTGAATTGCGTGACTTTTGAAATTGGTGGAAATTGTCTACCAAAGTTTTAGTAAAATTGGCCACCGTTTTACTAAAACATGAATTGACTGTGACTTTGACGACTTGGAAGGAGTGTAACGTTGCAAAATATATTGAAAATACAATATAGTGAAAATAC
Source organism: Operophtera brumata (assembly GCA_932527175.1). NCBI lineage: Eukaryota > Metazoa > Arthropoda > Insecta > Lepidoptera > Geometridae > Operophtera > Operophtera brumata. The sequence continues at coordinate 12,269,179 of OW052238.1, read as the reverse complement.
AGATACTTGAAAATGGCAAATGCACAAGCCGTGCGGCGCCAACTATAAAAAAAAAAGAAAAAAAAAAGTAGACATAGTGGTCTAAACCATCTTAGCAGAATCGCAAATGAACATTGGCAAGAAACTAACAAACACCCAAAAAATACAGATCCTCGAAAATAAACAAATAAATACTAGGAAGGTAGGTAGGTACATCTACTGTTGTTGTTTTTCTTCCGAACGAACAAAAACTTCCTCTTACCCTAAATGCATATACCACCTACGCATTTAATTAGACCCTGTCTGAAAACCAGCGCTGCACTAAACCTAGGTCTGGTGCAGCTTATTCTGAGACAGGGACCTGTTTGACCCCACACAACACACAACCTATCAACTTACCAAAGTTTCAAATAGTTCTTATTTCTTTTCATTTTAATTTTAGTTTTTCTACTAGATCTGTATCCCTTCCTATCTTTCTGATCTTGTAGCACTTAGTAGATTTTTGTTTTTGTATTATGTGTGTGTTGTGTCGTGGGGAAAATAAATACATTTTCTTTCTTTCTTTGTTTCGTCATTGATAAATACTAGATATTCTGATTTTATATCAATAGGATCAATATATAGTATAAAACAAAGCCGTTATCTGCGTGTCTGTCTATTTGTCCGATTAGTTCTTTTAAACTACGCAACGGATTTTGTTGCGGTTTCACTATCATGTAGTGAATTTGTTCAGGAAGGTTAATATGTATAAATAAATTATCGTGCAAAGCCGGGGCGGGCCACTAGTGAAAGATAAACTTGAATTGAGTAAATTTTTGAGAAATCATATTCAGAAGATCGTTAAAATGTACAGGCAGAGTAGGCTTTTCCTGACGTCGTAGGTCGATTCTGCGCAATATTCTCAAAATCGACGATACCTTTATATCCCACTAATGTCTCGAGGATGCGACGGGAGGTTGGCGGGCGGTCTCTCTCCTTATCTCTGCATTAAGAAGATCCATGCAGATAAGGGGAAAAAGCCGGAGTGGGTTTGAGGGTCATGAAGTTGGACTCTCGTCATTATGTGAGCTTTAGCTCATTTATGGTGAGGGTCCCTACGGAAAATGTGAAGACTTACTTGATCCCTGACTTCTGGCCGAAAGGGGTGAAGTTCCGACGGTTCAAGGGCCGTGATCCTCCGGGCCGCGACGCGTCGGCTATCACACGTGTGTTAGATTAAGTAATAAATAAAGTGTTTTTATGTGTATGTTCGTTTCTAAGGTATTTATGTTGATATGGGCTTACTGTTTAGGTTTAGTACAATTCTCAGTAAGCCTGAAATAATGATTTTGAATTTGAATTTGAAAAAGCCGCAAACTGTATGGAAAGTAGATGGCGGGGTGGTGGGTTGGTTCTTCATTCTAACGAGTTGGAGAACGAGCCGGCCATCGCCCTGACCTCAACGAGTGAGGCGTTCCCCCCCTTTTTGGAGCGGGAGGAGTACGCCTTCTCTACCTCAGCGTGTCGCTCTGATTGGCAGAGGGCACAAACCCTCATCGTCTATACGTGTTCAAAGTGGCTGCTGACCAACCCTTCGGTTATACGCGGTAGCGCACTTTACCCGGCCGAGGCCAGTACAAGAGAGGCAAGTGTTTACACACACCATCGTAACGATGAACGTAACGACGATCGTACGTGTATTGCGGAGTTACTAGCCATTGTCGTTACGTTCATCTTTACGATGGTGTTTGCAAAACTCCGACTAGGGCCTCAGTTGTGGTAGGTCTTGCCGCCCAAACAAGAAGCGTACAATCTGGGTAGCAGAGGGCACACTGGTAGGGACGGTCAGAGAAGCCCGATGGACGAGGTGGAGTCATCCTGCTCGCCACTGGCAACGGGGAGGAGCTAATTAATAAATAAATAATGCTGGACAACTTCACACAACATTATCTAGCCCCAAGCTAAGCCAGAGCTTGTGTTATGGGTACTAGTTAACTGATATACTTAATACAATACATTACATAGATTGATATTTTTTATTATACATAGAAAACACCCAGAACACCCTCAACAAATATTTGTTCCGAGGCGGAAATCGAACCCGCAACCTCCTGCGTCGCAGGCGAACCATCGCCCGCCGCGCCACAGAGGTCGTCTCCCTCAGGGGAGCTGCCCTCTTATCACCCAGGCAGAGTGGACAATCGCGATCATTTTTATTTAGTAACTAGTGTCCGCCCGTGACTTCGCTCGCCTTTTACCAGGGTAAAAAGTAGCATATAGCCCAAACCAGGTCATAATTTATCTGGCTACCAAATTTCATCGTAATCGGTTCAGCCGTTTCGGCGGGATTAAGTAACAAAGATCTAAACATCAAACAAAAACATCAACAACATAACATATCGAAACATCGTAACATTGACATGATATTAATGGAATTAGTGGGATAAATTGAGTTGGATACATGAGTACCTACCTACCTATAATTATAACTTTTGAAACTAATATGGTTTGTAATATTTTCTCCACAATTTTGAATTTCTACTTTCCATCTATTTAACTCGGCAGATGTTCAAAATGTACCTTGTATTTTGTTACGCCAGATAGACCTTCATCAAATGTACGGAAAAGCTTTCTTTTTGAGTTTTCTCAAAATCGTAACATTAATATTGTGCTCCTGAATGTAGGTACCTTTCCTGTCAGACATTACGAAAGTCTGACATTCATAAACAAAGACATTTAGAGAATCAGTCATTATGGGAATAATTTAGAAATTTTATCAAAATGAGATCAGTACCTACAATATAAAAATCTGTCCTAACAGACCGGAAGCCTATTAGTTGCGTACGTTACTAGGGATGAAGTATTTCTGGCAAGAAATAGAGTTGATTAAGCCTATCTAATTTTATATGTTTCTTTCAAGGCTGTTTGGACAACTTTTCAAAATTCCAAAAATGCAGTGTTAGGCTTCTTCGAAATTCACGTGTTCCCTAAGTATAAACCTCCCTAACTACAACAGCAAAGAAAAGCCCTACTTACCCTGAGAGTCTCATTATCTGTTTTAGCAGTAGTAAAGCTTTTTTGTGAAAGAGTTCGTCCGGGGAAATACTACCTGCCTCCATACCTATTTCTGCCACAAAGCAGTAGTGCTCGCTTTGCTGTGTTCCGATTTGAAGGGTATGGGTGCCGGTGAAATTACAGGCAGATGAGACTTTCATCTTTATGCCTCAGGGTGGCGGGCGTAGTGTAAGCAATGCCACATAGGGCGCGTCCTAGGTGGACGTGACCAATGAGTTAATGCATTGTTAAAGGCATAGGTTACCGCATTCATGTAAAAAAATTGCCGAATTTTGTAGAATACAAAAAAATATGATAGCCGAGTACTCACGACTGTTGAGGTACATACGCACTAATTGGCGCAATAAGTTTTACAAATCTTGATAAGTACGGCTTATCAAGGTCCCGATGTATTCGTGGTGATTTAAGTTTATATTTATCGCCACCCCGTGCGTTACTTAATTGTCGGATCGCATGACTGCCAGCGCGTTTAACTACGTGAAAACGTTTCCGAAAACAAGCTAGTTTTCTTTAGAAATTAGGCAAATCTAAAGATTGGCTTCCATGGAAATTATGATTTACGCGCTAATGCGATTCTGATAAGCATCAGTGTACTTGAGGACATCGGTTCACCTTGGCTTCTTACTAATGGATTAGGACTTGGTAGGAACGTGAGTGTAACCAGGCCATTAGGCTGAAACCACACCTATACACGATAAAGTTGAAAAACAATGTCCATTATTACAATTTAATGAAGAGAGAGATCCATTAGGAGAGTTGATTAAATCGTCGAGAAATTGTCGGATGCGGCGCCCTTAGTGGTGACCATGGCCACGGGGGCTTAATCGCACCGACACGATTCTGATTACGTGTGATTGTTGTATCAATCATTTCCCCTATCAAATTATTCAGTGGCCGGTAATTCTATCGGCGTCGCCTACGGGGCGCTCACCTAGCGGACTAATGAATGTGTTCTCTCTCAGATAAATAAACCAGCCACTTTGTTACGAGTTACAACAGATAAATGTCGTGTCACCATCGGTCGCGCTTTACCATTCGATGTTTTCGCGTCACTTCCGATTCTTTCTTGATTTCTTGGTCTTGGCTTGGATTTAGAGACCAGTTTGAAAAAAAAAGTGGGTATGGTCGCCCTGGAAAGCGCCTTTTGGACGATCGGAGAACAAATGTGGTGAAAGGATTCAGTGCGCCTCACAGAAGCTTCCTGTCACACACATGTATTCGAATTCGAGTTTTTCTTTTGTTTCATTTTATTAATGGAACAAGCAGATTTCCCACCTGATGTTAAGCGATAATCTCTGCCTATAACAATGCATTAACTCATAGGTCACGTCCACCTAGGACGTGCTCAATGACGCAGCATTGCACTGCGCCCACCAACCTGAGACAAAGTCTCATGTGCCTGTAATTTCACCCTTCAAACCTGAACACAGCTATACGAACACCTGCTGCTTTGTGGAAGAAACAGCGGAAGCCGCTGTGACTCGTCCGCTGGCTGTGCCTAGCTTTAATGACACAGACCGAACGGAAACATTCGGCCGCACTTAGTTTCGGTTTGTTACTGTGTAATTCATATGATATTACACACTAACGAATATTACAAAGAAAATTGTCTTCGTAAGTCTTTTATGGAGTATAACTGTCTCGCTGAGTTTCGGCGTTTCGAGCACTCGTTTGGTTGGTTGAAATCTTATAGCTTTTAATGGAAGGAAATAGGTATACCTAATACGCAATGCCACTTAAATCTTTTAGGAAGTCTCTTGTTAGTTGATATAGGTACCTATCTACACGATTCCCCACCAGCAAATGTGCTGTATTCAATATAGGTGGTTCAGTAGAAGATGGTCTATCTATATACCAATATAATAAAACAATTGAAATGTCTTACTGAACTGCTTGAACGGCTGTTTATATAAATTACAGTTTTTAGAATTTTTGTCTCTTCGTCTGCCTGAGAGTTTGTCTCGAATAGTCTCCGAAACGGCTCTACGGATTTCAATGAAAATTTTAGAGATTAAAACATGTTTTTTTTAATTGTATGTTCCATTTGGGTTTAGAAGATATGAATGTAGGTACCGCACATACGAAGCCGCGGGCACCGCTAGTACCACCTTCGACGGGCTTCACCTTTTCTCTTACACTAGCCTAATATTATTTTTATACTTATATTCTTTGTTTGTTAGTATATGATAGTGTAAGGAATAAATGCCCTTTTATTTTATTGTTTTTAATAAATATATTTCTCTGTAGTATCTACTGATTTGTTAAAAAAAGCTCGTCAATATTTTTTCTGGAAGATTAGATCTACAGTGCTCGGATACGTTACCAAACTTGATTGTCCCATTTTCGTAATAAGTTCAAAATACGTAGGTCGTAGTTATAGAGTAGAATCGACGTTTAAATTGTGGAACCCTGCATAGTACCTACCTAAGGTAGGCTCCTTCGTTCGTACATAGTTCAATAATGGCACACGATTCCGAGAGTTAGCGATCTATGAATTACCTTGTTATAGCTGATAAATGTACCCACCAGTCACAGAATAGTGCTACACAGTAGGCACTTCACCCTAGACAAGTAGCAACCCGAACGTTAGGTAACGATATACTAAAGGTATGGATATCAAATGATTTAAGACGCCATAGGTTCTCAAATGTGTCTAGAATTTTAAAGTTTTTGATAAGAATTCTTATAGTTTTCTATGAAGAAAAAAATATATGATATTCTTGATCATTTTATCTAGTGAAATCATTAATTCAATACACTATTTGAATTACTTCACTCAATAAAAAAAAAACACAAAGATACCACCTTTTTAAAATTGAAATCATGTTTTTGACTTACTTCTTTCACGTTTTAACTTATGAAACACTTGGTGTCATGTTCATTTTTATTTAAATTAGTGAAGTCAATAACAAAATTTAGCAAAACTAAAAGGGATTTTTTAATATAATTTTTTAAACACAAATATAAGTACCAGAGCGTGCGCTCGGCTTGCTCAGACCGGTCGCAGACCGCATCGAGGCAGGATCTGTGTCAATTTTCCCGCCATCGGTCACGTGACTACGGATGAAATGGAAACTATCAAGTCAGGCTACTCGCAAATCATAATTATGAAAAGAGCCAACATAGGTACTTTTACTATTATTTATTCTGTGACAAAGGTAAGTAAAAGTAAACCTAGGTAAACAAATACATTATCCGATTTGTTTTGCAAATAAACTCTGACTTCATACTGTTACTTTAGATAGCTACATACCTAGTAGGAGTAGAGATCTGGCCAAAGAAATTACCTCTCCGTCCCCTCTAGTGGATGTGGGATGTGCTGTGGTCTGTCTGACCAAAGAGTTGACCCTCCGTTTCTTCCCGTGGAAGAGAGCTGTGGTGTTTGTCTGGCCTAAGAAAATACCTCTCCGTCTCCTCAAGTGAATGTGTGAAGTGGTATGTCTGGCCTAAGAGTAACCCTCCGTTTTTTCCAATGGAAGAGTGTTGTGGTGTTTTTCTGGCCTAAGAAAATACCTCTCCGTCTCCTCAAGTGGATGTGTGAAGTGGTATGTCCGGCCTAAGAGTAACCCTCCGTTTTTTCCTATGGAAGAGTGTTGTGGTGTTTGTCTGGCCAAAGAAAATACCTCTCCGTCTCCTCAAGTGGATGTGTGAAGTGGTATGTCCGGCCTAAGAGTAACCCTCCGTTTTTTCCTATGGAAGAGTATTGTGGTGTTTGTCCGGCCTAAGAAAATACCTGTCCGTCACCTCACGTTGATATGTAACGTGGTATGTCCGGCCTAAGAGTAACCCTCCGTTTTTTCCTATGGAAGAGTGCTGTGTTGTTTGTCCAGCCTAAGAAAATACCTGTGCGTCACCTCACGTGGATGTGTGAAGTGGTCTATCTGGCCTAGGAGTAGACCCTCCGTCTGTTCCCGTGGAAGAGTGCCGTGATGTGTGTCCGGCCTAAGAAAATACCTCTCCGTCTCCTCAAGTGGATGTGTGAAGTGGTATGTCTGGCCTAAGAGTAACCCTCCGTTTTTTTCTATGGAAGAGTGTTGTGGTGTTTGTCTGGCCTAAGAAAATACCTCTCCGTCTCCTCAAGTGGATGTGTGAAGTGGTATGTCTGGCCTAAGAGTAACCCTCCGTTTTTTCCTATGGAAGAGTGCTGTGGTGTTTGTCTGGCCAAAGAAAATACCTCTCCGTCTCCTCAAGTGGATGTGTGAAGTGGTATGTCCGGCCTAAGAGTAACCCTCCGTTTTTTCCTATGGAAGAGTATTGTGGTGTTTGTCTGGCCTAAGAAAATACCTCTCCGTCTCCTCAAGTGGATGTGTGAAGTGGTATGTCCGGCCTAAGAGTAAGCCTCCGTTTTTTCCTATGGAAGAGTGCTGTGTTGTTTGTCCAGCCTAAGAAAATACCTGTGCGTCACCTCACGTGGATGTGTGAAGTGGTCTATCTGGCCTAGGAGTAGACCCTCCGTCTGTTCCCGTGGAAGAGTGCCGTGATGTGTGTCCGGCCTAAGAAAATACCTCTCCGTCTCCTCAAGTGGATGTGTGAAGTGGTATGTCTGGCCTAAGAGTAACCCTCCGTTTTTTCCTATGGAAGAGTGTTGTGGTGTTTGTCTGGCCTAAGAAAATACCTCTCCGTCTCCTCAAGTGGATGTGTGAAGTGGTATGTCTGGCCTAAGAGTAACCCTCTGTTTTTCTATGGAAGAGTGCTGTGGTGTTTGTCTGGCCAAAGAAAATACCTCTCCGTCTCCTCAAGTGGATGTGTGAAGTGGTATGTCCGGCCTAAGAGTAACCCTCCGTTTTTTCCTATGGAAGAGTGCTGTGGTGTTTGTCTGGCCAAAGAAAATACCTCTCCGTCTCCTCAAGTGGATGTGTGAAGTGGTATGTCCGGACTAAGAGTAACCCTCCGTTTTTTCCTATGGAAGAGTATTGTGGTGTTTGTCTGGCCTAAGAAAATACCTCTCCGTCTCCTCAAGTGGATGTGTGAAGTGGTATGTCCGGCCTAAGAGTAACCCTCCGTTTTTTCCTATGGAAGAGTGCTGTGTTGTTTGTCCAGCCTAAGAAAATACCTGTGCGTCACCTCACGTGGATGTGTGCAATGGTCTATCTGGCCTAGGAGTAGACCCTCCGTCTGTTCCTATGGAAGAGTGTTGTGGTGTTTGTCTGGCCTAAGAAAATACCTCTCCGTCTCCTCAAGTGGATGTGTGAAGTGGTATGTCTGGCCTAAGAGTAACCCTCCGTTTTTTCCTATGGAAGAGTGCTGTGGTGTTTGTCTGGCCAAAGAAAATACCTCTCCGTCTCCTCAAGTGGATGTGTGAAGTGGTATGTCCGGCCTAAGAGTAACCCTCCGTTTTTTCCTATGGAAGAGTGCTGTGGTGTTTGTCTGGCCAAAGAAAATACCTCTCCGTCTCCTCAAGTGGATGTGTGAAGTGGTATGTCCGGACTAAGAGTAACCCTCCGTTTTTTCCTATGGAAGAGTATTGTGGTGTTTGTCTGGCCTAAGAAAATACCTCTCCGTCTCCTCAAGTGGATGTGTGAAGTGGTATGTCCGGCCTAAGAGTAACCCTCCGTTTTTTCCTATGGAAGAGTGCTGTGTTGTTTGTCCAGCCTAAGAAAATACCTGTGCGTCACCTCACGTGGATGTGTGCAATGGTCTATCTGGCCTAGGAGTAGACCCTCCGTCTGTTCCCGTGGAAGAGTGCCGTGATGTGTGTCCGGCCTAAGAAAATACCTGTCCGTCACCCCACGTGGATATGTAACGTGGTATGTCCGGCCTAAGAGTAACCCTCCGTTTTTTCCTATGGAAGAGTGCTGTGTTGTTTGTCCAGCCTAAGAAAATACCTGTGCGTCACCTCACGTGGATGTATGCAGTGGTCTATCTGGCCTAGGAGTAGACCCTCCGTCTGTTCCCGTGGAAGAGTGCCGTGATGTGTGTCCGGCCTAAGAAAATACCTCTCCGTCTCCTCAAGTGGATGTGTGAAGTGGTATGTCCGGCCTAAGAGTAACCCTCCGTTTTTTCCTATGGAAGAGTGTTGTGGTGTTTGTCTGGCCTAAGAAATAACCTCTCCGTCTCCTCAAGTGGATGTGTGAAGTGGTATGTCCAGCCTAAGATTAACCCTCCGTTTTTTCCCATGGAAGAGGGCTGTGGTGTGTGTCCAGCCAAAAAAAAACCTCTACGTCTCCTCCCGTGGATGCAATGAGCATCACATCAATGTACTAATTCCACCTATTGCATTAGGATACGATTTTCAATGTTAACTACATTTTGATTACTAGGACATAAAATGTATGGTAGTAAATGTGTTACCGGCTACCACCATCCAAAGGGCGTCGACGATTTTGGCATAGTCGTCAGCCACCATTTAGTTTTATTTTCAAGTTAGTGGCGCACTTTGAAAACTGTACATAAATGGCTAGAGGATACGGCTTATTCGCAAAACGTCCACTTTTTATAATGTACACCGCACTTTTGGTCCTGACCAAAACAGTTCTTTGAAACGGTGACCGATCGGATCCGTTCAAACGACGCGTCCAACTGTTTTATGGGAAAGATTAAAGAAAAATGTTACAAACAAAAAAAAATAGAAGGCTTCTCTATAATGGCTTTTTTAAACAGACTTGTCCGACTAGACTTTGGTTAATTAAAGTCTTTTACCAAAGTTAACTCTCGAAAATTTTGTTTATGCAGAAATGTTGCCAGCATCTCGGTGAATATACAAAAATCCTAACTTTTTTCAAAACCAAGATGGCAGATGGTGTGGCGGCCATTTTGTTAAATGGTGGAATATAAAATTTACAAATTGAAAAAAAGAGACTGTGTGCAACACTTAGCTTGATGACTTGTATAGGGCTGTTGTGTGGGAGGACAAGTGGTGTTGCCAGGTGGAAATATTTTCCCCGTTTTTAGGGCAATTTCTTAGATTTTCTCCAAATATATATAAATAATTAAGTTTTTGATAATTTAATGTATGTGGTATTATGAAGGAAGCCCTTAAAAATAACCTTTGACTATATAAATTTGTATATTGTTGGTAACCCTGGGAGGAAACGGTGCTTGTATAATCGAGAGACTGAAAAAAACGATAGTAACGTTCGATTGCGAATAAATCATCAAATTTGCAGTCAGGTACGTATGTAAGTGAGTAGGAAGGTAACCTGGCAACCCTGCGTAAAGGTAATATAAGAAAAAACTAATATGGGTGTCGTTTTTGAGTAATTTGTAGTTGCTGATTACGAATATTACTTAAATTTTTTGGTTACGTGGGTAAGTTAGTAGGTAAGCTGGTAACCCTATAAAATGGTAAGATCAGAAAAAACTAATATGGGTGTCGTTTTCAAGTAATTTGTGGGTGCTGATTACGAATATTACGTTAGTTTTCTCTCTTCAAATTAACTTTGCTGTAGCTTATCGAGCTAACGAGACCAGCGTGACACGAAGTGGAACGATTCCACTGAGTGGAACGATGGTCGAGTGAGTGAGATAAACGAAGAGGCGACATTCGTATTAATTAGTGCAGGAGCATGTACAGGTACAGGTATAATTACAGGTACAGGTACAGGTACAGGTACAGGTACAGGTACAGGTACAGGTACAGGTCAAGGTCAAGGTTAAGGGTCAAAATCAAAGTAGATTTATAGAGGTTCGTAGGCGTTGGAAGGAGTTTGTAGGGTTTGTAGGATTTTGTAGGGGTTTGTAGTGTTGGTAGGGTTTGCAGAGGTTTGTAGAGGTTTGTGCATACACGCGAGTAAGCGGCAAAGGAAAACTGTACGCCAGCTGCAGCACCTCACGCACCATCGACCCACTAGTTATTGTGCTATGGCTAGAGGATACAACTCATTCGCAAAACGTCCACTTCTTGTAATGTACATCGCACTTATTCTCAATATGACCACTTCGCATAACCTCCACTTCGCAAAATATACACTCAATTTTTTTGCTCAAATAGACTAAAGGAGATGTCCAAAAAATATATATGAAGGCCGGTATAAAAATAACTAGAAATTCTAAGCAACATAATAGTTATTTACGGAGAAAGGGCATTAATTATTTGTCTATTTTGCAGCTAATGAAAAATAATAAATGTACCTCAGTTTTTTTAAACTTGATTCAAATGTTGTTTTTTTTTCAAAATAAAGTTAGAACTTGTAACACTCCCAAAAGGTGAACTTGACGCTCTTTGGCAGGCAGACTAAGGAATTTTGATACTCTCTAGCTAGCGAGACAGGCCGCAGACAGACAACCACAAAGAACTTTTCATACGACTATCCTACCTTCGTTCCATGTTGTCACGTTATTACTAATACTTCACTTATTAGTTTATCTGTTCTGTGTAGGTTCAGGATACATTCTAAGTAGATACCTACCTACACTGTTGTAGAGTTCACTAATAGATAGGAGCTGCCTGTAATGATAATAGTACCTTTAGCAATATGCATAGGTACCTACATTCCTCGCCTCCTTATAAACATATGTATTTTTCAGGTAGCTCAGGGCACAGATAAATTTATTGTAAATTGTGTGTTAGCACGTATTCCATTCAAGAAGAATATTTTAGTCATCATATCTTTGGGCACAGGCAGAAGAAGACGAAATAGCATATTTATTTTATGTGCGATCGCAGATATTTGTTAAGGGTGTTCTGGGTATTTTTATGTATAATAAAAAATATCTATCTATGTAATATATTGTATTAAGTATATCAGTTATCTAGTACACAAAACACAAGCTCTGCTTAGCTTGGGGCTAGATAAAAAATGTGAAATGTGTTATGTGAACTGTCCAGCATTATTTATTTATTTATTTATTACACACGTGTGGTTTTGGCATGTTTGTTTCATTATGTTTTCCCTTCAAGAACAATTTTATTATTTTCTCGGAAACGGAGGTTTTATAATATATAAAATTTATATAATCGAGTAGCCCAATAAATAAGCTTTTTTTAGATATATTTCATAACTTCTGAAATTTTCTCAGAATATTATACCACTTCTGGACATCTCCTTTATTCGCAATATGTACACTGGACTTTTCATAAAATGACTTCAATTTTATTTTTTTTGAGTTTTTTTATTTTAGACTTTTTACTTTTTTCATATGATTACATTTTTACTTCTTGGTTTTAAAAGTAAAATATAAATACAAGTAAAATGTAACGAAAAGTAAAAAAGTTGCAATTTCCACCAGGCAACACCACTTGTTCTCCCACACGATAGCCCTTTACTAGTCATCAAGCTCCAGTGTTGCCCGCAGTCTCTTTTTTCAATTTGAAAATTGAAAACTTTACGATTCTACAAAATGACCACCAAACAATCCGCCATGCGCCATCATGGTTTTTAAAAAAGTTGTGATTTTGCACCCTATATACACCAAGATGCTTACAACATTTCTATATAAACCAAATTTTCGAGTGTTAACTTTAGTAAAAAACTTTAATTCACCAAAGTCTAGTCGGACAAGTCTGTTTGAAAAACCCATTTTAGAGCAGCAATCTATTTTTTTTTTTTTTTTTTTTTTTTTCTTCTATCTTTCCCAAAAAACAGTAGGATGCGTCGTTTGAACGGATCCGATCGGTCACCATTTCGAAGAAAGGTTTTGGTCAGCTTGGATTTTTGAAATGACAGATTTTACAGACGGACTAAACACTTTCCTAGAACATGACCCATCACTAAAACGACTCCTTCTAGGAGAATAACGATGTCAATGAGTCAGTGAGCCAGTAACCCATATCCAGCTTTTTTTTAAAAAAAAATAGTTTGATAATTGCGGTGTACATTATGAGAAGTGGATGTTTTGCGAATGACCCGTACCCTCTAGAAAATGTAATTTTTTTAAAGTGCGCCTCTAACTTAAAAATAAAAGTAAATGGCGGCTGACGACTATGCCAAAATCGTCGACGCCCTTTGGATGGTGGTATGGTATGTATGTTATGTATGGTAGTAACACATTTACTACCATACATTATCTGTGCTAGAAATCAAAATGAGTAGTTATTACATTGAAAATTGTAGAATGATATAGGTAGAATTTGTAGATTGATGTGATGCTCAATGCATCCACGGAAGGAGACGGACAGGTATTTTCTTAGGCCGGACACACATTACGTCACTATTCCACGGGAACAGACGGAGGGTCTACTCTTAGGCAAGACAGACCACTGCACACATCCACGTGAGGTGACGCACAGGTATTTTCTTAGGTCGGACACACACCACGACACTCTTCCACGGGAAGACACGAAGGGTCTTCCCTTAGGCCAGACAGACCACTGTACACATCCACGTGAGGTGACGGACAGGTATTTTCTTAGGCCGGACACACACCACGGCACACTTTCATGGAAAGACACGGAGAGTCTTCCCTTAGGCCAGACAGACCACTGCACACATCCACGTGAGGTGACGCACAGGTATTTTCTTAGGCCGGACAAACACCACAGCACTCTTCCATAGGAAAAAACGGAGGGTTACTCTTAGGCCGGACATACCACTTCACACATCCACTTGAGGAGACGGACAGGTATTTTCTTAGGGCGGACACACATCACGGCACTCTTCCACGGGAACTAATGGAGGGTCTACTCTTAGGCCAGACAGACCATTGCACACATCCACGTGAGGTGACGCACAGGTATCTTCTTAGGCCCGACAAACACCACAGCACTCTTCCATAGGAAAAACCGGAGGGTAACTCTTAGGCCGGACATACCACTTCACACATCCACGTGAGGAGACGGAGAAGTATTTTCTGAGGCCGGAAACACATCACGGCATTCTTTCACAGGAAGAGACGTAGGTGCTACTCTTTGTTCGGACAGACCACTGTAAACATCCACTGGAGGAGACGGAGAGGTAATTTTTTAGGCCAGACAACACGACACTCTTCCACGGGAAGAGATAGAGGGTATACTGTTAGGTCGGACAGACCACTGTAAACATCCACTGGAGGAGACGGAGAGGTAATTTTTTAGGCCAGACACACCACGACACTCTTCCACGGGAAGAGACGGAGGGGCTACTCTTTGTTCGGACAGACCACTGTAAACATCCACTGGAGGAGACGGAGAGGTAATTTTTTAAGCTAGACACACACCACGACACTCTTCCACGGGAAGAGACGGAGGGTATACTGTTAGGTCGGACAGACTACTGCACACATCCACTGGAGGAGACGGAGAGGTAATTTCTTAGGCCGGACACACACCTCTGCACTCTTCCTCAGAAAGAGACGGAGGGCCTACTCTTAGGTCGGACAGACCACTGCACACATCCACTGGAGGAGACGGAGAGGTAATTTCTTAGGCTGGACACACACCTCTGCACTCTTCCTCAGAAAGAGACGGAGGGCCTACTCTTAGATCGGACAGACCACTGCACACATCCACTGGAGTAGACGGAGAGGTAATTTCTTAGGCTGGACACACACCTCTGCACTCTTCCTCAGAAAGAGACGGAGGGCCTACTCTTAGGTCGGACAGACCACTGCACACATCCACTGGAGTAGACGTAGAGGTAATTTCTTAGGCCGGACACACACCTCTGCACTCTTCCTCAGAAAGAGACGGAGGGCCTACTCTTAGGTCGGACAGACCACTGCACACATCCACTGGAGGAGACGGAGAGGTAATTTCTTAGGCTGGACACACACCTCTGCACTCTTCCTCAGAAAGAGACGGAGGGCCTACTCTTAGGTCGGACAGACCACTGCACACATCCACTGGAGTAGACGGAGAGGTAATTTCTTAGGCCGGACACACACCTCTGCACTCTTCCTCAGAAAGAGTCGGAGGGCCTAGTCTTAGGTCGGACAGACCACTGCACACATCCACTGGAGGAGACGGAGAGGTAATTTCTTAGGATCGAATCATGAGGTACTTATTTTGTTTATGGAACATCTGATTTTCTGCCATAATTAGATACCTTCCTTACGATCCATTTTTATAGGTAATGTGATTATCCAAATATCCAACAGAAATAATAAAAAAACTTACGTAAAAATTCTTTATTATTTATTTATTACTAGCACTAAAACTTATTATTTTTTGTGCGCATATTGTACTACTTTATGACCGTATGTGCGAAAATAATAGCAAGGCGCCTTAGAGAGTTTCCACACTATCCGATGCGATACCGTTATCGGCCGTAATTTTCATACATTTTATCGGTCTCCAATATCAGATACCGACAAAATGTATGGAAACGTGTTCCGATAAGGATATCGGATCGGAAAGTGTGAAAACGCTCTTACCCGCCGATAGAATTCGGGTCATTGAACTCGGCGCATCCTGCGTCCCGCTCAGTGGGCGGGGCGACCCCGCGTGCTTCACACCCTGACATAAAAATTTTCGTTGGCCCTATAGCGCCTTAAGGATCGACCAACGCCGGCGGTGCTGAGTCCGGCGCGGCGTCAAGCTGGCGGCACCGCGCCTTCAAAATCAACGATATGCCACAGAATAAATAATAGTACGTTATTCATAAACTATCGTGGTCGAATAAAAAAAAACGAGCGAACCTTACAGTAGTCACATAATGATGTCTATGCATCGAGCACTCCGGTACGGAGGCCGGCAATGCTCTAAGTGTGTATGCATAGCCACCCATAGATCAGCGTAGCGAAAATTCTAACTCTATGGGTCACAGTGTTAAAGCCGTATATGATATGCATATTGATAAAGTAAATATGGAGGTACTGGGTACATTTAAAAGAATTTTAGCAGTTTTATCTCCAATTGCGTCTTGTCTATTCATCTTAAAATGATAATGCATAATATAAAGTAAATATGAAGGTACTGGGTACCTTTAAAAGCATTTTAGCAGTTTTCAATCCAAATGCGTCTTGTCTAGGAGGCTGTAAATCATAGCACATTTGCAGGGTGCGTGTAGCCTTCCGTCGATTAGGTATGCAAATCGGAGGAATTACGTACGCCGCACTAAACGGCCGACACTGGTTATGGCGATCCATAAATCCAGTCTGGATTAATTTAATCACTGGAGTTTCAATAGAAGCTGGTTATGTTTATCTGAAACTCACCGAAATTTAGCTGAATTTAAAACAGTTATTTTTGAAGTAGGTACGCTAGCGCGCTCCATACAAAACGAAGATAGACCCTCATTTGGATATAGGTATGAATGAATTCAAGTCAATGAATTTCATAGACACAATCAAGAGATATGAGTGTGATTAGGAAACCATATACCTTTATACGTAGAGCATTGCAGGCCTCCTTTATAAGACAATTACAAACCTAGGGTTGATATTAGTGTATTTGACGTCCTCTGTAGCGCGTCGGGCGAGTAGCCGGCTGATGCGAGAGGTTGCGGATTCGATTCCCGCTGCGGGACAATTGTTTGTATGATCTGCAAATATTTTTTCCGGGTCTGGGTGCTGTGGTACCATAGTACTCGTAGTTCCTGATATCCACGACACAGGGTATCCTAGTGTGGGATCAGCCGGCCTAGCCAAGTGGCATTCGCTTCGAAGCGATTCCATTTTTACAGTCGTAATTCAATATAAAAGACCACGTGGCATTTCGATAGCATACGTCAATCTCATACATTTTTGGCTTTTCTACAAGCGACATCGCTATTCGATTGTTACTTTGTCTACGGCCCAGGACTATGTATGTGACTGTTGGATGTTAGGTTATGTTTTTATCATGTGTACAAAATTTTATGGAGTTTGATGAGATTGTATCCAAAATCGGAGCTAACGAGAGCTCAAGTGCCCCAGCGTACACTCCTCTTATACTTCATACTACCTACCTATAGTTGTAGAGCTCATTGTAAAATAGATCATTGTGGAATCAGGTACTACCACCATACCTGCCCATATTCAAACGACAATTATTGCCAAAATTAGTTTTAAGTCTGGCCTAAGAATGGACCCCTCCATCTCCTCCCGTGGATGTCGTAAAAGCCGACTAAGGGATTACCCGGCCTTGTTAGTAAGATTCGTTGGAATAAGATTTGTCCTGGCTGCTAGCATATTAAGGAATATGTTAGGTATTACTGTAAGAAAGTGTTAGCCAAGTCAGTCGTGGATAAGCAACGGCGGCGATGAAATCAGCACTTGTCACGTCTATATTTCCACGCAACCCACGGTGAAATGAGGCCCATTGATGCTCTGCCTACCCTTTCGGGGAAAAAGGTGTGTAGCTATGTATGCATGTGTGTATTAGTTTTAAATGCACCTAATTTTGGTTTAAAAGCTGCCGCAGCAGGCATACACATGACCACTGCTGGACCAGGCTTAACCCATATAATGCAATGAGGGGGGGGGGGGGGGGGGGGGGATTGCCTAAATCACCACGCTCGGCAGACGGATCGGTGCTCGTAGTATTGGTGTTGAGTTTTAGGTAGATGCTGCTGCCTATTCCGTAGTGTTCAATCCCTGAGTTCTTTACAACATCCACGGGAGTAGAAAGAGTCTATTAGTATCGGCAGAGGATTCATCCGCACACCTTAGAGCCAGGGTAGTCCCGGACTGTGCGGTTTCAGAGGAACTTCCTCCCGCGAACACTCAGGTTGTGGAATGATCACCCTGCTGAGGTTTTCCCAAGTGACTACAGTACCTAGTTATGTGGTCTGAAATAAAAAAAAAACTGCTTCTGACGAAAGCTAGTGGAATCTGATGAACGTGTTCTAAAGGGGTTTCTTCGAAAGGGGTGTTTGGAACTTTTGAAAGGGTCGTCAACGCGCGTGTGACGCCTCTGGTATTGCAGGCGTCCATAGGCTCCGGTAACCGCTTACCAACAGGTGGGCCGTAGGCCTGTCTGGTACCAAGGTAGTATACAAAAAAAAATAGGTCGGACACACCACGGCCAACACGTTTCTCCTAATTATTACCACATCATAGAACAATTAATAGAATGCATAAACAATAACTTACATATGATCATGTTGCAATTTATGAATATAATGAACTTTCTTCACAAATAATTAAAGTTGAATGTTGTTTGGTACGTAGATGTTCTTTAACAAGTGTCTCATCTATTTGACAGGTCCCTTCCCTAATTACAGAAAATGATCTCATTCCAAGTAGCAATTTGACTTATTAAATCAGTCCCCTAGTGAAAAGCGTCATAAGTCGTAACTCATAATATCCCTAATTAAAAGTAGAACACGAGTTGCCAGTGTAGAACAGTTAGTTCACTTCGTAAGGTGTAGAACAGTTAGTTCACTTCGTAAGGTGTAGAACAGTTAGTTCACTTCGTAAGGTGTAGAACAGTTAGTTCACTTCGTAAGGTGTAGAACAGTTAGTTCACTTCGTAAGGTGTAGAACAGTTAATTCACTTCGTAAGGTGTAGAACAGTTAGTTCACTTCGTAAGGTGTAGAACACTGCGCCTTGTAAATTCATCAAAGTATCCTCTTTGTAATCCTTCCTTCCTTCCTTCGTTGTTTTTTTGTACTTTTACTTCCTTCCTTCGAGTGTAAACTGACCAAAGAAAAGAGCTAGGACTGATTTTAATATTTAGTTTTTATGGTTAAATAATTTTATTTCAGTTTTCAGTTTCATGAATTACAGTGAATTAGGTACTATGAACTTATGAGAATTCATGCGAATGCTATTTCAATATTTTCAATACTGCTCAAACAAAGTGGCGGTTCGCGGCTCGCGGTGGTGACAGATGTAGGTACGAGCCAAACAAACTTACTCAGCTGTTTACTTTTTAGTACGCGTACTTACACATAAGCGAAATAGGTCGCTGAGCCACTAGGACGCATAGGTACTAACTTGTGCGTTTACCTACACCTTGAACATCACCCCTTTAAAACTGATCTAGCTGCCATCTTTAATATAACTTGCTCCAACTTAGCAGCAACACAAATCGGTAGGTAGACGTAATTAAACAGTTGTCTAATTTAATTGGCAATAGGTGGGTTCCCACAAGTCAGAAAGTCACCCTCGTTATGTTCGCTCCGAATTTTCCCAACAAATTAACATGTGAGGTTGTAATAATGGTTTATTCTGTGGTTTATACGTATCTACTAATTGCTGGTGTGGCGTGGCACTGTAAACGGCAGGTTACAATCACGCTATACCTCGATGTAACAGCTGCTGTTGCGTTGCGCTCTACAGGGAATTAACCTCCGGACATAATATTTTGCTGGGTTTAGAAAATATTAAAGTAGGTACCGCGTGAACGAAGTCGGCACAGCTAGTAGACAATAGTTCGATATTTTCAGTTTAAATATCACCCTGTTAGTCCAAAATACATTGTTTAGAAGACCACTGCCACCAGTTCCCAGGTACATACACTATGTCGTATTTATCAGCTAAAATTACTATTCAACTCCTAGATTTTTACTGGTTAATTTTTTCATAAGTCTAGAATTCGGCGAACCTTGGTAAGTTTTATCCGATATTCCAATAAGTTTTTTCCAAAGCCATTTCGCTTTTTATAGTATAGTACGGCTATTATAGAGTCCAGTGGCTAAATGCATCTAGGTATGGAATTGATTTATTGTGAAAACTAACCGTATTTATGTACCTGCGTAAACGTTTAAAGAACTTGATTCTTGTAAGTATAAAGTTATTGTTCTTCAGACAGTTATTGTTTTATGGCGTCCAAATTTGCATTTAAATTTTGCTTGCGTAATAAATATTGTACCTACGTAATAGCACAGTAATAGTTAATACGAGGACCGTCAAACAAGACCGTCATAACACAAGCTAATATTATAATAGTAGTACAATCAGTACTACCAGTAGTATCAGTCAGTAGTCAATTTAGTAGTAGTAGAGCTTTTTTGTGAAAGAGTTCGTCCGGGGAAGTACTACCACCATACCTATTTCTGCCGCAAAGCAGTAGTGCTCGCATTGCTGTGTTCCGGTTTGAAGGGTAAGGGTGCCGGTGAAATTACAGGCACATGAGACTATTCATCTTTATGTCTCAGGATGGCGGGCGCAGTGCAATGCCACATAGGGCGCGTCCTAGGTGGACGTGACCAGTGAGGTAATGCACTGTTCATAGGCAGAGGTTACCGCTTAACATCAGGTGGGCCATCAGCTTGTTCCGTCATTCAAGTAGTATAAAAAAAAAAAACAAAAAAAAAAACACAAGTGACCAATGTTCACGCGTTTCATACGACGGTTTTCAACACACTAGTGAGGAAAAAGGTAAATAATATACCACCATTTTTTTAGCTACTTGATTGGCGCAACAAGCAGTTGGCCCACCTGATGCGGTAACCTATACAATAGTATAGTACTATTTTATCTGTGCCTATACTTTACCTCATATGTCACGTCCACCAACACACCACTTCTCACCTAACCACATTGGGGCTAAAATATAAACTTCTAAAATATTTGCTATACTCTAAGCAAACCAAGTGTGAGTAACCTAGGTTTAGATAACACATTGTAATATTGTGTTATCACAAACACAATAATAAAATAATATAACATAACACTCAGCAGTCATATACATCCCACATACATACAGTCCTATTCCCACACTAGGATTCAGATTATACAAACATTTGTCCCGCAGCGGGAATCGAACCCGCAACCTCTCGCATTTCAGCCGGCAAGTCGCCCACCGTGCCACAAAGGTCGGATAATAAGTATAGGTATCTACTTACCGTCATCGCTGTATAATAGATGTCTGTGTGCGCTAGGCACATTAAATTCCGATTCCACAAAACTAAGTAAATTCAAGTGTGTAAACCCGTAATTACAATTATATTTCCGACACGGTAATTAGGCACATCGTTTGGGCTCATAATTGAAAAACTTTGGCGCCGATACGGGACTCGAAATGGTGAAGAAATAGTTGAAAATTACACTTTCCTTCATAATTTCTACTGATTCTATCAGCCTTATTTTCGGTTATAACTTTAGCTGGAGTAATAATACCCAAGGTGCCGGTGAAATTACAGGCACATGAGACTTTTCATCTTTATGTCTCAGGGTGGCGGGCGCATTGCAATGTTACATAGGGTGCGTCCTAGGTGTACGTGTCCTATGAGGTAATGCACTGTTCATAGGTAGAGGTTACCGCTTAACATCAGGTGGGCCATCTGCTTGTTCCGTCATTCATTAGTATAAAAAAAAAAAAAAGGTAGAGCATGCATGATACTCTCTTGTTGTATAGTATCGAATAAAACTGCAGTTGTGGTCAATATAAGAAGGAAGTTGAGGGTGCGAATAGAGCGGCGCGGCGGTACATGGCCAGTTTTGAAAATTTTTGTATTTTTACTATTAGGAGGCTTCGTGTATCTCCGTATGTTCGCGACTAATCTACCTGATCAATACAAAAAGTATGGTTAATATGGTTAATTATGGTTATTATGTTCTGCACCCACCCTCAAAAATCGACACTCTTTTATGAATACCAGAATGTTGGCACGAGATGGCGTTACAGGTTACAAAGTTACATCCATAGAAAACATACATAAAATTATTTCTAAAGCGTGTGCCGTCTATGCTTGTAAAGCGTGAAATTTAAGCAAAGGAGTCTTATGTTTCTTTCTATCTGTGACTTTGTGTTTTGACACTGCGCTCATAATTTACATAGGTAGGTACCTACCAGTATTGTTGGCAGAAGTATATCCTCAACAGAGTACCAACAGAATCATTATTGGATCACTCTCGTATCTTGCTGGCTGTCAAACTAAGCAAGAGGCTGATACATGAGACCAAAGGGCTTGCGCTTACCTCGGTCAGAAAATCAGTGTTGCAATCCAACGGGGTAACGTCGCCAGCGTTTTGAAAACACTGCCTGGGGTCGGTGACCTGCATTCTATTTATTATCTATAGTTTAATTTTAAACACAAGTATGAAGTGTTTTTTTTAATTTTATTTTATTGAGGTAAGCCAACAGCGTTACAATATATATAGTCCAAATAACAAAATAATACATATATACATATTGCCTGTTTATGACTATAGATTATAATTTTTTAAAGATATTAAAAAAGATATACGAAAATCGAGTGACAATTTCGTCGAGAAGCCATCCCGCGTCAATACCTACACTTATTGCTTACGGTAGTTACCGTTCATACTTACCTTTGTATAGGGCTCTATCTGCATAATTTTACTCTGCGTTTTACTATTAGAACTTTTAATAATGAGTCTACTGGCAGAGGTTTTACGTTCAGTGCTAGATTAGAAAGTTGTTGAAACTAAGTAGTAAAAATGTTATGAAACTTTGATTGCTGGCACGATACGGGAAACTTACGGGTTGGGTGAAATTTACGGGTTGGGTGAAATTTTCCTTTTATTCCAACCCATATATTAAAATTTCTATGTAGAAATAACGCAACTAAGTATGAATTCCTAGATGAATAAGATAAAAGTTTTAAAAAACTATAACCTGACCACGGAAAATCTTTACTGGAAAGTAGGAAAACGCTTTTGAGACCATTTGATAAGAAATAAAAAAAAATAAGTACATATTACAGTCATATACACATATACATAGGTACGTGCTCATCAAAATCTTTCTTTTGATACCAAACATGATATGATGATCTATTTTTTTTAAACTACTATTTTTTGGATTCATAAAGTATTGCCTCTCAAAAACCGCTAATTTGTTTTTTTTAAACTTTAATATACTCTATGACAGTCGCGCAATAAAGAAGAATCTAACGACATTCATCAAAATCGGTTCAGCCGTTTAGTAGTTACGAGGGAATATTATAGGAACGGACATTATTATATACATACATACAGGTCAAACACATAACCCTACTTTTTTGGCTTCGCCGCAGTCGGAAAATTAGAGTCAGCGCCTATCGCAATTTTGACAGCGTGGTGCTTACAGACAGATCATTCACAAGACAAATTGAATCTCTTCACCAGCCTGGTGGCCTGTCTACGCATCGCCAATGCCCGGGTGTTGCAGATATTTGATGGCGACGGTAACCGCTTGCCAGTTTGTAAAGACCTAACATAAAAAAAACTCTGTTGCGTTCACTTTCGACCACAAGGAATTTTTAGGACAACTGTACCTAGAGCTGGCTATTAACCAAGAAAACAATCTGTGAAACGACGAAAGAAAGCAGACAATGTGAAGATAGATTTATTATTAATTTAGAGTCTGAAATTAATTTGTAATTCTTTGCTCCTTTCAAAGACATAAAAAGGTCCTACCAATAATTGATCCTTAATAGTGCAATCAAGTACTCAAACAAAAAGAGCTATTGAAAATCCAGGGGCCCTTGAATACTCAACGAGCATTTTAACTTTTTGTAAAGTGCAACACTTTCTCAGCCCTTCGAGTGCCCTTCAAATGTACTGCGTTTAGACAAATGAACTGCACCCCTGGCACACGCCATCACGGAGGTAGATGCCGACAGAAAGGACAAGCCTTTTTACAAGCTTCTATTTTTAGTATGTTAGTTAACCTGAGGGCAAACCAACGCGTTCAGCCCGCGTCCGCGGTGGCGTGCACAGTAGCGATCCATTGTCTTACCATTGATCGCCACCGTCCGTGCACGCCACTGAGGACGCGGGCTGAACGCGTTGGTTTGGCCTTAGCTTTAGCTTGTATGTTAGTATGGGACTTTTGAACAACCTCGACCGATTGAGCTGAAATGTTGCATACCTGTCAAGTTCCGATGACAATACAATCATGTTGACAGCGAGCTGATCTGATGATGGAGATGGATGGTGGCCAAGGGTAGTCCTCGTTGGATATTAGTAGACTAGCAGTGATTGGGATAATTTTGATCAGATTACTAATTTTAGAATAATAACTTTTTCAGTTATTAACTTATTGGGGGGGAGCATAGTGTATATACATACCAGATACGAAATAAGTAAGTATTGCTATTCTTTTTTGAAAATAATTGTCTATTGTAAACGCTAATGAAACCCAAAAAGGTAAATAAATTGTTAAAATATTTTTCCAACTAATGTCGCTATGAAATATATATATGGGAGTCTACCTAATGTGACTCTTGCTAAAGTGACTTTAGCATACATAACTGACTGTAGCTAATACGAGTATGACTCTAGGTTAACCTAATGTGAATCTAGCTAATGTGACTCTGTCTAATGTAACTCTAGCTAATGTGACTCTACCTAATGTGACTCTAGCTAATGTGACTCTACCTAGTGTGACTCTAGCTAATGTGACTCTACCTAATGTGACTCTAGCTAATGTGACTCTACCTAATGTGACTCTAGCTAATGTGACTCTACCTAATGTGACTCTAGCTAATGTGACTCTAGCATAACTGACTGAAGCTAATACAAGTATGACTCTAGGTAATATAATGTGACTCTACCTAATGTGACTCTAGCTAATCTAATGAGAATTGAGCTAATATGACTCTAGCTAATCCAATGTGAATTTAGCTGGGACTCTAGCTAATCTAATGTAAATTTAGCTAATGTGACTGTAGCTAATGTGACTCTAGATAATATGACTCGATCTAATGTGTGCCGCCAATACAAAGAAATAACCAGGTAGCCAGGTAGCTGGTAGCATATTGATTTTGCAGTCATGCAATGACAACATTTTTTCTTTTTAACTTTGATGGACCTTTGTCCACGATCTCACCTGTTGGTAAGTGACGATGTGGCCGAAGATGGGCACAAAGGTCTAGAAAGCACCTATTCACTCTAGCCTTGAAGATACCTAGATTATAGTTTTTAATAAAGACAGACGACGGTGGTGTATTCCACTCCTTAGCAGTTAATAATTACAGAGAACCCGTAACTGCTCTCCATTAGTCATAGTTATGACACATCTAGTATCTCTATGCGACACTCTAATTCCACACGTTACATTCTCGGCACAAAATGGCGGAACACAATAAATCAATTGGAGTGGGTGGTTGACTTTTCACTCAAATGTGTGGTTAATTGTAACCGAAAATGACTGTTGATCGAGCCACACTTAATTTGAGTGGTGCTTAATGCTTAGGGGTAGGTAGAATGTAGGGTGGAAAGTATTACTAATGGCTCCGTTGCTTTTGTGATTATTTCGATATTTGTTCTAATTTTGTAGCTGCCGGAAGTGGAGTGTGGTTGAACTTTAGCGAGCGGGTTTGTGTAGTTGTGTACTTAGGGTATCGACTTATCAGGTGGACCGTACATTACATTTTCTAACTGGTTGGAACATCATATAGGTACCTGTTTGGGTACACTTAGTACCCATACATATACCCATACCTACATTAGTACATAGTAATACTTAGTATTATTCCTTACTCTGTGGTAATACCTAGAGACTACGCATTTAATTAAGTTTGACATGAACTAATTCTCTGTAAACTTGCGTAGTTACTCTGCTGGTCTCATGGAGTCACACCCATAGGTACTTGCGTCGTGTACCGCACCTTATTCAAAGAATACGAAGTATGCCATAAGTAAGATGTAAAATACGACAAAGGTGCAAGACCAATGTTATCGACAGCACAATAACTATCACATTTACGTGCCATAACTATTGAATCTCGCCTGATCATGTTTCCGTCGACGCTATCAGCTATGTAACGCTGAACTCATAGTAGGTAGGCACCAGGTACGTGCAAGGATTCGCATGCCGAGGTGGGCCGGTGGGCGTCGAGAAATAACTATCTAATCTAAAAGATAGTCCCGGCGCATAAACTATATAAAAAACAGCACGTGGGAGCTGACAATCCTGCAATTGCGGTTCCTTCCTAACATGGAAACTGTTTTATATTCCTGCACAAATATACGAAGCCAGAACGATTCTTCTATTAAACGTGGTGCCTTTAAAACATAATGTCAACAACACATAACAGCTGTAATTAATAATGGCTAAATAGCATAATAGTGGCCACAACGCGTTCATTCCTCGTCATTCGCGTTCATTGGCGTCTCTAGCCGCATCCATCCACCGCGTTCCTTGTCTTTGATCCATCGAAAGGTTGATTTTGGAACCTCACCTCTGACACAGTTTGAATAGAACCTGCATAGTTCACCTACTTCTGATATAAATAAAATATTCTCCCTCCAATCTTTCTCACCCACTTTCAAAAACCTTGCAATAAGGATATTGAATTTATTTTCGGTATTCTAAACGTATACATTGTAATCATTATGTATTTTGATTTCAGGCATTTCGACCTTTATAAATAAAAAACTTTAAGGGTTTTAAATTTATTTATTTTCACTATTAGGTTTTTTAAATTTATGTGTTTTGAACTTATATGTTTTGATACGTACCCATACAGTTAGGGTACGTATCAAAACATATAAGTTCAAAATACGTTTAAAATACCGAAAATCAAAATACCGTATGGTTCAAATAAATAAATCGAATATCCCTATTGTACGGTTTTTATAATGTTTGAAATACGTCAAAGTGTCAAATTTGAAGGCTCCAGTACAAACTTGAAATTTGGCATGCATATTTGTTTGAGATTATGGCTTTAGGCATTTCGACCATTATACATATAAAACTTTATCGATTATAAAACTTATTGATTTTCACCATTAGGTTTTTTAAATTTATGGATTTTGATCGTATGTATTCTAAACGTATGTATTTTGAATTTATGAATTTTAATACGTACCCGCCTAACTGATTTTATTTCCTAAAATGGCAATAGTTATCAGCAAAGGAAAAAAAACAAAGTCCATTTACTCGATCTTTTGCGGTGGTATATTTTATAGAAAACATAGAAAATAAATTGTATCAATATGATGAAAATAAGGTAACGACAGGTGTTAAACACACACACACACACTTTGGCACAGCTTCGTTCTGTGCCAAAGAATCACTATCTCAGGCTTCTTCAATACGGGGTGCGCGTGTGCCGACCGCAGCTCAATTCACCCTTACAATGTATATATTTTTAACAAAACGAGCATGTACCTCCTTGTTTTTAAGGCCTATAGCACCTCTAATAACATAAAAATAAAAAATAAGAATAAACCAACACATTATGTACTATAATATTTGATGTAACTGATTTGTGATAACATTTAAAATTATTTATTTAATGAAAGAATATACTACAATTATAGAATAAACTGCTATTGATACCTATTACGTACGAGCCAGACATATATATATAAAAAAAATACAATTGAACCATTTGAGCTATCTATAGACCGTTGCAAACGATCTAAAGATAGCCCAACTGCCAACTGTTTTATTTGTATTTTTAAATTTTGTCTATAATGTTATATTATATAATGTTTATTATTGTTCTGTTTTTTTTTTTTTTAACATTGATAGACCTTTGTTTGACCACGATCTCACCTGTTGGTAAGTGACGATGTGGCCGAAGATGGAGCACAAAGGTCTAGAAGGCACCTATTCACTCTAGACTTGAAGAGACCCAGATTATAGATTTTAGATTATTTTATATGTATAATATTAATATATTGTGTTAAGTATATCAGTTATCTAGTACCCATAACACAAGCTCTGCTTAGCTTGGGGCTAGATAATTTCGTGTGAGCTGTCCAGCATTATTTATTTATTTATATTGCAAAAAATTATCGTAACCGAGTTACTCCAAGATAAAATATTAATGTGAAATTTTATATGAGTTGTATTTTTGTTTGTCTACGGGAATATTCACTTACTTTACAAATCTGGATAAACTCGAATTGTATTTATTATACCTTATCACTTTCTATTTTCATGTATAAAACATATATTTCATGGTGATTCATTCAGTCATAATATCCCTTTTTATTGTGAAGTTAAAACATAAAGCCGAAAGGGAAACCAATTTGCACGCTGAATGCTCGACAAGAACAAAGGACATGCAGGTTTTGCTAACCGCACAGGACGTCTCGGTGGTTCAACGGTAATATTATACCTATAAAGAGTACTAAATAAGTATTTCGCTTCATAAAAATACATACATACATAGACACACGCCTTTATCCCCGAAGGGATAAGCAGAGCTTGAATGGGCCTCTTTTCACAGTGAGTTGCACCATCGTGCAATATAGACGTCACAAGTGGTGAGCTCATCGCCGCCATTGCTTCCCACGACTGACTCGTCTAACGCTTTCTTCCAGTAATAACACATTCCATAATAAGCTAGCAGCCAGGACAAATCTAATACCAACAAATCTTATCAACAAGTCCGGGTAATCTCTTAGTCGGCTTTTACGACATCCACGGGAGGAGACGGAGGGGTCTATTCTCAGGCCGGACACACCACGGCTTATAAAAATACCTAGTTATTTTGCCATTGCCATATGCCCATGCATGATATCGTAGAAAAGATTTTATCATGACTTCCATAATTAGTTTATAAGCTATATTATTGTTATTATCTTTCTTTCAGTGAAAAGAAGCCCATTGATAGCTATAGCAATAGCAGGAAATAGAGGAATATTACAAAAAAATTGACTATACATCACGTACTGCTAAGGAATAGACGAATGCAGAAGCTCATCGCCGACATCGCTACGGCTGACTCCGCTAACGCTTTCTTCCTATATTTCTTACATAGTACCCATGGTGAAAAAAGGCCCTTTGAAGCTTTGCCCTTCGCTTCGGGGAAAAGGCGTGTGTATATCTATGTATGTATGTACTTAGTTGTTTTTTGACCAAATGAAACAAGGTCTCCGAGTCTAATTGCCAGGATGCGGCGTTTGTATGTATGTGTGTTTGTAAATATGTGTGTTTGTGCGGCGATAACTGCAGAACCGTTGATTGAACTTGATGAAACTTGGTAGATAGGTAGGTTAGGTATGTGAATAGATTGTTTAGGTTCGAACATGAGCATTTTTTTATACTACCTACTTGGAATGATGGGTCAAGCGGATGGCCACCTGATGTTAAGTGGTACCCTCTGCCTATGAACAGTGCATTACCTCACAGGTCACGCCCATCTGTGAAGCGCCCTATGTGGCATTGCACTGAGCCCGCCACACTGTGACATAAAGATGAAAAGTCTCATGTGCCTGTAAATTCACCGGCACCCTTACCCTTCAAACCGGAACACAGCAATGCGAGCACTACAGCTTTGCGGCAGAAATGGTAGCATGATTGGTACAGGGATTTTTGAGATACGGGGGTCCAAGAGGTCCCCCAAAAAATATCTATCTCAACACATAGAAATTTATCGTTTAACGATTCATCGTGAGGTCACGTTCGGGGCTAACTACTAGTTTTACTTGGATTAGAACATAAAACGCAGACTGACGCAGGCAGGTGGTACCTCACCTGCTTTGTGTTCCAAATGAAATTAGCAAAACCGTTTTCCATTTTATGTGAATAGAAGCTAAAGGCATTAGGTGTATTCTATTGTTCTTTAGACATCACGACGAGGTATTAATTATTGAGGGCTTGGGCGCGTTAATGTAATCAAAGCTCGATGCATCATCGTCTATCGCCCGCCTCGGTTTGATTAATAATTAAGCCAGAATTTGACGTTCAATCTTCAGAAATAAAGTTTAGGACGCGACTCTCAGGTACGACTTTATAAAGCGACTGTAGCGTCCAGTTAAATATCATCATATGCTTCAGCACGCGTAGCTACGTCGCTACGTCGCGTCGCCCCATACATTAAGTACATGTTTTTAGAAATGGCGCGATGCTGAACCATACGATTATATATAGCTTGACCCTCATGTTCCCACGTCGCAGTCACTACGGCAGCACCTCAGTTTGCCCTTAATTTTATTACAATTTTAAATCATTGACTGTTTCGCATAGCCTACAGAGACGTAAGCGTAACTCGTGCTACGACGTAGCGCATCGTAGCGTGTAGAGATCCTGTACGATAACATAACAATTAGATAATTAGTTGGAAAATCTGATACAGTGTATGAAAATATGGCAAGAACCGGATAATATTGATAGATTCTGTGGCAAGTTTCTAATGCACAGGGGACGACGAGCGTAGATTAACGACCAAAAGTCGCGTCCGCAACTTTCCACCGAGCTTTATAATGAGCGGCGGTGCCAAACGAGTTAATTAAGCATTCGTTTTTTACCGGTGGGTGCCACTGAGGTACAGGCCGGTAAACGCGCGCATCAATCATTGCTTTGAGCCCGCCGCCGGATTGCTTAATGATTGAAATGACGGCTCGCCCGGTGCACTCTGACCGGGAATCGAATACCCCTTCTCTGGGATATTAAAGTTTCGGTTACTACTTTGCTGCAAATTGCCTGTTAATTTTTTTGACACACTGTTCATCATCATTCGTAAAATGTCCACTGTTGGACATAGAAGCCTGCCATTGAATCCTCTGCATATAATGCAATTGGGGGATTTACCATAATCACCATGCTTGGCAGGCGGATGATCGTTGTAATGGTGTTGAGTAATACTGCTGCCCATCCCCTGGTGTAATATCTTAGTTGGCTTTTACGACATCCACGGGAGGTGAGTGAGGGGTCTATTCTTAGGCCGGACACCACGACAGACACAGAAAGGTACCAAAAAGTTTGGAAAACTAAGTAATATTTTCTCGTCACAGATACCACAGAGATAAAAGCATTTTTTTAAATTTTTGTTTCTAGGCATTCAGTATAGATAGGAATTAATATCAGATATAAACAAGCGTGTAGCGATTGATGATTCTAAGCCTTCTAAGCCTAAATCTAAGCCGATGAGGCTTACATAAGAATCTAGATTTGGTAGCTAATACGGCGTCGACCGTTAAACTGTAGCGTTTATAATCTAGACCCAGTAGCCAACACAGCTCAACGTCTGCGCAAAAATGCGCCAGGCTTGAGGCGATAAATGCGACCGGCGTATCTGCTTGGTTTTATATAGGTACCTGCTGTTTAAACCTTCACATGATGAAAACATGAACAAAACTTTTAAACTTTCGCAACACATAACTTATTTTAACTCTAAAAAGTCTGTTGCTAAACCACACACACGTAAGATAAACACGATAAACGTATAAAAACACACACCTTTGGTAACAACAAGTATCTACAAAAGTAAAAAAACACTGATACATTTCAAAGAGAAATAGCGAATATCAATTCAAATCAAAACAGTTTATTCTACAAAACTAGTGGGAATGGAGCCTTCTCAAACATTATCAATCATTTTCAGCGCTCGCCGCGGGCTGCTCGGATTTAATTTGATAAAACGCAATTAGCTACCATAAAGAAATCTAATCTGAAGAGGCAGATTCATTTTTTTGGGATCATGTTTTTTCGATGTTCCACTTTGAGCTAAAAAGCATGAGATATGATGGGAATAGGTACACAATTACTAGAGGCGTTATAATTGAAAAATACAATTATATAAAAACTTTGAGCTTTTATACCCCAGTTACCTCTAACAAACAGACAACAGTTAGTTCTAACAAAATTCTGAATTTAATAGGTTTATAGTTAAGTAGGGACCTACTTAGTTGCTTAAATCGAACGTCATTATGAGCTTTGTAGAAGAACGCGGAATTGCTGTATAAATATAATAGTCATGGTTATTTTATTTTATTTTAAATGTCAAAAATTTTATTCTAAAGTTAGGTAGGTAGGGTACTTAAATTTAATGTTCTTCAATTATCGGTAACGTGCTTTGGGCACGTGGTTCACCAATTGATTTGGAGGGTGTTTTCTAGGACACGCTTTTTATACAAATTCAGTGGTCCTTTTCATTTCGTCAAGTCATTCCGGTGGCAGTATCAAGTGGAAAGCGCACCACGGGGCTAATGTCTAATTCACCGCGCTACCAACAGGTGGCAGCAGCGCGCCTTTTCAAATCTGACAGACGCCATTGCGTTACGTCAGAAAGCCGCGAATAAAATTAATGATGTTCGCGCCTTAATGACGCTCCACGACGCCGCTCCATTGTGTCCGTAATACAACAATTATTGAGACCATTTATTAAGTTTATTGATCTTTTACCTTAATCTTTTATTTCGTAATTTAGGTACGACCGCGCGAACTCTGAAAAAAATATCTCATATGCGAGCTGTTTTTTTGGACTATTTTTGTCATTATACGGCGTGATGTGAGCGGGGCTTTGAATATAGAGGCAATTACTGCTCCGCATGTGGTTTGATTATGTACGACGGATTCATTCCATCTAGCGATGCGGCTACAAAATACCGGTAAAAACATTAACTAAAACCTTTGACGATTGAAGTTTTTAAGCTTCCGTTGCTAAATTGCTGATGCTGAGTGCTATTGTAACATTTTCTGTGGAAGCTTTTATTTTTTATATCATTCAAAGAAGATTAAGAAAATGATGCATCATTTAGAGGTTTTGTGGAACTTAATCAAACTAAAGCAGTAGACGTATCACTTATGTTCCACTAGATATAGGTAAGTAGGTACCTAAAGTAGTTCGTTTAATCTAAAGTGGTAGGAAGTCAGCCTGTCGTCTCAGCGGCAGTATGTACAGTAACTAATTTGCAGTTAGGTAACAGTTGGGTTCCTTTGACGCCGGGTAATTCCGGAGCTTTAACGTCGAAGGTTCTGTAGACTGCGGTAGGTATAGAACATATATACTACCCGTTGGTAGGTAGGGACTTTTAGACTAAGGCGCCTATACGTATACCTATGTAGGCTGGTAGGTACACAAGTCGTAAAATATGAACCTTTGATAAATCCGCTGTCGTCCATAATACACTTTTCATAGAAAAAGAGTTCATAGACTTCAACATGCGAATGAATCCACTTTCACCAATCAATAGGTATATAACTTACATGACATTTTCACCAACCACACTCCCCGTAAGTTTGGTTGGTACATGAAATGAAGACTTTTGAATTGATACAATCCTATTTAATTCGGGTTTTTCTTGAAATGTAGGCATAAAGTAACACATAGGAAAACCCAAGGTCTAGGTTCCCATTAGAGCTGTTATTAGCAAATTGAGATATAGAAATCACGTCTCGCAAAATAACATAACAATGTAACATTAGATAAAATTATCCACACGACGGATCCTTAACTAGGTTCTGTGCTGAGAGGAGAAATATTCTATGCTAGGCGTGAATGACAGCGTAAGTAGTTTTCTTGGTACCACACGAAGATAGACAAATAACAGTTGGCTAAGTGCGAGTGGGACCACGCAGAGTAGGGCTCCGAAGTCAACTCACAAAATGTTTCAAAAATTTAGAAATCGAATCAGCTGGATATCAATTGAGAAAATTCTGAGTCCAATCAGATTTTTATATAAATTTTGCATTAATTAAGATATAGGTGTACATAAGTAGGTACCTAATGTTGTGATTCACGGTATCGAGCTATCTGGGTACGGGCTAGTTTTATAACTTTTTAATTGTTTAACAAAAAAGAATAACGTGTATCACATGAGTGGGTGCGCTAAAAATATACTATAACGTTCTCTATTCATGTATGAGAAGCACCTACCCCTAAAAATTTAAAATGTAGGTATGACGTTATATTTTCTTTAAATAATGATGAAAT
The DNA here is from genome assembly GCA_932527175.1 of Operophtera brumata. NCBI lineage: Eukaryota > Metazoa > Arthropoda > Insecta > Lepidoptera > Geometridae > Operophtera > Operophtera brumata. The sequence goes on along the minus strand of OW052238.1, from coordinate 12,235,861 downwards.
ATATATCTTAATGCACCATAACTACTATACATATATTACCTAAATTTCATGCATCTTGGTTCATTCATAACTTTGAAAGTTAGCTCGCTGATAGACTGGGACGGACGGACGGATGGCTCGAACAGTCTTAAAGGGTTCTTCGTCGAATCCGGAACCCTAACAACCAGCAGATTAGACCGTACATTTCATTTCACACGTTGATATAGAAACAACAATCGCAGAGTTATAGAGCCGAAGAGTAGTTTTTTTTTGCTTTTTCTGCGGAGATGTTTTTTAATTGATCTGCAAAACTGCATTTGGTGAGACCATAGCGCATTATATAGACGCGCTCCGTGCTAAAATTTTCCTCTCCGATGCTATCAATGTCTCTGGTAATTTTATAGGGCCTTTGTATCTTCCATCTGGATGAATTTATCGGTAATTCTTCGTGTTCAGTCTACGATCGGAAACGAGCGCAATTAGACACAATCGTGTTGAAATTATTGTAATAACTAAAAAGAGTTGATCATCTAACCATCGAGAATCGTTGACCGTCGATTGGCGCAGAGCTGTCCAATGCGCGCGCGCATCACCGCTCGATATCCGATCTACTGAAGATAAACCGAGACAATAAGACTTCAGCGGACTCTGATAGTTATCCACATCTCTTTCCTATTTCTCAAATGTTAAGCTTTTCAAGCAATACTCGTAACCACAACCACTCTAGCAAGCCTCAGACAGCGGTTTCATTCATAGAAAATCAGTTTCCACGCGCTTATATTACGGTCTGTTTTTGCCTGAAATAAATTGACCGATGTAAAGTACATTTGTGGAAGGCTGTACACGGTAAAATTGGAAGTTATTATTAAAACGTCGATTTGAAATCGAAACACGTTATTATCGATAGGATCGTCTAATGATTGGCTGTTTGGACCACCGACGCGACGATAGCAATAACGGAAATTAAAATTGAACTTAGATATATCAAATTAATTGTAGTGCTGTAATGTTGAAAGGAGCGTGAATAATGGACAATATTCTCTGAAGGTACCTAATCTTTTTAATACAACGGGCCTTTGTGTTTAATATTTTTTGTAGAAGCAAAAATGTATTAATTTTCACTAGAAACGGGATATTTACCATGATTTTTGAGTTTTTTATGTTTGTTTTTTGTTTTTTTTTGTTGTTTTGTGTTTGTGTTTTATGTTTTATTATAGTTATAAAAATGTATTAGTTGAATAGAGCCTATTGAAATCCACAAAGATGACGTAACTACGGAACTGTTCAATTATTATTCCAGGATTTAAAAATAATGTCTATCTACATCATTGAATGACCCAATTCTTTTTACCTAACTAGTAGCGCCCCGCGGTTTCACCAGCATAAGTCTCGATCCCGTGAGAATATCGGCCCATTGAGGCTATGTCTACCCCCCTTCGGGAAAAAAGGCGTGTGTGTATGTATGTACGGTTATGTAGCGATAGCGATGGTATCTCGAAACAAATACCTACAAAAACAAAACTGAACGGTCTTTAAATAGCTCAAATTTTTCATTTGTATATTTATATTTGTGTATACTTATCTAAAAAAGTCGGGGATGGGGTATTTCGCCGGCATGGCAACCTTTACTCCACTCCGCCACTACTGTTTGTAGTACTGTAATCGGTCTGGAGAGTGATACCGTGAGTGCAGTGTGTACGCAGCCTTATACCGACGACGTAGGTGGTGCTAGTGACGTAGATGAACTAATTCTCGACGCGCGCGCAACGAACCTACCGCCGCCGCCGCCGCCGCCGCTGTCCCAGCGAGCTGAGCGCGCGGTTGCACGCAGTATTCGCTGGTCCACCGTCGAACGCGGTCGCGGGCGGTGCTCATGATGAAGAGGCTTCTGAACTCAGTCTCGAAACGTCAGCAAAGTGACGAATAATAGTGGTAATTAGCCGTTTATCTTTTAATATGATTCCCAACCACGATAGTTTCAATTCTATACTTATCTACTTGCATTAGTTCTGTTTTTTTATTTTATTTTTTATAATCATTTATAGACTTTTGTTTGACCGCGATCTCACCTGTTGGTAAGTAACGATGTGGCCGAAGATGGAGCACAAAGGTCTAGAAGGCACCTATTCACTCTAGCCATTGAAGAGACCCAGATTATAGTTTTCAGGAAAGACAGACGACGGTAGTGTATTCCACTCCTTAGCAGTTTGCATTATAAAGGTAGAACTGAAACGTTTTGTGCGAATATAAGGTATACTAATGAGGTAAGGATGGTAGTGAGCCGTACGCCTGCTCGTCCTATAAAGATTCATTCATTACAAATTGCAACATTTGAATGAAGTGTTACAGTTCGCTTGTTTACAACTATATGCCGCCACTAGAGAGCTGATACAGTTTACTATTTTGTAACTAGATGTCGCCACCAGACAAGTTAGAACGCGCTATCGATGCGTTTTGATGAAGCATCGGAATCATAGCCATTGGCATGGCAGGTATTCTGTTGTAGAACGTCGAAGTATAAGCATCTAATATTGTAAAACCCCAGAATATATAATTGTGATAAAAGTAATGCTGTATTTAATATTGCATTCCCGCCATTCCTGAGGTTATAGATAGTTTCGTAATAACTCAGACGTGGAATAAAGACCAGTGGCCCAGTGACGCCCATTATTCAGAAAGAAAAAGTGTAAGTACCCACTTGATTACTTGATAATTTATGAACATCTCTTTGCTATTGTTTTTTTTCTTCTTTTGTTTTTGCAAGTTCATATCGTTTATTTTGCTTAAATGGTAGCTTTTAGAAGCTATAGATAGTTCTTTTGAAGGTAACAATAAACAGTAGTTTGAACACTGTTTACAATATCTGTTGCGAGTAATGTCAAACTACCTACATGTTATTTTTTTTTATTTGTAATTATAACCAGCATGTACCATTTAAGATTAGTGTTGTATATACGATTAGCCCAACAATTAATGTTGACTACTTAGTTTTGTAATTCTTATGGGAAATAAACATATCTTAAACCTGAAGGTTCAGGCTAATAAAGCATGTAAGAAAAACGGTTTGGGGTACTCCCAGTATAACTCTTTCTTGGTGTTATGCAACTTGTTTTCGAATACATGGTCAAAGCACTCCCCGGTAGTATTTTTGATTGATACGGTTAATTACACCTAAGTTGAGCCAGCGCAAACAAGCACGCTAATTTTTAGTTCTACTAATGAATAATCTTTAACAATGTACCTAGTGCAAATTACAATAATTAATGAAATTAAATAAGCACATTTAAGTAAATGTTATGAGATGTTAATATTAATACAGTGTGTTTTGTCGAGGTTACGTAATGGGAAAGAACAAAGGCCACTGACGTAGTCGATCGAAGTCCAGGAGCGTGGCAACACCCCGTAATCAAGGTGCGGGGTCTATCGAGAGAGAAGGACGCAGTCGCAGCCAGTCCCGAGGTCGAACACGGTCTCGTTCGCCGCACAAGCGCCGGCGCCGTGACAGTCTACGGTGCCGCTCACGATCGAGGGGTACGCCTAGGGACTCTGAAGCATGAAGTCGCAGCCAGTCCCGGGGTCGAACGCCGTCTCATTCGCTGCACACGCGCCATGCTAGTCTACGCCGTTCACGATCGAAGGGTAGGCCTAGGGACTCGAGGGCCAGACAGGTTAGTGGTCGCAGTCACTCAAGAAGTCAGACGCGATCCCGCTCTCCTCATGCATACCGTGCCCGACGTCATCGGTCGCGTTCGAGGGAACGAAATAGTAGGCCTTCAAGATCCACTTCAAAGCGGCCTAAGCCCTCCGACCATGTAAGGCATGGCAACTCAAATGATCGAAGGGAGTCACCGCCAGCTAGTTTAAGATCTATGTTACGCTGTGAACCGTCTAATAGCAAAGAAAATGATGTCCAAAGCTTATTCTTTATAAAGTTTCTCGATTTTATGTCTAACATAAGGCCTACTAGTGATACTGACAAATTTCCCATTATAAACGTTATTCCCGAATTTGATCCACTAAATAAAGAACAGACTGTAGATGTATGGATTAAAAAGGTAGATGAATGCGCCCAAATTATAAGTTACTTTTATGGGAGATTCTGTTCGGTTCTATAATGGACTTCCAGAAAGTGCTACTATCCTTTGGTTTTGAAGATTTAACTCCTACATAAAGAATAATCGAATTGAGGGGGCGTATACACTCTACATGACTATGTTGATGAAGCCGCGTGGCCTGATATCGCTCTACCTCCCGACAGCTAATTTGTCAGTTTTCAATGTCTGTACCTACATAAATAATTTATAATTGGTTTGTTATTTGTGGGTATATCGGGCGTAGCGTGCGCTTTCTAATTATCTTTGGCTGATTCCCTCTAGCATCTAACTTTTGACTGCCAACCTAAGGATTTTAAGTTGGTTTTCCTTTTTTATTTTAATCTGGTTCTCCTTGTTCTCAAGGCACCACACAGGTGCTCCCCACCTAGTAGTAGGGGTCATCAAAGAGGATTCAAAATGGTCCGTGTGATTTCAATGAATAGAATGCTTTTGACTTTGACTTTGACTAAGCATTATCACTACTAGACTGATTGATTTATGTTTTATGATTGTGTTAGTTCTTATTATTATGTTATTATAATAATGATAAATAGGTACTTAATTGGAAAATAATGTAATGAACTCTTGCCAAGGTCATGGGCAAGTTTAGGAAGTGATTGCGGTACTAGTTAATGTCATGGACTAGTACAGTAGTCAAAGAGCCGGTAACGGTCAGTGTCATGGACCGGGCGCAATAATAAATGGATAAGGAATAATATACCCTAGTTATGAGCAGGTAACGGTCAGTGTCATGGACCGGGCTCAATAATAAATGTATGTTAAATAATATACCCTAGTTATGAGCAGGTAACGGTCAGTGTCATGGACCGGGCTCAATAATAAATGTATATTAAATAATATACCCTAGTTATGAGCAGGTAACGGTCAGTGTCATGGACCGGGCTCAATAATAAATGTTTATTAAATAATAAATGTATATTAAATAATATACCCTAGTTATGAGCAGGTAACGGTCAGTGTCATGGACCGGGCTCAATAATAAATGTATATTAAATAATATACCCTAGTTATGAGCAGGTAACGGTCAGTGTCATGGACCGGGCTCAATAATAAATGTATATTAAATAATATACCCTAGTTATGAGCAGGTAACGGTCAGTGTCATGGACCGGGCTCAATAATAAATGTATATTGAATAATATACCCTAGTTACGAGCAGGTAACGGTCAGTGTCATCGACCGGGCTCAATAATAAATGTATATTAAATAATATACCCTAGTTATGAGCAGGTAACGGTCAGTGTCATGGACCGGGCTCAATAATAAATGTATATTGAATAATATACCCTAGTTACGAGCAGGTAACGGTCAGTGTCATCGACCGGGCTCAATAATAAATGTATATTAAATAATATACCGTAGTTATGAGCAGGTAACGGTCAGTGTCATGGACCGGGCTCAATAATAGTATTTAAGAAATAATATTCCCTAGTTATGAGCAGGTAACGGTCAGTGTCATGGACCTTGCTCAATAATAGTATTTAAGAAATAATACACCCTAGTTAAGAGCCGGTAACGGTCAGTGTCATGGACCGGGCATAATAATAAATGCATGAGAAGTAATACGTTCTGTTTAAGAGTCATGTCCTAAAACCTGGTGTCCAAAAGTTTAATAGTTTCATGGCGTAATTAGTTACAAGTACCTCATACATAAGTAGAGTGACATTTAGCTTTTAATTTTTCACTTCGATATATATGAATAAAGTTATATTTAATGATTTGATATTGATAATTATTATGTACAAAATTTAATTAAGTTTTGTAGAGATTAAAAACTTTTAAGTTGCATAAAGGTAATTTGCAATGGTGTTTAGATAGATTAACAGTTTCATTGTGATTTTGGTGTTACTGTGTGAATGTTGTTTAATTCTATGAATATTGATTTTGGGGTAACTCGGGGACTAAATGCTTATTGGTTATTTGTATAAACGAAGGGACTCGTTAATTAAAGGATGGCCGAGCTGTTACAGTTCGCTTGTTTACAACTATATGCCGCCACTAGAGAGCTGATACAGTTTACTATTTTGTAACTAGATGTCGCCACCAGACAAGTTAGAACGCGCTATCGATGCGTTTTGATGAAGCATCGGAATCATAGCCATTGGCATGGCAGGTATTCTGTTGTAGAACGTCGAAGTATAAGCATCTAATATTGTAAAACCCCAGAATATATAATTGTGATAAAAGTAATGCTGTATTTAATATTGCATTCCCGCCATTCCTGAGGTTATAGATAGTTTCGTAATAGAAGTAAATGGCCTCCCAATTAGCAAGTTCGGTAATACCCACCTAGGTATCTGTATAGTTACAAATGAAAATAACAATAAGATGTGGGTACATTTAGATAATTATAGTCAATAACAACACCGTAGAGAACGTGAGCTGTGCGAATTCAGCATACAAAGTGGCTATAAAATTATAACTCTGTCATTTAATGGCTTTCGACAGCGTTTCAATGTCCCATGTCTATGTACCTAAGTATTTATTTGTATTTATTTATTCTTAAAATGAAACGCCTGCACAATATATATAAACAGCCTTACAAAAATAATTCACTTAGTTTCGAGCCGATACATACACCAATTACAGACGAACACAATATTGTCACTTTTATGAACATACCTACAAGTATGAAGGTACTATTGAAGTAAAAGTCAGTAAGTAATACAAAATTAAATAAAAACGCAAGAGCGAGTGAGGCTCGGGCCCTGAGGGTTCTGTACTATAAAATCATTCTACAAAACCGCTTTTGGAATCGATGGTTAAACAGCACCTCTGAGTAAACGGAACAGCAGTCAGCACACAACTGAAGGTTTCTAAGTTTTGTACCATGGCTGAGTGAAATCATCATTAAAGAAATCCTATCAGGTTTCCGTTTTTTCCTGTTCAGGTACGCAACCCTAACATGAATAAATTTGATAGTTGTTTCCTGTTGAGGTGCGGAACCCCAAAAGTATTAAATAGGTACCTACTTATCTTGCCAATAATGAGAAAGTTTGGATGTATGTTTGTTTCTTAATCAATCAAGCCGTATCAACCAATTTAGATGAAAGGAAAAGGGTAGAGTATATTAGGTATCTGTATTTTAACACATAGGCTTCTTTTCAAAGTCTCAAACTAGTTTGGAGGGTAGGGGTTTATTGAACAAGTCACCTTTCATAATCATTACAGGCATTATCAATCTGTTCATGCAGCTTGATAATGCCTAGGTACTTAATACCCAATGTTGTAAACTTTCTTTTGTTCTAGCATGTACCTATTCATTGACCATAATTTAATTTTGTAGTTCGAGTGCAACCTATGTTTAAAAATAAATTATTTTTTACTTTTACTTTACTTTTTTGTTAGAAGTCGACGGGATGGCGTAATTCTCCAGCATCTTTATATAATGCCACGAGGAACGGTCTGGAACCTCCTTTAAATACTGTGTCATCCGGTTCGTATGCAACCATTGTATGCAACATTCACATTAGTACATAAATTCCGATCTAGATGTCGCTAGACAAAATAACGGTATGGAAGACTCCTGGGCGTGAGTCTTACACGTACTTGACCGTTTTTTTCTAGGTAGGTACCTATCTCTAGATTGCAGGTACGTCAGTCACGTATCCCACAGCTGGGCTTTTCATGCGCTTGCACGTGCGCTGGCGCAGGCCAGGGTATGTGCAAGCTGTTATTATGAGCTACATGATGGCTATATGCCTGTGTCGACGGCTGTTAGAGGCGAAGGTATATTTTGCCATAGTGCTTTTGATAGCATAGGTACGATCATCAGCTGCCTTTCGACGTTCAGTGCTGGACTAGCTCTTTGATAGAATGCAATTTGCCATAATCACGCTTGGCAAGCGGATTGGTGACCGCAGTATAGGAGTACTGATGTAGATGCTGATGCCTATCCCCTGGTGTGATCCATTAGTCGGCTTTTACGACATCCACGGGAGGAGACAGAGGGGTCACATAGAGCAGGCACACAAGAGCACGGCATCGGTATATACGATATGATGTCCTAATATTTTTTGGTATCATAAATTTTGTTGAAATGCATTGCTTTGTCACCATGGGTCACTAGTAGGGATCATGCGAGGGCGAGATGCCTGATGATACCTACTAGTGACCTAACGACATCAATAGGAGGAGACAGAGGGGTCACATAGGCCAGACACACAACAACACGGCATCGGTACGATATGATATGCTAATATGTTTAGGTATCATAACGACATCCACGGGAGGAGACAGAAGGGTCACATAGGCCAGACACACAACAACACGGCATCGATACATGTTTTTTTTTTTAACATTGAAATACCTTTGTTTGACCACGATCTCACCTGTTGGTAAGTGACGATGTGGCCGAAGATGGAGCGCAAAGGTCTAGAAGGCACCTATTCACTCTAGACTTGAAGAGACCCAGATTATAGTCTACAGGAAAAACAGACGACGGTAGTGTATTCCACTCCTTAGCAGTTCGCATTATAAAGGTAGAACTGAAACTTGTTGTGCGAATAGAAGGTATACTAATGAGGTAAGGAAGGTACTGAGCCGTACTCCTGCTCGTCCTATTATGAAAAGGAGAAATGCTAATATGTTTACCGACGTTTATATGCATTGCTTTCTGTCACCATGGGTCCCTAGTAGGTATCATCAGGCATGTCATTACACAATTAACTTTCGTTATACCCCCCTGAGTATCCAAACTGGCAACAAACGTGCGTCGTTCTGTTTTGACAGGAGCAGTTTGAGTCAACCGCATGTCGTTTTAACTCCGTTTCCCCACAACAACGCTGCAAGCTGTAATTCTGCGGTCGCGCCCACCCTTAAATGCTTAGCGAAATGCACTTGCAAATAATTCCAAACAAGCCATAATTATGGCTATAATATAGATAATTTGCGTCATTATTTCTCATTTACGAATCTCCTTGAATGGTGATGTCATTTTCCGTAACCATAGGCTTGTGCCTAGGTGAACAATTAGCATTGAATAATTTGTTTATTCCACTTAAATATAGTATGCAATGGAATCAATTTATGCAACTGAAATGAAAATGAAATGAAATTAAAAACATTTAATTGGCACGCAAAAACAAACAGACATGAACATAGAAACACAGATGATGAATATGATGACAGAAGACATCCACGGAATACAGGAGGATACAATTAGAAAAAAAAAACAACGAACAAATTGGTACAAATAACATAATTTATATACTTAAGATAGTACATAAAATACATTCAAAAATTTAAAAAGAAAACTACTGTTTACAAAATGGGGAAACGCATTCATAACGACTGAAACAATGTGCCAAAAAAAAAGAAAAACATAAGTACAGCAACTGGTCGATAGCCTGAGTCTTTTTAATATAATGTTACTTATCGTAAATGAAACCACGATTAAAATACTTTGCAATGATCTTTATCAACTTAGTAATTTACATTTTACTGGATTTCTAACCTTTATGCAAGATACCTTTGTCCTTTGTCAGATAAATCCCTGCTGATATGTTATTTCTTCATCGAAAGAGTCTCAAGAAAGACAACTTTTTAATCTTATAAGACAGGCTATTTGTCCACAAAATGCCAGTTTACATACATATCATGAAGTTTTAGTACGTCTAAAGATATAATAATAATAAAATTAGTTAATATAAGCGTAGAAAGAGTGTTGTGAAGCGACGCCGATCGCGTAGGCGTGTACACGTACAACACATTTGTACCGGGACCGCCGCGATTTTATTATAATTCATTTACTGTGTTCTCCGATAAGGCCTCAATTGTTAGATACGAATTGTTTTGTAGGAAACGTTCCTCATGGATAATAATAACCTAGAATATTCAAACCAACGTTGCAATACTTCCAATATACCTACCTACTTTGAGGTTTTACTAAAACGAAGTACGGAAAAATCACTCAAATCCTTTACCTACAAACTCAAACAAAAAAAAACATCCATGTGTCACTGTCAGTAACGTTATATTGTCTTTAAGAACTGAACTGAACTTAACTTAAAATTATTATTTATACCTTAAATAAAATGCTATTTAGAACAAGATTGAAAGTATGTAAATTGTAGAGGAGGACATGTATACATCGCCATCTCATGGGCACGGAAGCAAGTTGATAGTGCTATCCCTATCTATTATTCAACGCGAAAATATGCCATTTTGTCTTCTTCTTCCTGTGCCCAAAGATATGATAACTAAAATATTCTCCTTGAATGGAATACGTGCTAATTACACATGAATAAAGTACTAGTTCTTCTGTGTTAATACACAATTTACAATCAATTTATCTGCGCCCTGAGGTACACCTGACAACTACATATGTTTTTATGGAAGCGAGGAATGTAGGTACTTATGCATATTTCTATAGGTACCTACTATTATCAATATAGGCAGCTCCTATCTATTAGTGAACTCTCCAGCAGTGTAGGTAGGTAGGTACTTACCTACTCAGAACGTTTCCTGAACCTACACAGAACGGATAAACTAGTAAGTGAAGTGAATTATCTGTTCATGCTGTGTATCTATCAGAAGTATTTAGGTACCAACATTTACATAAAACTTATTTAATAATGGAGAGCAGTAAAAAATAAAAGAAGTTTTATAAAATATTTTGCTTTATTATTTTTTCTCATTCGACTCGACGGCCTAAGGGTCATTTTCAATGTCATCTCTTACTTATATAAATAAACAAATTAAAAAAAAATGCTGATCAATTCACATAACATTATCTAGCCCCAAGCTAAGCAGAGCTTGTTAGGTTAAAAATCTATCTATAAAACTATCTATCTAAACTAACTATCTATCTATAAAAATCATCTAAAAATATGCCAGAAAATATTAATTTTAAATATTTGAATATGCCATCTAAAAAGCTGGCAGGTGGTAATATGATAAAATTAATTATCTGTACATGTTCTAGGTACTAGATAACTGATATACTTAAAACAATACATTACTTTTTTTTTATTATGCATATAAAATACCCAGAACACCCTGAACAAATATCTGCAGATCATACAAATATTGCGTCGCAGGCGAACCTTCTCCCGCTGCGCCACAGAGGTCGTCATCTAAAAATATGCCAGAAAATATTAATTTTAAATATTTGAATATGCCATCTAAAAAGCTGGCAGGTGGTAATATGATAAAATTAATTATCTGTACATGTTCTGTATCTTTCAATATCACTTCGGACCCACCATACCCCCTGGCCATACCCCTGGGGGTATATTAGGTACCTGCATTTACATAAGACTTATTTAATAATGGAGAACAGTAAAACATAAATGAAAATTTATATAAAATATTTTTTGCTCTATTCTTCTTCATTTTCAATATCATCTCTTACTAATATGCCATCTAAAAAGCTGACAGGTGGTAAGATGGTATGTTGGTGTCGTGCCCATCCTAAATACCATACAATCGTCATTACATGTGCACAGCTCCCAACAGTGCGTTTTCCTATTATACAGCTACAATAAGTATCCAGCAATTATATCAAATAATTATATAAGTATCCAGATAGTTGTGCCAAGAGTGTGTGCAACTTGTGATAGAAGAAGCAAACAACCGCATTGAGGCGCATTTATGTGCCTTTACATTTAGGTTAGACATTTATCAATCTTATAGTATAGTATACCCCAAGGACTATTTGGAACAGAAGATAATAATCCTATTATGATCTGTGATGGTACTTAAATATACTTACAAAAATCTTCAAATTATATGTTTCAAAAAAAAACATACAGTTTGCACAAATACCACAATTTGATAAAACCTTTTTTGATGGTGACTTGCGATGGCTATATTATTGATGCCTATGGACCTTACGCTGCAACAAAATCAGATGCTGATATCATGAAAAATCTATTTCAGAATGAAAACTCGCCGCTAAGGCAAAATGATATATTCATTTTAGATCGTGGTTTCAGAGATGCTATTGGATTACCAACTTCCTTGGGGTACTCTATTCATAAACCTGAGGGTTTGGATAGAGGTGAAAGACAGTTGTCTACTGTAAAAGCCAACAAATCCCGATTGGTTACTTTGTGTAGGTGGGTGGTAGAAGTGGTTAATGGTCGGTTTATGCGAGACTTGAAGTTATTCAGGGGAGCCTATTTCAATTTGGCTCCAAGAAATATTATGGCTGACTTAAAAGTTGCAGCAGCTATACTCAATAGTTTCCATCCCAATATAACCAACCACCCCGATGGCGAGTTAGAGCTTTACAAAGGTTTAATTTGCCAAATAGACTAGCAGATTACGTAATTGAACAAAATAATAACAGACATCGTGCCAATTTTGTTTTTATTAATGGTCATCTCCCTCATCTGAATGTATTCCCTGTGATGGAAATGCGAGATTTATTTGCACTTGGAATCTACCAAATAAAACAAGCAAGATCTTATTACGGGGAACACATTTGAGAAAATGGAACGTTTATAGTAGAAGTTGACACTAATTTACTCAGGCACTCAGAAAATTCAGTTTAGAGGAAGGATAGTCTCGTCACCAAGGCAGCAAAATATACTATTCATATATAATGCTCGATTTAAATTATGTTATAAATGATTAGTAATCTGTAGTAAAAGATAACCATATTAGTACTTAAAATAATAGTAGACATTATGGGAATAAACCAGGGGGTGGGCAGCAACATCCACTTGAATAAAGCGATCAATAATGTTAGAAAAAAATAACCTACCTCACGACGACACCATTCCTCTATTATTATAACTAGTTCAGGTCCTAAGTCCAGAGCTAGTTATTCATGTTGCTGGTGGGAAGGTCGCAAGATAATATGGCAATTAGCACATACAGCCATGGTTAGATAATATAATCAGAGTCCAGTAAAACAAGCGCCAAGGTTGATAGCAATAGAGGGTTCGGAGTCCGTAGAATAAGCAAAGGTGAAATGTAAAAAAGCGCGGGAAGATATTTAATAATAACGCGACAACACGGTACGAAGGTAGGATCATAGAGGAAAGTAATATATGGGGGGTAGGATAGACGTATGAAAAGTTATCTGTGGTCTTCTGTCTGCCGCCAAATTCAAGCTTCTTCCTGCCGCCTGCATGGACGTAGTATGCCGCCTGTATACTACGCCTGGACGTACTATAACTTCATGATGAATACTAAGTCCATGGCCGCCTGTCTCGCTAGCTAGAGAGTAATAATATTCAATAGTCTGCCTGCCAAAGAGAATCAAGTTCACCTTTTGGGAGTGTTGCAAGTTCTAATTTTTTGTTTGCACAACACAACAGTTAAATCAGGTTTTAAAAAAAACGGAGGTACCTTTATTATTTTTCATAAGCTTAAAAATAGCCAAATAATATGTCCTTTCTCCGTAAATAGCTATTATGTTGATAAGAATTTCGAGTTATTTTTATACCGGCCTCCATATATTTTTTGGACATCTCCTTTACTTGTTAACCATGTTTACGATTACAATTCGGTCTGACGTGCTTCCATGTCATTGACAAACAGCTAACACGTATAGAAGATCAAAATAAAATTGAGAACGACTTGAGACCAAACCGTTCAAAAAGATTGACTTCGGGTGCTCACCGACGGGAAATAATTGGCGTATGAAAAAACACAGGAAGTCATTAGTGGCGAGCGGTGTCTATTTCACGAACAGCGGAACGTTTTGACTGTCTGTCACACCGAAATGTAACTTGATTTTATTATTATTAAGAATCCGTTAAAAAATATATTTCATAGATTAAAAAAGACGTGTTTTGGGTTAGTGTTAAGTTATCTACATTGTGTATTATAACTGCGTACGTATGTCCTCGTATCGTGAAACTAATTATACCCAAGGTAATTTTCCCACGGAGACTAAGAATATGGGTGTAAGTTCTTACATGGATGTTTTAACCTTCCTTGACGAATGAATTCCTACACGACAGAGAAACCTGAATATAAATCCGTAGAGCTTACGCTTAGGTTTGGTCTGTCCTTCCGAAACATAAATATCGCTCTAGCTCAATCACCAGCGTAAGGATGTACCTATTGTACAATAAAATCATCCTAGATTAATTATCGAATATGACAGTGAGGATTGCCTTTGAGTCCGTTCAGAAAAACTAGAGTTTTAAATCTTTCCTTTTATAAATGTAAAAAAGATGGTATAATAATACACATCATCATAATCATCATCATATATGTCACGTGGGAAACCAGCCTACGTCATCACCAATAAGAATTGAGACATCCCGTTTCTGTGCTAACAGTGGGTAGAGAGAGTAATCTAAGACCCCTTACCTGTCTGAATCCGATAAAATTACGAGGTCCTCTAACTTTTTAGTTAATTTGATTTTACAAACAAAATAACAATTAAAATATTTTTTTCACACAATCGTCACAGAAAATGTTTCCGTGATTCCGTAATTGCAGCAATAAAGTGGCAACTGGATAGTGACGTCATCTTATTGACCGAGCGAAGCGAGGTCCCAGAGTCTAATCGCAAGATGCGGCGTTTGTATGTGTTTTGTCGGATGATAACTACAGAACCGTTGATCCAATCTTGATGAAACTTGGTAGGTTGGTAGGTTATGTAAATAGAATTATAGAATTGAAACTATCGTGGTTGGGAACATAATAGTGGTAATTAGCCGTTTATCTTTTAATATGTAAATAGAATTATTAAGTTCAAACATGAACTTCATCGGTACAGGGATGTTTGAGCTAGCTTTTTATTCAAGAGGTCTCACAAGACATGTGTCGTCAAGCATAATTCGCGAGGTCACGTTCGGGGCGAACTACTAGTATACTACATTTTATTTATACGTCACCAGTGATGGGTGCTTGTTTCCGTGACGATCAAATTACCGTGGGCGTTACGCATCGGTGTAACAGACAGACGGGATATTCGTCCACTAATAAGCTATGAGTCCTAGCAATTTGACATTTCAGACATTTTAATACACTTTTAATTCGCTTTATGAATAGGTCTTTTACGCGGTTTGTACATAATTTTGTGTTCATTAATATAGTATTAACGTGGCTCGTTACACGTGGGCGCCGAGTGGGAAGCAGTCGCCGCAATCCGTGTCACCCATTGTACCAATTTGAGTCTTTTTGTTGATTGTTATAAAACGTGGTCACAGAAAATGGTTTGTACAGTAGTAATGTAATGTGGAGGCATTCAATAACTTGAAGATATTAACTATTTAGTTTTAACTCTACATTTTATAACTCAATAAAATTAAACAATCGATAGTGTACATTCGTGCAATAAAGTTGGACGACTATTTCAAATAGGTGTCCAATAAAATTTAGAAAACCACTTTAAATATTATCATTTTATTGGAAAAGAGCATATTTATGTTTCGATGACAGTTTAACTATATGTTTATGCAACAAATGTGATATTGTAGGAAAGGCGCAGTGCGTCATAAAGCGGGCTCAGAGCTCGAGTCGACACCATAAAACCTTTATGATTAGTCAAATCGCTGGAGGACGATTCATTGTGGGCCATTATGCGTCGTGTTTATCGACTTACTCTATACAAGCCAATAAAATAACGAACGACCGAGATAAGAGTGGACAGTCCTCTAATCTCCGGAACAAGGGACACTAATTCGATTGTGGTTTTGGGCGAGCCTTTTTTTGGGGATCACGGCACAAATTGAAGAGTTAAAAAAACTACAAATTGGCTTTTTCGAGGGCCATTCATTAGTTCGACGCTGAATGGTGTTGCTTGTGTCGTTTTCGCTCAATTAGTTAAACGGAAATTCGAGCCTCGACGCACTCGGCGGTCTCGTCTCGTCTTAAGGAAATGTTTGATTTTGGTACAAAAAAACGCTGATGTGTTCAGTAAAATTTAATAAACGTATAAGTGACTGTTTTCACTAAGTAATAGAATCCGAAATGTAGAGATCCATAAACTAACCAAGATCACGAACATAGCTCTCAGACATAGCAAAATTTCATATATTATCATATATATAGCATGTTTTATCGTAGTTTTCACCATTTTAATGTGGGCCCACGGAACTCAAATAGGTGGGGAGTAAAAACATAAAATCGAACGTTAACAAAATAGTGAAGTTTTTTTTTTTTTGTTTGTACTACTGAATGGCGGAACAAGCAGATGACCCGCCCACCTGGTGTTAAACGGTAACCTCTGCCTATGAACAGTGCAATACCTCATAGATCACGTCCACCTAGGACGCACCCTATGAAGTCCGTTATGTTTCCCTCTACACAACATAATTCGTGTATCTTGATCATACACAACAAAAAAACATTGACGAAACAAGCAGATGGTTCATCTGATTTTAGGCAGTAAGCTCTGCCTATAACAATTATTTGCCTTATTAGTCACGTCCACCGCCCTATGCGGCAATGCACTGCGCCCGCCACCCTGAGACTTAAAATATATGAAAAGCCTCATGTGCCTGTAATTTCACCGGCACCTTCAAACCGGAGGAACACAGTAATGCGAGGACTAGTGCTTTGCGGCAAGAAATAGGTATGATGATAATTGAATAAATGGAAAGCATAATTGAACAAATGGGAAGCATAGGATTTAATTTAAATAAATAAAATAAATAAATAATACTGGACAGTTCACACAACATTGTCCAGCCCCAAGCTAAGCAGAGCTTGTGTTATGGTAATGATTACTGATAAAATTAATACAATACATTACATAGATAGATATTTTGTATATTATACATAGAAAATACCCAGATCACCCTAGACAAATATCTGCAGATCATACAAATATTTGTTCCGAGGCAGGAATCGAACCCGCAACCTCCTGCATCGCAGGCGAATCTTAGCCCAAAGCGCCATAGAGGAAGTAAAAAAAAAACAACTTCCTTCAAACATGTAAAGTTCTTAATGTAGCCTTCCCAACGTCTTTAATATTACACAAACTAAGGTGAAAATTAAATAATTAAGTTATTTTTTTCGTATTAACAAATCTTTACAGAAATCATAATACAACGAATACAAGTAGGTATATATATATATATATATATATATATATATATATATATAAAACTAGCTGCGCCCCGCGATGTTACCCGCATAAGTCTCGAACCCGTGGGAATATCGAGACCAAAAATTTGTTATTCCAGGATTCCAGCTATCTCTGTTCCAAATTTCATCCAAATCCGTCTAGCCGTTTCAGCGTGAAGAAGTAACAAACAGACTCAAAAACTTCCGCATTTATATTATAGTGTGACTTAAAAAATACAAATGTTTCTGTTACTAATGTGACTGTGTGCTAAAGTCTGTTGCGAACGATCTAACGATAGCTCAACTGATCCAAATCACTGCCAGTTGGAAGCGTCTGTGATGCTTGATTAAGATTAAACTTGATTAACTCTGGTAATATTTATGATTATATAAACTCTTTCAATCTAGTTATCAATTAGCTTAAAACGAGTGACACCTACTCGTACTTTCACATTAATTACTCCGTAATTAATGCGAGTGACATGCCTGTCAATAACTAGGTTATTTATTTTTTGTAGACAAAATGTTTTAAGCGGATAATCTTTAAAGTTATATTCACTACGCTTGTGTAATAATCATCATCATCATCATCATTAGCCTGTGGAAGTACTGACGACTGGTCTTGAGCAGCATCCATCCACAGACTTCTTGCGTTCTTTAATTGTCGTTGGTCCATCGAGTGCACTTATTAGGCGTAGGTCAACAAGGTGCCTATAATATACACTGCTGTGGTGGCTGATACATACATACATAGACACACGCCTTTTTCCCCAAATGGGTAGGCAGTGCCTTAAATTGGCCTCTTTTTACTGTGGGTAGGTATAAATATAATTTTATGAATCAGAGCATTACTGAAATTTTCAATGAGTAGAGTAATAAAGTACATAATAACCTAAAATCTAGTGCTCTGGTAATCATCTAGTAGTAGATGAAAAAAATCTGAATCTAGAAATGAATGAATGAAAAAATCATGAATGATCTGATGATGAATCTAGTAATATGATGCACCATCGTGGGAAATACACGTGACAAGTGGTGAGCTCATCGCCGCCATTGCTTCCCATGGCTGAATCTGCTAAAGCTTTCTTCCAGTAATAACACATTCCATGATAAGTGCCTATAACATAAACCTAGATACTATGAATCGTCCGAATATACTCGTTGTAAGTAACCAAGAATAAATCATGAAGTTTATGTGCTCTACCTTATTTCCGATTAAAGAGGAAAAGGCATGTAGCATTTTGGTATAAAGCCTGGTACATTAATTTCCACTATTTTGAAATAATCGAGTAGTAGTCCATCCTTCCAATATTTATTTCAAATGATAGGCCTCATTACAAACATAAAATGGCTTTGCAAATTTTGCAATATACACAGTTCACTGGAAAATCTGCAAACCCTAATGCGTTTCTAGTACTAGATTTTAGGTAAATAAGTAATTTATTACCCTACTCCTTGAAAGTTTATCTAATGCTCTGGGGGTCAGTACGAGTTTTTTTAGTTTTCGAAACTATATGAAGTTTCGTTTCCTTCTATACATTTACTTGCAGCGCCCCTAGCGGAAACGAGGAGAAAACTAAGTACGCTGTCAGTAAATGTATTGAAGGAAACGAAACTTCATATTGATTTGAATACTATCAAATTCTCGTACTAAGTCCCCTGTTACCTAAAATGATATTTATACATACCAACAAATTAATTAAAAAAATAACAACTGAATTACTTAGATGCAGTTTTCCAAACTCTCCTCGCCACAATAAGGCAAGGCAGTTTTAACACATTTAGCGTATCCGTATAGTTAAAAGCTCTATAATAGCGTTATCGGCTTGCCGGCACTAAATTGGGATGTCTCGAGCCCTTATCAGTTTTGTCGTGTTCATCTTGAGTTGTGTTAGGCTTTACGCGGGATGTTTACGGCGTCCCGGGGTGGCAAGAGACTTCCCGAACTTATTGCCGACGTGACTGCGGGACTAGACAATATTTACTTGTTAGTATCAAATAGGTATTGCGTGAATTTTTGTAGACGAATCTTGCAGATTTGCTGAACTGTCAAACAATATTTCAGATATTTTACGTTTATTTGTATTTTAACAACATTTTATTTGGTAACAAGTACCATGTGATACATTCTCCACTGCGATTTAAAAATCGATAAAAAACGCTCTAATGAAAATTGATTTTAGGGAAAAAGGCGTGTGTCAATGTATGTATGAAAATTGTTTTTCATCAGAATTGTATTTTAAACCCCCGACGCAAAAACGACGGGGTGTTATAAGTTTGACGTGTCTGTGTGTGTGTGTATGTTCGGTGTGAAAGGATGAAACGATTTCGTTTTTTTTTGTTTGAAATGTGATTTTTTCGGGAGTGTTCTTAGCTATGTTTGATCAAAATCGGTTCAGCCGTTTCATTGCGTTGAGGGTGTTTTTAATTTTTACCAAATTAATTACTTGTGTATGTTTTAGTTAATCCTATTATATTTTTCTGGTGTACAATAAAGTGTTAATCTTTCTAATCTACCTATCTTTAAAGGTTATAAATTTGTATTTTGGAAGTTATGCTGTCAAATGAGTGCGACAGCCCTTGAGTCACATCGGTTTGATGAAGCGCTTTTTTGATACTCTCTCATTTTATTTTTTTCGTCTTATTGTCCGTGGTCCATTGATAAACGGACAGGTATACGTACTCAGACAGGCGCCAACATTCCTCGTTCCGACCTCACACTTACTCGATGCCTTATAAAAACGGGCACACTTTTTTATATTAGCACTTTTTGGACTTATTTGCCTCCTTTTGTGTTGGTCGTCGTTATTTGTTTTGGGTTATTAGAGCGGCTGTAGGAAGTGAGCCCGATAACCCACCCTATTGCGCCTAAGCGTTTTATTGTACCAATCTTGGATATCCGTTTCTATTACACGTACCTTGAAGTGCCGTGATGCTGAAGATACTCATTTGTATAGAACTTTATCGTCTCCATTAGCACCTCTGAACGCTGTTGTAAAACTCTGAGATTTCTGCTTTTTCTGTCTCCTCATATTTGGTCAGGTGTTAATTATAAATTTAATGAATCAGGTCTAACTGGTTGCCTCGGGCATAAAATTAGCAGAAACAATGCGGAACTAATCCCATTAGCATTTTATGAATGGTTAAAAGCATGACAGGGACATTTGAAAGTTGTGATGTCACTGTCCAAAATGGTTGCGGAATAACGGAATGATACGGTATGGACGAGTGATTTTGTCCATAACAGACAACTTTGATTATAACGAAAACGTTATAAAACACTGATTTAATATCCTCGTTAAGTTTTATTTTAACATAACAAGTGAGTTGGACTTGTTTGATACTTCGTTGGTATTTTCATTCATCCTCATTGTAAACTCGTTAAACCTTAAAAAACAAAACTGCCACAGTAATAAAAAATGCGAGTGGGTACCGTATCGGACGGAAATACCTGGTTCCGACATAAAATGTTCTCATTCATGTTATCGCTAAAATGTTTTGATTTTATGAATGGGATAACCTCGGGGCACCGCAAATACCCTGGGGACATAAAGACTGAAAGCGGCAAATTAGGCACAATTAGTTTTGTTTATACCCGCCTCTAATTCGTCATTCTCCTGGACTAATTCCCCTGCAAATGAATAGGCCAGGCTGCCGCGCCAGCCGGCGTCACTGGCTCCTTTACGACCTGCGGCGGCGGCGCTTCTAATAACTGCGTTGACTGGACCTAGTGCAATTTTGATTTATTTAACTTAAACATCATTTCCGGTACTAATTGACAGTTTAAAATGGAGTGGTTGAGTTTTGCCGAAATATTTTTTCCATTCGTTTTTTAAAAATATTTGTATCTTCAGAAAGAGCAAGGTACAAGTCTATTGATGTTTGATGTAGGTCGGTGTAGAATCAGGGTACAAATTGAAGTCTCGACAGAGCTTACGTAATATTTAGCCTTCCGGGGTCTAATTGTCTAGTATATAAATTGTTGTCTATGTAAATTGATTATATTATCCGTAGGTTAGGAAACCAGTGCAATACCAGTCAACGTATTGTACATAATCGTTTTATTTTGATTATTTTAACCCTCGTGTTTTGCCCAGCCGCGTCCTCAATATAGATCCGGTTTTGTTTTCGTAGTTCAGCGCGTTATATATTAAAATGTATTCTTTTTCAGGATATTTAAATAACTACATTGCTAACGTGCCCCGTGCCACAGGACTTCTTTCTGTATGTAAAGAAGAGTAAACAAAAAGGTAGACCTTGGTCATACGTGTCATAGTAGTAGTTAAACTTTTTTGTGAAAGAGTTCGACCGGGGAAGTACTACCACCATATTCTATTTCTGCCGCAAAGCAGTAGTGCTCGCATTGCTGTGTTCCGGTTTGAAGGGTAAGGGTGCCGGTGAAATTACAGGCACATGAGACTTTTCATCTTTATGTCTCAGGGTGGCGGGCGCAGTGCAATGCCATATAGGGTGCGTCCTAGATGGACGTTACCTATGAGGTAATGCACTGTTCAAAGGCAGAGGTTATCGCTTAACATCATTGTGGGCCATCTGCTAGATCCGTCATTCAAGTAACATAAAAAAAAAAACTTGCAAGCGTTGATCTTACCTGTATCTACATATTTCTATTCCTACATACATTCCAGGTAAACAACTGAACTACGGGCAAGAAGCGAAAAAATAAACCACTTCTCGATGGAGATGTTTGCCGTTCCATTAAATTTATCTAAAATATAGTTTGGCTCGAAATACTGCGATCGAGCGCCAAAGTTATGGGGAACCGTACCCGTGCAAATAACCTAACCTAACCCTGCCGATTTATCGTCAGCTCTCACAACAAAACTAATACAACATTTATTTAGATAAGTGAATATACAAACATCATCCTAAATCAATATAACCTTCAATTATGATACGTGCTCACGATACGCAGATTCCGATTTGGAAAATTACTTTGTATTTATTTGTGTTGATAGGAATGAACTATTATTTATAATGGAAGTAAGCGCAATCATGCGAAATCATTATGAAGTTAGATTGCGGTAATTCAGAAAATATTGCGCGCAATTATAAATGTGTGATGGAATGTGTAAATCCAATAATATGTATGTGTTTACTGATGATATGAAGAATATTGTTTCTTACATCAGGCAAAGTAAACGTTTTGTAGTAGTAGAGTTTTTTTTGTGAAAGATTTCGTCCGGGGAAGTACTACCACAATACCTATTTCAGTCGCAAAGCAGTAGTGCTCGCTTTACTGTGTTCCGGTTTGAACGGTATGGGTGCCGGTGAAATTACAGGCACGTGAGACTTTCCATCTTTATGTCTCAGGGTGACGGGCGCAGTGCAATGCCACATAGGGCGCGTACTTGGTGGACGTGACCTATGAGATAATGCACACTGTTCATAGGCAGAGGGTACCGCCTAACATCAGGTGGGTTACTGCTTGTTCCGTCATCTAAAATTGAACAAAAAAAAAAGTCTGCGCTAGCTCGGGCACGAATGAGAATGCTGGGAAAATATCTGGCTGTCAAGAATGCGTATCAGGGAAGAGCACGAACACCATTCAGCCCCCCAGATATCACTGGATATACGAAGTTGAAGCAGGCCTGCGCGAACTCAAGACACCAGCTAGATACCGCTGACCGGAAGAACCCACTTCGGATCGCTGAGCCACAGGATTAGTACTAGCGTGGTATATAATATACATCGCCAGGTATCTTCAAAATTCGATGGTCACGTGGTTAACACCAGACGACGTCATCATCTATGAGAATAGAGACAGCCTGTCTCTGTGCAGTAGAGAGTAATCGAACTCCCCTACCCGCTTATATTACCGGTCTGACCAGGTTCAATAGCTAACTTGATTGTTTAATTAGATTAGGAAAATCTCAATATTTACCTTACAGAATTATCACCGTTTTTTCAGTAATTCTAATAGGTTGGACTGTGCGATTTCAGAGGAACTTTCTCCCGCGAACACTCGGGTTGTGGAATGATCTCCCGCAGAGGTTTTTCCAAGTGACTACAATATGGGGTTCACAAAAGGGGTGTTTGGAAATTTTTAAGGGACAACGTGCGTGTGATTCCTCTGTTATTGCAGGCGTCCATAGGCTACGGCAACAGGTGGGCCGTATGCTTGTTTGCTACATTAGTAGTATTAAAAAAAAGTACTTGTTTCTATTAATTACTTATTAATTGGCAAGGCATTTTGCCAACAGCAAAGATATACCATGTATATACCTATGGTTGACGGTTGTCAACCCAAATGGTTGGCTGTTGTCCCTCTACATTTAAAAATATATTCGGATAGTCAACGAATTTTGCACAATTAAAGATCTATGCGATGCCAATGACAAAGCTATTGACGTGGCAAGGTTCTGGGCTCGACTAATTTAAAATCTCAATAGTTGAACCGTCGACACGACGAAGAAGAAGGAGAAGATTATAGATTATCAAAATACACTGTGATAAACTGGTCAAGCGGTTTTTAGAGCAAATTAATGCTATTTCATATTTTGTGTTGAACACTATTTTTCAATCTCAAAGGTCGTGTCGTCGAGATATCTCCGATACCTATTGAATTATTCTTATCTCTCCATTTACAATGTGTGTGATGTCATCCTGCTTCGAGCAGCTATCATTAAGTGCCTTTAACTCGCCCAAAGGGTTACACTATCCTGATAAATATATTCCTGGACCTTATTTCTGTAGGTGTAAGACCAAAATTACAATGGCAATGTTTTTAGTATGGTGGTACAGTGCCTTGGTAATCCTTATCTGAATCCTTCTTGTGACACCTTGACTGGTCAGTGGTATCTTGGGTCGTTTCCATATAAAGGGGCTTACATCTAGCTTAGTTTTTTAGAATATTGGTCACAATTTTCCAACACAAGAAACTGTTGAAACAGCTTGCATTTTGTGCTAGATAAATAAAAGCATGTCATATTTTTTTCGATTGCCTGTTAAAAGTACTGTACCTATTATCTTCCTACTTAACAAGTTATGTTTATAAAAATTTAAGGACTCCTATAATTTTCACTGTTCCCAAACCAGATTCATATAAATAAATAAATAACGTTCAGATAAATAAATAAATAAATAACGTTCAATTTGAGCCCAAATTGTAGATTATTGCTGCAAAAAAGCATGAATTACCTTAAAACAAATAATGAATTAAAAATTATTCATCCTGGAAATGTCTGCACCAACTTAAACCAAACGTAGCTAAGAACCACCTCGCAAACACCATCTTTAATATAATCAAAACCATTTGTAGCTAAGTGGCAACAAAGAAACATGCCAACAGACAGACAAACTATGGCCTCAAACTTATAACACCTCTCTTTTCTGTCGGGGGTTAAAAAACATAACATAACACCCAACTGTCACATACATAGTCCTGACCCCACACTAGGATTCCCCGAGTCGTGCGTATCAGAATTTACGAGTAGGTACCATGGTACCACCCAGACCCGGAACAAATATTTGCAGATCATTTGTCTTGATCACTTGTCATAGCATTTGTCCCGCAGCGGGAATCGAACCCGCAGCCTTTCGCATCTCAGCCGGCTACTCGCCCGACCCGCTACAGAGGTCTTCAAAAAGGCTCATAGATGTTTATAAAAAAAAAACTTTATCTGGGTTGTTGCTTTACATTGTATGAAAAGGCAAATTAATTATTTTCCATCCCAAGTGCCCCAGTCTGAACATGTCCCGCGAGGCGCCAAGCCGATTACGGACTCTGATTAATTTGTTTAAGCCTATAAAAGACTCTAATTAACCAATTAGCATATGAGACGGTATAATGCTCGATAACACGACTGACTAAACAAATCGGAGCTTAAAATTAAACGTTGGTGCTTACTTTATGGGTATTTTTACACGGAGAAGAAATAAACGGGTAAGTAAATTGTAATAAACGTCTTGATTGGTGTCATTGAATGAGGTGTTTAGAAACTTATCAGATTGTACCTTTTTAAGGGTCACTTATGCCGTTATATAGTTTAAAGATCACTCTCGCTTTTTTGAAGATGTTTATTGACCGAGTAAGCGAAGCGTCCTTGCAAACAACTGCCAAAATTTGCTTTCATCTGTCCGGATGTATGCATGTTGGTACTCGCGTATTGGTCGGATTTTTTAACAAATCTTGACTAAACTTGATATACGGGATAAAATATGTTATTATAAAAAATAATTAAATAATTAATACATAACTTTTGAAACTATCATGGTTATGTACATAATTTTCACTAGAAACGGGATATTTACCATGATTTTTGAGTTTTATATGTTCCCGATATTTCGGCACAGTTGCATGCGCCATGATCACGGGAGAACTGACTAAAGTCTTTGCGAGTAGATGTTATTGGCAGATATATCGATCTACCCTCTTTCTCACTCTTTTATTACGAACGATACCACTACCACTGACAGTTCTCCCGTGATCATGGCGCATGCAACTGTGCCGAAATATCGGGAACATATAAAACTCAAAAATCATGGTAAATATCCCGTTTCTAGTGAAAATTAATTAATACATATTTAACATTATATCATAATTAATTAAAATAATGTTAAATATGTTAAAATAAGTACTTTTTCTGATAAACTTTCCGCAAAACTGTTCTTTACAAATACTTTTAATTTCTTGTTTTGAGAAGTTTTTTTTAAAATCTAAAATAGGCTTGCGTTTGGCTACATCTCACCTGATGGGAAGCGACGATGAGGCCTACACTTAAACACGCTCGCCTAGAAGATGCCTATTAACTCTTCGTTTGAAGATGCCCAAGTTGTATGATAAAGGGAATAAAGAAGCCGGAAGAGAGTTCCAGGCCTTTGCTGTCCGCATGATGAAAGAGTTTGAGAAACGGTTTGTACGCGACGGTGGTATGTCAACAACAAAAGGGTGAAACGCTTCTCCACGTCTGGTCGTCAGGTGGCGGAATAGAAACGAGGGGATCAAATCGTGCAGCTCCTGAGCACACTCACCGAAATGTACGCGGTAGAAAATACACAAACACGCAACTCTTCGACGATGCTCTAAGCTTTGTAATCTTTTCGCAACCAGTGCCTCGTCATTAATTAGTTTTATAGCACGGCGCTCTATTGAGTCCAAAGCAGCAAGCTGATATTTTGCGGAACCATCCCATAGGTGGCTGCAATATTCCATGCATGACCTCACTTGAGCTTGGTACAGCGCAAGTAACTGCTGGGGCGAGAAGTAGTATCTTACCTTAGACAGAATTCCAAGCTTTCAGCCCGCGGACTTTGCCTTAGACTCAATAGAGAGACCGAAGTTGAGGTTGGAAGAAATTTGCATGCCGAGTAATTGGATATGGTCCGAATATTGCCGATAAACCTCGGAATACTCGTAGTGGGGCAAGATCAACCGAACTCTTAAAGAAAACTAATGAGTAAAAGACTAGCTACATATTATAACCTAATATAACATTAATTATCTAAGTAGCCCGGCATTCAAAGTCACTCCAGTTGACCGTACTTCCAATTTTTACTGTAAATTCCATTTAAAAAGAATTCCTTATAAGTAGAAGTCAAGAAGTCAGACTTCTTGAACCTTAATAGGTACACCTTGTTTTTGATACACAGCTTTTTAGTATAGGTACCTAATTAGGTATAATGTTTAGTTGTGTATAGTTTATATTGATGTCTAGTGACCGCCCGCGGCGTCGCTTGCATTTTGCCGAGATAAAAAGTAGCCTGTGATCACAAGTGAAGTAGCACAGAGTAGTTCTGTGATCGCAGTATATATAGCTCTAACCAAGTCATTATCTATCTGTATACCAAATTTCACCGAAATCGGTTCTGCTATTTTTGCGTGATTGAGTAACAAACATCCAAACATAATTACGTAAACACACGCACTTTCACGGTGATATTAGTGAGATTTACTAATATATCTATTTCCATCAATCTTTATCCCAAGCTCTGAATGAATGCCATCACGTCCATCGAATCAAAAATTCTCACAGAATCGAGCATTTAATAATACGAATGGATATAATTCGATTCAAACGATTTATTCTCCGCGTAAGCACGTCACGTACGATCTAAATGATCGGTCGGAGAGCCGAAAAATATGTTGGAATCGCTCCTATTACCCTACGACCGGATCATTCGATACAAAATCGATATCAAATCGATTCGTATAGGGATAAACACTGCAATCAGGAGCAGCTGTTAGGCGATCGGCGATCGGCGTCATCCACTAAAATAATATGACACAGCCATTTCTGTATCTCTTTTGCTCGCTCAAAAAGGAATACTATTGATATAGCCTTAATTAAATGTAGGAAGTAGGGACAGCAGTGACTAAACCATAGGATTTTCGACATATATCGGTGCAAAAGCATACGATTTTCGAAACTCTTGGATAAACTTGACATACTTATCATTCTTTACAAAAAAACAAATACTGCATCAATACAGTAATTTATCCCCAATACAAGATTTTATAATATTAGTAATCGGAACCGTTTGCTTATCAAAATGAGCCTAAACACGGCAAGTCTTCTATTATCCATCGAGGAGTTCAGCTGTCCAGCTTCCGTCTCCATCATCAGATCAGCTCGCTGTCACCATCATATTGTATTGTCATCGGAACTAGACAGGTATGCCAAATTTCAGCTTAATCGGATATCGGAAAGTCACTCTTAGTAGTCATAGTCATAGTAATTTATTAATAACAAAAAAGTAGCTGTGACATACACGGACAGACAGACAGACATGCCAAATCCATGAGGGTTCCTTGTCTTTGACTACGGAACCCTAAAAACGGTTACAAGTCAAAAAATAATAATATATAAATCCATAAATCCGTAATCAATAATCTTATAGCCACCCGTCAAATACTTATTAGTGAGGAGTTCCAATGGCCATCTCTGGTCTTCTTCATTAGTTCTACTTCACCAAGATATACTTTCTGAATGCACATGCTTAACTTGTTGCTGAAAACACCGAAATCGCTTTGTCTGCCTATAATAGGTATTTGAGGACTTCCCTGAATTCCTCATGGATCCCTTCATCAGAACCTGATTTTGATACAAATGGGACCAAACTGGAAGTATATCGTGTCAAGTTCATTAATGACGAAGACATGAGGTAACAAAAATAAAAAAAAACACACCATTTTAAGTCTGTTAAAAATAGTCTGATTTTGCACTAACCTTTCCAGAACGTCCCGATGAGACTCTAGCAAAATATGGCAGCCCTAATTATGAGGCAAGTGCTTCTGCTTTTAAGACGTTGAATGTAACGTCATAATATGCCGTTGCATAAACAAATACTACGGTAAGTTATTTAATTAAAAATACTAATTGACTATTTAACATTGACTTTAAAACAAAGTCGCTTGTTGTGCGGACAGTACAAGGGATCAACATCAACGGCAGACGTTGTAAGTGGTTACTCATGCCTTCAGAGCCTATAATTTGACAATATTTTGTGTCATTTGGGCTTTATTATTACTTGCGCCATTACAAGCCGAGGATATAAGGTTAATACACGAACGCAGGCGATTAAGGGCGAAGTAACCACAGGGTCCCCTAATTCAATATTAAAAGCATCCTACGACGTGATCGGCAACTAATAATAGTCTAATTTATAGAAATGTCCCTGAGAAAATGTAGGATTGACAACTTTTTTTCTTACAAATGAAATGGGCTATTTCGAAACTTTAGAAATGAATTACAGTGTTTACGAAGAGGATTCTCGGAGTAATATCCACTCGATTGCTCATAAATTGGACTATGAACGGTTTTATCGTCATTATGTACCTATTAGTTCATTAATGTTCTTCTAAGGTAGATTATACGTTTCAATTGCATGTTTAGAATTGAGGTTGGTTTTCTTATACGAGTTACATCATTTTACATTACTAAGTTATGTTTTCGGTACATAAAATAAAAAAAATCGGTCAGTTGGGTTTTTTCCAACAAAAATGCAGCATGAAAGTAGACGAGGACTACGAGGAGCACTAAATCATTTGTGTGCACTGGTTATTTCACAAGGCTCTTTTCAGGGCCGCCTTACCTCGTCCTAGTTATCGTACTAACGCAGGCTGACCAAAAACAAGGTGCCTCTAAGAAAGAACCGTCAAAAAGAAGAGAAATGACACAAGTAACTTATGAAATAGATACAAATTTAATATTTGACATAACTAATAGTTTATTTAGTTATAAGTGATAGTTTATATAATAGGAAAAAATTAGATCAACGCTTGTGGATCTTCATTCCGAATAGCTAGGACAACAGGCAATATAAACTTCTTGGCTGTCACCACTGTAAACAAACCAACCAACCAAAAAAAACCAACCAACCAAAAGCACCAACCATGTTTGTTTACAGTGCTTGTTAGTTGGTGGTGTTGGTTGTCTTTGTAACCATTAAACAAAGACTATAAAGTGCTTTTCCAAAAGAGGCTTTATAAGGCTATATAAGTCTTTTTTTCCTGCCGACCTAGCTGCTTCTTCGTTACACTGTGTCATATTATGTTTGAATTTAGATAATAGAAGTAAATGTCGGATGAAACAAAAATATAAATTTTATAAAACTGGTTGAACCGATTTAAATACCTAAATGGGTTGAACGCTAATGATGGGTTGAAACAAGACGCACCCGAGTTTTGGTATATACGTACCTACGTACGTTTATAGAAGGATTGGTCCTTGTAATCTGCCCTTTCGATCAGTATCACAAAAATACAGTTTTTTTTTTAATTTAGCGTGGCTAGGTCCCTGCTAAGGCAAGTGGCTTTTTAAATAATGCAATATTGACTTTAAAAATTAAAGGAAAATCTCCATTAAGTAAAACTTCTTAACTTAAATATTTAAAGTAATTGTCCCCCATGTAGCATGGCTGTGGATGGAACACACTGCATACATGAGTAGTGCAATGAATAACTGTAATATTAGGTACAAAGGAGGATAATAAGGAGTAGGTACATCTGGACACCGATATTGACAATACCGATAAGCAATACGAGTATCCAATCTCGCCACAGAAAAAAACATTGCTCTCGGTTGAGTTGAGGCACGTAATACAAACTCCTATTTGAATCGAGTCAGTCTGCATCCAAGGGTGGTTGCCATCTAGTTAGGTGTAAATCGGAGGTTATGTACAAAGTGGATCTAATACGAGCTCCCGCTTTTAAATATACCAGTGAAGGAAAATCAAATAGACTCGTTTTAGCTATTGCTCAAAAACTCAACGTAAAATAAACGTTGAAGGTGTATTCACTGATTATAGAGAAAAATTAAATACGGGACTAGATGCTATTTGGTACTGAGACCAGGTACCTATAGGTCTCTGTGGTTTTAATGGTTCCTTCCTAATGACATTTTATTTCTCTGGTTCTCTGGTTATTTAATGGTCCTCTGATTACTTATAAATCATCTTATCAAACTAGCGGTTGACCGCGGAAACAACCGCGTTAGTTTCTTGAACTGAATTTTGGGATAAAAATAATTCCGTAATTTAATCCAGGTTTTAGTCTATCATTTTGCTTCCCTCCTCCTCCTCGCGTCGTATTCCTCAATGCTGAGGGTCGTGACCCCCTCCATGGATCACTTTCTGCCGGACGATGTTGCGCCTGTGAGATCTGTTGCCAGCAAGCTGCACGGCTTCGTGGAATTTCGAATCGAGAGTGGTGCGGATCTGGTCTGACCAACGTATTGGGCTACGGCCTCGTGGCCCCTTTCCCTCAATTTTTCCAGTGATAATCAGCTTCTCTAAGTTGTCACTGCCTTTCCGTGCTATATGACCAAAATACTCAAGGACTCGCTGGAGGCAGATGGAGGAAAGCCTAGTAGTTATCTTGAGTTCCTTGAGTATTGACACGTTCGTCCTACGGGCTGTCCAGGGGATTCGCAGCATCCGTCTCCAACACCACATCTCGAAAGCATCAACACGTCTGTGATCCTTCGCTTTGAGCATCAATTTGCTTAATTTCATCAAAATAGGCCTGGCCGTTTTTGTAGTAAAAATATATCAATTCAAACCTTATTGGTTTATAGAATATGTATCACTTATATATATATATATATATATATATATATATATATTTACGTTGAATGGATATACTAGAAGCCGTGTTATCGTTATATCGAGGGTTTTTTATTGGAGATCAAAACATAAAAATGTAGCAGAAACTGGTTCGATAGATGGCGCTGACTCAAAATCGACTGTCAAAAATTCTTAGCTGACTTACTTTTGTTATTTGACAAACTCACTACGTCACAAAGTCAAACTTTTTACTGACAGTTTGTCCATAGTGCAGCGCCATCTATTATCAACAAAATTATATCGTGTTCAGTGAAAATCCCTCATTGCACAGGTAGATTGTCACGACTTTGACAATAACCGTGCGTCATATATAAGGATAAGGATGTGAAGGATGGAAATATCGGGAACCTACAAAACTCAAAAAATATATGTAACGTTGTTCTATGAGGGTTGAATTTATATTTAACACTATTGACATTTTTTTTAACTTTGATTGACCTTTTTTTGTCCACGATACAATAACAGCGAGGCCTTAGGCCACCCTAGAGGCTGAAAAAATAGGCTTTTTGGTGATTTTTTTTCACAAAAACTACAAAATAAATCAAGATAACAGAAACGTGATTTTATTATCTATATCAGTGACTGCTTACAATAATTTTTTTGAAGCGATTCATTACAAAATGGCGGCTGTGCAGCGTTTTTGCGAAGACGTCTTTTTTTTTCGGGGTCCACGGCCGGACTAACAGCTCCTGTAATTTTTAACCGATTAACTTGAAATTTTTAAAATATCTTGAAATATACATTGTCTATAGAAGTACGTAGGATTTTTGCGATATATTGATTTTTGGCCAAATGGCGCCCTTCTAAAGTGAAAAGTGACAAACTTGCCTGAAAAATTGTCAGATAATTGTTAATAACTAATGAACTACGCAATATAAAAAAAAAACTACGTACTTCCATAGACAATGTATATTTCAAGATATTTTCAAAATTTCAAGTTAATCGGTTGAAAATTGCTTGTGTTACGAGTCCAGCCAACTTGAAAATTAACGCGTTTAAAGTTTTGAGTAGTAGAAATCATGAATAATTTCACAATATGCCTAATTAATTAATTAATTTCACAATACGTCACGCACATTTCCCGGCCATAATCTTCTGGGACATCATTTTTGAGGTCCTAAGGGACCATTTGGAATAAATAAAAAAAAAAGTTTTTCGAAAAGTCTAGGATGGCCTTAATGCGCCACCTAGCTAGATAAATAAGCAGTGTGTCTCCCCATTCTGCGGAAATATCGGGAACCAACAAAACTCAAAAAATATATGTGACGTTGTTCTATGAGGGTTGAAGTGATAGATTGGTGCTCATTCTAGTTGGTATAATAGCGAGGGCTTGCTGGGCGGAGGTCCCAGCCCATGCATACTAACGCGCTCCGTAATAAGTAGCCTGCTTCCATGTTTACCGCTCAGCTCAGGGCCTTCTTTACATCGCATCGGTCCTCGAGTTGCGATTTAAGCTATTTACTAGTCTACCATACTAGTGATTTACCAAGCTACTAGTGATTCACCAAGCTACTAGTGATTCACCAAGCTACTAGTGATTCACCAAGCTACTAGTGATTCAGCAAGCTTTGCAAATTATGCATTTGTTTGTTCCATAAAAATAAATCATTCAGATGAATTGAGACCTTTTAGTGAAGTCGGTTTGAAAATAATTACTCTTGAACACGGAGTTATCAACAAACCAATTAAAAAATTACATACTTACAATAATTGTGTTTAATGTTATACTACTGTCCGCCTGCGTTTTCGCTCGCGTTTTACGAGGGTAAAACTAGCCTATAGCTCAACTCAGGACATAATCTATCTGTGTACCAAATTTAATCGAAATAAGTTCAGCCGTTTAGGCTCTGCCTACCCCTTCGGTGCAAAAGGCGTGTGTCTATGTATATGCACAGATAAAATAATACTATACGTATATGTATGTAAGTTCAGCCGTTTTGGCGTGATTGAGTAATAAACATCCAAACATCGTATCTTTGACATTTATGATATTAGTGGAACAAGTGGAATACAGGCGAGTTCGTCCTCGTGGAGTTTTTTCATACAATATTCAACACCCCCTGCATCTCTTAGGGGGTAATTTCGGAAACTCCTTTCTTAGTGCACCCCTAGACTATAAAAATGTTTCCTCCAAATTTCAGGTCTATAGGACTTACGGTTTAGGCTGTTTGTTTATAGTCAGTCAGTGAGTTAAACAGTAAGTCAGTCAGTGAGTTAGTCAGTGAGTCAGTCAGTCAGTCACGCAACGTTTTTATTTAATATATTGTTAGTGTTTTTAGAGAACTTTCCCAGCGTCGTGATCTAATAATTGTATTCCATAAAACTAAACCTTAAACTTTTTTTTTGTATTTCTTTAAAACTAGAATAAGCATTATAGTTAGTATCCATAAATTTTTGTAATATTTGTGTAACCCTTTTTTGGTCTTATTGTTGTGTATTTTGTTATTTGGACTTTATATATTGTAACGCTGTTGGTCTACCTCAATAAAATAAAATAAACCAAAAAATAAATTGTACTTGTGATAAGATAATTTTATCACTGCACAGGGCTAGTCTATGACCTCTTGAAAGGTAAGTTAAATGATTACGCTAGCACATATACATATGTATATTTTAACAATATAATATAAATACACTTATGTAAACGCAACGCCGATGTACTTCAATGATGTCTAATGCAGAAATAAATATTGTCATTACGAGAATTACAAAACGATATAAGTAGTAGTTTTTTGTCGATAAAATGACATTTAATGTTCATTTGATGCTGTATAAATGCCTCCGTGGGCCATTCTCAGAGTAACAATAGCCCATATAACCCCCCCCCGCCTTAAGGTATGAACATAATAAGCACAGGAACGAATGCTGATATCACAATCTTACATTCAACACAAAGAAGAGGCTTTGTTTAAGTAGCACTGATTTTAGACGAAAGTTGAATGACGGAACAAGCAGATGGCCCACCTGATGTTAAGCGGTAACCTCTGCCTATGAACAGTGCATTACCTCATAGGTCACGTCCACCTAGGACGCACCCTATGTGGCATTGCACTGCGCCCGCCACCCTGAGACATCAAGATGAAAAGTCTCATGTGCCTGTAATTTCACCGGCACCCTTACCCTTCAAACCGGAACACAGCAATGCGTGCACATGAATAGATTTTGACAGATTTTGATGTAATGAAAATTTAGATAGCACGTTACACAAAGATAAGGAAATGTAAAGTAAGGAACTTGTATTAGCTGATTTTGGAAAAGGGCAACTAAAAAAAATATTATTTAAATTTATTTGAAGTTAGGAGTATAAACTATAGTCTGGCCCTTAGAGCATTGCAGGCCTCCGGTTGCTCGATGGTCTGGCCAGAAAGAGTTTGGAAAATGAACTGTCTTGGAAATTAATTGATTTAGTCAGGGTTTTGTGAAAAGAAAATTTAGTTATCCAAGTCTAGTTGACTCTTTGTCATAGCTGTACCTAATTGTATACTATTCTTACTAAAACTTGGTAATTTATGAAAATTTTGGACATATTGCAGAAATATCATTACCTACTACACTGGCTGGATTGAAAGGCATTAAGAACTAGACTTCCCGCTGTATAGCTTACTTTTGTTACTCTACACGACCATTATTTTATTAATAGCATTATAAATGTAGTGGAATTGTCATAGAGCGGATAATGAGTCGTTTTTGTGATGATGTCCTTACGTCAACCGTAATTAGATGCGGCCCTGCGCCTAGACCGCACCCGCGCCGCGCCGCGCCGCCCGCGCCGACCCTGCCAGTTGAAATTGTTTCTAGGAGAACTTCAAAGAAATAAAATGTTTTCTGAATGGTTTAAGTAGCGCTCGTGAAAAAGCTTTTATCAAATGCTTGTTACGTAATATGTATTTGCCAATTAATTTAGTTTATCTGCGCACGAGTCCAAGCATACCTTAAGCACAGAATAAGTATTAGTACACCTTAAGGCTGACATTGAGCGAAGTTTTTGAGAGGAAAATATAATAAAAGCAGTAACGTGATCAGTGATTTTCCTTTACGTTCGAGATGTTTCATCCGATATTTTTCACTAGCGTTTTAGATTCACAGATTTTCCATTAAATATTTTTAGTACGAGTTTTTCATTTGGAATTCTTTATTCGTTATTTTTAATTCGAGTTAAAAGTTATTTTTAGTTCGAGTTTTTGTCGAGATTATTTAGTAGCTTCCTTCAGGTAGTGACTTGGATCAGTTGAGATACCTTTAGATCGTTAGCAGCGGTCTTCAGGTAGCACAGCTGTTTAATATGTGTTTTTAAAATGTTGTAAAAAGTTGGTGATACAAAAAAGGTGTCAGTCCGAAGCGTGACTGGAGTTTGCTCCAGTCCAATTCAGAAAACATAAAGACTTCACTTTTTGCTAACACGGTAAAACTAATGGCTTCCTATTTTACTATTTTTTAAGATTATGCTTCCATATATTTGCGTTATTATGAAAATCGATTCTTAAGGAGTAACTCCAAAAAAATGTTTTACCTTTACAAGTCAACTTTTGTATTTCTACATACGGCTTAATTCATTAGTTATGTAATTGATATTTTTTTCTACATGTTCTGGTACTCAAATATTATCACAGATCAAGTTTATGTGTCCACTGGAATATGAGGACAATAACATTACACCGCTAAACTCGGTAAACCCGCGCCCAGCGTACCGTAAAAAGCACTAACCGTACACCTAATGGTTAATGAGACCATCGTCGTTTACAGAACTAAGTTGAAGTTTAATTAACGTAAAAAGCGCGTGTACTCTAACCGGCGGCTTATCAATTCATCTCGATTATAATGACTTTTGTTCATTATTTTGTTGCGCACTCTACAATTCTACATGTCTGTACCATTTCCGGCGGTAAACAGTGGAAATACAGCAGCTACATCACTTATTTATACTGTTTCATAAATGACAGACAGTAGATTGTAATTTTGAAGTTTTAAACGTCAATAATTTCGGGTTAATAGCCAGCTCAAAATTCTTGATGTAACGGTTTTTGCAGGAAACCAAAACTCTACAGCACGGACACATGGAGTCCATTTTTAGGGTTCCGTACCCAAAGGGACCCTAATTTCCTAATTCTAAATTCTAAATAACCCTAATTTCTAAGACTCCGCTGTCCGTCCGTCCGTCTTTCACCAGGCTGTATCTCATGAACCGTGATAGTTAGACAGTTGAAATTTTCACAGATGATGTATTTCTGTTGCCACTATAACAAAAAATACTAAAAAACAGAATAAAATAAATATTTATAGGGGCTCCCATACAACAAACATGTTTTTTTTGCCGTTTTTATAGGTAATAGTACGGAACCCTTCGTGCGAGAGTCCGAATCGCGCTTGGCCGGTTTTTTTAATGTAATCAGCTACCGTCGTCCACCCGTCGTCGTCAGCCTGTAGAAGTCCACTGCTGGACATAGGTCAATATAATGCCACAATGAACGGACTTGCGAAGCGTAAATCGTTGCTCCGGTGTGAAGTACCGCTTGGATCTGTTGAGTACACCGAGTTTTTTGGAGGCAAGAACAGTTTTGCTCTCTAAATGACCCCTGAACTGTACTGTACTGTACTGAACTGTACTGTACTGAACTGTACTGTAGATAGAAACAAATTTTGACAGTTGTTGCAAGAACGCTTCGCTCGCCCGATCCATGCTTTCATGTTACTTCTTTGACTTTGAATGGATGATGTTCTACTCGTAGTAACAGTATCTCGCGTATAGGTAGAGTTATCCAGCTGTTCTGCTTGTAGACTGTGTATTTAAACACCAATTTTATGGTTATGTGACCGTTTGGTTTCGTACTGCTTCAATCCTAGAGTCAGATAATTAATTTTCAGTAATAAAACACAGTGCCATTAGTAGATAGAATCGTGGAAAGTAGAGTTCTGAGCATTTCGGTATAATTATATGCCATTTCATAACTATAGTGGTGTGTGGTCTTTTCACTGATAATGGTAGAGAGAGGCTGTAATAGTTATATTTTTATTGTTTCTGACGGCGATACTGAGTAAAAATTTATAAACTAGCTATTTAACTGTGGTAAGGAGAGCCTATCTCTATTTGTAGAGCAAGAGCCAACCTCATCATCATCTATAGGATGATTTATGCTAGGCCGAGCTTGTGGCACGCTTCCCTTGCCTCGGACGACCCTCGGGCACACGGCACGAACTACTTCATAATATGCATAATATAACATTTTCGAGCCATTTTAAACAAATCATCCTTATGGTGGGGTATGCAGCAAAATTCCTAAACTGAAATTTGATTTTTAACAGACGAAATCCAGTACAATATTAAAGTTATAATTATGCATGAATACTTCATTATAATTCCGAGGGATCACTGTACCCCAGGAACATGATGGGACAAGATTTACTCAATATAAAAAAAAAACACGTCTATTTTTTTGCCTAGATTCGATTGTTTATTAAAATGGTGCATATTATTGGGTCAAAATTAGATAAATAAAATCAATACAACAAAGCTGAGGGTTTACTGTAGGAGTTTTGTAATATTATCCATATTTTATGAGATCCCAGTTATATTATAAATATGAAAGTTTGTATGTGTGTTTGTTACTTCTTCACGCTGAAACGGCTGGACGGATTTGCATGAAATTTGGAATGAAGATTTTGAAGATTTTTTGATTTTGATTTTTGAATGAAGATTTTTTTTTGAAGAATTTTGACTCCCGGAATAACAAATAGGCACATTTTTATCCCGATATTGTCCCGGGATCGAGAATTACGCGGGTGAAACCGCGGGGCGCTGCTAGTATTAAATAAAACACGCTTTTTCAAGCTGCGCGATGCGTTTTTTTTGTATGATGGTTTCTGCCTGGCTTTGGCGCAGTCTTGAGGCATTAAAGCCGCAGGAGGGTCTTGGCCTGGTGAAGCAGAGTCAAAAGCAAACGTTGTCTGTTTTGGGCGTTTTTCTCCAGCCTACCTGAATTGTCTCTATGTCCTGCCCTATTCAGCCACCTGATTTTTGCCACGTGCTGTTTGCTCGTCGGGTCTACCGTTCAGAAGATGATCAGGTTTTCTGGCGTCTTCCATTCGTTCTACACGGCCAGTCCATCGAAGGCAACCAACTTTGATAACCGTTACAACTCCGGACTCTTGGAAAATGTGCTCGTGGTTGTATCTAGAGCCAACTTGCGATAAATATTTCCAAAAACAGGCTGGCCACTGGCATCATATACTATTAAAAGTACTGTTTGAGGCCATCGTATGCGGGTAACCGTACCGTGGTGTGTCCGGCCTAAGAATAGACCCCACCGTCTTCTCCCGTGGATGTTGTACTAAGGGATTACTCGGGCTTGTTGATAAGATTCGTTGGTAGGTATAAGATTTGTCCTGGTTGCTGGCTTATTGTAGAATGTGTTATTACTGGAAGAAAGTGTTAGGGGAGTCAGTCGTGGGAAGCAATGGCGGCGATGAAAAGAGTCCCATTGAGGCTCTGCCTACCCCTTCGGGGAAAGAGGCGTGTGTTTATGTATGTATGTATGCGGGTAAAGTCTTGTAGTTAGACTGTGTACTATGTACGTATGTATAGCTCCTTAACTACTTTTGCGATCTAGAAGCTACTTTGTTACTTTTGGTCTTACATAATTTAATTGCACATGCAACATGACACGCTCAATATACATTTTAATGCGATCTTTTATTTGCTATTGTTGTAGTGTCGAGAAATTACGGGTAGTTCACCGTCATTCCCACACGAAGCCAGGGTCTACTGATAGCGGTGCCTTCATATTACGAACGTTATTTCCGGTGGTTTACCGTTATTAATGACTCACTGCACAGACCTATTCTTGATATAGGTATGTGCGTCACTGTATGTGTAGGAAGAATAATACAACATATAAAATAACTATTTAAACCTGCATGCTCATATTTATTATTAATCATCATCGTCATCATCATCATCTGATGATGATGATGATAAACGTCAGTTGCTTGACGAGGCCTATCCGATGGCTGGACGAGGCTTCCCCCATTGCATACAGTGGGGGGGATTTGCCATAATCACCCGCTTATGGCAGGCGGATAAGTGATCTCAATATTGGTTTACTCTGTGTAGTACTTGGATTGTGCGTAAGTCAGTACCTAAAGAATAACTCATTGTTGGAGACTCGCAATGTTTGGCCCACTTAATTTTAAGTGTACCTATCACCACCAGGGTGTGTACTACCCATAGACGTAGAATTTTTTCGCTACGCTAAATCTATGGTACTACCACCTGAGACTTGAGTTACACCGAGATCCGGAATCATCACTTAAACCACTCAAATACGTACGTATTCAATGTATGAAACATGACAGTAATACATTATAGACAACAAATAAAAATATTCTGCCCATTTTTTTAAAAACAAACGTCAGCGAACTTACAATTCGCAGTACACATAACAAAAACAAATAAAATACAGAAACAACAGATCATTCAAATCCTTCTTTTTTAACCAACTTCAAAAAAAGGAGGAGGTTCTCAATTAGTTTTTTAAATCATAAGCCTATAGAAGCCCACTACTGGACATAGACCTCCCCCATAGAATGCCACGAAGAAAGGTCTTGAACCACCTCCATCCACAGCCTTCCTACAATCTCTATAATGTTTTGGTCCATTGAAAGGGGGGCATTCCTCTTTTGCGACATCCGGTTTTGCGGTCGCTTGCCTTGCTTCCTCAACGTTTATTAGTTCTGCGACGTGGTCTTATTAATGAGAATCCATAAACGCCCATGTGGTCAACTGAGCCCAGTATCCGTTCAGCCCGCGGGCTCAGTTGACCACATGATTGGGTGGTCTAAGTAAGTTTGACGGTGCAAATATATCTATCTATCTATCCAGCGGGTAACACCCACTGCTGAGTAAAGGCCTTTTCTCTCTAACGCCACTCCTGTGGCAGTCTTGTGCCAGCCGGATCCACCGCTCTCCTACTGCCTGCACAATGTCGTCTGACCATCGGGCAGGTGGTCTGCCTCGAGGCCGCCGCATATCTCTCGGCCTCCATTCAGTGACTACTTTGGTCCATCGGTAATCCTCTCGCCTTGCCAAGTGTCCCGCAAATATATAACTAGTGAAAATGAAAATGAGCACAATGAAAACATCATTATCATCGTATTGGGCTGACTGGTGAGAAGACTCCAATTTTCGTGGTGGAGCACCTTTCCACTTCGAACAAAGAGCTTCACTCGGCAGCCAAGTCGGCTGCTAAGGAGATGGGCTACAAATACGTATGGGTGCGCAACGGGAGAATATATATGAGAAAAACCGAAAATTCCGAGTACAAATTAATAAAAAATTTAGTATCATTAAATAATTTGTATAAGGTTGTTTGTTTAAGCCTCGTAAACCTACCATATATTTACTTTGTACATTCTATTACTCCATTACTATCCATACACTTAACCTCGTTTTCAGATTCAAGTTCTTAAGGTAACATGTTTTTTTTGTTTCATTATTTAATTTACTCGTTCTAATATTTTACCTATGTTTGTATTGTAAGTCGATGTCTCATGTAATTTCATTGTTTTTTCATTCTTGATTGTCCTTTGATTGTAAGTTAAGCCGCTCTGATACCTACCTACTCGTACTAGTACTCTATTGGAATTGCGTTACTTTTTGTGGTTCGGAATATCAAATGTTTCAAATTGTTTACTTTTGTAGGTACTTATGTAGCATGCCTAATATGAATTTATCTAGATAAGTTACCTAAGTTTAATTCCTTAATAATAACCCATCTGTTTGATTATTGTGCATGTTGTGTTTGCCTATATATAATTGGTTTCGCATGTAGCTTATGACATTATAGTTTGTACTCTCATTTTGTATTCATGTGTAAACTGTTGGTAAACCTAATAAATAAAATAAAATAAATAAAAAAAAACTCTTTTATAATACCTATAATACCTATACATATAAATTTTAATAGCCTACTGGCGGCAAATGTGTAAATCCGCCACTGGTTTCGTCTACAAACTAACATAGAGTTTGTGCAATTAGTTTGGAAGAGCGCTGCCCTGTCGTGGTATTCGGGGCCGCGTGAAGCCTCACGTGAATATTCACGATTTGCGCAGTAAGAAATCTGCACTCGGTAAAGTTCGGCGTGTAACGCGTATCGCGCAACGCGTGAATTAGATGACACAAAATTTGAAGTGAATTGGCTCAACTCACGGTACCCCGAATACCATAGCTGCTGTCATACAGTTTACACTAGTACAGAGGACAGTCACACGTCTAAATATTTTGCAATTAAATATTTTTAGTGTATACCCATGTATCTGAATAAATAAATTACTTACTTATACTACAAGCAACTTTAAGTGAAGTGCATCATTGTTCTACACTTTGTATATCTTATCTTATGAGGAACCATCTACATAACTGTTTGATAGAGGTGCATTATTCATTAATTGCAAATCTTTCGCACTGCTGGTTGCTGGAGCTATTAGGAAGCAAAACTGCCTACTTTATGAAGGTAAAGTAGAAAACTCATATATTTATTTATTGTTGCTGCACAGGCAGCTCTCAGAACTGATGCTTGTATATCTTAATCCTTATCAGTGCACTTGAATGTTTGTTAAGTCTATTTTTGAAAGAATTATCTGAGGGGCACTGATCACTGAGTCTGGTAACCGGTTCCAAGTGCGCACGACGTGATTGGGCAATATGTGCATCCTCGGATTGCTGGTACTTGGCCCGCGTTGCAGCTTCAGCGAGTGTCCTCAGAGCCCTATATTATTGTTCATGGTATATAGTGTCTGTGATAAATCTGGTATACTGTAGTGGTTGTTTAGGATCTTGTAGGTCTCTATTAGGTCTCCACGCTCTCTCCGTCGCTGTAGGATATATTTCCATAGTACGAAGCATTTGTGTGTAGTTCACATTTATGATACTGCGCTGAACAAGGCAGACATGTTCACCTCATACGATAAAGCTGGCAAAAACATTAATGTTTATATAATGCGTCTCACTTGTTCATTGCAGCTTGTAAAGATCTCTAATGGCCGAGCGGAAAAAACAACGCCGTACTCATACACGAGCAACTTTTAGAGCAATTTATTGCTTGGCAACAGTCGCCAATGATAGTGGAGCAACGAGAGAAACAATCCGGGGCATTTCTCTGCAGACCACCACGTCAATATTGTGTTTTTTCCCGGCTGACCTGGCAAAAAAATATTTATTACGATGTTCCCAAACGGCTGGATGGATTTTGATGTTTGAGATATCATAAGAATCGTTTTGACCCGGACAGTGCTATTAGGGTATATATTGGGTGCTATATTTGCTATGGAGGTCAAAAAATCTGTTAAAGTGGCGGCTATCAAATGCTAAAATAGCAGACCAAAAAAAAGAATCAAAATTAAATTAATTAATTAATTCACTTACTCAATTAATAATTAATAAGTTACCAAATGCTTCTAAAAAAATTCTTAAATTAAAACGTGTAAGTAGTTAGTCTAAAATTGGATTACAAACTTAATGTTGGTTACAATTTGTAACCTAATTAATTTATATTATTATTGTTTTAATTAGTATTTTTTAGTATTACTATTTATTAGCAATTCTATATTATTAATTTATTTATTAACTGACCGACGTGTAAAAATTATTTACCAATAAATTGACTATTCTGATTATTCTGATTATTCTGGATTTCAATTTTAAGATCTTAGATCGGTTTTTTTATCGAGTGAAGTAATTCAAATAGTGTATAGAATTTATGAGTTTACTCGATAAAAAGCTTAAGAATACCATTATATTTTGTTCTTCTTGGAAACGAAAGAACTCAAAACTCAAAAATTCTAGAGCTTATTATAGACATTTCGTGAACCTATAGCGCCTTAACTAATTTGGAGGTAGATTGATATTTTTAATATTCTTAAGCTTTTTATCTAGTAAACTCATAAATTCTATACACTATTTGAATTACTTCACTCGATAAAAAAACCGATCTAAGATCTTAAAATTGAAATCCAGAATAATCAGAATAATCAGAATAATCAATTTATTGGTAA
Source organism: Operophtera brumata (assembly GCA_932527175.1). Classification (NCBI taxonomy): domain Eukaryota; kingdom Metazoa; phylum Arthropoda; class Insecta; order Lepidoptera; family Geometridae; genus Operophtera; species Operophtera brumata. Next base: position 12,192,662 of record OW052238.1, on the reverse strand, counting down.
ATAATTTTTACACGTCGGTCAGTTAATAAATAAATTAATAATATAGAATTGCTAATAAATAGTAATACTAAAAAATACTAATTAAAACAATAATAATATAAATTAATTAGGTTACAAATTGTAACCAACATTAAGTTTGTAATCCAATTTTAGACTAACTACTTACACGTTTTAATTTAAGAATTTTTTTAGAAGCATTTGGTAACTTATTAATTATTAATTGAGTAAGTGAATTTAGCAATAAAACTTAACGAAACATCAAGGGCATTTTTTAAAATTAAAACATGGTAGCATAGCGTGCGTTCGCCATCTTCGCCTCATACAATTTTTTTTGTAGAACTTATAGTGCTGTTATCAAGTAGATATTAACGGTATTTAACCCAATGTTTTAGACACTGCTCAGCCATTCTGAGTTTGGTCTCAATTGGATAAAGTCATCACTGTTTCTACTTATTCAATTTACTTATCGTTATCACATACTTTATACCTAAAATGTTTTTCAAGTGTATAATTTTACTCGCGTGTATGGTGATAAGCGTGATCCATGCCAATTCTAGCGGTAAGTGATAAAGTTTTAAGGGTTTCCTTACTGACAAGGTAATTAAAAAGGGCAGCTCTACCGCCTATCACCAGGGGTCGTATTGCGTAATAGACTGAAGTTCGATTTCGATGTCCTGTTTGCTATTCATTGCTTAGCGAGTTTCAAATATTTCTGCTCTTTAAAAAAAACTAAGACTCGCAGCGCAATGAATAGCAAACTGGTAATGGACATCGATTAAACGATATAACAGCTGGACTGAAACGTCACCAGCTCACCTTCAAAAAGCAGGCCTTCGTATCTTGTGAGTGAGGATCAGTCTGAGGATTCGACGTTGTTCTCTACGAATCCTCAGACAGCCTACAGAGCCTCCTACAGAGGGCGTCTGATCAAAGAAAGATGCCCACGTTGTCTTGGAATGCGTGGGAGTAGCAGCTCAACGCAAACAAATCCTCAACAACCCGAGGTTACTCCGCGAAGCCTGCAAAGACCTCAGTAAACTTCTGTGATTCTGGACGAAGTTTAGCCATCTAGCCGGACGGCTCTAGCAGAAAGCATTAGCCGAGTCAGTCGTGGGAAGTATGGTGGTGCTGAGCTCACCACTTGTCACGTATATATTCCCACGACGGTGCACGGTTAAAAGAGGCCGATTGAGGCTCTGCCAACCCTTTCGGGAAAAAGGCGTGTTTCTATGTATGTATGTACATTGCCTACAAGCAATGGGCCGCGTACCGTGGGCCAGGCTGTCAACATCCCCTAGGTAATTAGAATCCATATAATGAGACTTTGTTGTTCTCAGCTAGAGTTGTTACACAGTTCTAGAAGTTCAAAAAATATTATTATTTTCGTCAAATGTAGTTTTTATTGTAAATAACTGCCCCCCTATTCCCTAACTGAATGTCACTCGGTGACTAACGTTTGACAAGTAGAATGATCATTAATAAAAAAAAATATCATTAAGAATTGACAATTGATGGTAATTTTACTTGTTGAACGTTGTTCAACGAGTGAATTTCAAGATCCCCTATCTTGAAATTCACTCGTACAATTAGGCTGGTACAAAAGAGAAACGCTCGATTTTTCGAAATAAAAAAACGCGCGCAAAAAGTGGCCACCCATCCAAAACTGACCTCACAGATTATATTACTGGAAAAACGACGCTTTTTGCTAGAGATGAGATTTAGCTTGGTCAATTTTTGGGCCCCAAAAAACCCCATATCGAAAACGTTTGAGCCGTTTTCGAAAACTTAATTATAATATATACACAAATCCCTAATGTAATCTACAATATGTAGGAATCCCTTTAATCTATAATAATACCGGTCTCTCCGAAGTAGAAAAAAATTAGCCCACATTGTCAACCGAGATCACTGTCCGTTAGCCCGCGGGCTCAGTTGACCACAAACTACTATTTACTATTGAAAATTTCGGCAAATCAATTGGCTGAATTTATTTTTGTATTTAGGTATCGAATGTTTTTTATGAACAGTTTCCAAACTCATTTGAACACTGGAGATAACAGAGATCATTAAGAAGAATAATTTGAATGTTACTAGATAATGGCCGTGCTTCATCGTAATCACTATTTAGGTACCTATTTGACACAATTTTAATCAATTTTCTCCTTACAGATTTCGCTGAAATTTTGCATACATCTTTGGTTTTGGGGTTCTGGTGACAAGTTAATATTATAGTGACAGTGAGCTGATCTGATGATGGAGACAGGAGGTAGACAGCGTAACTCCTCGATGGATAACAGAAGACTGGCCGTGTTTGGGCTCATGTTGATCTACACGCGGTTTAACTAATTTCATAAATGCTTGTATTGAAAAATAAATTTTTCAACAAACAAAATCAACCGACTTACACTTTTGCCAATTTAGCTCTTTTATACAATTCAGCTCTATTTCAATATTGTCAGCTCCACTTTTTTCTTGTTCTAAAAATGGGCGGGATATGATCTGCCTACATCTAAGACATAAGATATGTCAGTGCAGATCTTATCCCACCCATTTTTAGAACAATAAACACATTCGTAGTTACTCAAGTATTACTCGTTGGGTTTACATAGAATATTTCTTCATCTAAAAAAAAAATAGGAAAAGGAAAAAATTAAAAATTAAAATGGATATCATCCTATATTTTATATGGGATGAAATAGTATTTTCGGGGGGGATAGGTGGGAATGACTTTATTTTGACAGCAATCTCACTTCAAAACCGTAACAACCGAACACCCACCTAAAACGGTGTTTGTTCGGTTAGGATCACGTGACGCTAACCGAACGCTCTAACCGAGCCTGTGAACGGAACAACCGTACACTCTGGCGACAACCAACACTCAGAGTGTACCCATTGGACGCACCCAAGTTTTCATTGATATTCCTACGTTGCGCGACGGTGAGCGCTGACGTCATCGAGCACTAAACAGGGCCTCATATTATAACCACACCGACGATATTTCAGATCATGGAAAAGAAAACAAGGGCGTTGTTCTGAGGGTGTACTACGAAACTGAGTGTCCATTCGCCAGGAGATTCATGAGCTCGTTTGATTATCGAGAAACTGTTTACATATTGAGCTCTAAAATGGACATCAAACTGTACCCCTACGGACTTGCTGAAGTATGTACAATAAAACATTATAATCATCATCATGATTATCAATATCATCATCAATCAGTAGATAGATGTAGTACATTTAGTAGTAGTAGAGCTTTTTTGTGAAAGAGTTCGTCCGGGCAAGAACTACCACCATACCTATTTCTGCCGCAAATCATCAGTGCTCGCATTGCTGTGTTCCGGTTTGAAGGGTTTAAGGGTGCAGGGGAAATTACATGCACATGAGACATTTCATCTTTATGTCTCAGGGTGGCGGTCGCAGTGCAATGCCACATAGGGCGCGTCCTAGGTGGACGTGACCTATGAGGTAATGCACTGTTCATAGGCAGAGGTTACCGCTTAACATCAGGTGGGCCATCTGCTTGTTCCGTCATTCAGTAGTATTAAATAAAATACATAGGGTGCTTCCTAGGTGGACATGACCTATGTGATAATGCACTGTTCATAGGCAGATGGTACCACTAAACATCAGGTGGGCCATCTGCTTAATTTTTAAAATAGAATAAATACAAAAATAAAAATAAAGAGAAGATGTCCAATGCTCGGCATCTATCTACCGATATGGCTTCCTCATATAATACGTCAGCCAGCCTTGAGTTGCCTTCATCTACTCAGTTCATGCGAGTCATTTATTTTCGTGGAGACCGCTGCAAACGATCTAAAGGTAGCTCAACTGATCCAAATCATTACCAGACGGAAGCGTCCCTAAGATGATGAGTTGATCCAAAAAATCTGCTACGATTTCTCAAACCTCGCTACCATTTTTCGTAGCCATTCCTTATTTCATCTAAACATGTTTATATTTGTAATTTTAAACTATATTTATTTTTAACTGCGTGAATGACGGAACAAGCTGATGATCCACCTGATGTTAAGGTCTGCCTTTAACAATGCATTATGTCATAGACTACGTCCGCCTAGGGTGCACCCTATGTGGCGTTGCACTGCGCCCGCCACCCTGAGACATAAAGATGAAAAGTATCATGTGCCTGTAATTTCAGCGGCACCTGAAACCCTTCAAACCAGAACACAGCAATACGAGCACTACTGCTTTGTGGCAGATTTAGGTATGGTGGGAGTACTTTCCTGGACGAACTCTCACAAAAAAGCTCTACTACTATTACAAAAATGTCTAGCCTAAAAATAAAACAATCCTACTAATAGGTGTTCAAGAAATATCTATAGAAACATGTGTTGCCCTCAGACTAAGAACAACAATGGCACTCTCGAGGTCACCTGCCATCACGGCCCCTCGGAGTGTTACGGTAACAAGCTGCACGCGTGCGCCATCGACGTGCTGAAGGATGCCTGGCAATCCGCTTTCTACACCTCCTGTATGATGGACCGAAGGTTTGGATCGGACTCAAACGATTCTGCTGCGGATGAGGTGAGCTGACATCGAATTTACATACTCATTGATGCCGATGCGAGAGGTGCGGGTTTGATTCCCGCCGCGGGACAAATGTTTGCATGATCTGCAAGTATTTGTATCGGGTCGCGTTTATTCAAAGTCTATGGTGAGCCAGCACTGGATGTTGAGCTGCATGCGACATATTGCGGAACCGCTAATAGAACGTTATGATATTTTTTTCACGGACAAAACCAGTTTCAACGAAACTACACATCCCACTAATAACATAAATGTCAAAGTTACGATGTTTAAATGTATGGATGCTTGGATGTTTATTAGTCAATCACGAGGAAACGGCTGAAACGATTTCGATGAAATTTGGTTAACAGATAGATTATGACCTGGATTGAGCCGTATGCTACTCTTTATCCTAGTAGAACGCGAGCGAAGTCGCGGGCGGACACTGGTAAAACATAAAAATAAACCTAACAACCTAAGTACCGTATCAATTCGTTAATTCATTCGGAAATTAATGAAATTATTGTAATAAAACCTTTTCTTTAGGGAATTAATGATTTTATTACAAATTGGTACAATTTTGCGAGCATAGTGGTGTTTTTTGTAAGTCTTCTGAAGATATAAGCGGAAGCGTATCGCCGCTCACTTCATACTGTAGGCGCGGCAACACAATATTTAGTGCTACTAATATTATAAACGCGAAAGTTTGTAAGTATGGATGGATATTTGTTACTCTTTCACGTAAAAACTACTGGATGGATTTGGATTAAATTTGGAATGGAGATAACTGGACTCGCGGAATAACACATAGGCACATTTTTATCCCGATCTTCCCACTTACGCGGGTGAAACCGAGGGGCGCTGCTTGTAGGTAATAAGTAGTTTTTTTGGCTAGGGCTCGAACTCGATATAGATTTTGTACGATTGTTTAGCGAAGTGTTCGGTACGGTGCCTGTGAACTATTCAGCACCTACCGGTGTTTGCCCATCACAGAATACACGCGTCTGGGTGTTGTCTCGCACAGGGAGTTCTAGTGTGGGATCAGGATTGCGTATGATTGTGTCGGTTGTGTGTTATTTTATTTATTGCCATGAGTAAATAGAACAACTAGTATGTTATTCCACTTTTAAATTACTTTTAAAGGAATTATTCCACTTTACAGAATCTTGTTACTTTTTTCGTGTTATTATTGACCCACACAAACGTCCCGAACATATTTTTATAGATAGATAGATAGAAAATTATTTATTGCACAAGACAAAAAGCAGTACATAGGCGAACTTAATGCTAAATAGCATTTTCTTCCAGCTAACCTTTGTGTAACCTGAGTTTTTATAGAACTCAGAATTCCTTGTTCTGAGGTACAGAAGGAAGTCTTGTTGACGTTGAATTTTCTATAGACTTCTATAAACAAGTAATTAATTTTGTAAAATTTAAAAAAACCCACAACGCAATGAAACGGCTGAACCGATTTTGATCAAACATAGCTAAGAACACTCCCGACAAATTCACCTTTCAAACAAACAAAAAAACTAAATCGGTTCATCCGTTCGAGAGCTACGATGCCACAGACACACACACACACACACACACACAGAGACACGTCAAACTTATAACACCCCGTCTATTTTGTGTTACAAAGAGGTTTTATGGAAATAATCAAACCCTATGGAAAAGGTAGGTAGGTACAGCATACAAGAATAATCTTCATCTATCATACAAGGACAACTACAAGGACAAGTTCATATCGGGTTAATTCAATTTTAAAATTTTATTTTTCAGTGCGGTAAATTGATGCATATAGATGCGGAGCCTATAAAAGCGTGTGCATCAGGTTCCAAGGGCTCGGAGCTCCTCAGGTATTACGGCATGGAGACGAACAAGGCTTGGGTGTTCGCCGTTCCATACATTACAGTCAACGGCGTGCAGGTTTCCCAGAAGAACTTCCAACGGGATGTTTGTGAAGCATTATCTAAGGAAGGTATTACAACTATGTTTATCTGCAATTAATTCGGGTTTGAATAGGGCTTGGTATTTATCGACGTCCTTCTGCCATATGTGTGCAATGGGACGCATGCGACAGGTATTGCTGATGATTGATTGATTAGGTGATTGTCGACCTCTGTGGCGCGGCTGGCGATGGTTCGCCTGCGGCGCAGGAGGTTGCGGGTTCGATTCCCGCCTCGGAACAAATATTTGTGCGTTCTCCAGATATTTGTTCAGGGTGTTCTGGGTGTTTTCTATGCATAATACAAAATATCTATCTATGTATTGTTCTGTGTGATTTGGATCAGTTGAGCTACCTTTAGATCGCTTGCAGCGGTCTTCAGGTAGCACAACTGTTTCATATGTATTTTGTACATACCTTGTATTATTCTTTCTGTAAATAAATGTCTGTATTGTATTATATTAAGTATATCAGTTATCTAGTACCCATAACACAAGCTCTGGCTTAACTTGGGGCTAGATAATGTTGTGTGAACTTGTCCAGCATTATTTATTTATTATTTATTTATGTAATTTTTTTCCCAAATTCCTAATACATCACAAGCCAGGTTTAGAATAGTAACACTTCCTATGATGATCTATTATAATTGCTTACGTATATGTCGTAGATATATGATTATATGATTTATATTTTAAATAAAGTCAATAGTAGGTATACTTGTTATAAGTTTTATTCATCTCACAGAACTCTTCGCTAAACAGTCGAAAAAAACTGTTTTGAGGCTAGACCTTTGGAAACGAGTGAGCCTTACAGTCTTCGATCACAGATGCAGCACCTTACAGTAGTCGCTACTTACTACGCTGCAGGCCTCCGTACCGATGGTCGCATATGATGTGTAGGTAACATCTGACAATTCACCTCCTTGGTAATAAGCAACATGACTGATAGTACCAACCTCTCGGAAAAAACACGCATCCTGTTTACACATCCATCCCTTTTCACAAAATCACTCCCACAGATTGCAGGAAAGCGAAAGGAAAGATGTTACACATCAAAAACTGATAATTAGGGGTAATTACGGAGGTCAATCGGGTTATGAAAATAATAGTAGTTAATGCAACTGTCATATAAGAAGGGGTATTAAAACACGAGAGTCTGTTTATCGCATTCGGCAATAGGTTGACTCGAGTGTTTTAATACCTAAGTTATATGCAGTTTCATACACTACTTTATCTTCACTCATAGGAAAAATTGAAATTAAACAAAGTAGGTAGGTTACCACAAAAAAATGTATGGGAAGCGCGGGAAATTAAGTTCAAACTACCCATGCGTGCGCCATTTTTTCACAGTTTGAACTGCGCATGCGTGCGCCTTTTTTCATATTCAGGCTATAACCATAGACTAGTTTAATGAATTAATAAAAAAAAAGATAGCGGTACTATAATGAGTTTTATGATACAGTTGGCGGTACTATAATGAGTTTTATTCTTAATTTTATGTATATGCGTCTATAAAGTGCGTCTGTATAGAACCGTCTTTGAATTCGTAATTCGAATATTTCGATTTGAGTGTAGATAAAAACATTTAGAAACTCCATGGCCTAACGAAATCTAAGTGGCCTACTAAAAAACTCATCATTAAACTGCTAAAGAAAAATAGACCCAAGTAAATACACTGAGATTTAGATATCAACGCAGATTAATGTCTAAATTATTATGTTCCATTTAAAACCTGGTACTTTGTTTTTCTTTTTTTTTTCTTTTTTCATTTATTGAAATCAGAAAATAGTACCTACTGGATTAATCTAAGATTTTCTGATTTAGATAAATACTTTAGACATTAATCTGCGTGGACATCTAAATCTTAGTGTATTTACGTAAGTCTATTTTTCTTTAGCAGTTTAACAATGAGTTCTTTATTAGGCCACTTAGATTTCCTTACGCCTTCCTAAGTGTAACATGTCCATCCAAAAGGGGCAATAAGGCGTCTGATTTGAAACTCTGTGCCTCTTTTTTTATGTCTCATATGTTATTAATAGCGTTCAATAAAGATATAGGTAATCTATCTATCTATATAACATGATAGTACAGTAGGTATTGAGGAAAAACTACAAGCTACATTGTACATTGTATAACTATCGTATAAAGAAGATTCCAACATAACCTGAACTGCAATATCATAAAAATTCCAACAAATAAAAGCTCATGTTAGCTTTACGTAGCTTTACTATGTATAGCCATTATGTAATTTAAACTGCCATGGTACCGAACACTCGTTGCGAGCTTTAGTCTCATACTTCACCGGGTTTCTTTATTCTTCTTTTAGAATAGAGCAACTAAGTGACCGTTGGAGAACAAAGGTTCTGAAGTACACGTCGCAGTGTAAGAAGCCCCCCCCCCCACTCTCGATGTACCAAATACAATATAAAGGTCGCAAGAAAACGGTGGATGGAGGTGGCTCAAGACAGTTAGTTGTTGCATTCTATGGGTAGGTCTTTGTCCCGCAGTGGGTTTTTATAGGCTGATGATAATGATGATGTCACAGATATCGCAGAGCCTTAAGGTGAGTATAGACTAGAGCATTTACTTGTAAAAGGACAACGAGCCGCTCTATGATATGTTAATAGTGTATCACCCTCACGAACCAGACGTTGAGCATGCTCGCCGTTTTGTTTCATGAAACCTACTTGTACAAACCAACGAGCGTATTGGTGTAACATATCGTCGAGCCTTTGCACGAGCGCGGGACATGCGCGGGTGACGCGGAGGGAGAGGGACGAACGACGCACGCGGTCAGTTGTTCAAGTGCAACGAGTGAACGCAAGGTACAACGGAATGTTACGGGTAAATACACACTCGCTGTGAGCATTACGCCGAACAGAGGGCAGAGCATTTGCAGGAATGTTACATTACATGGCAATGCTTTGTTAACTGAGCTTTTACCTGTATTATACCATTCGTAAGAACGTTACATTACATAAAAATGCTCGAGAAAATGCTCTAGTGTATATCTACCTTAAAGCCTTTAGTCAGTGTGTGTTGCCAGTGATGACTTACGGCCACAAGCTACAATGCATACCTGCAAGTCCTGCAACCTATTATAATAACTGAATCGTTACCGACCTGGCGTGCACGAGGCAACCCTGACACAACTTTTGCGAGTTGTGCGGCGTGATCTGGTTGCACATGAGTTTTTTTTTTTTTTTTTGGAAAAGTATTCATTTTGGGAAAGTAGTAATTTGTTTACGGCACTGAGTCATGGCCGCTAACTATAGGCCGCATAAAAAATTTAAAGTTGCGCAGCGGGCTATCAAGAGAGTATGCTCGGAGTTTCACTAAGTCATAGAATCCGAAATGAGATGATCTGTAGAAGACATAGCTCTCAGGATTAGCAAGTTGAAGTGGCAATGGGCAGGCCATGTAGCTAGCAGAACTGATAGCCGTTGGGAAATAAAGGTTCTTGTGTTGCAAAAACAAACAGGACGCCGTAAAGGGGGAAGACCCCCTCTCAATGTACCAAAACTACGTGAATGACGGAACAAGCAGATGGCGCACCTGATGTTAAGCCTTTAACAATGCATTACCTCATAGGTCACGTCCACCTAGGACGCACTCTATGTGGCATTGCACTGCGCCCGTCACGCTGAGATATAGTCTCATATGCCTGTGATTTCACCGGCACCCATACTCCTCAAACCGGAACACAGCAATGTGAACACACTGCTTTGCGGCAGAAATAGGTATGGAGGTAGTATTTACCCAGACGAACCCTGTCACAAAAAAGCTCTACCTACTACTACAAAAAATAGAGATTATAGAGGTCTCAGGAAAATGGTGGATGGCGGTGGCTCAAGTTAAGATCGTTAGCCGTGGCATTCTATGTGGGAGGCTTATGTCCAGCAGTGGACTTCTGTAGGGTGACGATGATAATGAGGCCGTGAGCAACAAATTACCCTTATGGTGGATGCTCTCGCTTGAGGTTTTTTGTATTTTTTCCCATTACAGGTCATGAACACTCCTTCAGATAGCGAAAGTTGGTTTAACACCTTTTTACAGTGTTTTTTTTTGTTTAGGGATATCGTAGCTCAACTGGTGATATCTATGAGAAAATAAATTAAAACATATGTGTTAAGTCTCCTAGTTCTCGCGAAATCAACCTTCGCTATCTGAAGAAGTGTTCAAAAAAAATTGAATTTCGTGCCTCAAGCATCCACCTTAAGAGCTTGTTGCTCTATATCGCTTTATGCGGTCGTGACGACGAAATCGCCGACAATTCTAATAACTCCTAGGTTCCTTATTGTTCGAGCGGCAAAAACGCGTAAGCGAAGCGATTACTGTTACAGTACAGCGATTTTAGTGCTCGTTTGCACAAACAATTATGTGCATACCTATTATATGAGCAATCAACGTTGCTATTTAACTACCTCAGAGTACAACCTTACAAATTAAAAGATTTATGAAGGTTATGAAGTTACTGCTATACATAACATAACACCCCAACAGTCAAATTCATAGTCTTGCCGGCCTAGCCAAGGCATTCGCTTCGAAACGATTACATTTGATTAACCCCCGACGAAAAACGAAGGGGTGTTATAAGTTTGACGTGTCTGTGTGTGTCTGTGTGTGTGTGTGTGTGTGTGTGTGTGTGTCTGTGTGTGTGTCTGTGTGTGTGTGTCTGTCTGTCTCATCGTAGCTCCCGAACGGATGAACCGAATTCTTATTTTTTTTTGAAGGTTGTATTTGTATTTGTTGGGATTGTTCTTAGCTTTGTTTGATCAAAATCGGTTCAGCCGTTTCATTGCGTTGGGGTTTTTTTGAATTTTTACAAAATTAATTGTTTGTTTCTACAGTCGTAATACAATACAATGGGGGCTTTTCATTTTAGATTAACAAGTAAAGTAAAGTGCCACCAACTTATCTGTAGAATGATTCGAGGGCGCCACCATCGAAAAGGGTGGCCACCTATGAAGTATTTTGCTGTAATCGGTATAAACATGGTTGTACTCGGACCTGACGAAATTGTACGTTTTTTTTTTAGTTATTCAGTACTATAAGATTGATACATAGATAAATGTTTCAATAACAGGTTATCTGATACATAGGTTACATATATATAAATGTATGTTAAATCACATTATTTCAGGATTACAAATAATATGTGGTCAAAGTGCTTTTATGCTTTGAACTACAGTCTAGAAACATAACATTTATGTAATAATCTGTTATCTGACCCATTTTTTTTGTCAAATAAAAATATTTTAAATATACTTTCATGTCACTAATATGTCTACCTTTGGTAATAACTAAATTCATAAAAATATCGTTATATTATAACATTATTTTTTGTTGATTGAAAACTTTTCACACAGTAATTATGATCAAAGGAAACCGAAGTATGTGAATTAATACCATATGTATGATTGAGTGGATAAATTCCACTTAGATATTTCCTCGAAATCTGAGTCACAGTCACTATCGGTGTCAGAGACACTGTCTAATTGACAATGACACTGTCTAATTGATAATAAAAGACTGATCGAAATATCAGTCTTTTTGACGATATTCCCCTTCAATGTTGTGCACGTGTGCACAATATTTCTGTCATTCAGAGGCATCAATAGTAGGTACTGAACGCTTTGGTTACTAGTTGCGGCATATTTTCATTTTTTGCTCTATGTTTATGTACGCTTTTTTCCTTTTCCTGGAACTCCATATCATCTCTATGGGATTTAGGTCACAGTGATAAAGAAACAATAACACAACACAGGATAATACAATATAAAATATACAACGATTTCGGGAATTTATTTAATAATAATCTGGTATCACTGATCTGTAGCGACTGACACTAACAGCGAAGTGACGTTTTCAATAGTTTCAGTTTTGGCCGTTCTACAGATAAGTTGGTGGCACTATAAGTAGTTCCTTTAAAATGTCTTCTGACAGTTTATCCACAGTGCAGCGCTATGTTTCGCGACGGCCTTGAAAACCCCTCATTGACCACGTGACATTTCGATAGCTTACGTCAATCTCAAACTGTTGGCTTTTCTACTAGCGTCATCGCTATTAGAATGTTACTTTCTCTAACATTAGGATCCCCTGTTTCGTGGAAACAAAAACTATGTGTACTATGGTACCACAACACCGAGACCCGGAACAAATATTGCAGATCATTCAATTTGTCCCGCAGCGGGAATTAATCCCGCAACCTCTCGCATCTCAGCCGGCTACTCGCCTACCGCGCCACAGAGGCGATAGAAATGCGAACTATACAACAATATCGATTAAGGAATACAGAAAAGCAGGATAGGTGCTGCCTGATGCTGCTGAAGCTTTGTTCCCAGTTATAATATCGTTGTCTAGTATGTATTGTGTTGTTGACGATTTAGTGAAAAATTCAATTCATTCTTGAAAGACAAATGTACGATCTATAACAGGGGATTTTATTTGGATGACATCATAATAGCACAGCCTTTCCACGCTGTGAAGAGCAGAACCTACTACAATTACCTATGTAGGTAGGTACCTAGTCAGTGTGCGCGGTAATTTCACGCTAGCCGTAACTCCAACCTGAAAAATTCTACTCTAACCACTTTTATGGTGACAATTTTAAAAAGATCCGAATAATATGAAAATGATCGACGCATTCGAGATGCGTTGTTGGAGGAGAATGTTGCGTATACCATGGACTACAAAATAACTAACAAGTTCGTTCTCGACCAACTGCAGATCAAAACCAGACTCTCCACTAATTGTTACCAGCGAAAATTGAGCTACTTCGATCACATTGCTCGGAGGCAACCAGCAACCTAGGCAAAGTGGTTGTAGTAGGGAAGATAGAGGGGTAAAGACCTCGTGGCCGGTCAACTAGCCGCTGGTCTGACTAATTCAAGGCATTAACAGGCTTCCCTGTCACTACCGCCCTTAGACGAGCCGAAGACAGGCTGGCATGGAAGCAGCTCGTCAATTCCTGTACCAAAGTATTGCGAGACGGGCACGACCTTCAGTAATGAAGAAACGACAAAGAAGAAGAGACAAGCGATTTATATTACAACTATGATAAATAAGAATGCTAATTTTATTAGCCCACCACTAGGTATAGTTACCGTCTCTTGGTGTGGCACATCGCGTTTTATGAGTGTATTTAGTTCTACCTATTCGTTTCATTTCGTATGAGGTAGTGCTGGCCTCTGGTGTCGGAGTTGGTTACAAAACCTATTTGTTTTTGCATATAACCATCTTAGTATATAATTCATTTTCAGTTCCAATGTTTATATTGATGTAGGTACGACACTCGCAATTTCTCTAACAATATATATTGAAGCAAACCAACAGACGATTAATCAATTTATTAAATCAGACATTATTAGGTCCATTATTTGTTAGTATTATTCTTAGTATAGAGTATAGTATTATTTTGTCTTTGGTATATAGATCACAAACACGATATGTGGCATTCTGTTTTTATAGTAGCCCTATGATATAAGTACCTACTTCCCAGTTTAGCAACTCTGGACTGAATAACGAGCTACCGAAGACGTGATATCAGCTTAAAAGGACTAAAAACATAAATTATAAGTCTTTGTTTCCTCCTCCTCGCGTCGTATTCCTCAATGCTGAGGGCCGTGACCGCTCCATGGATCACTTTCTGCTTTTTGTTGCGCCAATGAGATCTGTTGTAAGCGAGCAGCGAGCTGTAGTCTTTGTTTACTATAAGTCTAAAAACAAACGCAACAAAGTACCTATTTGTTTTTAACTCTCGACGCAAAAACGACGGGGTGTTATAAGTTTGACGTGTTTGTGTGTGTGTGTGTGTGTGTGTGTGTGTGTGTGTGTGTCTGTCTGTGGCATCGTAGCTCCCAAACGGATGAACCGTGTTTTTTTTGTTTTTTGTTTTATAGGTGAATTTGTCGGGAGTGTTCTTAGCTATGTTTGATCAAAATCGGTTCAGGCGTTTCATTGCGTTGAGGGATTGTTTAATTTTTACAAAATTAATTACTTGTTTAAGATTGATATCACGTTGCACTGATTCAATTTATAAAGGTTTCGTAACCGTTATTTTAAAATAGATGACGTTTAAAATGATATTATTAACCGTATAATATTTCTTATGTGTCACAATATGTTATGTTCATAGGATGGTAAACAATCAATTGTGCTCGTTGTATTTTGTGCAGAGTTAGATACATAGTTATTATTGTTCTATTTTGTATAACATGCTGTACTTATGGTGGATTATTATCTTAATTTGACTCCATTTTCGTGATAAAAAAAATAAACTTAATCTGTATGTTTTTTGCCATTACATTTTGGAACCGTAATTAGTTGGGATAGGAGTAGAATCAAATATTTGCACATGCGTTATAATAATTTTATCGGCTGCAAAAATAGGTTTGTATTTTTGCTTTGTATGTTTGTATTTTTTTCAATTCACAGTCACAAAATTAAATTTTTTTTAGCGACCTCTGGATCGATGCTTTTCCATAGCTGTTTCCATTTAGTTTTCCTTATTTTTCCTTTTGTTTATATTTTTATTTCCGCAATAAGCAAGTAACCTTAGATGCAATATGCGGAAACATCTTAATGGTCAGTAGTTTTTAGATAAGTAATTAGTTTTCAAGTACTGTTTGTTTTCCTAAGAAAATAAAATAAATAAATAGTATATTTCTCAAAGACCTTAGACCATAACCTCAAAAGTTCAGTTTTCTGAAATTAAATCAAAGCGAGCCGATGTTGGCCGAATGTCTCTCCACGATGTGCCGTTGTCTGAGACCGTAACTGTACGAACAAACTAAACAGTTTATTTAAAACTAATATTATCGTACGTTTCCGTTCTTGGTATCGCTCTGCGCTTTTTCGCTATCGATTTCTACGAAACGGTTGTTTTTAATTTATAATTGTTGCTCCTGTTCCAGGCGGTTGTCTTTAATGTTTTTAATTGTTTGGAGTGAGTTCGTAGTATTCGTTATAATCATAAATACCTATATTTTTGAACTGTTGCTATCGCGCAAGATTAACTTTAGTAGGTACCAATAGCCCATATTCTGTATTCTGAAAATTTAGTGTTTGGGTTCCTTTCCTCTCAACAAGAAAAAAAGGACCCTTATAGGATCACATGTTGGCTGTCTGTCTGTCTGTCGGACTTTTCTCATGTAACAGCTAAAGGTGAACTTGAAGTTTATACCAAACTATGCTTTTGCCCGCGGTTTCACACGCTGTTGGAATAAAAAATACTCCCCCGCCTCCGCTCCTTCCCCCAGCATCCATGCACAGAACATATTATTTTATCAAAATTCTGTCAACCGTTATGGATATACTACACATAACGCAAGCGCAGCCGCGGGCGCAAACTAATAAAACATATAGCACTCAGGGATAATGCAGCTTCCTGTTAGTGAAAGAATTTATGGAATCAGATCAGGAAATCACCTTCTACATCCAAACAAACTCACAAATTTCGACCACTGGCATGAAATTGATTTTGGTCT
Source organism: Operophtera brumata (assembly GCA_932527175.1). Taxonomy (NCBI): domain Eukaryota; kingdom Metazoa; phylum Arthropoda; class Insecta; order Lepidoptera; family Geometridae; genus Operophtera; species Operophtera brumata. The sequence goes on along the minus strand of OW052238.1, from coordinate 12,176,700 downwards.
TATAAAGTAGGTATGGATAGATAGAAAATTATTTATTGCACAAGACAAACAAGCAGTACCGTTATAGGTCGCGCAACGAGTAATGAGCGCTGATAATGCGCAGTAGTAATTTTTTGGGTCTGTATAGCGAATGCGCGAACCCCACCACTTTCGCCGAGCGCTCATTACTCGTTACGCAACCTGTACCTTCTAGTTGCAAGTTTTTTTTTAACTTTTATGTCATGGGGCCCGTACATGTAAGCAAAAATCTGGTTAAAAAATCTGGTCGTGTAATCACCTTCCCTACTTATCTTTGATGATCTTTGCTTTGTACAAAGCTAGGCAACCTTCAGTGACTATACCTTCAGCTGTGTGCTGACTGCTGTTTCGTTTGTAGAATAAATGCCTACGTGGTGCTGGTTGACCATCGATTCCAAAAGCAGTTTTCTAATACGCTTTTACTGTATGGAACCCTCAGGGTAATAGCCTCGGTCGCACTTGTCCGTTTATTTAACTTGTTTACATATCAGTATACCAAAGGCTTCTAATGAGACTCCAACACTTTCTGGTGACACGCTGATAGCAGATAGATAGATAGATAGATAGAAAACACTTTATTGCACAACACAGAAAATAAGCTAATTAAGAATTAATATTAAACTAAACACGGAAGTACAATGGGCGGTCTTATCGCTATAAGCGATCTCTGCCAGACAACCTTGGGATGGACTGGAATTATTTGCACGACATAGAACGGTGGCTTAAAATCTGGAATACAATCTCTTAAATTAAAAATAAATAAATACAACAAATAGATAGATTTAGTATGGTTCGATGGCTGCGCTGAGCATCACATGTAGCTATCAAGGACGAGGGGCACGACCGTGAACCCTTACAAATATAGTAGTTTAGTTATCAGCACGTGTCCAAGTTCCTAGATAACACACGTAATATAGCGATCACAAGCGGCGTGACGGTGATGCTGTCTAAAATAAATTTAATGATGAACTAATATAACTTCGACCTCTGAGGCGTGGCGGGCGAAGGTTCGCCTGCGCCGCAGAAGGTTGCGGTGTTCTGGGTATTTTCTATGTATAATAAAAAATATCTAAGTATTTAATGTATTGTATTAAGTATATCAGTTATCTAGTACCCATAACACAAGCTCTGCTTAGCTTGAGGTTAGATAATGTTGTGTGAACTGTGTCCAGCACTATTTATTTATTTATTTTCTTTGTTTAATAATAAAATATATATCTATGTAATGTATTGTATTACGTATATCAGTTATCTAGTACCTATAACACAAGCTCTGCTTAGCTTAGGGCTATATAATGTTGTGTGAACTGTCCAGCATTATTTATTATTATTTATTATTACTTGAACACTCAGGAAATACTCAGGTTGTGGAATGATCTCCCTGCAGAGGTTTTCCCAAGTGACTAAAGTATGGGGTTCTTCAAAAGGGGTGTTTGGAAATGTTTAAAGAGTCGGCAACGCGAGTGTGATGCCTGAAGAAGATATTATTAGATTATTGCAGACGTCCATAGGATACGGTAACCGCTTACAAACAGATGGGCCCGTATCCTTGTATGCTACCTTAAAAGAATTTAAAAAAAAAAGTATTTCTCCACGTAGGATACATCGTGAGGTCACGTACGTGGAGAAATACTTTGTCGCTAAATTGGGGGACCACTTGGACCCCCGTAGCTCAAAAAACCCTGTAACGATCAAGCTTATCTTCGAACTTAAACATTATATTCACATAACCTACCTACCAAGTTTCATCAAGTTTGGGTCAACGGCTCTGCAGCTATATCGTTAGTTAAACAAACGTACTTACACCCATACATCCATACATACAAACGCCGCATCCTGCAAGTAATTAGACTCTGAGACTTCAATTCGCTTGGTGATCTAACTAACAAACTAACTTAATTATTTTTTAAATCAAAAAGCATACAATAACGTTTTTTTTTTAAATACATCTTAAAATGACGAGCTGTATAAATACCGTTGCAAACAATCTAAACATAGTTCAACTGATCCAAATCACTGCCAGAAGGAAGCGTCCCTAAAATGATGGCTGCATTGCCACGCTGAATGGCAATACCAATGCGTTGAGTCAGATAAGGACTTCGACCAAATTTTTACTTTGGTCGAAGGATAAGGGCCTGCTCTATCTATACTCACGGATCCAGAGTCTCGTACGTAAGCTCTGCCGAGACTTAAGCCAAGAGACAAATAGGTTTCTTTTAAACGTATTTTTAGCAAAATCTACACAGTTTAAGACAAACATTTTTTTGTTAATCTTTATCATATTTCCTATGGGGATATATATCATAGAGCCTAAAACACGACTTTGATAAATTTTATCAATAAAAAAACGTGATCTAAGCCCTATACAATGCGCTTATAATGTAAATATCTCTATTACCTATCAACGCACATTGATACAATTAATAAGAGTAACAAATAATATTATTTTGGAAGGCATACTATATTTATATTTTCGATTATGCAGCAAATATTTATATAAATACTGTTTTTCGTTATTTTCGTTCACTTTTTGCGCGAGCGCTATTCTGTCACTTTTTAACTTACCTCAACTTTACTGAGTTATATAATGACGGAGTTTGGCTGTTGTCTGCCTCAAACGTCAAATAAATTACGATTAAATATTTAAAAAAACTAATAAATATTTACGTTAAGGTGAATGCTCAAGCTAGCGGCGCGTTTTTTTTTTTTGTGATTTTTGCTCATTACAACTCATCAACACTTCTTTAGATAGCAAAAGTTGATTTCGCGAGAACTAGGATACTTATCACACATGTTTTAATTGGTAGTATCTCATAAATATCATAAGTTTAGCTACGATATCCCTAAACGATACGATACGATACCTAAACCAAAAAAAAACACTGTAAAAATGTGTTATCAAAGCTAAAAATGATGATATTTATGAGATACTATCAATTAAAACATGTGTGTCATTGTGTCTCCTAGTTCCAAACGATTAAATATTTAATAAATTATTTACGACAGTTGTATAATAATTATAATCTTATGATAGAGCCATGTTATGGTAAAAACGATAGATCTATGGAATACAGTCACCTAATCTAATCGTCTTACCAATGATAGTTCCCACATAAATTTATGTCTATAGTAATTTCATTCATCTAAATAAACACGCAGACAGTGGGGAAAAACTCAATTATTCCCACGTAGTTAATCGATGTGTTGGATGACATAATTGTGTCTCTGGTACACCCTTAGTACCGATAGCATAGTGCTAAAAACCGAGCGAAGCGAGTCAACTAGAAAGTCTGATTTTATTATGTCAGTATTAACTTTGTTTGATAGGAGTATGTTCGGCGATAACTTTTGAACTATTGATCCCGTCGCCATGATTTGGTAGGTATATTGGTGTTACTTATACTATTGTCTATAGTATTCTTTTATCTGTGCTATTGTCAAGTTTGTGTATGAACCACAGATAAAAGATTACTATGTATGAACTAATCGGTGAAAGATTCGTTGACATAGGCGAGTTCTCAGTTTAGGACGAACCACTAGTATAATTTAGTTTAATTACAAAACTATTCATTGTGTATGTGTCCGGGCTAAAAATAGACCCGCCGTCCCCTCCCTTGGATGTCGTCAAAGCTAACTAAGGGATTACCCGGATTTGTTAGTAGATTTGTTGGTATAAGATTTGTCCTGGCTGCTAGCTTATTAAGGAATGTGTTATTTACTGGAAGAAAGTGTTAGACGAGTCAGTCGTGGGAAGAGATGGCGGCGATGAGCTCACCACTTGTTACGTCTATATTCTAACGATGGTAAAACCACAGTCAAAAGAGGCCTTTTGAGACTCTGCTTACCCCTTAGGGGAAAAGGGCATGATTCTATGTATGTATGTACAATTCATTGAAAATTTACAGATGCTTACTAGGCTATACTTAGGGATGCTTTTACTATACGGACGAAAACTCTTACAGATTCGCAGAGAAGGGACAGTATTTTTATCCTTATTATTTAATCTTTCTAAAGACCTTAAACAACATATTTTTTTTCTCTGTCTCTTATAATGGCTCAGATTGAAATAAGTACCGTTATAGTCGTATACATATCCTATTTCACGAAGTCTGTTTGGCTGTTTGTTATAGTGCATGCACATACAAATTGTTTAAGTGTGCGTAAGCTCAGGAGCAAATAGTCTCGACCGTGACGTGGTCTGTGTTACTACAGGTCTAGCGCGTCTCTGAGATATGGGTGTGGTAGGGGAGGGGTGTTTTCGTTACGTCAAAATGAAGCGTGGCTTCATGTCATCTAATAATGTAAGAGACGCAAACACCCCTCCCGTACCGCTCCCATACCTCAGGGACTGACTCTAGTGCTTATTGTGTTCACGTCAAATTTTAGCAGCGAGTACCGTCAGCATGGCAACCAGGCGCAAATAAAGCAAAAAGTAGTGGACTTCGTGCGATAGAACAACTGTAACAATTAAAGATAGATAACTTGCTGGCCGTACACTGATTGCAATAATTACTCATTATCAGGAAGAAAGGCGCATTCATTTAGCATCGTTTTTACACCAACGCTTTACAAATACTAGTTTAATTGCCCGTCTTTGTTTCGCCTAGAATAGCGTGACGCAACCGTGGAACATTCAACACACAATTTGATAGTTGTGCAATCTATCTCAAACGATGAGCTGAGTTTTACAAAAGAAGATACATCTAGCTTCCACTACATATGGAGTGCTTCTTGTTTTAACCCAATAACGTTCAACCCATCTAGGTATATTATCGGTTCATATATGCACAGTATGCGTTACGCAAGCGCCCTCACCAGCTTTTTCTACATTTAAATTTTTAACATTTCATTCTTAACCTCCAAATTGTCTTTATTTTTTCTCAAAAACTATACGCGTCTTAGGTTGGTTAGTTGCCAGTGGTGCCGTTTTTAGCCCCTCTCCTCTCCACCCCCGAATCCGGGACGCCCGTTTCTAATCCCCGAAAGAATATAATTTCATCACTACTGTCTTATATTAAGTTAAAATTATAGAAAACGGTTTTAGACCATCCGTACCACCTTAAGGCGCTATAGGTTCAACCAGTTCCAACGAACATTTTTGTATGAGGCGAAGAAGGTGAGCGCACGCTCTGATACCGAGTTTTTGTGTATATTTGTTTTATATTAATATGCCCGTTAGAGTTTTCTTAAATTTTATTGATGACTTCACTAACTCAAATAATTATTAATAAGTTGCCAAATGTTTCAAAAATTCAGTTATTAGGAGTTAGACTAAAATGGTATTTCAATTTTAAAAAGGTATTTTATTTATCAAGTGAAGCAATTCAAGTAGTGTATTGAATTTATGATTTCACTAGATAAAAAGCTTAAAAATACTATATATTTTTCCTTCTTGAAAACTGTATGAACTCTAATCAAAAACCTTTAAAATTCTATAGCTCATTATAAGACGTGCTGTGAACCTATTGCGCCTTAATGCAGTACAGTATATTTTCTGGCCTCCTAGGTTACCTAATTTATTCGCTGATCATTTTCGGGTTAATCGTATCCATACTTTACCACGCCATTCTCTGCCATTCTCTTATATACAATCTAAGTCAAAAAGTTAAAGGTGTTTATTGTGTTTATTGCACAAGCGTCGTTTGCGTGTTAGATCTCAGTTTATCAGATGCTTCGTTAGTAATAACTACACTAGTACCTACTTACTGTAGACTAACGTATGTAAGTACCTGTCAATAATAGGTATTTATGTAACAATAATCTTTTTATGCGTTGACGTTTCTCTATTTCCTTGACAGTTTGTGCTGATTTTCTCGTGCAATGAATGCTGTGAGCTGTTTGTTTTGATAATTTTGAAATTGAAGAGGCGGCAAGAGCTTGATTTTTATAGTGAAATTGTCGGCGTGATAGCACGGCACATGGTTGACCAAGGCTGGCATGGTCAATACATCTCGAAGAAGGTCCTCGAAAAAATTAAGTTCAAGTAGGTATGTATGTAAGTAGTATGTTTGAGAATTGTTAAAAATACATTTATATACAGAAAGAAAAATAAAACGAATACAAGTTATGTACCTACAAAATACATATGAAACAGTTGTGCTACCTAAAAACCACTGCTAACGAATTGAATATGTTTAGTATTTTTTTTTGTTGAAAATTTTAGTTTACTGCGCGTCATACATTTTTATAAATTTTTATGTATAGGTAGTGAAACTTTATAGGTTTTAAACATGAATCTCTATTTCCAGAAAACAGTTCAGTTCTATGATTCGCAAAATGATGAAATACAGTAAATAAAAAAGTAATAATAAAAAATATAATACGTCTTCATAATAAAAAAGTAGGTACTATAAATAAAAGCACTATAAAAATATATTGATCCTGATTTGCATGTATTACCTAATATAATACATCAATGCTTATTTGCATGAATAACTTTACCGCGTGTATGGCCTAAAAATAGACCCTGGTGTCTTCTCCCATGGATCTCGTAAAGGGACTACATCGGGATGGGCAGCAACATCCACCTGAGTACTCAAAACTAATACCGCGATTACCAATCCGTCTACAAAGTGTGGTAATTATGGCAAATCACCGCAATTACATTTTATGGGGAGGCCTTGTCCAGCAGTCGATGACTGAAGGCTGATGATGATGATGATAAAACTTTACGCTGTCAAGCTATTGTTTTTTTTTATAAATAGAAAACTATTTTAAAATTGTTATTTTTTTCATATTTGCGATCTATGCTGGCAATGTTTTCAAGGAATTGGTCATAATGACGGCCATAATATATTATAGCTGAGGTACCTATAGCAATGTCAATTTTGCACTTGATCTAGCGACTGTTTGGAAAAATCGCGTTCTAGCACTGAACACGATTTTTTACGGCAGTCATAACGACAGCCTGGCAAATGATACACACACATAAGATAAGATGGATCTTGTTTTTCGACAAAGAGTTGATGTAGGTAGGTATTAGTACGAGTACGTACTTGTAACACGTACCTAAGTTTCAGACTTCAATGTATTCCTAATATGCGTATGTGAACCATTATTTTTCTATATAATTAACTACAATTAAATAAACTTTTGGGGCTAAATCCCAGCATGCTTGCACTACGCTCCACAACTTGGCGGGCGTGAACCAATTAGCAGCGCATAGCGTCGCCAACTTTCAGTAAAACGCCGTCATAAAGTGCGGTATCCCGCTGCGGGAACGCTTTATTTTCCTATAAAAGCGTTTTATCCACGTATAAAAGCTTAAATCCGCGCGGAGCTTTCTCCCGCGGCGGCGAGTCGGCAAAAAGAGCATTAGTGCAAGTCTCGGGCAACATGGCCGAGGCACGCCCCGCTCGACGTGCGCCCCCGTTGGCTGCCGGCGCGGCCCGGCCCGCCATTGGCCGGCGCCGCCTCCTGCCCCGCCGGCTCCTCGCCAGACCCAGTCTGCCAGACCCTGCCGTGCACGCCGGCCGCACACACGGTCCAGGGATCATCTGCCATCGCGCGATCTAACACGACACTTATAAACAACCAAACATTTAAGCCATAACTTCAGTGAATTATATTTGGTGCTTCTCTCGAACAGCTGTGGACTTGAAACTTGTGTTTATTGAAAAAACTTTGATTATATATTTATGAGAGATTTCCTTTTGTACAATCTCTAAAGTGGATCTAAAAGAACAAAGTGTAAACACATCCAATATAATTAAAGTGCTCTACAGACTCCGCGATATTAGTTTCTGTAACTGTGCCGTCGGCAAGTGATGTGCATTCGGTGATCAGAGCGAAGCTGCATGAGAGCAAGTGAAGTGGACAGAGTGTTCAACTGATTGGTGCCACGTTGATCGAGCTATACAAGCTACTACCCGCTACAGGACAGACTCTACGTCTCTACAACTCATTAGCGTGGAATGAGTAGGTGACCGAGCTGCATATCGAAGCTCAAGCCACTGGCCAAAGGGAAGAAAGACCGATTGTGCTCTCACATCAGCTTGAGATGAGTTCTCGGTGACCAAGCTGCAATTGAAAGCTTCGCCCTGGGGTGGGGCGAGGTGCTGAGCGCGGGGCGGTGGCGCGGGGCGCTGGATGCGGTAGGAGCGTCGGGCGCGGGGCCCGCCGGCGCCGTGGCGATGACGGTGCAGCGCGATGAGGCGCGCGCGCCCCGCACCCGGTTCATGATCACGGACATCCTGGACGCGCCGCCGAGGGACCTCAGCGCGCATCGAGACTCAGACTCCGACAGGTCCGCCACCGACTCACCAGGTAAATACATTATCTTTGGTTCAATCACCTATTCCTCACTTGTTAGGTAGTCCACTTGGTGATCACGATGCACTGCAATTTCTTTGAGAACATCACTGATATGGCGGATACTCCGCCGAGCGTATTGAAACTTGACTACTGAGTACCATTTGTCTATCTATTAAGTTCCTGTCTGCTGGGTATTGGCTTCATCTTTGGCTATTGTCTTAAGATCAACATCATGATAAAGTTAAATCAGTACGCTTGACGCAAAGTCAGCTCCGTATATGCCAATACCTTTTTATTGGAGCTTAATCCACTAACAAAATGTTGAAAGGCTCGCCAGACTTCGTAATTATGTTGTGGTTACATAATACAAGTGTTGTATGTAAACCTCCACGCCCCGCCGTAGCTTATTGTATTAGGGTTTAGGACATTATACACTACATACGTATAATAAATTATTCAAATAATAATCAATGTACTTATATACAATTATTTTTCATAAGTTTCACTAATAATTTATTTTTAAAATTAATTATCATATAGGCATTAACAAGCTTTTATTAAATTAGTGATCGGAACCGTGCGTGGCTCAAAATTATCCCAAACCCCTCCAGGCACTATTAAACATCGAGGGGTTCCGTTGTCCACCTGCGGCCTTAATCACCAGATCAGCTCGCTGTCACTATAATATTATATTGTCATCTGAACTTGACCAGGTATGCACAACTTCAGCTCAATCGGATGCGAGCAAGTGCTTGAAAGATGACAAATTTTGAACCGGAAAACAGACATATTTATTTATTTAATTAATTAATTAGTACGGCCTTAACCAATTACACTAATTACCAGAATATACATTAGGTACTTCTAGAATACAATTTACAAAAAACGAAATACACATTCGAACGATGCAAGTCATAAGAGAAGTGTACGCTGGCACCTTTGTGTTTTTTTTATATTTATCCAGACAATTTTTTTTAATTCTCTAAGTCTTGCGCGCTTCATCTCTCGCATGCAAACGAAGTTAGCTCCTATTTTGGATATTATCTCATCAAACTACATACAATTTTGTACACATGATCATCCATACACTAATATGGTTGATCAGTTTCTTATAAAATTCTATGGGTTCCAAATCACTCTGACTTAAAGACTTGTATGGAAAACTTATAAACCATGCTAGACTGATTCTATAGAATTTCATACAAAAAAATAAATGATGCTGGATAGTTCACACAACATTATCTAGCCCCAAGCTAAGCAGAGTTTGTGTTATGGGTACTAGATAACTGATATACTAAATACAATACATTACATATATATTTTTTATTATACATAGAAAATACCCAGACCACACTGAACAAAATCCGCAGATCGTACAAATATTTGTTCCGAGTCAGGAATCGAACCCACAACCTCCTGCGTTGCAGGCGAACTTTCGCCCGCCGGGCCACAGAGGTCGTCAAAACTACCAGATAATCACACTAATATTATAAATGCGAAAGTTTGTGAGTGTGTGTGTTTGTTACCTCTTCACGCTGAAACGGCTGGACGGATTTGGATGATTTGATTGATTTGATTTGGAATAGAGATAGCTGGACTCCTGGAATAGCACATAGGCGTATTTTTATCCCGATATTCCCACGGGATCGAGACTTACGCGGGTGAAACCGCGGAGCGCTGCTAGTAGTTTAATAAGAAACTGACAAACAACAACCATTCTTTAAATTGCGTCAAAAACATTCAAACGAGTGAGGATCAAACGCAATCAAGCTTCGTCTTGTATGGAGCGGGCTCGTCCACTTTCCTTAAAAGCTTGCTACAGTGCGCGCTACGTCACAGGCTACGAGCGTAGAGTTAAGCGTTCTTAGAAAAGACTTCAACGAGCTTCCCGCCTGTGCTCGTTCCAAGGCGTGAGGTTTTTTATAGATTCTAGTGTACTAATTGATTGAAATGTTATCAAGTCTATGCCCAAACTTCGATTCCAGTTAGGCCTTATTACGAGTACTCGATTTCCGAAGGAGGTTTTTGTGAAGAAGGTAACTAGTTTCTGTAAAATAATTTACTCCACTTTGTTTGTGATAATAAAGATAGGAAATAGTCACGCGAACTGTATGTAAGAATTCCTTTAGTAGTTTGGTTTATTGTAATTATTGCTCTGTTTCTTAAGTCAGTCCTCTAGAATAAAGTTAAGTATATTAAGTCGAATATCTATGTATGTACCTAATTCTTGAATTATGCTTTCAAATAAAATTATTTGTGTTATAAGGGATAACAGTGCCAAATCACTGTTTTAACCGTCAGTACAGTCAAGGACAAAAAAATACTATACAATTTTTTTTTTTTTTTTTTATATATTGATGTAGATATGTTGTTTTATTTGTGAAAAAGATTATTGCAAAAAAAAAGATATTAAAGTTATTGTGTTGCCTTAAGGATAATAGATAATATTCTTATATATAATAAATAATAGATGGTGCTAAATTTACATACAAATAATTTTAAGTTTATTTATCTTTTGTTGTTAGTTAAAATATTCTAATGCTAAATTGATCCACCTAGTAAAACAAACAGCTTTTAAATTAATGTTATAAAAATTATAAATCAAATAAACGCGATCCTCTCAACCATCATCATCATCATCAGCAGCAGCAGCAGACGTCCACTGCTGGACGAGGCCTCTCCCATAGAATTCAATGAAGGTTTTTGCCATAATCACCACGCTTGGCAGGCAGGTTGGTCATCGCAGTATTGGTGAACCATTTGAAATTTGTTTACATACATACATAGACACACGCCTTTTTCCCCGAAAGGGAAATAGGCAGAACCTCAAATGCGTCTCTTTTGACTGTGGGTTGCACCATCGTGGGAAATAGACGTGACAAGTGGTGAGCTCATCGACTAACTCTGCTAATGCTTTCTTTCAGTAACACATTCCTTAAATAAGCTAGTAGCCAGGACAAACCTTATACCAACGAATCTTACAAACATGTCCGGGGGGTTTTTTGTTGTTGTTGTAATAATTTGTTTGTTAATAAAACTGGGAAATTGACATTTTGTGATTTGGTATTACTTAAAATAAAACACTAGTGATGAAATTATATATATTCTATCACCGACATTTTAGTTCCTCAATGTTTTGTATAACAACGGTTTGTTAAAATATTCAAATGCTCAATTGATTCGTCTAATAAAACATACAGCTTTTAAATTAATGTAATCAAAATAAAAGTAATAAATCAAACAAACCTGATTAAATTAAACTCTACGTTAATTAAATTAGCGTCTACTTATTTATAAAGAAGAAAAAAAAACGTTTTATGTCAAGAACCTTAATCAATATTAATTTATTAGGTTGACGATACTGCATTACAAATTGTTATTCAATTTAGGTGCTTACTGGACTGTGTTAGAGTTTTATTTTGTGTGAAGTTTATTAATGACGACCTTGCAAGGGTCAGTCCAGCCAGGTGGAGGCTGCAATCTGATATGAATCGATTTTGTCACAACTTCTCGTTTCGAGCTCGGCGGACCGACACAAATATTGTGTGACTTTTGTTATTTCACACCTTTCATATCAATATGAAACAATAAATGTTTATTTTTTGCAAAAAAAACATATTTAACTTATTTTAACCTACTTATTTAGATTGATAATAGTTGTGTGCAAGATTCTGTCAAACCTCAAATTAAAAAATATATTAATATTTTTTAATAATTTTGCTCGTTGAAATCCCCAATGATCATTTTGAATCGTCTTATAAACTAAAATTACAAATATTTCGGCGCGATCAAACCTAGAAGAATCAGGCAACAAACACGGCGCGCGCTTTCTTTTCAAAACTTCAGGTTAAAATCAGCTTTTTTAAATTTGTTTTCAGTACAAATTACGAGCACAATTTGTACGTTTTTGTACTCAAATCTTAAAATTCGTACCTCAAAGGCCTTCTTATTATTTTTAGTAACCAGCTGGATTTACAATTGCTTAATTCAACTTAACTCCATAATTGCACTGATTCATAAATTATTTGCTTATGTTAGACACTTAGGTTTACTAAAAGCGAAGATATATTACGTTTTTATTCAATTTGAATTTACTTATCTACATTTAAAACTATTGCCGTGTAATCTCGGCTTAATTATAATAATTTATAAGTTGACCATGTTCTGTATTAATTAGACCTGTCAAAGTTAAATGCATACTTTGAAATTTATAAATTGAACTAATTAGCATATCAAAAATACATTCGGTGTGATTATAATGTTAGAGCGAATTGTGCTAGCCAAGGTTAGCCTTGCATTGGATGAAAATTTACATTTAACTTTTTTTTTTGTTTTTTTTGCTTCGTAGTTATTGGCATAAGTTACTCCTTAATATCACGTGGGCCACCTGCTTGCTCTGTCATTAATTAAAATAAAAAAATAACACGGATAGATTACTACTTGTATTGTACTGTAAACCAAAAAATACAAAACAGGATTAACTAAAAAAATGCAGTATAATTGGCGGCCTTATCGCTGAAATCGATTTCTTCCAGGCAACTAGGATATGGAATAAGCTTAACGCTGCCGCAGTTCAATATAGCTGTAATTTAAAATACAAATAATTAAGGAACTATTTATACATACTTACTCTTCTAATAATATTTTTGTAATAGGTAACCTACTGTAAGTTGACATAAACAGGTAGTAAATCGATCAAAACATCAATCAAAAAGCTCTTAAGTTCTACTTCATTTCAAAAACAAATAATCAACACTCTAATTCAATAAAATACCCATAAACCAATTAATCTGAGTTCGTAAAGCCAAATAAATGTTTGAGTTCGGATCGCATTATCCCTTCGACGCTTTAATAGACAAGCCGATAAACCCGAGGCGTTAAATAAATTAAATAATATAACGTATAATGGGCTGCGATACAACCCGTTCGATAACTGGGATGAGGCGGGGATAAGTAAGCTCTTATAAAACGAACCAAATTAATCCTGGCTGAAAAGACTTGACATTACACGGGGAATAAAGAAAAATACTGACGTCATAATCACCTTGTGTCAAACGTTCTATTTTTAAATAGCTCACCGAATTCCAATAGCTTTGTTGTGATTTAAGTACAGTCACGCACGAAAAACTTTTGTCCAAAAATACTTACTGCAATTTTTTTCTTATTTACAAAATGAATCTGACATTTAACAGATGGAAAATGTCATATGTGCGTATATAATTTTACTTGATAACATTAAAACAAATCGACAAAAATTTAAATCATATGATCATATTTTATACCGTAAGTATGTAGGTGTACGTTATTTTATGAACTTACCTTCCAATTACTGTACTTACATCCGCCGCCAGCAATTAAATGTTTCATGCAACTGTAAATAAAACACAAAACAACTTGCCACGTAATTTAAAAAACCCATTTAACGAGAATATGAAAAACATAAGTCTTTATATCAATTACTGACCATACAAGTCAAGACAACATAAGAAATTAATGTGTATAGTTAATCGCTTTGTATGGAATAGTCGACTAAATAAAAACTAAGACATTATATGTGAAAAATACAAATACGAAAAGTCATGTTAGAGCCTATGCACACGAAGTATTTTAAAAGCGCGTTTCAAGCGCGTTTTAGAACGAGCCTCTAACTAAACCTAAGCGCGTATGTACAGCGTTTAACGCGTGTCGTTTCGCATTTGTTTGAGGCTTTTAAAATACGCCATATACATAGGTTTTTACTCTCCGTTGTTATAGTAAAATATGATTTACAGCCAAAGACATTCTAATAACTCTACGATGGACTTTGCATTCCATACACTATCAACACCAAAATATGGCTTTGAAAATACGAACGATGACAAATAAATTTGATACACTGACGGTTTACACTATTTCAAATGTGTTCAATAATCAAGCAGCAATTGACGGATAAAACTTTACAGAATTTTCCCTTTGGTATGTGTTTTGTCTCTCTCTTAGTGCGGACATTTTTTGAACGCTGACCCGAAGTTCATTGACTTTGAGGTCTTTGTTTACATCAATAAAACTTTTTTTGACTTTTACTATGTCATCATCATCTTCATCATCAGCAGCAGCACCTTAAACACTACTGGCTTCCTCCGTAAAAAACAAGAGGGATTTGCCATATTCACCACGCTTGGCAGGTGGATTTGTGGTCGCAGTATTCAGATTGAGTACTCAAGTGGACGCTGCTGCCTATCCCCTGGTGTAATCCCTTTATTCGACTTTTACTACATCCACGGGAGGAGATGGGGGGGCCTTTTTTTGGGACACACTACGGAAAATTTTACTATGTAAGTAATTTATTGTTGTTTTCCCTTATAGATTACCCAAATTACTGAGTATTAGATGCCTTATCTGTAGAGTAAGCGTCGCGATTAGTGGCTCATTACGTTATTTATTGACAGTTATCACGTTAGCTCAGTAGCGTCTAATTGGATGAGGTCGATTGTTCGATTAGGATAGTTAGTTGCTACTTTCTGGTCTTTCAAGAGCTCAATATTTTCTGCCATAATGGCCCCTACTTCGAAAATGTTATCTGTTACATAATTACGTTATTTTATGAGCTCTGAAGCGCGGTAGGCGAAAGTTCGCCTGTGACGTAAGAGGTTGCGGGTTCGATTCCCGCCTCGAAACAAATATGTGTACGGTCTGCAGATAATAGTTCGGGGTGTGCTGGGTATTTTCTATGTATAATAAAAGATATCTATCAATAAATATAAAAAAAAATATTGTTTTATTAAGTATATCAGCTATCTATTACCCATAACACAAGCTCTGCTTAGCTTGGGGCTAGATAATGTTGTGTGAACTGTCCAGCATTATTTTATTATTTATTATTATTATTATAAATTAATTGACCGAGCGAAGTGAGGCTTCGGCTTCCGTGTACGTAGGTGGGTGGGTATTTATTATTTTTGATATTTATTTTTGATAGATCGATGGAAAATGCTTTATTACAAGACAAAAAATAAGTAAATAAGTATACGAAATTAATGCTAAAAAAAAACTTATTCCAGCTAACCTTTTTGTAATGTAGAACACGAGTGTAAGTCTGATGGGAGCTTGTTTCAGGATAACTTTCGAATGTTGATCAATTCGCCATGAAGTAAGGTTGGAAGGTTGATATAGAAATTCCCAACTCGACCGAATTAAATCCGTCTGAAATGGGCAAGATAGGAACTTCAAAATATATACTATTTTATGTCCCAACACATCCGAATATTTATTGAGGCAAAAAATTTGGCTTCATTGAATATCAAGGTCAACATTTAGGACTTAATTATCACTTGAAACGGGATATTTAACATGATTTTTGAGTGGCTTGGGGAGTGAATGAGTTGAATTGAGTAGAAAATTATGTACAGTATGATACTTTCAAAAGTTATTTAGGACTTATTTTATGAGAAGATTAATTTTCTTTCGAGTCACTGGTTCTCTCTTGGCCACACTGACGCTATGTGGCTATATTGACAAATTAGAATATGAGCTTGTAAAGGATGCGTTGAGATAGACAAGAGTTTTAAATATTTCTGGTCTTGAAAAATAGCTAAAATATTTAGCGCAATGAACAGCAAACTAGTAGTCGACATCGATTAGACAATATGACAAAAGGTCAGCATAAACTACTGGTAATGTTTAATTTAACTGTTATTTTTTACAATGTATGTAATATTGTTAAAACCAGAAAAAGTATTTGTTATGTGACTGTACCCTAGTGCCGTAGCTTACCCAATATCATCGGCTGTCTCGTTACTGGAAACGTCAAACCACCATCTCATCTCTAAGCTGCTTAGCATACCTTCCAAAAGACGGAATACATTGGCGCAAAATAAAGCTTTATCCTCTCAACAACAGAGTTGAAAATAAAAACACAGCGTGTGAACAGCGTGACTTTTAGCATCACGATAAAAGGTATGAAGGTGACGATTCTTTCATCGAGTTGATAACATCAAAACTTTTTATTGTGACAATAAATAGATTACCATTGATATAAATAGGGGCAGTTTGGGTCCTCTTATATTACGGCTGCGTTTCGCGGCTTTGTGTCAAGTTTGACAGGCGATGACGCGAGCTGTGAAATTGAGTCCGATTTATAAAATAAAAGTCTTGAGTCTCGTGATTAAACTATACTTTTTTCAATAGGGATTATTTCTTTTCATTTTGTTGTGTTGAACGGGAAGGTAAAACATCCAGTTTGGTAGCTTAATCAAAATAAACATTTGAATGAATAAAAGTAGTTTCTGGAGAATACGTTTATTATTAGGCTAGAACCTTTGCACATTAAGACGCTAATAACAGTCAAATCCTGTCACTTTCTAACTCATTAAAGTTCAGGTAAGTTAGAAAGTGATAGAACAGCGTTCGCGAAACGAAAAGTGAGCGAAAATCACGAAAAACCATATTTAAACAAATCATGTCTACGTAATCGAAAATATAATGAGAGTATGAAATATGATGAGTAATAAAGATATTTTCGTTGGAAATATATTTTCATGTTTAATTCACGATGTTTATTTGTGTTTTTAACCCCCGACGCTAAAACGACGGGGTGTTATAAGTTTGACGTGTCTGTGTGTATGTGTCTGTGGCATCGTGGCTCCCGACCGGAAGAACCGATTTTGATATTTTTGTTTGTTTGAAAGGTGAATTTGTCGGGGGTGTTATAAGTTTGACGTGTCTGTGTGTGTGTGTGTGTGTGTGTGTGTGTGTGTGTGTGGTCGTAGCTCCGGAACGGATGAACCGATTTAGTTTTTTGTTTTTGTTTTAAAGGTTAGTTTGTCGGGAGTGTTCTTAGCTATGTTTGATCAAAATCGGTTCAGCCGTTTCATTGAGTTGACGGTTTTTTAAATTTTACAAAATTACCACCACGCCATATAGGTCGTCAATATGATGAATAATAACAGGTTACTAATTTTGTAAAAATTAAAAAAAACCTTAACGCAATGAAACGGCTGATCCGATCTTGATCAAACATAGCTAAGAACACTCCCGATTAATACACATTTCAAACAAAAAATAAAATGAACGGTTCGTCCGTTTGGGAGCTTCGATGCCACAGACAGACAGACATACACACACACAGACACATACACAGACACATCAAACTTATAACACCCCGTCGTTTTTGCGTCGTGGGTTAAAAATAAAACGAATGATGTAGATAGGTATTAATTTTTCACTGCCATAAACTGTGTCGGTTATGGTAAAAATACATCTGTGAAGGCTATTTAACTGTTGTCAGCGTCTTACCTCAGTAAATGAATGCTCTAACGACTGCTAAATGTCATTATAGAGCTAAGTACTTCACGACATTTGATATTCATATTCATTTTTACGCAACAACATTCACTGAGATTAAAAAGCAAATAGATGGTTTATAGAGCTATTGATCGCATAACACACCGGCTCACCGCGTTTCCTAACATGTACCGTACTGGATGGCTATGGAGCTGCCAATCGTCCGACTTTTGCTGTTATGGTCGGACTTCATGCTTTTCTATGAACGACCTCTGTGGCGCGACGGGCGAACATTCGCCTGCGACAAAGGAGGTTGCGGGATCGATTCCCGTTTTTTTTATTTTTATATTTCATACCCAATATATTTTACACAGTTAATTATAATATTGTACCTTAAAAACCTCCAAAGGTTTGACTAGGTACAATCGCCAAAAAAGTAGGCGCACATACACATTCATATTCAATCATAAATATTTGTACAATCTGCAGATATCTGTTTAGGATGTTCAGGGTATTTTTTATGTATAATAAAAAATATCTATGTAATGTATTGTATTAAGTACATCAGTTATCTAGTACCCATAATACAAGCTCTGTTTAGCTTGGGGCTAGATAATGTTGTGTGAACTTTCCAGCATTATTTATTTTATTTATTGATTTGTCTGGCTTAACTTAACCATACATAACATAACACGCAACAGTCACATAGTCCTGATCCCATACTAGGATCCCCTGTTTTGTGGGTATCAGGAACTACGAGTACCATGGTACCGCAACAGCCAGACCCGGAACAAATATTTGCAGATCATACAAACATTCGTCCTGCAGCGGGAATCGAACCTGCAACCTCTTGCATCTCAGCCGGCTACTCACCCGCCGCACCATAGCAACTTAGGCTACAGGCTTAGGTTTAGGAGGGCTAAGGGAACATTTGAAAGCCGAGACTGGTGAAAAACGTGCAGACTTGCTTTAAAACTTTAATATTATTACTTACTGGTGTCCGCCCGCGGCTTCGTTCGCATTTAACCAGAATAAAATGTAGCCTATAGTTCAATCCTGGTCATAATCTTTCTGGGTACCAAATTTCATCAAAATTGATTCAGCCGTTCGGCGTGATTAATATAATCATTAATTCTTTCGACACATTAGGTATTTTTTAATACTAGATAGGTACAGAAATGGAGGAATAACATAAAACCTACATTGTGCGAGACTGGGAGCTTGCGATAGGTTTGAAAAACCTTTGTTGCAAGTCACCAGGGGAATTATGGAATGGGAATGACTGAGTAACGAATATACAAACATCCTAAGATACAAACTATCCCAGTCCTTCCCTGTTTAGAGTTCGACTAAGCCTACGCTGTCCGTCCGTCTCTATGTATTCTGTATGGTTAGAATAGGATAGCGTAATAAATATCGGTATCTTCTCTAATACGTAGTTCATAATAAATCAATGGGTTAGCCGGTTTATTTTAAAGCAAAATTATCCGGCTATTCCGTGTCTCTTGCACCTCTCAACAGAAGTAATGTGTGTGAACATAGCGTGTAATAGCCTCTCGGTCCACTCGAACGATATACAAAAGTATCGGAAAATGCATAATCTTTCATTCGATTTCACATCGACGATGGGTCTAAACATGACGGGAAATATCTTTCGTATAATTTTCGGTTCATACATTTTTTTTAACTTATTCTGTAATTTTTTTAATTTCTGTAATTTTTGTAACGTGCACAAAGTTACAACAATTTCATGTCTAAACAACGTTCAAAAATATTCTAAGGACCAATACTAAAAATAAGTACTATGCATTTTTGACGAACATAAATTTTTAACTCGAATTACCGTAAATAAGTAAATTTTCAATATTTTCATACATACAGTTTTGTCATCGTTATATTTGAGAATATTTATTACTGGATCACATGGGACATACCTATTTTTTGTATGTATTGTTGTATTTGTTTTTTTTAAAGAGGTTATTATGTTTGAGGTCATAGTGTGTTTGTATGTAGGTATCCATATTTCTTTATTACCTCGTAGCTCCGGTACGGGTGCTCTGATTTCAATGCGGTTTCTGTGTATGAAAGATAGTGTTTGCGAGATGGTTCCTAGCTAGTTTGGTGGAAATGAGTGCAGGTTGACAGCGAAGAAATCGCGTCACGAACGACAATTGCAAAATGATTTGCAACCATTACCGGCGCATAAGCAGCGTTCATAAGAACGAGGCAGAGGCGGCGCTCGTTATGCCTGTTACGCTACGATCGTGACATAACCAAGCACTATACTAAGGGCCTACCCACACGGGCGACACGGGTGTGATATACCGGCCGGAATTTCAGCAATGCGTTATATATATATTATGTTGTTCATAGTGCATTTTGCATAATGCGAAATATTGTTCGATAAATAAAGGAAGCTAGGGGATAAAGAGAGAGCTATGCTTGGAGTTTCAATAGGTACGTGGTAGAATCCAAAATGAGGGGTTCCGAGTAATTGGATAGTGGATATTTTTCACACATATCTGCCTAAATTTGCCTATATTATGTATTTGTCTTTTAAGTCAATATATTTAGCTTATAGAACGTTTTGGCTTAGGTCGTAAGTTTTATGAGCGTCTGACTATAAATAAACTAGCAAGGTGATGTGGCAATGGGCAGGCCATATAGCTCGCAGAACTGACAACCGTTGGGATATAAAGGTTTTCGAATGGCGGCTACGAACCGGACGACTAACGACGCGGTGCTGGAAGGCCCCTGTCTCGATGGATCAAACACATTATAGAGGTCGCAGGAAGGCGGTGAATGGAGGTGGCTCAAGACCGTTCATCGTGGTATTTTATGGAGGAGGCCTATGTCCAGCGTTGGACTTCTGTAGGCTGATAATGTTGTAGATGATGATGATGAAAAAAAGGAAATTAAGCTTTATTTGAATTCATACAAAACATTTATTCAGTTAGGTCGTACACAAAAATTCATACATTCAGAAGTTTTAACAAATATGACGTGTAACGTGTATATTGCGTGCAAGACCTGTACACAGGAAAAGGTTTGAGCTCCTCGCTCTAAGTATAGAAGACGCGAGGAATCGCTGCTTTGGCTTGTGTCGAAGCACCCTTCTCATTAAACGAATTATCCATGTTATGATTAAGTTAAGTAAGTACTAAAGAGTATTTTGACAACCTTTCTCGTTACGAGTAGATACTATCTACTATATACATGCCAAGTGAACTACATAGTATCCTAACTACACACGTCTATTAACCAACCGGAATTACCACGCGTAGCAACATTTTGTCCCATTTGTGTGCAAAAAAAAACTAGCCGGTATTATCGGCCTGTATTTCGGCCGGTCAGACATGTGTGGGAGAGCCGTAATGTATAGTGCCGCGCTCTACTACAGTGCATTAACGATCCTATAGTGGCTTGATATCCAACAATCAAAGTTTGTTACTCAGTATCTTCGGACTCCTTCCGTCGAGTCCATAATAGGTAAGTACCTACCTATTATAGACTATATCGACGAGTAACAACGAGTTTATGGTGGATGCTCATGCTAGCGGCGCGTTTTTTTTTTTTGTGTTTTTTTGCTCATTACATCTCATGAACACTTCTTCAGATAGTGAAAGTTGAATTAGCGAGAACTAGAAAACTTAACACATGTTTTAATTGATAGTATTTCATAAATATCATCAGTTTAGCTACAAAAAACGAAATAACAAAAAAAAAACACTGTAAAAGTGTGTTTAGGGGGATCGTAGCTAAACTGATGATATTTATGAGATACTATCAATTAAAACATGTTTGTTAAGTTTCCTAGTTCTCGCGAATTCAACTTTAAATCAATTAAATAAAACATGTGTGCAACAATAAAACTGGATCAATTAAAACATGTGTGTTAAGTCTCCTTGTTTTCGTGAAATCAACTTTTGCTATCTGAAGAAGTGTTCATAATCAAAAATCACCAAAAAACTTGAATTTCGCGCCACAAGCGTGAGCATTCACCTTAACAAGTCTCGATTGTTATTCGTTACAATAATTGCATTTTTCTGAGACGTTGGAGTACCAACCACTCTAGAAAATGCACGCTGATAGTAATCAGCCATGTTGTAATATTCCATATTTTTTTTCCTTTAAAAATGAAGATTACTTTTAAAAAATCCTACTAAATAATAGAAGTGTGTGTTTGGACGAATCCTAGTAAAATGAGAGGCTTAAATTGATCAGTGTTATGAAGAACCAGATCACCAAATATCACTGTTTCACAAATTCACATTTTTTGTTATTGCTGAGTAAAATCTAGATCCCTGCCACCAACATTTTAAATGGGGTATATACAAAAATATCCCCCTAAGGGGTGAAGAGGGGTGTTAAAGTTGGTATGGAAAAACTACACGCGCACCAAGTAGCGGGCACTTTAGTAGTTAGTTATATAATTTTTATAAATGCATATCAGTTCTTAAACCGCTTCATCCATTACGCTTACAGCGCTTGCGTCGCTGGAAAGCGCGTTACAGCAATTAGGCAAATTGTATAAACGGCATATACCTACTCATAAACCATTATTTTGCTACCGGCTTAGATTTTAATTACCTTTACTTAGATTGGCCACATTACAAACCGCAGTTAATGTTCTGCGTGTTATAAAACCAAAGAGCAATCGCTGTCAGAAGTAGCTTAGTAACTCAGGTGTTCAAAAATACCTTCACATTCAGAAATAGCAAGTATACACGAATAGAGTTCGAAGCGTGCTAAGCACAGCCACTTGCCAGCGTCCCTGGATTTTAATAAACAATTTATGAAGCTGAATAGCTAAATGCATCGATACGATGAAGTCAAAATACATCACAAATATATAAAACGTTGACACCCCTTTTCACCCCATTTCAGGGTTATTTTGAAAAATCTCTCCACGCTTTCATAAGGTCCTATAAGGGGTGTTAAAGCATCCCTCTTTTGGGAGGCCTTTTTATTGATTATTTTCTCGCATGAAATTAATTATAGAAATTATTTTTGGTGTTTTAGCCCATTACAGCTCATGAACACTTCTTCAGATAGCCAAAGTTGATTTCGCGAAAACTAAGAGACTTAACACACATGTTTCAATTGATAGTATCTCATAAATATCATTAGTTAAGCTACAATACCCCTAAACAAAAAAAAACAAATGTGTTTAGGTGTAACTTTGTGCTCCATCTTCGGCCACATCGGCACTTACCAACAGGCAAGATCGTGGACAAAGAAAGGTCTATCAATGTTAAAAAAAAAATGGTGTTTTGATTACGATAGTGTACTTGGTAACTAATAATCGACTTCTAATAGCAACTTTACCAATGCCGCATCTTGTTTATATTCTCCCCGCGTACAAATTGTTATAGTTGAACTTACACAAGAACTATCAGAAGTAGGGTATGTCAAGAACCGACTCGTACCTACAAGCGTATCCGTAATAACGTTTAATTAAAATTCCTATTGCTAAAGCAATTAATAGACAATCGTTCGTTATAATTGAACAATCAAATTAATTATGTACAAAGCTGATGTTAATTTTTGTTTAAATTAATAAGTAGTAATTTTTTTATTTATTTTCTTACTGTACCTGCTAGGGTCACATAACTTCTGAAAACATTACCAATAAAATAGTGCCCATAGTCTCAGAGTAAACTGGCTGTGACTTACGGACAGAACAGAAGGGTTGGAAGAAATTATATGGGTTCAATTTTCTTGCCTTGGTTTTCATTTTAATTCCCTCATTTTCGCTCTTCCAAAACTAAAACATTGACTTCGGCTCTCCTCATCCAGTTTCTTCCAGCCTGCAGCCAGTTTTTAAAACCTAAAAGAAAATCGAGATATCAATAAAAGAAATATGAAAATAAAGTAAAAAAACTTATTGTTTAGTAACTAGTATCGTAAACAGAAGATTTTTTCTTCTACCTCAAACGGTTATAGTACGCGTCATGTAAAAAGAACGCTGGCGCAGGCACATGAGACTTTACATCTTTATGTCTCAGGGTGGCGGGCGCAGTGCAATGCCACGTAGGGCGCGTCCTAGGTGGACGTGACCTATGAGGTAATGCACTGTTCATAGGCAGAGGTTACCACTTAACATCAGGTGGGCCATCAGCTTGTTCCGTCATTCAAGTAGTACGCGTTCCAGCGTTCTTTTTACATGACGCGCACTATACGAACCTCCGGTTTCGTATGCGGCCGAAGGCAGTTTCTGCAGCAGAGCGCAAGTTGTCGCTCCACCTAGCCAGAGGGCGCCTTACACTACGTTTGCTAACACGCGGTCTCCACTCAAAAACAATAGGTTGACTTTAATAGGTTGATGATGATGATATATTTTCAACTAGCATTTCCCCGCGACCTCGCGTGGAACCTAAGTACACGGATGTTCTAGACACCAAGGCCTTTCTCGTCAAATTCGCTACAAAACAGTAAAAAACCACGTCAAAAACGAAACAAAGAACACTGGGTCTACTTAATAAAAAAAATGCTTACTAGAGCCTGGCGGCGTATATCCAAACTCTATGTATGAGCCAGCACAGCACTAAACGAGTTGAACGACAACACATTGTGACCCGCTTATAATATGATAGGACGGACATAATCTATTACGAACAACGAAACTACAAATGAAATAAAAAACTTACTCGTGAACAGAGTTTTGATACACGCAGTCCAGCGGTCACCCATCCAAGTAATTACGCCATAAAATTCCGTACTCGATGCTCGTGTACGGAGTTTTTGCCTCAAACATTCGTGTTAGCACTGAGATATGACGCGGGCAGAGCCGAGGACAGTTTTATTGGTGACTAGCTGTGCCCGTGACTTCACTCGCCTGCAAGATGTCGAAATGGAACGTAGACTAGCAAAAAGCACAGCTTTGTAAGGGCTAGCAAGATTTTTTTACTTGTTTTTTTTATATTTCACATCTTGGTATACATGGTTCTGCCAAGTGACCCGTTCTCATTGCACGCCAGTTTAGTTGCATTTTACATTTGTATTAATAAAAGAAGGATTTTAAATTAGTTGTTTTCATTTTGATTGTTGACTGCACTTTTGCTATTCACGTGTGGTGGGAATAATTAGCATAAATATGAACAAACAAATCTATTGTATATCAATAAATTTTCATTCGGTATTCTACGCCATGGGAACCATTCATTTAAAGTACTATGTTTAATTATAAATATATAGGTGTTATAGTTTTTTCGTAAAGTACCACAAAATGCAAAACTTGTGGAGATGGTATAAAGGATTCGCTTCGCTCGCCCTAACAGACATTTGAGTTAAAATTCCTGTTTAAATCACAATTTTTTTTCAATGTAATTTCTGAGGCTATTCTAGATAAACATACTAAAACACAAACAGACAAAAACGGTAATTTATGATGTTTACCGTATCAATAGTAGTTTTCACTTAAACTTTGTATTTTTTTAAAATCACAAACTGATACTTCTATTTTTATTAAATTGGTTTCGAGTTTGATGAAGCAGATAAGACAAACTAGCTAAAGTAAAGTGTAAAGTGGTCACCATAGACACAGGCAACACCGGGGGTATTGTCGATACCCTGGAGATTCTTTATCATTTTTCTTGAAGTGGCACGTAGCATAACCAAGCGGGAAAACCTTATAAGTTAATATTAGCATAAAAAACCTACAAAATAGAATTAATCCCATGAGCTAATGCAAGAAAATCGTGTATGATCGTCACACTTGCGAGTTACTACTTGTTTCGATTTATAATCGTCTGAAAAATTTAATTGCGACATGCTCACGGAACCTAAGAATCATGTTGTACCTGTCTGGAAATCAATCATGCATTTAAGTAACTTAATATTTAATTAATACTTACTGAGTTACATACTTGCTATGTGAGCGATTGTCCTTTCGTCTCTTTGCTCAGACGCACGGTCTAGGCCAGATGAAGGTGCGGTCTATAGACGGTGTCATTAAAGAATCATAATTGAATGTATAAACCATAGTTTGGAGATATATAAGTTAATGATTATGATTATAATAAAATACAATTTAAGTAGGTAGTACGAGTATATGTAAAACTAGCCTGATTGAGTTATTATCTCATAGAGAGTATTTTTTTTCCACCTGTTGGTACGTATCTAGAACATTTACTTATTTATGGGTAATAAGTTTAAATAATTACCGGGACTGTTCGTAAGATTAGTTTTGATTTTCGAAATTTGAACAAGCAGATATTTAGGTGCTATTCGAGCACATAAATTGTGGAGTAACGTAACCAGTGGACTCTTCCCGTCTACTTTTCGAAGTGTTTTTATGAAAGTTTGGTGGCATTTTAACCAATGTAGCTTATTTGCAATAAAGCATGTGTAGTTAGAATTGCGTGACTTTTCAACAGGGTGGAAATAGTGACTTTTCAACTGGTGGAAAAACCATAATTCAAAAGTTCTATAGCAAAATCACACTTATATCACACTAAGGTCGTCTGGAAGAAATTGCTATAAGCGATAAGACCGCCCATTGTACATTTCTGTTATTTCTTTTGTTATTGAGTTAGGTTTTGTATTTCTGTGTGTTATTTGTGTACAATAAAGAGTTAATCTATCTATCTAATATTATAAATACGAAAGTTTGTGAGTGTGTTTGTTACTTCTTCACGCTTAAACGGCTGGACATATTTGGATGAAATTAAGAATAAAGATAGCTGGACTCATGGAATAACACATAGGCTATTTTTTATCCTGATATTCCCACGGGTTCGAGACTAATGTCTCGGGGTCTTATATGTCGGGGTAACACTGCGGGGCGCAGCTAGTTGAAAATATATTTTCAAGCTTATCTTTTAGCAGCCAGACTCCACCTTTAAGTATTTACATTATAAATACATTAGCGACTCCTACGCTTATTGTTTCATATTCACATTTAGCAGAGGTCAGACATGATTATTACGTCGACAAAAAATACAATAACGATGTTATTAAATGGATAAGTTCGTTTTATATTGCAGTTAGCATGTCTATGTTGTTAGGTAATACAAATTAAAGATGATTATGATAAATTCGAAGACCAGTTGTACTTAAACGATTTTAAGTAGGTACATTTTCCACTAGTCATGCTCTAAAAATGTTTAATTTTAGCTAAGCTTATGCGAACTAAAATGTATTAGTTAGCCTTTAGGGACTAAAGTGTTATTATTTTTTGTCGTTATTTTCAACAGGCTACTTAATTAATGAATAAAGATTCAACTTTTCAAACTTTTTTTTTATTTGAATTTATTTTTGAAAGGATCTGTTGTTTTCTTGATCGAAGATGGAACTGAAAGCAACCTACACTGATGCACTAGCATTTTTTGGCGGTCTTTGGATGTATGCGTAAGTGCGTTTACAAAAGGAAAAAATAAAAAAAACATTCGACTTTTTTTACTGTATTTAATTTTCTCGCAATCGAAGTGAAAAGGAACCCATTCGTACTCGATTCTATAACCTAGCACCAACCTAACCTATAACCTCGTATCAAATGGCTCGTATGAAACGGTTAGTCCCTTGTTCAACAATTTACTATTGAAGCCGTCTTGTTTTTTTGTCTTCAAATTATAAAATATTGTGGGTGCATCCGTTTTGATCCCAGAAATTCATCCCACGAGCTAAAAGTAATAATAATTATTCCGGATTCATACCATTCATATTCATTTCATTTTGAGAGTCCGTATTTATCCCACCTAGAAGTACTTACATCTAAAATGAGTGGAAGTAACGTCAGCAAAAACATATGTTATTAAGGAACATCTATTTATTTCATAAAATTGACGGTATAAATGTTGATTAAAATCACGAGGAACATTTGGAATCATCTCACAAACTAAAATTATTGCTGTGCCAACGCGACCAAATCTAGAAGAATCAGGTGACAAACACGGCTTGGCTTAATCTGATGATCCTTCTTACTACTAGGACAGGTATAGGAAGCGCCTGTGTGCTTCGAGAACAAGAAGCAGATATATAGAAAAAGATAAAAACAACTACTTAACATACAAACATAACAACTTGAAATGTTAGGACAAGCAGATGGCCCACCTGATGATAATCGATTTTTCTGCCTATGAACAGTGCATTAACCCAGAGGCCTCGCCCACCTAGGACGCGCCCTATGCGGCATGCACTGCGCCTGCCACCCTGATACATAAAGATAAAAGTCTCAAATGCCTGTAATTTCACCAGCATCTTCAAACCGGAACACAAAGTGCTTTGCGGCAGAAACAGGTATAGCGGTAGTCCTTCCCTTCACGAACTCTTACACAAAATGGTCAGTGAGTGGAGGTGGCTCAATGTCCAGCAGTGGACTCCTACAGGCTGATGATGATGATGATTATACTTTTAACTAGAAACGGGATATTTACCATGATTTTTTAGTTTTGATAGTTTCCGATATTTCGGCACTGCATGCCCCATGATCACGGGAGAACTAACTAAAGTCTGCGAGTAGATGTTATTGGCAGATATATCGATCTACCCTCTTTCTTTCTCTGATGATGATGATGATGATGATGATGACATAAGCTTGCATTTGTTTAAATTGTGTAACAGTTTTGGTGCATTATCGTGGTATATTTTGACGGTCGAGTAAGCACAGTCGGCGGTTGGACCTTATTATAATAAATTAACGGCAGTGTACCTTAATGGGCTTCCGTACGTAATTATACTCGATAGTACAGTACGCGTCACGTTATAACGCGTGCCGACTGCGTGCTGTTGATTTGAAGTTCATAAATCATGAGGTATCGGTACGGCCTCAGAGTTGCCTAGTGGGATCAAATCCTAGTCATGCAATGTATGTTTCCACTCGAAAATAGATGTGCGCAATATAATTCGCTCCAAAACGGTGAAGGAAAACGGTCAAGCAATAGGTTCTAATGAATTTTGTTGTCTGTTTTTTTGCTACTCTTCCTGACAACAACAAAGGTAAAATAATATAGAATCCTCATTGTACGTTTTATATTTTAAATAGCTATACATACATACATAGACACACGCCTTTTTCCCCGAAGGGGGAAGAGAGAGAGAGAGAGAGAGAGAGAGAGAGAGAGAGAGAGAGAGAGAGAGAGAGAGAGAGAGAGCCTCAATGGGCCTCTTTTCACAGTGGGTTGCACCATCGTGGAATATAGACGTGACAAGTTGTGAGCATATCGCCGCCATTGCTTCTCACGGATGATTCGGCTAACGTATTCTTCCAGTAATAACACATTCCATAATAAGCTAGCAGCCAGGACAAACCGAATACCAACGAATCTTATCAAAAAGTCCGGGTAATCTCTTAGTCGGCTTTTATGACATCCACGGGAGGAGACGGAGAGGTCTATTCTTATACTATCTTCAGTTTCACAAGTTAGCTCGCCTAAATAACTGAGTAGTTCCTGTTCGATCCCTTGTGATCGATCCCTTGTCCTGTTCGATCCCTTGGACCTTCCTGCCTCCAAGGAATCAGGAATCCAACGAATCTTATCAAAAAGTCCGGGTTATCTCTTAGTCGGCTTTTATGACATCCACGGGAGGAGAGGGAGAGGTCTATTCTTATACTATCTTCAGTTTCACTAGTTAGCTCGCCTAAATAACTGAATAGTTCCTGTTCGATCCCTTGAGATCGATCCCTTGTCCTGTTCGATCCCTTGGACCTTCCTGTCTCCAAGGAATCAGAAATCCAACGAATCTTATCAAAAAGTCCGGGTTATCTCTTAGTCGGCTTTTATGACATCCACGGGAGGAGACGGAGAGGTCTATTATTATACTATCTTCAGTTTCACTAGTTAGCTCGCCTAAATAACTGAGTAGTTCCTGTTTGATCCTTTGAGATCGATCCCTTGTCCTGTTCGATCCCTTGGACTTATAATTTTGTTCCGGTTCGATCCTGTCTCCAAGGGATCATTTTAAAATGATCGGCAATGAAATCATTTCAGACAGACGACTTAGCTAACTTAGCCGTAGCACATATTAGATAATAGTTAGTACGTAAGCCGTAGAGTTAAACATCTGTAGGTACTGTTGTTTGTTCTGTGCCTGCTGAGGTGAAGCCTCGCTGTACGGCTTCTTGTGGTCACGCTCACTCTTCACGTTTCCTTCGATATCTTGACTCGCTGCGGTCAATGTCGAAGGATTTGTTTTGTGCAGATATGGTTTCAAGTTTCGAGTTGCCTTTAGGCTTTCTCTATACACAAGAGCGATTACTAATTACGACTAAATTGGATGACCCAAAAATCACTAATTTTATTTTCTTTCTTTGATCCACGCTGGTTACCTTTATTTATCGGAAGACTAAGGTACTCTGGAAAGTCATTGGTGCTATTCAGATTGGTGCTCTTCGTTGAATTATAAAGGAACAAGCAGATGGTTCCAACTATCAAACAGTTGGCCCACCTGATGTTAGGCGGTACTCTCTACCTATGAACAGTGCATTACCTCATAGCTCACGTCCACCTAGGACGCACCCTATGTGGCATTGCACTGCACCCATCACCCTGAGACATAAAGATGAAAAGTAATTTCACCGGCACCCATACCCTTCAAACCGGAACACAGCAATGCGAGCACTACTGCTTTGCGGCAGTTATAGGTATAGTGGTAGTACATCCCCGGACGAACTCTTTCACAAAAATGCTCTACTAGTGTAAAACCTCGTATAGTAAAGTCCTATATCTATGTATCATAGTATCAGCTTGTACTTTTTTAAATTTATGACTCCTAATTTATTTAGATTGTATCGTAGTGAGTGAACAAGAAAGAAGACATTGGTTTTAATGTATTCCGGTTTAACTCATGGTTAACTAATCTCATGGCATCCATTAGATAAAATGGTAATGTAATAAAATGTATCGAGGTGATACCAACGCCTTCGAAACCGATCATGCTATCTACAGGATTAGATAACAACTTAACTTAGTTTGGAGACATATTTTATTTGAAACTAGCGACTCGCCCCGGCTTCGCACGGGTAGCCTCCGGTTAACCCCCGCCCCTCCAAACCCCTCCCCCCTATGTAAATTTCCTGGTTCTAAACTACCTCCCCACCAATTTTCAGCCAAATCAGTTCACCCGTTCTTGAGTTATAAGTGGTGTAACTAACACTACTTTGTTTTATATATATTGATAGATAAGCATTGTTTCCTTTCATACATATAAAGACACACACACACATACAGAGCCTCAATGGGTTTGTTTTCAATATGGCACGCACAATCGCAGGAATAAGGGGTGAACTAATCGACGTCATTGCTTTTTAAACCAACTCCAGTAATTATTATTACACTCCTAAATAAGCCAGCAGCCAGGACAAATATTTACCAACGAATATTTCAATAAATCCGGCTACCCTACTACTACCCTATTAAAGAAGTTCAAAAGAAAATGTAAAACGAGTACATTTAGATAACTGTTTTTTTATTCTAAGCATTTCCATTCTACAATACTCCTCTGGTACGGAGGCTGTATTGCTCTACATACATACATACATAGACACACGCCTTTTTCCCCGAAGGGGTAGGCAGAGCCACAATAGGCCTCTTTTCACAGTGGGTTGCACCATCGTGGAATATAGACGTGACAAGTGGTGAGCTCATCGCCGCCATTGCTTCCCACGACTGACTCGGCTAACGCTTTCTTCCAGTAATAACACATTCCATAATAAGCTACCAGCCAGGACAAATCTTATACCAACGAATCTTATCAACAAGTCCGGGTAATCTGTATTTCTGTATTGCTCTAAAGACAAGAATGGTTATAGGTATTTAAATGTTGATTATTTGAAGCCTTAGAGCATTGCAGGCCTTCGTACTCTATTAAGCCAAATGCGAAATTTTAATCTAAAATATTTTTGTACCTTTGTATAATATTCGTCAAGAATTAGCCCAGCCGAGTGTAGAATCAGTTGCGGTTTGCCACCCGTGCGGGGCACTCGAGCGTGCTCTAGTATAGCTAGTTATGTCACAATAGTCCGGTCATTTTAGACATAAAAATAGTGATCAAATAAAGAAAATTCCGACAGAGCCAAATCTTCGTAGAGACCTTAGGTTTACCACAAGGAATAAAGTCTCAAAAGTCCCCATCAGTCCCATGTGAGCTTAGGGACTTATTCGGGGCCCAAGGTCAAAATTTTAGGTTTTTTGGATTTTTCTCGAAAACGGTAAGTTTTATCGAAAAAGTACCTCAGAGCAAAGTTGTAGATCTTAAAATTCTCTATAAAAATAGTCCCTATGATTTTTTCTCTAAGACCCACTATTTCCCAGATATTGCGCTTGTAAGAATCATATTCTACATAGTATGCACACATATGCCACGTATATACATATTTAGGTACTCAAGCAAGCAAAAATGCCTACTCGTGTCTCTTTTATGTATACATTATACTATTCTAAGAAAATTTACTCTAAAATGACCGCCGGTCCCATACCGAATCCCCTCTACTTGAATAACATCTGGCCTTGAAAAACATCTGCCTATTCTTTTGTCCATGTGGTGTCGTTCACGTATACCTGCTTCGTTTAGTGTTGAACGAGCAGTTCGAGTGACTATACGTATTTATTACAAGCGTCTACTATTGAAGTTAGTGCTGATTAATATTTAAAAAAAAATGTCACAATTTTGCTTTATTTGTAATAAACTTTTGACTGAAGATGAAACTGTTGTGGTCAGTCGTGGAATGCCAACTTTAATCGATGCAAGTGTCGCGAGAAGTGATGAGTTTGCTGATTGTTTAAGAAGCCAAAAGTCCGTTACGATTCACGTGGATTGCAGAAAATCATACACCCGGAAATAGAATAGGCAGATGTTTTTCAAGGCCAGATGTTATTCAAGTAGAGGGGATTCGGTAAGGGACCGGCGGTCATTTTAGAGTAAATTTTCTTAGAATAGTATAATGTATACATAAAAGAGACACGAGTAGGCATTTTTGCTTGCTTGAGTACCTAAATATGTATATACGTGGCATATGTGTGCATACTATGTAGAACATGATTCTTACAAGCGCAATATCTGGGAAATAGTGGGTCTTAGAGAAAAAATCATAGGGACCATTTTTATAGAAAATTTTAAGATCTACAACTTTGTTTTGAGGTACTTTTTCGATAAAACTTACCGTTTTCGAGAAAAATCCAAAAAAACTAAAATTTTGACCTTGGGCCCCGAATAAGTCCCTAAGCTCACATGGGACTGATGGAGACTTTTGACACTTTATTCCTTGTGGTAAACCTAAGGTCTCTACGAAGATTTGGCTCTGTCGGAATTTTCTTTATTTCAATTGTCTAAAATGACCGGACTACAAGCATATCTATGGGTAGGCTATTGACAAAATGCAGTGACTAACATTATTGTTAACATATTGATAAATATCTGGCTCAACGCGTTCAGCGTGGCAAGCAGCTACAGCATCTCAGGGACACTTCCGTCTGGTAGTGAATTGGATCATTTCATCGATCCAAACATCATAATTTTGACATTTATGATATAAGTGGGATAAGTGTAAGCCGGACGTGTGCTCTGGAAGTTCCGTACTGTGTGGTCACTTATTCCAACTAATTTTTTTATGTAACGAACTTGTGTCTGGAGTGGCGTTTGAGGCAGGAGGCAGCAGTGGGCTATTAAGCTGCAAATGATGATGATGATGAAACTTGTGTCCAAGAATCATTTAACTATGTTGAAAACCAAAGAGTTATTTTGACAAGGCTTGGTGCCAAATAGCATTGGCATTTCAAAATTTTCTTGTGCTCGACCGAAATCTTATACGTCCCGGACTGTGATTGTCGATCTCTGAGGCGCGGCAGGCGAGTAGCCGGCTGAGATGTGAGAAGTTGCGGGTTCGATTCCCGCTGCTGTACAATTGTGTATATGACCTTCAAATACACACCTGATACCCGCGACACGGGATCCTAGTGTGGGATTAGCAGGGCTATTTTAAAACGTTCGAAAAGCATTCCGACAGCGGATTCGAAAGGTACCGACGGAGATTTCGATAGATGCGATTCTAAAATATCCAATATCGAAAACTTTATCATTAGAATACGAAACTCTCGCTTAAAACATTCCGAAAGCTATTTGGTGTCAGTAACTCTTCCGACAAAAACTAACGAATTCGGATCGGAAGAGTTTTCGAACGATTCAAAATAGCCTTGCTGGACTATGTATGCAACTGTTGACTGTTATGTTATATTATAGGACATCAGCGATCTTATTCAGGTATTTCATAACCACATGTTTTCCAGGTGTCAAAGACGACTCAGATGACGTTTCAAACAAAAGCTGCGGCGACCAATCAGCGCTCTCGAAGAAGCAAAGGAAAGCGCGGACGGCGTTCACGGATCACCAGCTGCAAACCCTGGAGAAGTCCTTTGAACGGCAGAAGTACCTCAGCGTGCAGGATAGAATGGAGCTGGCAGCGAAACTGGGGCTGACTGATACGCAAGTCAAAACGTGGTACCAGAATAGAAGGTGAGTTCTATCCTGACTTCAGAGTCTCGAATCTGCAAATGTCACCCAAGTACCAGTTGCTTCGCTTTGACTCCCTACAGAGAAGAGCCATTAGAATCATCGGCGACCCTAAGCTCTCTGATACACTAGAACCGCTTAGCCAACGCAGAGCCATTGGATCTCTTTGCGTGTTCTACCGCCTCTACAACGAGGAATGCTCTGACGAGCTTTTCGATCTCATCCCCGAGATTTTACCATCGCTCGTTTCGGCACCGTGACAAAGCTCATCCACACATCATAGAGCCCTGGGTTTCTCGTACGACTCGTTTCTCGAGATCATTTCTTCCCCATACCTACCAACTATGGAATGAGCTTCCATCTGAGGTTTTGCTGTTGAGGTTACGACATGTGTTGTTTCAAGAAAAACTTTCATAAATTCCTTCAGTGTTGCCGGTGTCGGCGTGTCGTGAGCTTAACAGCATACACCCCTATCTTCCGGGTCGTGTACACTTCGCCTAAACCAATGACTTCAACACCAATCCCGATTCGAAGCCCGTTAGTATACGATCGTATCGTACACTACACGTCCTTGTTGATGCTTGCTACCTTACAATATAGAATAAACCAGAAGGTGCGTACGATGCTATTAGTACGGTGCGCTGTGTCGCCAAAACACAATGTCTCCCCCCGCGCGTATCATACCTACTTCCCACCAGTAGGTGTTATATTTTGGTGATGTTGGCAACAATGACAAAATGAACGCTTGACTTTAACCAAAGAATTAAGGTAAACATAATTTATTATTTAAACCAAAAAGATATTTAAATGTAATGTGATTCTATTCTTTTTACGCCTAGCAGAATTTTTACATGTGGGAACGACACACAACGGTATATTTACAAGAAAATCTTTCTAGTTCGACACGACTAGCCGCACGGCCCACCACATACAGACTAGGTGAAACTGTTCTCATTGAGACTAGTAGCGTGGTGACAGTTTTTACGCGTGACACGTAAAAACTCGTTTATTCTAATTCTAAGCTTGCTACATTTGCTGACTCGAGGCTCAGTACTCTAGAGGAGTATCCACACCCTCTCAGGAGCGGCTCGAAGCAGGCTCATTGTATGCCACACAACCCGAGCTATGGCTATGGTGGCATCGACCTGTGAAGGACAATACTTAATTATTTTAAATCCACACCGAAAGTTGACCGAATCAAGACTGTAATGACAATTGACTGATAATGGCTATTCTACTCCATTAAAATACCAATTAAGGCTCCTTTCGATTCATGGTAACTATAGATTAGAGAAGGATAGTGCTATATAACTTTGGAAATAGTGAAAGAGAAATGCGTCTATTATGCTAAAACTCTCAAAAAAACTTTAAAACGTCACATTTCGTTGTAATCACAATTCCGAGTTGTATTCACAGTTTTTTGTTTCTTTATAATTGGCGCCGCACGGCTTGTGCATTTGCCATTTTCAAATATCTGTATTTTCACTATATTGTATTTTAAATATATTTTGCAACGTTACACTCCTTCCAAGTCGGCAGAGTCACAGTCAAGTCATGTTTTAGTAAAACGGTGGCCAATTTTACTAAAACTAGAGTAGACAATTTCCACCAATTTCAAAAGTCACGCAATTCACTTCTATTTCATTTCACTACACTTGTGCTTATTAAACGAGCTACATTAGTTAAAATGCCACCAAAATAACACAAAATAACTCAAGAAAACACTAGGAAAATAAATAAAATAAAAGTAGACAACGTCTCTTTTCGAAAATGGCGGGAAGAGTCGTATTCTCAGTTGAGTATCGTTACCCTTACAATCTTTAATGTTACTCGTCAGCTGCGATCACAGAGTTGTATTCTTGATCGAAGCTCGTCAGCCAGTATTATCTATTTGAGTTCAGAATAAGCCAGTTCGAAATTCGAATTCGGGCGCTCGGCCGAGTAATAGCATGCTATTCAATATTCTGTATTGACGAAACAGTTCTATTAAACAAAAGTTTTGTGTGTAAAATAATGTTTTCCCCATGGACTTATTGTATACTAAGTCCATGGTTATCCCAGAGATGACACCTAGCTAGATGAAACGTAGGTAGTGATAGTTTTCGTTCCAAAAATTCCCAAATAGCAAATTTTTTCAAAATCATAAGGGCTTTTTTCTATATCGTATACACAAATATTCCCCGGTTAGTAACTTCTCTAGGCGCTTTTTTTAAATAAACATCGTCGATCTCACGATGATCTTTATATAATCGAGAGTCGCCTTCAACGAAAAATAAAACGTTTCTTAACATAAAAATAATTACAAAATTGATAAGGAAAATCAGATATTATCTTGGTATTTAAAATACGGAGATATCTTTAATTCGTGTTCCGTGTATTGAATGGCTGTACCCGCGTGTAATGGGCTAATGGCCGATGACGGCGGCAGGTAGCACCAAGGAATAAATACAACAAATGGAAGCGACATGACATGACATGGAGCTGAGCAAACATGAACTGTAAGCTGTGTAAAGCCTTCTTCAGATGGTAGCGCTATAAAGCTTATATAAAGGTTGAAGTGATAGCATGTGCCTAGGGAAACCATGTTTTGAAGATCCAAACTTAGACATTTGTCATGGACGACTTTATTGGTCCATGGTTAGGTACAACATAAGTTTGAAAAATGAAAACCGCTGAAGTTTTCTTGTGATTTGCTATATCAATCAGAGATTGCTTCCTCTTTTTCGTTACCTAGTTTAAATTTTGATTTTCCAAACAGATATTTTCACTAGGCAAGTGAAAAGCAGCACTACTTCATACGAAACGACGACGAATAGGCAAGTATTTCGATGAATACATAGATCGAGCGATTCATTGGATCGACTATCGTTTAGTCACTGAAGCTTTGCATAAAAGCGTTACACGTAGCGTACCTACATTACAACTACTTATTGAACGAGCGAAGCGAGTTCTTTGAGTTAGCTTGGAAGAATCGGCGTTTGTTTGTATGTATGTATGTATGTATGTTTGTCCGAGGATAACTTCCGAACCGTGAACTAGGTGGACGTGACCAGTAATGCATTGCTAGAGTCAGAGGTTACAGCTTAACAGTTCAGCGTAACAACATATTTGTTCCAAAATTCATTCAAAAAATAAATCGGCTGAGCGAGTTAGAGTAGTAGATTGTTTTTTTTATACTACAACCTTTCCTTACATCCGTTGCTATTATAAATTCTGCGCCGTTGCTTTAAAAATGGTACCCGGCCATCATTTTTGGCCAACAATCAACACGAAATTACAAACATGTAACAAAACATGAGTCGATTGATTTTGGAGATACTTCTATCAGGCCCAAACAATTTTTTTTAACTTAGTAAATGACGTAACAATCCGATGGCCCACCTGATGTTAAGCGGTAACCTCTGCCTTTAATAATGGATTACCTCACGGTCACGTCCACCTAGGATGCACCCTATGTGGCATTGCACTGCACCCGCCACCCTGAGCCATAAAGATGAGAAGTCTCATAGTCTCACATCAGTCCCTGAAGAAATGAAGATGGATACCCCTTCTTGTATGGTGTAATTCTTCGGCGCAGTACCGTGAGAGTTGGTAGCTCAAAGCCATGCTGAGTCAGTTCACGGGCCTCCTGTAGAGTACACGCTACTGGTACGAACATACAAAAAAATGGTGTGTGCGTAGTACACCAGCACTACGACGATATGTATACGACTCGGCAATCTCCCTTAGGTGGGTCATCTGCTTGATCCGTCATTCCGAGTTGTAAATATATAAAAAAAATAGAAGCAATAATATTAAATTAATATCAAATGCATTAAGATTTTGCTCTGACTGTACTTACAATGCACGTTTGTTCCCACAAAATAGAATGAGCCACGTAGACAACTAAAAACTACTTATTTAGGCTGTTAATATCCAGGCCCAGCGTCGTGGGCCACGTAGTTAACGAAAATAATGAAAAATGGGACGGGCTGTCTATGGGCCGCGTACTGTGGGCCAGGCTGTCAACATCCCTTCCTTTGTGGCTGTCCCTTTTTAACCCCCGACGCAAAAACGACGGGGTGTTATAAGTTTGACGTGTCTGTGTGTGTGTGTGTGTGTGGGTGTGTGTGTCTGACGGCATCGTAGCTCCCGAACGGATGAACCGATTTCGTTTTTGTTTTTGTTTTAAAGGTTAGTTTGTCGGGAGTGTTCTTAGCTATGTTTGATCAAAATCGGTTCAGCAGTTTCATTGCGTTGAGGGTTTTTTTAATTTTCACAAAATTAATTACTTGTCAAGCATCATCATCACGAGCCTATAATGTCCATTTTTGGACGTAGGCCTCTCCCAATTTCTTCCACTCGAGTCGATCAGTTGCCTTCGCCATCCGGTGATAGCCTGCGTATCCTTTTATGTCATCCACCCATCGTTCCAGTGGATGACCTCTGGGTCTTCTGTTTGCCCACGGTCTCCATTCAAGGATCCGTCTCGTCCAGCGACTTCTGACAAGCCAAGCAATATGATCCGCCCAACTCCACTTTCGCTCAGCAATAACGGGGACCACGTCTCTCAACTTACTTGTCCGCCGTATCCATTCATTCCGTCTGCAATCCCGCAAAGTTATTCCAAGTTATTCTATGTCACTTACCAAACGGTCAGCTGAGAGATTCAGAGTCGCGCAAAGGGCGATGGAGAGAGCTATGCCCATTTCAATCACATAAAATGATATTTCTGCTTCAAAAACCCAAAGGTTTCCGAGGTTTGAGCGGGGTCCTCATAGTTCAGAGCAACAATCCTTCAGGGCAGGCAACGCATTGGCAATGCGGCGGTAACCGCTTACCATCAGGCGGGCCGTAAGCCAGATTGTAGAGTTATTTAAAAAAAAAAGGTTAACACTTTCTTCCAATAAATAACACATTCCTTAATAAGCTAGCAGCCAGGACAAATCTTACTTACAAGTCCGGGTAATCTTTTAGTCAGCTTTTACGACATCCATGGAAGGAGACGGATATTATTACAAGACAAACACTGTTGACAAGTCTACTTACATCTAAGCTATTAATAGATCTCACTTCATACATTTCCTGGTGAGAACTGAACCCGCAACCTCTCGTTTCACAAGCGGCTATTGGCTCTAGCCAGAGGCCGTCATGATAGGATGTTTTTTTCTGTAAGTTTTTTGATGATGACTGTGCGGGCGGCTATTTCAAATACAAACGGTTATAATTAGGGCTCTACCTATTATGTATACTGTGCTCTACCATGGAATAAATAACAGTTAATGCTACGGTAGCCCAAAACAATCATCTTAGCCAACGACATCATCATTAACCTGTAGAAGTCTATTGGACATAGAATGCGGGGCGAGGGGGATTTGGGGGGACTGATTTTGATGGTATTCGGTGTGTGGATTGATGGGGGGTTTGGAATGGGGGAGAGGGGGGAGGGGAGTTGGGGGATCCCAACACAACCCGTAAGCCGGCACGAGTTGCTGGTGTTTCATACCCTAGGTTTTTCATTTTCGCAATTTCCATAGAAAAATTTCATAGTTTTATTCATTGCCATATCTTTTTGATACGTTGCAATTTAATAAAATACATAAGAGACAATTTAAATATGGTCATAAAAACGATATTATTAAAGGAGACTGGCCATTTGACTGTGGACTTTGGCCTTAATGCTGCTCATTCATAATTTAATTGCTACGAATATAAAATTATGCGTTACAAATGTTTCTTCTTCATCATCACGTGGTAGATATCCACTACTGGACGAGACCCTCCCCTATACAATAGGGGGGTTTGCCATACTCACAAAGAGATTAAGGCACTTGGCTGGCGGATAGGTGATCACAGTATTGATGTAAGAGTACTCAGTTGGATGCTGCTACCCATCCCCTGGTGTAATCCCTTATTCGCCTCTTATGACATCCATGAGAGGTGTTGGAAGAATCCTATTCTCAGTTCGAGACCGCTACGGCCATAAATGTTTATTAATAGATATTTTTAAGTACCCAAAACTAGTAGTAGTAGTTCTACATAAAAAATCCTGGGACCATGAAAAAACAGATAGATAGTCTAACCTACCGGTTGTTAGGTTTTATGCTAATTTTAGAAGCCTTTCTATGTAAATACGTTAGTTAGTGTAACCGGCTAAAACTCCGCACTTCGGCTATATACTCCATAATATAATATAGTACATTATCTGAGGCCGGAATACGTTAACATATTAGTATTATTTAATATCACATTGTAAGTAAACTTTTTAGTTTATATGAGAAATAAAGTTCTTTATATTAAGTTTTCCGGTATTTATTCGTCTAAGTACCTACTTTACATTATCACATGAGATGTCTGTACCACACTCCTGTTAATTAAAGTCATGGTACTTACGACTGAGCTGAAATATTTAATTAGACATTTGCGTCATTAACGAATTATAAATATATATTTTTAGCACTAAACTTTACCTACTACTGTGCTACTACTTTTTCATATCTAAATGGATATAGTGATTCTAAACTTAGAATAATAAAAATTTACAACAAAATATTAGGTACCTACGTCAAACTTCTACTAATTTTAAACGGATCTTTTAATCTTGAAATAGCCAACAATGAGATTTTCGTGTTAGTTTTATTTATGTGTTTTTTTTTATACTTCTTGGAATTTCGTATCTAGCAGATAGACCACGTGATGTTAAGTGGTACCCTCTGCCTATGAACAGTGCATTACCTCATAGGTCACGTCCACCTAGGACGCACCCTATGTGGCATTGCACTACGCCCGACACCCCGAGACATAAAGATGAAAAGTATCATGTGCCTGTAAATTCACCGGCACCCTTACCCTTCAAACCGGAACACAGCAATGCGAGCACTACTGCTTTGCGGCAGAAATAGGTATGGTGGTATTACTTTCCAAGACGAAATTTTTCACAAAATAGCTCTACTACTAGTACTAGTAGTAGTAGTAGAGCTTTTTTGTGAAAGAGTTGTACCAAGTTCAACTGTGGGGAAGTACTACCACCATACCTATTTCTGCCGCAAAGCAGTAGTGCTCGCATTGCTTTGTTCCGGTTTGAAGGGTAAGGGGGCCGGTGAAATTACAGGCACATGAGACTTATCATCTTTATGTCTCAGGGTGGCGGGCGCAATGTATGAACGAAATGTACAAACACCAACAAAAACCCAACAAACCCCTTTCAATTACTCAAAAACTCATATATACGACAAATCCCTAATACAAACCTTTTCTATACTGCTATTGAGTTAAAATCCCCTATATCCTGTGAATTGCATCAAAATCGACCTATATTCGAGATTTTCTGGACAAACACACAAACAAATAAAATATTTTAGTCGTTCATTCATATCACATCGATATCTTTCATCGATAGCATCAAGCCTAGCTAAAGTACTCGTATACCGAGTCTAAAGTGCTCGGTTTGTGGCTAGAGAGGTAACGAGATGAGAACGGCCGAGTTACTGGTCCCGTAGTTGTTCGTCCATAAGGTTTGCTAGCTCGTTGTTTCGTGACGTCACAGGCTGGTAGTCGCAGGCGCCGCGCCGGACGCGACAGCACCCGCCCTCGTCTGTAACTTTTTGCCGGACTTTTTGTTGATTTTCTATAATTTCGGTTAAACTAATGTTTGGGCTTCGATTTTTCGGTTCGTGAAAGGGTGTGAAATCGGAGTTAATTGAAGGATGTAATGGCTTTTGTGCGGCTACTTTCTTATGTTTTTATGGTGCCGTCACGCGGCACAAATACAATATTGGTGCGTACCCACCCACTGTGTATTTAAGTAATAGCACCCAAACCTTTGGCCATATTAGTAGTCTTTGGAATCAATAAAAATGAAAAGGCTCATTTTAATTCACAAAATGTTTTAG
Source organism: Operophtera brumata (assembly GCA_932527175.1). Classification (NCBI taxonomy): domain Eukaryota; kingdom Metazoa; phylum Arthropoda; class Insecta; order Lepidoptera; family Geometridae; genus Operophtera; species Operophtera brumata. Next base: position 12,134,851 of record OW052238.1, on the reverse strand, counting down.
AACAATTAATTTTAATTGCCAGACACGCTGTTTGACCACAAGTTAAATAAAATAAAACTAATTACGTAGGTAAGTAGATACATAATTTTATTGCTTATCTTTGTTAATTAGTGAATATTTTTAACAAACAATTTAAATACTTACTAACACATTAACATTCTAGATAGGTTTAAATTATGTTTGATTACAATCATCAAAAAAACCGTAGACCCAAAGTAGTAAAAGAGACGTCAGTTGAGTATAAATAACATTCAGTTTCACCTACAAACCCTCAACCAAAAAGAAGAGTGTTATAAGTTTGACGTGTGTAAAATTCTGAACAAGAAATCGGTAAACCGATTTTGATTTCGTTAATTTGTTTGAAAGGTGACTTGATCGAGAGTGTTCTTAGCTATTTTTGGTGGAAAATGGAGCAGCCGCGTCCAAGATCATCAACTTAGCAACACGGAATGCCGCATTGCTCTAAGGCTCGCAATAATATTTTGAAGGGAACTCAGGCATTTGCATGGAATGCCAGCTGATAGCGTGTTATATATTTACCCCCGACACAATAAGAGGGGTGTTATAAATTTGACCACTACGTGTGTCGGTCTGTGGCATTGCAGTTCTTAAAAGGGTGAACCGATTTAAATGCGGTTTTTTAAATTTGAAAGCAGAGTTTCTAGCTATGGTTCTTAGATATGTTTTATCAAAATCAGTTCAAGCGTTTCATTACGTTGGGGGATTTAAATAACGTTATAAAGACTATTCTGTATGTTTATTGGTTTTAGAAGTATCTTATCTAAAAATGCATTTTTTAAGAATATGCCAAAAGCTAGTAACTACGTGGATTCGAACCAGCGACCTTCTACTTGATACGGAGATGCGCTATACTGTTGCGCCACTGGTCGACTCCTCGACTGGCCGAATTTATGGGAGAATAATCGTCTCAAAGCAATATATTCTAAATAAATAAATAATGCTGGACAGTTCACATAACATTATCTAGCCCCAAGCTAAGCAGAGATTGTGTTATGGGTACTAAGTAACTGATATACTTAATACAATACATTACAACTGTAGATCGTACAAATATTTGTTCTGTGGCGGGAACCGAACCTGCAAACTTTGTGGCCTTTGTGGCGCGGCGGGCGAAGGTTCGCCTGCGACGCAGGATCGCAGGCGAACCTTCGCCCGTTGCGCCACAAAGGTCGTCAAATGTTTATTCCACCTCGATTAATTGATTGAAGTAATAAAAAATGTATGGATTGTCGTAACGTGTGAACGCGGCGGATGACGGCGGCTGACGGCGGCGGCGGTGAGGGCGGCGCGGATCGCAAGTCATCGCGTCGTCGGCGCCAGAGCCGGCTACTCATTACGGCCGCCGCTGATACAGTTGCTGACACTGTAATTTTGGGCGATTGTTTTATTATATGCCATCTCATAGGGATTAGGAGGAATCTGCTACAGAAGCCTTTTGCTGACGTCACGGTTTCGACCTTCACCTTTATAGCGTCTAATTCAAACATATAAACGGATTTAAATCTTTTATTTGGAACATGAAAACCAATATGAATACATTTATTTCTGTAAATGAATTTATTTATAGAAAGAATAATAAAAGTAGGTACGTACAAAATAAAAGTAAAACATATGAAACAGTTGTGCTACCTGAAGACCGCTGCTAACGATCTAAAGGTAGCTCAACTGATCCAAAATACTACCACAGGGAAGCGGCCCTAAGATGCTGGCTTCATTACCACGCTGAATGGCAATACTAATGCGTTGAGCCAGAAACTACGATTTGTAATTTTGCGGCACACCCCACCTTAACTGAAACTTCGAACAATCGTGTCTTATTGTAACCTACATATAGAAATAATTACGCAACTATCGATCCAACGATACCTTTGTGACAAAAGCCTCCGTCAATTTTCCTCGTCAATTTCCCCCGCTATAATTAAAAGCGCAACCGACGTGCGATTCAGCGATCGTAAAGTTTCAAATACGTTTTGTCCGGCTGTCTGTCCGTCGTAAAGTCATAATAGGCGGTGGTGCCTGCAATAATGCCGTTTATCGGCATTTAGTCGGCGGCGACGTGTAATCGCCCGCGATTACCTAATGACGCGTTCTCTAATGACACACTGCACAGTGTACACTGGCGCTTAGGTATGTGACTTTCGAACCTCCTTGGACATACAGCACAATTCTTGCCTTTGTCTCTGACTCAGGTTTGACCTACAGAACAAATAGGACAAACCTATTTGGCTCTTAATAAGCAACAATTATGACTATTTAAGGCGTAATACTTTTTGCCCGTAGGTAGGTAGTTAGGCATAATGGGGTCGCAAAAAGTTTTATTACCCACTATTAGAATAAATTTAGCTCTTGATTTGTTCTAACAAGATAAATCTAGAATACACATCATCATCATCATCTGATTTTGTGAAAATATCTAAAAACCTGCTATCAATTAAAAAAAACGCACCCGTTGATGAGCTACGGTGCCACAGACAGACAGTCATAGGCACACATAGCGGACAAACTTATAACACCTCTCTTTTTGCGTCGGGGGTTAAAAACAGTATTTAAACAAACATATACTGCGTAATTGAAAATATAAATCTAATATGCCCTCTAAAATAATAATATGTGTTAATCTTATTAATTTTATCAATTACCTACGTTGATGGGTAATAGAGATATTTACGTTGTAAGCGCATTGTAGAGGTTAGTTCACGATTTTTGTATCAAGAAAATTTACCGAAATCGTATTTTGGGCTCTATCATGCCCTTGGAAATTGATGAAAGAAAGAAAGAAAGAAAGAAATAGCATTTATTTGTGTCAACAACATGAGTACAACAATATTGCACACTAAAAGACACACACACACACAGAAACAAAGAAAAATAAAACTAATTTGTGCCTCTTAGTACTAGCCATGCATCACTGACACAAATTGGCGTCCAGCTCAGCATTTGTTGTGTTGTAGCAGCACAACGCTGATCTTCCGCTGATGAAGCCCTCTTTATATGGACTATCTATTCCTTCAGAGCTTTTACTCTGAATACATCTGTGCTCATTGAAAAGCGTGTGAGCACACACATCTAATGACATAATGTGGGGTTCGTAGCTACTGAGAAACAGCTAATCGGTTATGCAGAACCTTGCAAAATTACACCTCCAGAGACACGGGAATCGTACCAAGGACGCAGAGGTCGCTCGACTTATCATTTAACCGCTAATCATAATGCAGCAAATGCCATTTCTGTTTCGGATTTTAATAAGGGTTTAGGATTATTGGGCCTGTGTTACTCTAAATATCAGCTTTGATTCTAAAAAGAGCTTTATTGCTCCGGCTTTAGATTCAATATGACTAGACGTGATCAATAATAATTCCTAAAAAATGTGCGGTCTTCCGGCACTGATTGTGTTACAAAGCTTCATTCAAGCTTTCCGGTTCATAATTTATAATCCATTTTCAAGAAGTTGCTGGCATCCGATTTGGCTGAAATTTGACATACTTAACAAGTTCCGATGACAAAGTGACAGCGAGCTGATCTGATGATGGAGATGGAAGGTGGACAACGGAACTCTTTGATGATTAATAGTAGTATGGCAGTGTTTGGGCTCGTTTTGTTCAGCTGACGGTTCCAATCACTAATTTCATAAAAGTTTTTTTTTTTAACTTATGGAATATTAGGAAAATGAGCATTATGGTCACAGAATTGAAATACGTGGTGTATAGTAGTAATTTTTTCTAAAGCATTATGGTCTTTGATTTTAAGTTAAAATATCGCTATGCCAGTGATTCGAGTTTGTGTCTGGCCTAAGAAAGGCCAAAAAAGTTCCTAAAAAGGCCTCTCGTCTACTCCCGTGGATGCGGTAAAAGCCAACTAAGGAATTTTACCAGGGGATTGGCAGCCATCATGCGCCTGCTAAGCGTAGTGATTATGGCGAATACCCGAATGCATTCCATGCGGTGGCCTCTTCCAGTTGTGGATATCTAACGGCTGATGATGATGATGATGATGCCACAGATTCATACATAGTCATTAAGAGTCGCTTTAGTGAAACTTCTGTGCGTTTTATGATTTGTTCTGTGATTATAAGCTCGCTCGGCCAGTAATTTGGTTTTAACTTGAGATCGTGATGCGATAGGGCCGTAATTTTGTATGAGTAAACATATTTTGATGGCTTTTAGCTATTGTTCTACCGAAACTGGGTTTCTGTGTTGGTTAATTGAAAAGCAGCTGTTGTATTTAGTTTGTTTTATTCGTAACTAGTGTCCGCTGGCGGTTACGCTCGCGTTTTGCGGGGATGGAAGTAACCTGTCTCAATCCAGCTCATAATCTGTGCATCTCATCGAAATCATTACGGCGTGATTGAGCAACATACAAACATACTAGCCCTCGTATTTTATTATATTAATTGGACTAGCCGTCGCCCACGGTTACACCCGCGTTATTCTCTCGAGCTGAACTTCGGGCTGCTAGCTGCTAATGTATTATTACTGGAAGAAAGCGTTAGCAGAGTCAGTCATGGGAAGCAATGGCGGCGATGAGCTCACCATTTGTCACGTCTATATCCCACGATGGTGCAACCCACGGTGCATAAAGCCCATTTGAGGCTTTGCCTACCCTTTCTGGAAGAAAGGCGTGTGTCTATGTATGTATGTAATATCTTTTTCAAACCAAGCTTTTATGAAATGAGTGATCGGAACCGTGAGCTGATCAAAGCAAATACTGCCAGGCTATAATCTAGCAGATCCGTTGTGCAGCTTCCGTCTCCATCATCAGATCAGCTTGTGGTAACCATAATATTATATTACTATTATTACCAAAAGGGAAAAGAAAACCAAGCTAGCAAAAAAAATAAAAATAACAAAGAAAGAATAATGAATAACTATTGTGTATGTTTTTTTTTATACAACTTGAATGACGGAACAAGCAGACGGCCCACCTTATGTTAAGCAGTAACCTCTGCCTATGAACAGTGCATTCGCACATAGGTCACGTCCACCTAAGACGCGCCCTATGTGGCAATGCACTGCGCCCGCCACCCTGAGACATAAAGATGAAAAGTCTCATGTGCCTGTAATTTCAACGGCACCCGTACCCTTCAAACCGGAACACAGCAAAGCAAGCACTACTGCTTTGCGGCAGAAATAGGCATGGTGGTAGAACTTCCCCGGACGAACTCTTTCACAAAAAAGCTCTACTTCTACTAAAAAGCTAAGCTAAGCTTTCAAGTGAAATGGACCCAACACCAGAAAGCCCCAAATATCCAAAACTCAGCTGCCATAGACTATCAAAGTCGATATGCGAGTTTAGTAGCTTACAGAGACGTGGTATCAAAGAGCTATCACATAGGACTGCGTCAATCCCAGGCAGAAATCTTCATACAAAAAAACGCATCGCGCCGTTCGAAAAAGTGTTTTTATTGAATATCTCTAAAATATAAATAACTTTACAAAACCCTCGGCATTGTTGTATTTTTTTATTTATCTAACTTTTTACCCAATAATATGCATCATTTGAATAAACAATCGAATCTAGTCTAAAAATAGACGTAACTTTCGATATTTTTTCTATCGAGAAAATATTGTCCTATCGTTTTTCTGGTACAGTGATCCCTTGGGATTATAATTTAGAATCCATGCATATTATTTTCGTATTTTTTAAAAATTGAATACATATTTATTGACAGAAAGAATAATACAACTTATACAAGTAGGTATGTAATATTTGTAAAAAAAAACATGTTAAACAGTTGTGCTACCTGAAGAGCGCTGCTAACGATGTAAAGGTAGACGAAAATATTTTTAATTTGAATATTGTACTTGATTTAGTCTAGAATTGTAACTATCGTCTGACTAACGTCAGCAGAGTGACGAAAAATAGTGGTAATTAGCCGTTTATTTTTTAATTTGATTTATTTAGTCTGTTAAAAAACTAATCTAAGATAAGGAATTTTGCGGCACACTAAGATGGTTCTTCTGAAAAGAACATACAGTTGTGGCAACATGCGTCGAGGGCAACGAGAGGGAACTTTATAGCTTATTCTTCTAACGATTTGAACTGAATATCCAGTAAAGTTCCTGCTATTGTCAAATGAAAAATGCTGCAACCTCCTTGTAAGAAACTATTCTACGTGCCAGCGGTGTACACCGTGAAAGATGCCAAAACAATTTTTTTTGATCTCTTTTTTATTCATAGATTATGTGTCGAAAAGTGCGGGTGCCATATTTAAAAAATTATCTGAATTACGCCGAATTCGGACAAGCCAAATTTTCAAGTTGTAGAGCAAACGTTGATTCCTATTTGGTAATAGATGTTCCTATTAGAATTACTCCCTTTCGTCATTTCGTACATATTCTGGGACAGCCTGTATTAGGTGCATTCCATAGCTAATTTCTTATTTTATCAATTAAATTTATTGATCATTTACTAATTGTTACACTCCAATTTATTTTTTTAAATACCCGGACTTGTTGATAATGTTAGTTGGTATAAGATTTGTCCTATACGAGTATTTTTGTATTGTCATCGGAACTTGACAGGTATGCAAAGTTTCAACTAAATCGGTTGAATGGAACTTCTTTAAAAATAATTATGCAAGATTTAACTAACTAGTGAAGGTAAATAAAAGCTTACAAATTGACAACGGTATAGCTAAATGACCATTGCATTAATTTGTAACTCCATGTAGTGCAGTACATAAAGCAAGTACCTAACGCAGAGGGTGTTCACTATAATAAAAGCGCTCAAACTCGTACAATTCCCATAAGAACACTCGTGCAAACATGTTTCTAAAACTTTCTAAGCAGCGTATAAATAACGTTCGATAAAGCTTAAATTGGGCTCTACGGGCTCGGCGCACAACGTCGTAAGCGCCAACTCGACGAACTGCTCCGGTCGATGAAAGCGCTCTTTGTTAACCGGATATACAATCCAAATTCACATCACGTCCCGAAAAACGCAAACCGAGATAAACAACCTCCCCCTCGGAGAGGTCGTAAGCGGCACCGTTTTAGCGGACCATTTTCGTCTTTAACGCAAAATGCTAAGGCGCGTTTTCGGACAAGTCGCCTCGAACAACAATTGAATCAGTTCACGCAGCATCAAATCACTAAACCACTGGGCGGAGCGTACTCAGACTCCGCCGGGAGAAAGAGACGGGGGAAACTCGCTCGAGCTAGAATGCTTTAGCGGGACAGAGATAAAAATACTGTCCGTTGAGAGACTCGACTCGAGATGGCAGGCCGAAATTAAGTGCGCCCCGAGAGCTTTTTGTTCGTCGCCCGCGGCGGCAATAAAAGAATACGTAGTGTCACTGAGCAGATTGCCTCTCATTCAGCACTTGACAATTAAATAAGTGCTCTTGAGCGACGTATCTAACCCGTCACAATAACATGATTAATGGGAGCGCGGACACTTTCTATCGATCAATTGTCAGCTACCGATAATTAGAGAGTGGTATTCAAATTAGGCAAGCTTAATGCGGCTTAAAGAGTAGCGCCTAAACGGGTCTCTGCCAGCTAAGTATGTTAGTGTATAATTATTATAATCTTTTTTATTTTTATAAATGTAGATATGATGAATAGTGGATCATAAATCATATCTAGAGAGACACGACTAGTGAACTCCCCCTCATTTGCATTTAATGAAATTAAATGATGCATTTAGAGATATTAATTAACGAGGGAACCAGTGAACCGTCTGCTAAACCGCAGGCTGCAAACAATGGCGCGCTTCGCTACGGACCGACGAGAGAGGATAGCTGGGTTACTTCTGCGGTGCGGCGTATTGCGTTTCATAAAAACATATCAAGCATTACGGCTTCATTAGAAGTTATCTGAAGTAGGCTCTACCGTACAGGCAGTTAAAAGCTTTATCAAGTTAGATGTAGGCAGAAAAAATAAGAATACCTACCTACCTAGGTATAGGTACGTAGATAGATAGAAAACGTTATATGGACAAAAGCAAATTTTATAAGTTACGATGTTTAAATAATAAATATCTACTGGCAATTTCAGCCTTTGAACCTGATCTGATAAAATCCATATAGGAGAATGTCCGTACGACAATAAAGTTATATAATAGAGAATGCTGTAGCTGCTGTGTCATCAAGATAGAGTTAGAGGCTGGAGTCAACTTATTATGACTTTAAGTAACGATTACATTGGTGTGAAAGCCTTCCGTCTTTACAGTTTGATTACTATTACATTTTTAAATAGATGGTTTGCTGTCCAAAATGCAAAATAGGAATAAAACAAACAATATGAAATAGTCAATAGTCCTGAAATACTAGATGATAATATTGGTGACATATTGGTGTTCAAAAGCAAGCAGAGACGGCTAGCATCGTCCGTGCATTCAATATTCACTCTTATGATGTCAAAGCAGAACATTTTTTGGTAGTACCTAGTTTAATAAATAATAAATAAATGTACACACAAACGACCTATGAACATAATGTTTAAAACGAATAAAAACCCTAATGGTCATGTTATGAAAAACTCTTTGCGCGTGGTACTGGATTAAAATACGTGTTATGTAAATTTGCATGGAGTTCACCAGTTGTTCTCCTAGGACTGTGGCTGCTGTAATATCAGCGATGACAATGCTTGCAATAACAACTCCCCACGAATTAATAAAAACCTCACTCGATGACTATAACGAGCCACTTCGGAACTAATCGAATGGTCGAAATTAAATTTAAAATTTAGGGGAGGTAAAATAAATTGTGTGCTGGTTTTATTTACGAGTTGTGAATCCCCTTGTTCAAGTACAAAGCTTAGTATGTTTTATTATTTAATTGTGTTTTTGAAAATTCTAATTCTGAATTTAGAACCCCCCAAATTCTTGATTGGTTAAATTCTAATCATGTATTTAGTTAATTTACTTAATTTTCAGGATAAATTTACGTTGGTTTTATTCTAGTATACGGCCTGAGGTTTCGAGCAATTTAATGTCCTATCGGGTCGTATACTCTAGTTAAATAAACGTAAGTTTTTCCGGAAAATCAATATAATAAAAACCACATATGAAACACACAGTTCTCCCGTGATCATGGCGCATGCAACTGTGCCGAAATATCGGGAACAAATAAAACTACAATAAATAATAAATAACACACAGGTGATATATCTTTTGAAACTATCATGGTTATGTACATACTTTTCACTAGAAACGGAATATTTACCATGTTTCTTGAGTTTTATTTGTTCCCGATATTTCGGCACAGTTGCATGCGCCATGATCACGGGAGAACTGTGTGTTTCATATGTGGTTTTTATTATATTGATTTTCCGGAAAAACTTACGTTTATTTAACTAGAGTATACGACCCGATAGGACATTAAATTGCTCGAAACCTCAGGCCGTATACTAGAAGAAAGTTTAAAAAAAATATTTTTTAAACTATAGAGGGTATACTACACACAGTTTTGTTTTACAATGATAAGAAACTGACTACCAATTTGGGTATTACACGGCTTATTGATAAACAGTATTTTAGGTCAGTACCTATACTTTGTATTTCTGTCTAAAAGTCTGTGTAAACTGTTAACGTACAGTAAGCCGTAGGTATAAATGAAGTACCATCCTAACCAAGACAGTCATTTACGTTTGTAATTGTTGTAAAGCCCGTTGCAAATTGCCACTTTCGAATGAATGAGCAAACAAGCGGAGCAGAAGCGGAGCAGGATTCCCGCAGTAATACAAAGTAGGTAATTTATACGAGTTCACCCTTTCAAACAGAATCAAATAAATCAAATTAAAGTACTAGACCTCGCTCCGGTGAACACAGGAGTGCCCAAGACGTTTTGTCAAAAATATATTATTTTATTTATTTATTTTTTATTGCTATTATTGCGGTATCTTCATTGTTAATGGAGTGGTCTGTGACAAATTTGATGACTATTGGTGCATTGGGGTCACATGTAGGGTTGTGATCTATGGATGTGGGGTCCGTAAACGACAATTTAGAACATTTTTGAGTCGATTTGAGTCAATAATGTCACATAAATCGTTTTAGTGTAATTTCTTGTGGGATGAGAGCGGTCCGTATCGATTTATTTGAGTTGCTAATGGACCGTGAACGCATTGTCATCTCTATCAATAGTTTTTATAAACTTTTAGAAGCTCTCACTTTATCCTTTCGATTTCAACGTAAGAAGTTTCCAAAGAGGAGTTTTATCAAATTGAATGAGCACAAACACACAATCTGCATAATCTGAAGTTTAAGGGCGGTTTCACACTACGTCCGAGAAAATATGGGCCGGAGTAGTCGTAGAACTATTTGTATGGTAGTTTACTCAGTAGATCCGATTTCCGTCATCCGATTTCTGATGACGGAACTATACAAATAGTTTTAAGACTACTCTGGACCGTATTTTCTCGGATTCAGATCGGACGTAGTGCAAAACCGCTCTTACTTATTCACCTCGTAGAGTTCTCGCTACTTCATCCGCGACTTTTTTCGTACAAACTTCAACACCCCTAGGGGTTGAATTTCGGGAATGTATTATCTTAGTGCACCCTTAGACCACAAAAGGAACATCCCTTATAAGTTTCAGGTCTCTAGAACTTTCGGTTTAGACTGTGTTTTGATAGTCAGTCCGTCACTCATCCAACTATTTTATATTATTGATAATTATTGTTCCTTTCTTTATCCACAGAACAAAATGGAAGCGCCAAACTGCAGTGGGGTTAGAGCTGTTAGCTGAAGCTGGCAACTATGCTGCATTCCAGCGGCTATACGGCGGGTACTGGGCCGGGGTGCCGGCGTACCCGCCGCAGCCCGCGCCTGCCGCCGCAGACCTGTACTACAGGCAGGCGGCGGCGACGGCGGCCGCAGCTGCCTCTGCGAGCGCCAACACCTTGCAGAAACCCTTACCTTACCGGTAACTTACCTAACTATTCTATCAACATATCCCGGCCTAGCCAAACGGCATTCGCTACGAAGCGATTCCATTATTTCATTCGTAATGCAATACAATAGACCACGTGACATTTCTATAGCCTACGTCAATCTCATACATTGTTGGTTTTTCTACTCGTTATTAGAATGTTACTATGTCTGAGGCCTCAGGGTTATCTACCACCTGCGGCACATAGCAGATACATAAAATCCTTACCAAACTCACATTGGTCCAACCCCCCTAACAAACATTGAGTACTTAGGTACTTTAAACATAATGTTAATTATGATTTGTTGTATACCTATTCTAAGTGAAATAAACTTATCTTATCTTATCTTAACCACCAGTGTTTCACCCCGACCTATGAGACCTCGCGAATGTTACACTAATACGTTATTTATCTTTCTAAAGGACTTCAAAAAATATTTATGTTTAAAATTCACGGGACCATCTCACAACGATACATATTATACAACTATAAAAGAACCATTACGAGGCGTAAACACTACTAGATATACATTATATACAATATACATTAAAATTACGTTGATAAGTCGCTTCGCTTGTTCAATAAATCTTCCATTGCTTCCTCATTATCCGATTTCTTTATTTTCTCTAATATATATTCTCATTACAACAGGTTATACCCTGGCGCGCCTCTAGGCGGTGTTCCCCCTCTCGGACTAGGCCTGGCTGGACCCTCGGCGCACCTGGGCTCCCTGGGGGCGCCGGCGCTCGGAGCCCTGGGGTACTACGCGCAGGCGCGGCGCACCCCGTCCCCTGACGTGGACCCCGGCAGCCCGCCCCCGCCCCGCTCCCCTAGAGAGCCCTCCATCGAAAGACGCTCCGAAGACGACGATGACGACGAAACCATACACGTGTAACGTGTACAAATCTGTGAAAGGAATGTGTTACTAGCAAGCGGGCATAATAAAGTACTACAAAACGGTAAACAGTGATAAATCGTTACATAGTGTAATTTAATTAGTGATTTTTGGACTACGAACTACAGTGATGGACAAATTAGTGTCATAATGTTTGCGAATGATTGCGGATAGTATATGAAGTTGATGAGAATCGCTGGTAACTGTTTAGTTTTAAACCAAGTTCCTTTTGTTTATAACAATGTGAATACTCCAGTGAAAAGACAATTAATTTCACGATAAAGTTTCAAGTTACGGACAGTGAATGTCCAATGTGATATTTTAAGCCCAGATTTGATCCAGCAATTCTGTAAAATATTAGATGTCGTGGTAAATGTATAAGTATAATAGTTATAGGTTCCTAAAAGCTTTGTAATACTATTAAGTACTTATATGTTTGGTTACATTCCAGTAAGATACGCTATGGATAAGAGCATCGTCACTTTAGTGCTTACATTTTACATCTTCAAACAGCCGTGTTACAGAAAAACGAATATATACATTAACGACCTTAGAGCAATGCGGCCTCTGTTTCCGTGTTTCTCTATGCCAACGACATAATAATTTATAAAAAAAAATGCCTATTTATTAAGTAATTAGGTTCATTTCGCTGGGTGTAAAATGTAATACAAAAGTCAAAACGAATATTCGATGGTATATCGATGCAATATTGTGCAGAACTGTATTATATAAGTAACAACGCATATAGTTTATAAATGTATGTACTTATTGTTAATATAATTACCCAACCTAAAGTATTAAAGTATGTAAGTACCGTATGCTACTATAGAAATGGCAATCCGAAATATGACAATCTGTCTTAGATTTTGTGGTGTTTTATAAATAAAAATGTTGTCAATTAAAATAGTTATTGTTTTTCTCCGTTTTGGCACAAGGCTTATTTTATGAATGAAAATTATAGCTGTTTTTATTTGGACGCATTATAAATTATTATTCCTACTGATCATATTAAAGGGAAATGCACTAAAATTGGTTTTACTGACTATCTGACATAAACCAACTACGCCCATTTAAGTTTTTAGCGCTTTTTAAGCTTAATTTGCATTACTTAATTAGTGTTAAAAAAAAACGTGTAATGACGTATCATGCAGATGGCCCCAACTGATGTTAAGCGGTACCCTCTGCCTATGATCAATGCATTATCTCATAGGAGATATACAGATGAAAGTCTCATGTGCCTTTAATTTCACCGGCAACTATACTCTTCAAACCGGAACACAGCAATGCGAGCAATGCAATGCAATTGCAATGCAATGCTTTGCGGCAGAAATAGGTATGGTGGTAGTACTTCACCGGAGGACGCTTTAACAAAAAATCTCTATTAAAAAAACATCAAATTAGTTTCATGACACTAGCTTAAAAATAGATGCAAACTGAAACGTAAAATTGTTAACCGGACTAGTCCTTCAAATGTGGTCAAAAATTGTTCCTCTTAATGCGTTTTTTCTCTCTTTTGATTCGATAACTTTTTGAACGCTGTTCCAAAATCCATTTACTTTGAGGTCTTTGTCTTTGTGTCTCCGTCTTTGTGTCTCCGTTGTACTACGGACATCTTTCTTTAGATTTCCATAAACAATTATGATACAGCAAGTGATGCATACATTGTTGAACTCTGATACTATCATTCACATAAAAACATACAGTAAAATGGAAATATTTGTTCGGTGAATACCAAATGATGGGAAGTTATTAAGTTATTAACGACTATATTGCAACACATTCGTAATGCGTGCTACTCGCATGTGTCTTATTTTTTAACCCCCGACGCAAAAACGACGGGGTGTTATAAGTTTGACGTGTCTGTGTCTGTGTGTGTGTGTGTCTGTCTGTCGCCTCGTAGCTCCCGAACGGATGAACTGATACCGTATTTTTTTGTTATTTTTGTTTGTTTGAAATGTAAATTTGTCGGGAGTCTTCTTAGCTATGTTCGATCAAAATCGGTTCAGCCGTTTCATTGCGTTGAGGGTTTTTTTATATTTTTACAAAATTAATTAACTTGTTTAACACTATAATTATTGTACTCCTCATCTTTTTGCGTACGATAGGCCTTATATGTAAATCAGTTACGAGTTAACTCCAGTGACGTTCCTAAAATGTTGTGCTATGCCGAACAATACTTCCCTAGATTTAAGATGGACTTTTCAAGATAAAGTTGTACTTAAATACTTGCAAACCGCACCTAAAGCCTTGTGAAATACGAATCTACTAATGCACTTAATCGTTTGGAGGCATGGAACAGTTGTAACGAACACCTCGGTGGCAGCGGTGCAGTGCTCCTAACTCCGCTTTGTCACGCCATCGGACGCTCTCACACTTGACGACACGACTTTTATTCAAAACCCCTCTAAATCATTCCTCTATACCTACTACGAAAAAGCGTGTGCTGGAAATCAAGAGGGAAGTATAGTAAGATTGATTGCATGCACTCGTCCATACAAAAAGAGAAAATGTTTTTCCACTCATAAAGATTATCCGATATCAATGATTTTTTAGTATACTATTGTCAATAAAAGACTGGTTCTCCTTATACATTGCAAATTTTGAAAAAAGGAAAACCTATTAACCTAGTATTTAATTGTGTCCATAACATACCAAAAAATCATTGAGATCGGATAATATTTAGGAGTGGAAAAACATTATTTCTTTGTGAAACATCTATTGGCACGCCTTGGCAGTAAAACTGACTCGTATGCCGTGACGGCAAACGGCATGACGCTGTAATGCCATTTGAATTATGAATTCTAATATTAACATAGGTGTTTCACATCTGCCGGGCGTCCTGTGACGGCCAACTTGTCTTTGAATGGATGATTGCTTACAATACTTCCCTCTAAGAGATTGTCCGTGTAGTCTCCCTAATTTACCCCTCTTTATCTCCCGCGGATGTCGTAAAACACCAATAATGACATGACACCAATAAACCAATTCGTCTGCAAAGGAAAAACTTAATCAATGTTTGCGCAGCGTTTCATTGATCACTTTACATCGAACTATCATAAAACATCATTTTATCGTTCTAACATTACTGGACTCAATCTTGTAGTTCCATGTGGAGTATGGACCGTTATGGAATGATCTACCATCGTATCGTTATCAATGCCAGGTGCTGGTAGGTGCGTTCGTCAATAGTATACGATATGGCTGCGCTCTTGTGGATAGCGACTTCTTCTTCTTCGTCCCTGTATTGTGTCGTGCATTGTAAAGACGTCCATCGCTCTGGTGTCGGCTCACAGTTAATAGCCCCGTGCTAAATTGTCTGTGCTATCTCCATTTGCATTTACTGGTGTAATGTACTTAAGGGAAAGCAATTACGCTATATTGTTCTTCACTTGTTAAGCATATGTAAGCGAGATTCCATAGTTACCTGAGGTAACCTGTAACTAACTCAATTTTATGTGTGTTTTTTACCTGTGCATGACTGGATTGTGACTGACTAACTACTACCAACGCACCTAAACCATGAGACCTAGAGACTTGTGATTTGGAAGGTACATTCCTTTTGTGGTGTAGGGGTACACTAAGAAAGGAATTTCTGAAACCTTATTTCATTGAAAAGTTCTCCCCCTTAGGGGGGTGCAGCAAGGTGTTGAAGTACTATGTACGAACAATATTCTACGCGTATATGAAGCCGCGGTCGATCCATTAGGTTAAAATAAAAAAATAAAAAGGTTTCTTCTTTGGGTTTATAATTGTAATGAGATCGCAATACTGTTTTGAGTTGAAACCAGTACAGTCACGGTGGCCGCCTTTTACAAAACAACTTGTCCAGATCGCGTTTACACAATCGGCGCTCACGAACCGCGGGGCTTTCCGATTTCCTTCGAAACATTTTTAGTAGGCATAAAACCTATTTAAAAAGCGATCAGTCAGCGGCCGCTGATTGCCCGCAGAGCACGCCACCGGCCGTGTTCACAAAACGGAGCAATTAACAACACCACCACCCCACGGCCACTGGAACCCCACACTTCCTCCCTGCTCTGATCTAATCGCAAAACGACCGTTTTCTAGAATCGCCTACAACTTCTGCACGGCCAGCGGTCAAGCCGTGAACATGAACTCACAATGAATATTTGATTTGACGTTTCCATGACACCGAACCATACTCATTTGGAAAACTTGGTTGTTTTTTTTTAAATATAAAGCCATTAGGATAATGAACACACAAAATAGAATATTGAACATCATGTTGATGGGTCCTCGGCGGTAAAGCAGAGTTGATAGTGCCCAAAAACTTCGTCTTCAGCGTCATAGCTCGTTCTATGGCCGAATTGGTAAAGGCATTGCCGATCACAGGCAAAGTTGTGGGTTCGAGTCCAGCTGGAACGGAATTTTTGGGTTACATTTAAATTTAATGTTATCCAGTGTGGTTTACACTAGAAGTAATAAACTTTGATAGGTCCTTCCACAAACATGATAAATGAGTTAGGTACTTAATTGTTTAGTTTACATCTCACATTGTAGATGAGTCTGCAATATAAAATCTTGGCAGTTATATTTGCATAGATACCTGTCTCTGAGTTCTATTTTGTACAATGTATACGCGTATGTACAGAAAATACAAAAAAATAATATCCAGTTATCACGCTAAGTATCTACGAGTGCAAAATTAATATGTATGCTGTTTAAACGATGTTTAATTACAAGCAACACGAATGCTTTTTGTTTTGGCATGGCGAGGTGGCCGTATTGAAGCCGTATTGATTTGAAATCCATACTTGCAAACTGGAAATGTGAATTGGTTATTTACTCGTAAATAATTTTGACACAGTAATTTATTTTTTACGACGTTGGTTTGTGGTGCGTATCGCTGAGACAGGATTTACACATTGCTAAAGACATTAATAATTACCTATCAGTGCCGCCTATCAGACTTTGAGGTTTATCTTTTACCAGATATCACCTACAAAGTCAAGAAAAAGCGGCCAAGTGCGAGTCGGACTCACCCATGAAGGGTTCCGTAGCAGCAAGTAACATAATATAAAAGTTCTTGGATGGATTACGATTTATGACGTATTAAAAATAAACTACTTACTAGATCTCGTTCAAACCAATTTTGGTTGGAAGTTTACATGGTAATGTACATCATATTTTTTTTTTAGTTTTATAATTCTCTTATTTTAGAAGTTATGGGGGGACACACACTTTTTACGACTTTGGAAGTGTCTCTCACGCAAACTATTCAGTTTAGAAAAAATATATATTAAAAACCTCAACATCATTTTTGAAGACCTATCCATAGATACCCCACACGTATAGGTTTGATGTTTTTTTTTTTTTGAGTTTCAGTTCTAAGTATGGGGAACCCCAAAAATAATTGTTTTTTTCTATTTTTGCATAAAAATCTTAATGTGGTTCACAGAATACATCTACCTACCAAGTTTCAACAGTATAGCTCTTATAGTTTCGGAAACAAAAGGCTGTGACATACACGGACAGACAGACAGACAGACAGTCAGGCAGACATGACGAATCCATAAGGGTTCCTTGTCTTTGACTACGGTACCCTAATAAAAAGGAAGAGGGCTGTTCATTTGATCAGGAGTCAAAGAGAAATGGGCTACAAATGTAATTGAATGGTAGAGAAGGAAAAAGAGCGAGCAAAGACCTTTCCGCAGATGAAACGATGACTTTAAAACTTCAGCAGGTGCGACAAGGGAAGAAAAGCTCTTGGAGCATTGTAGGACTCGGGGGTGGCCTATTCTGGAAAGCAAAACAATCATTCTTAACTTTTATCGATGTCTAAACTATATTTGACATTGTGACACGATGGTATCCTAGAGAAGGTAAAAGGAAGAGAGGTAGACCACAAAAAAGATGGGATGAAGACATAAGACGAGTGGCACACGTCACATGGAACAGAGTGGCTCAAGAAAGACGTGGAAAAGGTTGGAGGAGGCCTTTGCCGACTGGCAAACAGATCTACAGAAAATTAGTAAAATCCAAATAAAAGACTAGATTAAGGATTATATAAAATTTAGGTTTTCTATGTAGGTATAGTTTTTGTAAATTGGTAAAGTTTTTAGTGTAATATCGGATCTGAATAAAAGGCTATATTATTTTTATTTATTATTTTAAACTATATTTAAGACGGTCACTGCGTCGATATAATATGTGTTTATTTTTCTGGTGCATCATAAGATTGAAAAAACCTAATGCCTGTCTTATTTTCGGTGCGTTGCTAGGCCGCTTGCACCCCAGAACGTAAGAAAAACTGAAAAACTATTCTCTCGGAACCAAACTAGCGCGGGTTATAAGATTGCCATACAAATATTTAATTCTGTGTGATTTGGAAACCATACAATTTAATAAGATACTGACAACGATGGGTAGGTATACTGATTAAATTAGTGTATTGATTATTATAAAATTATATTAATCTATATATATATATATAAAACTAAGTCGTGTTAGTTACACCCCTTATAACTCAAGAACAGGTGAACCGATTTGGCTCAAAATTTGTGGGGAGGTAGCTTAGAACCAGGAAATTGACATAGGGGGAGGGGTAGGAGGGGGGGGGGGGGTCACAGGGGGCTACCCGTGCGAAGCCGGGGCGAGTCGCTAGTGATTAATAAATAATAAGTTATTATTGTGTTTTTGAGTTTGATGAGATTAATCCAAAATAAGATAAAACTTAATTTGAATGCAGAGGGCTCGAGCACTACCACTCCTCAAGAGTAAACCACCCAATCATAACAGATATTTAAGAATTCGAAGGAATTTAAGCATTCATAATTAAATGAGCTGCTTACAAAGCCTACTGAAATAAAAAATTTTTATACACTCTCAGACCAATTAAATTAAGGCGATTCTAGCGATTAATATGCAAAGCACAGACAAAGGATGAAATAAAATTGTACAATAAAAACTGAACCTTAATAGGCAATTACTTATACCATTATCTGCAATAACGAATGCGTTATGAGTAAAAACTGAAAGACATGGTCAGTTTGTATAAACTGCTTCCTCGCATTGCGTTGTTTGAGATTGTAAAGGTCTATTTAGATTGCAACGAGACTGCACGGCATGCAGCATAGCAAGAAACAAAGTGTAAGCGGCAAGTAGGTTGGGCCCTGGGCTGTGAAGTAGCTGGTTCTAATACGAAATCCTCAGCTCACACGTTAATCATAATGTTATAATAATATACTGCGCCAGGTGTGCTATTCCAAGACACGATGGTCCATGGAAAACACTAGCCTACTTCATCACCAATGAGAATTCAAACCAGCCCCTTTCTGTGCTACCAGTAGCGTATAAACTATCCCACAGACCTCTACCAACCGACCTGTCTGAATCCAATAAAACCACGAGGTTTTACTATAAAATTACGTTTAATTTCTTATTTGTCTGTTTCATTTGATCAGACAAATAAAATTACAATTTAATGTGTTTTTACATGATCTTACCTAGAGACAAGTGTGAGTTGCTCAGCCCGCTTCTTCAGCGCCGCAATGATCCTCTGGTGGCAGTGTCCCTGGTATACCGCCGAATACGCACTCAGGAAGTCGTAGTATTTCTGCCCTTCTATATCCCACAGCATGAACACAGAAAATATTTCTGTAATTCCGTAAGTATTTGTATTCGAAAGTGGCAATTGGCAGTGACGTCATCTGGTGTTAGACTCGAAGAACCTTGTTTGCTAGGATTATATAACATTACTTACGTTAGTGGTAACAATGGTACTATTAGTGGTTGTACGCGAGCCGGGCCCGACTTATATGCCACTGACTGATTATTTTTAATATGTAAATTTCGAGGTTCCTTTCTACTCGATTAACGTTTATTACTTACACCTCAGTTTGTTCATGGTAGAATAAACGAACATATCTTCATCCTTTTCATATTTTCTTGGAAAGCTCCTCAATATAGTTGTTACCACAGAAACATGTTTAAATACGCCAGTCATAATGTTGATAATACTTTGAATCTCATGATGTGGTTATTAACATAGTGTAGTTGCAGTAGGTATGTTGTGTATGTTGTCTACTGTTACAACCAATAAAATCTTCTTCTTTTTCTTATCTTAGGTAATGGCTTCTGTGCGTTATTTGCAACAATTTAGCCAATGTCAAGTGATATAATAATATATTTTTATAGTTAAAAGTCGTCAAGAGTCTCCGTCAAGTCATAACCCAGTTTAAATAGAGGCAGAAAAACTGAGTTTTTACGGGGATAAATCCACCATTTCCAAAAGACACGCAATACACTTAAATATCACTAGATCACACATGTGCCATTTATCCAAGTTACACTCCAGTTACCAAGTTATCCGGTTGAAATGCCACTAAAATTACATGAAATAACTCGAAAAACACATAAAAATGTAATAAAATAAAAATGACGACGTTTCTTTCAAAAATGGCAGATTTAAACACCAATAAAGTCATTATTGAACGTAAACTGTCTGACAAGTAAAATAAAATAAAAACACCATCCAGTGTTCCCTAATCGTGGGCTGATGGGAGTCATGTTGTGTACTGAGCCCGAAAACTGACAATCTAAGCATTCATCTAGGAGTTCCATTGCCTACCGTTCACCTCCATCATAAGATCAAGGATAACCATCTTTTGACTACCGTAAGGGTTTAAGTTGGTTCTCATTTTCTATGAATCAGCTTCTCCTTGTTTTCAAGGTACACAGACGCTTCCCACCTAGTAGGGATCATCAAATATAGCCAAGCCACGTTTGTTGCATGATTCTTCAAGGTTTGGTCGCGTTGGAACGGTCTGTTCGCTATTTGCCCTCTTTCTGATTTTGTCTATAAATTCTTAATCTCATACAAGTTTATAAGACGATTCAAAAGGATCCTTTTTGAATTTGAATAAGTAAAATTAAATATTAGTATTATCGTACACTTACACATATTATATGCACACTCAAGCTCCACAGGATCGTGCTCGTCTCCAGGCCGTTTCCAAATAGGAGTCAGGATTTTGGTTGCAAGAACTTCCATCACACAATGGTACTGTCACTACAGACTGGATCCACAAATCCAGTTTCCTTCCGTATTGCAACTTCTTTACGGTTGGTTGCTGGGTGCTGTGCCCCTCATCACTGCCAGTGCGGTACGGCGGTTACTCAGCTTGGTCACCACGGATTATCGTTAACCAGGGCCGCCAGTAGGATTTCCCGCCACACTAGCCTTAATGATATCATTCACCGGGCCTTTACCAGCGTCAATATTCCAGTTTTTTCAGGACCAAATGGTCTGCTACGTGACTATGGTAAGCGGCCTGACGGCATGTCTCTTGTTCCACGGTAGAAGGGTAAGCCTTTGGTGTGGGACATGCTACAAGCGTTGATTGCACTATCTCATCTGTCCGGGACATCAATTAGGGTCGGTGCGGCGGCAGATTCGGCAGAGGACCTCAAAGGGTTTACTTATTTGTGCCGGTCGGGGTCGAGACTCTGAGTCCGTACCGGCACACTTTGCGTTATGAGAGAGAGCTGGCTCTTATCTGGTCCAACGCATTAGTATTGCTAGTGAGCATGGCAATACTAAGGTTAAGGGTGCCGGTGAAATTACAGGCACATGAGACTATTCATCTTTATGTCTCAGGGTGGCGGGCGCAGTGCAATGCCACATAGGGTGCGTCCTAGGTGGACGTGACCTATGAGGTAATGCTCTTTTCATAGGCAGAGGTTACCGCTTAACATTAGGTGGGCCTCTTGCTTGTTCAGCCAGCATCATTGGGACTCTTCCGTCTGTAGTGATTTGGATCAGTTGAGCTACCTTTAGATCACTAAGGTAGCTCAACTGATCCAAATCACTACAACAACAACAGTCTTCAGATAGCTCAACTGATTCATTTGTATTTACAAAATATTGTACATACCTACTTATATCAGTTGTATTATTATTTCTGTAAATGAATGTATTCATTTGTATACACTTGATATGCAAAATTTCAATATATTATCATAATGTTGTTTGTGTGGCTAGCTCGTGTTCTAGCCTCCGTGTCGTGTCCGTCCCGTTCTTACGTGAATATCTAGGCCTTAATATTGATTTAATTACGGCCCAATGTTTCCTCGATTCGCATATATAACGTTTTATTGCTGTTTACTAATGTTTCCTGCGCTTCAAGTAAGTGGTTCATTTAACAGCGCTATTCCTACAAATGTTACCTTGGAATTCGCGTGAGTGAATGAGCTAGCTATTTTATTTGATTGTGAATTATTAAAATCATTGGCTTGATTTAATTCTAGCTAATTTAAAATGGATAGACGTTTCATTCTGTTTTTTTTGTTTACTTCTACATAACTTACAATTGTAGATTCGCACAGATATATTACTTTTTACACTGGCCGCGGGTGGACACTCATCCTCCTAGCGTCGGTAGCCTCACTGCTGAGAGTCGTGAACTTTTGTAGGACCATGGTTTTGATGATGTTTCGCCACTGGCTTCTATCCTCAGTGAAGCGGATGGCATCTCTCACGCTGGGATCAAGCACAGAGTGAATTCGATCGCTCCAGGGCATGAGGACCTACGCGGTCTTTTTCATTGCACTTTACCAGTGACCACCAGCTTTTAAAAATTGCCACCTTCCTTCCTGACAATGTGGCCGAAAAACACGGACCCTGCGGAGATATATAAGGAGGAAAGTCTGGTCTTAATGTTGAGTTCGTGGAGGATTGAAGTGTTGGTGCGATGAGCGGGCAGACTCTACTAGAACATAATTCGTCCATGCCTTTGATGTCATTAATGTTTTTTTGTTTGTGATTAATGACTAACATGAGATTACTTATCACATACTTATTAGATTACAAGAATATTATAATTAGGTATTTTATTGGTGAGATTCACTTTCAATTTTCGTCTTCCTCAATTGGCAACCTCCTGGCGCGGCGGATGAGAGGCTAGCTGAGACGCAAGGGGTGCGTGTTCAATTCCCGCTGCGGGACAAACGTTTGCATGTTCTACTACAAAAATTTGTTCCTGGGCTCGTATTGCGTAATAGACTGAAGTTAGATTTCGATGTCCAGTTCGCTATCCATTGCGCTGCATGTTTTAAATATTACTGCTCATGAAAAGAAGCTAAAATATGCAGCGCAATGAACAGCAAACTGATAATCGACATCGTTTAGACAACATGACAGCTGGTCTGGGTGGTGAGGACGACATCTCAGTGCCTGTCGTCACTGATGGCAACACGCACTGATTTTATAGATTTTCGATGTGGCGAGAAGATAAGGCGTAGTTCCCGAGTTTCGCCGGCAGGTACGTATACACTAAGCTAATTATATTTATAATAGTGCGTCCGTTTGTGCGTTAAATCAGTGGTCGCCGTGCCGAGTCCCTGTGTAGATGTGTATCTGCTTCCTGCGGTGTCGCGCCGTAATTACTCATTGCTCATTATAACTCTGACTCTGGACTTAGATATTGTTTACTATGGCGACGCGAACATTCCACAAATATTATTAATTAACAAAGTAGTGTTCCAATCTAAATTAAAAAATGCGATAACTTCTCTTTGTCTGTCCATATCACACGCCTCACGTGATTTCATACAAAATATAGACGATAAATAATAGACGTCGTCTGCTTTTATTTAATTTAAATTCCTAGTGTTTTTTTTTTGTTATTTTGGTGGCATTTTAACCAATGTAGCTCGTCTATAGAGCACAAGTGTAGTAAAATGAAATGTAAGTGAAATGTAGGTGGACTATTCAAATTGGTGGTAATTTTCTACCAAAGTTTCTGTAAAACGGCCACCGTTTTACTCACCCAAAAACTCCAAAAATATATGTAGATGCTATGAAACCTCATACGAAACCCAAGTGTTAAGAAAAGACTTCAACGCGCTCTCTACGAATGCGCAAGCGCACGTGAAGTGTTGTATCTATGATACTTTATTTATTTATTGTAGCGATAATGCATAATGTAACTGTTTAAATAAGTATAATAAAGATTTAAAATTAAAGTTTATGCAGTCGGCGGCTAGAAGACATTAAAACTATTAATGCACATTTCCATATTAATTAGGACGTTAGCATAAACCCGGCTAATGGACGCAGTTAAAATACTTGAACTGTTCATATAGTGTGCAATTAATGTGTTGCTTCCAGCCAATGCACACCTTTTAAATATAGCGGGAGACATAAATACACTAGTATCATAAATGAGAAATTTTGGATGTTTGTTGCTCAGTTCGCTTGCGACGCAGGAGGTTGCGGGTTCGATTCCCGCCTCGGAACAAATATTTGTGCGATCCGCAGATATTGGTTCAGGGTGTTCTGGGTATTTTCTATGTATAATAAAAAATATCTATCTATGTAATATATTGTATTAAGTATATCAATTGTCTAGTACCCATAACACAAGCTCTGCTTAGCTTGGGGTTAGATAATGTTGTGTGAACTGTCCAGAAATATTTATTTATTTATTTCATTTAAACCGATTTCGATAATAATTTGTAGCAGCCAAAAATGGGCCTCTTATTACTGAGGGTTGCACCATCGTAGGAAATAGACGTGACAAGTGGTGAGCTCATCGCTGCCATTGCTTTCCACAAACTAACTCTGCTAACGCTTTCTTCTAGTAATAACACATTCCTTAAATAAGCTAACAGCCAGGACAAATCTTATACCAACGAATCTTACAAACAGTCTTAGTCGCTTTTTACGACATCCACGGGAGGAAATGGAGGGTTCTATTCTTGGGCCGGGCACACCAACACATCCGCAATATTTTTGAAGGACATGTTTTATAATTATTTGAAATTTTTGTAATGAAATTCCCTGTGTGATATTACGAGAGGCGATCTCCCGTTGTCTTTTCGATTAGAAACTTCAAGTACTAGTGTAGTATTATTTTATCTGTGGTTTAGGTAACTAGTTGTTGTTACACAATACCTACAATACTGGTGTATTTATTCCTCAAAATCATAGCCACTTTGTACCTAACGATCTGCAACATGCATGTCCCTCACATCTCATACATTAACGGACAATTTAATTGACAATGAAGTCATTTCGATCACGCATTACAGTTTCAGACGACAATGTCTCCCCATGTGAGTACAGTTAGCGACACAAGTCTGCGACAATAGTGGTTTTGTTGGTTACTACGAATAACAAGTCAATTTTATACAAAACTAGCGACTCGCCCCGGCTTCGCCCGGTTAGCCCCCAGTAAACCCCCCCGTCTCCTACCCCTTCCCCCTATGTCAATTTCCTGGTTTTAAGCTACCTTCCCACCAATTTTCTGCCAAATCGGTTCACCCGTTCTTGAGTTAGTGGTGTAACTAACACGACTTTGTTTTATATATATAGATTAGAAAACGAAATAGAAGAAATAGAAGGAATAAGCAACATGGCTAATAGTACCAATCTCTCTGAAAATGCGCGCTTCCTGTTACACACTTCCGTCCCTTTTCAAGAAATCACACCCACAGATTGCAGGAAAGCTAGGAAACATGTTACACATCAAAAAAACACATTGAGATCAGATGGATCAACAAAGAAACATAAAATACAGACAGACATAGACAGACACTTTATGGCTCACATTTAATACCCCTCATTTTAGGTGAGGGTTACAAAATACATAAATGAAAGTCTGCGACAACAAGCGAGTTGTCCTAGCTCGTTAGATAAAAAAGACTAGCAATTAATTTAGGTATGATGTACAATACTTGTGTTTTACCTTTTATAGTTTCAGCTGTGGATGTAGCTTCGAAAGCCGCTAAGCTGAAGTGGGATTGGGCTGGTCACATCTGTCGCATGCCAAGCGAGCTGCGGGCGAAGGAACTACCGAGTGGCGTCTTGACTCCTGACCCAGCGAGAAGGCGACGCGGCACCAAAACGGAGATGGCGAGACGAATTTGAAAAGTTTCTAACTGACTGGGCAAACATAGCTCAAGATCGTGATGTCTGGAAGGAGTGGGGGGATGCGTTTGCCCAGCAGTGGGACACAAAGGGCTAGAAATAGAATAGAATATAACAATTTCAGCGGTAAAACATAGAGCAATCACCCAATCGCCTTTTACCGACTGTACGTAATTGTACAGAAAACCGTTTGAAAAGCGAACCAGAGTATTTTTTTCTGAACACGAACGTGGCAACCGATAGTATCTATTCGTAATTAACCTTACCGTTTAGTCCCCGCCGTAAACGATTCCACCAACCAGCCACTTGTGACCACTTTGTTGCCAACATAGCTGCTGCTTGGCTGGATTTGACCGTTTATCAAGATGAAATAGCGCCTCACATTCTCACGGAGACTTTGGAACCCTATTGTCAACAATATGGAGGAGGGCGTTGGTACTCGCGACACAGTATATGAATAAATATATTTTGACTAAAACTAAAAACAGTTGTATAACTTTCAGAGGTGCTAATTTATACGATAAGGGTAGGACGTCTGCTGGTATCATAGTTTTTATTAGTTTATTACTTTGATTATATATTGGCGCAAGACAATTTTTTTTAATTCTCGAAGGTTTATTAGTTGTTCCAAATTTTGTTTTTATTGTCGTGGCAAAGTTTTTGTCTACCATATAATATCAAATTCAAATTCATAAATATTAGATTGAAATCACAAGAATCATTTTGAATCATCTCATAAACCATAATTACTCCTCACAACAAATAAAAAATCTAAAATACAAATACAAATCGGTACAAGTACAAACAAAAACTTAAGTAAGTCAACGTAAAAAACATATTAAACTTTGAACTTACAAAACTTAAAAGAAAAAACATGTACTTTGTATTGAAATAAGTTTCGGATTTTTATTAGTTTTCGTTAGCAAATGTTATGATATGACATGACTGTTTTCACTTTTTTCATTGTAAAAAGATGGTAATACTAAACGGTCTACTTCTAGCCTTTCTAGGGTCACAAAACTAAGAGCTGGCAACACTATCCGTAACACGAATAAAATCACTATGAATAATAAAATATTGAGCATTATGACTAACTGTTGTACTAATTCACTATTAATTACTCTCCAGTGCGGTGTAACATGCCTTTATAGCTCTACTAAGTACATTATGTATTCAATACAATTTTATTTTTGTGTGAACGTAATTAGAGAAACGTTTTAAGATATGAATTTTAATTTAAAATGTCGGCGAATAACGGCGTAGCCATTTAGCATGTTATAAAATAAATAACTCCATATATTTAACATAATTAGTTAATTTTCTTATAGTATTGCACAGATAAAGTCTGTGTTTGGTTGTGTATGTAAGGGTGGGCATTGATGTGCGGGAAGGAGTCAGACACGCGATCTTAGTTCATGGTCAATAAATACATACATAAAATCGTTGCGTGGCTGACTGACTAACTATCAACGCACAGCCTAAACCATAAAGTAACACTTAAGATTCAGGCTCCATACATATTTAGGACTTTTGTGAAAGAGCCGGCCAACAAAAAAAAATGGTACCTACGTATTGTTAGAACTAGCCATTTGGAGCAATAAATATGGCGCAAAAGTTGTAGTATCGCTCTGAACCAAGTTATGCAAGTTCGATGATTCAACATGTTCATACATTCCTCTGGTGGTCTAGGGGTGCATTAAGACAGCAATTTCAAAAATGCACCCCTGAGGGGGTGCAGTGGGGTGTTGAAGTTTGATGGAAAAACTGTACTCGTACGTTGTCAGGAGCGTTCCACTAGTTACGAATCTTTGTATTCACTTTCAGTATCGACTATGATCTGACATTGTACTCGATTATGCCAACACAAGCGTTTCTTTTATTATATTTTCCACAACTCCGCTCCGCTTTTGTTTGGCTTAGGTACCCCTAAAGAGCCAGTTTCAAAAGTTCTCACATAATTTTTAAGTTTCCAACAATAATCGTTGACCTAATAAAAACTATTTCTAAAGCTTATCTACGTTTAATTACTGCATACAGCTTAAATTATTTTAATTGTCAAGCTGCTTCCTTTCATTTCAATCAAAATGATTAACAAAGTGTTGTTTTAAAACCCACCGTGTGCATGGCGGCCTACTCAATGCACAAGCGGAGCGTTAAGCGTTTTGTGGCATGTTTCATAAGATTGGTTCTCACATAAGTGCGAGAAAAGAAGGCTTTTCTCCAAGAGACTTTCTGATAGGGTACCTAGTATAGTAATACAAATGTATTTTTTTATACTAATTTGTGTTTTATTTACACTTTCAATCAAATGCCTATACATACGAGTTTCAATTAGGTAGGAACTCGTAGCTTTTTCACTTTCTCATGATGATGAGTGATGAAAAATAGTGTGTATCACTCGGGCCAAAACATTTCATTTTCAAATTAATACCTTACGTAAATCGCACTGCAAGAACCAAACATTGTTTTTCGAATAGATAAGATAAAAACATTATTTAATGGCAGTTTGTCACTATCGTATGTTGTACAAGAATAGGTATTGCACGCTCTTTGTTGCACACATTGGTCGAGGCTCTACAACAGCTACCCACTGCCATCACGCTGCGAGCTGCATGTTCACACTACCTTGCTCCCCGCTCCTGCTTCACGCCGCACGCCAAAGGCAGCCTTACACATTACACAGTGCTTGCGGTGTGTGTCTAGCGATCTTATCGCTCGCTCAGACGGTAATTAGTTGTTTCGTTTAGAATCGCGTTCTATAAAAACATTCTTCTCAGACTGCTCCAAACTCGGCGTTCCTGTATAAAAATACTAAAGGCTGCTTATTTGGTGGGAAGTTGAAGCGGGAGCAGAGCTTCCCGCTCCCAGTCTCCGCTTGCAATGCCCACCATAAACGCAGCCTTACACATTACACAGAGGGGGTGCAGTGTGTCCAGCGATGTTATCGCTCGGTCGGCCGGTAATTAGTCGTTTCGTTTTAGACTCGCGTTCTGTCGCGATAAACACACTGCACGCTTTGTATGCACTTTTTATAATTAATTCCTTTATATCGATTGATTCGTAATTGTGGTTTGTTGAATGCATGATGGCTGTTTGTACTGGAATGGTATTTCAAATATGCAATCGCTTTTGTCTTTCTATGAAATGGGTTATTCGGTAGAAGTTAAATATGTTTTTTTTTTATCTATACACATTGTTCTCAAAAAAACAATGCTTATTCGTAGACGAGCACACGTAAAGCTTAGATAATCTATAGATAAAGAAATAAATAAATAATGCTGGACAGTTCACACAACATTATCTAGCCCCAAGCTGAGCAGAGCTTGTGTTATGGGTAGGTACTAGATAACTGATATACTTAATACAATACAATACATAGATATATATGTTTTATTATACATAGAAAATACCCAGAACACCCTGAACAAATATCTGCAGATCGTACAAATATCTGTTCCGAGACGGGAATCGAACCCGCAACCTCCTGCTCCTGCGTCGGAGGCGAACCTTCGTCCGCCGCGCCTCAGAGGTCGCCAAAAAGATAGATAAGCTTAGATAGTCTATAAATTACCTAAGGCCTAAAGTTTGACGACCTCTGTGGCGCGGCGGGCGAAGGTTGGCCTGCGACGCAGGTGGTTGCGGGTTCGATTCCCGCCTCGGAACAAATATTTTTGCGATCGCAGATATTTGTTCAGGGTGTTCTGGGTATTTTTCTATGTATAATAAAAAATATCTATCTATGTAATATATTGTATTAATTATATCAGATATCTAGTACTCATAACACAAGCTCTGCTTAGATTGGGGCTAGATAATGTTGTGTGAACTTGACCAGCATTATTTATTTATTTATTTATTTATATTTATTTATGTGCGAAATGCGTAGATCTAAATATCAAGATGCGTTTGATATAAAAAAATTAACATTTTGTCATAGCACCACCACGACCGCTCGCGTGCGAACCAAATCAAACATATTTATCTAGCTGTGTCTAAAATCCAATTTTGACATCGAAAAATGACGGTCATATTTTTACACGTCTTCCGCTATGTCCTTACGCTTACCTAATTATGTTTAAATGAGAACAGGCGTGGTGAAAAATTAAACTAATAAATGGTTTTTTACAGCAGCAATTAGCAATCAGGACCAGCTAAGATTTTCATTTACATTCGCATTCAAAACAACATCTTGTAGTCGAGTTATGGTGACGAGACAGTGTTGCAGACAACACGCAGAGGGAGCACAGTGTGTTTTAACACCGGTATTCTATGTAGCTCCTCCTACTTTCCTCCACTCTACTCAACCTCACTCGAGGATATTTTGTACCTAATCCTTTTGAATGGAAATTTCCTCGAGTGAGGTGAAGAAAGTTGGAGGAATACCGGTGTAAGTAACTAAGCACTGCCACTGCCTTATCTCCTAAGTTGTTTTTTTTTTGTAAACCAACAGCGATTTATACAATATATTTATGTTAAACATTTACAAAATTATGGGCAAAAAAGGTCTACACAGCTTAAAATTAACAAAAGATTCTACTTAGTACGATATATCAAACAAAACTTACCAGTTGCTATACAAACAGATTGATCACGATGATAAAAGTGTGTGGGTGCATGAGTATGTATGTGTGTATGAATCTATGTGTATATTCGTGGGTGTGTGGATGTATGTGTGGGTGTGGGTTATCTCCTATGCTTATCTCCTACGCTTATCTCCTATGCTTATCTCCTACGCTTATCTCCTACGCTAATCTCCTATGCTTTTCTCCTTACGAACAGCCTCTATTTACTTTTTTGGTAGGTGTACCTCCATCGCACATCTCATTTTAGGGTTCCGTGCCTCAAAAACTACCAACGAAACTATAACTTTATCTCCGAGACATCTGAGTCTAAAATCTTGAAACAAATATGGACTATAGAGCTTCCCTCGTAGTTTACAGTAAAACCTGAACGAAGATCCTTAGTCTTTAAATTCCCATGGGAAACGGAAAATATTTGTGCCAAAATAAAATAGGTGCATCCGACGAATATTTATTTAAGGATTCTGACCAAAATATAGGCCGTATGCATCCCACGAAAAGTAAAATTGAATTTTTGTTATTATTCATCCAAAAATGTAGCCTGGATCGTTATATAAAATTGATCTAGTGATTATGACAGCATACTAATTGTAAGCACGAATCCCTAAACACGCGAGTACGACTCGCACGTTACGGGTTTTATTAGATATCTGCCATTACCAACTATTATTAATTCTGTGCCATTACCTGTTATGATTTTATAAGCAATATTCTGTAATACTAAATGCTCATCTGCTAAAATTTAAGGTAATTATTATTAAAATTGATCTCTGCCCTCTATACTTCATGAAAATTGCAGTTAATTTTACAATGTGACCTTTCCATCACATTATGGGAAAAGCAATTATTTACGTCTCATTTGTGAACAATGGGCGGCCATTACAGCGTTTTATTATTTTATTGCCTAGGTATCACACGAATAGGGTTGCCAGGCTAAACCGGCTCTTTGTATAACTATCTTACTAAAATACGCAATACCTACATGAGATGAGACTGAGTTTTTTTGGACTTTTTGAGTGATTTTTGTATTGATTAGACTGATTTAATGTATTTAATTAATGAATTATGAAGCATATAATATAATATATTGTATTAAGTATATCAGTTATCTAGTACCCATAATACAAGCTCTGCTTAGCTTGGGGCTAGATAATGTTGTGTGAACTGTCCAGCATTATTTTTTTATTATATTTAAACGACTTCAAAACAGGAGGTTCTCAATTCGACTGTATTTTGCTGTATATGATACGCGACCTCTTCGCTGTTTTTTATAGCAGGTATATAATATCTCGTAAGTGGTGCTATTTAAATTTGAAGAAAATATTTCACCTATTTTGCTGTTCCTACGACATGACTCTCCTCCCTTGTACGGTATGCCGTAAACGCCGACTATGGAATTATACCAATAGGCAACACCATCCTTTTTATCAGCAATCCACCGGCCAATTGTATAAGAGATAAAATTTCCCTTTCTGCATGCAAGCTTTCTGTATATTCCTCAGAAGAAAAAGTAAAGCATGGAAGTAAGGCTAAAAACAAACCGGTATCGATTATACCAGTCTCATTCTTTTATATGAATGTATTCATGTGTTGGAATGAGACAAGCATATATCTATCTGTTCTTATTTGTGTAACATGTACCAGGCGAAATGTCAAACTACTACTACATTCATGGTACCAATCTAGGAAGATGTATATGCATGGTACCAATATTCAGGGTACGGAACGGAAAAACGACTGTCGTGTGACAATATATTTGTTTCTCTCTAACATAGGATAGCAAGCTATCTTCTAGGATAGGAGTAAGAAGGAACACTCTATGCTATTTTAGTACTCTATCCATGTACTATTTCATCTGTGGTATATTCCGAGCAGCCCTATGCTGTGATCACGCACATCAAGTGCATTTTGACAGTCAAATTGTATAATGCGCGGAAAAAGTATGACACTGTAGTTCTCCTACTGTAGCATTCTCTGCTCCATTGTTCTGGCAGCGTGCGTCGGACGATTGTCAGGGATTTTGGATTTTAATCTGCCATTTTGTGAAATTATGGAAATGAAATGGACGTTTCGCGGTTAGCTGCCCCCGCGTGCCTAGACATAATGTGTAGCCATTTTGTAATTTTACTGCCATGACACTGAAATTAGATTTATGTAGCGCAGTTTATTATGTAGGCTGGTAGAGCAAAAAAGTATGACAGTTTTTACTGAAAAATAGAACACTTTTATCATATAAAGGTCACTCTGATAAATGTCCGTCTGTCACAGTAACCCAGAACTAAGCGGGTACAAGCTAGAGAGTTGAGGAAGCTTGTTATTGACGTCCTCTATGGCTGCGGCGGGCAACAAGCCGGCTGAGACGCGAGCGTGAGGTGTGGATTCACAAACATAACAAAATGTTTGTACCTATGTCGGCAAATATTTTCGAGTGTTGTGCTACCATGGTATACACAGCTTCCTGATACCCACGACACAGAGAATCCTAGAGTGGGAGCAAGACTCTCTATGTGGCTAGTATATGTATATTATGTTTTTTTTTTATATTATAAGGTGACAAACAAGCAGTCTGCCTGCCTGATGTAAAGCAGTCACCGCCGCCTATGGACAACTGCAACACCCACGGTATTGCAAATGTGCTGCCTACCATTAAGAGCCCTATTGATATTTCTCTTGAATTTACCCATATTGTAGCCCTGTGGGAAGACATCCAACGGGAGCTCATTCCACGCCTTACAGGCATATGCCCCAATCTTATGTTTGAGGTCCACATGGAGACTAGATTAGTAACAAACAAATGAATCGAGTCCAAATGATATGGCGTCATTCACTAAGCGTTTTTATTTTTCCTCAGTCGTTTATTATTGATTTATTTTTTGTTTATTATTTAAGTAAATGGATTTTTAATATATGTATGTGATGATTCGTTCGTATGTTGTGATTCCAAAGCTAATGAGAAACACCAATTTACACTTCACTCAGCAATTGTCAAAAGAGCACGCGCAGTATGCAGCGGAGCAGTGGTACGAGAGTCCCAGGGGGGTTCTGGTCCGGTGCGGAGGGACAGGGGCAATCGGGGAGAGGGGGGAGATAGCATCGCGATTACGCGCTACAAAACGGACGATATCGCAGCACACTCATTAACAGACCAACTTAGCCGCATAATGGGTATTTGCTGACGATATCGGACTGAAAAACTCATTATATAGAACAGTAATAGCGAATAAGTAAATACACACATAGACACACGCCTTCTTCCCCGAAAGGGTAGTAGTAGAGCTTCTTTGTGAAAGAGTTCGTCCGGGGAAGTACTACCACCATACCTATTTCTGCCGCAAAGCATTGCTGTGTTCCGGTTTGAAGGATAAGGGTGCCAGTGAAATTACAGGCACATGAGACTTTTCATCTTTATGTCTCAGGGTGGCGGGCGCAGTGCAATGCCACATAGGGTGCGTCCTAGGTGGACGTGACCTATGAGGTAATGCACTGTTCATAGGCAGAGGTTACCGCTTAACATCAGGTGGGCCATCTGATTGTTCCGTCATTCAAGTAGTATAAAAAAAAAGACTTACTTAGGTCTCATTGTCGATAACAGGTTTGGATGGAATATTCACGTGCAACTTGTATGTGACAAGCTGCGAGCCATTCTAGCTAAGTTCTATATTTTAAAAACAAAAGTACCATACAAAGTCCTTCTCACCATGTATATCGCATTAGCCGAATCTATAATATCGTATGGCATCACAAGTTATGGACGAACTTTTAAAACATACATAGAAAATATATATAACCTACAATTAAGGCGCTATAGGTTCAACGAACATTTTTGTATGAGGCGAAGAAGGCGAGCGCACGCTCTGATACCTTGTTTTTATGTATAAAAAAAATATATAAAAATGTCGTTCAAAGTTTTGTTTAATTTTGTTGATGAATTCACTAACTCAAATAATAACTAACATGTAACCAAATGTTTCAAAAATTAAAACGTGAGAGAAGTGAATGAAAAATAGCATTTCAATTTTAAAAAGGAGGTATCTTTGTATTTTTTTTTTATCGAGTGAAGTAATTCAAATTTCGTATTAAATTATTGATTTCACTAGATAAAAAGCTCATAAATATCATATATTTTTTTCTTCATAGAAAACTATGAAAATTCTTATTAAAAACTTCAAAATTCTAGAGACATTTGAGAACCTATCGCGCGGATACTTAAACTAATTGTACCGAACAAAATAAAAGAACAGTATTGTGACAATACTATAAATATATTCAAGTACACCAATATATTGCCTTTTCAAGATAAACTTAACTTAGCCCTTTTGGTAGAACAATTTGACAACAAAACTATACAAATGCCTATATCACACAAAGTAACCACAAGGAAAAAGACACAAAACAAACTTTTAATACCTAGGGTCCACAATTTTTATGGCAGACGGACAGCAGAATTTATAATACCATCATTAATAAATGCACTGCCTCCAGATTTAATTAAAAGAATAAACAACAAAAATTACAAACAACTATACAAAAAACACTTTCATGATAATATATCTAAGTAAGTATCTATGTTACTACACTGACTACCTACCTCAGTATTTAAATGCATAGTATACCTCGCTTAGTTGTAATTCAAAAGTGTTAAACTTGCTCATACCTGCCTACCTAGTAAATACCTATATTGTACCGGCTGTTGTTACCTACTTGTTGCTAAATAGGTATGACTGTAAGAGGTGTAGTTTATGCTTATGTACTTACCTATTTATGTACCTTTTTAATTATAGTGCGAGTCAAGCGAATGTGAGTAACCATCACAAACCTACCTTGGTTTACGCGGTTACAACATAATAATGAACTATGTAATGAACCTTTTTTATTAATAAACGTTTCTATCTATCTATCTATGTAGGCAGAGCCTCAAATGGGCCTCTTTTCACTGTGGGTTGCACCATCCCGGGAAATAGACATGACAAGTGGTGAGCTTCTCGCCACCATTGCTTCCCACGACTGACTCTGCTAACGCTTTCTTCCAGTATAACAAGTTTCTTAAATAAGCTAGCAGCCAGGACAAATCTTATACCAACGAATCTTACAAACAAGAAGTGTATTTGTTGAAAACATATTTTTCAATACAAGCTTTTATAAAATTAGTGATCGGAATCGTGTGCTGATCAAAATGAGCCTAAACACGGCCAGTCTACTATTATCCATCGAGGAGTTCCATTGTCCACCTTGCGTCTCTATCATCAGATCAGCTCGGTGTCACCGTATAGTGCCTATTGTATTGTCATCGAAACTTGGTATGCCAAATTTCAGTTCAATCGGGTATTGGGAAGTGGTCAAAAGTTCGATTGAATGTTTAAGTTGAAGTTTATGTTCAATTAACATTGTTTGTTAGTTATTTGTTTGTTACAAGTCATCGATACGGAGGCCTGTAATGCTCTAAGTTACAAGTGAACCTAATAAAAGCGTGTTATTTTCAAATCTAAGAATATTGGGCGAAGCGGCGCTCATTGGGAGAGGCATATAGGCATAATATATGTTCAACAGTGCATAAAAAACAACCTAGCCTGATGAAGACTTAGATGCCTCACTATTTTTTATTTTTAGACCGCGATATTGATTAAAAAAGCATGTGTTTTCTTAGATTAGTACTTAGGTAGTGTATGAATTAATTCGTGGTTTTACTGTACATTAAGTACTAGAGAACTCCAACTTTTTTTAATAATTCTTCTTTTCTGTCCTTCAACATAATGCCGTGGTGTATCCGCCCTAAGAATATACCCCTCCGTCCCCTCCCGTGGATGTCGTAAAAGTCGAATAAGGTAGCAGCACCCAGCTGAGTATACTCAAAATGACACTGTGATCAGGATCACCAATCTGTCAAGCGTGGTGATTATGGCAAATCTCCCCATTGTATTCTAAGGGGGCGGCCTCGTCCAGCAGTGGACGGCTAAAGGTTGCTGAAAATGATCCACCAACAATGGTTTTTAGGTCCAAATTTTTAAATAATTATATGCAAATAAATTATCTTACACCAGACACATTATAATAAGAAAGCTCAACTTTAACTTAACATAAACCATTGATAACTTAAATTAGAACAATGAATTGCCGACAAAAGCCTAATTACCATACAAACTGGTTTAATTCCGAGTTCAGTTTAACGCATCAAAAAGTAAAAATATGAATAAGTAATTAAGGTGGATTTTAGGCTTCGTTACGTTTTGTGCTTGCTCAATAAAAGTACCATAATATAATATTTTAAACAGAAGCATAGAGATGCAGTTATTCGAATAACATTACTTAACAACTAACACAAAAAAAAGTTATGTATTTAAAGGAAACAAAATGATTATTTTTAATTTGACACAGCGTTTCTTTAGTTATGTGTCTAACTCTAGAACTAGGGAACGCCGTGACTTCGCTCGCGAGTTTTTTCCATACAAATTTCTACACCGTTGCACCACCTTAGGGGGTGTCTTTTGAAAATTCATATTAGTATCCATAGACCTAAAAAAAAATTACCCTTTATTTCAGGTCACTTGGACTTACAATTTTTGCTTTGCGTTGATATACGTCAGTCGACTGACGCAAATCTTTACTATTAGTATGAGGTAAAGTTGGGTTGATTGTTTGTTTGTAATAGATAAACTCGAAAACTACTGCTTTAGCGGATATTTGACGATCAATCTGACCACTGGGAAAAACCGGATTTTAATGGTATTTAGTGTGTGGATGGATGCGGGTGGAGGGGAGTAAGGGGGTAGGGGAGAGGGGAGAGAGAGGATTGCTTTCATCCCTACACTATCCGTGCGAAGCCGGGGCGAGTCGCTAGTATTTGATATTTATACATATATTGACCTATCGTAGTTTTAAAATAGCGCCATATTACTAGTAACATAAGGTCACAAATTAGAAGTTCACGTTAAAAGAAAGTCACGTTATTTAGAAGTAATTTCTTAGGATTTTGCGATTTTTTACTAATAAAAGTAAACAGACGTTTTTAGCGTCTGTAATTTCGGAAGCGAAACATATACGGCACACACCGAGCCCATTTATTTTTTAATTTTGTCCGACTCTTACGTAATTCTATGACAATTGAATTCTAGTGACAGATAACCACATGACTTGAATAGGGTTGTCCCTTCGTTACGACTTGTTGGTTTCTTGCACTTGGCTGGGTAACTGCGAGTTATTATGAGAACCCTAATTGGACCCTGATAATTGGTATAGGTCGTAAACAAGATATTGAAGTTGTAAACGTCAGTAATTTCGGGTTGGCCTGGCTGCCAACGTTTTTGAGACAATTGATGCAAGAAAATAACGTAGGAAATAACGATTAAAACTAACCGTGCTTCTAATAAACGCCGAATATCCTTAAAATAGGTAGGTACTCCGTGTTCTGTCTTTTTCGATCGAATTTGAAACAAAAAGACAACACACTGTGGATCTCATTACGAAAGATGGTTCAAACCTGGGTCTATACCATACCTACCAGTCCAGGCCTAAATAACGGCGTTTGGTAATACGACTTTAATACAAAAGCTGATGGTTTATTTTCCTAAATTATTTCTCGAGCTAGATAGTCCGTAGTTATGTCAAAAAAGACAGAACCTCGGAATATCTCTGGTTTTTCTAAAACCAACCAGCCCCTTAGTTTAATTGATATGATTGATTACTTGTTGTAGGTTAGAAATTTGATTGTGATGTGACACTTCAAGGTGCTTCAATCGGTTTAAGTAGTACATACGTAGTTTTTGAGTTTATCCATTACAAACAAAGAATCAAACAAACAAATTGTACCTCTTTATAATAACTCACACTCACAAACTTTTGCATTTATAATATCAGTGTGATTATAGTGTAGGTAGACCTACTCTCCTCACTGCTTTAGTGGACTCTGGGCCTCATTATTGTTAAAAAAACATATTTACCATGTATTTTCCCACATGTGCAAATTGTACACCGTCATAAATATGAATATATCAGACATATAATAAATGGGCCTTTTTTAGTTGTCAAATCTCTTATACTCTAAAATCCTAATAAGAAATTGAAGTAGTAACTTTTAGGAAGGATCAGAAACCTCAGCTCAGCCAAGCCAGGTTTCTCCAAATCCGGCCTGGGTCAAAGTATTACCGGTCGTTGTGTGTCTAATTGCCACGTCCGCCGGAAGTGGCCGGTTCCGAGTGTGGTGTCAGGTGACACGGCCACCTGTGTGCCGTTCACCACACAAACGTGAATTCGTGAGTTCGTTAGTCTGTGTGAGTGGGCACGAGAGTGTAATGGTAGCGAGAAAGATGCTTACGAATTTAAATCGTATTAGTAGGTATAGGAATTTATATTAAGGTGGTTGCTTTTTCATACTAATGTATTTTTCCATCTATGAGCGAAGAGAGTATAATTTTACACTGAAATTACTACATCCAAATTACATGTAGGTACCTATGAACTAAAATTATTTACTAATTTCGATGTTATTTTCGCTATTAATGCAGTGATCGCACTGATTGAAACAGTAATAAGTCGAGTCTTTATTCATGATCATTCTACTTATGACTAAAGGTAATGCACTGTTCATAGGCAGAGGTTACCGCTTAACCTGCCCTGCTGAGTGGGCCATCTGCTTGTTCCGTCATTCTAGTAGTATAAAAAAATAAAAATAAAACTTTTTCGTTTTTGTAGGCTAATTGTCATTTGACAGATAAAATTAAAAAAAAAAAGTTTGAATAAATGCAATTATTTCTTCGCTCTGGTACGCCACAATGACGGTCTTTTTGAGCAAGAACAGTGAAAATTAAATTAAATCACTGTCTAACTAAATACTCTACTCCAGTTTCCCAATTTCGCACAGAACTGTACCTACATAATTCACAGTGTGACAGCGTGTGTCTATGAATGACATAACCAAACTGTGCGTGTGTGCGCACCAATTAGTGTTTTATTCAATCATCATTATCTTTTCTATTGTAAATTAACAAAAAAGCTAATTAAGTAAACATGGTTTTCGGTTTGGTAATACATAATCCATTATGTTTTAGAAGTTTTTTGAGGGTATTTCCGGTTACGGTTTCTATGTAGACCGTGGTGTATTTGGCCTAAGAATATGCCCCTCCGTCCCCTCCCGTGGATGTAGTAAGAGTCGTACTAAGGAATGACTCCTGTGCACCCAACACCAATACTGTGATCACCAATCATCATCTAACAATAACCATCTTTCATATAAAAAAACTGCATAAAAACTGATAACCGCACTACGTGGCAACAAAAAAGCAAAATACACAAATTGTTGCAAGCTGATGATCCTAGAAAAGGCTACACAAATATTCACGAAACATAGCTGCTCATGAACGTTCATACAAAAAACGCATTGAAAACAGAGCACCCGTTCCGGAAGTACGTCTAAACAAACAAACACGTCTAAAACGTAGCCATAAACCACCCCATTTCTTATATAATATTTAATTTTATTTTATTTTACAGTTTTAGGAAAACTTACAGCTAACTTTTGAAACTATCATGGTTATGTACATAATTTTCACTAGAAACGGGATATTTACCATGATTTTTGAGTTTTATATGTTCCCGATATTTCGGCACAGTTGCATGCGCCATGGAAAAAAAAAAAAAAAAAAAAATCTGCAAAAGTTTTCCGTAAAGACCATCTTCACTCCCTTAAAGAAGATATCGCACTACTTGCGTTCACCAAAAGACAGTTTTCCACTTGAAAAGCCAGGGGTGTATAAAATTGATTGTAGCTGTGGGAGTTCGTACATTGGCCAAACGAAACGTACGATAGCGTGTCGGGTTAAGGAGCACATACGAGCGGTCAAGAACAGGGACATACATAAGTCAGCCATAGCAGAACACCTTTTGGAATCTGGCTCAAATCATTGGATCGAGCTACACAGTCCGCAGGTAATCTCGACAGAGCGACATTACATACCGAGAATGGTACAAGAGGCAATTGAGATTACTAAGTACAGAAACTTCAATAGAGAAGATGGTTTTCAATTATCTGGAGTATGGAAGCCTGTGGTAAGAATGTGTAAGAATCAAAAAAGTGTGGTACCTGCTACGCGTCCGGACACCGTTAGTGTTGTGTGTCGAGTTGGTGTGAATTGTGACAATGAAACCGATGGTAGTGGTATCGTTCGTAATAAAAGAGTGAGAAAGAGGGTAGATCGATATATCTGCCAATAACATCTACTCGCAAAGACTTTAGTCAGTTCTCCCGTGATCATGGCGCATGCAACTGTGCCGAAATATCGGGAACATATAAAACTCAAAAATCATGGTAAATATCCCGTTTCTAGTGAAAATTAACTTACAGCTAGTCCAAGAGTTGATTAAAAAACTAATTGACTAACTAATTAGTCGGGGTAAAATCAGGAATCAACAATTTTTAGAAAAATGTAGGAAAAAAATTAGCACATGCTGCCTTTTTCTTTTTTTTAGTTGATACTTTCAAGAGAAACAATTAGGTAGGTAAGTGTGCGTGGGTCTCAGCTCAACCGACCCCTCATGCATGACTTTCAATTTGCAGAAAAAAAAACGTTACGAATGTTGCGATCGAGAAATGTCGTGCTCGTGAGTTAATGTGTCGACTCGGCGCCGGGAATGCCTGCCATTTTATATTCAGGGTTACTACCTCACAATATAAAAACGGAAAAAAAAAACTTTCCTGTCCAATGGGGAGACACACTGCTTATTTATCACGCTAGGTGGCGCATAATCGCTGGTGTGGTTTCGTAGCCAAACAAAGGTCTATCAATGTTAAAAAAAACTGTCAAAAGTGTCAAATATCAATGGATAATTTTAGTAAATAAACATTAAATAATAGTCTGGTATAAAACATGCCATGAATGTAGTGCATTTCAGTGTAAAAATAAATGTACACACAGTTTCCCTTCTGATGAGAAAAAGAGAAGACCACTAAATGACAAGCACCAGCGACGGTGGCTCCATCTGATATTAGTTTTGCCTGTGGCTCCCCATTGTTTGTTAAGTCTTCTTTTCTTAAGGTTGCGCCGACCCTAGGCAGAAATCTTCATACGAAAAAAAACGTCTCGCGCCGCACGAAAAATCTGTTTTTATTGGATATCTCGTAAAATTTAAATAAATTTACAAACCACCCCTGCAGTAGACCCTCGTCCCCCCCTGTTGTATTTATTTTATTTATCTAATGTTTCCCAATATAATATGCTCCATTATAATAAAAAATCGTATCTAGCCAAAGTTAGAGGTAACTTTGGGTTTTTTATATCAAGAAAATATTGTCCTATCGTGTTTCTGGTACTGTGATCCCTCGGAATTATAATGTGGTATCCATGCATGTCCTCATATTGTGGGTCGACGAGGGATGAGGAAGAAGAAGGTAAGCAAACTGCACGTATGAAAGGAAAAATGGTTCAAGGAATCCCCAGAGCGCGAGTTCTGCTCACACTTGTCCGTGTTTTTTTCTCCCCATAATTACGTAATTAGTGACGATGAATTGGTAGAGCGTTTATATTGTGGTGCCTTTTGTCTGTGGTCGGCACCCACCGACCTTTCAATAACAGCTGTTCTATTGCAAGTTTCGTTTGACTGCTCTTTTTACAAGCTTTAGGTATATTAACTTGCAATGTATGTCCGGGTGGAATCTTGCAACTAAATTTTAAAGCAGTTATCCTCAACTGATTGGGATGATATTTTGCATACCTGTCAAGTTCCGATGACAATGCAATATTATGGTAACAGCGAGCTGATCTGATGATGGAGACGGAAGGTGGACAAAGGAACTCCTCGAGGGATAATAGTAGACTGAAAGTGTTTTGGATCATTTTGATCAGCACACGGTTACGATCAACTTGTAAATAATATAAATTTTCTAGGTATAACTATAGACCAATTTTGCAATTGGAAAATGCAAACAGATAGTGTTTGTAAGAAAGTAAACAAATTTATATTCGCATTGAGGAAAATTAGAAATCTTACTAACATTGAAACAGCTTTAACAGTTTACCATAGCCATGTGTGTTCCATTCTAAGATATGGGGTTATAATATGGGGTAATTCTACGGATTCTCAGAGAGCTTTTATAGCGCAAAAGAAGTGTATTCGGTCAATATTTGGCCTAAAATGGACCGATTCATGTAGACCTTTGTTTATAAAGCACAATCTTCTTACGCTCCCATCCATATATTTATATGAAATGTTCAAGTTTGTTAGGAACAATCCAAAGCTATTTAAAAAAGATGAACGCTATAACTAAAAGAAAAATTGTACAAAAGCCGCTAATAGTACCTAGATATAGATTAAAAATGTGTGACAAAAACTGCTTTAAGATGGCTATTAATATTTATAACAAATTACCTAATGAATTTCGAGAGTTAAGGGAAAATGAATTTAAAAATAAAATGTATAGGTGGCTCTGTGATAAATGTTTTTATTCAATTGATGAATATTTTAAATTAAAATTCTAAATCTTGTTATTATTATAATGTGCCTACTTCGCAAATTGTTTCATTGAATTGACATTTAATAACTTGTATTTACCGTGTTTTTTAGTATTATATTAAATTTAATTTAAATGCATGAAATTTTTCACAGAATTATTATTATAAGAATTATT
The DNA here is from genome assembly GCA_932527175.1 of Operophtera brumata. Classification (NCBI taxonomy): domain Eukaryota; kingdom Metazoa; phylum Arthropoda; class Insecta; order Lepidoptera; family Geometridae; genus Operophtera; species Operophtera brumata. The sequence goes on along the minus strand of OW052238.1, from coordinate 12,091,977 downwards.
AGGTACCTATGTATAATGCTAAAATTAAAAATTAAATATTTGCACGACAATCTAGTCGAGTACAGTGATACTTAAAATAGATTATGAACCAAACTACCTGTATTCACGCAAATAAATCATTTCATTTCATTTCATTTCATTTCATCACTAATTTTGTAAAAGCTTGTATTGAAAAATATATTTTTCACAAAAAACTTATTTATTTGACTTTATGTTTAAAGTTTACGTTTTGCAATGAAGGAGAAGTTTTTGGAGTTTACTCCTTATGAATCAATTTTCATGTAGATTGGGAGTCAAATCGTAAAATCGTGCGTTAACTAATAGTGAAGTCAGTTATGTTTTCCCTCTGCGCAACATATTCGCGCATCTTATAGTGAACTGGGCTGGAGTAAACTCCAGTCGCGCGTCGGAGCTCACACACACCATTCACCACACCATTCTTTGACTTACTCGTAGATTACAAGTGACCAAACACGGTTACATAGTAAAGTGGCGTGTCCGTCCTTAGTACCCCTCCATGTCTCCGGTGGATGTCGTAAAAACCGAGTGAGAGATTACGTAACAGCCTCCACCTGAGTACTCAACACCAATACTGCGATCACTAATCCGCCTGCCAAGCGTGGTGATTATGGCAATTGCATTCTGGAGGAGGCCTCGTCCAACAGTGGACGTCTAACAGCAGTTGATGACTAATCAACCACTTGCCTTGACAAACATAGTTTTCAAAATACCTTAACAACATAAACATATCCAATTGCTCTCAATGAGTTCAAAACACCTGATCATATTGAGTGTCTACTTTATTTTAAACTACTCGTATTTACTTCTAACATTAATTTAAAACTTTTTTTATATATTAATATTCCTATGTGTTTTCTTCGTTACTTATGATTATAATCTCACATGCAATAAATAATCTAAACCTCAGTATTTTGATTATAATAATTAGGTGGTAATACCTAATAAGGATTTTGAGACAGGAGTCATCAATAATTTATTAGATGTTAGATTTTGACATGAAGAATATAGAAAACTTCAAGATTTAGTAACCTTGCAAGAATTTACCGATGATTTATTACAATAAAGACACTAGAACGCCCCAGTTATATAAAATTTATGGCAGGACATGGTTACAGTATTCCTTTTCGATTAGGAATCAATGAACATTGAACACTGCGGCAGGCTGTGTCACTTGAAATCAGCGATCAGATAATGTGAGCTTTTATCTGATGCTTTAAGATTAAATGTGCAGTTGTTTATCGAAGAGAGATTTCTTGTGTTTAAGCCAAATGGAATTGAGCTATCATCAGCTATCTGTAAGTTTCAATATCGTTTGCGTTCAAGTCACAGATTCAAGCATAGTGACATCAAAGTGTACGTAGCTAGTATTCTATTGTAGTGTGGTAGTGTGGTAGTGAAGTGGTGTCGTGGCGGTTGCGCGATTAGCCACGCAATATCGACGCGAACAACCGATGGCTCCATTCATCATTATTATAAATGTGCCACACTCGCTTATTTACGGAAATCGATATTTTTTTCGGTGTCGATTTTGAATGCTCAGTTTCGACACGTCGGTAAACGTGACGGCATTGTGAGGATGACCCCCGCTTTGTTGCCGCTGAGCATCGTTGACTCCCTGCGATGCCATCACACCACTCAACTATTAGTTCCGCATCTACATTCTATTTGTAATTATTGATTACGGGTCACGGTTATTGGTGATCGGTAAAAACAGACAGTCTTAATTAATGATCGTCTCTTTGTGGTATGATTAGCTTAATTTTCAACTACAAAGGCGTCTGAAATGTTACGTGCGACTAATGTTTCATCTGTCTCCGTTTTCCTGTACAATTACTCAATCTATCATGTAGCGTAGAATAGCGCCGGCAATAGTAGCTAGGTACAGTCGCCAGCAAAGGTATAGCTTTACAAAACAAGTGAACTAACCTCTTTTGTGTCTACTAATAAAAATGCAGTGTAGTTGGAGTATTGTGGGTACAACCTGCCGAAAAACTATATCCATGCAATTAAAGTTCACCAACCACATCAATAGGTACCAATCAAGTTCCTTTACACAGAAATTCCGGTGTTAAAGTGCGTCAAAAGTACCTTGACAAGTTGACACTCAAATTGACAGAAATTCAAATACGACTTTATAACTATACATCTGTACTGTACTATACCTTTATCTTTCCTCAAACTCCCAGCACTTTTTTGGTTTTATGTCAACAGGCAAACTCTTGTGGCACCACCACCGGTCCGCTGAACACGCCAAAAAAAAAAGAAGATGAAGATGACTATACATCTAGTATGACATAGAGTATAATGATGCTTTATGCGCTGTGTATACTGCGTGTACACGTATTGCCATTTTACGTGTCAATGGTAGTTTTGAGGATAAAAAAAGTATTTGGCCACTTGGACTGTAAGCTCTGCCGGCGACTGTACGTAATAGTGAATGCAATATTGATAAACGTCCGTGGGCAATCACAGGCGGGCAATTTGCGCGCGATTGTCCGTGGTGAGATGCGAGCACGCAAATTGGACCGACCTATGCACGTACAAAACGGAGCTGTTTAGAGTTTGTAATGCTGTTAGTAGCTACCGAGAATTATGAGCCAGCGGAATATTAAAATACTCCGTGTGTTTTTTTTTTGTTTTTTTTATACTACTTGAATGACGGAACAAGCAGATGACCCACCTGATGTTAAGCGGTAACCACTACCTATGAACAGTGCATTACCTCATAGGTCGCGTCCACCTAGGACGCACCCTATGTGGCACTGCACTAAATTCTTGCCTGTTTCTGTAATCTGGACGCTATTTAAGTCTATTGGAGTCTGAGAACGCTGGTTAATACAATTGCATTCCATTATAATTTATTTCACGATTTCATGTCTGCTTTGCATTCTATTTGACTATAGAGGAAATCGTGAAGGCGCAGGGCTCACACGGGGTCACACATAAATATCTAATGAGAAATACGATTGCGCAAGAAAATGATATCGATATCAATTCGATATCCCAAAGCTCGCAATCACGAAAACAAATTTGCGTTCATTTCCTCTCCCTCGGAACCGACGCAGATCCGTAGCTAGTGGGGTGAGTGCGCACTGGGGTTCTATGTAGCCCGAAAACATTGATAACTGAAAATCAGATGAATAGATAGGTACTAATTTGCGCTGTATGTAAGAGAAAGAACGGTAGATGGCCCCAACCTAACGAGGATCGGACACGTCACGTCCGATAAGCTATACGAGGTTAGTTGTTATGGTGGATGCTTTCGCTTGTGGCGCGAAATTCAATTTTTTCGCGTTTTTTGCTCATCACAGCTCGTCAACACTTCTTCAGATAGCGAAAACTATGTTGCCGGTAATTATATGACCTAACACACAAGTTTTAATTCATAGCATCACATTTTAACACCTCAATTTTGAATTTTGAATTAACTGCCTTGTCAATTATTTTACCAATAAATGACTATCTATCAAACTATCGGACTACCTATCTATGTGACCTATTATATTATAGTGACGTGGTTGTTAAGGTACTTATGGTAAGTTTAAATGTCATCTTTAAACTCAAACTGCCTTTAAATTAAAAACGTATGTTGTAAAGCCTATTAACAAAGGCTCGTGAGTTTTACAAAATACCCCTTGAACACTAACAATCCTGGGTACACGCCTGGAGGGATTCCGTAGGAATATCTTTTATGAGGCGGTAGATCGTAATGGAAACCATTTCTCATCAATTTTCTAAATAAAGGCGCACAGAAGCCAGCGGATAAAACAAAGCGCAGCGCTCACGACATAGATTGGGCTGAATTATCGCTTTACCGCAGAACACAATCTGCCTCGCTGTTACCGTAACTAGTCTACTCATATAATAGGACACAAATCTATAGTAATAAGTATAATATAATAAAACATCTGTATATATTAAACATACTAACATGGTCCACTTACAATGCAGGGGAAAAAAAACCCGGTGAACCTCGGGGAAAATTGCTCCCCGTGGTCCCATGGTCCCACATTACTTGATGGATCACGGAGAAGAATTGGTCCCGTGACCCACCTAGGTGACCATCCCAGATGGGCCACGGCGCATTAACAGCTAATCAAACTGCACAGATGAAATTTACAAAAGTTCTGAACCGGGTACCTGATATGCTCTGACGTGCTCTGACTCACAGGTTTTAAACATAAAATCAGGGCGTGCGTGAATGCTCAATTCCACGGGACCAAGACCATCCTTACCTCATTAGTACCTTCTTTTCACATTAAACGTTACGAAACGCAGTCGTTAGTTTTACAGATGTCGTCTAGATCTTCGTGATCCATCGTCGGCCGCATCGTTACTTACCAACAGGTGAAAAAGCGGCCAAGCGAATATCTAATAATGTTAAGAAAAACAAAAGTAGTTTTTTAGCATATTGAATCACGAGCCATGGAGAGTATAAAGGAACCGTGATAACGCTAACTTTACATTAGAATAATACAGGACTTTCGCACGGACCGAATCGAATCTTCTTAAGCACTCAACCCAGACCGAGATAACGCCTGTGAATTATGTTAAATCCGAACAGTTTTTCTCTCTGTTATCAATTTACTGCTTCGCTAAGTCCAACGTTTGATTCTGATTAAACTTATCCGATTAAGGGTAGATTCGACCAACTGCCGCCTTATACCAGTATAACTATACATGGTGTAATCTTACTCTTTCGATTTACTCTCCGATAACTTTTTTTTTTTTTTTTTTTTTCTTTATTATTTTGAAGGAGTTTTGTCACTTTGTGACAACGTCACTCCCGTACAGGAAATTTATACAATAATTATATTTACATACTATTCAAACTACTCTAAAATATAGCTTAACGAGCATCTCGGCTTCCTCGGAAAGCGGGGAAGCCAAGACACCGTTACATATACCTACATTGAAATCAAACATGAATCTCATGTCATGTCGTTGGGCTTCATTCCGAACACACTCCGCCCTCTCCGATAACTTCATTAGCGTTTTACCAACACAAACGAAGAGTAGACAATACTGCGTATTGTTATCGGAAGGTATAGGAATGAATGAATGAACCAATATGTAAGCCTACTAGAATCAAAATACAGTTGTAGGTATGAGCGCAAAGTGAAATTGTATGGCTACTCAATTTTGCCGCATTATAATAGCGTCAACTTGTAGTTGCGTTTGTTTGCGTCAAGTCAAGTCAGTCAGTCAGGCAAGTCAATCAAACCAAACTGCCTGCATTGTATTCTTTCTTTCTAGCAACTGCAAACAAGTTTTCATTGCTAATAAATTACCGTTTGGTAGTTTTGTTGGCGTAGCGTGGTGTTTTAATTCTATAGACGCGTCCAAGTGCTTTCAATCCAAGAAAGAGCATGAAGGAAAAATCAAACGCAAATCCTGGATTTCAAGAAGGCGCCCTGAATACACAGCTTCCTCGTCGTCATTGGAGCAATTACATAAAAAGAAAATGGAAGCCATCGACTACCAGAAGACTCATGCTGACAGGGAAATCCTGAATTTAAATGAAGTGCACGAACTAGACTTGGAAATAAAAAGGGAGCAACTTAAACAAGAAAAACTATAAACACGAATTTTATGTTTAGATTTAAAACTAAAGAAAAAACAATTACTTAAAGAATAATAAATTGCAATATACATAAGGATATGATATTTTTTTTTTTTTTTTTTTTTTTTTTTTTATTTCTACATATGTTGCGGACGCCCATTAGTAGGTCTCTACACTATCTACAGCAAACTTTGAAAATAATTAGCTATTAACGTAGTGCGAGCAACGTTTCCTCTGAATTGCTGTGGTAATTCCATGTTTTGCATTTGTCCAAGTCCTAAAATTTCATCCCATGGAGCTGGTAGTTGTAATTCTGGGTCATCTGGTGGAACTTGTTCTCTACGCCTGCATAACATGTTATGAAGTACCTACTGCAGTGGCCATGATAACAACCAGTGCTTTATCTAATTTTACTCTCATTCCAAATGCCAACACTGGAAAACGTCTCTTCCATACACCATAGGATCTTTCTACAGGATTTCTTGTCCGAATTTGCGACTCATTATATAGTTGCTCTGCTGGTGTCCTTGGGTTTTCTAATGGAGTCATAGCATAAGATTTTGACGCATAACCTCCGTCCACTACTAATAACGCATCACCATATTGACCAGCTTCGAATCGTGCTTTTCGAACACTATTATTAAATATAGTGCTGTCATGTGATGTTCCTGGCCATCTTGCAACTATGTCTGTTATTTCTAAATTGGCATTACATATTGTTTGCACATTGATAGAGTGGTACCCTTTTCTGTTTCTGAATGTCTCAGCTTGTTCTCCACCTATTTCTAATCTGAGGGGTACAAATGAGAGGCGAATATGTGTGCAGTCCATGGCTCCAACTACTCGTGGAAAACGAGCTATTTTATAAAATTCATCGTGCTCTTTTCTTATTTCTTGGTGAGTTTCTGTAAATTTTATGTAGTCTATATGTAATGCAGCTATTGCGGCACTAACTCTGTGTACAATTTTGTTTGCTGTTGGGGTACTCAAGCCACAGAAATCGCCAATACTTGTTTGTGTACAGTTTGTTGCATAGAATCTTAAAGTAGCCAGCAACTGATTTATAGGAGATATGGAAAAATTCCTGAAAGAAAAGAAATTTTAAGTGAAATTGTTTTGTTGGTGGGTACCTACTTATAAATTGATCTTTAAAAAGGTACTTTATGATTAGGTACCTACTAGGTACTTTGTGATCAGATAATTTTTGATTAGACCTAGGTAGGGTATATATATGTACATACCGGTTTGATGTGTATTCCAGAAGATGCTCAATTTTACCTAGCAAACATAAAGTCGCTTCTTTGGACAATCGATACCTCACGACAAAGTCATGGTCATCATAATTTTCGAAGTGATTATTCCTTTCTCTAATCCACCGCGGACGTCTCGGTATATTGTATTCTTCGACATCGCTGTCGGAATCTTCGATCATAGTTCTTAAGCGCTCCATTATTCCAAATCAAACCAAAAACTTCACACAAAACTGCAGGAATGCGATGGATGCTTGATTTACAAAACATCTGGCAAATGTGGCGGCCGCCATTAAAATACTCTCCGATAACTAGTTTACTCCGTCAATTTTGGCGGTATAGTGATTTACTCTCAGATAGGCTGGCTATACTTTGTATAAGACTTGGTAGAACGCAAACATGACTTACTCTAGAGTAAGTAGTGATTTTACTCTTAGTATAAGACTTATACTTGTTTGGTCGAATCTACCCTAAGTTTGCTTTGTACTTTCCTTTTGCATTTTATGCTCTTTGATGCAGTAGCATACACTCTAATCTCTAAATTTAACCTAGAAATAATAGCACATCAGGTAAATTCTCTCTTCAAAGAACTGTATCTAACAACCAATTTTCTATCATTACCAAAATATTTACTAGCGAATAACAATAATTTGGACAATCAAACTGTCGCGTTACAACAAGTGGGGTGAAAGTGTGACATTAATTTTGGTACAAATGACAAATTGCCCTCATCTTTCGGCAAAAAATACGACGACGATAACTGCCACTCATATAACAACGGGACGACAACGGCACGGAGGAGAAAAAGTGAATATTTAAAGGGATAGGGGATTTTCATCATCGGGTAATTTCGTCATCAGAATAATATAGGTTAAATTGGTCATCAGCCAAATAAATGTAATATTAACTCGTGGATGTGTATGTTGCATACATTTCATGGTATCGCGTAACCACCATGTCCGTCCAAACGAAGAAGTATATTAGGTACAAATAGTTTATTTAGATCGTAGATTTCAAATTTAACTTGTGACCGATTCATCTCTCCGATATCTAAACTTCTAATATACTGAGTTATATTTAAAAATAGTAGTTTAACGTGGCTGTCATTGGTGTCTACGTCTGTGTCATCAATCCTATTTTGACACCTAAAAACTGACTGTTGTTTTACACATCTTCCGCCCTGTTCTTAGGCTAGTATCACATAAATGTCTATGAATGTTGTACCATTTAGTTAAAGGCGTTTTTGTACAGGATGTGCTGGACTATTTGAGAACTTTAGTTGTAAGTAAAAGTAATTTGTGTCAGTGATGCGTGGCTAAGACGCACACATTCGTTTTATTTTTCTTTGTTTCTGTGCGTGTGTTTGTCATTTTGTGTGGAATTTTGTTTGTTGGCACAAATAAATGTTTTTTTCTTTCTTTCTTAATTTTAACGCTGAATGTAAAGCTGCTCTTTGTCACATTAGTTGTAAAGCTACTTTTAATTATAGTTAGATTATGTAGGTATTCTCTGATCCATGTCGTCCCCGTCTCGTTGTAATTGTACTTACTCTTAGTTAGCCTATAATGATACACAAATCAAATGTTGGGCAATCGAAAGTAGGTACCTAATTCGTGTGTCGTAAGTTATTACGGGCCGTGCGTGTCTAAAGATATTAGCTAAAATTAGAAATACTAGGAAATTAGCTTCAGTACTTGAATTTAGGTACCAAAATTGTGTTTACAATGGTTGGTAAGCATAACATTGAATACGACCATTAACATATTACAAAATATAACATACTAGCGACTCGCCCCGGCTTCGCACGGGTAGCCCCCGGTGAACCCCTCCCCCCTATGTCAATCTCCTGGTTCTAAGCTACCTCCCCACCAATTTTCAGCCAAGTCGGTTCACCCGTTCTTGAGTTATAAGTGGTGTAACTAACACGACTTTGTTTTATATACATATATAGATATCGTCAACATATATATATACGTATCTTGGGTTATTTGCAGTATATAACAGATCTCGGCGACTTTACACACTTTTCAGTGTCTTATTTCGTTATTGACTTGGTTTCGAGAAAACTCCAGACTCATGTTTTGAGCTTTAATAAGTTACATAAGTTGTATAAATACTTCTGATATTTACATACGCAGTAACTACTAATATTATACAATTAACAATTGTGAGAATATTGACTTGTTTTCAAAATACTAGTATGAACTATTACTATTATTACTATTATGTTTTATTTATTTACTAAGGTTGTAAAACTACTTCTGAAATTACATACCTACATCTGAAGGAAATTATCACTATCGAACAGAAACTTGTTAAAGAGCCAGGATATTAAAACATTACCAGATTAGCTCGGATATGGTAAAATCGTGCAACATTTAAATAAAAAAACTACGGCAAACAAGACATTACATAAAATTATGATAAGCAAATTGTATAACCATAATGGGTTAGGTACTTAGGTATACATATAATAATTGGAGCTAGCTGATTACGCCTGAGAACGTGTGTGACAATAGCGCGTTCAATTATAATAACAATAGATTACGTGTGTAGCTACTTTTGAAAGTTTACTCACGTGTTCCCACTGCTAAACTACACAGATAAAATAACAACTTAGATACGTAGATAGATATGACTTTATTCTACGTATCCTATCCTGGCCGTGGTGTGTCCGGCTTAAGAATAGACCCCTCCATCTCCTCCCGTGGATGTCGTAAAAGCCGACTAAGGGATTACCCGGACTTCTACATCAAACTAGCATAGGTTAATACTTAATAATAACCTATACAAGTAGATATTTGTTGCTTGACTGTACCAAAGTTCTTTGAAAAATCCTTAATGGATCAAACAGGAACAAAAAACGAATTAAAATAATCATTTCAAAATGATCCATTGGACAATGGATCAATCAGGAACAAAATTATAGGTACAATGGATCAATCTCAATGGATCAAACAGGAACTGCTCATATGACTTCCATACAAATGTTCGAATTTAGTTGTGGTTTAGAAACCATATAATTTTATAACCAACAGACCTAGATATCAGTGCATTGATCATGTGTACAAACGTTCATGGAGTTGATCAGATAATATATAAAATAGAAGCAAAATTCGTTTTTATGGAGAAGGCTCACACGGCTAAGAGCGGTCACTCCAGGACGCCGTAATATGTAATTTTGAGTAGTTCCTGATGGGTCCCTTGAGTTCGATCCCTTATAATTGTAGACCAAATCGTCCTAGAACTCAGTATCGACGGGTTCTACAAGTTAAATATTTTGGAATATGAAAACTAAGATATTTTTTCATTGGTTCTGTACGAGTAAGAATGAAAACACGATATATGAAGAAAAAACTCGATACAAAAATAAATATGTAAAGCCTCGTTTCGCGTTTTGAATGAGATCTCAGGAACCCTACGATATTTCACGATACATTTGACTACAACATATAGGTAAATAACTATTTCTTAAAACTGCAAAAGTAGTTTTTTGATAAGATGATAGTTTTCTAGTAATAAGCAAACACCATACCCATTTCGGCAGCAAAGCAGTAGTGCTCGCATTGCTGTGTTCCGGTTTGAAGGGTATGGTTGCTGGTGAAATTACAGGCACATGAGGTTTCATCTTTCTGTCTCAGGATGGCGGGTGCAGTGCAATGCCACATAGGGTGCGACCTAGGTGGGCGTGACCTATGTGATAATACACTATTCATGGTGGGCCATCTGCTTGATCCATCGTTCCAAATTGTCAACAAAGTAAAGATTTATCGTAGCGCGAGCGCTATTCTGTCACTTTTTAACTTAGCAGAACTTTAGGTACTGAGTTAGATAATATAATAATAATATGTTCTTTATTTCAGGCAAAAAAAAACATAAATTACAAAAAATTACAAATAAAGTTAAATTACAATGTAGTCAAATTAAAATTAAAATAGGTACTACATAAACAAATAAAAAATACTAATACATTAAAAAATACCTATTATTTCCTGTTCCCGCTCTGGTGCACAGAGTTCCAAAATCTGGCCTTCAGCCATGCACTGCAGAATGCCGTTTTTGGAACTCCTCAACCCACTCCAGAAGGACGCTATTCGTGAACTTATGATGGAGAAGAAATCCGGAACCCATGCAATAATGATATAAGTTGGCGGCTAGCTGCCTCTTAAGGTATTAGCCGTCTCTGAAGGTTTTTTGATGATGTGATTTGATGTTGTTTACCAACAAAGGCTCCGCAGATGATTATCCCGCCATCGCCTACTGTCACAGTAGCGTGTCTAACGCGACACCTGCGCCTGCGGTAATGTGCTCTAATGGCCCTCTCTGTCTTACCTGAATACCGTGCCCAATGCCTTCGACCAAAATAAAAAAGTATGGACGGGCCGCGCCTTACCCATACAAAACGTCCGTAAAAAATAAGTCACACTTACAACACACGTACGTTACGTCACTCGTTGCCGTCACAAAGACCGATTGAAGCGAAGTGAGTGAGCTGACTCACTTTCTAAGCTTCAAAACTATCGTTCCCTAAGGCCCCTCCAAACTTTTTTATTTTGGTCGAAGCCTAATGCTGTCTAATGCTGCGATGTTCACCCGTGAAGATACTAGGTACAGTTTTTTTTTACATACATACATAGACACACGCCTTTTTCCCCGAAAGGGTAGGCAAAGCCTCAATAGGCCTCTTTTCACCGTGGGTTGCATCGTGGGAATATAGACGTGTCAAGTGGTGAGCTCATCGCCGCCATTGCTTCCCACGACTGACTCGGCTAACGCTTTCCAGTAATAACACAATCCATAATAAGCTACAGCCAGGGCAAATCTTATACCAACGAATCTTACTAACCAGTCCAGGTAATTCCTTAGTCGGCTTTTACGAAATCCGCGGGAGGAGGAGGGGACGGAGGGGTCTATTCTTAGGCCCGACAAACCACGGTATCTAATTTTTGTATTCTCCTGAAATTCTGTTCGGTTCATGAGAGCCTTTCTGGCCTCTCAAGGACCGTATTTTTAGGGGTTTGTCACAGGGGGGTTCCAAACGGGACCACATTATTGAGCCTTCAATGTCCGTCGGTCCGGCCGTCTGTCCGGCCGTCGCTCCGTCCACCCATCCAGCAGGATTATGTCTCAGGCCTATAGGTATCTCAGCAGCCGTAAGATGATCCCGTACAAAGAGTTCTCCATCCAAGAAATAACAGCCTTAGTTGAAGAACTCCGTGAACTTGGTTGGTTGCCCATTCTAATTTCCAAACATTATTTTTTATTAAATCGTTTTTTATTTTTTGTTTCAATTGTTCCAGTCGCTCCATCTAGTTGTGACTAGAGTAAACTTCAAACTCTACATAATCCAAATTATGTTAATTTTACCTATTTGAAATACCAACCTTGGTAGGTATAATGATTGATTTTGTCTGTTTGCTTCCGGTGTCCCACCTACTTTCCTTCTGTTTATTTTCATGTCATATAAGTATTTTTAATTTCATTTTATTTCCTCCCAAGCTTCAACATACTAGTATTTATAACTTTTGAAACTATCATGGTTATGTACATAATTTTCACTAGAAACGGGATATTTACCATGATTTTTGAGTTTTATATGTTCCCGATATTTCGGCACAGTTGCATGCGCCATGATCACGGGAGAACTGACTAAAGTCTTTGCGAGTAGATGTTATTGGCAGATATATCGATCTACCCTCTTTCTCACTCTTTTATTACGAACGATACCACTACCATCGGTTTCATTGTCACAATTCACACCAACTCGACACACAACACTAACGGTGTCCGGACGCGTAGCAGGTACCACACTTTTTTGATTCTTACACATTCTTACCACAGGCTTCCATACTCCAGATAATAGCATAACAGAACACCTTTTGGAATCTGGCTCAAATCATTGGATCGAGCTACACAGTCCGCAGGTAATCTCGACAGAGCGACATTACATACCGAGAATGGTACAAGAGGCAATTGAGATTACTAAGTACAGAAACTTCAATAGAGAAGATGGTTTTCAATTATCTGGAGTATGGAAGCCTGTGGTAAGAATGTGTAAGAATCAAAAAAGTGTGGTACCTGCTACGCGTCCGGACACCGTTAGTGTTGTGTGTCGAGTTGGTGTGAATTGTGACAATGAAACCGATGGTAGTGGTATCGTTCGTAATAAAAGAGTGAGAAAGAGGGTAGATCGATATATCTGCCAATAACATCTACTCGCAAAGACTTTAGTCAGTTCTCCCGTGATCATGGCGCATGCAACTGTGCCGAAATATCGGGAACATATAAAACTCAAAAATCATGGTAAATATCCCGTTTCTAGTGAAAATTATATACTAGTATTTGTCAATTCGCTCGCTTGGTATCGCTATAAAAAGTATTATGTCATTGAAGATCCTCTACTAAATCGGTTTAGTTATTGAGTTACAAACATACAAACGCAATTATAATTAGAGATCTACGGAAACTTATAGCGGAACGCGGATACCCGCTCTATCATAATCGTCATCAATATATAAAATCTTTGCGTGACTTACTGACTGACAGATTGACTATCAAAGCACAGCCTAATAAGCAGTAAGTTCAAGACATCTGAAATTTGGAGGGAACATTCCTTTCTGGTTTAGGGGTCTACTAATCTAAGGGTCTAATAATAGTAGATTAGTCAACCCAGTCTAGGTTCAGGCTGAAAACCAGCGTCGATATCGTCCTCGGTCGGTATCGTCATTTAGCTGAGGCTGGATCTGTTTAGCCGCACACGTAGGGAAAGACCAATTTTACCCATTCCATTACGAAGGGTCTAGTTTTATGTTAATGTTTTAAACCCTATGGGTATTTTTTTTTTGTGTTTTATTCTTTTTTCTATGTAATATTTCTTTGTTTTTTTGTTTACATGCTATTATTATTTTTTATTTTTTATTTCTCTTAAGTGTGTGTGCTACAAATAAATCTTTCTTTCTTTCTTTCTTTCTTTAGATTATGCACTATGGGAATAAAGCAGTGTCTTATGTCGCGGGCGGCATATAGCCCCTGGAACCCTGAGCGTAGCGGGAGACTCTTAGCGAGGAAGTTATACAGAGTCCTGAGTGAAGCGAGGGGTTCAAGCAGCCCAAGACGAAGACAGGCTTTATTCCAGAGGTGCATACTCTACTTTTCACATCTTCTGCGAGACAATAAAAATTCACTGAAAATCACAGCACCAAACACCGTCTTTTGTTTCACATTGTTTGTAGTACCACAGAATAAATAATAGTACAAATAGTAGTACACTCTAAGTCTTGGTCTGTGTTCTTTAACGTATTACTTTTTCTGTGCTAAACGTACTTAATTTTTTATTTTTGAGTTCTGCTTATGGTGGCCAGTTAGATTTTTCGAACAAACCTCTTTACAATGCCATGGGCTTCTTTTTAGTTAGAGTTTTCCACGAGTTTCCACACGAATTTTACGTTCCAAATTCAAATCACTTTATTCCCTAGGGAGTTTCATACAACTTTATATCCCTAGGGAGATAATGCTTTACTTTACGTTGAGGTTGCATTATATGTAATTGGACATTGTCGTACAGGTGATGTGAAAAGGATTTTTTGAAATTCACGCGGCGTTTTGTTTTTTTTATATAAAAAATTACCACACGGACGAAGTCGTGGGCGTTCTACTAGTTTGCCTACCAAATACCTTAGCGCTTCCGAGACGTGCGGCTCTTTTCATCTACTTATAGTACTTCCTGCCAATCGCCTTTTCATTTTCAATTTCCAAACACAGAATCTCTATGAGCACTCAATGGAATTAAAAGACCATCAAACAAAAGCATCCATGTACGGTGAGGCGTAGGAAATAATACACTAACTTCCTTTAAAATAATCTCCCGCCGCGACCGCAGCGTAATCATCGAATATTCCATACCTAAGTACAACTTTATAGTATTATCAGAGGCGTATAATGAGTTAAGGGCTGACACACAACGAGCGCCATAGCCCGGCGCTCACCCCGGAAACCATACGACGTGTATAGTCATGTATTTAGTATGCATAATCATACATAAACTGAAGCATTTGAACAGATTTGAATATCACCTATTCCACTTTGAGCACGCCAATATTTTCGATCGGTGCTCCAAGTGGAATTGTTCCTAGAATATATTAAAAATGATTCCACGAAGAGCACCTACGGTGGAGTAGCTACTAATGATGAGGTATTTTATACTGTGCACGTACTAAAACAAAAGACGGCTCCTGCTAGTATACTAGCAGGAGCCGTCTTTTGTGCCGTCTCTTGGCTGATGGCGGGGCGGGATGCGGGGGACGCTGAATGCGTGGGGCGGAGAATGGCCGTTCTGTATGTTCTGAATAATACAACTAATCGTTATAAATTATCTAAAATACTAATACAAGTTTATACAACTTAGAGAATTTATAATAATCAAAGATATGCAACATTACAAAACTACAAATGTTACATTTGAGCTTCCTAACACCGTTACAAACAATCCAACTGATCCAAGTTACTAACAGATTTTTTTAAATAAAATAAAGATCCCAACTTATACGTTTCATGAATAAGTGTAGCTACCTTTACAGACATTCTCTCTCGCTGTGTCTCACCTTTACGTCGTATTTGATTGCTCGTTTTGTGGCCATCAGTATCAGCGTAGGGCGTCATCCATCATCTGGCTCGACTAATTACCTGCTACCTCGCTTCGGCTCTCTTATCCTTTTAATTCGTCCTCTGAACGCGAACACGTCACCTACTCGTCGGACGCCTATACACGTCGCTTTGGCATAATTGCCTGGGAGATACGCGAATTCCGGAATTAAATCAAAAAACAAAAAGTCAGTGCATTAGTTGATGTTAAGAGGATGTTAATGTATTTTATGTATGATGGATGTTTTGTTCGTAATTTTCCTTTCGATTACTAAAGACACATAAGTATAGGTATATGTATACAGGGTGGATTTTTGAGAAGGATCGTTGCACAAATCCGTTGAACAAGAAATGTTCTTATGAAACTGTCCATAACTTTTGGAAATATTTTAATTTTTTATTCATAGATTTTGGAAAAGAACTACTTATATGAACTACTTATAGTGAAAAGGTTACTTATAGTGTAGTTTTTAAGTATAGTCAAAAAACTTATAGTGGTACTTATATGAAGATGTATGAAAAGATTGGGATATTCATCGGTACCATGCCATATTATAAATCTATTTTCAAATATAATGAGGTAAGTCTCCTAGGTATTTTGTCTTGAGCACGTTAAATAATGACGACCTCTGTGGCGCGGCGGGCGATTAGCCGGCTGATATGCGAGAAGTAGTGGGTTCGATCAATATTTGTACGATTTTCAAATATTTATTCCGGGTCTGGGTGTTATGGTGCATGGTACTCGTAGTTCCTTATACCCACGATACAGGGAATCCTAGTGTGGGGTCAGGACTATGAATGTGACTGTTGTGGTGGGTGTTATATATATTATGTTATAATATTTAGTGTCTTATTACAGAGAATAATTTCTTGTTAGAATGTTTGAAGGCAGATCAAATGTTGTTAATAAGAATTATAATAATTTTGTATAAATTGTTATTAATGAAATAATATTAAATAAGCATAATATACGTTGCTCATGTAAATTGTTATTGTTATTATTTGCCCTTTATTATGGCATAGGCATGGGACACCCTGTATAGTGAAGACGTGGCAATCAATTTTATTTGTCTGATGATCTTGTCTGATGTCTTGTATAAGAGCAGTTATATTATACGTCCGCAACTTCTTAGAAAATCCTGGCCTTACATAAAGCAGAAATTGTAACAAAGTATACATCATAATACTACAAAATCAAATAAAACTATCCAGTCACAAAAAATAAGCTATAATTCGACAATAATGACCACTCAATGCAATACAAAAATCGTGCGCCGGCAATCGTAAGTAATCCACTCGATCATAGGCCAGTCTAGCTATCATAGTCAGAAACTGTTCGCAAATAAGAATATTTACAAACTACGTCGCCGGTGATGCGGCATGCCGTGAAACTATCAAAAGTCATGATAAGTACCTAAGTGATTTAATATAGGCCCATTGTTAGCATATTCAACATAGTTTGTGACTCCCATGGTCTTGTAACATACATACATACATAGACACACGCCTTTTTCCCCGTGGGCCTCTTTTCACGGTGGGTTGCATCATCGTGGAATATAGACGTGATATTGTAACGTACGTATTGTAAGTCTTGTAACGCAAAGGCAAAATCAATATATATAAAACAGTTGAGTGACTGACTGACTGACTGAATCAACGCACCGCCCAAGCTGTAAGTCCTAGAGACTTGAAATTTGGAGGGTATGTTCCTTTTAAGGAGTAAGGGTGCACTAATAAAGTATGTCTGTTGGTACTCGCGTTCAGGTCGTATTTTTTTTATTAATCTCGACGAAACTTTGTTTACAAGTTCTACAATTTCATATAATTTTTTGGGGTATTTCCTTCAAAAAGAGCTTGCTGCGGCGCGATTTACCGGCCGATTTTGACAATATTTGGCAAAAACATTCGTTACTTAGTTCTTAACAATTATTCTAAATGAGCAATCAGTCACGGGTTTGTAAATGAAGCACAGACTGAAACAATTGTTTTTAAAAAAAAGTGTGCCTTTTCGCCGAACTACTAGTTTTTGTCACAATGTTCTGAAACAGATCCTACAGGTTATAGTTATTCTCTAATCTATAATATAGTATAGGCAATAAAAAAACTCAACGTTGTCAAATAAAATTTTAACATCAATAGTAACAGCCGCGGCCAGCCGCAATCGTTTGTAAGAGCCCTAAAGGACAGAGCTCTCCATCAAAAGGGGTAGTCGATTAAGTGTCAGAGTGAGTTTTATTTGCGAGGGTTAAGGGAGGGGGTGGCGCCGCATTAATCATTAACAGCCTGCCTAATGACACTGCCGAAATGGGCCAATTAGAGATGGGCAGTGTCGATAATCTTACGATAATTTCAAATTATAATCGAGGTAGGTAACTGGGAACTTGCAATAGACTCGGTTTGCTTGGAAACCGTACATATTCGGTAGGTAAGTAACCTTCCGATTTAGGGGATGTGTGTGGTCACTAACACTATGAATACTCCTCTAGGAGTTAAACTCGCCTTTGTATTTCTTTAAAACCGGTTTTGTAAATATGTAATGTGTGCAATGAAAAATTATATAATAATTATAAAATAAGCTTTTGTTGGTGACATAAACATGCAATTTCTAAGATTTATATTGTTTTAACCTTCAGTTAATAAAATCTTAATTTGAAATCTAATCTTAAAATGAATAGATGGAGCAATCTGCGCTGCTAAGTTACGCAACAAATGGGAAGACGGTAAAGAATTACATTCTCTAGATTGAAAAAAAAAACACAAAGCTACCTCTAATTTTCGGCTAATTTGAATTAGTTTTCAACACAATGCAAGTTATCAGGTTAAACAAGTGATTAGGTCGTATTAATCTAATAACTAATATCTTAATATTAGTTATTAGATTAATACGCTTAAACTCTCACTAGATCTGTGATGTAGTTCTGTAGACCGAACTTGTGAGACTTTTTGACCCATTAGTTCGGTACATTCGGTTCGGTCGTCGTTTGTAAACCGATTGTATATCTTCCAAATAATTAAAAGCTAACTCAAGTTGTAAAAATTGCTATATTTTACGTACGAGATATTAAAACAAATTTATTTTTAGGAGCTTGTTGCGATTTATTTTGAAGATGTATTGCGTTTGCTTTATTCGGAAATCCCTTCAGAATAAGGATGATTATTCGAACATCGATAAAGTTCGTTAACGGCATGGTGACATCCCTTCGCTCGATATTAGATGTCGCTATTAACTCCGCAAAACGTAATTAATCGAATAAGTTTATGATTGATATAACCAGTTTGCGGCGCGCTTTAATTCACTTTCCCAATTCCTCCATTTATAAAGTTACATCGGTTACATCCTTGGGAAATTGATTAGCTCTATCGCTAGATATTACATTTATTAGGCACTTTGTTATTTAATAGAATTAATCATTTCGTTACGTGAATTATGGTGACTGCGTATCGTAGACAATAATATAGTATTATCAATGCCGTCTTTACCATAAGGGCACACGGGGCATGTGCCCAGGGCCCCCGACCACACGGGAGCCCCGAAGGCCCATAGAACGCTTGCGCTTATAGAACATTTTTCGAGCTGTTGTCACATAATTTTTCGCGGCTCGCTCTGCTCGTTGTTGTATGTCAGGGTACATTTTTCTAAGTAGGTATTAATATTATTTTTGCCTAATAACACAAATATTTTGCGGCTTGCTCCGCTCGCAATTATATGATAAGACGTTAAATATTCCGCAAGGGCCACTTGTTCAAGAACTGAACTGAACTGAAGACGTTAAATATAATTTTTGCTGCACTCTTTTCGACCCTGAAAATTGAATACCAAATCTTTGCTACGTCAATGCATATCACACAGTTATAGGGGCCCCATTATCATAAAGTGCCCAGGGCCTAAAATAAGACGGCCCTGAGTATTATGTTGTACAGACGGAAAAGTATGTACAGACACCAATACTGCGGTCACGAAGCTTATTCCGAAGTTTATTAGCAAACCTCTAATCAGTTCGCTCTCGGCCGTTTTTACGAAAAATGACTAATTGCGCCATAGTGAACTGTAAAAAATAATCGAAATCTGCTAGCTGTGCGAATGGAGATTTTCGTTAGCATTGTAGGTAAACAAGTAATTAATTTTGTAAAAAAAAAAAAAGCGGCCAAGTGCGAGTTGGACTCGCCCATGAAGGGTTCCGTAGCAGCAAGTAACATAATATAAAAGTTCTTGTAGTTTGTTGTAACTTTGATCGATGTTTTAATAATAGTGTATTAAAAAAAAACTAATTACTAGATCTCGTTCAAACCAATTTTCAGTGGATGTTTAGATGTACATCATATATTTTTTTAGTTTTATCCTTCTCCTATTTTAGAAGTTACGGAGGGGGGGGGGGGGGGGGGACACACTTTTTACCACTTTGGAAGTATCTCTTGCGCAAACTATTTAGTTTTTTTTTTTAAATTAAAAACCTCAATATCATTTTTGAAGACCTAATCTATAGATCTCTTACGTTTTTTTGAGTTTCAGTTCTAAGTATGGGGATCCCCAAAAAATTACTGTTATTTTCTATTTTTTTGTGAAATTCTTAATGCGGTTCACTGAATACATCTACTTACCAAGTTTCAACAGCCTAGCTCTTTTAGTTTCGGAAAAAAGTGGCTGTGACATACACGGACAGACTGACAGACATGACGAATCTATAAGGGTTCCGTAATTTTTGGTTACGGAACCCTAAAAATCCTCAACGAAATGAAACGGCTGAACCGATTTTGATCAAACATAGCTAAGAACACTTCCGACTAATACACCATTCAAATAATAAAATCTAAATCAAAATCGGTTCATCCGTTCGGGAGCTACGATGCCACACAAACACACACACACCCACAAAGACACGTCAAACTTATAACACCCCGTCGTTTTTGCGTCGGTGGTTAAAAATGCAACGGCACGCTTGGTTTCATACAAAATGTGTTTGCGGTGTCTATCTTGATATATGGTCTGTGGTTGATACCTTTTGAGGTATGGAACCTTATAAATCTCGTAAATCAGACGAGGGAGCTATTTACAATACAAAAACAACGAAGATGCCGCTACGGAAGTCTTAAATCAAGAACTCTTACTCCGCCAAGTTATTATGCCAAATAAAACATTTCTCTTTCATAATAAAACATGATAAGAAAAAGAGTAAATGTCTACAAATTAAAAAAAATGTTTACACATCAAAGACTAAATAGATCAGGCACATGTTCATTTAACACTTGGTGATCGAACACCCTTGATGTGCTGGCGTGAAAAAGCCAGTGTAAAAACTGGGAGTAACCCCCACAGAGGGAGGGGGGACGCAATTTGTAATATTTCACGAGCCAGTAGACGCTTATTAACTAGGCGTGCAAAAAATCGACGCCACAGGGGTGATAAACATTTTAGAAAAACTAAGCTTATTGTTGACAATGTATTTTTCAATACAAGCTTATGCATCCGACGGATAATGATGATGATAATTAAATTATTAAGTAGAACCGTAAGTTGATCAAAATGAGCCCAAACACGGCCAGTCTACTATTAATCATCGAGGAGTTCCGTTCTCCATCATCAGATCAGCTCGCTGTTGCCATAACATTGTTTTGTGATCGGAACTTCACAGGTACGCAAAGTTTCTTAAGTTAAAAACTTCTTAAGTAGGTCCTAGGTAAGGCGTCAATGAGGGCATTTAATTTTAAATATAAAAAAAATAAAAAAATTGGCTCGACAGATGGCGCTGACTCAAATCCCACTGTCAAAATTTCTTAGCTGGTTTAAGTATTTGTGTTGTTTGTCTATATTGTCATTATGTCACAAACTCAAACTTTCTTTTGACAGCTTATGCATAGTACAGCGCCATCTTGTTTCAACACTGAAAGCATGTTTCGAGACGGCCGTGAACCCCCTCATCCTGTTAGCCTAAATCATCCCATTGTTGAGCAAAGGCCTCCCCCCATATCCTCCAGTCACTACGATCCTGTGCTATTGTTTTTGTTTGCCAATCTGTGTTAAAGGCATCTATTTCATCACGCCATCTCCTGCGTGGTCTGCCGCGACGCCGTCTCGCTGTGTCAGGGCTCCACATAGTGGTTATTTTGGCCCACAGGCCATCAGGCATACGACAGACATGTCCAGCCCAATTCCACTTCAGCTGGGCGGCTTTTTCTCCTACGTCGGCGATTTTAGTTTTGGAGCGCAGTGTGGTGTTTCGAATCCGGTCGGTTAATTTAACTCCCAGAATACTGCGCTCCATCGCCCGTTGGCAAACCATGAGTTTGGATTTCTGAATATTTGTCAAAGACCAAGTTTGCGAGCCATAAGTAAGAACGGGAAGGGTGCACATGTCCATAAGTTTGCGCTTAAGTATCATCGGAAGGTTTCCCTTCATCAGCTCCTTCATCGACCAATAACTCCTCCAGGCGTTCTCAGTGCGTCTTGCAATGTCTCTATCCTGCCTGCCCGCCTGGAGGGAAACTATCTGACCGAGATAGATGTAATCTTGGACATAGTGCATCGCTTCACCGTTGACTACTATTTGATGTTTGGTACTGTTGGTCATTACTTTGGTCTTTGACATATTCATCTTCAATCCAACCTCAAGGCTTGCATTGCTCAGGTCTTCGAGCAAGGACTGTAGTTCGGCTGCTGTTGAGGAGAAGAGAACAATGTCGTCAGCAAAGCGAAGGTTAGTCAACCTTGCCCCACCGACTTCAATGCCTCTGTCATCCCAATCGGCCGCCAGCTTTCTGAAGATTTCTTCGAGGGTACTATTGAAGAGCTTTGGTGAAAGTGGATCGCCCTGTTTGACACCTCTTTCTATGGGGAATGATGGTCCTGATGATTGTATTTTTAATGACGCAGTACTATTGGAATAAATACGTTTTATGAGGTTGATATAGGTAGATTCGATGTTTTGGTTTTGGAGAGCGTTAAATATGGCCAAATGAGAGATACTATCAAATGCCTTGGAGTAGTCAACAAAGGCTAAAAATCCTGAATTATAATTGAGAATATCTCAATCAATACAAAAATTCATTCAATACAAAAGTTTTCACGTTGATCCAATGTTATATAAAAAATCATGTTAAAAACAGTTTTTTATAATAGCACACCTTTCTTCTCCGCGAAAACTGCACAAATTATTGTGAACATTGCCTTTGGATAACCTTTCCACTTGTTAACTGTATACCAACACATACTCTACTGGTTTATAGAAAAATGTTTTTTATGTCTGACTAATGCAAAAAGTCGTATCTAGTCAAAGCGACCAGAGTATTGTAGGGCGGGGAAATACAGGGACGTACGGAAAAGTTGAAAACTGAATATTCACATAGGTCATTTTTATGAATTATAAATGTTCCTTAGCTTCTAAATTACAGCATCTTGCTCAGAGATACGCTTTACTGGAAAGCACTGAGCCGATTGTATAAGTACATCATTAACATACAGAACTCCACTGCTAGACATATTAGGCGTCCCGTAGTCAAGACGAATGGTTTTTAGCCGCCTCCATTCACAGACTTTCTTTTTTATGAATCCAGTAGACAAACTAGCTTACTGCCCACCTGATGTAAAGTGGTCACCGTCGCTTATAGACACCGGCAACACCAGGAGTATTGGCGATGCGCTGCCTACCCTTCTTGAAGCGGCACATGTCGTAACCAAGCGGAAAAACCTGAGCAGATGGAAGCTCATACCATAGTTTAAAGGTATGGGGAAGACATGATCTCGAGAAATGAGTCGTACGATAAACCCAGGGTTCTATGATGTGCGGATGAGCTTTGTCACGGTGCCGGGAAGAGCGAAGACTTCATAAGACCTTTAAAATATCTTTGGTACATCGACAGGGGTCTTCCTACCCTGCGTCGTCCGGTTTGTGATCAACACTCTAGAACCTTTATTCCCCAACGGTTGTCGGTTCTGCGAGCTATATATTTGGCTACAATTGAATCATTTAGAACTAGCGACTCGCCCCGGCTTCGCACGGGTAGCCCCTGGTGAAAAATAGCCCCCCCCCCCCCCCCCCCCCCCATATTTTATTACTTATTCTGCTATTCGGAGCGGAGAAGAATCCACCGAAAAAGAGATAACTAACATCGGTCTGGCCGATCTTGAGTTATAAGTGGTGTAACTAAGGATGTAATTTTATATCTAGTTTAAGTATGTGGAATCTTTTTTGCGTCTTAGACAAGCCTCTAAGGTTTTATAGACGTTTTAGTTATATAAATGAAACGTTAGTGAATAAATAAATTATAAAAAAAAAAAAACTAACACGACTTTGTTTTATATATAAATATTTATATTTAACAGAAAGAATTATAAAAGTATATACAAAAATTCAAAACATCTATTTATGTAGTTGAAATATCTAAAGCCTTTAGGAACTTGGTGAGTACCGATTTCAAAATAAAGCTTTGACTCAGACATCGTGAAGTATGTTATATTTATCAACTGATCCAAATCACTAGCTAAGACGCTGGCCGCATTGCCACGCTGAATGGTACCAATGCGTTGAGCCAGATAAATATTTTTATTATTTTGAATTAATTAAATTATATAGATTGAAAGTTACAATAATGTACAATATGGTAGAATGACAGTTTCATATTCATAAAAAAAACTTTTCATTATAAATCCATCCCTGTCCCCATAACTTCCCGAGTGGCTATTAATCGCATCCCGTGGGTGAAGGAGGGGTGTGGGGGGGGGGGGGGGACACTTAGCCTGTCCTGACTGTAAAAATAACGTTTTTGCAACGATCAAAATATAGGAACTGCAAAGCAATGGTATGGTATCTACATGGAAAAGACTCCGTAGTATTTTGGAGCCATTGTTTCAGAGAATCCTATCCATATCTATACATACATAAATAGACACACGCCTTTTTCCCCGAAAGGGTAGGCAAAGCCTCAATCAATTGCACCATCGTGGAATATAGACGTGACAAGTGGATAGCTCATCGCCGCCATTGCCTCCCACGACTGACTCGGCTAACGCTATCTTCCAGTAATAACACATTCCATAATAAGCTAGCAGCCAGGACAAATCTTATACCAACGAACCTTATCAACAAGTCCGGGTAATCTATATCTTACTAATATTATAAGGAGGAAAGATTTGATTGTTTATAAGTTTGTTTGTAACTCAAAAATAATTTCACCTAAAGCTACATTATGCCTGAGTGATAGGTATAAGTTATATTTTATTAGCTTACTCCCGCGGCTACGCTCGCGCTGTATGTGTAGTTAGTTCCACTGTAATCCGTAAGTAGATATTATTAATAACCTTGAAAAACTGGTTGTAGTTGGAAAAATGGACAGAGATCGACCGCGGCCGATCATATTGTCTCTCTAGGCGTGCTCTTCTTCAAGGAGTTATCAAAAAGAGACCAATAACCAATGCCCGTTTACTTCGTTCAGAATGGAGTACCTATTGCAATCCAATGAGATAGATAAATAGAAAACACTTTATTGTACAACACGGAAAATAAGCTATTTAAAAATTAATATTATACGGAAGTACAATGGGCGGTCTTATCGCTATAAGCGGTCTCTACGACGAGCACAGGACGAGGTACACAAATAAAGAGATTACGTTTTTAAACAGAGGTAAATGGGCGGTTTTATCGCTTAAGAGCGATCTCTTCCTGATAACCTTTGAATGGACAATAAGTAAAAGTAGTAGTTTAAATAGGTTTTTTAAATTAATATTGTCTGGTATATTATACCATATTTTGTTTTGTTTTATATAGGTAATCAATTATAGGTTTATATTTGAAAGATATGATCCTATACCCTCTATATGCCCTGTATCAACAGGAACCAACAAGCTTCAGTAGGCATTTATAAAAAGGGAAAACAGTCACGCCCGCTAAGTGGTAGGTAAACGACGTTTAAGCTATAGGTAGAGATATTAGCTTCACTTTACTTCGTCAAAGTTCTATGCTCCATAAACTCGTTTATCTTTGCCCTATTTTCAGAAGCATAAGGTTAAGTTTCGCTGTAGACTTGTAAAGGGTGACTATTTCACGTTGAAGTGCGTAGGGCGGGCCGCCCAAACGTTTAGCGACCGTTTAACTAAAGCCTGAGGTAGGACACACCCACAAGGGTGATACAACAGTGTGTTATATTATATAGATTTATTCCTCAGCCACTTTTTACTTCGATAGTCTGAATAAAATAGATTATCATCGTTTTCTTTATATACTAAAATATATAACGTAACCTACCTAGATTATTTCACAAGGTCTTGAAATAGTGTATTTTTGGGAAGAGTGGATTATTGAATTCATTAAGAGCAAAGCTATTGATTCTAGAAGAATTTTATGCGTAGCGAGAGTTTCAAACCATGCCGCCTGAGACTGAAATAACTTTGCTTTGAATTGAATTGAATTTGATTTGAATTTTGCTATTGAAGTTGAGCCCAAACAGTCTACCATTATCCGTCGAGAAGTTCCGCTGTCTGTCTAACAAAATACCAACAATCCACCATTTTGATAAATTCTCGACTGCAGCAACCTTTCAAACCTTTATTACAAAACATAAAAATGCCTTTGAATTTATATGCCAGTACTAGTGGAATGCCCGCGACTTCGTCCGCGTGTACTTTTCCATACAAACTTAAACACCCCGCTGCACCCCTTAGGGGTTGAATTTCTGGAATTCCTTTCTTAGTGCACCCTTATACCACCAAAGGAACGTACCCTCCAAATTTCAGGTCTCTAGGACTTATGGTTTAGGCTGTGCGTTGATAGTCATTCAGTCAGTCAGTCAGTCACGAAACGATTTTATATATATTGATGATAGAATGCTGATGAAGACTAGGTTTGTGCTAATTCATGGACTCAGCTCCTCAAAATCTGGTAATAATAACCGACACTTTCGAAAATAGTTCCCATTTCACAAACGGGGGAGAAGCTATCACACTTGCACTGATTCCAATTTAAAATGTCATTTATTTGTGCGAATGCAGTTTCGTTCGCCACCTTCGTAACACGGCAGAATGTGGCCACTTTAAGTCTTGATATTTGTATTATAAAGTCAGTATAATGTAACTTACGACGGGTTCACGACTATTCCTGAATCTATATCTTTTCTGTCAGTAACCACCACTGCTCGATGGACTGACGACGTTTTAAAGTATGCAGGAACTGTGAGGACGAAGACGGCTTATTTCGTCGTAGCTTCTATGGGGGGCCTATATACTGATGATTATGATAGCTAACTGCTGAGTAAAGGCTCTTCTCTATCACGCCACTCCTGGCAGTTTTGGACCAGCGGGATCCACCTGCTCGCTTACTAACTGCCATCACACCACACCATCACACCATTTTGACGACCACTAGCGCGTCCGGCGAGTAGCCGGCTGAGAAGCGAAAGGTTGCGGGTTTGATTCCCGCTGCGGGACAAATGTTTGTATGATCTGCAAATATTTTTTCCGGGTCTGGGTGTAATGGTACCATGGTACTCGTAGTTTCTGATACCCACGACACAGGGAATCCTAGTGTGGGATCAGGACTATGTATGTGACTGTTGGGTGTTATGTGTTATCACAATGTTTGTCTGACCTCGGAAAGGTGGCTGCCGCATATCTCTCGGCTTCCATTCGGTGACTGCTTTGATCCATCGGTGATACTCCCGCCTTGCCAAGTATCCTGCCCATCTCCACTTACTCCTCCCAATCCATGTACCTAACCTACATCCCCTTATTCTTGATTAGCAAAAGAAAACTAGGGTCATCCTCAAAGCCAACACAAGAAAATGTAAAACGCCTAAAGAGATGGCAAATACTTGACCTAGACCAGAGAACCTAACCAGTTCTTCAAATTAAATGGTGTTATTCATTGGAATCACACCCAAACCACGTCAACCCAGAAAACATCTGATTATGGCTAATCAGTCAATTGCAGATAAAAAGGAACAAAAAAAAAACCTCAAAGCAAGCCCCAGTGATTGTTGATAATTTTAAATAATTACCTTCGAAGTAGGAAGCACCCCCCTCTCGATGGACCAAGGACATTATTAATGGTTGCAGGATGTGGATGGAGGTAGCTCAAGACTGTTTGTCGTGGCTTTCTATGTGGGAGGCCTATGTCCAGCAGTGGACAAAACTTGTAGATGTTTTGGTTTGAGTTTCCACATGTTGTTTTCCATCGCAGCTTTGAAAACGTAGGATCCGAAACCACAGAATAAATATTAGTACAAGTACCGAAACTCACAAAGTTTCTTATTGTACCTTTCTAATAACCCTACGATGGACTTATAACGATGATGCATTCCATACACTATGAACGCCAAAATATGACCACTTCGGAAATGAGACAATGATGACAAATGAGATCGATACACTGCCGGTTTACACTCTAGTCCTTAAAATTCGTTTCAATAATCAAGCAATGGTCGGATAAAACTTGTCAGAATTGTCCCTCTATGCGATTTGTCTCTCTTTTGAGCGCTGACCCTGAGTCGATTTGCTTTGAGGTCAATGCTAAGTAGGAACTGTGACCTTCAATATATCAGCCCCTGTAGAATCGGTACATAATCAGCATTTTGCAAAGTACCAAGACACCACGGCCGCGGTACAGTGGGGTGGTGTAGCGAGTAACGAAGTCGCGTTTGATATGTTAATTCCCATAATTTCGACCTTTTCGCTGCTTTTAAAAGTTGTTGCAATGCGTTCTACTCCATATGAATAAATAACAGTATTCAAGATTGATAGATTATTGGTGCTGTTAATATTTAGTTTACTTAACTGTATTAAAGGTAAATAATAGACCGAACTTTCAGCATAAAGAAGAATATGGGCTTTTTTGACTTTATTTCTCTGCCAAAGACGACTTTCATTTGATTTTATTATACCCAACGGTCACATACACATATTTTATTATAATGGTCGATAATAGACGATGGTGGATATGGTGAAGACCTCTGTGGCACGGAGGGCAATGGTTTGCCTGCGGCGCAGGATGTTGTGGGTTCGATTCCCACCTCGGATCATACATTTATCCCGCAGCGGGAATCGAACCCGCAACCTCTCGCATCTCGACCGGCAACTCGCCCGCGACGCCACTGAGGTCATCATAACTGTCGTATAACTAATAATCAATCTTTCATAATATAAGTAGATAATTAAGTAATAAAAGCGATCCTACAAGTTATTTTTGACAGCAAGTTTTCAAGGTTTTTCTCGTTTTCAAGTATCAAAAGCTTTCAGTCTTATATCCACCAGTTTGGTTCAATGATAAAGTAGTTAGAATCAATTTGCGACACTTCTCTCGCGACACAATAATCTAATTTTAATATTTAAAAGTGACAACATTACCCACGCTCTCTTCGTCTCTACGTTCTGAATACAAAATTGGCGCGTGAATAGGCGGCCATGTTGCTTTTAGCACCCTTTATTGGAAAATGTTTGAGAATAAAACGAACCGCCCTGATTAATGTGTAAATGAGGTGAGATGATATTTCCGTTGCTTCGTAGGAATGAAGAGAGTCTTCAATATTTAATAGCGCATCTTTGGCTCAAACAGAAATTGTTTACTTAACCGAAATGTTTTAGGTATATCAGACGAGGTCCCTAACACGAGAGGGTATCATGTAACAATAGTTATTTGTGCAACAAGAGACCAAAGTTGGTATTTGCTTTGAGTGTTGGTATTGAATCCCGAGTAATCGAAGAATTCTATAATTGAATCACGAGCGTAGCGATGTGCTCAAGATTCAAAGACACGAGAAGTAAATAACTTTAGCCTCGTGTGACACATGCAACTATTCACCTCAGCAGCGAGAACCTAAAAAAAATACAACATAGGTAATAAAAATTAACCAACAGGTATAATTGCGTAAAATAAAAAATAAATAAAAAAAAAGCTTTATTCAGACCTTGCACAACAGAAATTAACTTAAATGTTACAAATTTTTATAATTTAAATATTTGGTTTGTTTGTTAGTAGTTTTAGGTAGAGTTTCTTAAGTGTTATTTTTATTTTATAGGATTATTTAATGTTACTAGTTTTCTGTGCACGGACCGCTTTTAGCGGTAAAAGCCTCCTCCAGCTCTTTCCACCTCTCTCTGTCTCTAGCGGCTCTACTCCATTCATTGCCTGCTACTTCTACTATGTCGTCGCTCCATACCTGGCTTACGTTTCTTGTGGATTGGGTACCAGTTTGTTACGGTTTTGGACCATCTTTCATCTTTAACTCGCTGGACGTGTCCAGCCCATTTCCACTTCAATTGCAAAACTCTTTTCACTGCGTCTTTAGCCTTCGTCTTCTTCCTTATTAAACTGTTCTTAACTCTATCTTTCAATTTTAGGCCTAGGTAGCTCCTTTCCATACCTCTCTGGCATACTTTGATCCTTTCCAGATTATGCACAGTCAGAGGCCATGTTTGGCAGGCGTATGTGAGACACGGAAGCAGACAGGTTTCCATGGCTTTAGTTTTAAGTTGCGTAGTCTCACCACAAACAATGCTGCACCTACTTTCGTGCACGCAGTGCCCTCACACCTGCAAACTGAAAAACCTTTACGAAGCCACTGATAATGCCATAGCCGTGGCAGAGTACTGCTCCAAAATAATTTGACAGAGAACCATCGACGAAAGAAAGAAAGAAAGACTTCCCCCTCCACTATACCGTACCGCTTTTATTAAATAGGTCTCTCGGCTGATGATAGTTCGTCCGTCGTGTTGATTGATATGCTGATGATGATGATGAAATTTATAATTGGAACCTCGAATTATAAACCATCAAGGATTTCCGATTCACCTTCAGTCTTCATCATCAGATCAGCTCGCTGTCACCATATTATTATATTTTCATTGAAATTTGACAGTTATGTATGCGTTCAATTAAACTCAGTCGTATAACGGGATCTGCGTAAAAATCGTCTCGCAATTTGAACAACACTAATATAAGTGAATAAACTTTTAAAAAAAATGTAATGTTATCTCCGACGCGCGACTGGAGTTTACTCCATTCTTGTTTAGAAAACATAACGACTTATCCGTAGCGAATGATTTTACTCCCCATCTATTTGCTTATCGTGGGCCTTATGAAAATCGATTCTTATTAAGTAAACTCCAAAAACGAACAAATAGGTATATAAGAAATCCCATTATGGTTAAGTGCATTATGATCATAAGAACCACCTTAAAGTACACGTACGAAAGAAGGAAAACATACTTATCTTAATAATTTCAGTAAGTAGGCCGGCACCTTGGTAAAGTAGACTACTGCAAAGCAAAGCCAACGTGTTACAAATCCTCAATTAGCAAGGAACACAGCGCCAATAGACAAACGTTCACCAGAGCACAATCGTAATAACTAGCGAAAACGCACATGACACGGCAAAAAAAGGCCGCCGGTGTTTTTCAATCGCATATCACAAAACATAGAGCTTTCGCCTACGCTAACTTTCACATAGGCGTATTGTCTAATACACGGCTCAGTTTATGCCGGCGTTTAAATTCGTTAGGCGGGCAATGTGTTCGCTTGTGAGATCCTAAAAGATTGTAGGTACAGAAAGGGCAGATCTTGATCAAATCAAAATGGCTAACCTACATTACATTACATAGACACACGCCTTTTTCCTGAAGGGGTAGGCAGAGCCTCAATGGGCCGCTTTTCACAGTGGGTTGCACCATCGTGGAATATAGACGTGACAAGTGGTGAGCTCATCGCCGCCATTGCTTCCCACGACTGACTCAACTAACGCTTTCTTCCAGTATTAACACATTCCATAATAAGCTAGCAGCCAGGACAAATCTTATACCAACAAATCATACTAACAAGTCCGGGTAATCCCTTAGTCGGCTTTTACGACATCCATGGGCTAACCTAACAAAATGGCTAACCTAACCTAAACAAAACGCAGGGACAGCCTAAGTAGGTCCGATACTTCGCTTTTCTATTGTGGTTTTAAACCATTGTATGGCATAGGACCTCGGGGATTGGGACCTTGGATTAGGATTGGGATTTGACCTTGGGATTTGGGTACCATTCATTGACCTCAAAATAAATAGACTTCGGCTAGCGCTTAAAAAGATTCCGAACAATTCTGTCAAGTTGTATCCGTCCATTGCTGCTTGACTATTGAACACATTTGAAGGACTAGAGTGTGAGCCGGCAGTTTATCGAACTCATTTGTCTGCGTTCGAATTTTCAAAGGTGCTATATTTCGGCTTTGTTAGTGTATGGAATGCTATGTCCATCGAATAGTTATTAGAAAGTCTTTGGTACCGTTACTCAAAACGGTTATGAAAAACTTCGTGATGAATCTGGTTCACAAATCAACTACAAATACGCACTGAGCCCGGGAAGGTTGGTTTTCGAGCGACCGTCAGAAAACGCGTACCGTCAGCGCTGATTGTACGCGCTGACCGTGTGTTAGTTCTTAGCTGACGGTAAACTAGAATATATCGCCATAGCACGTTTAGTCGATTGATGGACGGACGAGCTCGTCTGCGCGTAGCAATTCATCAGCGCT
Source organism: Operophtera brumata (assembly GCA_932527175.1). Taxonomy (NCBI): domain Eukaryota; kingdom Metazoa; phylum Arthropoda; class Insecta; order Lepidoptera; family Geometridae; genus Operophtera; species Operophtera brumata. The sequence continues at coordinate 12,060,012 of OW052238.1, read as the reverse complement.
GCACTGTAGTCGTTCGTGTAACCATCATTGATTCGGCTAGAAATATTGATGTGGCTTTAATTCTTCTTCTTATCGTGTCGATGCTATATTTATATGTATTTCAATTTTTTTTAGAGTATTAGGTGGCCACCTTAATCGCATTATGTGGCCACGTTGAGGTCTTCCAACGTACAGATGTTGGCACGAGGGGCACACCAACAAGTGTGGCATGGTCTGTGTCGGAGCACCGCAGTCGCATTGGGTAATACATGGGTCCCTGAACCCCCATTTGCACAAGTTGAGTCTGCAGCGGCCAACCTGAGTCCGGAGTCGATTTAGCAACTTCGACACGGGCCACTGCAGATCGTGTCCTGGTAGCTGCTCCTTTGGGGTGTTAAAGTCAGGGGGCGGGGGTTTTTTTTAGTTACACAGTATACATCTGGAGACATCTGGCTTTCATTGATATAGCTACGCTCGACCGACGACGTCAGCACTCACCGTCGCGTCCGTCGAGCACTGAATCCAGCCTGAATTGCGAGTGCACTCTTACTCATCCAGTGATACGACTCGTAGGCAGGTCGTAGCAGTGACTAAATAACACAAAAATTGACATCAAAATGTAAGCTTCGGTGGGGTACGAGTATAACGCAAAATTACCTATCTTGAAATTACTAAAATTATTAATATTATTAAAATTACCTAGATTTGATTTTTAACGGACTAAATCAAGTACAATATTTAAATTAAAAATATGTATTGATACTACATTATATTTCCGAGGGATCACTGTACCAGAAACACGGTAGGACAATATATTCTAGATAGTTTTTTTTTTACTATTTTTTGCCTAGATTCGATTGTTTATTAGAATGGTACATATTATTTGGTAACGAAATTAGATAAATAAAATCAATAAAACAAAGCCGAGGGTTTACTGTAGGGGTTTTGTAAAATTATCTATATTTTACGAGATATTCAATAATAACCGCTTTTTTGAGAGGCGCGAGGTGTTTTTTTTAATAAAGATTTCTGCCTGGTGTTGGCGCAGTCTCAGTCTCAGCGAGCGATCCAAATCCAAACCAATACGATTTTCAGATCATCATCATCATCAGTTTGTAGAACTAAACGCTGGATATATGCTGCCTGCATTCACCGACTTCCTTAAAATACATATAGTCGGTGACCCATCGAGTACTAACTGCTTGAAAATTGATTTCACCAACATAGCGCTCAGAATTAGCAAGTTGAAATAATATAAAATAACATAACACTCAACAGTACCATACATAGTCCTGACCCCACACTAGGATTCCCTGTGTCGTGGGTATCAGGAACTACGAGTACCATGTCACCGTAACATCCAGACCCGGAACAAATGTTTGCAGATCAGACAAACATTTGTCCCGCAGCGGGAATCGAACCCGCAACCTCTCGCATCTCAGCCGGCTACTCGTCCGACGCGCTACAGAGGTCGTCAAATGGCAATGGACAGGCCATATTGCTCGGAGAACCGACAATGGCTAGGAAAAAAAGGGTTTTGTGCGGCAACCATTCAGATCCTACCTTGATTTAAATAAACCGAGGCATTCACATGGACTTGCCCCATCTGGTCGTGCGCGCTGTGTAACTCTTTGAGACCGGCATCACTTGCGTATGTGAGCTGCGTATCCCGCTAAGTGGATCTCCATTTTAACTCCTGAAACAAGCCGGTGGCTTTCAGTCGGATCTCGGCATTTGCATGATTGGCATTACGCTGATTACCTCCCCCCCTCACCACCCCAATTCCTCACTCGTACCAACTGCTGAAGACTTAAACGTATGCAAATTGACCTTTTACTGTTTTAGGAGAGAGCGGCATCGATTTAGCAATTTTTGTGCAAACAAATTCCGAGATTTGAGTTGAGTGAGATTTTCATTGTTTTTAATTGTGATCCACGACTTCGCAGGGAAGCAGTCTACCAAGGTTTGAAGTCAAATGCCAATCTATATGCATACTATTTATGTACCTATATAGAACAGCGAGAACTCAAGCTTACTGTAGTTGCGTCTAAAGCGTCTAAGGACCATTCTCCAGAACCCATACAATAGGTACGAACGTAGGTAATGCAAGTAAATAGGTAAAGAATACGTGATTATGTACTTACCTACTTTCTTAGCTAAGCGTCCCGTTGTTTGGACTAAAATCTCCCCCCACCCCCCGCCAAAGTGCTTCAGAAGTGTCGTTTATGTACTCAAAGTGTATGCAAATAGATGTTTTAAAATTTTAGGGAGCGAATGCCACTTTGCTCCCAGTAGCACTTGCGAATATCAAAATGTAAATTTACCCTTTTATGTTTACAAATCTTGTAAATGAAAGCATTCGTTTTATTGACTTTGCTCTGGTTCAAATTGGAGCCTATTTTGGAATATACACCATCAAAACTTTCATTTGGATTTGAATATTATGTAGATAGGTTTACCTACCTATTTACCATCGGCCTTCTTCTTGATTCTCCTAGATTTTAGTCATACGGAGTACCTAATATCTAACGGAATTATAATATAAGTGAGTACCTAGATTTGGTTATAGTTGAAATGTTTGTTATTAGCAAAAAAAAGAAGACTATTTCAATTTATTTGAATTTTTTAGAAATTTTGCTTTTATTATAATATTATATCGCAATATATTTTAATATACATATTTGGATTTAACTAAAATAGACAAAATAAGCAAACTTCTCCTACTATAAAAACATCTGGCATTGTCACGAGTGGGGGACGATGATACTTTTTTCCCAACGACTCCCAGTGGGCCACACAGATGGGGAAGGCTGGGAATTAATACTGTGAATGAATTTTCAGCAAAAGTTAGCTATTGTCACTTTACCTTCAACCTCGTGAAGACGTTAGACTTTGGAGGTATTGCAATCTGTTTGGTAAAATGGACATGTCAGCCTAAACTGTTGCGCAATAAAGTGTTAAATAACACTGATTATGTTCTGTCAATCTCGTTAGCGTGTAATAGAGAAGTAGGAATAGGAAGGCATGTTCCGATCCAGTGCTCACGTGATGTAGCTCTCAGCGGCTCCGGTTACAGAATGCCTGTGCTGTGCCAACGTTATAACTGTGGTGAGAAAATACTTACAAATACAAGATAAATAGGTACTTATAGGTAGCTGACTGAATAAGAAAATAATAATTGGACCAATTGGTAGGATTATAGGTATGCCGGCCGCCATGTCGAGTATGTTGAGTATGTTGGCTTTCGGCCATGTCCAAAGATAAACTAATCACTAGGTACGTACCTACGTTTTAGTGATGCCATTTTGCTGCAAGGGGGTAATAGAAGCGCAAAATTGGTAATCGCAAGAACGTCATTTCAAATAGAAACAGCATTGAAATCGATTGAAACCGATAGCAACAGCGTTACCTAATCGCGCCAAATTACGTTAAGCTGTTGCTATCGGTTTCAAACTATTTGAATGCTGTTTCTATTTGAAATGACGTTCTTGCGATTACCTATTATGCGATATTTATCCAGTCTAGTTGCAATCAAGCTTTTTATGTAAGATGCGGAACTTGATGCGTAAATTAAAACTGATTGAAACTGATAGAAACAGCGTTACGTAATCCGCTAGCTGAAGTCGTGTTCTATACTAATTCTACACCTCTGTGGCGCGGTTGGCGATGGTTCGCCTGCGACACAGGAGGTTGCGGGTTCGATTCCCGCCTCGGAACAAATATTTGTGCGTTCTGCAGATATTTGTTCAGGGTGTTCTGGGTGTTTTCTATGTATAATAAAAAATATCTATCTATGTATTGTATTATATTAAGTATATCAGTTATCTAGTACCCATAAAACAAGCTCTGGCTTAGCTTGGGGCTAGATAATGTTGTGTGAACTTGTCCAGCATTATTTATTTATTTATTTATTTATTTACCTATATCATTAACAACTAGTATAATAGTGCTAATAATTGTGAGAGCGCAAAATGCTCCCTTCTAGATTCATCGCCAGAACTTGATTCGGCAATGTCCTTTTAATGCAGGAAGTAGGTAAGTGGTACGTGTTTTTTTTTTTTATCTAATGTCTCGACAAACTGATGTACGGCCCGCCTGATGGTAAGCGGTTACCGTCGCCTATGGACATCTGCAACACCAGAGGTATTGCCAATGCGTTGCCTGCCCTGAAGTACGAAATTGAATTGAATTGATTATTGAATTGTACGAAGCTACATTCACTCATATGAGCTAAAAAGTGGCAGAGATTGTCTTACCCGGCTTTTCTAGACAAAAAGAGATTACCACATGGGCAAACGTGTGTCTTGATTACGTCTTGAGTTTGTAGGACGTGTTAAGGCGCTCAGCGAAACCATTTCGCTGCGGGATATAGTAGGTTGTGGGGAAGCGTCCAAAGCTGTGGTAGATGCAGCAGACGGTAAATTAAAATGTCTCATAATCATCAACCATACCATTATATGAGACTTAACCTAATACAATAAATGCAATGGGAGATTTGCCATAATCACATAGACTTGTCCAGCATTATTTATTGATTTTAAAATCTATTCATAATCACCACTTTGGCAAGCCGCGATAAGTGATCGCAGTATTTGTGTGGAGATCTCAGGTGGATGCAATCCCCTGGTGTAATCCTTTAGTCGATTTTTACGACAGCAAGGAAGGAGACGCCCTTTCAAATTAAAAAACAAATATGTTTGGAACTTTGATAACTGTACCTACCTACCTAAATAGTTCAGCAATTAAACCATAACTTCATTCAACGACATTGATATTCACCAATCCCGAATCGCTCGTCCAAAACACAAATATCAAATGTCCATTGAGGTGTTGGTACACATTGTCACATTTTTCGTTCATTTAAACTTGTCATTGGCCAGTGGGGCGAGAAACACGCGATACGCTCGGTGGTTTTATTGTTTCAAAATTGACAAACATTACGAGGTTTTTGTTTCAATTTAAATTAAACCAACAATAATGGCAATGGCTTGGCCATTCAGATGTCTTGCATACACTTTGAGCCCGAAAACTTGATGCAGGTAGAGTCATCTAGCGGGAAAATATTTCTACTGTGCCTCGTGTCTGTAAATATAATAAGCAACTACACGGATTTTAGTACAGAAAAACCAAAAAGCGCCCCTAGCAGGCACCTTGAGAACCTCAATTTCCACCACCTCTACTCAAATTCCAAATTCCATTTGGTGTATACCACACGCCCGTGTAGTTGTTGTTGACGCGTCCACTCGTCAACAGATGGCCCTAATAAGAGGCTGTAAATTCATATTGGCCGACGCAAAATTTTGTTATCCAGAAGGCCTAGTCTAGAATTAAAATTTTGCGTCGGCCAATATGAATTTACAGCCTCTTATTAGGGCCATCTGTTGACGAGTGGACGCGCTATAGGAAATGTAGAATTGCTAGCGCTATGTGTTGACGAGACAAACTGCGTGATTAGAGCAGGACGCATGTATATAACTGTCGTCATTGGGTGGTTTGATAGTTCTACGGAATGATCTATAGTGGTAGAATAGTCTGGGTTTCAATTGCTCACGTACCTATATAAGCGGAACTTGATATGATGATGATATGACTCACTCAAGGAGCAGTCAGTCGTAAATTAGCTATGTGCGAATCAATCAAGTGTCTTGAGAGTGGGTAATTGGTGAACAGTGCAGTGCAGCTAGTCTTAGTAAACAGTGAATTGGTGTTTTTGGATAACTTTATTAGAAGTGTAATTTTGGTTAAACCACAGTTCAGTGTGTTTTATCCCGAACCTAGCTCGTAACATTATCTATAGGTATTAGTGTCACTAACGTGTTCAATATATTCGGATGCGTCCGTATTGATCCCATGGATTCAACACTAAGGTATAGGTACCTACATAAGCAAGTAGGTACCGACCTAATTCTGTTGGTTACCAGAAACTTGTTTAATCAATTAATAATCAATTTGTTTCCTATTAATAGTTGAATTGACATCAAGTTAATGAGTATGAGCGTGGCTTCCATAATACGTATCATGTTCATTGAAGATAAACATCTGTCCGCATCTCTAGTACCTACCTACCTCTGACTCGACCCTACCTACCTTCTGACCGCAAGTAGGTAGGTACCTAGATTTTCCAATGCACAACGTTCTTCAGTATTTACAGTTCAGTGAACCGTACACAGTATTTCAATGGTTATTCTGTTTACTCTAATGCATAATATCCAAAGTACTGTCTAATGAAACCCCAAACGATTACAATTATGATCTAGCCGTTACCGATAAACACAGACTTTTTTCAATTTCCCTATGTTGCTGAGACTACGAGTATGAGGCTAAGTTATGAGCTATGGCACAGAGACTTTCGATGTAAGCTTGGTTGTGTGTGACAGTATTGGCGCGGGTCGACTGATTTCATGCCACCACTTGCAAACGTGCCACGTCCCTGGTGCGCAGGTTGCGGGCTAGCTCCAACACCGTGCTGGTAATAATCGCTGCTAGGGTGGATTGCCTTTATACATGGCACTGCTGCGAGCAACACCTGCCCAGCAATCGTCTTTTATTATGTACCACCTACCTTTATGTGTTTTGCTTGAAACAAATGTTTGTTTTTATTTATTTTTATTTTAGTATTGGCTAAGCCAGCATTGCAGGTCTAAACTCAACCAAATGGAAGAAGAAAACAGTCATGACAAGAAAATTATTAGATCGTATTCCTTTAGGCACGTACAGTCACGTCGATAAATGGGTCCTTACTCCATATGTTTGTGATTTTTGAAGAGCTATTAAAGTTAGAAAGACCGTTTCTTGAACTGTTTGCGAGAGTAAGGTACGTGGTAATTACAACTGCTTTAGGGTGGTGGTCAATCACCCGTCTACGGGCTGGACGGATGTAAAGGGTTTGAATCTCTTCACAGAGCTTCAAATAATTTTCACCCCTGCGTGAGGTACGGATGGATGCTATATTGAAGGTGACTGTGCCTAGAATCAATACGCGATATGGCTTAAACTAAGTCTAGGGAAAGCCCAGTCTTAAAATATCCCCTTCACTTAACGTGATTGATATTGTTAGGAGCTTGGGTTAAAAAAAACACGTTAAAACAGCAGTTTATCCAAAAATGCACTTTCAATACAATTATCCAAAAAGACTGATTCACTCTTCACTATGACATGACTGTACTTCACTACACTGTTCATTACTAACTCTGTAATCACGCTCAAGTCACTTTTCTAAGTTTACAACCAATACAAATCTTGAACGTTCTGGTACTATCAAGTATTCAATAGAACTTCCTCGAACTATCCAAAGAGGACAGATGTATACTTGCGTCCTGCTCTAATCTCACTCTAATCCAGTGTGCCTACTTGACCACAGATGGCGCTTAGCAATTCTGAGTCGACTCCTCGACACATGACACTAAGAGGCACTATAAGCGTTTACGGCAATCGGTTGGCGTAACAATATATATGATTACCTACTTTGGTTTTACATAAAATCATCTCACGTAATGCATAAGTGTATCTACAATAATTGTACGCGACAACAATGTAGCCGGCACGTACCTATCTACTGATGAACCCTATAAAGTGTGAACGCAGAAGCCAACGGGGTATTTTGCGAAACGATTTCACCGTGGTTGTAACCCGAGCGGTGTACAGCTCGGAGCCTGCGGTCGCACGACGATAACACTGCGAAATTGCGCGCGCGCACAACCCGTGACACACACACGTTTACACGAAACGACGTTGATATCTGCTATATCACTTACAAACGCTTATAAAAATCAATAGGTACAGCGAGGGCAGTTCGACCAAGTTTCACCATTGTTTCTCGCAAATTATTCTCAAAACACATGTCACAAAATACAATTCTGGTAGCATATAGCTGATCTAGCAGGGTTTCTCTCTCCTCTCAGTAGGTTTACGTTTGTAGAGGAACAGAATAAAAGAGTATTACAAAGGTCGTGGATTCGGAAGAGTTAGTTTTTTAGCGATAAGACTGTTATTTGTCGTTGTGTTCAATCTCGTTTAATTGTATTATTGTTAAGTGCTTAGGGTGGTGGGTATAGTACCTACGATAAATAATATGCATTCACTCACGCATTCCTTCGGATACAGCAGTGAGCTATCGTCCCTAACCTTTCTAAATGTTAACGTCATCTCCGGTCTAGCTCACTTAATTAGTATCTACTTCTACTCTCCTACATATCTCTGCAAAGGTATGTCCAGCACTTATAGTGTCTTTTATCTTTGCTGGAACCCCTTTAACGCTTACCTGTACCTTCTCTCGGTTTGATCTGTTTGTTTGCATTAGATCCGTCAGTGTCCACATACCTTTAAGTCCACTAAAGTACTGATAGGTATTGATGTGTGCGAGCTGGTAGCCGCACGAGGTCTCGTCTTACGCGTCACCGATACATTAACCAATAGTTTAACTTGATTATATCGGCTTACAACTGACCACTTTGATGTAGCTTCACTTTGTTCTTGTGTTTACGTTATTATTAATATGAGTCTGTGAAGTTCCACTACACCCTTCCCTCCTTCTTTGTCTCTGTTGTCATGTTGGCTAGTTGGGGACCGATCCTTCAAGTAGCAGTCTTATCTAGTTCATCCTGTCATCACCCTCTAAGCTGGGTATCTCTCTGGGCTCTCTGGGCGTTCCGCGTGGCTGTCGTCGGTCGTCTCGTACCTACATACTTACGTAGATCTTAGTAATTTGGTATATAAGTATCATTTATTTTGTGCGATTGAACTTTGTGCACGAAATGAGATGGATTCAGGGCGCCGCACTGTGAATTTTTTCATAGTTTTTCGTATAAAGTATAAACGGTCACTCAGTTGATCGTCGGGAACAGTGACATAGGTACTAAGAAGAAGAATAGGTAATTGGACCAAGTATTCGAAGATATTTATTGTCAACTGGCCGAATGATTGCATCTTCTCGCTAGCTGGAGACTTACTGAAGAACTGAACTGATTTCGCGACTAAGCATTTATATATTCTTCATTCGGAAGACATCTAGTTTCTAAAGTTTAACAGTGCTTTTGTACTTGGACTTGTTGGTATGATTGTGGGTATAAGATTTGTCCTGGCTGCTTGTTTATTAAAGAATGTTCTATTACTAGAAGAAAGCTTGCCAAGTCCGTCGTGGGAAGTAATGGCGATGAGCTTACCACTTGTCACTGACGCATCAGCTGAAAATCAGCGCTGAGTAGGTAGGATAATCTACCTACTCCGCATTATGCTGAGCTGATGCCATTTTGGCGCAACTTTTTGTTTCCTTTGATTATTTGTTTCCGACAGATTGGATGCGTGGCACATTTTATTTTTTATTTTCAATTATTAATAATTGTTGTTCTAACTATTTTTAAATTTTTTGTAATTGTATTTTCTTTTTAACTTAAGTGTCTCAATTATGTTTTTATATCTGTTTTTTTATGTTTTTGGTTGTTCTTTTTTATTTATTTATCTGCTTTTGCCCTACTGTATTCCTAGTATTCTGTTTGTTTTTTGTTGTGTGCCAAATAAATGTTATTCATTTCATTTAATTTTTGTCACGTCTGTATTCCCAGTGCAGCCCATAGTGAAAGTGTGCACGTTCCCATGCGGTGAAAGGCTCTGCCTACCCTTTCGGGGAAATAGTTGTGCGTCTATGTATGTATGTGTGATATGGGTTTGTAGCAGCGGTCTCCCTAATGTTTTACCAGCACAAACTCTGGAGACGACAATTTCTAAACCAAATTCACATGAAAAGACACTTTATATAGATATCTAAGGTTCTATAAGTTCTCAAACATAACCAAAGAATCGAACCCCTTAACATTGCAAAGCAATCCAACCACAACGCAGACAGCAGTTGTTCAGTATTTAGTCGAGATTACGTCCGTTTACCAAGCGAGCCGCGATGACCGCAACCGACGCACACTGCCATCCAGAAATATATATCGATATCATGGATGTACGTACTCGTATGTTAGGGCCTACACATGGAGGTATGGCCTACTTAACCTACCGAAGTGTCATCCGTGTTTTTAACCCCCGACGAAAAACGAAGGGGTGTTATAAGTGTGGCGTGTGTGTGTGTGTGTGTGTGTGTGTGTGTGTGTGTCTGTCCCATCGTAGCTCCCGAACGGATGAACAGATTTCATTATTATTTAATTTGTTTGAAAGGTGTATTTGTCGGGAGTGTTCTTACCTTTGTTTGATCAAAATCGGTTCAGCCGTTCAGTTCGTTTCGTTCAATTAATTACTTGTTAGTAAAATACGAAGCAAACTACCCTGCCGAGGCTCTGCATTTCGCGTGTTCACTCCAACCTCCCGTGGTCCTTAGTTAAAGCACAGATACAATAATTATATTCTAGTTACACTCAAAGTCAAGTTTTTTTTTGCTTTGTGTATTTTTTTTTCAGTTTGTAGTTTTTAGTAGGTTTTCAGTCCATTCGGCCTGTTCAAACTTTTTATGTAACTATTATTATTTTTAATCGTGAAAACCTCCTAATAGCCTTCTGCTTTAACTTCTTTTATTTAATTTGCATGTATGTGCAGCTGGGTTTCCTTATAATAAACATAAATAATATAAATAAAAGTATTTTATTGATTGAAATCACAAGAATCATTTTGAATCGTCTTTTTATCTAAATTTACTCCTGTTCCAGCGTGACCAAAACTAGAAGAATCAGGCAACAAACACGGCGTAGCTTTATTTATTAGGTACATTGTAATGATCCTTCTTACTAATAATATAGGTGGGAAGCGTCTGTGTGGCGCCTGGAGAACAAGGAGAAGCTGATTCAAAGAAAAAAGAGAACCAACTTAAAAACTTACGGTTATACGAGCCGAATCACCGAGAGATGCACCACACAAGTGCTATCCATTTCTCTACAAGTCTTTATTGTCATGTTAAAGTACCATCAATTCTCCCTCTTCTGGGGCTGGTCACAGAAACAGTCTACCTCCTCATCGCCAGGATACTCGTCTCTAGATCGTAAGTATGTCTGTCCGAGACATATCGTGTCAAAAAGTTACATTGTTTCACATTTCTTCCCGTTAACTACGCTGGTAGGTACCAAATCCTGACGAACTTTTGAAGTCGCCCGAAGTTTCGCATGAACATGGAGATATTAGGGGCATTAGGTATATAGGAGAGGAGTAAGTCCAGCAATGGACGTTTACAGTTTAGACTTAAATTTAAACATTAATAAAAATTAATAATTACTTTAATTTAAATTTTCACAGCTACCACGCGCAAGGAAAAACTCTAAGCACCTATCGAGTTATGGCTATGTGGACTCGCAAGTCGCAAGGCCTATAATGCCATTATGATGCGTTCAAGCAACAAAGCACACAGTCATCCACTTGTCTGCTAACTGCAATCATAATGTTGCGCGTTTTGTATAATGTAACTGCTGTAATGTGCTTAGCATTCGTCGGTGAAAGCCGTTAATTCACTTATGAATAGCAACGAGCATGGAGTAGGTATGGAGACTACGCGCAATGGTAGTGGTACCACGTGTTTAATCCCACAATATTATAAATATCAAAGTTACGTTTTTATGGTTATATGATTTATGTTTGGATGGTTGTATATTTATTAAACAATCAAGTCAATACGGCTGAACCGATTTTGATGAAATTTGGTCCACAGATTGATTATGACCTGGATTGAGCTATTTAACCACGTAAAACGCGCGCGTTACCGTAAGTCCTATAGACACCTGAAATTTGGAGGGTAAATTCCTTTTTAGGTCTAGGGGTGCACTAAGAAAGGAATTTCCAAAATTTACCCCCTGAATGGATGCAGTGTGGTGTTCAAGTTTGTATGAAAGAAAGAAAGAAAGAATGAAACGTTTATTTATGACTGAACATTCAAAGACACACACATGCAACACGCAAAAGCAAACATCATAAAATAAAAAACTAAAACAAAAACACAGATATAATAAATAAGGCAATTTGTGTGTGTGCCTGACGTAAGCCACAAAAGGGTCCTCAACTCAGCGAAAAAAACACCACGCGTACGAAGTCTCGGGCGTTGCACTAGTTACGCAAATGGTGGTAGCAGTAAGGCAAAATGGTAGCTAGTGCTTCGCAAATCGATTATTTTTAAAATTATTCTTGTGATATCTATGAATAGAACACTTTTGAGTTTTACTTTGGGAAAGTCTACGAAATAATGTAGGTATCTAACCAGAAAATCGTTAAGAAATAGTTACATGATTCGAGGTCATTCAACACACTATAACATCCTCATTATCAGCCTTTAAAAGTCGACTGCTGGACATACGCCTTCCCATAGAATGCCAGCACGAACGATCTTGAGCCGCCTCCATCCACCAATATCCTGCGACCTTTATATAATGTCCTTGGTACATTATACAGGGTGTAACATAATATCCCTATAAGCCCGGGGAGGGGGTATTCTACACATCAGTGTGAATAACTTTAATTCTACGACTTTTTAAATTTCGAAGTTTTTCATTCATTAAATGCCTTGTAAGAATCCTGAAATTCCTCCAAAAACGTACGTAAAACAAAATGAGGACGTTACGGTACGCTAGGGTACCTTGCGTGGGGCTGCCTTATGTTCTGTTAGGTACATTTTCTGGAGGAATTTCAGGAATTCGTAGAGGAATTTCAAGATTTTTACGAGGCACTTCATGAACGAAAAACTTCGAAATTTAAAAAAGTCGTAGACTTAAAGTTATTCGCCATGATGTGTAGAATATCCCCTCCCCGGGCTTATAGGGATATTATGTTACACCCTGTATAAAGGCCTTCACTGCGTCGTATAGTGCGTGGACACACCACACCGCACATAGTAAGTACCTACCTACTTGTACTACTGTATATATTCTGTGCATGTACTTAGGAGCTTCTCTGGTTGCGGCCATCATAATTGTATCCGTGCTCTGTGGTAAATAAGCTTTAGGTCCCGCTCGGAAGGCATTAATAGCTTGTTTTTGCCATCTACACTATGATTATTTATAGTAAAACGGTTGTTTCTTGGTATTATTCAGCGCTTTACAAAGTGACTGCTCCGACATTATCTAGTTTTTCGCGTCGCGGAATGGGTTTCCACGTCATTAGATATCGCATATTGACTTACGATGGATTTTATTATTCATTGTTTCTGGTATTTATTCATTGTTTAATGGTATTTTACGTTGTTTATGCGTTGCATCCATCAAATGAGTTGTTATTTCACACATTTATGTTCGCTTTCTAGGTAATTGTTGTAAGTTACAGATTGTAGAGATGGTTATTGTGATAAGTGATATTTGTTAAGGGTGTTCTGGGTATTTTCTATGTATAATAAAAAATATCTTTATATCAGTTATCTAGCACCCATAACACAAGCTCTGCTTAGCTTGGGACTAGATAATGTTGTGTGAACTGTCCAGCATTATTTATTTATTTAAAAACGTTTATATTTGGTATAATTTCAAGTTGATACGATAATATTGATTTGATGTAATAGGTACTAGCAGCACCCCGCGGTTTCACCCGCGTAAGTCTCGATCCCGTGGGAATATCGGGATAAAAATATGTGTTATTCCGGGAGTCAAGTTACCTCCATTCCAAATTTCATGCGAATCCGTCCAGTCGTTTCAGCGTGAAGAAGTAACAAACACACTCACACACACAAACTTTCGCAATTATTATATTAGTGGGATTATGTTTTTCCTGTTGCGAGGAATGGAACCTTTAAAACCGAGTTGTCTTTATGAACAACAGCTTTTATTTTTTTGTAGGGATTTCTTGCCTATTTACGTAGTATTTGTAAGGACTTTCATACCAATGTTACGTAGTATGTAATGACTTTCTTACAAATGTTACGGTACTTTCTTACAAATGTTACGTATGAGTCGGTAGGTAGGTACGTGGTATCTAAAGCGTTACAATTAAAAGTGATAGGTTACGGTTCTCAGCTCAATTATATTAAATGAAGTGAACGCTGGTTGTTTCCCGCTTTGGAACAATAACGATTATCAGTAGGTGGAATCTCGAACAATGACACTGCGCTAATGGTACGGTGCCCATCAATATCAAATTAACTGAAATTTTAAAAGGGGCAAAAGCAATATATTTGTAAGGAAAAATCAAATACACAACTAATATTTGTATATAAACCTAGGACAAAATATGGGAAGAAAAACAACATTTGATGGAGCACATATTTAGGAAGCCACAGGTCACTTTGTAGGTAATTATTATAGGTAGGTACCTACATAACTAGTAGCTACAATAACACACATACAATATAATGTAGTATACAAAAAACACCCAACAGTCACGTACATACATTAGGTAGTCCTGATCCCACACTAAGATCCCCGTGTACCTACCCACGGCACAGAGGAATCTAGTGTGCGATAAGGACTATGTACCTATGGTATGTGACTGTTGGGTATTATGTATGTATTTCTTACATAAGTAATAAGTTTATAGGTAGGTTCTTTTTTTTTAGAACATTCTTCTGTTAATTTATTGATCGGAACCGTGAGCTGATTACACTACTACAGGCTATTAATCATCGAAGAGTTCTGCTGTCCACCATCACCAGATCGGCTCAGTGTCACCCCTAAGGTGTCACCATAATATTGTATTGTCATTGGAACTTGTCAGGTATGCCAAATTTCAGCTCAATCGGATGCCAACAGGTGCTTGTAAATTGGATTACAAATTTTGAACCGGAAAGATGCTAGTTTATTCAAATGTTTGAATAAACCTCCTTCGGGCAGTCGGGTATAAATAGGGGCTTCATTGGTTTGTCAACTTATTACACCTTTAAAGTTCAGCGACGTAATATTTTCAGGGAAACTTTCGTTTTACCATTTTTAAATGCAGAGATTTGCATGCCATGATTTCTGAACAAGACATTTATTTTATGAAACCTGGACTAAGAAATCTTTAATAAAGATATATTTTTATTACATCGTGTCCATCATTTGGCAAAATTACAGACAGCAGACACCTTTAGCCGAGTTCTCACGTATAACTTAACTGTCCAAAGCGTTACTCATCACAATTTAAAAATTAAAAGTTATTGTTTTATGAAAACGTGTGAGAATGTTTAATTAAATAAATGGGATAAACGGAACTTAGCGCATCCGAAAGTGATAAACACTGCACTGCGACACACAAGGACGCACTGTCATAGAAAACAGGGGCCCATTCGAAGAAATACTACAAATTTTAGCGCGGCTCTAATTCTTTTACGCGATAGTTAAAAGTTAGTTATGTGGAATGTTCAGCCAAAGAATAGACACCCTCATCTCCTCCTGTGGATGCCGTAAAAGCCAGTAAGGGATTACACCAGGGGATGGGCAGCAGTATCGACCGAGTACCTACCAATACTACGATTTACCAATCAGCCTGCCAAGCGTGGTGTTATTTTTTTAACATTGATACACCTTTGTTTGGCCACGATCTCACCTGTTGGTAAGTGACGATGTGGCCGAAGATGGAGCAAAAAGGTCTAGAAGGAATTCACTCTAGCCTTGAAGAGACCCAGATTATAGTTTTTAGGAAAGACAGACGACGGTAGTGTATTCCACTCCTTAGCAGTTCGCATTATAAAGGTAGAACTGAAACGTTTAGTACGAATAGAGGGTATACTAATGAGGTAAGGGTGGTACCGAGCCGTGCGCCTGCTCGTCCTATGATGAAAAGGAGATGGTGGGATGAGATCATGAAGTTCCTGGGAGCATTCCCCGAAATCGAAGAAGAAAGGCACGCAACCTTACGGCGGTGCTCGAGACTCTGGATCTTAGTCTCCGCCATATGTTGCTCACCTATAAGCCTGAAAGCTCTGCGTTAGATCGAGTGATGATGGCAAATTAGCCCATAGCATTCTATGGCGGAGGCCTCTTCCATTTGTGGACGTCTGAAAGCTGCTGATGATGAAGAGCACCACGCCGGCACACGTACAAAATGAGTAGCTATCCTACTTGCTAGGCTAATCCGAGCGTCACAGCTCAGTGGCTCGCTATCTTACTATTCTGTTTGAGATTCTATATGAGCGTGGTACTATTTCGAGCCGGGCTGAGCATTCTTATTCCGCCTCTCGCCGATTCCGTTATATTTGGCAGTTATCAAATACGGGCTTATTGCTGGCACACCTACCTAAAAATAAAGATGAATGCGATTCAACCCAGTTTGGGTTTTCATATCATCTTGTAGTATCCTGTAGGTTGCTGGAACCTTGGAATGACGGGTCAAGTAGATGGCCCACCTGATGTCAAGCGATTCCCACCGCCACCAGACACATCCACCAAGGACGCGCCCTATGTGGCATTGCACTGCGCCCGCCACCCTGAGACATAAAGTCTCATGTGCCTGTTATTTCATCGGCAACCATACCCTTCAAACAGGAGCACAACAATGCGAGCACTACTGCTTTGCGGCAGAAATAGGTATGGTGGTAGTACTTCCCCGGACGAACTCTTTCACAAAAAAGTACTATCCGTGACCCAACGCTTATTTACCTACTTACGGTACCTACCGGCTACGCTTTACCTGATGCTTCGTTGTTGCGGCCCAGTTCGCCCCGGTAACCAAGCGCCGGCTACCTGGTTTCTACGTGAATCGGTTCTTAGTAAAATAATAGGATTACACTCAATTCTATGACGACTTCACAAGCCGATTATGTCATTTGTTTGTCTACAGATTATGGCTAAGCACTCGAGTAGGTAGCATTACAGAGTTGCCTAACCACTACAACTAACTTTTTCCAAATGCCCTGCTTGTTGATGCGAGAAATAATATAATTATAAGCCATATTCATCATCTGCAGGTCTTTAGACGTCCAGTGCTGAACATGGCCTAATTATGTGTCTATGTATGAATTAATTATGTGTCTTACATGTGGTAAGAAAGTGATTAACGACACTGGGACTTTTTTGGTCCATCCACCTTTAAACACTAAGAGATTTTTGGTAATAGTAGACCCATAAGTAGATATATTAGGGAATAGTTTTTCAAAATCGGTCACCATGCCGATTATGAGTACATGGTACTCATCGCACCGGGAATCGAACCCACACCTCTGGAGTCTCAGCCGGCTACTCACCCGCAGGCCGTGCTACAGAAGTTATTATAATTTTGTAAAAAAATCGTCAACCTGGCAGTTGTTCAGAATGTCCAGTCACCTCAAAGTCATCCTATCCGATAGGCCAACAAAAATTAGTTCCGAATTATTCAATGTGCATCCTGAGCTCATCGAAAATTGGTTTCGTGCGAGTTTCGTACGCCCTCACGGCGTCATATGCCCTCGACTTCGGCTACGCTTTTGGTGGTTAGATGAAGCGAGCGCGGGAGCGGAACCTGCTGGTTAACTACAACATACCATGGAGTATAGGTATCCATAGGCAAGTCCAAATTATTTATTTAGTACATGCCCACTTTTAAACCGACTAAAGCAAACCAAGACCCACCTTGGGTTATGATTTTAGCAGACTATGTATTCACGTATGTATGCAAGTTTGTTTATCTGTTCCCTCGTAGCTCCGAAACTACATACCTTTTGACGAATGAGATATCTTATAGGTGTGCGTTCCGTGTCTTGGCGCCGGAAATCGGTACTGGACAGAGCAGTCCACCTTAGACCAGGAGGGCAATTCTCGTGCTTTAGAGATTAAGTCGAATTCGACATATGTCAAAAAAAGATGGCGAAGGTCGAATAAAATCTTAATTTGCTATTCTCGTGATGTCACAAATAGACATAAGTCGACCAAAATCATTCAAATCGAATACAATTTGATGGTTATTGTGACATTTTCGTGTCATTTTTTGTAGACATTCATGCTTCGACATTATCTCTAATTTAGAGATAATCTCTACAATCCGAGAATTGGCCTCCAGATCCGACAAGAAAACCGGCGGCTCAGGACAGACCTGGGGTGATCCGCGGGGTTGGAGGGGGCACATTGGTGCCATCTCTTCGGCTGATTCATTCATGTAGTGTACATCCGAGCGCGTAGACGGAGGATCGCACTGACAAAACCCTGATCCCTTCTTTTTCTCGGAACCGTCTGAATGTGAACAGTTGCATGTAAATTGTACTGCCACGGTGCCTGCCACTGGCATATCCCTCTTTTTTTTTAAAAACTATTGATTACAAGCAGATTGCAAGCATATTACCGCTACTAAGTACTAACTGGATTACCTAATCGTAAACCAGTCTAGCCAGAATGCCAAACAAAACTAGCAGTCAATATCAGCCAAGCCAAGCTATATCTGTCTACAAACCAGGGTTTCAATTGCTCGTCAACTATACGCAAATATGAAAACGCCGCGCCAACATTACAGTTCCGGTGATGGATATTGGCCGATCTGAGTTGACCGTCAAAGCGCAAGACAAATGAGTTCCTGAAATATCATTAATATGTTCCTTAAACGGCTAACTTCAGCTCAGTCAATATCGTGTGCGAGCGATTTCGCTTGCGCCACTCCGATATCCGCACCGAAGCAGCCTTTAATGAGTTGTTCAACGGCAAAAAATATGTTCCTCACAATAAGCGCATGACTCGTAGCTTCTATCAATTATTAATAAAAAGCGGGCCGCTCATTGAAAGGGCGATTAGCTCAATATTTATATGGAATATTCGGTATCAACGGCGCTTTGTGCTTATAATTCGGTGAGTCGTGACGAGGCGCGTTTGACTAGCCGCGCAACGCATAGAGCAACTGTTCGAGAGGGTATGCGATCAAATTCTCGTTTAATAGACAAAAATAAACTGTTTATAAAGTTATAGGTATTAAAACGCACGTTATAGGCATTCATCATCAGCTGTAAGACGTCCACTCGACGATACCTCCCCCATAGAATGCAAAGGGGAGAATTTATAATAACATTTAACTAAGACAAGATTATGATTTCCGGTGTTGTTAACTAATTAAATCCGACTCGGACCAAAATTTACAGTCTGGAACGCCGATGCTCAATTTCACCAATCATATTTTCACTAACAAAGTGTCTTAAGTACATAAGTGTCCCGTAAAATAAGAATTGTATTTTACGGGACACTTATGTACTTAAGACACTTTTACTCATGTACAATTAAGAAAACATTTTTGTTAAACTTGATAGACCTTAGTTTGAACGCGATCTCACCTGCTGGTAAGTGAAGATGTGGCTGACAATGGAGCACAAAGGTCTAGAAGGCACCTATTCAATACCACCCAATCAATAGACCCAGTTTTCAGGAAAGACAGACGACGGTAGTTTTGTTCCGCTCCTTAGCAGTGACAGACACTGACTTTTACATTTGTTGTGTCTCTCAAGCTTTAGGTGGCCCGTAAGCGATTGGAGACTTCCTCCATCTGCATAAATCAAGCGATATTAGAATATTTCTTCAGTGAAGCTTTCCAACCGTAGGCAAACTCGTCTAGGTACTCTCTTCATCTGTCGGTAAGGCGGGTGGCCGTTCTAGCCTCATTGTACTACCGAATTGACTCGGGTCTTTGTGAGGAACTCTCCGCCGTGAAAGCCGTTACTAGCCGTTTATATAATCTGATATTCTCGCACATCAATCAAGAAGTCAAGAATAAAAGGCGATAATCGACCGAACCTAGAAATTATATTTAGAAACTTATGATAATTGCTTCAGGCGATAATCGACCCCCAAACTGTAATGAAGACCTCTCTTTGAAAGCCTACTTCTAACAAACGGATTATCCAAATACTATAAAAATATACAATGGACGCCTTACACCTATAGCCCAGAATATTTTATTGTTTAAAGTAATTTTTACTTTTAACCGGAAAAAAGTTTCCAACGAATAAAGCAAAGAAATTAAAAAAAACCTACTGCTTCCAAACATCTAAAGCTATTTTAATGAGTCTTTCACAATATTAAAGCCAATTTATAGGTTTATAAAAGTTTATGTTTAGATTTTTGGAAATAATCATTTACTTGCAACTAAAATAAAGTAAGTGCAAATAATTCATATTGTATTAAGATAATATAAAAAACTCAAAGCCTGAACAATGTCCCATTATCTTCGGAATACGGATA
Organism: Operophtera brumata; assembly: GCA_932527175.1. Taxonomy (NCBI): domain Eukaryota; kingdom Metazoa; phylum Arthropoda; class Insecta; order Lepidoptera; family Geometridae; genus Operophtera; species Operophtera brumata. The sequence continues at coordinate 12,040,027 of OW052238.1, read as the reverse complement.
ATTCATTACAAATTCACACAGCGGCTGAATGGTTGCCAGAACGATTTTTCAGAAGAGCTGATGCTAATGAAAAGGCATTTTCACGAGGATTGGCGCCGGCCGCCATGCAAATGTGGTGCTTAATGACGCGCGAAGCCGCACCACACAACTATATCGTACAATGTGCCCACACATTACAATGTTTATTTACCTACTGTTTATCGCGGAAAAGTTCGGGAAAACGGCCAATGTAATTTAATCTTTTGAGATATAGGCGATAAAGAATCAGTTAGGTAACTTTATTTCGACTAAGTATAATAGACTTTTCAATGGAGCGAGATTGAAGGTGCTATCAGTTCACCGGACCAAGGAGGTTTTATTAAGATTTTTGTTTACTTTCCATTTCACGAGCGCACGACATTACAGGGTATTATAATATTGACGACCGCTGTGGCGCGGCGGGCGAAGTTGCGGGTTCGATTCCCGCCTTGGAACAAATATTTGTGCGATCTGTAGATATTTGTTCAGAGTGTTCTGGGTGTTTACTATATATAATAAAAAATATCTATCTATATAGGTAATATATTGTATTTAAGTATATCAGTTGTCTATTACCCATAGCACAAGTTTTGCTTAGCTTGTGGCTAGATAATGTTGTGTGAACTGTCTAACATTATTTATTTATTATCAAAATTAAAGGAGTTATATACGCTAAAAATACAACAAATTTTTTCGTAGTTTCGTCATCTTCCAGACCAAGCCACCCGGGCTTTTCCTATGAGCTCTTAGCGAAGTGTGGATTCCTGCTCAAGGCTCAAGAAACCTCCGGCCATCCACTCAAAACGCGACTCGATTAATTCATCCGAATCCCTGACGGAGAAGCTCATCCCTTGACGTTGAATAGGCGCGGGAACGCGCCATGAAAGCGCCCCACAATACACTTTTAATTTGTCATTATACAGCAATAAAAACACGGTAAATGAGAACACAAAAAACTCAGTCTGTTAAAAACCGCGAGTTAGGGCAAAATTCGCAGATCATGCCGCAATAATGACGGCCGCTTCAAAAAAATATTTAAATATCAAAAGGCCGGACGGGGCTCGGTAATGGTTTAAAATCATTTTTCATTCGAGTCACTGTGAGTCAGAACACAGATATACGAAAACGGTAGCCGCCGCGTCCATTAGCTCCAGCCGAGCGCGATTACAATTTTAGATGGATTCCATCTTTCATTTAGGTTCTCCTTTGGGCGGACAAAAACTGGTCAATTATGGGCTTCTAATGAAACTATGGAATTACATTATTATATTCGTCGTTTATTTACAGTTAAGCCGCGTTCAGACACGCGCTTTTATATAGCACCCCCGCGCTATATACATTTTGCTCTGCCAAAGCTTGTCTAGATTTGTACATACTCTTATTGACTAAAATTGTACTACCTTATGTATGGTAGACAACAAATAATCATCATTCATTCATTCCTTTATACATCGCTCACTCTATCAGAGGAGACTGGTTACACGGCATGCGGTAAATCAAGTTTATAGCACGCCGTGTGAACAGTCGCTGGGTAAGTGATATTTTATAGCATAGGCGTGCTATGCATTCTATAGTGAAATCGTCTTTACGCTTTACAATAAAGTGAAGTATTCAAATTAAATAAGAATATTTAGGTAAGTTACTATAGATATAGGTTTACGTCTCAAGCGTGCTTCTTTTTCTTTTTGCTAGGTTCTAGAGGGGGCAGTCCGCTGTCGAACTCGCTGGCGGTGTGCATGGAGCTTTGCTTGTTCACTATGCGACTGTTGAACCCTATCTTCACCTTGGGGAATCTGTAACACACAAAGTAATTTAGGTATAGTTTCGTTAGTCTGATGCTTTTGATCACGAGAGCCTTTTGTTGTTATAGCAGTAGAAAGAAAACTGTCACCATAAAAAATGGTCTGTTTACTTAAGGCGCTGTATTCAGGCAGATGCATGTTATTTAAATACTGTATTCTCAAACAGGACGGTAAGAAAAGAATAATAATTTAAAAAGTTTTCTGTCTTCTTCGCGTCGATTTCCCTTCAACGCACACGGTAACCCGCACAACCAATTTGTTTTTGTTTCTAATGACGAAAATAAGGACTAAAAAATTAAGAAACATAACGCCTTCTTTATGTCTAGTTCAATTATCAAGCAATGTCCCAAGGCCTTATTTAAAGTATACATTAATTATATCATATGGCTCTGTCGCAAAACGTAGACTTCTCATAATGTACACCGCCCTTTTTCTCAATATGACCACTTCGCAAAATGTACACTCTATTTTTTCGCATAACGTACACCGTGCGTTTTCTCAAAATGACCACTTCGCAAAATGTAGACTGGGTTTTTTCTCAAAATGTACACTAAATTTAGTAGCAAAATGTACACTGGACTTTTCATAAAATGACTCTTTTTTTTTTACTTTTCTGACTCTGTTTTTTTATTTCTTTTCTTTTTATTAATTTTCTTTACTTTTAACTTTTTTGTTATTATTATTTTAACTTTTTTACTTTTTTATTTTTTTTGAGTTATGAGCTGTCATGAGCAAAAAACACCAACAAATAATCATTTCACGCCACAAGCGAGCGCATCCACCTTCATATAAGCACAGAATAAATAATAGTACAAATATAAGGCCCACGGTACGCAAAAAGATGGGTAATAAATCGTAAAATAGAGCGTTAACAAAAAAATATGTTCGTTATGTTTTCCCTCAGCGCAACATATTCACGCTCTTATACTGAACTGGACTGGAGCAAGCTCCAGTCGCGCTTCGGAGCTGAAACACACCATTTTTTGACACTTACCCCGGCCTTTTCTTCTGTTCGTCTTCGTGCACGGTGAGCCTATTGACCGGCCGCTCCTTGTTCAGGTGCGGGTCGGACTTGGAGCGCCGCGCCAGCGCGCCGGGCGTGTCGCGCAGCGCGAACGCTTTGGCCGCGTGCCCGAGGTGGATGTTCCGCGAGTCCAGCCACTCGCGCACTTCGCGCGGATAGCCCGCGTAGAAGCGAACCCACGACGTGTATGCTGCGTGGAATAGTGCAACGTTTTAATGCTATGAAGTGACGAAACGTTGTGTCCGTCTTCTCCCGTGGACGTCGTAGAAGAAGACCTTACGACCTCTGTAGCGCGTCGGGCGAGCAGCCGGCTGAGATGCGAAAGGTTGCGGGTTCGGTTCCCGCTGCAGGATCAACGTTTGTATGATCTGCAAATATTTGTTCCGGGTCTGGGTGGTATGGTACCATGGTACTCATAGTTTCTGATACGCAAGACACAAGGAATCCTAGTGTGGGATCAGGAATATGTATGTGACTGTTGTGTGTAAAATATAAAAGTAAAATAAATAAACCAGGGTATCGGCAGCAGCGTCCATCTGATTACACCACGCCAATACAGCGATTAATCCGCCTGCCAAGCGTGGTGGTGATGGCAAATCTCCCATTGCATTCTATGAGGGAAGCCTCGCCCAGCAGTGGACGTCTAAACGCTGCTGCTGATGACGATGACAAATGTCGAATGTTCAGATATTGGTTGTCTCTATTACTACTTCGTGTTACTGGTTCCTGGGTGCTGGCCGTACTGACCAGGGGCAGGTGCTGATCAGTGACCAGATTGAGGTAAGGTAGCCCCGAAAAGAGCTCAGTGACCAATGGTGAAAGAACCAGCGAGGTGATGTGGGTCCTTTAATTGTGTATTTAAACTGGTTGTTCATTCTTCAATAAATTTTGCAAAACGAAAGTTTAAAGTGCTTGTTAATTTACCGGCGAATTGCTGTTACGGATGCCACCGGCAAAAAGACTGAAATACGGACTTCATCTACATATCGTGTCAGTGCACCTTCCCTTCCAGGGTGGCCCTAAAAGACCCAATGTAATCGTTTTAGAAATCATATTGTGATGAAAACATTAGCGTCTTGCAAGGAGGCTCTTACATGTCATATGTTTTCGAAGTTTTGCTTCTAAAGCATATGTACATGCATATGTATGCCGGCAGAAATATGGTTCCACTTCTTGGGACCCTGTAAAAGAGCCTTTTTAACCGAGACCTAGGAAATATTAGTGTGCGGTCTGATAACAGTTTTTTTTATTACTTGGCAGGAGGCTCAACTTACCCTCTGTTCATTATAAATGCAATACGAACCACGTACCGTACAAGCGCATGGCAATGCGCCCGTCACACGCAGACATACAGATATAAAAAGGCACATGTGCCTGTAATTCGGCCCGCACCTTTCAAATAAGAACACAGCATTGTATCCGGACGAAGTATGAGACAGTTTGTTAGTTTACCTCTGCTGGCACGAGCGAGCCACTCCTTGGAGCTCTGCGCCGTGAGCTCCAGCTTAGCTTGCACGGCGATGGCGGCGCGCTGCACGCTCGCGGCGGCCGGCGCCACGCTGCGCAGAGCTTCCAGCGCTTGAGACTCGTCTGATTGGCGTAGCCTACGGATAATAAGTTTTGAAACAAATAAATTAGAAAATAATTCTTATCTGTCTCTCTGTGTGTTTGATACCTCTTCACGACTAAATGGCTGAACTGGTATTAATTAAATTAAACAAAGTTATATTGTGTATCATGAGGAATTAGCCAGGGTTCTTTAGTAAGGAAAAATAATGTTTTTTTTTCATGAAATTCTCATAACTAGCCGAACGCTGACGAACAGAGTGCGCCACAAAATAAGATATGGTAATTATTAGGTTTATTTGCAGCGAACCACGAGTATTCAGCTATATATGAATGTCATAAATGCGAAAGTTAGGGTTAACTTTATATCCCGGTAATAGACGAGCGAAACCGCGGGCATCCGCCCCCTTTAGGGAATAAATATCATCGAGCGGCGACTGGAACTGTAAGACAGTCCAGTCTATAATAAGGAAAATGTAAATGCCCATTCTACTAATTAAGTAGTGTAAAGAGGTATGTATCCAAAAAAAGTCCAAACGGCTCAACTAGTTGAGCCTCATGGTTGAACCTAGGGTCTGAAACGCTTATTCCGCTTTCTGATACAACTATTGGTAAGAAATCAGTAATACGCACCGACATGATGCATATACTTAAAAAAATACATTACATGAATAAATATTTTTTATTACACATAGAAAATACCCAGAACACCTTTAACAAATATCTGCAGATCATACAAATATTTGTTCCGAGACGGGAATCGAACACGCAGCCTCCTGCGTCGCAGGCGAACCTTCACCCGCCACGGCACAGAGGTCGACAAATAATGGATGTGTTACCTTATTCTCTTCTGTTCCAGATGCCTCACATACTGCGCCTCGCTCGGCAGAAGGAACATGACGGCCGCGCCGACGTGCGCCGCGCGCCCCGTACGACCTACCCTAAATCATTACAACAAAAACTAGATAAAAGATTACAGTTAGGTACATACAAATTACCCTGATAATAATTTGCTTACTACGCAGATACGGCTTAGTGACCTTGATAACCTTTTATTTAACTTATTATAGTTATTTTATTTTATTTCCACAACATTTTTGACATTTACTTTTGCTATGTGAGTGAGTGTGATCTTTGTAATTATTTATAGTTTTATTTAATTTTATTGTATACGTAGTGCTAATTATTTATTATTAATTACTCAATTTAATAACTATGTAAACCAATCAGCTTTGTTTGCCAATGCCGTTCTAGTTAAAGAAAGAAATAAAAAACAGCAAAATGCGAGTCGGACCCGCACACGCAGGGTCACTTATTCACTTATTTCGAAGACATTGCGAGGGAGGCACACTTAAACCTATTGCCAGACTGATTATTTTACCACTGACCACAAGTCCCTAGTTAGGACCTACCACAGGCTAACGAAAAAAGAATCAGTGAAACGACTAACAAACCAATCATTGCTGGAGTTCTCCAATGTTCAGCTAGTTCTTTGTCTGCACCCGTCAGCTGGAGGGCACATTACACTGTCTTCTCCCAGACGGAGCTTCTCTTTTGTTTTTTTTTAACATTGATAGACCTTTGTTTCACCACGATCTCACCTGTTGGTAAGTGACAATGTGGCATACAACGGAGCACAAAGGTCTAGAAGGCACCTATTCACTTTAGCCTTGAAGAGAGCTCACTCTACAGGTCACTCTAGCCTTGAAGAGACCCAGATTATAGTTTTCAGGAAAGACAGACGACGGCACCTGGATCCACTCCTTAGCAGTTCGCAGTGGAACTGAAACGCTTAGTACGAATAGAGGGTATACTAGTCAGGTAATGATGGTACTGAGACGTGCGTCTGCTCGTCCTATGTTTAAAAGGAGACGGTTGGATCAGATCGTGAAGTTCCTGAGCACATTCCCCGAAATGTAACCTATAATGTACCTATACCCACTCAATAACGCGTTTCATCTGATCTTCGTCTAAGGGCGCGTACACGTAGAACGTCCGTTTTACAGGTCCGTTTAAACGTATATGTTATTAGCGTATGTAGTTGTATGAGCGAGTTCACACAGAATACAGTATTTGACGACCTCTGTGGCGCGGCGGGCAAAGCTTGGCCTTCGACGCAGGAGGTTGCGGGTTCGATTCCCGCCTCGGAACAAATATTTGTGTGATCGCAGATATTTGTTCAGGGTGTTCTGGGTATTTTCTATGTATAATAAAAAATATCTATCTATGTATAATATTATATTAAGTATATCAGTTATCTAGTAGCCATAACACAAGCTCTGCTTAGCTTGGGGCTAGATAATGTTGTGTGAACTGTCCAGCATTATTTATTATTTATTTATTTATTCCGGATCCAGTAATCCGACAAAATAAGCAGCAATCCGTCAGTTAAAAAGGATCCTGCCGGCCGGCTGCTGAAAATCGGCCGTTCTATGTGTACGCGCCCTAAGAAGGTAAGTAATTGCTTCTCACCTGTGCACGTAGTCAGTAGCTGATGCGGGCACGCAGTACTGCAGCACGAGGTCCACACGCGGCAAGTCCAGGCCACGCGCCGCCACGTCCTACGCAACAAACATGATAAACATTAAAACTAAGAATACAGAATTAAGAAGTTTTTAATTCATGAAACGCCTTGTAAAAATCTTGAAATTCTTCGTGAAATTCCTGAAATTCCTCGAGAAATGTACCTAAAAAAACATGAGGCAGCCCTACGTAAGGTACCTTAACGTACCATAACATCCTCATGTTGGGTTAGGAACATTTATCGAGGAATTCCAGGTTTTGGCTGCAGCTTGAAGCTGCTGTATGTGCATTTCACACTTTAAGCTATAGCTTTCTTGCACACATCTCTCCGCAACTCAAAAGATAATCAACAGCCTTTAGACGTCCACTAATGTACGAGGCCTCCCCATAGAATGCAATGGGGGATTTTTCTGATTCACCACGCTTGGCAGGCAGATTGGTGATCACCGTACTGGTGTTAAGTACTCAGATGGATGCTGCTGCCTCTCTCCTGACGTTATCTTTTAGTCGCCTTTTACGACATCCACGGGAGGAGGCGGAGGAGTCCTATTCTTAAGCCAAGACCACCACATGGTAAATGTTACTCGCAGTATGTTTTATGATAGAATTTGTCCCAATTGTTTTAGAGATTAACACGTTTTTAGTAACGTCACAGATAAAATAATACTACACTAGTAGTAACGTCATAAAACTTTGAGATTTTTTACATACAAAATCGACTTCAACCCTTTACAATAAACGCAATTTGAACGCGGGATATTATCATTAAATAAAATAAATAAATAAATAATGCTGGACAGTTCACACAACATTATCTAGCCCCAAGCTAAGCAGAGCTTGTGTTGTGGGTACTAGATAACTGATATACTTAATACAGGACCTATAAATAATACATTTATTTACAGAAAGAATAATACAACTAATACAAGGTATGTACAAAATACATATGAAACAGTTGTGCTACCTGGAGACCGCTGTTAGCGATCTAAAGGTAGCTCAACTGATCCAAATCACTATCAAACGGAAGCGTCCCTAAGATGCTGGCTGCATTGCCTTAATACAATATATTACATCGATAGATATTTTTTACTATACATAGAAAATATCCAGAACACCCTTAACAAATATCTGCAGATCGCACAAATATTTGTTCCGAGGCGGGAATCGAACCCGCAACCTCCTCTACGTCGCAGGCGAACCCTCGCCCGCAGCGCCACAGAGGTTGTCATTAAAATTATTTAAGTGCATCTCATGACCATTCCAATAAACCCATACACGGCTAGGATACATTGTTTAATGACGGAGTTTCGGTTCATTCCTCTACCAGTTTCACAATCAGTCAGTTTGATGGTCACTTTCATCAGAATCATTTATTTAAATCTGCCTTGTCATAGTTGCTTTACTATCTCAATTCAGATATCTTATTGCCATCCGTGAAATACTGAGTAACACTGAGGAGTTCCGGTGGCCAGCTGTGGTCTTCTTCATCAGCTCCATTTCACTAAATAATATTTTCTGAATGCAAATGGTTGACTTGCTGTTGAAAATACCAAAATCGCTATATGAAAGACTATAATATTTGAAGAGTTCCCTCAATTCCTCATTGATCGCATCATCAGAACTAGAGTTTAACAAAAATGGGGCCAATCTTGAAGTATATCCTTACAAATAAATAAATATTTTTCAAATCGGTTTGTAAATGACGGAGATACGCGAAAACAAACAGGAATTGAGAACACCTTTACCATCGGTCACAAGAGTCCCTTTTTAGGACCTACCACAGGCTAACGACCAAGGTACCTAATTGGTGCTTGGAATAAATGGCATCTGTTCTATCAAACCAGACATCCTCAGCTAAGCTCAGACTAACTAACGTAGCTAACATAAGGAATAAAGGCTATAATAATTACGGTAGGTTGAATATTTCGTATCGAATACTACTACTGATACTTATACTGATTTATACTGATTTGTTGTTCTATGATTATAACTTGCTCAATTGCATGTAAGTCGTACCAGTCCAAGAGTCGAAATCATACGACCAATTCGACAAGGAACAGCCCGCACGCACACGGAAATAATAGAAAATTGCTACGCGGCCTCCGATAAAATACACGAAAACTAACGTGCATACAACGTTACTATAGGAACACAGTTCGATTGTATCCAATAAAGTCTAGTAGAGAGTTAAGGTGCCTCCAGACGCTTGCCCAACGTTCCAACTCTGCGTCCAACCTTCGATGTGTGGAAGGGTGGGTGGGCTCGTTTGAATGCCCGTTGAGTTGGCCAAGCCGAGATCGGAGCGGTACGATGGCGGTGTTGACCACGAGTCAAAGAGCACAAAGCAATCAGTATATAGTTCGCTTGAAGGTCACTCTAACCTCTCCAGACACTCGCCCAATTGCGACGCTCGGGTCAAACTTGGAGTTGGAACGTTAGCCAAGCATCTGGAGCCACCATACGAAAATAGCAATGCGCGGATCGCGCTCACCCTCGAGACCTTTAATAAGGGTTGAAACCTTGGTGCCTTCACTGACATACCGATACATATATTTATCATTATAAAACATGATCAATACACTAGGTTCTACTACTGTGTGAGATGTGTGCGAGTTACAAAATAGATAAAAATATAATAAAGATAGATAATAGGTATTTAATCGAGGCGAGAGCTGCCGAGCCGACACAGACCCAGCATGAATGCCGCGCTAATAGCCGAGGGCGTAACAAAGCCACACAAAGGTGACCGACGATGATACTAGGTAGGTATCTGCCTACTGTACAGTCAGCAATAAAAGTTCAACTCTCATTACGTAAGAGTCTGTGGAAGGAGAAGCATCTACCACCGCCCGATTTGATATCTCCCGAAGAACCAACAATAGACTCCGAACTCAAGTAGATCACTGTAGACAGAATCTCTGTAAATGAGGAATGAGAGACCCCTCCCTGATTGAATGCAATTACGGTGAGCCTATTTAATGTGTTCGCCATTTGCTCACCTGTCCCTTATGCCCTACCAGCTGCACAAAGGACGACCTCAATAAAGCCACAGAGAACGCAATTGCAGTTGAATGGCCAAAGAATCTATATAATCTATCTGAAATGCCCGCTAGATCCCATTGCTTCGCAGAGGCCTCCCATACGACTTTTAATTAAAATTCATTGGACAAACTTAATTAAATTTTTAGGGTTCCGTACCTCGAGAGGTATCAGCGGAACTATAGGATCACTCACATGCCTGTCTGTCTGTATGTCAGTCCGTCTGTCACAGCTTATTTCCTCGGAATCTAGGTAACTACTAGATGATATAAGTTGTTAGGTAACCCAATCACGGACGAATCAATCCTGATTTTAAGGGTTATTTTGGGGAGGGGGGCTAAAATGGAAAATGATGAAAACTTTTGCCAATTACATTATCGATCTTGATTACATGCATACATACATAGACATACGCCTTTTTCCTCGAAGGTTTAGGCAGAGCCTCAATGGGCATCTTTTCACAGTACCAATACTATCCAATTGTGGAATATAGATGTGACAAGTGGTGAGCTCATCGCCGCCATTGCTTCCCACGGCTGACTCGGCTCACGCTTTCTTCCAGTAATAACACATTCCATAATAAGCTAGCAGCCAGGTCAACGAATCTTACCAACAAGTCCGGGTAAATCCCACTAAAAATCATTTTTAAATCCACTTTTGTCGCTGACTATACCACTGCCAAAGAATAAATAACAGTAGGTATGCCACTGTTGAAACGCAATCATTAGCCCACCGGTGGCATTGTTATATTAATATTGGAGGTTAATTAAAAATAGTCAGTGCTTTATTAGATGTCCTCATTGTTACTGTGAATAAAGGCGAAGCAAAGGAATTAAATAAATTGGTAATTCTATATTGCGGTCGAATTACAGTTACATAATACAAAAATTTGTTAAAAAAACTAAAAAAGGTGTGAAAGAACTTTTTAGACTTCGATAACTTGGTAGAATAGACCCTTCGTCTATTCCCGTAGTTTTTGAAAGACGACTAAGGGATTACACCAGGAGACGGGCGGCAGCTTCTGCCTGAGTACTCAACACCAATGCTGAGATCACCAATCCGCCTGCCACACGTGGTGGCCGAGGAAAAAACCCCCCGTTGCATTATATGGGGAGGCCTCCTCCAACAGTTGACGTCTTAATGCTGCTGATGATGATGATGAAGTTGCTTACAAGTGTAAGCAACAGTTCTGACAAAATACCAGCGGTCAGATTGTGTAATAGACTGAAGTTCGATTTCAATGTCCATTGCTATTCATTGCGCTGCATGTTTTAAATATTTCTGCCCTTGAAAAAAAGCTAAAACATGCAGCGCAATGAACAGCAAACTGATAATCGACATCGATCAGACAGTATGACAGCAGGTTCTCTATCATAAGAAATAAGAAAATAAATAAGAAATGTTTATTGACCATAACATGATGATAACGACGACGACTTCTGTGGCGCGGTGGGCGATGGTTCGCCTGCGACGCAGGAGGTTGCGGGTTCGATTCCCGCCTCGAAACAAATATTTGTGCGATCACAGATATTTGTTCAGGGTGTTCTGGGTATTTTCTATGTATAATAAAAAATATCTATCCATGTAATATATTGCACTAAGTATATCAGTTATCTAGTACCCATAACACAAGCTCTGCCTAGCTTGGGGCTAGATAATGTTGCGTGAACAGTCCAGCATTATTTATTTATTTATTTATAATATAAAGATGTAGCCCTGTCTCCCGGAAAAGCGTGAGCTGTGGCTAGGGCTTGCAATCCGGATATCCGCCAATTTTCAAATTCGGATAATGACGTCCGCTAAATCCGGATAATTAGGATAGTAAAATTCATCAAAAAATTACGAAAAGACTCTAAATTTAAAATACTGATCCTTTCTTTTACATGTTTGTCACATATATATAAAAGTACCTGGGGTCCCCCAGCTTACCAGCCCAAGACCTTGCTTACCTTGGTGTTTGTAAAATGCGTGAAAACTCGGAAAACAGCGTATTACCAAGATTTTAAATGCAAGTTTTGCTTTATTGAAAGAAAAATATAGTTATTTCGAGAAGATAAGTGTTGACTAGATTAAAAGAAAAAAATGTTTTTTTTTTAATTTGTTTATGATGTTTTTTGATATTTTATGATCACATTATTTTTATGATAGTAGTTTTAATTTTACCATAAAGAGCTACCAAATTGGTTAAAGTAATTCATATTTTAAAGATAATAAAAGTTAAAATTAAGATAGTAAAGTTAAGTTAAAAAGTGATAGTAAAAGTTTAAGGATAATGCAAGCCCTAGCTGTGGCCCAGGAAACAGGTTTCTCCCGTATGTCATTCACTTTTTAAATCAAGGAGCTCTTTTTAAATATAGGTCCTGTGCTTTCAACTAATCTTTAAACATGCTGCATTTAATTTTTTCATGTGGGCGGTTTCCACAATGAGAGGTATTTCCCCCAAAATGAAAGAAGTTTGCTGCGACGCCATTCAGTTTTATACAAGTTTGTGCTCGGGGATCTACTGTTCGCAGAACTACTACTCTATTCACCTTGCTCTATTTTGTCGACTTCTGTGGCGCGGCGGGCGAAGATTCGCCTGCGACGCATGAGATTGCGGGTTCGATTTCCGCCTCGGAACAAATATTTGTACGAGTTTCAGATATTTGTTCAGGGTGTTCTGGGTATTTTCTATGTATAATCAAAAATATGTATCTATGTAATGCAGGGGTTCCCAAAGTGGGCGATAACGCCCCCTTGTGGGCGCTGCAGGCCTAAAGGGGGCGATAAGAGACCCAGAAAAAAAAATGGGGGCATCCTATATTCCTAGATAGGTCATTTTCGTAGATAATAGACCGCGGGCAATCATGTTTTCACAAGTTATTGTTAAATAACCCGATTTGTGCATGTTTAATTTGAAGTTAAGTAGTTTGTTTTTAAGTAGGTGAAAAACGGGGGCGCTAAAAAATAATTTATTCTCAAAGTGGGCAGTAGACAAAATAAGTTTGGGAACCGCTGATGTAATGTATTGTATTAAGATATCAGTTATCTAGTACCCATAACACAAACTATGCTTAGCTTGGGACTAGATAATGTTGTGTGAACTGTCTAGAATTATTTATTTATATTTATTTATTTATTTATTTAAGAACTTAAATTAAACACAAAAGATCTTAGAAAAAATGAAAACTTACTGTGCATATGAGGACCCCGTGCTTAGCCGCCCGGAACTGTTTGAAGACCTCTATCCTCTGCTCGTGCGGCATGGAGCCGTGCAGACTGAACATCTCCAGGTCCACCGGCATCAGGCCGCCTTCAGTCGGCTCCTGGTACTCCATCTCGAACTCGGAGTCAGAGTCTGATGATGAGTTGTCATCCTAAAGGAGAAGCTAGGTAAGTAAATATGTCGGAAAATTTACGTGGATAAGTATTCAAAAAGTAGTAGTAGAGCTTTTTTTTTGTAGTAGTAGTAGTAGTAGAGCTTTTTTGTGAAAGAGTTCGTCCGGGGAAGTACTACCACCATACCTATTTCTGCCGCAAAGCAGTAGTGCTTGCATTGTTGTGTTCCGGTTTGAAGGGTAAGGGTGCCGGTGAAATTACAGGCATATGAGACTTTTCATCTTTATGTCTCAGTGTGGCGGGCGAAGTGCAATGCCACATAGGGCGCGCCACATAAAAACTCCAGAAGAAAGAGCATTGATGAACTCAAATGTTCAACGCTCATAGGAAAATGCTTAGCAATAGTAGGGGAATGGCGTATTGGTAAGTTTACAATGCCATTTGTTGTTTTTTTATTTGTTTTAACTACATGAACAGTAAGCAGATGGCCCACCTGATGTTAAGCGGTAACCTCTGCCTTTAACAACGCACTACCACATAGGTCACGTCCACCTAGGACGCAAACTGAATAGTTTGCGCGAGTGACACTTCCAAAGTTGTAAAATGTGTCCCTCCCCCCGCCCTGTGACTTCTAAAATAAGAGAATGATAAAACTAAAAAAAATATATGATGTACATTACCATGTAAACTTCCATAGAAAATTGGTTTGAACGAGATCTAGTAAGTAGTTTTTTTTAATACTCTATTATTAAAACATCGATCAAAGTTACAACGAACTACAAGAAATGGGAGAGTCCGACTCGCAATTGGCCGCTTTAAAAAAAAAAACTAATTGAAATTACTTATAAAATAGTTGTTCCACCTCATGTTAGGTGGTACCCTCTACGTAAGGACAGTGCATTACCTCACAGGTCACGTCCACCTAGGACGCACCCTATGTGGCATTGCACCGCGGCCGCCACCCTGAGACATAAAGATGAAAACAATCATTTTTTTTTTTTTTTATAAAGCCCGGTAACGCAGTCATGACCCCAGGCGGTCAACTGCATTAAAGCCATTCGAAAAAAAAAAAACCTGTAATTTCACCGGCATTTTTATAGGAGTTCACTTCACAGCATGCGTTACGATCCATATCTACATGAAAAAAAAACGCCTAAATAGTGAAGTACTTTCTTACCTCACCATCTGCTTTTCTCTTCTTTGCCTTTGACTTTTTATTCTTTGCATTTTTTTTCTTCACTTTCTCATCTTTCCTAGTCAATACCGTCTCAATCAGCTCTGAATGGTAATCTACCATTTCTAAGGTCGCCATGAAAACTATCATTTTCCCGCCTTTCTTGTTCAATACACAGTGTTCGATTATGAGAGAGCAAAGTGTCACAAGTCTCAACTTCATTGGCACGACTAGGAATGTCTGGGCTACTGTAGCTGGCAATATTAGTTCATCCTCTACTATAGCTGACTTCAAAGCTTCCACGAAGATGTTACCAGCGACTGATGGTATTACTTCTTCTGCATTAATCTTGGCTGTTTCCGCGGTTTCTTTTTTAGTTTCTATTTCTTTCTGGACCTTGAAATATTCGTAATCTGAATCGCTATCGCTGTCTTCTGTGTTATTACTTGTGTTATTCACTGTACTGGCGGAGTTATTCACGTCTTCTTTATCAAATAGGTCGGGATGATTTAAACCACTAAAGGCATTGAGACCTAAAATTAGTATAGTTTTAGAAACAATTTACCAAACGTCATTAAACGTAAAAAAGTTAAAAACCCAAATTAAAGCAACATTGTTATTGATTAATAGCAGTCGATAAGCCATGTCAGAGGCCCTCGGGCGGCTTGACAAACTCTGACACCAGAGGCCAGCACTACCTCATACGAAACGACGACGAAAGCAACATTATTACTAGGTCCCGGTTTTGCCCAATGTTTCAGAGCAGGACCGAGCTATAAGTAACTTTGGACAGATAACGCATATATTTACTTACCCCTTTTGCTTTCGACTTTAGTTTCTTCTTTGATCTCTTTTGCAGATTTATCTCCTTTTTTTGGAAGTTCTTTCTTGGGTTCTTTAGTCAATTCTACTTCATTTATATCAATTTTGAGACTTGGCTGTGGTTTCAATGAATCTGCCACTAAAGCTTTACCTTCCGACGTATCTACAAACACAGGGTCCACCATGGTGATTCCGGCTAGGTTTTCGACAGCCTAAGAAAATTATGACAATTTAAAACAAATAGATAGCTACTGAAAAAACTTGGAGTAGCATAAAACTAGTTAGACTTCACAAGTAAACTGATCCAAACAAAATAACAGGCGAGTTGGGAACCTCCATCCTCCATTATTGTGAAGTCAGTAAAAAGAATAGAGCTTCAGCCCCAGCAAGTTGCAATCCAAGTTTTAGAGATAAACGAAAACCTAGATGGCTTTTGTCTATTGCTAACATGTTTCCCATATTTGCTTAGCGTTTTTGTTTATATAAAACATGAACATTTGAACAAAATACTGTCGACTCTGTGCAGCAATCGCTAAAGTGAAACCTAGCCTAAATTATCATTTACTCAAGTCCTTTCTGATAAACTGAAGGTTTCGCAACAATTATAGCGCGATTTAGCCTTTGAATATAAACATGTTTTATGGTTTAGCTTTACAGATTGCTGCTCACAATTGACACTAATATTTAGATACCTTAGTCAGTGTAGCAGACAGTAAAATAGTTTGCCTTTCTTTAGACAAAAACACTTCAGTCAATTGATGCTTTATTGGTTCTTCTGCTTTTGGTTCTTCTGCTTTAGTTTCTTGAGGTTCAGATTCTTGTGTTTCTTCTTCTATGTTTATTTTCTTTATCATATTCTGCTTGACAATAGCCATTGGATCATACGTGGCTGCTTTCTTATGATCTTCAATAGCTTTTACAATAGCTGCTACGTCTTTTTCATATCCCATGTCTAGTAACCGGTCAGCTTCATCCAAAACTAAGCATCTACAAACATTTGCTATCATTTTTTTAAATTCAAGGAAGATACAAATTTTTATTTCAGATCTAAATTCGAAGACATGTGTTATGTGTATGAAACTTTGAGCATTGCAGGCCTCCGTAAGGAACCTCTGCGAGGTGCACCGAATCTTTTCACTGGGACCTTTTCAGGAGCACCATACCTCGAGTAGATCTCTGACCTAACACAGGGTGGCAAGAACGAACCAGTGACACAATGAAGTACTACCTACTAGCTGGTACATGAAGATTTTGTACTACACTTGGGTATACTAACTACATAAGATTTTAATTTTCACACTGACTCATTCTACATTAGAATTATCGTAGTGGAATTATGCGATCTGATGAAGACCAATGGTTGCTTACCTTTAGTTATTGAGACACTCAAGCTTGAATATAGCTTATCTTTCTACTGATAGAAAAGAGGTTCACTTACCCAGTTTTTGCGAAATTCAAAGATTGTGTATGCCTCAAGTGGTCATTAATCCGACCTGGTGTTCCAACCAGGATATTGAGTCCTTTTCTAAGAATAGCTTTCTCTGATTTTCTCTTTTGGCCTCCGCTCAATAGCCCAGGGACAAGCCACATAAAAGGCTAAAACAATATAATATTTTTATTGATGACTTGAAGTTTGATTTGATTATATTATTAATATTATTATCAAGATAGACAGACAGGCTAGACAGGTAAGTAGACAGCTGATAAAAAACATTTTTCGGGGTTGGACTTCATTGGTTGATGTTTTTTTCTAAACTAGTTTAAAGGTATTTAAATATGACCCAGAAGCTCCGTTCCAGCAGGACTCGAGCCCGTATCTTCGCCTCTAATCGGAAATGTCTTTACCAATTCGGCCACGGAACGAACTAACGACGATTGTGGTACTATCAAGTCGTAAAAGTCGAAATTAGTATCTTAAACCAACAGCCGTTAGATGTACACTGCTGGACGAAGCCTCCCCATAGAATAGGCAATATTTGCCATAATCACCTTGCTTAGCAGGTGGAATGGTGGTATAAGAGATGTGGTGTACTCAGATGGATGCTGCTGCCCATCTCCTGGCGTAATCCTTTAAATTAAACTGTGTTACTGTAGGTATTAATAATATTTTCATACGTGCTGTATTTTGTGTACTAACCAAATTATGGATCTGTGAGTCTTTTTTTTTGTAGCCTTATAGCATTTACGAGAGCAGTTGAAGGAGTCTTATTTTCCGGCTAAGATCACCAGCATTAAGTAAAAGGGTAGTTATTCCTAAGAATTAATAAAAACAAGAAATATAAAAGAAATAAAGTCAAGTTGAACCGAGACTCTAGAATTCGAGATCGACTGAGCGTAGTATCCTGCTAGAATACCATCCCTAGGTCTTTTGGCATATCAGATGAAAATAAGATCTAAAATATTTCCATTATGAGAAAAGTTTTCATACCTTGACCAGTTTCACAAACAGTTCATAGGTCTGGACGGCTAGTTCTCTTGTGGGCACAACTACAACAACTCTGATACCGTCATGTCGGTTTATTTTAGGCCGTATCGCTTGCAGGCCTTCTATGATTGGCAGGGCATATGCAAGAGTCTTACCTGATCCAGTTTGAGATCTGGGAAAACATAAAGTTGTTACAAGTTATGTCAATTCCAGTAGTGAACTGCACATTTATGGTCTCCACTCCAGAATCTTTATTCCTCATAGATTGCTAGTTCTTCAATTTGTATGGCTTGCTCATTGCCACTTTAAGTACCAAGAGCTATGTAAGTGACTTTGGTTTCTACAGATTTCTTAATTTTGCAATTTAATCACAAAGACACAGTGAAACTCCAAGCATAGCTCTATAAATAGCCAATTAAGCACTTAATTAAATAATGATGTACCTGATAAGAACATCCCGTCCTTGTAAAATTACTGGAACAGAATTTTGCTGAACTGTCATTAGTTCCTTTAATCCCATATTTTGTTGCAGGTTAGCTACACTGTGAGGGTGTATGTCAAGGTCTGCAAACACTCTCCCAGCAAACACTTTTTCAACCAGAGGCTTCACAGCCCGCTGACCGATGCGTGGCACAGTGGGATTATTTTTGAACAAAGATGATATCCAACCACCACTCCTTGGTTTCTGCTTGATTGTTATATCATCACTGAGGTCTTGATAACTTTTACCATGAAATTTGCCCTTGTTTTCACTCAAATCAAGTAAATTAGTGGCCAACTCATGTGATTTAACTGGTGCAGATGTCACTTTAGAAACTTTCAACTGGGGCCCTTCTTCGGGCTTTTTGAAGGATGGGTTTCTTTGAACATCATTCTGAGGTCTTTTTCTAGCTATAGTTTTGCCTTCGAACTTAGGCTTCGACATAAACTTGTATTCCGAGGCATTTTTGTTCGGTTTGGATGATTTTTTATTACCCTATAAAATCAATAACAAAATGAATTATATCAGTTATGAAAATAACACTTAAGCCCCTTTTTAATATTTACCTTCGTGGATACACTTATATTTAATTGTAAATCATCCATTTTCACAGATTTTCAGAAAACTTTCTGAATATCAACAAACAATTGAGGTTATGTCTGCACGCACGCTATTGGATGGTATTATGTTGTGACATTTCTTTCAAAAGCTGACTGACATAATGACTTTGACACAACTGACAACACATTACATTCCGATCCGATCAAATACTCGGTTGTTTATCTTGTTGTTGTGCCTTGCCACTTGTTTGAACTGAACTGTAGGTCGAACAACTTGCGACAAATTGTACTAACTACGGTACACGACGGTACGGTACCTATACGATACCTTTACCAGACGATTAGGTACATGAAATGTTCCTGCTCGACCTACTGAGGTTGTACCTTCTTGTTCCAGTTTTAGGGTTCCGTAGTCGTCAAGACAATGAACCATTATACTTTCGCCATAAGCGAACGGACGGCTGTCCGCGGCTTAGCTCAGATACTCTTAGTACTAGAAAGCTGTAATTTCCCATGGGTATAACTAAACACGACGGCAAACGGTTTTTTTTTTTAATTGTTAAGGGTGCCTCACTTCCCGTTAGGGCGGCTACAAACTTATTGAGCGGGGTCGGGCCTTACCGTGCGCTATCTGGCTGGAGGTCATTTCATACATACAAAATATACTAGCTGTCAGCACATAGGTACTTAACGGCCCGGTTCTTTTAGAATTACCGGTCAGAAGGCGCCTGGCATGCGTTTCGGGTCAGATCTATATTATCGATCAGAAAGAGGTGTAGCTTACGTTTTATCTCAGTACCTAGGTATATCGTCACACACAGCCCGATAGTGTAGGTATATATTCTGTGCCGATAGCAGGCCGGCTCAATCCGGGCGGGGAATCTGTCAGTCACTTCAGCACTCGCACTCGTTGGTTTGCATTGTGTCGCTTGCCATGAAAATCGAAAAAATTAATGTTTTCGAGACGCTAGCGAACGACAGTCAATGTCATGGTGGCACTTCACTTGGCGTATTTGCGCAAATATTTTAATTATTTTGCCAAGCCAAGCACCATATCCTGTAAAAACTCATGGTTGATTTTGCCTTGGAAATACAACACAAATTTTTGCGCAAATACGCCAAGTGAAGTGCCACCATAAAATATTGGCCAATGACATCGAGGTTGCAAGAAATGTAAATAATTTGATTGGTTAATATTTGACATTTGCTATCGTCTCGCTAACGTTAACTTCGTGCTTAACCCGCAGGCAGTTCCTTAATTTGGCTCTCCTTTTAGGTAAAGAAATGGTATTCCTGTATCCTGTTTAAATTGAATGGGTGAACCCAGTACCTCCTATCCTTTTGATTTTTTATTATTTTGCGCCCAAGAAATTCGATGCACATACCTATACTAACATATAAATAGCTGTCGTTCATTTTTATCCCCTGTTCCACTCGCTAGCCCCTGCCAAAGTATTCTAGTCGACCTGTATAGTTTTAGATCAATAAAGATTTTCTTATTCTTATTCTATTCTTCTTTCCTAATCATTACACAAAAGAAATGTGTTAGAATCATAGCCCAGATTGATAACATGCAAAGCTGTAAACCTTATTTCATAAAATTTTATCTTCTGACGCTACCTTCAATTTACATTATGGACATTTGCATTTTCGTTTATAAAAATAATAACGATTTCACCAAAATAAACGAAACACATAACAAAAACACTCGTCACAAAACAGACTTTTTCAGCCATATTCTATAATAAGTACCTATGCTAAACAAAAGTCCTTATTATATGGCAGTATTTTTTTTTAACAAGCCACCAATTAATATAAAAAATGAAACTAAAATTACGTTGTTTACCGGAAAGCTAAAAACATTCCTTATTCAAAAGTGTTTCTATACAGTTGACGAATATTTAATAGAATAAAAATGTCCATTTGCCAACTTTAGCTACCTAAATTACCTTTTATACCTATGCTTTAATTTCCAAATTGATGAATGTATCTAGTAACTTTGTAATGTTAGTAACTTTGGATGTTTTTTTTGTTGTATTAGTTAAAATTTTAGTAGTTAGTTGTTTTACCTATACCTATGTAATAACTTAGTAAAATAAGTAGCAGTTTACGCCCTCGAAAAATTTGCGATGCCTGCAGAGGGCAAATAAGTCATCAGTGCTCACTATTTTATAAGACCAAATTGTAACACTTATTTATGCAAATAAATATCTTGTATCTTGTATCTATTCTCTCCCGGCAAGCGCTAGAATACGACTCTGATGTGTGGCGAGAGCCCAGCTTTGCCCCGGTATGTGCCCGCCCTTAAGTGTGGATGTTTTTTCTCGTTAATCCCTTGGTGTGGGGTGTCGATGGATACGTCATTCAAAAGTATTGCGGATGTGTGGAAACCATTTTTCAATTCATCGATCCGTTTGTGAAATATTCAGCTTTAGAGTGCTAATTTTGTTAGAGTCAAGTGACGATTTGAAGGGTAATCTATTTTAATTAGGTAAATAATTAAATTAACTAAATTTGGTTTAGTAGTAGCATAGGTAGCTCGGTAGCTCTTTTGTGAAAGTGTTCGTCACTACATACATCCGGGGAAGTAGGTACTACCACCATACCTATCGCATTGCTGTGTTTCTGTTTGAAGGGCATGGGTCCGGGTGAAATGGCAGGCACATGAGACTTTTCATCTGTAGGTGTCAGGGTGACGGGCGCAGTGCAATGCCGCGTAAGCCACGTCCTAGGTGGACGTGACGTATGCGATAATTCATAGGTGGAGGGAGGGTAACGCTGGGGCATCTGCTTGTTCAGTCATTTCAAGTTGTATTAAAAAACAGTAAAATTCTATCGAAATACCCAAAGATTACAAAGTAGTAGAATTCTCTTGAAATACCTACCCAAAGAGGACAAATGATACATGCGTCCTGCTCTACCACAGATAGAGCTAGCACTTGTACTTCTACTCGTCAACAGATGGCGCGAGCAACTCTACATTCACTAAGCGCGTCTATTCGTCAACAGTTGTTACTATTAATTAATCTGTGCTAGTAGTGGTCTGTTTGAAAACATTAGAAAGAAAGAACTCGATTTGCTTTTAGCGCACGTGCCGCGGAGTTTGAAGTGATCGCGTGGCGGAGTGTGCTACAAAATACTTATTGCTGTGTTTAATCTATAGGGTGGAATAAATATTTGCTAATCCAAAAAGCCATAATGTTTAGAAGTGGAACTTAATCCCCTTATCTATACCTACTTACTAATAATAAATAAATAAATAATGCTGGACAGTTTTACACAACATTATCTAGCCCCAAGCTAAGCAGAGCTTGTGTTATGGGTACTAGATAACTGATGTACTTAATACAATATAATACATCGATAGATATTTTTTATTATACATAGAAAATACCCAGAACACCCTGAACAAATATCTGCGATCGCACAAATATTTGTTCCGAGGCGGGAATCGAACCCGCAACCTCCTGCGTCGCAGGACTCGCAGGCCAACCTTGGCCCGCTGCGCCACAGAGGTCGCCACTAATGTTATAAAGAGGTAAAGATTGTTTGTAAGTTTAATGTAGGAGCTTCCTAATCTCCGGAAGTAACATGTTAACTACAGCTACCATTTTGAAAATT
Organism: Operophtera brumata; assembly: GCA_932527175.1. Classification (NCBI taxonomy): domain Eukaryota; kingdom Metazoa; phylum Arthropoda; class Insecta; order Lepidoptera; family Geometridae; genus Operophtera; species Operophtera brumata. The sequence goes on along the minus strand of OW052238.1, from coordinate 12,017,654 downwards.
CTGTCAGCGAAGCTCATGATGTTATAGGAACTATAACTTCATGGCGAAGCTACATTATCCGTTTAGATAGGTATAGGTTCGTGCATTATCCATGCCTGAGAAGGTACCTACTTTATAGGCATTTATTTATCCTGATGAGGACAGCGCGCTGACGAAGTCGCGGGCGAGACAGCTAGTTGAGCATAAACTGATGAGGACAACGCGCTGACAAAGTCGCGGGCTGGACAGCTAGTTGAGCATAAACTGATGAGGACAACGCGCTGACGAAGACGCGGGCGGGACAGCTAGTTGAGCATAAACTGATGAGGACAACGCGCTGACGAAGTCGCGGGCGGGTCAGCTAGTTGAGCATAAACTGATGAGGACAACGCGCTGACGAAGTCGCGGGCGGGACAGCTAGTTGAGCATAAACTGATGAGGACAACGCGCTGACGAAGTCGCGGGCGGGACAGCTAGTTGAGCATAAACTGATGAGGACAACGCGCTGACGAAGTCGCGGGCGGGACAGCTAGTTGAGCATAAACTGATGAGGACAACGCGCTGACGAAGTCGCGGGCGGGACAGCTAGTTGAGCATAAACTGATGAGGACAACGCGCTGACGAAGTCGCGGGCGGGACAGCTAGTTGAGCATAAACTGATGAGGACAACGCGCTGACGAAGTCGCGGGCGGGACAGCTAGTTGAGCATAAACTGATGAGGACAACGCGCTGACGAAGTCGCGGGCGGGACAGCTAGTTGAGCATAAACTGATGAGGACAACGCGCTGACGAAGTCGCGGGCGGGACAGCTAGTTGAGCATAAACTGATGAGGACAACGCGCTGACGAATTCGCGGGCGGGACAGCTAGTTGAGCATAAAACTTCGTAGCAAACCTTGGCTCTCACACGCGCATCAAAATTTCTGGCGGAATAGTGTAGAAAATAAGAACCGGTTTTCAAAAAAAATTGTTTTAAGTAAGTACTACAACGTACATACATTTATACATGTATATGTATAAATATAAATATAAATAAAAATAAATAAATATAAATATAATACAACCGAAGATAACAAAAATATATAAGAAAACAAAAACTTAAAATGATAATTAAAAGTAAAATAGGCGGTCTTATCGCTTATAAGCGACTTGGTTCTTCCAGACAACCTTTGGATGGAGATAAATCAATAAGATTGGAAGAATACCTATGTGTAAATTAGAGAAAGATATTTACAGAGTAGGTAGGTACCTAGGCAGGTACATAACATAACCTTCGTACGAGTAAATATGGCGCGTCTAGGTGCAGATCTGTATTTGAAACATGGAGCTTAAGAATACCACAAAGTCAAATATGTGCAGATCAATTGGCAGAGAATCAAACCCGAGACGTCTCGTTTCTTAACCCGCCCTTCAATACGGTACGGTGTGTTGGTGTGTATGTTAGGTATAGGTACTGTATATATTCTGTGGTATAGGTACCTATAGCATAAAGTCAATCCTTCTTATTATTCCATCGGCGAGCGCTGGGCACAGGCCGAGGGTCGGTGGAGGTGTGAGGGCGCGACGACGTGATTACGGCGTCCAACCGGCACGACCCAGGCACAGCATACAGCATAGTTACTATAGGTGCGACCCCGAACCAACCACATCCTCGCTAACGATTCTTTTTTAGGGGATTGTTTGTTGATTTTAGTATCCTTTCTTTGAGTAACACTTGATTTTAATCGTTCTTTAATTTAGTTAAACTGGCCCACACAATAAACTCACCGTTATAGTTAAATCATTCCTTAGTTTAAACTATGTTGAGACACTGGTCCGACCTCCTTTCATCTTTACCAAAAACTGTAAAATCACACTTTTTAAACCCAATGACATCGAGCAACGCAGGCCTCCGTACCGTGCTCGATGCCCAATGAAGGCCGTGATGATCATAGACTTAGAATTTTCGGTACATTCTAGATCTATGGTGATGATAATCTACCCATAGACTGTATTTGTATACTAAGTCCATGAATCTACCTCACGCACGATTTGAAGTTGGAACCTAATCCTATTGGTCTAATTCTGAAACGGCTTAGTCTTATTGGACGTGACGTAGTCTTGGATATATAAAATATCTCTATGGTCTTGGAACAGTCTTTGACAAATAAAAATTATAAAAAAAAACAGAGATTCTCTCAAAAACCCGTTGAAATAAAACCATCAAGCCAACATCATTTCGTAGGTTGGCAGTGAGTACCAAGGAACATGGCTGTCCTGAAGGCAACGACTTGCAAAGAAGCTATATCAAGATGGGAGAAGGCGAAGGGTCAGGTTGCCGCTGATGCTCTGGTGGTGGAACTCCAGTTCATGTATCCTCCGATTGAGAAAATGGATGGAGCTCTTTCTACGTTGGTAGCCTGCGAGTGAGTGATGCAAAACCAGTATAAACTAAAACTATTTTAGGTACCTACCTTTCGAAATGCCTATAGGTACGCATTTCACTCTCTTCTACCCTCTCAGAATCTCTACTAACGGTGGATTGTTAGGAGTCCGAGTTCCCGAATAAAGCACCTACCAGTGCAGTACCTACAATCCTTGCTCAGTTCAGTCTCGTTCTCTGTCTCTCTCCAGGAAAACTCCAGTTTTACCTATTTGTAAGTAGGTACAGTGTCTTCCTTCAGACTCTACCAGACCATCAATGTCCAGAAAATTCTGCAACAAACCTCAGGTCTGTATAAGGTTAGCTGGAAGAAAATGCTAGTTCGCCTATCTACTGCTTTTTTGTCCTGTGCAATAAATAATTTTAAATCTTTCTATCTATCTATGTATATAGGTTCCAGTCGGATCGCGGAAAGATTTCGTTCCCGTGGTCCGGCAAACATGGCGAGAGAGGAACACCGGAGGGGTTTTAGTGGGTATTCTGCCCTTCTCAGGGCGGCGAGTCCCACATAATTCCGCCCCCCCGGACCGGTTTATTGGTAAATGAACTCCCCATCAGAAAACAAAGAAAAAGAAGGTATATATAGGTGAAGAGGCAGACAACAGCCAACTTCCGTCATTATCTAACTAAGTAAAGTTCAGGTAAGTTAGACAGAATAGCGCTCGCGCAACGAAAACTGAAAGAAAGTCACGAAAAACAGTATTTAAACAAAAATTTGCTGCGTAATCGAAAATATAAAGCTACTATGCCCTCTAAAATAATATTATTTGTTACTCTTATTAATTTAATCAATATAAGTTAATAGGTTATATAGATATTTACGTTATAAGCTCATTCACGATTTTTTTGAACGTGTTTTTTTTTCGGAATCTTGTTTTGGGCTCTACAGAATATTGAAAATATTAACATATTGTTTTATTGTTTTATTGTTGTCATAAACTGTGTAGTTTTGCTAAAAATATGTTGAAGAGAAGCCTATTTGACTCTTGACAGCCTCAATCACACTATCACATTAATATTATAAAAGCGAAAGTTTGTGTGTGTGTGTGTGTGGTGTGTTTGTTACTTCTTCACGCTGAAACGGACTGATTTGCATGAAATTTGGAATGGAGATAACTGGACTCCCGGAATGACACATAGGCACATTTTTATCCCGATATTCCCACGGGATCGAGGCTTACGCGGGTGAAACCGCGAGGCGCTGCTAGTAAAAAAATAATAACGGGCATCGGTATCTTTTCAGGAAGCTGAGTGTTTCGACGAACATGATTGACAAAATAGCTGGCATTGCAGGCATGAGGAACCTGAAGATCTTGTCTATCGGAAGAAACTACCTAAAGAATTTGTCTGGAATTGTAAGGCCTGATCATCAGCCTGTAGAAGTCTTTATAAAAGTTGTCATAATGAGAAAAAGAGCAATCGACACAAAAATTAAAAGCGATCATTTTGGGAAGTGTGTTTACGTACCTATATAATATTCACAGAACCTTGCGTGCCACACATAAAAGTTATTGCTGGCGATCTTCATAAATCGATGATGGCAATCGCTACGGCGTAGCACAATACCTAACGCGTAGCAAAATACCTAGCGCGTAGCAGCTACAAACAGTTACGACTATCCTCTAATCCATGTGGCATTAGTGTTCGCGCTTGTGTAGGAGGGGATGGCTGGTTTAGTAACAGATTGATATTATAAGCAAACTTGCTGATAAATTTAATTTATATGTTTATGTGGTGTGAGCGCAAAGCTCAGCACTTTAGCCATAGCTTACAGTATAGTACTGTGTATTAGACTAAGGAGTCAGTACTCATTACGCCAATGAACAATATACACGTAACACCATCATGAAGATATATCATTTCACGCACCCACCTCATCATACAGAAGACCCCACTTTACATGGCGATCCTACCATAACCTTATTCTTTCTATGAGGCATTGCATTGTTAAAAGCAGAGGTTACCGCTTAACACCAGGAGGCTAGTTCCGACATTCAAGCAGTTAAATAAAAAGTCTTATTCATACATTATTAATTTGAAGAGACGTGCAAATATAAAATGTAAAAACTCTAAATTAATGAGTACCTACCCAAAACATTTGACGAACTATGTGGTGCGGCGGGCGAGTAGTCGGCTGACATGCGCGAGGTTGCGGTTTCGATTCCCGCTGCGGAACAAATGTTTGTGTGATCTGCAAAATACTTTAGTTCCGGGTCTGGGCGTTATGGTGCCATGGTACTCATAGTTCCTGATTCCTACGACACCGGGGATCCTAGTGTGGGATCAGAACTATGTATGTGATTATTAAATAAATAAATAACGGCTTATTACCACTGTATTTCGTCACTTTGCTTACGTTTCGAGACTGAATTCAGAAGCCTCTTCATCATAAGCACACCCCGCGACCGCGTTCGACGGTGGACCAGCATACCCGGTAATTTATTTATTTAATATGATTCCCAGCCACGATAGTTTAAATTCTTTGTAAATGATTGTTGGGTGGTATGTATGTTAAAGCAGTCTCTGTTTATTCTCAACAGTTTCTACTTGTTTTAAGTATTTATTATCAATAACAGGAAACTGTATCCGACACGCTCGAAGAGTTGTGGGTCAGCTACAACAATATAGACAAAATGAAAGGTATCGGCACGCTGAAGAACCTGCGCGTGCTCTACATGTGTAACAACTCAGTTAAGGAGTGGGTGGAGTTCAATAGACTGCAGGTACGAAGCATCCTTCTTACTAACAGCGTTCAGAGTACAGCGAAGACCTACAAAAATTTTACTATCACTCAAAAAACATCCCTATTAGTAACGAGTAGAGTAAGTAGAGCTTTTTTGTGAAAGAGTTCGTCCGGGAAGTACTACCACCATACCTATTTCTGCCGCAAAGCAGTAGTGCTCACATTGCTGTGTTCCGGTTTGAAGGGTATGGGTGCCGGTGAAATTACAGGAACATTGAGGGGCACCCACAAAAGCTCGTAAAGCTGCCTGGAACCAGCAGTCCCAGGAAACACTTCTTGCACAACCGTGTAGCAAACGTTTGGAACCGGCTACCAGAGACAGTGATTAGTGCTCCCTAGGTGAAAAACATTTTAACACAGTGCACTGATAGGATATACACGAATCAGGTTATGCAGCTGGTGTATTCAACATAATAAACAGTTTTATAGCTGCTTGTGTCGGTTGCTGGTATCTCTATAGGACCTATACTTATGTATGTCAAAGGTTAAATTACAGGCACATGAGTCTTTTCATCTTTATGTCTCAGGGTGGCGGGCGCAGTGCAATGCAATGCAGTGCCACATAGGGTGCGTCCTAGGTGGACCTGATCTATGAGGTAATGCATTGTTAAAGGCAGACAGGTGGGCTATTTGCTTGTTCCGTCATTAACGTAATAAAAAATAAAAAACCACTTTAGCGCGTCGGGCTTTTAGCCGGCTGAGAAGCGAAAGGGTTCGATCCCCGGGACAAATTTTTGTATGATATGCAAACATTTGTTCCGGGTCTGAGTGTTATGGTACCATGGTACTCGTAGTTTCTGATATCCACGACACAGGGAATCCTAGTGTGGGATCTGGACTATGTATGTGACTGTTGGGTATTATGTATGTTATATTGACTTTCCTAAATGTTTTTTTTTTTGTATTTTACGTTAATGACGGAACAAGCAAATGGCCCAGCTGATGCTAAGCAGGAACCTTTAACTATGCATTACCTCATAGGTCACGTCCACCTAGGACGCACCCTATATGGTATGGCACTGCGCCCGCCACCCTGAGACATAAAGATGAAAAGTCTCATGTGTCTGTAATTTCACCGGCACCCATACCCTGCAATGCGAACACTACTGCTTTGCGGCAGAAAAAGGTATGGAGTTAGTACTTCCCCGGATTAAGTTTTTACTTACAAACACTAGAATTTATTAAGTTTTCTATGAATGTATTTAATGTTATTAACCCCTAAATAAAAAGAGGGTTAATATTAATTTTGAGGCCATAGTGTTTGTTTCTGGCCGCAAAGCTCCGGAATCCACACATGTAAAAAAACCAGCCAAGTGCGAGTTGGAATCGCGCACGAAGGGTTCCGTACCATTCGCTATAAAAACGGCAAAAAAATCACGTTTTTTCTATGGGAGCCCCCTTAAATATTTATTTTCTGTTTACCATCATTAATCTGATCATTAACTGTAGTGGTAATTTTGTATTTGTTATTATAGCGGAAATAGAAATACATCATCTGTGAAAATTTCAACTGTCTAACTATCACAGTTCATGAGATACAGCCTGGTGACAGACGGACGGAAGGTCAGCAGAGCCTTAGTAATAGGGTCCCGTTTTACCCTTTCGGTACGGAACCCTAAAAATTACTTTGATTTATCAGCCGCTATATATTTTGATGTTCGATTTATCAAGTTGCGAGTTGTTTTGCGTAGGAGTGCCCGGCGCTGCGAGATCTCGTGTTCATCGGGAACCCCATATGCGACAACCAGCCTGACATAGACACGTGGCGCACGCAGGTCGCCAACCGCCTCACACAGATCATCAAGCTTGACGGCATTCCGATCATCAGGGAAGGGTAGCTTGATACTATATTTATATATATTACCCTGACAATTAGTACTTATTAAAATTTTATTTAAAAGAAACTCCGCGACTGTTTTCATTTAATCGTCTACTGCAATGTACTAATCATATAAGGCGATAAAATCTATCTAAGAACTACCTTGAAGTCATACAAGGCTTTTAAAATGTAGCTATATATATCGGTGTAAAGTATATGATATAAAGATAAAAAGTTATAAAATCTATAGCCCGGCTACGGTGAAACACAACATTAGGTATTTATATAAGTACAATTTTTTTATTAATATCTTAGTGGAAATTTTAATAAAAATCTCAGTGAACTCATTAATTTTCTCTTCTTTTGAGTTCGGTTGAGGATAACTGCTTTAAAATTCAGTTGCAAGATTCCACCTGGGCATACATTGCAAGTATTTGTTGCAATCAGCATGGCCTGACACAAGGTATGACAAACGCACAAACAACCTCATCCCCTCTTAGTTCCATACTGGATAAAGTAATGAGTCCTATGTTACCAAGCTGATTATCCAAATATCAAAATCATATTCAGTAAGCACCTTTTGAAAAATAGTTTACTTACCTTCGTACCTCTATATCTACATATAACTTTTGAAACTATCATGGTTATGTACATAACCACATTTCTATATCTACAGGTTGTTTAGGTGTGCCAGCTTTTAAAATTATAATAAATAAATCAATAATGCTGGATAGTTCACACAACATTATATGGCTCCAAGCTAAGCAGAGCTTGTGTTATGCGTAATAGATAGCTGATATACTTAATACAATACATTACATAGATATTTTTGATATACATAGAAAATACCCAGAAAACATTCTGAAAAAATATCTGCAGATCGTACAAATATTTGTTCCGAGGCGGAAATCGAACCCGCAACCTCCTGCGTCGCAGGCGCACCTTCGCCCGCCGCGCCACAGAGGCGAGCTGAAACTTCCACTGAACTTCAACTGAAACGACTTTAGATTCGACCCGTCCGTCTCCTCCAGTGGATATCGTAGATGCCGACTTAGGTATTAGGTACACACCATGGGGTGGGCAGCAGCACCCGTCTGAGTACTCAACACTAACACTGCGATCACAAATCTGCGTAGCATGGTGATTATGTCAAATCCAATGCCATGGGTGCATTCTATGGAGGAGACCGTCCAGCAGTGGACGTCTAAAGGCTGCTGATGATAATGACGATCCACAGCCTGTGTCCTAGATGGATTGAAGTGGCTTATGGATGATTTTTCAAAGTGATTGAAAACTTTTTTGAAGTATAAAAATAAAATAAAATAAAAAAGCATTTATTCTTTACACTATACTAAGAAATAATATATAACAGATGATATAAGTATAAAAATAACATATTTAGTCTAGTGTAAGAGAAAAGGTCGAGGGGTCAGCCACGCTGTTTTTCAGCCTCGCCTTAGAATGCTGCTGTCGTCACAGCAGCCATGATACTCGGTAGCTATCCGCTGTTCCCAAACAAAAGAGAAACTATGTAACAATGATTTAAAAAACAAGGAACAGCAAGACAACCACCGAGAACTCATGTATGTATGTACGAGTACGTAGTCTCGAAACGTCGCAACGCGACGAAATACAGTGGTAATATAAGCCGTTATTTATTTACTATGTATGTACCTACTGAAGTTGGACACAATAAATAGTAAGGACTTCCATCTCTTCTGTGTCCAAAGCAAAGTTAGTGATAAAATACACAATCCACAAGAAAACTGCCCTTTCAAAAGAGTAAATGATGTCGACTTTAATGTTTCCTGCAGAAAATCCCTTGAAAAACACACGATAGAAACGGCTTAGCTGTAAAAAAACTTCCTCGAGTTCCTCTGATTCACAAAGAAACTATTTTATCCCAAATCGGCCATATCCATGTGAAAGCGTCGCCATTGTCCATCCGGCTTTATGATTCGTCATACGTCTCAAAGCCGACTTAATAGCCTGCTTAATTCGCGCCAAAAGGAAATAGGAATTGGTGAGGGACGCCATCGTAACAGGGACGTAGCAGGACCCAACTGGGCTGTACCCAGAGGCCATGGATATCGCGGGTTAGTCATATTAAAAAATCATTTGGGAACTTGCTCTGAGAGACTGCCACATCCAAGCTACAGCTTTTTTTTTCTGTGAAACAAATAGGTAAACTTGCATGCGGCCCACCTGATGTGAAGTGGTCACCGTCGCGTATAGACACCGGTAACACCAGGGGTATTGTCGATGGGCTGCCTACTCTGAAGGAATTTATGACCATTTTTCTTGAAACGACACATATCGTAACCAAGCGGGCAAACCTCAGGTGGAAGCTTATTCCATAGTTTGTAGGTATGGGGAAGAAATGATTTCGAGAATCGAGTCGTTCGAGGAACCCAGGGTTCTATGATGTGCGAATGAGCTTTGTCACGGTGCCGGGAAGAGCGATGATAAAATCTTCATGCCGGGATGAGATCGAAAAGCTCCTCGGAGCATTCCCCGTTGTATAGAGGCGGTAGATCTTTGCGTTATCTTGCCACACCTGTAGGTATAAATAATGTCTTAATTAATACCTGTAGGTACCTTATCTGTTAATTTATAATTATTATTCGAATATTTTTACAAAAAATCGTGTTGTTTTAATCATAATTATAAAATTAGGTGCTTATTAAATTATAAATACAAAAAAAAAGTTGGAAAAGAAAAAGGCATAAATAAAATACCTTGGGAACAATTCAAATTCTATTCTATTCTATATCTCTGTAGTTACATACAGACCTAGAAAAAGGCCATATAGCTAACCGTTGGGGAATAAAGGTTCTCAAATGGGACCACAAACCGGACGACGCAGAAGAGGAAGGTTCCCCTCTTGATGGACAAAGGAAATTATTGACGTCGCAGGAATTCGGTGAATGGAGGCGGCTCAAGACCGTCGTGGACTTCTGTAAGCTGATGATGATGGTGATCCAGGTCTAAAAAGCTTATAATCATAACGGGCCGTCCACGTACGAAGCTCTTAAAATATGACAAAATTCCCTTCGAACCCAGTGTACATCCATCCCTGCAGCGTTGCCGGAGAAGTCGCTCTCTCCTGTGTACATCCCTGCAGCGTTGCCGGAAAAGTCGCTCTCTCAATAGACGCGGATGCCCCATTGTGTTGCCACTAATAAAATTTAATGATGTAAACGGATAGCGCGAATTTATCTAACTCGGCTCGTAGGGCGAAAGCTCTTGAGGGGAAATCAATTAACGACTACAATATCAGTATTGTGAAATTACGAATTCAATTTGTTACTTTGTTATCCGATATTGTTGTAGATCTTGCTTTCAGAGATTCATGGTTATAATTTAATTGTAAAATCGTTACCTAGGCCCCTTCGCATAGCTTCTCATCTCCACTAAGACATGACTATCGAGTATTTTTTTCGAAAAGCAGAATGTTCATTAGTTTATGAGTAGGCATTTCGGTCAATATCAACCTACCTCATATGATATTAGGTTTCTACTACCTACATCTACGCACCTATACAAATAAACCACCTTTTACTGTAGCATGGGGAAAAAAGACACCTCGTATCATATCAAAGTGACATTTGAATAGTTCCAATATAATTTAATGGAAAGCCGGTCATTGTGTACTCTACGTAATGGACCGATAATTGTCCAACGAAACTGAAATAACTCGGTTAATCACAATGAGGCTCGCACCTACCCTTCACATCACACGAAAGATATGAGTGTAGTGTCCCCTTAATACGTACAAATGCTGCCACCGCCGTGTAGCCCGTCATTATTTAATTATTAACACTACAATCGACCTAATTTTGATTTCTATTTGACATTTCGATTAAGTGCCCCGTGCCCGCCGGCGAAGGGCCATTTTGTGACATCTGTCCTCCAGTGTGTTACGAACTATAAAATTCAATTTCCCCAATCGGCTGGCTCGATACATTTATTATTCATAGATCGGTACGTAAGTAGATGCCCGGCCACTAACAGATGTGATCTTTTACGTGAAAGAATATCAAAAAACATGACGACCATGTAAAGAACAGAGATTCTAACGGACATAAAAATAGTATGAAATTGATTTTATTGAGATTGACAGTCGAATAAAGATATCGATGTAGGTATGAGAGACGTGAAGTTCAAAAAATGAATCGCGTGACGAAGCAGCCGCTGAATATTGATTCTTGTTTCTGTTATTGTAAAATCGAGCCCCATCGAATCCGAAAAGTTATCAATTTTGCACTATTCAGTGTAATTGGTCGGCAATTGACTCGCATCACGCTACCGATTATTACTTAACTCTGTCGAACAGTGTGCTGTGGGGGGTAATGACTGTATCGAGCAGCTGGTGTTTCAACTCGTAATGTATGACCGGGATCAGGTTCTTCGATTAGCCTATAAATCAATCTATGTCGTCGGTAATGCACGCGAGCCATTTGCTCGCTGCCTAATTGCTGTTAGCGCCGCCCAATGGGCACATTAGCCTGAAAAGCTGCGCACTCAGCCGTCGGCCACCCCTACGCCTCGCCCGCCGCTTGCTCACACAAGTAGCCACATGAAATGGCTCGATTAGGTACATTCGGGTGTAATGGCTGATTTTCTAGCTCGAGAGATGTAGCCCCGGCAAACGGCCGCGCTTACGCCACTCAAAGGCGGAGAAAATGGCTTAAGTGCTTTCTCTATTATGCTTAAGGTCGTTCGTGAAAAGGATAATTTTCAACTCTCCAGCGCCCCCGCTCTGAGAGGATGTTGTACTTTGTGGATAACACTTGACTATTTTTTTGTTGGTTTTATAACTTCTATGACAACGAAACCGTATCTTTCTTTTGACTCGTGTCGATCTTCTATCCATTAAACTACGAGTATATCTTACTTCATTACATGACTATCGTATAGCTCGTAGCGATTGCTACGAAGAGTACAATAGTACTAGTAGTAGTAGTAGTATTGTAAGCAGGGCGGACTCCACACGTTGCCGTGTAACACCGCGGCGTGCGAATAAGCGGATCGCATCACCGCACCGCACTACTCTGAATACAAACCGCCAAGTTTTTAGGATTCCGTAGTCAACGAGATAAGGAACCCATATAGTATCGCCATGTCCGCGTCCGTCAATGTCTGTCCGCGGCTTAGCTCAGAGACTCTAAAATGAAACCTAAGGTAGTCTCAAATTATCTTAAATGGAAGGAAGGTCCACATTTGCCAACGCTCACCAAGATAATATATTTTTAAGTTGGGAAACCTATTGTCGCTGCGACGCGGGCCGAGGGTACGAAATAAAGCTTTCCCAACAAACAATAGTTCCGGCCCTTTGTCGCGCTCCGAGTTGAGTAAACATTAGTAGTTGGCCATTGTGCCACTTGGCCTTCAGCTCCGTGCCTTTCAGCGCGTAACCACCGCTGAATCGTTTTTTCACCGCCCATTTATTTATTTTTAACACGCTTTTATTAGCTTTTCTTGTGTTTTACAGGAAGACATTTTAGGGGGCTTAAAGAAACGGGTTTTTTTAATTGTCAGTACGTTTTCCGATGTTGTAGGGTTACCCACTTTCTTTAACGTTTTCGATGAAAGATTCTATGATGAAAGCCTGTGGAAAACTAAGAAGTCACGCAAACGTAATAAATCACAGTTCCAACATTACCACCTACTTTCCATAATAGCCGATAAACCAAATTTAGTTTTCATGTAGCGCACCCTTACCTACTTATAATAAGCAATGATCAATGGAGAATAATCCCATTGTGTCGCGCGCTGCCAAAAAACCATATCTAAATTATTCCGCTACGCTTTCGCGCTAATATCTCCATTACATTAGTGTTACAACTCATTGTTGTGCGCACATGAAAAGGATTACGCGCCAAAATGTTGACAGTTGTCGCATAGACAAAAGGAAAAGTGAGTGCATTCCGAAATACGCGTACGAATAATGGCTTGTGTTTATTTGATTTGAGACGCTGGCAACACACAATAATGGTGTGTTTTCGCCAGCGTCACCGGCGGCCTTTCGACTTGAGCCGGGAGCGCCTCGGGGCAATAAAATTAATGAAGCGTGGAGATGGGACCATTTTACTTGTATTATTCGTCTCCTGCGGCCTGAGACTGGAGCGAATGTCCATTAGTTCTGTTTTAACATGTTAGCGATGTTGAAACGTTGTAAATGCGATTTACTCTACAGAGAGGGTGGAAAAGTAGCCGGAGAGATTTGAAACCAATCAATATCCGATCCGATCGGAAGCGAACTTTTGTGCTTTTAAAATGGGCACTTAAAGATTTCCAGAGCAGAACTCAAGCTTCCCTACATGTATTTAATTTAAAGAGTATCTTGACATTTTCAATACCTTACACTAAGATGCTATAAAGAACTATCTAAAATTGGTAGAGTAGATACCTATAAAGCGTTTTTACAAGCTTATATTTAACTTGACATGTTAGTATGTTAGTTATGTAGTATGAGAGTGTGGGACAATTTTTTAAACTGAATTTTGTAAAATAGTTTTTTCACGCAAAACTTACATTTCAGTTTTACACTGCAACTGAATTAAGTACCTCTACGAATACCAAAGTTTATATTTAAAGGTTTACAAGTTAGTAATAAAGCGATCTAAGCTCAAATAAGCTAACTAAGTATGTATATAGTTGAACAATGTACCCCAGTAAATAATATAAGTAACAATGGTCGTATTACATCGAATTAGCTTTAACTGATGATCAAAATGATCGTCGGACGATGGCGGTTCCGGTTGTTACCACAGTGGAAATGAAAACAGCCAGAATAATACAACCGTGTTTACCACATTACGAGAATATGGGAGCGATGGGATAAATATGTATATGTACTATAGTGCATGCTCATAGGGATTAGGCGTGATGCACAACATAACTAGCAGAAGTATCAAGACAATTATTAGGGTAGAGTCTCACTCTACCCTAATAATTGATCTTGATACTTGAAAACTGTTAACAGTGCATTGTGTGCCCTTACCATATTATGAATAAATAATAACCTATGCCCTCAAACACTCGCTCACAAACTCTACATTCCGATCAAAAAACGATCGTGTATTAATTAGAAACTGCTTACGCCTAGCAACATGTTGGGAAAGTTATTTTAGAATAAAATACGACTACGACGGTTGCCTGCTATTTTCCTGATGATTGCGATGACGTTAGGTCCTTATGTTCATGAGAACTCAGGAATGTTGATGAACGATGGGGGATTTTTCTTAAATAATACGAAGCCACGATAGTTTAAATTCTATGAAAGTATTCATGAATATCCGTAGAACGGAGCAGAGGGAGGGAGCATTAGAGGCCGTGGCAGCCCATCAGCCAGGTGGGCGGATGATATAGAGGCCGTAGAGGGAAAGACCTGGATGCGAATCGCACAGAACCGTTTGGAGTGGCGTTTGAGGGAGGAGGCTTATACCCAGCAGTGGGCTATTATTTGAGCTGCCAATGATGATGTTGACTATTAAAACAAGAGTTTTCCGTTTTCAAAAGATCAAAAGCTCTTGTTTACCTCACGAACTCCGCTCTATTTTGGTTTCTTTACGTTTAGTTGCCATGCTGACGGTACTCGCTGCCAAAATTTGACGTGAACACACCCGGACCGCGTCTCAGTCGAGACTAATTGCTCCTGAACCACTAAAAACAATTTGCATGTGCATGCTCTGTGACAAACATAGCCAAACGAACTTCGTGAAATAGAATGCAGTATACCAACGCAGTATTAGGTGTCAGAGAGACGTGAAAAGACATGGTGATGATAACGCGTACAAAGTGAGCTAGCTCGTCTCTACAAGCTGTGGTTCGTATGGGCAGCCGTACATCGACCATATATCGATACGATCTTAATCCACAGGCTCGCACCCCTGCCTTTTGTGCGAATGGAGAGTGCTATTTAACGCTTTGTACAAATCATTACCAGAACGCCGATAGTATCAGCTAACAACAGATTTGCAGGAAAAGACAGATACGTAGGTACTTTCAAAGTTTTACTATGTGATTACGACGAACTGGCAGATGGTCCGCCCCAACTGAACTACAATACCACCTGACCCACCACGGCGGTCTCTGAATCCTTTGAATACTGAGTTATTCCCACTTTTTAGTTAGAGAAAAGATGCAAGAAATGCAGTAAACATGCAAACATGGTTACTTTACTATACACATCAATGCCTATAGACAAGGGTTAAAAAGCTTGCTTCTCGAAAAATACACGAACTATACCTACTTAAATATCTTTAACATACGAGAACCAATAATAATAAACAAAATAATAATAATTAATAATATTATAATAATAAGCAATTTCCGCTACCAAACACGCTAGGGTTATTAAGCATGAAACATGTCTAAATTACAGTTGTGCTACCCATATAAAGATACCTATTGAGGCTCTGCCTATCCCTCCGGGGAAAAAGGCATATCTCATCAATAACTTACAGAAAAATTATGAAAATTACAAATCATTAGAACATAAATTTTATGAATCGTGCTAAATTCTTAGTCTTATCTTTGACGACCTCTCTGGCGCGGCGGGCGAGTAGCCGGCTGAGATAAGGTTGCGGGTTCGATTTCCGCTCCGGGACAAATGTTTTTATGATCTGTAAATATCTGCTACGAAACTGGGTGTTTGTGGTATCTTTATTTTGATCCAAGATGGTATGCACACCTTAGTTAACACTATTAGTTACTATCTGTTCCTGATACCCTGTACACAGGAGATCCCAGTGTGTCAGGATTTACGTATATTTAGGTGACTGTTGGGGTATGTTATGAAATCGAATACTGGTATTTATGTAGCTAAATTATTTTGGAGAACCCCTTGCGTAGAGGTGCTAATCCATACCTATTCGCGAACATTTGCTAGCACATTAGCATATCAAATGGTGTTTATCAGTTTATCAGTTATCTGATGTAATGGGCGCCCAAACAGTAGCGAGACAATAACACGATCACGCGCAGCACTGTAACGAGAGAACAGGGGATTTGCGGCGGTAGATCATTATCCAACACACACTGGGTAAGTACCTAGCTGTGCTTATTGAAAGGCAACAAACAATTTACCATGGACAGATATTTTTTGCAGTTTGTGAGTGTTTAAGGCACAACATAACGAACTTTTTTTGGTGTCGAAAATCTTTATTTTTTACAAGTTTGTCATGTATGTACTTGTATGTTCGGGTCAAATCTTGCAAGCTGAATTAGAACCACTTCTTGACATCCGATTGATCTTGCATACCTGTCAAGTTCCGATGATAATACAATATTATGATGACATCAAGCTAATCTGATGAACGGAACTCGTTGGACAATAAGTAGTAGACCGCCCGTGTTTAGGCTCATTTTGATCAGCTCACGGTTCTCCTTAATAATTTCATTAACATCATCATCAGTCGGATGTACACTTCTTAAAAGCTTGTTTTTTAAAAAACATTTTCAACTAAAAACTTATTCATTGATACTTAATAACAAAATAATGAATTCCTAGTATCACATTTTGGTTTCAAAACTTATTTAAAAATCCTCCAATATGGGAAATGTCTATCAATCGCGCATAACCTTAGGTATGTACGATGGAGATCATCATCATCATCAGCCTATAGGTACAAGCCGACTGCTGAACATATAGGGCCCTTGTTGGGCCTTCATTAGTTCTTGAGCCGCCTCTAATCACCGGGATTCCTGCTACCTTTAAAATGTCATCGAACGATCATGATTGAGATGGTTCGACCTAAGAGATGAAGTCAGGTAGACATCCTAACTCATCACAATTATCATCAGCAGACTTTAGACGTCCACTGCCGGACGAGGCCTTCCCCATAGAGGACTATCACAACTGTACTACGGGAATGAAGCGATACAATGGGGGACTTGCCAGCCTGGCTGCCTTAGCTGCTTAGCCTTGCTGCTTGGCAGGGGGATTGGTGATCGCAGTATTGGTGCTAAGTAGTCGGGTGGATGCAGCTGCCAATCTCCTGGTAAAACATCCACGGGAGGAGACGGAGTGATCAATTCCAAGGCCTGACACATCCTAATTACTTAGTTCCTTAAAAAAGCTACCACAAAACTAAACCTTTTGAGAGGTAGGTACAGCTTTTTCTCATAAAATTGCCAGTTTAGGTAGAAAACTAGTTGTAGTACTTACCCTGCGACCGTGGCAAAAACATCCAAAGCTTTATATTCGAATGATAAACTTTTATGGGAGTTACCTAACAACAATAGGCAGAGCTCGCCGCCGGGTCCCGGGGGCTTAATGCGTCCGATTTCCATACAAAAACTTCTATTTCCCGGGCTAAATGGCACGTGAGTGCACATAAAACCAGGAAAACTACACACAGCCCGCTACTGGTTAGCTATTCTCTTTTATTTCTTCACCCCTTATCATCGTAGGTACATTACATAGATAGCCAAGGTTATAGTAATGGATTTGAATTTGTTACAAGAGCATAAGTACTTGTATACAGGACGTCCAAAGACTATGCGACATGAAGGGAAAGTACCTAAAATATTGTACGAATAGATAGGATATTTTGCTGAAAGGAGTTTTTATTTTACTTTTTAAACTAAGTAATACTGCATTCGGAGATTTTTTAAAAATTACTTGCATCGTCGGGGGATGCAAGTAGTAACTTACTACTTACTAAAGCAGTAGGTATTACTTAGTTTTAAAAATAAAGTAGTCTCCTGTCAGCAAAATATCCTATCTACAATATTTAAGGTACTTTCCCGTCATGTCGCATAGTCTTGGGACGCCCTGTATAGCTGTTACCTCAGAGTTTGGAGTATTTTGATATATTGTCTATATTATTACAACCAATCATATCTCGCCAACCTCTACCTATTAGACTAAGGCAAAACTATTCAAATTTTATACGAACAAATTCCCAGAATGTTAAGTTAGGACTCTTAAAAAGTAATAGTTGCTCCCGCATGAAGCACACGTCGAACTGATCTCCAGCCTACCGACTTGTGCCATCTCTCGAGGAAGTGATTTGTCAGCGCCCGCCGCCCCCTCTCGATTGAATAATTCAAATAATCGAGGTATTTATATGTAAATAGCGGGCCGCATCTCCATACGAAAGGGCCGATCGGTACATAAATTTGGCAAGACGACGAGAAAACAGCGACGCACCACCGATCTGATTTATTCGCTAAGTTTTGGAAAAAGTGGCCCGCGTCAGGAAATGTTTGTCTAATCGCGTTTATGGCTCGACCCGGGATTTTTTGCCTCAGAGCACACTGGGGCGCCTTGTAATTCCTTCCTACTGAATACGAAAATAGCCATTCATATCACAAACAAGTAAGATTGGCTTAGCCTGAATATACACAATTACGAATAGTTGCTACAAATGTGTAGGTTTATAAGTACGAGCGAGGACCGTAGTCAACCTCTCATCGAATAACAAGATGGGACCACTTTAATGGTGCAGCATAAAATAATTCATAAGTAAGATTCGTTGGTATAAGATTTGTCCTGGCTGATAGCTTACTAAGGAATTTGTTATTACTGGAAGAAAGCGTTAGCCGAGTCAATCGTGGGAAGCAGTGGCGGCGATGAGCTCACCACTTGTCACGCCTATATTCCCACGATGGTGAAAATAGGCTCATTGAGGCTCTGCCATCCCTTTCGGGGAAAAATGCGTGTAGTATGTGTTACAAACGTAATTGACGACCAATGACGCTTGAGGCCGAAGGCAAGCAATTGACACGGACGTGTGTAGTAGTAGTAACATGGATTTATATGGAGACACAGATAACCGCCCCTAGCGTGCTGTTTGTAAACCTCAATATCCACTCGAAAATACGTGTTACACCGTACGTTGGCTAAGAGAATTTTAAAAATTTGTTTGGCGCCAAATAGTATCAAAGTTTAAACTAGTGGCTCTGTGCTGTAGACATCCGTCTGCCTTCGACTAACAACTAAATAAATTTAAAAAAAAACATATATCTGGACAACTTCTTCTCCGATTTTGGTCATATTCGAAATTCTTGTTTAGAATTGACTACCGAATGTTTCTGCCAAATATTACCAAAATCGGTCGGTAAATGGCACCGCAGCAAACTTCCCCCTTTTTGGAGGATATATAACACCAAACAAAAATCCCCGACTACAAAACAATCAATGATTTTTAAAACCCGTATACCAAGCTTCGTCAAGATTGGTTGAAAAATGCAACCCGTAGAGAACAGCCCGACATACGAAATAATTTTTGACCAAGCTGTTGCAGAGAAGCTTCGCTCGCTTCACTCGCTCAGTCAATTACTTGTTAAAACTCAGACTACGGCAAAGGCTAGAAATACAACAAGCAACTACACAGGCGAGTGGTCCTACTTGGTGTCCGCTAGTAGGTTTTTTAGTAGGCTAGTTAGGTGTGTCCATACAAAAATCCGTGTAATGTACCACACGCCCGTACAGTCGTAGTAACTATTAAGTAATCTGTGGTACAGTATGGATAGTGTGGTGGGTGATTTTGTTATAAATACCTATTATGAACAATACCTTATTAATTCACATATTTTAGCAACACTATTTCAGTGCGAATAATTCAGTTTGAACCGAACAATAGTGTCGGTGGAATATTAGCACTTTGCGGCGCGCGCCATGATTGATGACTCCCGATGAGTAATAGCGACGTACGATACCCGTTGTCGCGAATACTAAACTATTCTCGTGAATAAATGAGGAATTTTACTGAATGATGTGGAACTTTTCTTACAAAAAACGGGGTGCACGTGATGACGTCAAATCTCGTATAAAAACAGTATTTTTATGGGCATCATACGAGATGTGAAGAGCCAGGAACTAGTCTAGAAATGTAATTAGTCATTTTTTTTTATCTCGCTTTCCTAAAATTACTTACCTATCGGAACCGTGAGCTGATCAAAATGAGTCCAAACATTGCCAGGCTATTAATCATCGAGGAGTTCCGTGGTTCACCATCAGATCAGCTCGCTGTCACCATAACTTGACAGTTGTGCCAAATTTCAGTTCAATCGGATATCGGTAAGAGATCGGAAATTCGATTCTAACATTTGATTAAATTGTTCTCGTAATTTGTTAGTTACAGGTGAAGCCACAGAATAAATAATACAAGGTAAGCTTATAAAAGCATGTTAAAAAGCGAGGGTTTTTTCTTAGTCACGCCAACTTCGACGACCTCTGTGGCGCGACGGGCGAAGCTCGGCCTGCGACGCAGGAGGTTGCGGGTTCGATTCCCGCACTCGGAACAAATATTTGTGCGATCGCAGATATTTGTTTAGGGTGTTCTGGGTATTTCCTATGTATAATAAAAAATATCTATCTATGTAATATATTGTATTAAGTATATCAGTTATCTAGTACCCATAATACAAGCTCTGCTTAGCTTGGGGCTAGATAATGTTGTGTGAACTGTCCAGCATTATTTATTTATTTATTTATTTAACTATTATTTATTCTGTGGTCACCCTGAATTAGATCAACCAGCTTGAGTTATAACCTGCCAGATCCGTCATTCCAAGTAGGTAGTATAATTTAAATATTTGCACGACAATCTAGTCGAGTACAGTGATACTAAAAATAGATTATGAACCAAACTACCTGTATTCACGCAAATAAATCATTCCATTTCATTTAATTTATAAAAAAATCGTACCACATGGTCAGATTACTTCATGGACTTAGTTTATACTAATAAGTCCATGGTTATCTTCATAGATTCGTTGCAGTAGTACTACTTATCTTCGTAGCATTGGTGGAACAGTAAATTGCCAATAAAGGGAAAAAAAAATTTTTTTTAAAAGGCACACAAAAACGATAAAACATAATAGGCATAAACTAAGTATCTAACTTAACTACAATTAATTAAATGTGTACAATTAATCTTCGTAGCATTTGTAGCACATAGTCAGATTACTTATCTTCGTAGTATCCGTAGCGCATAGTAATATTACTTCACTTCGTAGCATTCGTAGAACAGTCAATTGTTTATCTTTGTAGCATTCGTAGCTCAGTCGCATTGCATATCTTCATAGCGTTCGTAGCACATAGTCAGATTACTTATCTTCGTAGTATCCGTACAATCCGTAGCACATACTTAGTAATATTACTTATCTTTGTAGAATTCGTGAAACAGTCAATTGTTTATCTTTGTAGCATTCGTAGCACAGTCGCATTGCATATCTTCATAGCGTTCGTAGCACATAGTCAGATTACTTATCTTCGTAGTATCCGTACAATCCGTAGCACATACTTAGTAATATTACTTATCTTTGTACAATTCGGGAAACAGTCAATTGTTTATCTTTGTAGCATTCGTAGCACAGTCGCATTGCATATCTTCATAGCGTTCCTAGCACATAGTCAGATTACTTATCTTCGTAGTATCCGTAGCACATACTTAGTAATATTACTTATCTTTGTAGAATTCGTGAAACAGTCAATTGTTTATCTTTGTAGCATTCGTAGCACAGTCGCATTGCATATCTTCATAGCGTTCGTAGCACATAGTCAGATTACTTATCTTCGTAGTATCCGTACAATCCGTAGCACATACTTAGTAATATTACTTATCTTTGTAGAATTCGTGAAACAGTCAATTGTTTATCTTTGTAGCATTCGTAGCACAGTCGCATTGCATATCTTCATAGCGTTCGTAGCACATAGTCAGATTACTTATCTTAGTAGTATCCGTACAATCCGTAGCACATACTTAGTAATATTACTTATCTTTGTACAATTCGTGAAACAGTCAATTGTTTATCTTTGTAGCATTCGTAGCACAGTCGCATTGCATATCTTCATAGCGTTCGTAGCACATAGTCAGATTACTTATCTTCGTAGTATCTGTACAATCCGTAGCACATACTTAGTAATATTACGTATCTTTGTAGAATTCGTGAAACAGTCAATTGTTTATCTTTGTAGCATTCGTAGCACAGTCGCATTGCATATCTTCATAGCGTTCGTAGCACATAGTCAGATTGTCTGCCTCCCTCTACGGCCTACGACGATGACGCAGTAGAGTCAACGAATCATTGTTAGGCGAGGGGTATTGTGGGTCCGCAGTGGTTATCGTCTATCGATACGGAGGCTACAATACTCTAAGTTATCGTCAGAATTAAAATTATTATCGACAGATTTAAATCTGCCAAAAAATCTATAAAGTTTAGTTCTGGAATACGGACCTTACTATGGTGGTTACACTGTAGTTTTTGCAAACTAGTGCGTGGTTGTTTCCACCAACAGTCACGATCTTTTTCAGAGACTCGGGCAGAGAGCAAGAAAGGCGAATATAAATGATGTGCGCGGTAGAGTGAGAGTCGGTAGAGGTAGTGGAGCCCTAATGGGAGTATTTCGCAGACGCGGACTCCATTAGTGGCGTTCGGCGGACTGTCACAATCATTTTTCTTTTCCGTCGCCGCTAATTCTCAGCCGCGCTCCGATGAGCATCCGCCCCGGTCCACCATAGCTTGATACTTTAGAAATCACGAGTATTTTGTGCCTCACTGAAACAATTATTCTGCCTCGAGGATCAAGGTACAGCCATTGAGAAATTGGCCCTGAAAAAGGTACTATTTTCCATGTTTACTTACAAGGGCTCTTACGGCTAAAGCACTATTTTCTTGGCCGTGTACCGTCTAGCGCGATCGCGAGCGGTGCTAATAATGAAGAGGCTTCTGAACTCAGTCTCGAAACGTCAGCAAAACGGCGAAAAACAGCCGTTTATTCCGTTTGAAATGACAAACTATACTTATAATAATATTAATATTATATTATTACAATGTTAGTTTATATAGACAAGATTATATAGATAGATTTATATAGATGAGACAAATTGATCCATTGATATGGAAGCATTATGGTGACCTGAGTTTATTCAAGAAAGCTCGACTTAGCGGCAGATGCTTAATTATTTTATCCTTTATGTTGGGATAATAAGTTTCGTTCACAAAAGTTTTAATCAGAATGGTAAAGTATCAAAATGGTTTTGGCAGTGGCCAGGGCGCAGGCTGATATCGACTTTTATTACCCCAGAGGGGTTGGTCATTAGCGGAATAAAGCGGCTGCCACCTGATAAGTGCGTTTTGTTGCTCCGTTACATTATTGTTTTAAAATGTATTTCAGGAGATAAACTGGATAAGCTTTTGGATACGTAAATGCCTTTTGTCTATCCCTTTTTATTATGACCTTTGATGTAGTATCAATTTTACGATATCACGTACCTACCTATCTCAAGTTATCTACTCAGTTGATGCCAATAACTACAATGAGCAAAGATATTTAGTTTTTGCTTTATGTTTCATAGCGTTTAGGACCATTATTTTATTTTATTTATTAGGTTTACCAAGAGTTTACACAAGAATACAAAATAAAAGCACAAACTTTAGTGTCTGCTACAAGGCAAACACACATCCACACCCTTCCTCTTTTGTGACGTCCGCTTTGAGTTTGTTCTCGAACCTACAGTACAGTTAGGTAAGTAGCCTTAAACCCCTAATACACTAAGCTCATATTTCAAGTTCTAATTCAATAGCAATGATACCCGAAACCTCAGCAGTTGTTAATACATCCTAATCTTCATTTTAAAAACGATCGTAGATAGAGATAATGGTCGATAAAACTATAATGGGGTGACTTATCTGATTCGTGTATCTACCTACTTAATTCAAATCGTTAAATTCAGAGGGCATTTGAAACAAGTTGGAAAGCTCAGGCAATAACGGGCTCCACCCCAACGATACAATACAACACTCCCCTCACAAATTAAGTGTAAAACAAACCTAATGAAATTTAAATATCTCTTCGGCGACGCAATAACTGCACAAATAAAATCATGTCGCGGGGGAGTATAATCGCTCCCATTGTGTACGCAATAACTCGGTATTCCACTGGGAGATTTAGGACTTTGTCACAATGAAACAGAACTCATCTCGTGTGCAGGTCTTTTCTGATTTATAGGGTAGTGAATGCGACAAGGTTGCACGAGTGGAATAACATAAGGAGGGGCGGGGATGCTCTCTAGACAGTAATAGGCTCTTGGGGTGACGGCAAGCCTCTCATTGTTGGCTTGTTAGTGGATAATTCGAAGTAATGTATTTAGCGTGTGGAGGAAAATCTGTTTGTGGTTTGCACATTTGCTATTAAATCGGTACAAGAACTTGGTATTCGCCTCCTGCTAAGTAAGGCATATTTAAATGAAGCATAACTCTACTAATGTAGTTACAAGTGTTACAGGAATGTTAAAAGGTAGGTACCGAGGCAGGTAACAGTAGTCCTTGCAGGCACAAACTCATCATGAAGGGATAATTCCACCTCGAGGCGGTAATTGCTTGGGGATACTGACAGTGAATGTATAATACGTACTCGTAGGTACCTATAGTTCTCTAGTACCTATCTAATATTATTACCTACACAATTGTTATATCTAAAATACATACATAAAAACACTATTTTGTTTATTACACATACATACATATATAGATACACGCCTTTTTCCCCGAAGGAGGTAGGCAGAGCCTCAATGGGCCTCTTTTCACAGTGGGTTGCACCATCGTAAGGTAGATTATAGACGTGACAAGTGGTGAGCTCATCGCCGTCATTGCTTCCCACGTCTGACTCGGCTAACGCTTTCTTCCAGTAATTACACATTCCATAATAAGCTAGCAGCCAGGACAAATCTTATACCAATGAATCTTATCAAGTCCGGGTAATCCCTTAGTCGGCTTTTACGATATCCACGGGAGGAGACGGAGGGGTATATACTTAGGCCGGACATACCTCAGGTATTTAGTTATTCTATTGATGCCTTCGTTTAGTCGCTATTCGATTCTTCGTCTACTCGCATAAGTCCCGATCCTTGTAAGTCTGTCTAAATGAAAGACAAGGCAACGTAAGAACATCCTGCCGCTAGCTCCCTAGAACCAATGTCGACTACCACCCTAGGCAGTGCCAATCCCTGGATCTAATTATTCAATGCATCATGTCGATCCTTAATCTATATCTTAACATCCTCTTGACCTATTTTGCTCAATATTCTTGTTTAGAATTGAGTATGGAAAGTTTCTGCCAAATATTATTTAAATCGGCCAGTAAATGGCGCCGCAGCATACTTTCCCCTTTTAGGGGGGAATACTCTCCAATCAACAAGTAAAGAATATTGTAAAAATTAAAAAAAACCCTCCACGCAATGAAACGGCTGAACCGATTTTGATCAAACATAGCTAAGAACACTCACGATAGATTCACATTTAAAACAAAAAAAAACGAAATCGGTTCATCCGTTCGGGAGCTACGATGGGACAGACAGACACACACACAGAGAGACACGTCAAACTTATAACACCCCGTCGTTTTTGCGTCGGGGGTTAAAAATCTCCGACGACTTAAATCTATGAAATTGTAGAACCGATCTATTTATCTATTTATATTTATTTATTAGAGTCACCAACATAGTATACACCGAAAAAAGTAAATACATGGCAGACAAGATAGTTAAGTTATACATGCCAAGTGCTACCACAATTATAGATGACTAACAACATGCTATTAATAATAAAGAGCGAGAACAGATTAAAAAATTAAAAATAAAACATTATCACAAATTAATTAAAAAACACAACATGTCCTACAAATTGAAATTAAATTTTAAACAAAACAAACATACATATAAAACCTAAATTTTAAGTGAAAACATTACTTAGCGAGATTTTTCCTAAAATTGGGTAAGCTTCCGTAGAACAAATCAACGCCTTCGACCTTAGACAAGAAACTCACTTCACATCTTCGACTTCGAAGATGAAGATCGGTAGATCAAGTTTCGTCAAGATTAGTCGAAACATACTACCATTACGCAAGTACCAATATCCTCCAACACAAATCTGAACAGATGAAAACATGCCAGTTCTTGCAGACTTCGCTCGCTCTGTCAAATAGAGACTTCGTCTTCAGTAATTACATACTTACATATTTTTATTTGCATTTTAAGTACCTAACTAAGAAAATAACGTTCATCTGCGGAAACATTATTATTCTAACAGATTGAGTCGGGACCAAATGAAACTCTTAAAACACGTTCCACCCCTCAAAGGGAAGGATACTAATTTTCTTTCAAGTTTTAAAAGAAGCTTTCTTTTAAGAAGTGGAAAAAAGTTACAATCGAAAAGGAAATTTGCGTTTTAAATCCTCTAATGAAGCTAAGAACTTCGGAATGGAGGGGCGAAAGGCTGCGCGCAAATTGAGGAAAAAAACTTCAGGTTGTCGCGTCGCGCAGTTGCTTCGTGGATTTATACCATATGTATAAGGCAGATAGGTACGTAATACAATACAGGCTTAGAGTATTTATGACTGGCGTAATACAGGTGATTCTAGTAGGAACCTTTGTATTGATTCTGCATCTGATGAAGGTAGATCAAAACGTACAAAGAACATGGGCAACTTACATTGTTTGACCCAACTTTTTTGATTAACGTAACGTACCTACAGTTGAGATACTTTTGGTTATTGATCAAATATTATAATAAGATAATGAAAAAGCTAATTTAATTTCTTGCGTAGAAGTTTTGGAAAGTAATGAAGCTTGTTGCGTTTTGTTTCACGCAAATGCAATGATTTGATTTATCTAATTATTTAAAAATACAACTTTTGCTTCCCAACTTCTAAAAATATACAAGTTCTTCAGAAAAATTGGACAAAAAACAACATTTAGAACTGTATTACTTCCATGAAGGGGCCCAGGTTCATTTATTTTTGACCTGGGTCAGCGGTTGCCCACCTCCTTTCCTTCGAGCCATTCTTTGAAAAGAAAGAAAGAAATAAAGAAAAAGTATTTATTTTCCCCACGACACAACATACACATAAAACAAAAACAAAAATCTACTAAGTGCTACAAGATCAGTAAGATAGGAAGGGATACAGATCTAGTAGAAAAACAAAAATAAAAATAAAAATAAATAAAAACTAATTGAAACTTTGGCAAGTTGATAGGTTGTGTGTGTTGTGTGGGGTCAAACAGGTCCCTGTCTCAGAATATGCTGCACCAGATCTAGGTTTAGTGCAGCGCTGGTTTTCAGACAGGGCCTAATTAAATGATGCCACGAACATCAATAAACTACAGGGGAAGGAAGGATAGACAATAAATAAATATGATAATGTGTAAAAACAAGTGCATATAAGTACAAAAATAACTAATATTACAACTGCAAAATAATGAGGCAGGTTGAGTAAATCGATGAGTAAAAGCTGAGTAAATCTCATCATCATCAGCTTTTAGTCGTCCGCAGATGGACGAGGCCTCGCCCAATTAATGCAATGACGGAATTTGCCATCATCACTAAGCATGGCAGGCGGATTGGTGAGTCGAGCTGCTGCTGCTAATCTCTAAGTCAGCTTTTACGCCATCCACGGGAGGAAACGGAGGGGCCTCTAATCTTCAGCCTGACATACCACAGATAGCTAGCTAGGTAAATCTAAACCTGTAGTCCCTAAACCGGCTGAGGACTCAAGTTGGTCGCTGCCGAGAGAACCTGGCAAAGTGGGGTTACATCGACCTATCCCAGAATCAGTGTAACTGCGGAGCTCCTATACAAAGCATGACTCACCTGCGCTTTTGCTCTCTCTGCCCGACCACCTGCACGCTAGAAGACCTGAACCAGGCAACAGAAAGGGGCTTAGCGATTGCTTCCTATTGGTCCAATAAAATTTAGTCATGTTTAGCTACTGACACGGAAGAAGAAGAAGAAGGTAAATCTACATTAATATTATAAAGATGTATGTTTGTTTGCAGGGGAACTAATAAACTGATTCCAAACATTATTTCACTAAACATACATACAAAGACACACGCTTTTTTCGCTGAAGGTGTAGGCAGAGCCTCAATGGGCTTCTTTTCATTGTGGGTTGCACCATCTTGGGAAACATCGTCATCGTGGGACGTGACAAGTGGTGAGTTCATCGCCGCCATTGCCTACCACGATTAACCCGGTAGCCTAGCGGTAACCAAGGGTAGCTTTCGGGGGAAAAGGCGTGTTTCTATGTATGTGTGTATGTATGTACATCTACTAAAAATAAGCTGTCCGCACGCCGGGGGAAGATATTTAAAAATTTCATGAAATTTTGGATACGGATATTTTCGGTGGTCATAAAAAGATTTCAATAATTTTTGTAACAAAATTTATTTTGGTATAATAAATATTTTTGACTAAAACAGCATCGATAACTCATAAAGTACATATTTTACAATAATAGTTACTTACGTGTTTTAACAGTATGGTATGTAATCTCGACTTAATTGTGCTTTGTAGTTCAAAATAAAAAATGTAAGTATATCATTCGAGTGAAATTATTCAAATAACAAGAGAAATAATATTTAAAATGTAAAATTGAAGCATTAATGAAAAAAAATATTATTTTGTCTACTGGAAGACTTTTATATACATTGAAAGTATGTACAATACACACATCAAAAAATTGCAATCCGTTTGAAAACATCATACCTTTTATTCGTTGTAATATTACTAAATACAGGGGGTGTTACATAATGTATAATGAATTATTTTCTCGTTAAAAATACAACATCTAGAATAAAAACAAACCATTTTATTACTTTTAAAATTAATTAATTCCTATGGTATTCCATAGAGCATGTATTAGAACGAAGATTAAACTAATTCAATCTTTTTTTTGTTCACACATGCTCACTTGGTCTATGTGATTTGTGAAGAAATCAAAATTTATTATTGTTGTTCGCTAAACTTCAGATAATCATTGACTTCGTTTCTATATAAAATAAGAAAATAAACATTGTTTTTTTAGTTCTTAATAATGTATTTTTAAACAAATAAATAAATGTCATTCAATTATTTTACAGTGATTTTTTTGTTCATTGACATTCGTAATGATGATTACGACCTTCGATGAAATATATCGAAGATTACGACACACTTTCAATCATTATATGCGTCTTAGGTATCCTAGTTTTCGCAGGATCCGCTATCTCAAAAAGTGTTAAAGAAATGTGATTAGCAAAAAAAAAAAACGCGCTTCAAGACGGAACGTTCCACCTAAAAAGGTTTTTGTAATATTTCAATGAATCAAAAAATATTTAAACTTTTCGAAGTGATCGCAAACTTTTTTGATGTGTGTGTACGTTGTCGACTTATGTTCTACCTCAGAGTAGGCACTTATGTGAGCAACGCTAACTATAGAGAAGTTGACTTTGCTAAGGATCAAAAAAAGTATCCTAAAGGCCGGTATCGAACAAAGCTAAGATCGAGATGTGAGATCAGACAATACAAACGCTTGTGGGAATCGTGATGTCATTTGAACACGATTCTATATATACAGGAGGACATCCCAAGACTATGCGACATGGAGGAAAAGTATCTTAAATATTGACGATAGGATGTTTTGCTGTAAGCAGACTTTATTTTATTTTTTAAACTTAGTAATTCTGCATTCAAAGATTTTCAAAAAATACTTGTTTCGTCTGAGAATCGAACCGACTTGTGAAAAAAAACATTCCGTATTTTTAAGATGCCAATCGAAAGAATGTATAAAAAAAACCTCTTCAATAAATAGGTTTATTTAAGAGGTTTAGTTAAGATATCGACGTATCTTATAGAATAACGTAAAATGTTTGATTCCATTAAATGTTCGGTTCGATTCCCAGACGAAACATGTAATTTTTAGAAAATCTTTGAATGCAGTATTACCACAGGTATTACTAAGATTTTAAAATAAAATAAAGTCTCCTTTCAGCAAAATATCCTATCTACAATATTTAAGGTACTTTCCCTTCATGTCGCATAGTCTTGGGACGGCCTGTATATATGTCGCAGTGATAGAAGATTCACCAGCAGCTCACCTTCGGGATACCAAGATACGTGATGGCAAGGACCTGCTTAAGAGGAAACACCAAGGGCTAGAGAATTAAAAAATAGGTATTTGTAAAATCTATTGCTGTCGCGCATACCTCAAACCTCCCCCCGCAAAGCGTGATAGAGACAACTGCAGCTTAGATCGACAATACCTATTAAAAGTACATAATTTCAACAATTCGAAGTCCCCTGATTCCTTCTCCAAAACTTAACCAATTTAACTTTTTTTTTTTATTAAAAATAAAAGGAAGTTTGAGCCGTGTTCCTATGATTTGATTTTTTTATATAATCTAGTCAATTTTGTTTTCAGGATGTTTGAACACAGCAGAAAATCTGACCATTTTTTTAGGTTTTTGAATGTTCATATCTCTTTCAATAATTAATTTATAAAAAAAAGCAAAACATAGGGACATGCCATGGTGGCCATTTTTTTTTTGGAAAAAAAAGTTTTGCTCTACTGTCATTATCCAGGGAGGAAACAGGGGACTACGTTTGTATGGGAAAACGGCCCTTGCGTTTCCTCTTAAGCCTATTTCTAAGTCGTAATGTATAATAAACGAACTCGGTAAACGTAATGCAGCCTCTCTGCATTGATTTAGTCAGTGTGAGGTACGAAACTCCTTGCGAAGGTTGTGATGTGAGACACTCTGTGGTAGCACGCTGGCATTCCTAGAGATTATCTGTGGGTTAGTTGCACGGGTCGTCAGTGCTGCGTGATTTTGCTATAAGGTCTTTTTTTTTTACATTGATACACCTTTGTTTGACCACGATTTCACCTGGTGCTAAGTGACGACGTGGTCGAAGATGGAGCACAAAGGTCTAGAAGGGACCTTTTCACTCTAGACTTGAAGAGACCCAGATTATAGTTTTCAGGAAAAACAGACGACGATTATTGTATTTTGAAGATAGTGAACATGTTTGCGTGTAGTTTAGAAAATCAGTGAGAACAAACGCTGGTTAATCGTACGCTCTGAGGGGCTAGTCTGCAAATTTGACAAGCAACTTACACGGCCGTGTGGTGTACACTACACGGCTTTTAGTATGGAGAAATCGAAGAGCGCCCCTAGCGGGCACCTTGAGAACCTCAAATTCCATACAAAAGCCGTGTAGTGTACACCTCACGCCCGTGTAAGTTGCTTGTCAAATTTGCAGACCAGCCCCTCAGTTAATTCATTTCGTTTATAAAGTCATCGTGCTAATGTTTGTCTACACAATAACTGTGAGCCTTGAGACCAATAAATCTTGTTAAACTTGGAGATCGAGGTTTAGTTTATTTTAAAATTCAATGAGAACAAACAAAGTAGTTATTGCTCAGAGCCTGTTTCTTAGGGGTAAGCACGATCATAGCTTTGTTAATATAAATGAATGACACATTCTCGCCTGCGCAGATACCAGCCTTAATAATACCATTGAGCAGCATGACATATTTACGACTATAATAGCGAAACAAAATTACAATCGTGTTTCACACTAAATCAAATATTTTTTGAGAGACTCATAGTTTATTTATTTTATTATTTAGTTTTAGAATGTACTCATCATGACATTTAATTTAGTACCAAACACGATATATTTATCTCAAAACAATTTATCGGATGTCGCATTTAATATCCGCCATAATTGATTTAGTGTGACGTCATATTCCACGGACCATCCAGACGCATCATGATCATATTGATGATGAGTATTTTATGAGGACAAACTGACAAACATACACACCCTCCTAAAATCATAACCCTCTAGCTTTGCCGTCGGGTAGATAGTAAGATAAGAGCACGTAACGTATCCTTATTTCGGTTTCGGTAAGCGATAACACAACGTAAAGTGCGGGAATAGAGTTGATATTAGCGTGACTATTACTGAAGGACGGCAGCGTTGGCGATGATCGAAGGCGAGTTGATCGTCTCTCCCAGACTCTCCAGCAGCTCTTTGCGGTAGTCGTCGAAGCCTCCGTCCACCTGTGAATAACAAATAATCAGTAATTGTGCTCTATTGCGAATGAATTTAGATTCAAAAAAGGTCGGCAACTCCTGACACAGGTCAAAAATAATTGAACCATTAATTCATGGAGGTAATTAGTACGGTTATAAATGTTATTTTATGTTAAATTTTTCTAAAGAACTTAGATTAGAAGATTATTTTCAGAAGTTGGGAAGTAAAAGTTGTATTTCTAAATAATTAGATAAATCAACTCATTGCACGAGAACCAAACACGCAACAAGCTTCATTACGTTTCATTTCCACAAAGAACTTGATAGATAGAGATACTGAGATACTGTTGTAATATGAAGGTAAATTAAATGTAAATTAGTCAGAAAAGTTGGGTCAAACAATGTATGGGTACTATACCCGGGTTCAGAATTCGAGATATTTTTTGTAAACAAAGGGGATACCAAAGCAAAAATATAGGTGCTCTGTGGTAATTTATTAAATTAGGCCAATAAACAGGCTAGGCATGTTATTCTAACTCGGATCTGATGAACTATAAAGTAATCAATATTTTGTCGTATATATTTTTGAGTTATTTTGGTTATTAACAAAGTTATCAAGCAAAAATATATTTATTAGTAGAAAATATTTCATGTTACTTGGAACACTGCAGAGATTCTAAACATTGGGCTTTGTTTTGAAAGCCGGTCCCCATTTTGTTAATTTCATTCGTTTCTCCTCATTTGCCGAATACAAATGTGCTTTTCGCACAGTTTTACAATGGAATGGTCATACTGATCAATAGGTAAGAGTTATATATAACATTTTGCCGTTTACACATTGACTCGTCAGATAAACTTAGGTAGGTAGTGGGTTTGTGTTTATTTGCCGCAAATTGAAGGTACATATCGCGCGGGCGAACCCGCTGGCGGATATTACCAAAATTTAATACCGTAGGAAAAGCCGCGGGTCAGTACTAGTAAAATATGATCCACGCAAAAAAAGGTTTTTACCACTGGGTTGTCTCTTTGACTTTGTTTGTTTACAAAAAATATCTCGAATTCTGAACCAGGGTATAGTATAGTATTATTTTATCTGTGGTATGGGGAAGTTGCCAATGTTCTTTATTAATTTTCATAGAGCAATTTTTTTTTGAGGTCGAGAGTTAAGCCATTCTGCCACCGAACAGCGATAGCATAGGCCATGGGAAACGCAAAACTGGGTTACTTTGAAAGTCTTAGCGTTGCCAAATCTTTTTAAAACTTTAAAAGGGGAAATTTCTAAACTCTCTTAATGGTCTACATAGCAGGCGTGGCACACTCCGCAGTTTAGGAATGAAGCTCCAAGTACCCGGCGGGCTCGACTTGTCGAGTCAATTCAGTGAGTCAAGATAAGAGTTACGCGATAGAAAGAGAAGTAACTTCTAGGTGACTTTAGCTGTAGGTTATTAGCGCTGTGCTATCTGAATTGCACTTTATTGTGTGGAGGCAAGTGTCTATATTTATTTAAATGATTTTACGGAGTCAACCTTCTGTACTGTACTTTTATGTATTCTGTACCCATAGTTCCATTCCCCATGGCCGATGCCAGCGCAATTGGGCGCCTGGTTCAATGGTCTCAAGTCCAAAAATGTGTTTTTTTTCGTTTAGAATCTTTTTCAATTCATTATCCACCTACCACCAATTTTTTTTAATACGTTTCCACTACATAAACCTCGTAGGGCTCGTCCACTTAGGACGCACCCTATGTGGCATTGTACTGCGCCCGCTACCTTCAGACATAAAGATGAAAAATCTCAGCCACAGATTATGATAACCTTCATGTATTATTTCTTCTTCGTAGTATTTATTCTTCATTACTGAAGGTCGTACCCGTCGTGAACGGGCTTGGTAGAGGAATTATAAATAAATATAATAATGCTGGACAGTTCACACAACATTATCTAGCACCAAGCTAAGCAGAGCTTTGTTATGGTTACTAGATAACTGATATACTTAATGCAATACATTACATAGATACATATTTTTTATTATACATAGAAAATACCCAGAACACCCTGAACAAATATCTGCAGATCGTACAAATATTTGTTCCCGAGGCCGGCATCGAACCCGCAACCTCCTGCGTCGCAGGCGAACCTTCGCCCGCCGCGCCACAGAGGTCGTTATACCAACGAACCTTATCAAAAAGTCCGGATAATCCCTTATTCGGCTTTTACGACATCCACGGGAGGAGACGGAGGGTTCTATTCTTAGGCCGGACACACCACAGCACACAGTGACAGAAAGACCCGCTAATGTCTTGGTAAGACCTTGGGCTTGTTGAACTTGATATTTAGCATGATTTTTGAGTTTTGAATATTCCCGATATGTTTTGAATGTTTCTAGTGAAAAGTTTGTACATAGCCATGATAGTTTCAAAAGTTATATTGTTGAACTTGTTCAGTCCAGCAGCTAGATGATCAGCCACGAGGTTTTTGATGATCTGATGGTTCGTACCTCGTTGATGGTCTGGTCCTCGATGACGTAGAGCGTGCACTCGGTCTCCCTGATGAGTCGCTCGTCGTGGGACACGATGATGACGCCGCCCTTGTACGCGTTGATGGCCTC
Source organism: Operophtera brumata (assembly GCA_932527175.1). NCBI lineage: Eukaryota > Metazoa > Arthropoda > Insecta > Lepidoptera > Geometridae > Operophtera > Operophtera brumata. The sequence goes on along the minus strand of OW052238.1, from coordinate 11,983,270 downwards.
CGCAAGCGCGTCTATACTCTCGATGTCTAAGTTGTTCGTAGGCTCGTCCTGTATCACACAAAACTTCGTGAATAACGGAACAAGCAGATAGCCCACCTAGGCTCTCACTCGCTATGACCAAACGTGACATAACGCGGGCTCGTTACGATATCTGCGTGGAATCATCGTTCAGAACACATTGTGACGTCACACGTTATTGGCAAGTAATCCCCAATGGTCATAGCAAATAACGGCCCTGACGTTAAGCGGTAACCTCTGCCTCTAACAGTGCATCAGTACACAGGTTACGTCCACCTAGGACGCACCCTATGCGGCATTGCACAGCGCCCGCAACCCTGAGACATATTGATGAAAAGTAACTTCACTTGACCGGGACCCATACCCTTCAAACCGGAACACAGCAATGCGAGCTCTACTGCTTTGCGGCAGAAATAGGTATGGAGATAGAACTTCCACGGACCAACTCTTTCACAAAAAAGCTCTACTGCTACTAAACATATGGCGCAAACAGACTCTAAATGCGTTTACGACAATCTGTCGGCATATCATGTCACACGATACTGCGACTATAAGATAATATTATGTATGTCTCGTGGGCACGGTCTATGACTTTGTCTGTAAAGAAGTTTTTTCAAATCTTACCAATATAACAACATCGGGTGCCATGAGCGTGAGTTCTGCGAGCGCGACCCTCGCCTTCTGTCCTCCGCTGAGATCCTTCATCTTGATGGTGTGCGCGTGACTCGCCAGCCCGAACGTGCCCAGCGCTTTCAAATCTTACCAATATAACAACATCGGGTGCCATGAGCGTGAGTTCTGCGAGCGCGACCCTCGCCTTCTGTCCTCCGCTGAGATCCTTCATCTTGATGGTGTGCGCGTGACTCGCCAGCCCGAGCGTGCACAGCGCTTTCAAATCTCACCAATATGACAACATCGGGTGCCATGAGCGTGAGTTCTGCGAGCGCGACCCTCGCCTTCTGTCCTCCGCTGAGATCCTTCATCTTGATGGTGTGCGCGTGACTCGCCAGCCCGAACGTGCCCAGCGCTTTCAAATCTTACCAATATAACAACATCGGGTGCCATGAGCGTGAGTTCTGCGAGCGCGACCCTCGCCTTCTGTCCTCCGCTGAGATCCTTCATCTTGATGGTGTGCGCGTGACTCGCCAGCCCGAGCGTGCACAGCGCTTTCAAATCTCACCAATATGACAACATCGGGTGCCATGAGCGTGAGTTCTGCGAGCGTGACCCTCGCCTTCTGTCCTCCGCTGAGATCCTTCATCTTGATGGTGTGCGCGTGACTCGCCAGCCCGAACGTGCCCAGCGCTTTCAAATCTTACCAATATAACAACATCGGGTGCCATGAGCGTGAGTTCTGCGAGCGCGACCCTCGCCTTCTGTCCTCCGCTGAGATCCTTCATCTTGATGGTGTGCGCGTGACTCGCCAGCCCGAACGTGCCCAGCGCTTTCCTGAACACAACATAATGATCGGTAGGCAAATTACTTTTTCAACACATTTGCTCAAAAACTGCATTTACGAAGCCTGTATGTATACATTGTTCGAAAGTTCAAAATTACGAACCATACAACGGAACGTGCGTTAAAATAGGTACTTAGGTGAGAGTACCTATTTTACCACACGCTCCGTTGTATAGCGCCGTGTGTATCCTTTTTGTGTGTACTAACCAAATTATGGATCTGTGAGTCTGAAATAGTTTTTTTTTTAAAGCGGTCCATTGAGGCTCTGCCTACCCCTTCAGGGAAGGCGTGTATCTATGTATTTATATTATAAATGCGAAAGATTGTGAGTATGTGCGCGTGTTTGTTACTTCTTCACGCTGAAACGGCTGGACGGATTTGGATAAAATTTGGAATGGAGATAACTGGACTCCCGGAATAACACATGGGCACATTTTATCCCGATAATCCCACGGGATCGAGACCTAAGCGGGTAAAACCGCAGGGCGCTGCTAGTAAACTATAATTTGGGAAAATTATTTGTTCCTATCACTGCGAAAAATCATAGGCATATAAAGCGTTAGTTTAGGCATTGCTTGATACGCTGCTACCGTTCTGCCACTACGCTAAAATCGTGCTCGCTTCTCCAATCTTTTCGACGAGTAAACCAACAGTTAAAACCATTAACGTCCATTCACAGAAATACTTTAACTTAGAATCATAGCTATTACGGGCCTAAGTTATGTTATTCATTAAGATCATGATCTTACATGGGGTCTTAAAGTTTCTACCATGGCAGAGCTAATTGGGCTCAGTTAGAAAAAAAATAGGAACAAATATAACGTTCCCATTTTTTATATAAAAACAATAATGGTGGTTTCGCTAAAAGTAAATGATATAACATAGCACCCAACATTCACATACATAGTCCTGACCCAACACTAGGATTCCCTGTGACGTGGGTATCAACTACGAGTACCATGGTACCGTTACACCCAGACCTGAAACAAATATTTGCAGAAACTCTATAGCGCGACCTAAGACCGCGCGTCTTAAGCCAGGCTCATATTGTTGTGTCGGGGGGTGTCGTGGCGCGCCAGAACGCAATCGGTTACGTTTATTACCTATGACTAGATTCACATTAGTAGGTTTACACAACACAATCTTCTAATGTGAACCTAGTTATAGGTAATAAACGTAACCGATTGCGTTCCGGCGCGCCCGGACACACCCCGATACAGCAATATGAACCTTTTTTTTTATTATTACGATGGGAAAATGCATTACGCATGTCCATCAGCTCGGGGAGAGCTGAGAGGATCTGTGGGGCTCTCCGTTGGCTAGCACCCAACGGCATACCGACTAAAAACCCATGGATATTCCTTCCATCACCTTAATGCTAGTGCATCATCAAACCACTCACCATCTGACGAGTGGTTTAGAGATGCACTAACACTTGACAGGGTCACGAGGTCCCGATTGGATTCTACCGCGGCACAGCAATATGAACCTAGCTTGATACGACCTCTGGGTCGTCATAAGACAGTATATAAGACAGCTTAATAAGTATGTAATATATTTTACTATAAAAACTTTCGTGAATCATATCAATTATTTTATCAAAACGGGAAATTTACAAGATCCGTGAGGCAATCGAGATTGGTCGTCTGCCGAATTTTAACAGGGACCGTGGATGGGTTCTACCACCTGCCTGGAAATCATGTCTGCATGGGGCTCACGTTAGTGCGAGAGACGAAGCTGATAGAGACACAGTGAGTGTTGCCTGTCTCTCTGGAATGCCATACGGTGTTGATAGTAGCAGCAGTGACAGCGATGAGTCACCACAATCCACTGCGCCGGCGACGATGACGAAACGAACACAAGCTATATTCCTACCCGCGCGCCCCACTACACGAGCCGAGCGGGCTGCAGCTCGCACTGAGCGGATTAGTGCTAAGCGAGACGTGGGGGGTGCGTCGCGTTCACTCACCTTGAAAAAGAACAATCTCGGTGCTTACATCGATTTAACGGTACGTGAAAATTTCCCGTTTTTATAAAATATGTAATATATACCTAGACTTCTCGTACTGCAGACCGAAGAGGCGCTGCAAATATTCGGCGGGAGACTCTTCCGCCGTCAGGTGCTCACCGGAATGCTGGTCGAAGCGACCTATCCTCTGTAAAAGATATGTTATTAGTCGGCAAGGTGACCAACTGGCCATGCTGATGATAATCCCAATAATAAATAATAATAAATTAATAAATAATGCTGGACACAGTTCACGCAACATTATATTATAGCCCCAAGCTAAGCAGAGCTTGTGTTATAGGTACTAGATAACTGATACACTCTTAATACAATACATAACATAGATAGATATTTTTTATTATACATAGAAAATACCCAGAACACCTTTAACAAATATCTGCAGATCACACAAATATTTGTTCCGAGGCGGGAATCGAACCCGCAACCTCCTGCGTCGCAGCACAACCTTCGCCCGCCGCGCCACAGAGGTCGTCTACAGAAATATCCACAGAACGCACAAATTTTTGTTCCGAGGCGGGAATCGAACTCGCAACCTTCTGCGTCACAGGCGATTCTTCACCCGCCGCGCCACATAGGTTGTCAAACTGAGCAACCGACTGAGTACTTAACAGCAAAATCTGTGGTTGATATTGCATTGTATGGGGAGGCCTCGTCCCCCAGTGGACATCGGATGATGACGATGATAATGATGAAAGGAATACTAACCAGTCTGTGATTCCTGATCAGCTCTCCTCGGATGGGGCTCAGGTCGCCGACCAGCAGCTTAAGGAAGGTGGACTTGCCCACGCCGTTGGGGCCCACGATGGCGATCCGAGAGTTCAAGTCTATGCCGAAGTCCACCGTCCGGAATAAAGGCTTGTGACCCGTGAAGTTGAAGTCGACATCTGCAACAAAATATTAAATTCATAAATACAAGTATTTTTTAACCCCCGACGTAAAAACGAAGGGGTGTTATAAGTTTGACGTGTGTGTGTGTGTGTGTGTGTGTCTCTCTCTGTGTGTGTGTGTGTGTGTGTGTGTGTGTGTGTGTGTGTGTGTGGATGTCAGTGTGTGTGGATGTGTGTGTGGATGTGTGTGTGTGTGTGTGTGTGTGTGTGTGTGTGTGTGTGTGTGTGTGTGTGTGTGTGTGTGTGTGTGTGTGTGTGTGTGTGTGTGTCTGTCTGTCCCATCGTAGCTCCCGAACGGATGAACCGATTTAGATTTCTCTTTTTTTGTCTGAAAGGTGTATTTGTCGGGAGAGTTCTTAGCTTTGTTTGATCAAAATCGGTTCCGCCGTTTTCCGTTGGGATTTTTTCCTTAATTTTTACAACATTAATTACTTGTTGTGCAAGTGTGTTGCCAAATGACAGACTTTTTAGTCCACAACGTAATCCACATGTTAGTTTTATACATTTCAAAAAGGGAGGGTCTGTCAGATAATTTACATCAATTTCAGTAAAACAATACGAAAATTTCAGTAAAACAATACGAAAAAACCCCACTTTTTAAAAAACATTAGTAGTAATTTCTAGTACGTATGTTCTTCAGCATATATGCCCAGCCCATTCCCATTTCAGCTTGCTAATTCTCTGAGCTATGACGATGACTTTAGTGAGACCACGTGTTGATAAACGTAGTGTGGGGCGCCACCTGGCTAGGTGGAGCGACGATCAGCGTAAGGCGGCTGGTTGAAAGTGGATGGGAAGAGCTGTAAATCGGTCTAAATGGCGCGCATTGGGAGAGGCCTATGTCCAGCAATGGACTGATGTAGGCTGATGATGATGATGATGATACATACTGTGTAGTCCGAGTATAGGCGGCTGCAGCGGCGGAGGGTCGGGGAAGGAGAACTTGACGACGTACTCCTTGGGTCGCTGCAGCAGCGTGGTCGGCGCAGCGCCCTCTGTGTCCTCCTGCTGAGACTTGCTCTTGTTCTTCTCTTGCTTGCGAGTCAGGGCTTCTTTCTGTTTCTTCTCCTGTGTGAACACAAGCATTTCAACATAAATCCTAGTTCATTAAAGGAGCTGCTCTCCGATTGCTGTAGCCATAGATCTAGAATGTAGCGAAAATTCTAAGAAAAGTCTATGGCTGTAGCTAACGGCAATGGGCAACTAATTATGATCGTGTTGGCATTTTTTTACGATCTGTTTTTAATGTTAACAAGAATTTCGAATATGAGCAAAATCAAGAAGTGGTCAAGAAGTGGTCAAGATATACACGCAAAGTTTTTTTCAGGGCCACTTAGGCTAAGTCTGAAATTGTGAGAGTTCGAAAAGTGATGTTAGGAGTTACAGCCTCGATAAAAGTTCTGCATTTAAATAATAATTAGGCTGTTTTTTGTTTCACTCGAGGACAGCTGAACCTATTTGGTTTAGGTAGTTTGATTGGATTTGGTCCACCTAGGCATTGCATTGTGTGGCATTGCGCTGTGCCCACCACCCTGAGACACAAAGATGAAAAGTCCCATGTGCCTGTAATGGTGGTAGTACATCACCGGACGAACTTTTTTTTTAAAAAACTCTACTTCCAGTAGTATGGTGGGGTAGAAAGGGAGCAGGAGGGGGAGGGGGTTTTTTATCCCGACACCACGCGTGCGAAGCCACGGGCAAAAGGCTAGTTTTGAATAACAATTAGAACGAAGTCAAGAAACTTACAGCCTGTTTCTTGGACTGTCCATGCGCCTTCAAATCCTTCAACCTCTTCTCCTGTTTCTCGTACTCCTTGATCTGCTCTTTCCTCTTTTGCGCGTGCATTTTCTTGAACATGGAGTAGTTTCCCTTATAGTAGAATAGCTTTTGCTGGTCCAAGTGAATGATTTCGTTGCAGACATTGTCTAAGAAGGACTGGTCGTGGGAAACTACTAGAAGTGTCTTTTTCCATCCTTGTAGGTAACTAGAATATAACATTATATTAAATAATTAATTTTACTAAACATACTTGGGGTCTTCATACTTTACTACATTCTTCGAGATAAATCTGCCGTGCCAGTCTAGGCCTGCATCGTTATTATAAATAAGTTTATTGTGACAAATATATTTTTCAATACAAGCTTTTATAAAATTAGTGATCATAAGTCGGTACCGTGTGCTGATCAAAATGAGCCTAAACACGGCCAGTCTATCCATCGAGGAGTTCCGTTGTTCACCTTCCGTCTCCATCACCAGATCAGCTGGCTGTCACCATCATATTGTGTTGTCATCGGAACTTGACAGGTATGCCAATTTTCAGCAAAATCGGTTGAGTATAACTGCTTTAAAATTCAGTTGCAAGATTCCACCCGGATTCAACCCAGCCAAACATACATACATTGTAATTTAAATAAAAGTTAATATTCACTATAAAAATCAAAACATCAGCCTGTTGTCAGTCACCACTAGATGGGCTATGGAGAAGCTATACACATCTAGGTCGCACCTAGGCGGTGATAGATTCACGTATGTCAACCTCTGTGGCGCGGCGAGCGGGTAGCCGACTGAGACGTGAGAGGTTGTGGGTTCGATTCCCGCTGCGGAGAAATGTTTTTATGATCTGCAAATATTTGTTAAGGTTCTGGGTCTATTTATTTTTTTATCATCGCGTGACTTGCAGGCTACAGCAGTATTCTTTATTATTTATGCCTATAATCACTAACATTGTGGTACCATGGTACTCGTCCTGATACCCACGACACAGGGAATCCTAGTGTAGAATGTGAGCGAGAGATGTGTGCGAGAGATGTGTGAGGGATGTGTGCGAGGGATGTGTGCGAGGGATGTGTGCAAGGGATGTGCGAGGGATGTGTGCAAAAGATGTGTGCGAGGGATGTGCGAGGGATGTGTGCGAGGGATGTGTGCGAGGGATGTGCGAGGGATGTGTGCGAGAGATGTGTGCGAGGGATGTGCGAGGGATGTGTGCGAGAGATGTGTGCGGAGGATGTGCGAGGGATGTGTGCGAGAGATGGGTGCGAGGGATGTGCGAGGGATGTGTGCCAGATATGTGCGCGAGGGATGTGTTGAAACAGCCCGCTACACATCCTCGCACCGCTCATCTGCGCACCGTTTCACAGCGTCGCTACGCATCCTCGCACCGCTCAGCTGCCTAGCACATCTCTGGTGGAAACATTCACATCGTTCCACAGCCTCGCTACGCATCTTCGCACCGCTCATCTACCTCGCACATTGTTGGTGGAAACGCAGCAAAAAACTCAGTGACTTACTTGTCCAGCCAAATGACAGCGTTCAGATCCAAATGGTTTGTAGGCTCGTCGAGAAGTAGTAACGTTGGTTCCACATACAACGCTCTGCAAAAATAGAGTTACATTTGAAGCTCGTTGGTCCAAAAACAACACTGATCTTAAACTAAAACACTAGTGATGAAATTATATCTAGTCTATCATCGACATTGGTTACTTAAAGTTTTGTATGGGTACCACCGCCTTCCTGCGACCTCTACACCGAAAGGGTCGTCTTTCTCGTCGTTCGGTTTGTGGTTGCCACTCACAGACACACACACACACACATGAGTGATATTAGAGGTTAGTTCACAATTTCATGTATCAAGTTTTTTTTCGTAATCTGGTTTTGAGCTCTATGTTGCCTTGCTTCTATGCTGAAGATTAAAATATTTTATCACGTTTAAGAGAAGCTTATTTGACTCTTTACAGCCTTAGTCGGTTTAAAATAAAAATGACAAATGTGTAATTATATTACCTGGCAAGCGACACTCTCATTCGCCATCCACCAGAGAAGTTCTTAGTGGGTCTGTTTTGCATCTCCTTACTGAACCCGAGGCCGGCCAATATCCGCCGCGCGCGGGGTTCCGCAGAGTCCGCGCCTATTGCTTTCAGTTCTGCGTATACCTGCAATCAGCAGAAAATACTCTTAAAGCTCCCGCCGTCTCCTCCCGTGGATGTCGTAAAACCCGACTAAGGGATGACCAGGACTTGTTAGTAAGATACGTTGGTATAAGATTTGTCCTGGCTGTTAGCTTATTAAGGAATGTGTTATTACTGGAAGAAAGCGTTAGCCGAGTCAGCCATGGGAAGCAATGACGGCGATCAGCTCACCACTTGTCATATCTATATTCCCACTATGGTGGAACCCAAACAAGCACAGCAGTGCCCTCAAATCCCACGACGGGTCTTTCTGAACGGACTCTACCTTCATATAGATCAATGATCTTACCTCGTTCAATCTTTCCTGCACTTTCATGTTTCCCTTCTCAGTTTCAGCTTCTAGTTCCTTGCACTCTTTCAGTAATTCTAAAATAAACAATGGTTATACTTTTAAAATCTTAAAACAAAATAAAACTGACGACAATAAAATAATACGCAATACAAGAACATTTTTCATTTTAGTACAAATTCGTTGATTTTCTACGTTTTTCTAACCGCCAAAGAACCAGGCTCAATAAACTAATGAGCTATGACTATATGACTATATTTTATGAGTAATGATATGTGACTGTTGGGTGTTATGTAATAATAAGGATATGATAATTAAAATAGTATGTATACATACATACATAAACACACTCCATTTTCCCCGAAAGGGTAGGCAAACAGTTGTTATATATATATATATATATGCTACAGTTTTACCCTAAATATAAGTCGCCCCGATGTAACTGCGGCGTAGATCAATTTCTACGCCGCAGTTACATTCTTTCTACGAATAGCAATTGCGCGCTAAAATCTTGCGCTGTGATTGGTTAATCGATTTCGCGGCAAAATCGCGGCCGGTCGTCTTTTAGATGTGAGCGGGACGGAGCTAGCTATACAGCGGCTCAGAACTATGCTATACGATCGGTTAACTGTCGGATATCAGTCTGCGCTTTTCTGCGCAAACGAACGATGTAACCAAGAAAATGGAGCCCATTTCGAGAACTAATTAGTTAGTTAACCATTTTTTTGGAAATAATTAAAATAATTTAAGTTTTCATGGTTTTCCTTTCATTGAATTTATTAAGTTTGTTAGAGAGACTTCATCCTCATAATGGACCCTAACGATTGATGCAATAAAAGTACAGGATGTAATTTTTACAGATTTTAGTCAGTTCGATTCCAGGGAGTGGCAAACAAATTTTGGAAAAAAAAATAGTGCATTTTTTTTCTTTTCGAAAATAAAGGAATGTTTTCTTTGAGTAAAATTTTCTATCTAAAGTATTAAGAGTACTTTCCCTTGAGGTGGCATTATAAAATTCCACACTGTATATTGATAAAGATATAGGTTAACTTACCAGTTCTCTTAACATCCGCTTCAAGTAATGTGTCGACGGCGCTAAGATCGCTCGCCGTGACCTCCTGCTCGCACACCAGTATGTCTATGTGCGGAGGGAGCGGGAAGGCACGCGACGCCAAATGCCTCAATAGCGTAGTTTTCCCATGGCCGTTCGGCCCGACCAGCCCGTAGCGACGCCCGCTCGCGATCAGTAGGTTCGCGTTCAGGAATAGGTCCTTTCCTTTAGCGGCGATTGAGAAGTTCTCCACTTTTATGTCTACGGCATTTTCTAGGGCTGCCATTTGACCTGTGGTTAAATGGGGTAGTCTTATCAATACTTATATAAACGCTATTTAACACTGTCTGTCGCGTGGGGTCTTTGAAAGCCTTTATTACAAATATGTAAAATGTAATTCTACACTATCCCAGCGGTTAGTACTCTAGGTAGACTACGACGTTGGCTAATGGCCTCTAATATCACCTCTAACTTCAGTCGCGCTCAAGCGCAGGGAAAATTTTGTTTGATTTAGTTTGGTACCAGTTTTTTTTGCTAGCATTGTCTTAGAACAGCTGGCTACATGATTCCACGGCTCATTAATGAACTACCTACTGACTTACGCGATAGCATTACGCAAAAAAACATTAAGCATAAATTAAAATCCTTTTTTCTAGCTAACATGGAAAGCTACTAACAAAATATTGCATTTACCTAGTTCCAGAAGTAAGATGTATTTAATGTATATTATATATATTTGTACCTATTTACTAAAATAATTGTTTCTATTAATCTAAACGTACCTACGTACGTACGTTGTTTACTTTACTCGTTTTATTGTATCGGTTCAGTAAGACTCGCTTATAGCATTATTTGTTTGCAAACCTTTGTGGTTTTTAAAGTGCTATATCTATGTAATATGTTGTAATAGTAAGTTTAAATAATAAATAAATAAAAAAAAAAAAAAAAAACGTATTTTACCATGTTATTTTTTTTAAATGACCTCAAAAATAATAGCTCAATTATTTTGTTAGAGTTGATCGCAAAGAGAGAGATTCCGGTTTTCGTACCTTTACATAGTTCTTACAATTATAATTATTGAAAAACATGCTGTATTTGTACTCTTATTGAATAAGTAAATAATATAAGTATGTACTTCTCAAATAACAGGGAAAATACAAGAAATAAAGTTTTAAAAGGTGTTGATTCTTAAGGATCTCAGGCGACGCTACAATACTAACTAAAATATGCGTGACGGACCGAAGGTTAAATTTAAGCATAAGCAGTGCTTAAATAGGTGACCGTGACCTGTGAGGTAATGCGCTGTTATATGCAGAGGTTACCGCTTCACGTCAGGTCAGGCTTTATTTGCATGCTCAGTTACTAATGTTTTTTTTTTATCTATGTGTATGACAGAACAAGCAGATGGCCCACCTGATGTTAAACGGTAACCTCTGCCTTTAACAATGCATTACCTCATAGGTCACGTCCACCTAGGACACACCCTATGTGGAATTGCACTGCGCCCACAACCCTGATACATAAAAGTCTCATGTGCCTGTAATTTCACCGGCACCGATACCCTAAAAACCGGAACACAGAAAAACGAGCAAACGAACTGTTTCACAAAAAACCTCTACTACTACTACTACAACTACTACCACCTGTGAGGTAATGCACTGTTATAGGCAGAGGTAACCGCTTAACGTAAGGTGGACCAAACGTATGCTCCGCCACAGATTCAAATTTAAAAATATATACCTGCAGATTTCTGCGCCTGACTGACAGTAAAGTTGGCGTCGAGGTCGCTGTGTCCTTGGCCGCCCTTCTTGGTCATCAGTTCCATCTGCTTCTCGTACTCCTGCATTTTCTTCATCTTCTTCTTCTCTTTGTGACTCAGTTTCTTCTCAGCCGGCTCCTCAGATGCTGCCTTCTCTGATCTATCAGCTAATTCAGCTACCTGTCCAGATAAACATTTAATATTATGTTTTAGGGTTTGTGCATTGAGTTTGAATCATAGAAATCTGAAGCCCAATTCTCTTATTTATTTTATAACCTGTATAGAGAATTAACTGAAAAATTTGTATTCTGCTCGAATCTGCTCCCTCATAACAACATTATAATCTACTTTCGATTCTTGCGACTATATATTAAAGTAGGATAGATAGCGCTATATAATAATTGTAAAAAGTGATAGAGATAATTCTCATAACTTTGAAACATTCAAGTTACAGTCACATTTGTATATAATCACATTGCGCGTTGTGTTGTCAGATGAGCAGAATACTATTTTGGAAGTTTGTGCCATCGACAACACGATCCGAACTTTAATTTGTCAATCAGTTCAGGCACAGATAAAATAATACTATACTAGTAGTTCAGGTCAGTTCTTGAACAAGTGGCCTTTGCGGAGAAGCCCACAATTTCGCCAATGTCACGTTGTTTGTAAAGTTCAGCTATTGCACGAAGGATATACTACTTGGATTGACGTGTCAAACAGATGGACCACCTTATGTTAAGCGGCACCCTCTGCCTATGAACAGTGCATTACTTCATAGGTCACATCCTCCTAGGACGCGCTCTATGTGGCAAAAAAGTCTCATGTGCCTGTAATTTTACCGACAACCATACCCTTCAAACCGGAACACAGCTATGCGAGCACTACTGCTTTGCGGCAGAAATAGGTATGGTGGTAGTACTTCCCCGGAAAAACTCTCTCACAAAAAAGATCTACTAATACTAAACAATGCTATACTAAAATACTATTACTATAAATACTATACTTTATTTATTGCAATGGACAAATTATCGTTTACCTCGTCTCCTTCTTCAGCTCCCACATCCTCTTCCGGTTTAGATTCCTTCTTCTTATCCTAAAATAATATAAAAAAAGAAAGAATATATATTTATTTGTATACAAGATTTACACAGAAACACATAAAAAACTTAGACTGAGAGGAAACAGATTAGAAGGTACGAAGTGTAACTCCAGTATCAAAATGGCTCTGCCTCAGCATGAGTTGGTTGACAGCAAGCTAGCAACCAACGCTGGTCTTCCGGCAGAGCCACTTGTTGGCGTTACGGCTAACTACTCACAACGACTATACTAACAAAAAACACACTAACATAAAGGAAACTATGAACAAGAATAATACTAAAACATTATTTAAATATGAGCATAGGTACCTTACTATGCTCATATTTAAATAATACGCTTGACACAATTTTTTTAAATAGGTAAGTTAAAAAGAAGGCGTTGGCGGGACGATCTCGAAGCTCACGAGAAGGAGTGGTGGGAAACTGCCAAAGGCCGGGATGCCTGGAAAATTTTGGCGGAGACCTTTGCCCAGCAGTGGGACACAATAGGTTAAGGAAAAAAAAAGTTAAAAAGAAGAAAAAAAGAGAAAAATTAATTTTACTATAAAAACAACAATGTATCGTTGAACCGACAACAATGTCGGTTCTTACATCGAAAATTTATTTAATTTAGATCTAAAACAAAAGCAGGTTCCTTATCGGTGGGGTAATAATAATCATTTTACTTATACATTTAATAACATTTGTTAAATAACAAGCAATAATCGCGAATAAAGGTATGTGTAAGTTCATACACCCCAACCAATTACATCTTTCATATAAGCTTAGCTGCTCTCCATCCAAAGGTTGCCTCGAAGAGATCGCTTTTTAGCGATAAGACCGCCCATTATTTATTTAGTTTTTATTTAATTGTTGTGTGAAATTTTTGTTTTAACTAGTTTGTAAGGTGTGCAATAAAGTATTTTTATTTTTATTTTCATTCATTTATTCATTCGTTCATTTATTTATTCATTTTCAGGAGCATTTCTATAGAATACAACGTTCCTGCGAATGCTCGACGCTGTATTCGAAGTAATAAAAAAAGAAGATTTTGTTTCAGACCCACAGATCCATAAATTTGTTAGTAACACAGCACTTATGAGAATATTGTTAATACAAATAGACAGTTTAATTTTTTTATTGTAACTACTAGGCCAAAATGCACTCAGTGATATGTGTATTGGCCATAACTGAATGCATCGTGGTCCAGAGCTAAGTGAGGTGGGCATCTGGCCTGTCATGCATGACATGCGCATAATTGGGCATCTGCCTTTGGGCATGTGCCCGTAATGCTCACGGAACATTCATTTATTTTGCGTCACCTCACTCCGCGTAGCGCGTTTTGCCCGCGCTCGTGTTTCGTTATATACGCGATGCAAATTGAAACCGAGCACATAAAAATATATAAATACATGCACCATACCTTAGATTTTGAGATTTTGGTTTGTTCAGGTTTTGATTCAGGTTCTGGCTCGGGGTCCTTTATTTCAAACTTGGCTAATTCTGCTTCTATGTCGTCCATATTGTTTTTCTTTTTATTCTTTCCTGAAAATTAACTTAAAATCAAAAACGAATTGACAAATTAGTTCACGACCAGAAGCCCAGTTCTCTTGAAAAAAAAGTGGTCAAAATACAATCGTGTTCCGATCTAGTGTCGATGTCAACACGGAAATGTGGTTAATAGGAAACGTGACCGAAACTTGAATGATTCAATGTTTTTCTGAGAATTTTAGTTTGATAGACGTCTCTCTCTGTTACTCCTTCCAATTATACATAGCACTACCCTACTCGAGTCTATAGTCGCCGTGAATCGAAAGTGGACTAAATTGTTGAATACCAATTCTCAGTCAATTCACAATACAGTCGCGGTTCGGTCAACTTTCAGTGTGGTTTTATCCCATGAATACCATAAATTACAAAGTTACGACGTTTGGATTTTTGTATGTTTGTAATTCAATCACGCCTAATCGGCTGAACTGATTTCGATGAAATTTGATACACAGAAAGATTATCTACCTTTTATTCTGGTAAAACGCGAGCGAAGCCACGACTTAAAACTAGTTGTAAATAAGAGAATTGGCCTTCTGATTTATCAAATAATTCACAGATACACAGTCTCACGACTGGTTCCATTCGAATTTATCACGACAAAAGTGGCATGACCAATAACTACTAAAAATTCAAACGCATGTTATGTCCCCCAAACGGTTCCAATCGATAATTATAGTTTTTAAATAAAAAACGAACGGTCTGCTACCGAACTGAATCACGCTCTGATAACGTATTTTTGTGTACAAAATATTATATAAAAATGCCATTTTAATGTTTGTATAATGTATTACAAACTCGATTAAGTATTAAATAACGCGTTACTAAATTCTTCATAATCAAAACGTGTTTGTAGACTAAATCTTTGTTTTTTTTAATTAATTCATATTGTGTTTTGTATTTATGATTTCAATAGACGCTTAAAATACAATTTCACTTTTCTGTTTAAAAACTATAAGAAATCCTTATAAAAAAATTAAAATTCTAGAGTTCATTATAGGACTTTCGCGAGTTGTGACCTAAAGTAATCCCCCAGCCCAGCCGCATGAGTATTATGTGCCGATTATACTTAGGAACACAGCGTGTCACTCACCTTTTTTAACAACAGGTATGACAAACTCGTCGTCATCCTCTGACGGCATTTTGAGTTCCTTATCACTCTCTTCATCCGGCCAATCTTGTTTTTTACCTTTACCTGAAAATAATGTACAATTTTGAGTAGTGCTGTGCTGATTAATAGCAATACGCCGTTCTGTTTTGTTGAAGTCTTCTTGCTTCGATAAATTCTGATTGATTATTTACTGGAATCTGCCCCGTGACAAAACTAAGATGAACCGCATTTACCTGTCATTTTTAAAATCGTTTTGGGCTCAACTATGTGGCTATCGAGCCCTTGAAAAGGAACTGTCAATTAATGTCCCCCCGTAGAATGCAATGGGGGTATTTGTCATAATCTTTCTGGCCGAAAGGTGTCGGACGCCTGACACGAGACATTGCGGAGTTGCGTCATACGTCGCCGTCTAAACGTGTGTACTAAAATAAAGTATTTTATATATGTATGTTAGTTTTAAGGTATTTATTGCTATGGGCTTATTGTTTAGGTTTAGTACATTTTCCATTAAGCCTGAAATAAAAGTATTGATTGATTGATTGATAATCACCGTGCTTGGCAGGTGAACTGGTGATCCCAGTATTGGTGTTCATTACTCAGGTGGATGCTTCCTCTGGTGTACCTTAAGCGGCTTTTTCGACTTTCACGTCGGCAGGAGACGTAGGGGTCTGTTCGTTGGCTGGACATAGCACGGCACGGTATAATATTACGTATAAACGTACGGACCTTTACTCTTGGACTTCACAGCAGGCTTGGCGGCATTGCTTGAAACATTACTAACTACTGATTTGGTATCATCTTGATCTTCTTCCTCTTCATCTGACGATTCAGCTTTGTTTTTCTTTTTGTTTTTTGCTGCAATCATTTAACAAGAAGCTGTTCACAATCACAACTTGTTTAAATAATAATAAAGGGAAAGTTGAAGAAGCAATGGGCAGGCCATATAGATAACAGACAAACCTTTGGGGAAAATAGTTTATCGAGCACAAACCGGACAAGTGTAGGACGCCCGCTTCACGAATGTTAATTATCTAGGGGTTTCAGAATGTATCCAATATACCAGCAAACAGTAGGCTACAGGAGTAGTGCAGTTACTGGATATTTGGAATACAGGAATTTAACCAATACCTATGGGTCAAACAGATAATTTTTGGTAGAATACTCACTTTTCTTTTTACTAACAGGCTTTGCGACTTCTTCTTCAGATGCTTCCTTCAGGTCCACATCGCTGCCATCAGACCAATCATCATCCTTTTTGCTTTTTCCTAAAAGATCGTCAATTTGAAGTTATCACTAAAATATTACAGTTAATTCCAAACTGGTAACAGCAGGGTTACCATGAGCTCACAAAGCGATTCAGTTAAAATACTGTACAGTACAAAATATGTGTTTGACTATAAATAAGTTTTCAAACTTCAATATGAAATGGCCCTATTTAATATGAAATAACCTAGGTTGTCTTTATCATATTATCATCAAGAATAAGTAGTAATCTATACTAATTATAAAGAGGAAAGATTTGATTGTTTGTTTGCATTGAATAGGCTCCGAAACTACTGAACGGATTAGAAAAATTATTTCACTGTTGGGAAGCTACACTATCCCCGGGTGACATAGGATAAATAATATGTTCAAAAAAATTAGGGATCCTTACTATATCTCCAATAATGTAACCCAAGTATTTGTACTATTATTTATTCTGTGCCCAAGGTGTACAAAAAATACCTAAAATATTATTTACATCTGGTGTGTGGATAGATGGGGGAGGGTTACGGAGAGAGGAGGGAGGGGGGATCCCGACACTACCCGTTCGAAGCCGGAGCAAGTTTCTAGTACCTACATAATAAAGTTTCAGAAATCGTAAAATCTTTATACCGTTATACCGTTAGTAGTAGTAGTTTTTTTGAAAAATAGTTCGTCCGGGGAAGTACTACCACCATGCCTATTTCTGCCGCAAAGCAGTAGGGCTCGCATTGCTGTGTTCCGGTTTGAAGGGTAAGGGTGCCGGTGAAATTACAGGCACATGAGACTTTTCATCTTTCTGTCTCAGGGTGGCGGGCGCAGTGTAATGCCACATAGGGCGCGTCCTAGGTGGACGTGAACTATGAGGTAATTCACTGTTCATAGTCAGAGGTTACCGCTTAACATCATGTGGGCCATCTGCTTGTTCCGTCATTACAGTAGCATAAAAAAAAAAAAACTTTACCGATCATCATCAAAAATAACGATACCTGCGATACGCTTACCATTATCGTCATAGCTGAATCGCTAATGCCTCTCTCATACCTGCGTCTATCGCCACGAAGCTTCGTCTATGAGCGCGATAATCGTAGGTGTTCGAAGGCATTAGCCATGCGTTATGAACTATCGAGCTGCGTGACGATAGACGCAGCACGATAGCTGGACTGGCGGATTTTAAACACGCATCAAAGGAAATAAATGGAAGCTCATTTAGAGTTTCTTCCTATATCAACATCTGCGTCATTCAATAAATATAAACTACTAGCAGCGCCCCGCGGTTTCACCCGCATAAGTCTCGGTCCCGTGGGAATATCTGGATAAAAATGTGCCTGTGTTATTCCAGGAGTCCAGTTATCTCCATTCCAAATTTCATCTACCTAAATCCGTCCAGCCGTTTCAGTGTGTGAAGAAGTATCAAACACACGCACACACTCACAAACTTTCGCATTTATAATATTAGTGTGATTGATAAGAGGTGGACACGTGCGTGTACCTCAATCCCTACTTGGTTTTTTGGGGTTCTAAAATATGGTTTGAAGTAATGAAATAGTTTTTTTTTTTAACGTTGATAGCCCTTTGTTTGATTACAGTTAGTTGATTGAGTTTTTGCAATAATATGAAGATGAACTAAAAAAAATGGAAACGATGTAACGAAAATCAAATAAATGCATCCGCATCATCTTTTTTTTTTCATGATTAAATTAACAACACTGACCTATAGTCGAAGAGTCGCTTGACTGCGCCATTATCGCGATAACTTTGGACGTTAATTTTAGTTCGCTCGACAAGTAGTCAAAGCATCGGCACATAGGCAATGCCGTCTTTACCATAAGGGCACACCAGGCCCGTACCCAGGGCCCCCAACCTCACTGGGGTCCCGAAGGCCGCTACAACGCTTGTGCTCAATAGCACATTTTTTCGAGCTGTGGTCACATAAAGTTTCGCAACTCACTACTCTCGCCGTTGTATATCAGGGTACTTTTTTCTTCCTATTAATATTATTTTAAAGAGTAATATTATTATTTTTACTTAATAACAGTTTCTTTGTGGCTCGCTCCGTTTGCAGATATGACAGATATAAGCATATTTTTTGCTGCACTTTTGATGAGCTAAAATCACTGAATTTTTTGCGGTTTGCTCCGCTTATCACAGTCATAGAGGCCCCATTATCATAAAGTGCCCAGGGCTTCCAATAAGTTAAAGACGGCCCTGCATATAGGTACAGGAGAGGCATAATAATGATAATCTTGGCTACATAAAATACCTTTCTTCTTCTTTGCAGATTTCGGTGCAGCACTAGTTTTAGTAGCACTTGCTGTAGCGGCTTTGCTATCATAATCCTCATCATCAGAAAGGGCACTCTTATTATTTTTGTTTTTAGCTAAAAAATAAAAATTTGTTAAGTCTTGAAAGTTAAAACATTATAATAACATTATTTAGTAACTATCATTATTATAACCGCATTATATTTTTGCCGCAAAGCAGTATTGCTCGCATTGCTGTGTTCCGGTTTGAAGGGTAAGGGTGCCGGTGAAATTACAGGCACATGAGACTTTTCATCTTTATGTCTCAGGGTGGCGGGCGCAGTGCAATGCCACATAGGGCGCGTCCTTGGTGGACGTGACCTATGAGGTAATGCACTGTTCATAGGCAGAGGTTACCGCTTAATAACATCAGGTGGGCCATCTGCTTGTTCCGTCATTCAAGTAGTATAAAAAAAAACCTGTTTGAACACTACAATTCAATCTTTAGCAACAATAACATTGTAATAATAGAATTTTCACTAGAAACGGGATATTTACCATGTTTTTTTTTTTTCTAGTGAAAATTATGTACATAACCATGATAGTTTCAAAAGTTATATTGTAATAATATTTTTATAATGGAGCAATTCAAATTTCCATGAGACATGCATCATGTACAATTAAATATCACAAAAAAAACATTGTGAAACATTTTTCTCAGTCCTCCATCACCATTGAATTAGATTGGTCATCATCATCAGCCTTCTTCTGTAAGTCCAATGCTGGAGACAGGCCTCCCCATAGAATGCCACGACGAACGGTCATCTAGGTACTTTACGAGATTTTACGACATAAGATTGGTATCTATAAACACATTATCTACAATGTTTGGAAGTTAAACAGCTGTTATAAGTTTATAGCACACGCATCCTATTTTTATGTATACTCTAGCCAAATATATTGAAATAGATGTTTTACGTCCGTGTTTCCAGCAGTTAGGATTATTATTTAATACACCTACACAATTAGAATTAGAAAATCAGCAGTAATTTACAAAACCCTAAACTACGTTAAGGATTTACCTTTCTTTTGCGACTTCTTTAGCACTGGTCTAGGGGTATCTTCTTCGTCAGAAACGTGGACTTTACTCGGCACCTCACCATCGCTATCACTGCGGTCTCCTGCTGGTCCTTTGCCTTTCTTTTTGCCCTTTCCCGTACTCTTTGAGGTTATTTCATGATTGTCATTGCTCACAGTCTTCTCTTCCAAGTCGTCATCAAAATCTTGGTTCTTCTTATTGCCCCTTTTCTTGGACATTTTGTTCTAATTGCTTTTAGTGACTCTTTGTATAAAATAGGAAGACGCCGAGTTACACAGAGTTACACGTAAATCACCCACAATTTTATTTCCATTCCAAAGAAAAGAACGGAAAAGAATAATATTTAAACGTAGTACACCTGTTTTAAAATGACATTCAGCTGTCATTGTCATTGTGACAGCTGGCCGGCTGACCGTGTCCGTCGGCCCGTCGGCAGACTGGCACTTGCCATGGAGTATTTACAGGTGCCATCTTACGGTGAACATGCTCGTTTCGTTTCGTATGAGGTAGTGCTGGCCTCTGGTGTCGGAGTTTGTCAAGCCGCCCGAGGGCCTCTGACATAGCTTATCGACTGCTATTAATCAATAACAGCCGGGACCGACAGCTTAACGTGCCCTCCAAAGCACAGAGCAATGGAAATCCGCACATAACTTAGAAAAGTAATTGGTGTGGAGCCTAGGATCGAACCCGGTATCGTTGGATTCTGAGTTGCACTATTGAACCGTTAGGCTACCATCGCTTTTGATACATCGCTTTTGGTGAACAAGCTGAGGGGCAAGCATAGATCTATTCAGCGTAGCGAAAATTCTATGTCTATGGGGGCAAGTCCGAGTTTACAAACACCATCGTAACGATGACCGTAACCACGATCGTACGTGTATTACGTAGTAACTAGCCATTAATCTGTGACGTTTTTGGCACAGATCAATAGCTAGTTATTATATTATACCTACACGTACGATCGTTGTTACGATCATCGTTACGATATGGTTACGTACGATGGTGTTTACAAAACTCCGACTAGGGCCTCTGTAGTGGGGACTTCAAAACGCCATTTCAACGTCAAGAAACGTCTACATTTTCATTAAACTTTTTTATTGTTCATGTAATTTTGGTGGCAGTTTAACCGGTGCAACATATATAAAGAGCCGACACGATGATGACAACTTTCTAAGTTGGTACCTATCAAGTCGTCATCTTCGTCGGCTCTTAGTACCTTGAATTTATTATTACAATATTCCAATGTTTATTGTTCCATCCATCCCACAGAATAACGAAACTAAGATACCTAACCTATTGAGTGCTAAAGGATGATTTTTCGTTATTTCACTTCAATTCTGATATACCTGACTCATTTACCCGACTCTGTTGGGTATAGGCCTCCTCTTTATTTTCGGTCCATCGCGAGCCTCGTCCATTGGTTTCCGGCTACGTGAACGATGTCATTCGACCATAGGGCGAAGCGACCATAGGTGGTCTGCCTCTTGTTGTTCTTCTTGGCCGTCGAGCTTCTCTTGGCCACCATTATGTAATCGCCTTCGTCCATCTCCCATCGTCCCTTCTAACCAAGTACCAATGTCCACTTCAGTCTTGCGATCCGCATATCCACGTCCACAACCTTTGTGCGACGTCGAATCTCGGTATTGGGTAAGTATGTGGTCCAGAAGTGATATTCCGAGCATGGCGCGGCATACAAGCAGATGGCCCACCTGATGTTAAAACGGTAACGTCTGCCTTTAACAATGCATTTCCACATAGGTCACGTCCACCTAGGACGCACCGTTCTATCTGATATTGCATTGCGCCCGCCACCCTGAGACTTAAAGATGCGCACATTCCCTTCAAACCAGAATGCGAGCACTACTGCTTTGTGGCAGAAATAGGTATGATGGAATAGGAATACTTTCCCGGACGAACACTTTCACAAAAAAGTTCTAGCTACTCTATCTGTTCGGGATGATGATGAGTGGACTATGTAGATATGCTGGGGTGTTCGGGGTGGATAGGTACACGAAGCAGTTGCTAATAGGCAGTATTAGGTATGGGTTAGCCGGGTCACGCTGTGCGGCGCGGTTGCCACGCGCTGCGGTGGCTTCGGCGTGCTGTGGCGCGGGTCGTAGGGTGAGGGTTCCTAGGAAAGAGAATGCTGTTAGCATTAAGCCCACCTTTTTGTTACATTATTTTATGTGCAATAAAGTATAAATAATAATAATAAAGAGCCTACCTACGACTGGGAGTAGGAAAACACTTTCCTTGAAGACTTCTTTCTCTATTTTCGTTCTTGATTTACAGAGAGGAACTTGCGGACCATCAGAATCTTCATACATTTACTAAGCTATGAGCTATGAGGTAGCATAACCGTTGGGACAGCGGTGCTATTTATATACTAAGTACCTATAGTTTTGCCTATCTATCTATCTGCTTATTTTTAAGTTGTTCCTACTTAGGTTTTGCTGTGATTGGGGTGTAATAAAGTACATCCTAGCTACCCTTATACAGGGCGTCCCAAGACTTTTCGTCATAAAGGGAAAGTACCTTAAATATTGTAGATAGGATATTTTGCGGAACGGAGACTTTATTTTATTTTTAAAACTTAGTAATACTGCATTCAAAGATTCATCTGGGAATCGAACCGACTTAAATGTGAAAAAATACACCCCGTATTTTTATGATGCCAATCAAAAGATCGGACAAAAATTAATAATTGCTCTTAATGAACATAGTATCTTAAAACAAATGACTACCGTACACAATTAATCATTTTAATTTACGTCGATGCGGTTCCTAAACGAACCATGTAGTTTATAGAATGTTTTTGATTGCAGTATTACTAAGTTTTAAAAATAAAATAAAGTCTCCTTCCAGCAAAATATCCCATCTACAATATTTAAGGTACTTTCTCTTCATGTCTTGGGACGCCCTGTATGTTTTCTTATTCGTCTAACTTATTATGCTATGTCCTAGCTAGATAACATTTCTTTATTTTGACTTGTTAATTCTACATGATAAATTAACACTTGTGGTCGTGGTCAGCGAGGGGCGCCGCGCCGGCGCCGCCGTCGTGCACACTATCAAAAATGTTTATTATTCGTTGCTACAGCGGCAACAGAAATAAACACTCTGTAAAAATTTAAACTGACTACCATACGAAGACCATACGCCTCACTTCCTAATTGAACGAGGGAAGCGAGTTCTCTGAGTCAACTTGGAAGAATCGGCGTTTTTATGTATGTATATATGTATGTATGTATGTTTGTCCGAGCATAACTTCCGAATCATTAATCCGATCTTCATGAAAATTGATTGGGGGTTTGATAGTAATTGGTTGGTAAGGTTATGAGCTATATCGGTCGGGGGATTGTTGAGATATCGGGGTCCAAGAGGAGGTAAAAAAAAGTTATAATATCATATCAAATGGGATGTCATATGAAAGCCCCTTGCTTTGACATTTCAAAACATTTTTTTATAATTTTTTAACTTAAGTAGTTTTTGAGATATTATGGTAAATCGAAAATGTTTCAGAACCTCTAGGGTACTTCCACTAATCCTGCAACGCTGAAATTTGGTATGTTTGTAGCTTTTATGACACAAATACTGGGAAAAGTCTAAAATTGAAGAATTTCGAAACTTATACTCTATAAGTTACAACCCGCTGATAGACGGACAGGCGGACGCACTAGCGGCCGGACACATTTTTAAATACAGGACCACAGAATAAATAATAGTACATACACAGGACCTAGCAAGATGTACTACTATTATACATTCATGCACAGGACCATCGAGCAAAGGAGGCCTGCAATGCTCTAAGCACAGGACCTTCTTCTGTGCAAGGTAGCTCAGGAGCGCCTCGAGACAGGCGCGGTTGGGCCCGCCCATGCTGTCGAGGTAGTTGATCTTCTTGGCGCGGAAGTCCACGATGCTGACGCACCAGTGCACGCCCAGGTGCACTGGCAGTACCATTAGATCGTGCGCGAATAGTTTGAGTAAAGTCTACAGCTCGTTCACCCTAAGATGGCACCTGTAAATACTCCAGTACTCCATGGCAGGTGCTAACTTACGGTGAACGGTCTGTACATAAAGTATTACAGATCCACCAACTTATCTGTGGAATGAAATGTATGCATACATTTCATAAGTTGTGGATCTGTATTTTTTCTTTGGTAATTTGGTATTGATTTGTAGTAACTACGATTAACCATGGATACTAAGTCCCATGAAGTTATTGGTAAACAAATTCAAGCTTCTTGCTAAGACGATTATATTTACTTTTTCTAAATAAACTAAGGAGTATTAGTGTTCTGTGACTATTAGTCTGTGAGTCTGTGAAGTCCATGGATGCACTGCTGCACTGAGTGCATCTGAGTGAGTCTGAGTTTTGCAAACACCATCGTAACTGTGAACGTAACACGATCGTACGTGTATCAAAAACCAAAACGTCACAGATTGTGTGTGCCAAAAACGTCACAGATTAATGGCTAGTTACTACGCAATACACGTACACTCGCCGTTACGATCATCGTTACGATGGTGTGTGTAAACTCGGACTTGCCCCTCAGTGCAGCAGTGCATCCATGGACTCGGATGCACTCCTCTGAGGGGCAAGTCTGAGTTTACACACATTAATCAATTACAGCCATTAATCTGTGACGTTTTTGGCACAGATTAATAGCTAGTTATTATGTTATACACGTACGATCGTGTTACGTTCACCGTTACGATGGTGTTTGCAAAACTCAGACTCAACCCTCTGCTGTGAACATCGAGCAACACGGGACGGAGGCCTGCGTTGCTCGATGGCTGTGAAGAACACTGTTTGTTTCTATATATTAATATATAAAAAAAACCTCTATGACTGTTTGTCTGTGGTCTGTGATTCTTTGGATGGAATAAATAATCATATAATTTAGCTGTAAAACCAGCTTTTCTGTGATTTATTTATCCGAAAACAGTAGAACAGCATCCTAGTAGTCTGTGAGTAGAACTTGTAGAAGTTATTGCGGGTAACGTACAAATAAATGAGCAGTACTGGCGATCAGGGAGTAAGTACCATTCCAAAATTCAATATTTTCCTTGTTCACACCACAACGCCAGCCTACATTAGGCACCCTTGTTTTCTTTGTTCAAGGCAGACTCTTGGATACTTTACTTGATTCCAGATTACACAATGTACCTACCGTACACAACCTATAATTATATCCCACCTATAAAAATATTTATGCCACTAAAATACAATGGTTGGGGTTCCCTTCCATGATAGTTCACTGTGGGTAGCACAAGCACAGGATTATCGCGGAATATAGACTAGTGTGACTAGTGGTGAGGTCATTGCCGCTGATGCTTTTCCATGACTCAGCTGCAGTTCTCCAGTAATAAATAAGCCAGTAGCCAGGGCCAAATATATAATATATACCAAGGAAATTTGCCTAACAAGTGCCATACACAAAACATTAAGTTTTTGTAACCATTTTCCGCTTCTTAGCCTTGTTACTACCCATAGTACTGCACTGCAATGTCTTGTAAGTAATGTAATGTTTAATTTTTAGACTGGGGGGGCCTCAATTATACCATCAGCTAGACGAAGCATCCATAGTCACGCTGGTTGTCCATTTGTTTATGTTGAGACTATGGGTCGGTATGGTGTGAAGAACAAACGAGAGGAGAGGGCTCATACCGGTGAACATAATGGGTCCAATGACCGTGGTACTGATGAGGTAGACAATGTTTTAAGGTAAGCACAATTTTTTTTTTTTTTTTTTTTTATTATTTAAGTATACTTGTTAGGTCTTTAATATAATATATTCAATACTAATAATCATACATTATGAAACACATAAAAAACATGATTATAAAATTAATAACATAGATTATGTACTTATGATAGGTGTGCAGACACTCAGCAGTCAGCACACTCTTCTGACTGATTTAGGTGGCACATGGTGATTACAACATTGGTTTTTATATGGGCAGCCAAAGCAGTCTGCAATAATGTTAAGGCTAAGTCATACAATACTTGGGCTATTCACCAACACACCCAGGGGCTGTTCAACTCTGTTTTGCCTAACTAATTCCTTTTGACAGTTGTTTTCATACAATAGTGGCCTATTCAATTCTTCATACTGGGATTCTGACATTATAATATATAAATAATGCTGGACATTTCACACAACATTATCGAGCCCCAAGCTAAGCAGAGGTTGTGTTATGGGTACTAGATAACATAAAATACATTACATTTTTTATTATACATAGAAAATACCCAGAACACCCTTAACAAATATCTGCAGATCGTACAAATATTTGTTCCGAGGCGCGAATCGAACCCGCAACCTCCTGCGTCGCAGGCGAACCTTCCGCCGCGCCACAGAGGTGGTGGTTGTATGACTTTTTGTTACCGTAATAGCCCGTTTATATGTTCATGAACTAGGACCTGACTTGGTTTACTATATTAGTAGTATTGTAGGTAAATGCAGATATCATTTCAAGAGAGTTCCAAAGGGATTAACAAATTAAATCGGAAACATAATATTTACCATCACACAACAGTATCACAATTCTATCTATTTTGTTATTACAGCAAACCCATACACCGCACAAGCCCTTTCACTCAGAAAAATGAGTACAGGAGAAGCTCCTTGAATAGAGATGAACAACTAACAGAAGATGACGAGTGAGTTCTTGTAACACTTACTACTACTACTACTTCATGTCACCGGTTCTTTGCTTGTCACCCTGAGTCAGGTTAGAGACCAGCTTGAAGTAATATGGCCTTAAAAGGGCCGAGAGACCTATGGAGCATGAACTAATGTGGTGAAAGGACTCAGTGCACCTTGCAGAGATCCCTCTTACATGCTTTTATGACTATTTATCTTTTGTTTAACCATTTTTTAGTTTCCTAAGAAGCTTTGTCGACCTAGTATAAAACATTTATAGTTAAAATATCTAAAAAGACTTTTTTTTTATTTACTTCGTTAATGACGAATCTGGCAGATGAGCGGGTAACCTCTGCCTTTAACAATGCATTACCGCATAGGTCACGTCCACCTAGGACGCACCTTATATAGCATTGCACTGCGCAAGTCTCATGTGCCTGTAATTTCACCGACAATTTCACTTTGCGGCAGAAATAGGTGTGGTAGTAGTACTTCCCCGGACAAACTCTTTCACAAAAAAAACTCTACACTAATACTAAACATGCTTTAAATTTAAAGCAATGCAATTAAAAATTTCTCAAAAGTAGCAGGCCCATCATCAGGTGAAATTAATAAGACTAATAAAAGTCAAATCTAATGAGCCCAAACTCGATGGCATATATTAGGTAATAGTCACTCGATGGGCTTAACTCGCCATCAGGAAAGGTTTCTGTTTCCCACAAACCAGCTCTATGTTATTGTATTTGTCGTCGGACTGTCGATGTACAAAGTGTTGCAATATTGCAATTGTATACAAACATTAGAAATTGATGAAAATAGGATTCTTAGATTATCTTAGAAACAAACAAACCCACATTTAAGTCGACTGTTAAGCCGAATTTAGAAAGAAGCTTCGTCGACGTGCATAGTTGCTGACTATTTCCACTTGCTTTTCTGCTCGTTCCGGAGTAGTGATCCAACTATTCTGTCCAACCAGTTAGACTACCAGGGGCCCATTTCACAAAATTTACAAGCTACAAATTAAGAGTCTGTTGCTATGGCAACATTGTTAGGTACCTATTTTATTATTTTTTCAAGGGAAATCACGCGTAGCCATGTAGCTTGTAGTTTTTGAGTAATGGGCCCGAGGCCTTATGTAGGGGCATTGGCATATGAATAGCTAATAACATAGAAGTGCTACTTACGTTTCTTTGTGCGTGCCCCGATGTCGCCTAGAAGATAAGTTCCTACTTCCCCCACGCCCCGCGCGTAGGTATTTAACGCGGCTTTGAGTGCGACATGTACTATTATTTATTCTGTGGCGACATTAACGCCATATTTCTTGAGTGTTTATGTATTCTATGGCAGTGGTCCAACTATCATTTTCGTTGGATTATTAGGACAGTTATTATTAGGTACAGTTATAATTATTATGGTTATATTATTATGACAGTTGAACCACGGCTCGTTAGAGCCGATTTAGATTTTTTTGCAGCTTGCTCCGCTTGCCAGTACCTGCTCCGCTCTCCAGTATAAATAGTTCTCTTTGTTACTACATAATCTCAGAGCGAATTTTCCGAAGGTACTTAGATATTTATAATTGTGAACCACTGGACTAGAGCCATCCCCAGGTAGGGCGTTAGGTTTTCTAAACATATTTTAGCAGACACAGTCAGTAGTCACTGTGGCATGAAACATGAATACGCAGTTTTGACGAGGGTGCGGTAAAACTAATTTTACGACTAGTTGGAACATGGTTCTAGGTCCAAAGGTAACTGGACCACTGCCCCGGATTACTTTTGTTCTTCATATCAAATGCTAACATTACAATCTCTTGATAAAATATTAATTTTCCTTGCAAGTTATCAATTACTATTCATCCGTCACTCAAACAACTGCTTTTTCATTCATCATCAATAAGTAGTTGTGACAAAAAATGAGCTGGTAATGTTTGTTTCATTTGCAGTTATATACTTTCAAAATCCTTGCCCGCAACACTCCCGTCACATTCATATTACAGTGATAACGATGCCTCCTACTATTCTGCTAGTCATGGCACACCATTGGTCAATAGAAATACACCTTCCACTGTGGCTAGTAAGCAGATGACCAATAGGAACTTGAATCGCAGTGGTTCAGTTTCAACTCCACATAAACAGAATTATTCAAGCACTGCACAGGAAAGTGAAGCTAAAGGCAATTCAAGACTAACATTGCCACTACTAATGTTAATAGTAGTTGCTTTAGCAATTATTGTCAGTATGGTCAATATCACAGACATATCAAAGAATGTAATCTACGATGAGTCAAGATTTTACAATGATATTGACCTTATCGGAAATAAATATAATATTGATAAGAATGCTGTATTACGAATGCAAACTGGTAAGTTTTTATTTATAATTGTATCGTAGTATGATAGTCACCTTATGAAAATGTCAATTTCCCTAGAAAGTCTGTTATTTCACTAGACTGTTTAGACAAATACCTTGTACAAATGTATTAATACGAAGGTGTGGTGATTGGGGGGGTGGGGGGAGTTAGGCAGGTAAGAGATTAGATTAAAAGACAAATAAATATACAAACTATCTAGTAATTACTAATGATGAACACTGGATATATCAAAGCTCAAATAAACAAGTTAGGCCGCACGTTGAATACTGTTCCCATCTATGGCACGGGGCACCCAAGTACCAGCTGCTTCGCTTTGACTCCCTACAGAGAAGAGCCATTAGAATCATCGGCGACCCTAAGCTCTCCAATACTCTAGAACCGCTTAGCCAGCGCAGAGCCATTGGATCGCTTTGCGTGTTCTACCGCCTGTACAACGGGGAATGCTCTGACGAGCTTTTCGATCTCATCCCCGCATCGAGATTTTACCATCTCTCTTCCCGGCACCGTGACAAAGCTCATCCACACATCGTAGATCCCTGGGTTTCTCGTACGACTCGTTTCTCGAGATCATTTCTTCCCCATACCTATAAACATTGGAATGAGCTTCCATCTGAGGTTTTCTCGCTTGGTTACGATTACGACTTACGACATGTGTCGCTTCAAGAAAAATGGTCATAAATTCCTTCAGGGTTGGCAACGCATCGACAATACCCCCGGTGTTGCCGGTGTCTATAAGCGACGGTGACCACTTGACATCAGGTGGGCGGTAACCTAGTTTGGCTATCAGTTTCATAAAAAAAAAAAAAAAATACTACTAATTATAAAATGAGGGTGAGAGATGGGGTCCCTCCTTTGACTTACGTACATGAAGAAATATAAATCATACCAAAATACATTACAAATAGCTACACAATGAGATGTGGCACAAAAAAAAATGGGGCAAAATAATTATTATAATTTATTTTACCTACCTTTTTTTGCATATTTAGATAATTTAATACAAATAAATAGGCATAGCTCCATTCGAATCATGTAGGGGTCAGAGCGTTTGCGATAATGCTACCCTTGTGAGAGAGAAAAGCTACTATGTAGGTACAATGTTTTCCGCGAACAGTTATTAGGGGTCAATCGTCACGGAACGGCGCGAAGCGTGCACCGGCCGGCTCTTCCGGCCCGCACCGATTAGACTGCTTAGCTGGCGCGAGTAGGTATTTAGTGCGGCTTTGAGTACGACTTTAGCGACCAGTGTCATTTCTATAGTGTCTAGTTATTCTATGAAAATGACTTTCTTCTTAGGGAAATTTAATTCTAATGGAAAATATTTGTGACTATCTTACTGCTACATATACAACAAATTAGCATCTTAAGCGTATTACTGGTATATTAAATATGTTATTTATTTTAGGTATCGCTACAATATTTAAACGGGAAGACACTGGCTCATTTATGTTTGTGTACAACGGTAATGACAATGATTTCAATCAGAAGGCGTTCAACACATTCATCAATGATGTCTCTGGCACTGCATCTAAGTATTTACGTGAGTGTTGTAGCTAAACTATTGTTGAAGTCTTCTAAACACAAAGGCGTCAAAGTAAATGTACTTTGGGTCAGCTTTCAAAGTGTCCGAGCCAAAAGAGAGACAAATCGCATAAAGAGGTACAATTCTGTCAAGTTTTACCCGTCCATTGCTGCTTGATTCTATCCTATCCTACTAATATTATAAACGCGAAAGTTTGTAAGTATGGATGGATGGATGTTTGTTACTCTTTCACGTAAAAACTACTGGATGGATTTGGATGAAATTTGGAATGGAGATAACTGGACTTCCGGAATAACACGTAGGCACATTTTTATCACGATATTCCCACGGTATCGAGACTTACGCGGGTGAAACCGCGGGGCGCTGCTTGTTATTCATACTTTGGCGTTCATAGTGTATGGAATTCTAACTTCGTCCGAAATTACAGGCATAATTATATGAGACTTTCATCTTTGTCTTAGGGTGGCGGGCGTAGTGCAATACCACGTAGGGCGTGTAACGTGACGTGGACCATCTGACCATCTTTAATATAAAAATAGAATCATTTCACCCCTCATGTTCTTTCACCATCGGTCACTGGCCCTCAAGTCCTCAACCTTCACCATCTTTTAGGGCCTAAAGCTGTAGTGGTACAAAAAACATTCGGTATTACGAAGATATAACAGAACACGCAACAGTCACATACATAGTCCTGATCCCATACTAGGATCCCTTGTATCGTGGGTATCAGCAACTACCAACTACTTCCAAACTTATTTGATATAGCTCTATGAAGCTGCAACTAAATTACATGTTAGTTAGTAAATATATTAGTTCTTGACAAGGCTTATTTACGGCCGCTTTATTTTTATGACTTTGCATCGATATCTAGTATATTATATCGATGTGACTTTGTATAAAAGGTTTTTTTTTGTTTTGGCTCATCTGTAGAGATTTTTTAACTATAATTTTAATTTTAGATTAGTACCTATCTGACAAAGCCCCTATACAGCTGCAACTAAAGATGTACTAGCTACCTGTCTAATTATATTTTTCTATGTATGTATTAGCAAATTGACGAAACTAAGTGTTCTCAAGGTCCCTATGGTTTAAAATAAATAAATATGAAGTACGAGTACCTAGGTACAACACCCAGACCCCGAAGAAATATTTGCAGATCATACACGAACTTATATTGTTTTTATTACTTCTCACTTCAGGCAATGAAAGTACTCCAGTCC
The DNA here is from genome assembly GCA_932527175.1 of Operophtera brumata. Lineage (NCBI taxonomy): Eukaryota > Metazoa > Arthropoda > Insecta > Lepidoptera > Geometridae > Operophtera > Operophtera brumata. Next base: position 11,951,706 of record OW052238.1, on the reverse strand, counting down.
ACTTCACCATAGTGGAAGGCTCCAACCTCGACATGAAAGGACACGGAGAGCTGCTCAGCATATTTCGCAAGGACCTCGACAGAACCGGTGTGATGCTAGTCAAGGATTTAGAGGCGATACCTTCAACTCTAGCTATGGCGTTTCATTACTATTGTGACGAATACAATCCGCTCGTCAAGAAAAGTGCTATATTTTTCACACTGAACTTGGCTGAATGCTCCGAAAATAAAGGTAGGTATTTAATTCGCTTAACTTATTGTCTGCTTTAAGTCTGTGGATGGAGGCGGGTCATGACCGTTCTTAATGGCTTGTTGAGGAGGCCCTATAAACAGCAGTGGAAGAAGTGAAGTTGGTGAAGTCAGCTGTGGGCCTAGTACAGGCTTCTCTATAGGCAAGTAGTAGTAGTAGAGCTTTTTTTGTGAAAGAGTTCGTCCCGGGAAGTACTACTACCCCAAGAAGGACTCCCAATTCGGTTTTCGTTATTCCGAGTAGTTCCAAATTACAAACTTGTACTAACCTCCCTGATGATGAATAACTACTGCCCTAACATATGGATGAATGTTTGAGTAGTAGTAGAGCTTCTTTGTGAAAGAGTTCGTCCGGGGAAGTACTACCACCATGCCTATTTCTGCCGCAAAGCAGTAGTGCTTGCATTGCTGTGTTCCGGTTTGAAGGGTATGGGTGCCGGTGAAATTACAGGCACATGAGACTTTTCATCTTTATGTCTCAGGGTGGCGGGCGCAGTGCAATGCCACATAGGGCGCATCCTATGTGATAATGCACTATTCATAGGCAGAGGGTACCGCTTATCATCAGGGCCATCTACTTGTTCCGTCATTCCAAGTAGTTTAAAAAAAGGCAAGTATCCCGACTATCGAATTGCGAGTTGAAATTTGTTTTTATGTATGGTTTTAATGAGTTTTTCAACAAGTCCGCTTATCATTTTCTGCATGCAAAAACGACATTTCGACTCCCAATTCGGTTTTCGTTATTCCGAGTGGTTCCAAATTGTACTAACCTCCCTGATGATGAATAACTGCAGACCTTTTATATGGATGACGATTGTAGGAGAACTGCCGACCAGAGGCCCAAGTCCGAGTTTTCCATCAACCATCGTAACAAAGACCGTGACTTGACGACGATCGTCCTTGTATTACGTGGTTACTAGTTATTAATCTGTGCCGTTTCGATCGAGCGCATACCAGGTTATAATGCGCGAAATGTAAAAAGAACGCTGGCGTTCAAGCTTCTTCAGGCGTTCCAGCGTCCTTTTTACATGACGCGCACTATACCTACTTATTTAAGAGATGTATACCTATTCATTGAATGAGTGCCTACCTAGTTTACTACAAATAATGTACAATTATAGTACGCGTCATGTAAAAAGAACGCTGGAACGCCTGTAGAAGCTTGACCGCCAGCGTTCTTTTTACATGACGCGCACTATACTATTAATAACACATACCTAACAGTCACACGTAGTCCTGGGCCCCAATCGCGCTAATTATGAACGTATATAACAAAACTCAGGCGTTTTAACGTTCGAACTTTACTGCGTCTGGATTGGTCAAGTTTGTTGCGCCGCCAATCTTGACCAATCCAGACGCAGTATAGTTCGAACGTTGAGCTTTGGTAAATACGTTCAGAGTTAGCGTGATTGAGGCTCTGATCCCACACTAGTATTCACTGTGTCGTGGGTATCAAGAACTACGAGTACCATGGTACCACAATACCCAGACTTGGATCTTTGCAGATCATAAAACATTTGCCCCGCAGCGGGAATTGAACCCACAATAACTTGCATCTCGGCCGGCTACTCGCAGTTCTCGGCCACTGCGCCACAGAGATCTACACTATGTATACACGGACGATCGTCGTCACGGTCACCGTTACGATGGTATAGATGCATAACTCGGGCTTGGGCCTCAGCTCGCCTTCGGCTAGGACGTGTAAACGTCTCGGATAAAATGGCTTGTTTTATAAATAAATAAATAATGCTGGACAGTTCACACAACATTATCTAGCCCCTAGCTAAGCAGAGCTTGTGTTATGGGTACTAGATATCTTATATACATAATAAAATAATTTATATGTAATATTTTTTTTATTATACATAGAAAATACCCAGAAAAGCCTGAACAAATATCTGCAGATCATACAAATATATGTTCCGAGGCGGGAATCGAAGCTTGTTTTACGCATTCGTTGCACAATCTACTATTTTATTTCGAAACGAACCAGAAAAAAGCATTGTAGCGTAATTTACCTCTGAATTTAACGTACCTTACGGGAGCCTCTACTGTTTCAGATAATCAGTCGGGCAAAAAGACTACTCACGCTGTCATAGAGAAGTGCCTCGCACAGAAGTGGAACGGAGTACCGCCAGACAGCATCGGGCCCCTGCTCACTAGAGTAGTGAGTGTGCTTATAGACGTCACTAGTACCTTTTAACCAGGACTGAACCTAACGCTCATTTAGCGCGTGTGAACTGTGAATACTGAGGGGCAAGTCCGATTTTACACACACCATCGTAACGACGAGCGTACGTGTATTGCGTAGTAACTATCCATTAATCTGTGACGTTTTTGGCACAGATTCATAGCTAGTTATTATGTTATACACGTACGATCGTCGTTACGTTCATCGTTACGATGGTGTTTGCAAAACTCCGACTAGGTCCTCTGAGCGAGAGACATGTCAGCATGCCAACGCGCCGCGCCGCTCACTAAAGGGTCATTTCAGAGGCAGACAACAGCCAAATTCCGTTACTTTCTAACTCAATTATAAAGTGACAGAATAGCGCTCGCGCAACGAGAGGTAGGTAAACGAAAATCACGTAAAATAGTATTTAAACAATTATTTGGTGCGTAAACGAATATATAAATGTTTTTTTTTTATTATTATTAATTTGATCACGTTGATAGCTAATAGAGATATTTACGTTAAGAGAGAGTTTAAGAGTTAAAGAGCATTGTAGAGGTTAGTTCACTATTTTTTATCGAATTTTTGTTTTGGGCTCTACCATGGCCTTGGAAATATGATGAAGATTAACATAATTATATGTTTTTTGTTGTCATAAAGTGTGAAGGTTTTGCATTTTTTTTTGCCTGTTGTACTCTTGACAGCATCTTTAACACATCTAAAATCAGAGGCGGTATCGGTTAATAAAGCCACGGTGCCACTCGTACAGACTACACTGACTCTATTATGTATAAATATTCTATTATGCTAATATTACAGAGGTAAAGTTTGTGAGTTTGGATGAAGGAGGTAATCTCTGGAACTACTGATCTGATTCTGAATATTCTTTAATTATTAGGAAGTTATATTTAACCTGAGTGTTTGAGGCCAACAGTCGGCAATTTCCGGCTTACGTACGGCTCGCGACTGCTTTGTAAATTAAAGTATTATTCATAAATATATGTACCTATAAATAATTACGTTATATGCGGGAGCATTCAGGAGTGCACGCGTCAGCAGCCAGGCTTGGTGATTGATAATAGGTATCAATCGGTATCATTATTGCTTCACTTTTCTTCTAAAACACTTAACCGACCTCTGCTTTAGGATATTTTCGTCAAATCTTAACGACAAAACGTCCAAAGGTCATAAAACAAAACATACATTTTTTGTAGATAAACTCCATTTTCATTAACCGGTACATATTTTACGAGACATTAAGCGCATGTCTAATTGACAGGTTTGTCTATGAAAAACTGTCTGACAAGTGTTTCGTAAGCCCGTAAGTGGTTGGAGATAATCGGTGTTCAAGAACAATGGGCAAGCGTGAATCGACGCATATATTTAACCGTGTGACGTAATGCCCAAATGTATCAATATAGATATTAATATTCACTTTCATCAAACAATTTAGGGTTGCGAGACTTTCCAAATTTCAAATACGACCTGATAACATAAGAGTTGGTTGGTGAAATTGGGCACAAGGCTCGTAATAAACTGCCGGGTGAGGAACCCTGATCATTGTTACGTGAACCCTCAGGTGCCTCAGAATAGAAGTGTGCAATCCTGAAAGGGAGGTAGGTAACATTATATGTAACTTTTAATTCTAAGAATGTTGTAATTCAATTTAACTTGAAATTTTAATTTTTGTTTTGTTCTGAAAATCTGTTTATTTTTATTGTTAGAAGCATCAACTTCTGTTCTGGGACACCTGTCTCGTTTCAATTTAGATTGATATAAGTGAAGAAATGACATGAGTGTCACGGCTGAGGCCTACCCCGCCCGTTACACGTCACTCGCAGTTACGGAATACTATACAGGGTAAATAAGAATTCATCAAGTCCTAATTCCTCCAGAGAAGTCTACTTGACGTATAGCGTTGTCCCTCTCAGTCGGAGCGGTCCCACTCACTGGGAGAGTATTGTCTGACATCTCATACATTCATTATGCTCATACGAAGTGGGCGGTGCGGTGGCATGCGGTTATTTGGGGTCCAACTAATGTACTACCGAGTAATTAGGTTTTACACGTAGATAGCGCATTAGTTTTTATTATAATTTGTGTTCATTATGAGCACATAAGTGTCTACTTATTTTTCTGTGATGTTATAATTTATTATGAGCAATTAATTATTATTACTACGAATCATGTTGAAGCATTAGATAATATCCTGCCTGAACTACTATGTATTTATTTTTTAAGAATGAGGAGTTTTTAATGCCGTTTCGAAACATGATTTATATGTTGAAAATAGATGACGCTGCACTGTGGATAAGCAGTCGGAAGAAAGTTTACTTTGTGACATGTTGACTTTGACAAACAACAAAAATTATCCAGCTATAATAAATGTTGACAGAGGATTCTGAGTCAGCGCCATCTATCGAGCCACTTGGATCTACTTTTTCACTTTTTAATCTGAGATGAAAAGCCCTCATTAAAATCTCTGTATGCGAAATAAAAATTGTTTTTAAAATTAATGTTGGGTTACTTCATGGACTTAGTATACAAACAGGACTGAGCGCTCGCAGCTGAAAAACGAGCCGACCAAGATATGAACTACAGAGTTAGTGTGTCTACTTCTAATACGGTGACCATAAAATAAAGTCATGTCCAGGAGACTTTTTTCTTATGAACGTGGAGTGGAACAAACATTATTTTAAATCAAATTATTTATCACGGTTATTTATGCAGCCAGATTCATACTGGAGGCTTGGTGAGTGATCAGTATCACGAATCGATAACACTTTTTGTTAATTTCGTAAAATAAAATGTTGACCTCCCATAGTAGATGACTCGGGCGGGACTGGGCTTGCGTTTGTAGGAAACACGTTTTTTTTTCTAATATCACAAAAAGTGTTATTGGACCTTGTTACTGATTACTTACCTAGTGTTCAGTGTCAGCAAACGGCGTGACGCAGCCATGCCGTGATGTTTCTCGTTTGCCGGGCGTCACGCGACGGCCAACTTTTAGATTTGATGACCTCTTAGTATTTACCTATACAATGGTCATGGTCACCCTTGCTATAATAAAGCTATCATTTTAAATGTTAGAAAGGGACAAACTAACTCTATTCTACCTATCTATCTTGGCTCGTTTTTCTCTATCTATGATGGTAAACTAAATTGAGTCTTAACCTAATGGAATAAGGTCTTGTTTCGGTATTATAATTTTTTAGAGCGCTCAGTCCTGTTTGTATACTAAGTCCATGGGTTACTTACTGTTCCATGGATCTAATCTAAACTGTATGCTCTTTATATATACCTGCATTATATTTATATTTGACCAACAAATGACTACCCTGTGCGCCCTGAGAAACCTAAGATTTTAAATCAAATTTATAACTGATCAATTGAGAGCAATATTCGCTATTTTGATTCAATTTCCATACAATACTTTGTTCCTGAGAAAGACTAAAGTAGGTACCTGAGAGAGAATAAGGTGAACTATTTGTTTGTTTGTTATTTTATCACTAAGTAGCAATGAGCGATAACTGTTAGAAGCAAATGTATTGAGATGATATTTCGAAAAACGATAAGCAAGCTCTTGAGCACTTTCTTTTATGTCGCCATTTACATCTTGGGCAGGCTGATTTACATCATGAGTAAGTAGCGAGTTAACTTTCTAATTTTGCATGTTAGTACAGTATTCAATATTTTCCAGTAACTTGAGAAACTGGCACCCCTCCCGCGCGCTCCCCTTCATATTGTACTCGCTGAGTGTGAATGGCAGGTCATGCCAGTACTACTATTTGCTCAATTTAACTTACTTAACAACTAAAATCACTACTCAACTAATGCAAATGTAAATCAGTTTGGAGACAGTTTGTGCACAGCTACAAGCTGCATTATTTATTTAAGTGATGTTAATTATTGTTCAATGAATTGTCAAAGTATTTATTTTAATGTTTTCTAATAAATTGTATGAGGAATTAACTTAACTGGTACTTAATTAACTAGTATACATTTTAATTAAAGCATTGTGATGGTGTTGTTTTGCAGCATATCTCAGTACTATAGAAGAGACTACGATAATGTAATTGCAGTTTAGCTTTAGAAATTTTTGTACAGAATGAAATCCATTATTTCTTGTGCTTAGACATCATTGTATAGGCCACAACGCGCTTTGGTCAGAGGTATTTAGGTCGGGTGCTTCGTTAAGATCATCCAAGCTATCGGGTTCCAGCTCGTTGTTGTTCCTCGCAGGAGAGTACGAGGTTGGCACGTCTTCTTCCTCATCTTCATCATGAGACTCCTCAGATTCATCTGATTCATCATTACCTGCAAACGTCAATAGCAATCACTCTTTTATTAGAGGATCTAAATTGTTTACCCAAACAACAAGGTACCAAGTATAGTCCAGTCGGCAGGTGGTTTCAGATGGAAAAAGGTCAAAAGTTATTGAAACTTTGGGAGGTTGTTCAGGGATAGTTAATTTACATTTTCCCAAGTTTTGGACCTCGAGGACCGTGTGCGAAAAGAGGGGGTGTAAAACTGCACCTTCCTCCGGTTTTTTCTCAATAACTTTATTCCCTTACATCCTACGGCAAAAGTACCAAGTACTTTTTTGTAGAACGTTAAATTTACTATAATTTTGACTATTCAAACATGTTTTTATGTTCATAGCTTATCGAGATATGGCGATTTGTTTTTTTTTTTTCTATGTACATCAACTACGTGCAGAGACACTTTGGTAGCAATGTGATTGTTGTCTTTGATGGATACCCCATTAACGCCGGCTATCAAAGCACCAAAGCAGCAGAACGAGCTCGCCGGTCTGCATTACAAGCACCAACCAAAGTCGTGTTCTCCTCATCTGATATGGTGACAGTAGCACAAGAAAAGTTCTTGGCAAAAGATCACAATAAGAGCGCATTCATTTCGATGTTGATGACACAAATGGTGGATGCTAGCATCGAAGTGAAGCAGGCATATGAGGACGCCGTGATCATGGTGGATCCATGGTAGTGGGGATGGGGTTGAGAAGAGAAGACTGCGTCCCTGAGAATACTGCGTCCCTAAGAAGATTGCTTCCACCCCCAATTAGTGGGATACAAGTTGACTTCCCGCCAGTTCTGCAATTGCTTGGAGGTAGCATCTTGCTGCATGATGGCCTGTGGCATCTTCCGTCGGTGGCAAAAGGGCGGGGTTTATGCTAGTTGAAGTGATACACTTGAGACAATCCAAAGTATCCCTCGCGATGTTCCCCCATATAGAGCCACAAAGCACTTGATACTTACCTGCTCCTCTCACGGCTTGTGAAGACCTCCACTTGCTCAGGCAAGTGATTCACTCTTACTCAGGAGTGTAGTGATTTTGGTATTTCCTTGGCCAAACGGTGCTGAGGTGGTATCGCACCCGGTCACGCGGTAAAATACACTTATGACTGGTTTTGATTATCTGTCGTTTTTGAGAGAACCGCCGGGCCGGTTTATTTAATTTAAACTTCATTTCAAATAATATTTGATGTGGGATGCATATTTTAGAAGATATTTCACAAAATAAGTTTCTTGAGCCGCTCGCACAGCACTTGGAAAATCTGGTTTTTTAATATTGGTTAAGGTCCTAACAACATATAAAAAAAAACAGCGTGGCCGGAACTTTTGCAAGCACGACCCCTTTTTCATGTTTAACTTGACTGGACTATAATTTGAATACCAACATGATGATGTGTTGAATATGGTTGGTTTTCATAAGAGAAGAAAATCAGCTTTTGAGATCTAGTTTGGGTGGAGGGGAGTGGTGGTTTCCAAAGTAGGTGATTGTAACCAGGAACCATAATTATAACAACATTCCATCATTATTCGGGTATAACAAGAAATAAGGTGGAATTTAGCATTTTAGCAAATTTTAAAAAAGTTATTTTTTTCGAAACGCCATATCTCGGTAACGTAACAACATACAATCAAGTTTGAACAATCAAAATTATTGTAAATTTAACGTTGTACAAAAAAGTGCTTCGTACTTTTGCTTTAGGATGTAAGGGAAAAAAGATATTGAGAAAAAACCGATGGAAGGTGTAGTTTCCCGCCCCCTTCTCTTTTCGCACAGGGTCCTTGAGGTCCAAAACTTGAAAAAATTTTAATTAACCATCCCTGAACAACATTCCAAAGTTTCATTAACTTTTGACCTTTTTCCACTTAACCCCACTTTTTGCGACCTGACGACTGGACTAGTATGGATCTCTAATTTAATAAGTTTGACATTCAAATTCGTTAAAATTCTACAAATAACTGTTATGTCGAATTTTAATGTCAAACTTATCCACATAAAGATCCATACTAGCAGCCCAGCTCACTTCAGGGTGAATAATCAGACCAGTGAATAATTCCCCATGGATGATATCTCAGGAAGATCCTATGGGAGCCAGTTAGAGGCAAGTACTTACATATTATTTATTAGATACATGCCCACTTTTTAGTTGGTATTTAGCATTCTATAAGTGGCAGGTTGCAAGTTGCTTACTGGAATGCTAAATGTAAACCAATCCTAATCCAAACTATTCCAAACAAAACCAGCGACTAGGATAAACATGCACATCTGTCTCATCTATTCCTAAGCCCTTTCTACTGTTGGTCTGCAATATCTTGTCCTCTATGTATATGTCATTGTATGTCTAAACATTAATAACAATATTTAACCTTCTTCCTCATCCGAGTCTGCTTCCTCCTCCATAGGTTCGGGATCTGTCTTCCCGAGCGGTGCTCTTTTCATATATTGCTGTCCAATAGAATTCAACTAGAACAACATAAATAAATACCTACAACATAAGTTACCATCTTAAGTGAACAAACACTTCATAGCCATTTATCCCAAAGTTTAGTCAAATGGGTGCAAGGAGGGAGTGTAGCAGCGAGTGTGGTTAGAATGCAAAACCAATAGAAAGACATATTTTTCAAACTTCGAAAAGTATTAAACTCTAGGTTTGAATAGTCTACTTGGCTCATAGAGTGTTCACCATACAATCCATGCTCATCACTACTCATGATCACCATTTGCTGTTCCTATTGATCGGAATAATGCTGGAAAAAGAGTCATCTCTCACCCCCGAATTCTGTAAATAAATCTTATGAATGTCTTGTTTACATTATAGACAAGCTCTTCCATGATGAAACAAACTCATATTATTGGGTAATGTTGGGCATTTATTAGAGTAAAAAGCTGCATTTTACCTATAAATTAACATATAAGAGTGCTAAGATTTGTTTCACAGGAGTATGTAAATAAAATATCGGCTACTTCAACTTACCCAAAGTTGATTTCCATGTTCAAGTGCCGCTATTTCAGCTTCTTCGTCGCACGGGCTGTCAGCGTTAAACCATTTAGAGTCTACTAGACGAGGTGTTAGAACAGGAAAAGGAATATTCATTGTGCTAAGTTTTAAAGTTTGCTTTCGTTCGATATCGATTTTTGTATTTACAAAACAAACAGAAAGTAGAAACTGTAGAAAGACAAAAACTAGTTTTTTTTTTACTGACTGACATACACTTGCTTGACATTGACTGACATCCGTGACCATGGAAAAACTGATACCTTCCCAACTCTATTTTGGTTCCTAAATGCGTGATTCGTCGGACACGTACCTACTTGGCCAGTTTTGTTTTTATTTTATTTACATATTAACACATTTCCGATTTGTAATGTCATGCAAACTTTTCAACATCATTCATGATTAGTCTGTAGCATTATGTGGCCTGTAGACACAGACTACAAACGGGATATTTATCATGGTTCATGATATTTGATTCCATCAAAAATCATGGTTAATATCCCGTTTCCACTGAAAAGTATGATCATAGTCAAAGTCAAATGTATTTTATTCATTGAAATCACAAGGACCATTTTGAATCGTCTTAAAAAATAAATTTACATTTACTCCTGTTCCAACGCAACCAGACCTAGAAGAATCAGGCAACAAACACGGTCTGTTTTTCTTTTGATGATCCTTCTTATTCTTACTACTAGGTGGGGAGCGCCTGTGTGGCGCCTCGAGAAAAAGTGGAAGCTGATTCAAGGTAAAAAAAAAAACAAATTAAAAGCCTTACCTAGGTAGGCAGTCAAAAGTAAGATGATAGAGAGAATCAGTAAAAGTTCATAAGGCAGCACACACTACGCTTGATATACTCATAAATAACACATCAGTAATAAATTATATGCAGGTACAGACATTGCAAATTGACAAATTAGGTGTCGAGGGGCAGAGCGACATCAGGCCACGCGGCTTTATCATTAACATAGTCATGTAGTGTGTAATACGCTTTCTTAATTAAGTTATTCTTTACGTAAGATTTAAATCATCGAATCGAAAGTTTAGAAGGACTTTCTGGAAGTTTATTATAGAACCGAACAGAATTCCCCATAAAAGACCCACTTACTTTTTTTAATCTAAATTTGGGAATACTCAGTTTATTTTTATTTCTCGTGTTAAAACAATGCACGTCACTTTTTTTCATAAATCTATCAAGTGTTTATGTGTATATAATAAGGTTTCGTAGATGTATTGCGATATTACCGTGAGAATGTTAATTTCCTTAAAACGCTCCCTCAAGGAGTCACGTGGCTTCATTTTATAAATGGCACGTATTGGCCGTTTTTGTAAAACAAATATTGCTTGGATGTCTGCTGCTTTCCCCCACAGAATGATGCCATATGACATAACACTATGGAAGTAGCCAAAATAAACTAGCCTAGCTGTAGCTTCATCAGTAAGCTGCCTTATCGTAAGAACTGCATATGCAGCGGAACTAAGTCTACCCGCAAGTGCCTCAATTTGTGGTCCCCACTGCAAACTTGCATCAATATTAAGTCCTAAGAAAACAGTAGAGTTTACAAGATTGAGTGTCTCGCCATTTACTTTAATATTAGTTGGGTAATGTTTTACATTTGGCAAAGTGAACTTAATGCATTTAGTTTTTTTAGCATTAAGCAACAGATTATTTACAGTGAACCAATCAAGAACTCGCGATAGTGATTTATTTACATCGTCGTAATTAGCTTTTGACCTATCAACTTTGAAAATTAAAGACGTATCGTCAGCAAATAAAACTATATCACATATGTCAAAAACAAGTGCAAAAACGTTGTTTCCCTGCAAACACAGGGAAAAAATAATATTACCGACAACTTTTGAGTCTTGGTAGGTACATATTTTAATTCACAAACATTATTACTGAGTGTTTTGTTAAGGAGTTGAGAAATTAAAAACACATGAAGAGAAAATATAAAATAAAACAGAATCTAGCGATGTTTACACGGATTATGCTTTGCGAAACTCTTAAAATAACCAGGACAGCTTCTCAGTTTAAATAAAAGCACTAAAGGGATGGTAAGGAGTAATGCTGCCACGTTTGGGATGGTTCGGCCAAACATCAGCTTGCTGTCTTGGACTCAATAGAACGCAGAGCTTTCAGGCTTATAGGTGAGCAACATATGGCGGACACTAAGATCCAGAGTCTCGAGCACCGCTGTAAAGATGCGTGCCTTTCGATCTTCTATAGGTTACATTTCGGGGAATGCTCCCGGGAACTTCACAATCTGATCCCACCATCTCCTTTTCATCATAGGACGAGCAGACGCACGGGTCAGTACCATCCTTACCTCATTAGTATACCTTCTATTCGTACTAAACGTTTCAGTTCTACCTTTATAATGCGAAAACTGCTAAGGACTGGAATACGCTACCGTCGTCTGCCTTTCCTGAAAACTATAATTTGGGGCTCAACAAGGCTAGAGTGAATAGGTACCTTTTAGACCTTTGTGCTTAATCTTCATCCACATCATCACTTACCAACAGGCAACAGGTGAGATCGTGGTGTGGTCAAACAAAGGTCTATCAATGTAAAAAAAATTGTTGAATTTCTACTAGAAAATCAACAGCTATGGACAAAAAACATGATGTGCGTAAACAATAAATGAGAGAATTTATCGATTCTTTTCTACTAAACAGTTTACATTTTAACAGGGAAAAAACTTCAGCAATTTTTTTAATGCCTGGAGTGACTTTGAGTACAGTTTAAGAGGAATACAAAGCCATACTGAACCTGAAAGCTGTGGATGTGTTCTTCAAGTAATTTTTTACATTTTTTGAACATCATTATACCTACTTGGCAATGATAGCAACGTATGCGACAAATTCTACATCGACATTAAAAAATACAGAAAAAAGTTATGACTAAGAAAATCACTTAATTTTCATCTAGACCAGGCTATATAGGAACAAAATCTCTAATGAAAATGGATATGAACTTGGCTAAAGACCAAGAAGACGTTGAATGTCTTACATTTGACATGCAAATTAATCCCAAAGATACCTGGATTTAAAAAAATCAAAAAATTATAAAGCCATTTATGGCTAAAAAAAACAAAGCTTCTGGATCGAGGGATAAGGTGGACGAGGCTAACAGAAAAGGGAAATTCTCTACTAAAATTCATAGGCAGTTTATGTATTTGGCTGTTTATATTTAGTTGTCACTACGTATTTCAGTTATGCAGTAAACAGCCAACTCTTGTGGCTGGTTTGTGCTTAATTGTGATTTCTACTAAATGTGTTAAAATGTGAAATTTTGTAAAAAACATCCACATCTTAAGCGTTAATATCTTAAGTAATAGCAAATATTAGGAGAAATGAATAGGAAAGAAAAATTTATAATGCCTAAGACATAAGACATAAACATAAAACATTTTCCTAACACATAAAATTAAAATAAAGTTAGTAATTGACTGACGTGCAACCATCGATACAAAAATGCGTCTACCTCGGTTTGTACTTTTTCGCACTTGGCTTCTTTCTGCATAACACGGTCCAATTGTTTCGGAACCTGTAATTTTTTTGGCATTTCTAAATTATTGTGTCAATTTGCTACGATATAAATAAATTATTTAGATAAATAACACAATAAATAGATCAAAAAAAAATGTGTCTCACTTTTTATTCTCGAATGTTACCTCACGTATGTTTCCATAAATAACTCGAAACTAATACGAATTCCCGGGTAGTAAAGATATTTTTGAGTCATGGGAACACCACCTTCAAGTTGTGCAACTTGAGGAAAGACATCACCATATTGTTTTCTGTGACAGTGCTGTTCAAGATAGTCAACACGTGTTCGTCTCGGGAATTTTTTAATATTTTCCAGCGCGAATATGCACGGTAAGAATGCAAATTTACTATATTATTAAAATTGTGTGTGTAGATGGACTATTTCTTTAAAAAAACAAACTATGCGGTGTCCTACTACTTCAAAACTTACGACGACAATTATGTTGTTTACGTTGTGTCTGCATGTGTTTTGATTCACGAATGATACGTGTGTTACTAAATGTGTTACGCAACATTCGTGATCGATTGTTAAGAGTAGTATACACTACTATATTTTTTGTAGGAACAAAGCGAATAGGTTTTTGAAGACTAATTTTTTGTATCTTTTAAATAAGTAAGTAATTTGCTAAGTTAATTTACATTACAAAGAAGTTCCAAAACTCAAATAAATATTGTTATATAATTTCTAATAATCTCGAGTTAGACAGTGATCTAAAAAATATGTGATTAGAGAAATTGATAATTGTTAAAAAAAACTAATAATTTGTAGAGAGTTAAACTTTTGTGTGATTAGTAAATAAGTAACTATTCAATTTAAATGTAACCCAAAAATTTCGTTCCAACGGGACTCGAACCCGTAACCTCGCCTGTCATCGGCGATGCCTTTACCAATTCGGCCATAGAACGAGCTATGACGCTGTAGCGCCGATGTTATCCATAAAGTGTGGTATTACACTTGAAAAATAATAAACTATAAGTAACTATTGTTTTTGTTCAATTTATGAAAGCTGACAAAGCCAACATTTTAGAAGGTAGGATGACTCATTATGACTACCTATTGTTTTTGGTCATATGGAAAACATTCTAAAATAAACACTTCATTATGATATAATTTTGTTTTATTACATGTGCAATGTAGTTTACCATTAAATTATGCCTGGACACTTCATACATTTTTACAATCAAAAAAATCTGTTATACATTCAAGGATTTTTCTTACAGTGTATACTAAGCTTAAGAAAGTTCACTAGTGTTACCTACTCCGTGTATGTAACCGTATGTTACAAATTCACGACTGTTATTTTTCAATTTTTCGCGGCCATACTCAAAACGCGAAGCCGCGGGCGGAATTTAATAAGTATGTAAAACCTGGTAATACCACAAAATATATAATAGTACAAGAAATACTGACACTATGGTACCTACTAGGTATTATTTATTTTGTGGCACTAGGTAAATCCTTAGATTAAAAAAAAACTATTTGGTTATACCTGGTTATACATACCTACGTTTTATAGGTTGGTACTTTATTGTTCATTCATAGCCATTACGGAGGCCTGCGTTGCTCGATGTTCATAGCAAATACAGTCAACTAGATGGTCATTTACCAAGCCACAAGCTTGCATAAACGCATAACAAATTTTAGTACCAACAAATTTAAAGCCTCTTTTCCTAAGAGCATTAGAAAGAGCAATAGAAATCGGTGTTTGAGTTGGTATCTCATCATTATTTTTCCATTTATTGATAATTGGTTTGTTATCCACAAAACTCCATACAAAATTTGAAAAATCTTCTCCATTTTTCTCCATCTCCAAGTAACATTTGGAATTATTTATAATTGATTCAATTTTACCTCTATGTCTTACAATTCCAGTTACACCCATTATAGTGTTAACATCATTTTCCGTTATTTCAGAAATTTTGTTAGGATCAAAATCGTAGAAATACTTCCTATAGTTGTCTCTTTTCTTCAAAATTGTAAGCCACGACAAACCGGCTTGTTGACCTTCCAAACAAATCATCTCAAATAGGTTATGATTTCTAAACTCCGGCTTACCCCATTCTTCATCATGATATTTAATATAAAGTGGATCTTTGTTTAACCATCGGCACCGTAATATGATTTCTGACATTATTTAGGTACTAATTAGAAAATAAATTACAGGAATGTTAATATTTTCATTGAGTTTTTTTTTAATAGCGTCGCACTTATTACCGCTTTCAGGCGCTTTCAAAAACCCTCCGTCTACGATTTTTGTGGTATCCTCACCATTGAGGAAGTAATCACTACGTTTTCTCACGAACCTATACAATCATCATAGGCATTCATTCTACAATGAAACTTGCGCATATTGTACCTAGTAATAAATAATAGTACCTACAATGGTATAAAATAATAATTTTGAGCACCGTCTAAGCCTCAGAATAAGTTTTAGTATTTATTCTGCTGAGGTCTAAGGTTTAACCTTGGGTTTAACTTAACACCACAACCACAGAATAAATATTATTACCACACACAACCAAACACCCTATCTCACACAAAGTTTTTAGCTATATAATTAGGGGTGCCGTTATTTCGTTATTTCACAACCAATGAGGATGCAATAACTACGTAAGATTCACAACCATTGAAAGCACACTGCACCACAGACAAATAGTGCACTGCACCCTAGGAAGATGGAACTGCACCCCAAAGATTTAAATATCGGTATTGAAATTATTGCTGCACCCTAGACTGCACCCATGAATGAAGTAGACTGCACCAGCACTTCCAAGGAACGCGCAGCCTTGGAATTCATGTACATTTATGGCCGCCAATTCTCGGGTTTGCGCTTTCTGGGGTGCGTTCATTGGGTACACTCCAAGGATGTAGTTGTTTTTTAACCACGCTCCGGCTCTGAACGCTCTGAAGGCTCTGAACGACTGAATGGATTGAATGACACGATGACACGTAATGTCAATGTCATTGTAAATTTTTGATGTGTAAACAAACGCTTATTTCACCCAGTGTTGCCAATTAAATATTATTAAAAGTTATAAGCACAGACTACTAGGAGTTATAAGGGAAAGTCCTAATCTACGAATGAAAATGGTTTTTAGGCCATTCACTTAAGCAGAATTGATAAAATAAGCAATATAACCGAACTACCAATAACCTCTTATTTACCTGTGAAACGTGTATTTTCCCGGATTATTACGTCTTGTATCTTCACAGTCACAAACTGAACACGACACCATTGTCATACCCTAGCTACCTTTTTTTTTTTTTTTTTTTTTGTGACGAGGTGAAAATCTGCTAACAGATACCCTACCACATTGAGGGTGTGGTAGGGTTATGTGAGGTTCACGGACTCGTGGACTCACTAAAAACACCCCGGTGGCCGGCCTCGATGCATGTCAAGGGGCTCCGGGATCTCCATACGGAACGCACCGGTGCCCCTCTCGCATTTGCCTGTAGAGCACAGTCCCGGGCATGACTTCCAAAGTCACGCCCAACACCCTCGCTGGTGCTCACAGCGACTACTTGCCACTAGTTGTCACTGCCTTCCCGGGATATACCCTAGCTACCTTTTTTTTTTTTTTTTTTTTTTTTTTTTGTCGAGGTGAAATCTGCAAACAGATACCGTATTGCATTGAGGGTGCAATACGGTTATGTGAGGTTCACGGACTCGTGGACTCACTAAAACACCCCGGTGGCCATCCTCTGCGCATGTCGATGGGCTCCGGGATCTCCTACGGAACGCACCGGTGCCCATCTCGCGCGACGCCCAACAGGGCCCATCCCGTGGTTGGCCAAAAAGCCAACCACAAACACTCCCTCCAAATGTGGCAGCACAGGGTCCACTCTGTGCTGCCACCATCCAAAGGCTCGTAGGAGGGTGGCCAGAGCCCTCACTCCAACCACCACGCGAGCCCAGTGACATTTCTCTCCTCCACCACGAAAACGAGCTCATGTCATCGTGGCGAAAGAGGGAGATGTCACTTCCTACCTGGCCATCATCTATCTTCCGAACATAGCTCGGCGGGAGTGGCACCAGCTACGCCCGGAAGGTAGAGAGGGCAAACTACCTTTTCGCCGTTTATTCCCACATTTGAGTTTGGATTAACCCAAAGTCAAACAAGGGAACAAACAGCCCTTCCCTGCTGTCTCATCATCCAGGCATAGTAGGGAGCCACTCTGCCTGGGTGATGAGAGGGCATCTCCTCCCCGTTGTGAGTGGCGTCACGCTCGATGGATCGAATGTGCCGCCAGTCACAAACAAGGGTACTCCACCTCACCCATCGGGCACCTCTGACCGGCCCTCTCACTGTGCCCTCTGCTAATCAGAGGGACACGCGGAGGGCCAGCTGCCTTCCCACCCCAAATATGGGGGGAACGCCTAAGGTTGGGGTCAGGGCGATAGTCGGCCCACTCTCCAACTCCTCGCAAGTTAGAGAGCCAACACACCACCACCCTAACCCCAACACTCCATCCCGTTGGCGGTCTCTTTCCCTTTCACTGCAGAGATCTGCCATGCAGTGATCTGGAGAGAGACCGCCTGTCTTCCCTCCGTCGTATCCTCCAGATGAACCACGAGTACACCTAGAGGATACGAAGGAAACGCCTCCCCGTTTGCAAGTGGAAGCAAACTCACGAGGGTA
This sequence comes from Operophtera brumata, assembly GCA_932527175.1. Taxonomy (NCBI): domain Eukaryota; kingdom Metazoa; phylum Arthropoda; class Insecta; order Lepidoptera; family Geometridae; genus Operophtera; species Operophtera brumata. Next base: position 11,933,789 of record OW052238.1, on the reverse strand, counting down.
ATGAGTTCACTGCCAGTCTCAAACAGGGGTACCTACCTACCTACCCAACAAACCACCGACGAGGCGCCACCCCACCCAGAATCCCGCAAGAAAACTGACCCATACAGCCGGCTCGCGGGAACTGAGCGAAACGACACCCCATCAACAGTTCAGTGGGCACCTACACCAACACGGTCCCTAGTGGACAGTGAAGGCGCCTGATGGTTTCAGTTACGTCTATTTCAGAAAAAATAGACCAAAAACAGGCAGCAACCACGTGAAGGATGACCACCAGACTTGCCTTGGGGATCTCAGCGACCCGCGCTCCTCCCAAGACCATTCGCCTCCTTGCCAACTCACTCTTGAGCGGGCAAGGAAGGCCTGCATTTATCCAAAACCGGAGTTAGGCCGCAGCAACTATTAATGGATAAACACAGACCCGCCCATACCCTAGCTACCTAGCTTAACCTATCTAGGTTACAATAATTATATAATCAGCTCGGTGGGCGCTGCACTTCGACCAGGGGCGTGCAAATTTCCTCGAACGTTATTTTATTTAGAAAAGCGCTATCTTGGTAGGATAGGTTAGAAAAAAACAAGCTACGCCACTGCATAGGTACCTACAGGCTACAGCAGCCGCAGAAAGTAAAAAATCTTCTTCAGAATCCGAATCAATAAAAATAAAAATGCTGAACAGTTCACACAACATTATTAGCCCTGTCTAGCCGCAAGGTAAGCAGAGCTTGTGTTATGGGTACTTAATACATCAGTACCTACATTACTTACATCGATATTTTTTATTATAGGTACATAGAAAATACCCAGAGAACACCCTGAACTAATAATATCTGCTGATCATACAAATTTTTATTCTGAGGCGGGAATCGTACCCATAACCTCCTGCGTCGCAGGCGAACCTTCGTCCGCCGCGCCGCAGAGATGGTCCATGATATAAACCTACGTCTACGTCTGCAAAATACAAAGAGATCATTCACTACGCATTCACAGGCGTCCGTAGGCGACCCCTTCGATCTTCGACCAAAAAGCTTTCGATCGAGAAATTAAAGCCATTTGGAGTGACCGTGAAAGGGGTCAATTATTGGTTTAAGTTCAGTCGACTAGCGTCACGTCAAATGGCGTGATGCCTGAGTGATCGAATCGTCTTGCGAGAAATGTAATCACTAGGTACGTCTCGCGAGCATCGACGCTAGTTTGCCAAACCCGCGAGTTTGTTCTCCTCGTGAGAACATTCGTGAGGCTATTGGACGATTCGGTTTATCTTCTTCGACATGATTCCATACCATTCTGATAGGTAGCACGCGGATTATACTAAATCACAGCTTATTTAAGTACCGTACTTACGAGGAAATAAAAAAAAACCAGCAGAATGATCAATCGTATAAGCTTGGTGTATTTAAATTAAGATAACCAGTACAAATTATCCATTTTGGACCATTACTGTGAATTTTAGCTAGTCTTGATTGATGGTTGCATCTGTGTGGCTTTATGTATCTTCTAGTGTTTGGGCCAGAAATCAAGCTTTTAAGTACACTCGAATTCTTTTTTCCAAGATTTCCTTCTGATATCTTTTTCAATAGAGGCAAATATTCTGACTTCGATAGTTCATTGGATATTCGGGTTACCTGAAACGGTAATGTGGTAATATTAGACTGTGGTAATATTCAGCACGCGGCAAGATATTGGGACTCTCAGGGTAAGCACCTATTCTGTTGTAGTTAGTTAGAGAGGTTTATTCTCAGGAAACAGTGAATTTTGAAGAAAGCTAACTATTTACCCTGAGAGTCCCATTATCTTACCACATTCTGTATTGACATCAATGCATGTAGGTAGGAATCTCAGTAGTAGTAATAATAATCGATTCATTGAATGGACTACCGCCTTCTGGAGAAGGCGATACTCCTGGACTCGGGACGCGTGGTCCGGAGGTTCCTCTATCTGCAGCCATACTCTCCAAGCGGTTGGGCCTTGCTTCGTGGGTGGTGGTTTCCCGTATACTGTTGTTTTCATAGTACTTAAGTATTTTTATATAATAAAACATATACAGGGCGTCCCACGGATATGCCACATGGAGGAAAAGTACCTTGAATATTGTAGATGGAACATTTTAATGAAAGAAGACATTATTTGAATTTAAAAAACAGTTTAAACTGTATTCATAGATATTTAAATAATTACATGGTTGAACCGTGAATCGAACCCGTTACACGAGAAAAATAATCACCGTGTAGTTTTATCATACCGATTGAAAGGCTTCATCATAAGGATTATTTTTTGCTAAATAACATAGTGTCAGAAATAAAAGGAAGAACATGAAATTTAAAATTTTTAATACAAAATTAATCAATTTATCAAATGCTCAAAATGAGTCCCTTCCTGTTGAATACAAAGTCGCACTCTTTTGATTATTTAAATACTGATCCTCTAGGATGAACCTTTCGATTTCATGGCAGAAAATAAGTCGTCTTTCAGCATCACCAGGCAGTAATTTTTGTACTAATTCTTTGTAATTTGAATTTGTATTTTTTTAGTACACGGTGTATTTTGCTTTTCGAAATTCCGATTACTCCTTCACTTTCCTTCACTGAACTTTTAGGATTTGCCTCAAAGTATATCAAAATGTCGAGTTCATCGTCAGTATTTATCATTTGGTGCCGCGGTTGTGGTAAGCGATGATCGAAATGTCAAAAATTTTGCAGATTATTTTATTTTATTTTATTTTATTTATTTTCATGGAAAACAAACAGCTTATTAAACTAGGAAGGATACATAAAAATTATCCACCAACCGTTTTATAATAAATCGAGATGGTGTATTTCTATCAGGATATCTTTCGCGGTGCCATTGTAAGGCTAACGTTATGTTTTTGTGGTTCAAAAAGTATGCTTCCATAAAATCAAAATTATTTTGATACGCCATGGTTATGTAAAAAATTCACAATAGTGCAAAAATACTATAGTGAAAATCACAGATACAAAAGAATAAAAGTTTGAAAATGGTACACATTTTTGAATTATTTCTTTTTAATCAGCCAGCTGTATTGCGATTGACAAAATAATTTACGCGTCTTTCGGCTCAGGATATGGCTCTATTTGTTGCATACAACCAACGTATCTCTTTATCATTTTATCATGAACTTAAATTATTAATAGGGAAATGATGCGTACTTCTCAAGTGGGTACATTTATTAGTAATAGGTACTTATGACAATGTCAGTTGTATGTCTTTACGGCAACGTCTGCTTTTCATTTTACTGAACAAAATTTCACAGCAAATGTTAAAATACTTGGTCTTTATTTTATTTCTGACACTATGTTATTTAGCGAAAAATAATCCTTATGATGAAGCCTTTCGATCGGTATGATAAAACTACAGGCTGATTATTTTTCTCGTGTAACGGGTTCGATTCCCGGTTCAACCATGTAATTATTTAAATATCTATGAATGCAGTTTAAATTGTTTTTTAAATTCAAATAAAGTCTTCTTTCAGTAAAATGTTCCATCTACAATATTCAAGGTACTTTCCCTCCATGTGGCATATCCGTGGGACGCCCTGTATATTTTGTAACGATTTCTAAAATAAATGTCATAATAATATATGATATTTTGATGATGATAAAAGTTATAGACTTCATTGGACCAGAATTATTTGAAACGAAGTTCACTAATAATTTACTTACTACGAGCTTAGTTTGCACATCGGATAATGGCGTTGTTATTGGTCCCAGCAACAGAACACTACTATTTTTTGACAAACTATCAGGATCGACAGGTATGAGATCATCGCTCTCATTACTTTGTATTTCGTCATTTATAACTAAAAATATATATTCTTTCGACTTTTTTATTTGCCCTTCGGGTTTTGAAGCGCCAGTAGTCCTAAACGTCTTCAGTTTATTTCTCTTACAGCAAAGTGTCTTTAGCTGAGTCACTAATATATCAAAAAGCTTTTCTTTAGTTTCATCATTATCTGCAGATATGTCTTCATCTGGACGACTGTAAAGCATATTGTTCAGTTTTTGAAGGGCAATATATTTCGGATCTGCATCTTTGTTGACTGCATATGGGTCCACTTCTTTATTTTCAAGTCTAAATACGGGTTGTTGAGGATCATTTTGGACTGAAACTGATTTAAAACATTAAAAAGATGTCGTATAGGCATAGGTAGTAGGTAGGTACATATATCAGTTATCTGGATAAGTAGGTACCTACCTACTAAATATAAAATAGTATAGTATCTCTACCTTCTTTACCACGTTTAAATTCATCTCTCTCATAGTTTTTAAAATTATCAGAAACTTTGACTAAGTCATCCATATCATATTCACTTCTTTTAGGGAATTCGTTTAGCAGCTTCAAAAGTTCTCCGTTTGATAATTTGGAGAGTAAGTAGGTCGCGTCGTTTTCTATGAAAGAAAAACTCAGTTATGCATGGGAAGTCGAATCGAACCCCCAAAGGAGCAGTAATAATATTAAATGATAATAAATCATTTATTATCCTCTCCCAAAGGTTTCTCCTATAGGTACATATACATAGGTACATGGGGTGGTAGGTACATCATTGTTAGCCTATTTGCACAGAATAAATAATAGGTAGTACAAGCTATTTGTGAGAGATTGGTGCCTAAGGTATTAAGTTTCAAAAATTTGAAGTCACCATTACCTAATAATAATGCCTCTGAGTAAAGGAGACCTACCTACGTAAGTACAACGAATTTAATTTAGTTTAAATTGAAATTTGAAATTGAATTGTGCCTACAGATGAAGTTACCCCAGACACAGATAAAAATAATAGAGTACATTTTTCTATTGCCGCTATACTTATAACAAATAATAAAAATTAAATAAATTTAAAAATTAATGTGGCTCTTAATATTAAAAACAAGTACATAGTGTTAAATCTTATACGATGGTACGGAACCCTTCGCGTGCGAGTAAGACTCGCACATGGCCGGTTTTATTTTTATCGTATTGGGAAACATTTTTATTTTTTTGTCTTTCAGATTTAGTGCTTAATATGTACCCAATTTGTGATAAAAAATGTTTGGAAAAAAGTTATCTTTTCGTTTCTACGTCAATCTGGGGATAATCAATTAGTTTTTTTTTCTACATTTCTTTTTGCTTAGTACATACCAGTTGACTTCACTATTAAAGGTTTTGGTAAATCCTCGTCATCGGGTAAATATCCTTTAGTATTTAGCAGCTGTGCTAAATCAACGTCCGACGAATATCCTAAATTTAAACACTTCGCCCTTTGTATCTGAGAAATTCAAAATAATATATAAATTTAATAGAAACATCAAAGAAAATGTATGAAACTTGTACCTTATTCATTTTATTGTGATATTGAGTTAATTTTACATACCCAGCATACTGCTAAAGTAATTTTTAAATATTCTGAGAAGTACATTTTGTTCCCAATGAATTCAACCGTTTAATCCCACGGATGAATGGTTAGTAATTAATATCTTTTCTACTTTGTCGCATCTCATAAATGTTTATGAATTTCACAATGAACAAATGCTCGTAAAATTGCGTTTGAGATAAGATTTTGTTTCATTATTTTCATAGCCCTACGTTCTGGCCTGTTTGAGACATTTTATCAAGGGTTCTGTATTTTGTTATAGGTAGGTAGTCCAATAAAATCAAGTACCTAGGTAGGTACCTAACTCTCGACAGAGCTTACAAATTTGAGCCTTTGGGGTCGAGTGTCGACTCCAAGGACTCTGAGTCCATGGGTGAACTACGTAAGTTCGAACACACTATTTCCATGCACGCTAGTGCGATAAATTGCGACACACGAAATCTCGATGCACGTTAGCGCGACAAATCGCGACACACGAAATCTCGATGCACGTTAGCGCGACAAATCGCGACACACGAAATCTTGATGCACGTTAGCACGATAACAAGCACGTTTTGTCAGCAAACAAAGTGAATTGAGCTACTCCTGGTGGTCAGCAAAACTAACTAAATCAATCAATCAAATCAATCAAATTGTTTATTTGCTACAAATAGTGTAACCAAGATGTTATATATTTTTAAAAAGTACCAACTATTTCTACCACTATATAGGCATGCAAAAATTAAATTTTAAAATACATTATTAATGTTTTGTAAAGTTATGCCCTTCTGAGTGCAACTTCATTCATCGTAGATTATTTACTAATATTTACTTTATCTACCCTCAACTTTCCAATCATCTTCCTGCCACCCATCCAAATACCTGTGGGTAGGAAAGAAAACACTCCTTCTTGACGTTTCGCCACCGGCCGCACGAGTCGAGCTAGTAATCGCTCCTCATTTATTAAATCAGTGGAACTACCAAATTAAAGAAAATTCATCTCATATCACCGCGCAAATCATCAACGAACGTTAAGTGCAAATCAGCGCCTTCCGCCAACATCAGCACATCATCGGAGTGGAATTCTAGAAGCCAGCGCAAGCGCCGTATTATCCAGGCGTTATCCAGGTATTTCCTTCTCTTTTTCCATTCCATTAACTGGTCCTTCGTAGCCCAATCCTAATAACATCCTATAATTTCAAAAATATTACAAATTTACAATCATACATTTTTCAATTTTTTCGAGTCATCATTTTCCTTTGTTCAATGTGCATTCAATTTCTCGTCCGCCATATTGTCTTTCTTCGCCCCGTTCGCCCGCCAATTCGTTCCTTGCAGTCACTCACCTTGTCTATAATAGAACTCACAATATCTTGCAAGTTGTCTGTGGTTGCCGTAAAGGTTGATCCGCACTTTTACCGGTATACTTCCGGGGGAATCGATTCTCGATTATCAATCACTAGCAAACATTTTAGTTGGCAACTCTAATCATTCATTCATTACGTACATTTATATCTGTGTAAGTTCATTCAAGGTTGTCAAGCAAAGCAAAGATCAATCATCAAACCAATCAAGCTTGTTTTGTTTACATGTTCATACAATTTCTTGTGTTGATTTTCGAGTTGTAAATAGTTAACAAGTAAGCAATTGCAATGGCCGATAGCAAGAAATTGCTTATCAAATATGATATGTGCCTAAAAAACATGAAAAGTGCGTATGATTTAGCTCAGGAAATAAGTCACAAAGTGGAAGTTAGCACCACCGAAGAGCGACGATTTTTAGCAAGATACAATGACCTGGAGAGGTATCGACTACAAATAGAAGAGGTTTATTTGGCTATTCTTAGTGGTAAACAGGTGCTTGAGGACGAAAGGCTTGCAGAGATAGAAAAATCGTATGAAACTTTCACTGACATGTTTTATAGGGGTTGGGTTTAGAATCGTTTGGCAGGAGGAGGAGGGTGGGAGTGGGGGGGGGAGGAAGGGGAGGGGTACCCCTTCACCCCTGGTACAAGTCCCATAACAAGGTAACTTATAGTTTTCGAGAAAAAAAATAAAGAAATTTTTGAGGTTAAGTATGGAAATTTTGAATTGGAAGTGTCGGATGTTACGGGAGTCATTGCCCACTTGCAGGGAGGGTGCAGGAAATTCCACCCTCGGCCCTCTTGTCAAGGAAACATGTACTTTTAAAGATAAATAATAAAGAATATTTTGCAAAATCGAAATCATACTCATCATACATAAAAATTAAAACATATTTTTTTATTGTTCACTGACTGTGTGACTCGACACAGCACCCCGACAAGAGTAGGTTAGGTCCGAAAAGAGTGGCAGACCCAAAACGGAGCACCCCGACTCCACGTGGTCTTGTGCGTCACGCCCCTAGAGTGTATATAAAAACGCGGAGCCAGTAGCTCGCGTGGGAGATCTTGAGTGGAGCAAGCCCGCGAGGCCGAGCGGAGCGAAGGGGGGAGGTGGCGAGCGAAGCGAGCCGGCGACCTCCGTAGCGTAGCAAAGGTCGAGTGGGTGAAGCGACACTCAAGGGCGACCTCGCGAGAGTACTGGCGGGAGCACATACCGGAGTCCGACATTTAAAATATCATACTTAACCTAAACAAAATCTTTATTTTTTATCTCGAAAACTGTAAGTTACCTTGTTATGAGAGTGGTACCAGGGGTAAGGGGGCACCTCTCCCCCCCTCCTCCCTTCTCTCCTCCTCCCCCTGCAAAACGATTCTAAATTTTTACCAAAATATCATACTTAACCTCAAAAATTTCTTTATTTTTTTTCTCGAAAACTATAAGTTACCTTGTTATGGGACTTGTACCAGGGGTGAAGGGGTACCCCTCCCCTTCGTCCCCCCCCACTCCCACCCTCCTCCTCCTGCCAAACGATTCTAAACCTTTACCAGTGTTGTTTCTAAGGCTAACGATATCGAGTTTCATCTACCAAAAATCAATTTAACACGGTTCTCAGGCTCACACATCGACTGGCCAAACTTCATCTTTATCTTTAATAGTGTGGTTCATGAAAGTCAGCGACTAACTCCAGTCCAAAAGCTGCATTATTTATTAGGCGTCTTGGATAAGGAGCCATTGGCATTGGTGAAACATTTGATAATTTCAAGCGAAAATTATAGTGTGGCCTATGATATTTTAACCGAGCGTTATGAAAATAAAAGGCTCATCGCAGACAGGTACGTAGAAAGTATTTTAAATCTTCCTAGCCTGCCACAAGGTAATTTTAAGGCATTAAACAAGTTTGTCAGCACGATAAAAGAAAATATTCAGGCACTTATGGCATTACAGTTCGACGTTCATTCTTGGAGTTTTTTGTTGCTTCATATAATTCTTAAAAAACTAAATATTGACCTTCGCACCATGTTTGAGGCAACTATAGATCCTCATGGTATACCATTGTTTAAGCAGTTAACCAGGTTTCTAGAAAATCGCCTTCTCATTCTAGAAAATGTTGCCGGTTCCGCTCTCCAGACTGCTCCTAAATCTGTGAATGTGGTCAACTCGGATTCAAAACTAAATTCTCACTCTTGCATTTGCTGTAGATGTGTGTCACATGATTTATTACTGTCCTAAATTCGAAGCAATGACTCCCGAACAAAGGAAAGAATTTGTAACTCAACATAAACTTTGTTTTAATTGTTTACGCACACATCATGTGTCAAAATGCATTTCACGGAGTGTTTGCCAAGTATGTCGTGGGCGACACCATACAAAGCTGCACCTTCCTAGCTTTCCAAGCAAATCAGCAACCGATGACAAGGTAAGCGAAGTTGCTGTGTCGAACTTGAGTTCGACTTATATATGGAACTTATATGGTATCGAAAATGGGTCGACCATGATCTTAAGGACTGCCTATGTTCAAGATGTCAGCGGACACTATCACGTAGCTCGTGCATTGATTGATAGTGGGTCCCAAGTTTCAATAATCACTGAACATCTAGCCCAAAAACTTAAACTTCCACGGACCATGTCCGGGACTATTATCGGGATAGGTGAATCAGCTGCTCAGCCAACTCGAGGCATATCAACATGTCACATCTCACCGATGGGGGTTTCACCTCATAGCTTATCTACAGATTGTGTTATCATGAAGCGGATAACTGGAAACTTGCCATCGGTGCTAGTAAATTGTTCAGTAGTTCAACTTTGTGCAAATTAGGTCCTGGCCGACAAACATTTTACGGTTCCAGGACAGGTCGACATGCTCTTGGGTGTAGACGTCTATGATCAGATTCTCGATGGCAGGAAACTAAGCCTAGGTGACAACATGCCTACGGCCTACTCGTCTCTCTTTGGCTGGGTCATAATGGGTAAGGCTCCTGCATCATCCCAGCTTGCAAATAGTGTTGTGTCAATGAAATGCACCATCGACTTGAACCGTGCGCTCACGCGGTTCTGTGAGACTGAAGAGCCTCCCAGGCAACCGATTCCTAATCCTGACCACGTTCAATGCGAAAAACATTTCGTTGACACACACAGTCGGGACCCGAACGGGCGTTCTATCGTCCAATTGCCTTTCAAGTTCAACCACACTCTGAGTGATACCTATACTGCCGCCATCAATAGAGTTCATCATTCTGAGCGCAAACTAACCAAGGTCGCAAATATCCATGATCGCGTCTCAAGCATGACCGACGTCGTGACCAAGCGCGGTGCCCTTTCCAACATCGCAAGGCTTTACGACCCTTGCGGGTTTCTGGCGCCAGTCACTTTCTATTCAAAGCAAATCATGCAGAGGCTCTGGTCTATCGATTGTGGTTGGGATGATGTTCTGCCGTCCAACATTCAAATCTTTTGGTCTAACTTCATCTCAGAGTTTAATCAACTATACAAAATCTATATTCCGCGATGGTTGCTTACTGATCAATCAATGGACTGCCAGCTCCATGGTTTCAGTGACGCATCGGAGTGTGCCTACCTACGTGTTGTAGGGGCCTGTGGTAGCACTACGGTCCGACTTTTACCGGCCAAGTCACGTGTGGCTCCTCTTAAACAAAAACTAACGGTTCCCAAGATTGAACTGAGCGGCGCACATTTGTCCGCCCGCTTGCTTGAACACATGCTTGGGACACTACAAGGCAAAACTAAAATCAGCAGCACAATGGCTTGGCCTGCTACCAGCAGCGTGCTCGCATGGCTAAAAACCTCTCATAAGCTGCAGACTTATGAGGGAAATCGAGCGTCCCAAATACCACATGCAGCGTCGAAGCACGTGCTGTCTGCACTTAATCTTTCTGATTCAGCTAGTATAGGCAATACTCCCTCTGAATTGGTGGATCATACGATGTGGTGGTCTCCACCATGGCTTGAGGCTGGTGCTTCAACATGGTCTGGGGATATCCCCTCTGTTAGTAAAGACGATCTGCCCGAAATCAAGGCGCCTCCGACTTTGTCCAGTGTCGTCGCCGAGCTCGACGAAGAGCTGCCGGTTCTTACGAGGATCAGCTCATTCTCAAATTTGCAATCGATGATCGCTCCGTGTAAACGTTCCATTCGCAATTCACGCAACCCAACTCAGCGCCGGCGCCGTATTGGTCCATTGTCCGTTCAAGATCTCAGCAAATGCCTACTTCGGGTCGTAAAAGTGGTTCAGTCCACGGAATTCGCTTCAGCCATTGGGTTGGTAGGTGACGACAAACCTCTTAAAGGCAGCATCAGGCTACTGTTTCCGTTCCTCGTTACGCAGGGTCTGCTACGAGTTGGTGGTAGACTTGTTAAATCGGAGCTAGACTACAGCACCAAGCATCCGCTATTGCTACCCAAATCCCACCACGCTACGAAACTCATCATTAACCATTACCATCGGTTGTTTATACATCCTGGTCTAATGGCCTTGGTCAACTTGCTTCAGAGCAAATTTTGGATCTTGTCAGCGCGCAGAGTAGATCAGTGTCAGCAGATCTTTCGTTGTCAGCAATGCTACAAGTTGCGCCCAAAATCTATCGAACTTTTATGGGTGACCTTCCGCCTCTCCGCGTTACGTCGTGCCGACCCTTTCAAAGATAAAGATAAAGATAAAGATAATTTATTTGCTTAAACATATGTACAAATTGATGGTATAAATATTAGTAGGACACAATATGTTTGGCCGCTGCCGGCGTGCAAATGGAGAGGATGGCATGCTAATTTAGTTAGTTTAAATTATTTATTTTTACATAGAAAATTTAAAAACACAACCAATTAATTTAAAATAATATCATTCAAATTCCATTATTAAATACAATTATTATGAGTCTATGTTACATTAAATTAAAATTAAAATTAGACAATTACTAAAAATACATTTAAAAAAAAAAAAAAAAAATTACATTAATTAGGTACATTATATTAAAATTAAAATTTGTCATTCAGGAATTCGTCAATATTATAATAGCATTTCTCAATTAATAACTTTTTAAATTTTGACTTAAATAAGTTGTCGTTAAGATCACTAAAGCACCTAGGAATTTTATTATAAATTATCGGAGCCATAGAGAATACACTCTTCCGCATCAATGCAGTTTTAGATACCTGTCTACATAGTCGATCATTATCACGTCTGTTTCGTACCACAGTGTCACACATGCGTGGAAACAGATGCGGATTACTTCTTACAAATAACACAACTTCCATGATAAATAAGGACGGAAGTGTAAGAATTTTGTATTCTAAAAACAATGGTTTGCAACTATCAGTGATTTGTATTTTGTACATAGCCCGTATGCAACGCTTTTGCATTTTGAAAATAATTTCTTTGTTAGTGGAGTTGCCCCAGAAAATAATTCCATATCTGAGTAGAGATTCTACTATACCATAATACGCTGTTAGTAAAGTGTCAGAGTTGACAATTGAGGACAATTTATGCAGAGCATAGGCCAAGCTGCTAATTCTCTTACTTAACTCTTCAATGTGTTTCTTCCAGTTTAATTTTTTATCTATCTGCAAACCTAAGAAACGTGTGTTATCAACCTGTTGTATTACACTATCGTAGAATGCCAACTTAATATTAGATGGATCTTTGGCTCTTTGGTTAAAATGCATAACGATAGTTTTGTTTAAGTTTATTTTTAAATTATTATTGTCAATCCATGAAATTATTGATTCTAGAGATTTGTGTGTATCCGATTCATAAGAGTCAACGTTATTACATTTTATGGTCACTGTGCTGTCATCAGCGAATAATGTCATAGGTTGAGTTAATGCATTCGGCAGGTCATTTATACATATAGATGATAAACAATAGTGGTCCTAATATGCTTCCCTGGGGAACGCCATATTTAATATTTCTATCTACAAATTTATATGTGTCTTCATATTTGGTTTTATGGTTTAGTCTTGTTATTTCTGTTACTTGTTTACGATCTGTTAAATATGAATGAATTAATTCTAAAATATTGCCTCCTATCCCATAACACTCAAGTTTTCTGACAAAAACACTATGGTCCACGTAGTCAAATGCCTGTGTCATATATAGCACAAACCGGAATTCTACTGTCAACTTGACAAATAACATTCTTTAAAAAGTCAAATATTGCCATGTTGGTGGTTTTGTTTTGACGAAAACCTTTTTGCTCTATGCACAAGATGTTATTTTTCTCTAAATAGGCATTTATTTCACCATAAAAATATTTCTCGAATATCTTCGAGAATATTGATATGAGCGCAATAGGTCTATAGTACTCCACTTGTTCTTTGTTTTCTTTTTTGAAGAGTGGCTTCACTATTGTCATTTTCAGACCTTGTGGAAATGTACCTTTTATTATACTGAGATTAATTAAGTAGCATAAATGAGGACATATGTGTTCATTGACGGCCTTTATTACTTTTGTCGTAATACCATCAGACCCCGTACTGTTCGTATTTTTAAGGTTCTTTATAATTTTATTGACATGATATGGCAAACATGGCGCCATAAACATAGATTTCTCACGACGACATATGTTTGCAGTCACGAGTCAAAAGGTTGTACCTTGCTATTCTGATAATTAAAATAATATTATTTAACTTAAATTCATCTTTTTAATATTCAACTTAACTTCTTTCTTTGGCTAATCATCTTGAAAATCATCTTGCAAATCAACATTGAAAATCATCATTAAAAAATCAACTTTGAAAATCAACATCGAAAATCATCATTAAAAATCATCATTGAATATCAACATCGAAAATCATCATTAAAAATCATCATTAAATATCAACATTGAAAATCAACATTGATATCAACATTGGAAATCAACAACGAAAATCAACATATAAACTCAACAAGGAAACTCATCTTCAACATAGAAAATCAACTTTGGAACTGAAACTTCTTAGAAAATCATCTTATCAAATGGACACTCATCCCAAATGTATACTCAAAATGTATAACTGCTTAAATTTTTCTCATCAACTCCATCATCTTTATTTTAACTCAGTGCTTTCTAAAGAGCCTAGCAGCTCTTTCGGGGCCTGTATGTTTTGTAAAGTTATGCCCTTCTGAGTGCAACTTCATTCATCGTAGATTATTTACTAATATTTACTTTATCTACCCTCAACTTTCCAATCATCTTCCTGCCACCCATCCAAATACCTGTGGGTAGGAAAGAAAAACACTCCTTCTTGACGTTTCGCCACCGGCCGCACGAGTCGAGCTAGTAATCGCTCCTCATTTATTAAATCAGTGGAACTACCAAATTAAAGAAAATTCATCTCATATCACCGCGCAAATCATGAACGAACGTTAAGTGCAAATCAGCGCCTTCCGCCAACATCAGCACATCATCGGAGTGGAATTCTAGAAGCCAGCGCAAGCGTCGTATCATCCAGGCGTCATCCAGGTATTTCCTTCTCTTTTTCCATTCCAATTAAATTCCCAATATATTACTTATTTAGTTATTTTACGAATTATTACTAAAATCTAAAGACATTATATTAACAAATTAATTAGTATACAAATATTATTAAACAATATGTCAAATAGATAATACAAGTCAAAATAAACTTACGCCTAATTAAAATTATCTGTCAAATATTCAGCTACGGAGTAGTTAATACGCTCTTTCAACCAAAAAGTTACACAATTTTCTTTTAAATATATGGTAACATTCAATCCCTTTTATGGACGCGGGCATTTTATTATAAATTCTTGGTGCCATAGCTAGAATACTTTTATCAAATAGAGGTGTTTTATGCAATGAACGTTAAATTTATCAGCAACTTAAATGTGATACCTATTTGGGCAGCCTTAAAATTGATGTCACAGGAAATTAGATATATCTGCAGCAATATTACTAATATAGCAGCAAATCATGATTCGGATTTTATAAAATTTTGCCAAGCTGTAGAATTAATTTTGATTTATTTACTAATTTTATTTCTACAATGCGCAGTTTTTTTTTGCATTGAGTTATTGTAAAATCCTCATAGCATTGCAGGCCTCCGTACCGGAGTGCTCGATGGTAAAATCATTTATTACATTCATTAATGGACAGACTAACTACCATTACAACTTTTTTTTTAATTTTTAAATTAGGTACACTCGCGAGGTTGCCCCCGAGTAGCGCTTCACCCCTTACGCTCCGCTCGGTCTCGCGGGCTTGCTCCACTCGGACCTCGCGACCTTCCACGTGAGCTAACTGGCTCCACGTGTTTATATACTCTCTAGGGGAATTATGAACACGACCATGTGCAGGTGGGATGCTTCGTGTCGGTTCTGTCAGCATTTTTAACCTAACTTACTCATGCCGAGTGAAACCGCGAGAGTGCCCTGCGATTAGAAATTTTAGGTAGGTACTTAGCTTATAAATATATTTGTAATACTGTATAATACTGGTGACCAGATAATAATTTTCTATCGGGACTATTTATTTTGCTAACAGAATACCTAATACATTATCAAGCTGACCAAATATCTTTTTATTTTCTGATAATCCTAGGTTGCTGCCTTAGCGCATGCGCAATGAGAGTTGAAAGCGAAGCGCGCGCTGTGATTCACGTTTTCCGGCTTCGGGTGGATTTCTTTCTCTTGGTTCTTTTTTTTTCTGGAATTTCTTTTAACCAAGTAAGCTGCACATATTCCACCAAGTAAAATATTCTCGTCGCACATGTTTCGCGCTTCGCTTGCGTTCGACGCTTTCAATTATAGAAAGCGTCAAACGAAAGTTGAATAGAAAAATGAAGACGAAAGTTGAAGATGAAAATGGACAGTGTGGACTTAGCTGGAGCTCATCCACTGTTGCTATCATGAAGGGAAAAAAACTGTCAACCCTAGCCGCAATTTCTTCTTCTTTTTCATATAATGGCTTCTGAGGAGTGCTCCAAACAATTTCGCCAATGTCAAATGATATTTACCATGAAGTTATAGCACAGAATATATCTATAATTTCATGATATTTACCGTGTTTTTTTGTGTCAAGCACATTCATAGCCAAACTAATGATACTATAATATCCAATGACTAAAACTAATGATATTAATAAGATACTTTAATATCCAATGACTAAAGAAACCAATGGACTTGGCACGTTGGGTCGTCAAGCTTGTGCCCACTTGCGGCCGGGCGTCCATGTTTAGCTCCGCTTTCCACAAGTATGTACCAGTAACGTCAACGCGCGCAAACCGTTGGTAGTAGATACTTGAAAATACACAGGTAGATTCCTATTAAAATATGTTTCAGCAGTGCCTGAAATTTTGCTGAAAAAAGGCACGGGAACGTTTTCTTTGTAAATAAATACACTTTACGTTTTAGCCAGATTTCAGCGTATTTTGAAGATTTCAAAGTTAGTTTCACGGTGTAGTCATTGAGATCAAAATTATTTCAGGACCTCAAGGTTAAAATGGGACCCCTAAATTGAATAACTTGAGTATGGTGTCGTTTCAAAAGTCGTTTCACGGTGTCGTTGTTGAGATTAAAATATTTTCAGGACCACAAGATTAAAATGTGACCCCTAAATTAAAAAACATGAGTATGGTGTCGTATCGAAGGTCCTGTCACTACGTGGTTGTTGATGTTTAAGTTGTTGTCTGCACGCCGCGCCGGAGAAGTTTTCTGACTACGCGTGAACGAAGTCGCGAGCGGGTCATCTAATTTGTAATAAAATTAATAAATTATATCATTTGACATTGGCTAAATAATGCACAGAAGCCATTACCATTATAAGAAGAAGTAGTCAAGTCGTCTTCCATGGTCGCAGGTAGGTAAAGAGGATCAGGACTTGTCTTTGACAAGTTTACCCAACCTCAACTATCATTACAGACTATGGTAAACTAAAGCAACAACCATTATTCTCCACTAAGTAGTTTACTCAGAAACAATACAATTTATCACAAACTACTCCACGCGTGTCAACTACTACAACGACCAAACAGCGATGCGCGCGCGACCACAGATTACTTAATAGTTACAGGAATTCGGTGTTCCACAAATATTCCTTGTTCCGTTTACACAAGGATCATTTTGAAACGCCACGACGTTTGCACCATTAATGGGGCAAATCAATGGTGCAAACGTAACCGGGGGCACAGTTCGTACACTTATTACTTGAATGAAAACAGTGTGTGTGTAAACTCGGACTTGCCCCTCTGTATTCGTAAACCATTCGTCTCCGTTCGGTGTTTGCCGCTGCGGATCGTAAAAGTATTACTGAAAATCGTATTCTTTTATCTGTGCTGAAAATAGTATTCGTTTATTCGAAAAACTTTTCTAGTGTATCACTATTTTTAGTAATTTTAGAAATTCAATAGCTTGTATCGTTATGTATTCTTTGTCAATAGTGGCAAGTTATTCGATTATTTTTAATTATAGTCGCGCATCGCTGCAACCTTAGAGCGTACTCTGTCTACGGCTGCAACAATCCTGAAAAGTAGTCCATCTTCCTAGGTTGTTTAAGCATGGTTGTAAGCTGGGTTTTTTTTAGGATACCAGTTTATTCATTAGAAAACTACTGAAATAGTTTTAAAAATGTATAATTATCTTAACCATTTTGTAATAATTCAGTTTTTGTCACGCAATGTAGATTATGGTAAAATTTATGGTTTTGGGTAAAGATGGCCCATTTGACGGTATACCAATTTAGTGTACAAATTTACCGATTCTGTAGGGCATGTCTACCGATTTTGCATTTTGTTTTACGTTCTCCCTCAAGGTTTCCAGATTGGGGTTTTTTTTCACAGTTTAGGGGAAAAATGAAATTTTTGGAGAAGAAAAGTTCGTTAATCTCTTTAGATTGGGCAAATATTTTCTTGTGCCAACATCGGAATAATGAAAATTTATCAGCAGAATTATTTTGGTGGCCATGCTGATAGAGAGCTTAAATTGTTGTCACTGAGCAACTTAGTGATAGGCGTATTAAGCATACCGACCGTTCCCGATCCTGCTAGGCCTTAAAACTGCTGAACTGTTCAAAAAAACTAAAATACTCACGTTACCTAGCGAGCTTATTCTGCAAAAATGGCCAAAAGTGACAGAATTAACTTTGAACAGTTCCATAAGTGGGCTGTTTCTCATGATTACCTAACGAGAGGCTGCCACCGACTCATGCTTCCAAAAAAATGGCTTACCAGGTCCAGACACCAGATAGACTTCTTCGGCGTAAGATTTATAACAATCTCCCAGACTTCATAATCGGCACACTTACGACTGGTTCTTTGGAAAACTAAAAACCCTTTTAATATGCCGTGTATACTACACATTTGAGGAATTCCTTACGGATGTATTCACTGCCGCTGATGACATTGAACCTACTTGTGGGCAAGTGCCTACACCCCTTAATTAAATACTTAGGTACATGTTGTAACAATGGTAAGCACCAAAAGGTACTACCAAATATTTATAAATTGTATGATTGTAGCTCATACTTATATTGTGTTATTTATTTGACGTGTAGGTACGAGTTTTTGTTATAAATAAATACTGAACTGAACTGATCGCTAGTGTCGTGTGAGACGGCGTTCTCGATAATTACTGTTGTAGAAAACAAGTAACGAAATAAAATGCAAGCAGCACAGCCGATCACATAAATGGAAGCTATATTTAGAATCGAGCTAACTCCAAAAATGCTCAGTAAAATGCGTGACGAATTTTAAGGCCAATTACCAACATGATGTCGTGTCACTTTTGTCAGAGCTTCAATAAATCAAAGTGATAATATAATAATGCTGTTTTATTTACAATGGTAGATAGAAAGGAAAGTAGGTCAGGGGATAGGGACAAGTTGCGGAAATTGGTTTTTTTTACCTCTTCAGAGTTCAGGGGAAATTTTGAAATCCCCATCTGGAAACCCTGTTCTGTTCCCCGCCCGCCCGCCCGACTCGGCTCGCCCATAGACTATAGAGATAAAAATACTACGTTTCTCTCTACTCGCCCACTTTGTTCTTTCTTCTAACCATCTGCAGACGTGCCGGTAGCACGTTTTTTCACTCTAATAATGGCGGAACCTCGTGAAAGAACTTTCATCATGATCAAGCCTGACGGCGTCCAGCGTGGGCTTGTCGGCGAGATCATCCAGCGATTTGAGAAGAAAGGCTTCAAACTAGTGGCCCTCAAACAAGTCTGGGCGTCGGAACAACTGCTACAACAACACTACGCTGACTTGGCAAGCAGGCCTTTCTTCCCTGGTCTAGTGAAGTACATGAGCTCTGGTCCCGTCGTTCCCATGGTATGGGAAGGCCTGAACGCCGTGAAGACTGGCAGAGTCATGCTCGGCGCCACCAACCCTGCTGATTCAGCGCCTGGCACGATCCGCGGTGACCTCTGCATTCATGTTGGCCGCAACATCACCCACGGTTCAGACAGCGTTGAATCCGCCAAGAAAGAGATTTCCCTGTGGTTCACCGACAAGGAAATCGTCGGCTGGACTCCGGCTAATGATAACTGGGTCTATGAATAAGTTACTAGCAGTGTAATTACCTACTACAATTCCAACATAACCTTACATTCTTACATGTTTTGATTGTCGCTATGTTATTTCTGTAAATCAATTAAATGTTTTAAGCGAATCTTTTGTTTCAATTATTTGACTATATTAACTAGGTAAATTTTTCTTATACTCATTATTGATGTGTACAGTGCAAGTGTTCCTAATCAACCTCAAACCAACCTATTTTCATGCAGTAGGTTATAGTATTCTCTAAAAAAAACAATGATAAAATATCCTTTTATGCCCTATTAATTTGTCTATTTGAATAGGCTGAAACATCTTAAGCACCTCGCAGAAGCTAGGATGTGATCATCGGAAATACTCAAATTGTTGGTTTTTGCTAGGAATGGTTCTGTTCAGATGTTCTGATCACTTGAGCCACTAGGACATATGGTTAGCATCACATCATGTCAAACTGAACAACCACCTCAAACAATGGTTGTAAAACTGACATCTTTACTGAGCATGCAAACCAGATAGGCAGCGGGCAGAGTTGATCATGGGTCGAGTGTACTATGAAGAAAACTAAAAGTGGTCAACTTAACCCGCAGGCGGAAAGGACTGTGTGGTTGGGCGTATGCATATTGTTATGCTGCAGGCTCAGTTGACCCCGGAGAGCTGTTAAAGTATAATCTTCCAGAGCCTCTTAGAGTGAGTAAAAAACAATGTTACAAAACAAGCTATAACCAAAGAGTGTGTGTACCCATAATTTCACACCCCTAAGAACTTCAGTTCAAAGTCAGGTATCTTGTCTGAGACAAGGCAGATTATGAATGTTAGTGCTATGTCTAAGGACAGTACATATCATAGAAACAAAATGTTTTAAATAAAAAAACCAAATATTAGTATCATTCTAAAATTTACTCTATCATAATTTATTTAAAAGTTCTTACATAAATTTTTCTCTTTAAATGTAGGGTACCTATTGGAAGAGATGAAGTTACTTTACTACTAAAGATTTAACAGTACCAGGTATCTACATGAATAATCCACGTGCAAGTCGGACTCTTACATTGAGGGTTCTGTCTGTACTAAGGAATAAGGATCCCTAAAAAGTTAAACAATTACTACACCAGTTATAAACCTATTAGGTACAGTTTTTTTATAATCTATTTTGCATCTTTAGGTTAATTATCTATAATGGGAAAATTCGAAAAGGATCTCTACAAAGTAATTTTATCATGCCTCTACATCACAATCTGAGACAATTTCAACTGGCTACCTCTTACGGCTTGCCTAGAATAGATATAACCCCTGTGAAAGACAGACGGCCAGCCGAGAAGCAGACCGGTGCGGCGTAAGCTTTGGGTCCCGTGGACACCCTTTGGGTACGGAACCCTCCATTATGCTAAGGTACTTTATCTTTAGTGAGCCCATCCCTTTCATAACATGAAATACTAAATAATAAACATGAACACATTAATATAATACGTAGTAAACAAATAATTTCCACTTCACTTACACCAACCAACTTTAGATAAGTGATTTTACACTAAGTTTTGAGTAGTTCCTGTTTGTCCCCGAATCTGTCCCCATTCGGGGACAGACAGGAATTGTTAATTTCCTAATTTTTAAGTGATGTTATTCTTAAAAAACTGAATTATGTACTTTTCTGATAAGTTTCTGAGACTATACAATATTTACAAAATAAGTGTTTGGAAAAACCATTAAGTAAATTATTGTTTCTAAAATATTACAATATACACAGCCAATCATGATATTATCAAATCTCATTCCTTTCTAAAACAAGGCTCAAAAATATTAGTTTTCAAAATATTACCTACTTTGATACCTAATGATTTTACAACACAATTATTTTGTGATTTTTCCAACCATTCAAATAAAATAAAATAAATATTATTATGCTATTAAGAAGCATTATGCTTCCTAGGCAGTGGTAGCTGATTTGAAGGATATAATGATATAAATACACAATTTGTGTTAGATCCGAGTTCCTTTTACATAATGGGACACATTTTCAGTAACTAGAAGTACTTAATTTTTATGAGTTAAACGTATAAATAATGCAGAGGTTTTATAAATCTGCTTTCTGTCCTTTGGAGGATTGAGTACACAAAAAAATTAAGTGTGGTTTTATTTTGACAATTAATAAATGTAAATATCACAAATTTATTTATTTATACTTCTACTTACATTTTCTAGTGAATTAATTTAAATTAATGGACAAATTCCAACTTACGTTAAACCACTACTGCTAAACATTAGCAGGACTAACATCAATGGCTCCAAATTAACACAAAGTCAAAATATCACTACTATTTACACAAGTTCCTTTGCTTTCACTTATTGCGCACGCAAAACTGTACAGGTTCAATAGCCTTCCTTCCTAATTCAAATAGCACTTAAATATCCCAACCACCAAGAACAAGCACTTTCTAGACACACAAAGAAATCACTAAGTTATTTTTTGTGGCTGGCCTCTTTCACCCTGTCATGTTAAGGTGCTGTCTTCTCATCTTAAGGTCTGTGAAAGGCCCATACTGCCAATTTCAATACTCGATCTATACGTGATCCGCTTTTAGTTCGCCCACGTTATTTCTAAAGAGGCTTCTAAACGAGCAACATATTCAAGGCATTCCCAGCAACATTGTCCAGCATCACATGCTCAATGTATTGCTCACTTGTTACCGTGCAATAGATGGCTCAATCATTGCTTGCAACTAATTGATATTTAATTGCCACGGCATTGCCCACCAGCGGGCGATATCACCGTCAAGATGGCGGATGTTCACAACACTCAACAATATTGCGGCAATATAATGCTGCAATATTAAGGACATAAGCCGTGACATTGCGGATCATACTAGACGGCAACACATTGCCGTGAAAATGTTACTCGTTTAGGGAACCCTTATGCAACAAAACAATGTTACTGGCAGCTATCGACCGGCGGATCACAAGATAAAAAGTGTCTTCGCCTTTGATTTGCTAGTCTCAGCTCATTGCCAGCGGCGTTTGTTGTGAGCGGCTCGTCACGGAGGCCTCGCTTCGCAGTGCGTCCCTCAGAGTCCTTGCTCCCCGTGAACCTCCACTTCGACGGTGGCTTGTGCGTCGCCCTGCTGCGTCGCGTGCTGGTCAGCTTGCACCCTCGACGGCAATGGGGCTGTTTGACCTTCGAACAAATGTGGAACTTTTAGCTACTGATACAGTGTACGAGAAATAACATAACACACACCCAACAGCCCCTTAAGGCGCGATAGGTTCTCAAATGTCTCTAGAATTTTAAAGTTTTTGATAAGAATTTTCATAGTTTCCTATGAAGAAAAAAATATGATATTCTTGAGCTTTTTATCTAGTGAAATCAATAATTCAATACAATATTTGAATTACTTCACTCGATAAAAAAAATTTACAAAGATACCTCCTTTTTAAAATTTAAATTCTTTTTTTAACTCACTTCTCTCATGTTTTAATTTTTGAAACATTTGGTTACATGTTAGTTATTATTTCAGTTAGTGAATTCATCAACAAAATTAAACAAAACTTTGAACGACATTTTTATATAATTTTTTTATACATAAAAATACGGTATCAGATCGTGCGCTCGCCTTCTTCGCCTCATACAAAAATGTTCGTTGAACCTATAGCGCCTTAAGTTATGTAATATGGGACTTGTAGAACTAGATCCGACCTGAGATGACTGCAGTTATATATGGATTCTGATAAAACTTAGATGAAAAGAAAGCCAGAAGAATAGTCTATACAATAAAACTGGCTTGCCAGCACAAAAGCTGCCTCGCTTATTACAGAACAGTATGCGTTTAGTCGACAAACGGTCTTGAGCCGCTTCTATCCACCGACTTTCTGCGCCCCCTATAACTATGCCATGTGGCTTTGCTCACCGTATTTGTCGTGTATCCCCCGGTGCCTCTTGAGCGCGAACCGGTCTGCGAAGGCGGCCGTGCAGATATCGCACTTGAAGGGCTTCTCCCCGGAATGCACCTTGGCGTGGTTCTTGAGATGGGCGGCCTGGCTGAACGCTGACCCGCACGTTTCGCATCTGCCGCCAGATTACATAATTATAGTACTCATAGACACACACGCGCCTTTTCCGCGAAGGAGTAGGTAGTCCCAACTAAACTGAACTTTATTGACGACCTCTGTGGCGTGACGGGCGAAAGTTCGCCTGCGACGCAACCGGTTGCGGATTCAATTACCGCCTCGCAACAAATATTTGTAGGACCTGGAGATATTTGTTCAGGGTGTTCTGGCTATTTTCTATGTATAATAAAAAATATCGATCTATGTAATGTATTGTATTAAGTATATCAGTTATCTAGTACCCATAACACAAGCTCTGCTTAGCTTGGTAATAATGGTTGATAATGTTGTGTGAACTGTCCAGCATTATTTATTTATTTATTAAGCCTTAATTTGACCACATGCAAATCGGGTTTTTGCTGCCAAATTGCTGCTGTTACGATGTGGTTTGACCAGGGTCAGTGTTGGTCCAGTGTGCCCAGCATCGCCAACTTATGGCCACCACTCTTGATGCTCAAACTAGTACACCACGAGGCAGAACCTCTGACTGCCTCGGTACACTTATTATCGACCCATCCATAAACAGTTCTTCTATCACCATCCTATAGAAGTCCACTGCTGGATATAGCCCTCCCACAAAGAATGCTACGATGCGATAAACGGTCTTTAACCGCCTCTATCCACTGACTTCCTGCTACCTTCACAAGGTCATTGGTCCATTGATAACGAGCCGACCAACACTGCGTCGTCCAGTTATTCAATCATCATCATCAGCAACCGTTAGACGTCACTAGAATGCAATGTAAGATTTGCCATAATCAACACGTTTGGCAGCTGCCCACCAATCCCTTAGTCGACTTTGACGACATCCACGAGAGGAGACGTGTCTATTCATAGACCATATTATTCTCTTACAATATGTTGAATTCAAGTGAATCATTGGCATTAGATAGCGTATCAAGCGTGGGAACCGACCAACCTACCAATACCCGTGGTTTCGCATCCGGCAGCGCGCGACGTGTGTTCTACAACTTTTACCACATGCCCGAAACAGTGATGTAAGCCGTTTTTTTTTTAAATACTGTTGGAATGACGGTTCAAGCTGATGGCCCACCCAGCTAATGTTAAGCGGTACCCTCTGCCTATGAACAGTGCATTACCTCATAGGTCACGTCCACCTAGGACGCGTCCTATGCGGCATTGCACTGCGCCCGCTGCCCTGAGACTTAAAGATGAAAAGTCTCATGTGCCTGTAATTTCACCGGCAACCATACCCTACAAACCGGAACACAGCAATGCGAGCACTACTGCTTTGCGGCAGAAATAGGTATGACGGGTAGTACTTCCCCGCACGAACTCTTTCACAAAAAAGCTCTACTACTACTAAATACGGCATACCTTAGAACCAACAATCCGAAAGCATATGACACCCAATCTGCACTGGGCTAGCGTGGTGGATAAGGTCTATTCACTCTCGCTGAGAGTAGGCGCTGTGCTTACGAACATACATACATAGTCACAAGCCCTTGTTCCCGAAGGGGCAGGCAGTCTCAATGTGCGTCTTACTATGATTATGGTATGGTGAAGGCTATAGGGAACTGAAATACCTTTTAAGAACTGCCTGCCTGCAAGACGCGGGTTTCGAACCATGCATAGCGAGCGTAGGCCAAAAAAGAGCCCCAAGTAAAAGATGTTTACAACATGATTGATGACCTCGACTTGCAATGTAGTACAGACTAATCCTATTTGATTGCGAACTTACTTGTACGGTTTCTCGCCCGTGTGGATGCGCCGGTGGTTCCATAGCGTGGCATGTCTCGCGAACCCCTTGTCACATACCTGCCGAACAGAACACGCATATAAAAACAGATTACACTATTGGAACTCTGAAATTGTAAATTCGGAGGGCGTTAATATTCGCGACAAAGTTTTATTTAAAAAACTTCTGCGTTTATTATCGGACTCTATACACTGTATACACATGTTTTTGTTCGAAATAAAGCAATTTTTTTTATTACTTACGACCAAGACAAACACCGTTAAGAAA
Organism: Operophtera brumata; assembly: GCA_932527175.1. Taxonomy (NCBI): domain Eukaryota; kingdom Metazoa; phylum Arthropoda; class Insecta; order Lepidoptera; family Geometridae; genus Operophtera; species Operophtera brumata. The sequence continues at coordinate 11,908,502 of OW052238.1, read as the reverse complement.
AGCCAGCTAAAAGGAAAAAATAGTTGCTGTCCTATGAAATTATCAAAACTTAAATTAAATGTGGTCCACAACCACATTTAAATGATAAACGTAGCGCAGTAACCACAGCTTTTGCGATATCCAAAAATAATATTATAGCAAGGACAGTTAAAGATCATATTATTATTATTTTTGATATTCATCAGGTCAGTTCTATATCTGTAATCCATTGTACATACAGAAATACATATATGAATAAAATTTTATTTAATGCATCGTTTGGATTTAATATTTATTGTATAACTAGCTACTGCCCGCGGTTTTACTCGCTTTATTCTCCTTTAAATGCAGTTTTGAATCTATCTGCATACCTACCAAATTTCATCAAAAATGGTGCAGTCATTCTACCGTGAACGCAAGACTAACAAACTAACTACTGCAGCCTGCTGTTTGCCTAGTCTTGGTATTGGCTGTTATTGACCGAGCGAACGAAGCGTCTCTGCTTCAAGTTCAATTTGCTTTCTTCTGTTAGTTTGTTGGTACTCCTCTACAGGACGTATTTTACAAACAATCTGCACGAAACTTAGTATACAGGTTCTAAAATGTCATAGATTTTGATTGGGGGTATTTCCCCCAAAAAGTATCCCCCAAAGGGTATTTCCCACGTTTGCTGCGGCGCCATTTACCGGCCGATTTTGATAATATTTGGCAGAAATATTCGGTAGTAAATTCTAACAAGAATGTTGAATATGAGCAATATCGGTCAAGAGGTTGTGATAAGGGTGAGTTTTTATAGCAGGGCCAGACAGACGAATTCTGAAACCGTGAGAGTTATCGAAAAGTGATGTTACGAGGCTCAGTTTAGTAAATAATAAGTTCTGCATTTTTGTTAATAACTTTTCATAAAAAGAAAGTTTTTATTAAATTAAAAATTATAATTCCTTTCTGGGTTCTTTGTTTGATTATTATGGATCGACAATATGATCGATTTTATACAAGTCTACTGTTCAGACCTACTTGTTTATTTATTATATAAAACTTACTTCACAAACATAAGGTTTCTCTCCTGAATGAGTCCTTTCATGGTTCTTCAAATGTGGAGACTGGGAAAACTGCATACCGCATGTATTACACCTGTGAACAAACAAAACAGTTCAATAACCCTATCAAACACTTGTGTAGGTAATGGCAAGCCTTGATCCCACACTAGGATTCCGTGTCGTGGGTATCAGGAGCTACGAGTACCATTCTACCACAACACCCAGACCCAAACTAAATATTTACAGATAATTTGTCCCGCAGCGGGAATTGAACCCGCAACCTCTCGCACCTCCCTCGGCTACTAGTCCGCCGCGCCACAGAGGCCGTCAAATAGTGCTGTGTGATTGGGCTGTGGTGTGCCCGGCCCAAGAATACACCCCTCCCTTCTCCTGTAATCACCAATCCACCTGCCAAGCATGGTGATTATGGCAAATCCCATGGAATTTCATTCTATGGGAGACACCTCATCCATCAGTGGAAATGTAAAGGTGATGACGGTGACTGTATTCCGGTTTGTAGGTGCCGGTGGAATTACAGGACATATTTACCTCAGGGTGACGGGCGAAATTCCCGCATTGGTATTGCAGTAACAAACAGGGAATAGGTACCACTGGGCCGCAACCCAGTTCTGTCACATACCCAAATAAATAAAATCAGGCCAAGTTCGAGTCCGACACGCACACGAAAGGTTCCGTACAATCTGTACTTTTTTATTATTAGAACCCCGTTTGACAAGTTATATTTTTAATTTTATAGTTTAGTCCCCATAATTAACCTTCTAAGTCTGAATTTGTAAATTTACGCTATACGTCGATATGGTCACATAAATCTATATAATGTATACTTTGAAAAAAAAAACGCCTGTACGTTTGGACAAAATAGGTTGTGACAGACAGACATGAGAGTGATGGGACCACCATGAACGTATGTGACTGATAAATTAGATAGATTAACTTGTAATTTTACATTAACAATTAAATAACACACAGAAATACATAACATAGCTAAATAACAAAAATAACAGAATCCACAACGGGCGGTCTTAACGCTTATAGCGATTTCTTCCAGACAACCTTAGGATGGAGAGGACTTTATAGAAGAATGACTGTTATGAAAATGAAATTAGAGAATCAAATACGCTTACAAACCTGTATGGTTTCTCTCCCGTGTGTATTCGAGAATGGTTCTTCAAATACACAGCTTTCGCGAATGCGATGCCACAGATGCCACATTTGAAGTTTTTCTCCCCGGAGTGCAACTTTTTGTGCGACCAAAGAGATGAGTACCGCGAGAAGGAGCCTCCGCAGATATTGCAATGGAAGGGCTTTTCTGCACTGTTCTGGTTCAGTTTGTTTTTAATTCCGCCGACGAAGATGATCCCGGAGCCGTTACAGTTCTGACATTTTGTTACCGACGCCAGGTTTCTTTTCTTCACTGGATGGTGACCTCCTGGTACTGTGGATTACCAAATAAATTTGAAAAAAATCAGTGAGCTTAATGGTCAAACTTTGGATTAGTTTTATAAACATAGTAAACCTTTTTCAAAAATTTCTCATTAACTCTTTTATTTTGATACCCGTATCGCTGTGTTTTACGATGTTCTGTAGTGTAGGTGATAAACACAAAACTCTAACTCGTCTAAAAACTCCACCCAATTAAACTCCAGCAGGTTTTTTTTTATACAACTTGTAATGACGGGAAGGCCAACCTGATGTTAAGCGGTGCCCTCTGCCTGTGAACAGTGCATTATCACATAGGTCACGTCCACCTAGGACGCACCCTATGTGACATTGCAGTGTGCCCGCCACCCTGAGACATAAAGACATATTTGACGACCTCTGTGGCGCGGCGGGCGATGGTTCGCCTGCGACGCAGGAGGTTGCGGGTTCGATTCCCGAATCGGAACAAATATTTGTGCTATCTGTAGATATTTGTTCATATATTTGTTCTGGGTATTTATTATTATTATTATTTAAAATTATAGACGAGCAGCTTTCGCTGATGTGCCTATTTCAGAGTGTTGAAATGTCTTAGTTTCACTTGCTGAACTGATTACACTTTAATTTCTTTTGATGATAATAGTTTGTTTGTTCGCAACCAGTTATCCAATTTGTTTTTGAAAGCGTTTATTGATGTGGCAGTAACAACATCTTCAGGTAAATCATTCCAATTATGGACCACTCTGTTACTAAAGAAGTGCTGTGCAGTGTTTGTGTTGGATGGTCCACGGGATATTTTACGACTATGCACTCTCAGCGACATTGAGCTTTCTTTTAAATTTAGATTTCATGAAATTCAGTCATATTGTAAGTGCCAGAGAGGATCATGAATAATAAAATAATTCTATGTATAATAAAAAACCATGTTAAAGCTAAAAAAACAGAAGCCACCATACAATGTGGCAAGTGACAAGGACCCAAGTATGGCTTCACTGAAACTACAAAAACAGATCAATAAAATAGATGTGTGGCTACAAAAATGGAGAATTAAGCCTAGCATAACGAAATCCATACATGTAACATATACTCTCCGAAAAGGCGACTGCCCAGCTATATACAGTGGTGGCCATATAATTAAGAACGCTGATATAAAGGGAAGATTTTTTCCAACTAAGATGCAAAACTAATTGTATGCATTTGTTTTTATTTCTCTCGGTATCGTAAAACATTTCCATATTACCACTGTATTCATTGATACACATGATTGGCTAAAAATCAATAGGCAAACTTTTTACACTACTTTTAAACAAAGTATTCCTCATTACTGGCTGGTCACGTAATTAAGAACGCTAAGTAGTTTATACCTTTATTCAAATTTAAATAGAGAACACTCAGTCGATTTGTTACTGTTTGTATAATTTTGGCGCCATTACGTGCTGTAAAAGATTAAAGGTGATTGCTTCTTTAGAAAAAACAATGGGAAAAAATAAAAGTTGTGATAAATCTACAAGGGAAGTAATAATAAAACTTCGCCGGAAGAATTGGTCTTATAAAAAGATAGCCGACCATCTGCAATGTTCAAAAACGATGGTTTTCCACGCTGTAAAGCATTTTGCTACGTATCAAACTACTTCGAATGTTCCACGTGTACCTAAACAGAGAAAAACAACTCCTCGAGATGACCGAAACATCGTTCGTATGGCAAAACAAAATCCTTTTAAAGGGTCCAATGAGCTTAGAAAAGAATATTTTGGTGAAAACAACCCTTCAGCAATCTCAGCACGCACTAGTCGAAGACGTTTGGTAGAAGAAAAATTGCACGGTAGGATAGCAAGAAAGGTACCCATGTTAAAACTTTGCCACAGGCAAGCCCGGCTAGCAATTGCGAGAAAGTATGAAAACTGGACTGTGCAACAGTGGAAAAATGTACTCTTTTCTGACGAGACGAAAATAAACAGAGTATGTTCTGATGGAAAACGATATGTACGACGTCCCCCGAATACAGCATTCGACCCAAAGTACACGAAAGTTACATTAAAGCACGGTGGTGGAAATGTGAAAATTTGGGGTTGCTTTTCTGGACATGGTGTAGGACCTGTAAAGTTGATAGAAGGTAACATGGATCAGTTCCAATACAAAAATATACTGGAAGAAACAATGTTACCATACGCTGAAGACGTTCTACCGGTCATTTGGACATTCCAGCATGACAATGATCCAAAGCACACTGCACGCACCGTAAAGGAATTTCTTACAGCGCAATTAGTTTCTGTCTTAGACTGGCCTGCTAACAGTCCAGATCTAAACCCAATAGAGAATCTGTGGTTTGAAGTAAAGAAAAAGGTTTCAAATACAAAGTGTGGAAAGTTAAGAGAGCTGTATGACGTTTTTTTAGAAGAATGGAACTCTATTTCTCTTGCGAAATGTCAAAAATTAATAGAGTCAATGCCTCGCCGGTGTAAAGCTGTAATTAAAAGCCGTGGATATGCTATTAACTATTAATTTTAGTTAAATATTTATTAAATTTCTTTTTATGTTTCCTGTGCTACATAATATTGTGATTTTTTAAATCTAAGTGTCATACAAAACAATTCCCGAGCAGTTAAATAAATCGTTCTTAATTATTTGTCCAGTTTCAGTACTATTTGAATGTGTTACTTTGATAAAATCAATAAAATGTGCAAAAAATAGTTAGCGATTTCATACTTTATTCTTAAGTCAGGTTGCTCTATTAATGTGACTATTATATAACATAACTAGTTGCTTCTCAGAAGGTACACATCTCTGTGTATGATACGAGTTAAATAAAAAACTTCTAGAACTTCAAATCGTTCTTAATTATATGACCACAACTGTATATGGAGAATGAACCGCTAGCAAGGCATAACACCGTAAAATATCTGGGACTACACCTAGATAGAAGACTGACTTGGGCCAACCATGTTAAAGCTAAAAAAACAGAAGCCACCATACAATACAAGGGACTATATTGGCTGCTAGGCCGTCAATCTCAGCTTCTTAGCAATAAACTGCTTGTCTACAAGGCAATCATAAAGCCGATCTGGACCTACGGAATAAAACTTTTGGGGTTCAGCTAGCAACTCCAATATCGAAATCCTCCAAAGATTTCAAAACATTGCCCTTAGAACTGTCTCAAGCGCACACTGGTTTGTGAGGAACACAGAAATACATGAATACCTGGAAATGCAGACTGTCAAGGAGGAAGTTAGCAAATACTGCATAAAATACAAGGAAAGACTTGAAAACCACTCAAACGAACTTGCTAAGAACCTGTTAAACACACAAGAAAATGTAAAACGCCTAAAGAGATCGCAAATACTTGACCTAGACCAGAGAACCTAACCAGTTCTTCAAATTAAATGGTGTTATTCATTGGAATCACACCCAAACCACGTCAACCCAGAAAACATCTGATTATGTGATAATTATTATTCTGCAGATAAAAAGGAACATAAAAAAAAAGAAAAAAGTATAAGAAATATCTATCTATGTAATTTATTGTATTAAGTATATAAGTTATCTAGTACCCATAACACAAGCTCTTCTTAGCTTGGGGCTAGATAATGTTGTGTGAAGTCCAGCATTATTTATTTATATTTATATTTAAAGATGAAAAGTCTCATGTGCAAGTAATTTGACCCACAACCATACTCTTCAAACCGGAACACAGCAATGCGAGCACTACTGCTTTCCGGCAGAAATAGATATGGTGGTAGTACTTCCCCGTACAAACTCATTCACAAAAAAGCTCTACTACTACTAAAATAATATCTACTAATAACAATAATAATGGGTACTAATATCTTGTGGATCCTAGTCATACTGCATATAATAACGTAATACTTACATGTTTTGACAGCTTGCTGGGTCTGCTGCTGCGTCGGCTGTGGTTGTGCGGCTAACGGATCTGTCGTGGGCTGGACACTATGCACTGCATTCACAGTCCCAACTTCAAATTTCACATTTTCCTCAGCCACAAATATCTGATTATTCACTGCAAAGAATGATGCATAGAAATTAGGTTCAACAAGTTTTTTATAAGGTTTCGTAGGAAATATCCCAATAAATAAAAAGTTATATGAACAATTGTACCCAATGGTTATTTGGTTTTAAAGTGTTAACCCTACACTTGTGGGAAAATACACAAGGTGACTGTCGCGGGTTCGAATACCGCCTGGTTCGTAATATTTAGGATATTTAGGATATTATTTGTTCCCAATTTTCTTTTGTCTAATTTCCACTTCTATTTTCAGCTAGAACACCCTTATTAAACCAGTATTAAATACCTATCTTGACTTTGTAATTACTTATTTCTTATTAGAACCTCACAACCTCTTATGATAATTGATGACAGAATCTGGTCACAAATTATTGGCCTTATTTAAAAATAAGCTCAACAAAGTCGCGCAGCGGGCTATGGAGAGTGATATGGCGATAGGTGATCGCAGTATTGGTGTCGAGAACTCTGGTGGATGCTACTGCGAATCCCCTGGCGTGATCAAGAATGCTAATTGGATCTTTTTTGTGAGCTGTTGGAGAAGTGACAGGAACTGTATAAGATAACAAATAACATTGCTGTAAGTGCTTGGATTCTAGCACTTCATAATTATATGGTAATTATTTCCTTAGATAATTGGTGAACAGTCCAAAATGCCTGGGTCAATTCAGGTAGAACTACCTAGATGGTAGATATTAATAAATTGAAGTTAAAAATTATATTATAATATGATATTATTATATTCTGTGACTATATCAGAATATTTACTTTGGAAATTGATCACACTTTTGCAATAAAGTTGCTTCATCTACAATGTGTTGTGAATTTGTTCACAGAACATGCTGAGCTCAGGGACTTTTCGTAAAACTTTGTTTAGGGCAGCATTCGTCATTCCAAGTTATAAGTATATTTTACATATATATACATTTTAGCGTTAGAGAAGTACACTTGTTTTTCTTAATGTACTTTCTGTGTATGTTTATAGAGTAATTATTGTTGTGCACAGGTTGTATGAATAATGTCTTCATATCTTTTAACTAAGCCCACTAAGCTTGGGGCCCTGGGGCACTGGCCCAACAAGCCCACCGAAAGCTACGCTATTGATGACTAAATAAGTTAACACAACTCACTTTGATTATTCCGCTGCTGGTCAACAGAGTCTTGTGCTATGCAGTTTTCACAGCGTATAAGCTTGGGACCTTTTCTTTTAGGGTTACTGGAGATGGGATTGCCACAGGTTATGCATTTTTGGACCTTGTCTATTATGATGGGTTTAGCTGAAACAGAAATAAAATTAATTAATTTATTTATTTATAATACACAGGCAGCTCTCGGAGCTGATGCATGTATATCTTAGTCTTTATAAGTGCACTTTAAATGTTTGTCAAGTCTATTTTTGAAAGAATTAACTGAGGGGGCACTGATCACTGAGTCTGGAAGCTGGTTCTAAGTGCACACAATGCGATTAGGCAATATGTGCATCCTCGGATTGCTGGTACTAGGCCCACGTTTCAGCTTCAGCGAGTGTCCTCTGAGTCCTATATTTCTAGAGTTTTTACCCCGGAATACTGTAAGGGGTGAATCAGTGATTACCATTAGTTGAGAAAGCAGATAATTTATGGAAGAAAACATTAGTGATAATAGCTTCTGCTAGGTCAAAATTGTGAAAGAGTTTGGGAAGTATTTCAAAGTATGCTTACTGTCTTGCAGCTGCACATGATGCTGCTGCTGGTCATTGGAATCACTGGACAGGATCTGAATGTGAGGGTTCATGGCCACTTCATTTCCGCCTCCCACTCCCGTCGCCACCACTGTTATGTTACCATCTGAAATGTACCATATGAAGTTTTTGAGCCATTACTCATTAAGATCAGCCATCAGCTGGATGCATATTCTGTATCAAAGATAACAAAAAAAATAAAACAATTTGTATCCTAGTCTGGTCTAGTCTAGAAATGTAACAAGAAACTGCATAGGCATGTGGTGTGGATTACACAGATTTTTGTATGGAAATAGAGTATCTCAAGGGTTCTACTAGGGGAGCTTTTTGGTTATTCCATACTAAAAGCCATATAGTGTACAATTCAATTCAATTCAATTCAATACATTTATTTCAGGCAACAGTGAAAAATGTACATTGTACCTAGACAAAGGCCCATAGTAATATATACCTTACAACTAACATACATATAAAGAAGAAGAAACTTAATCTAACACACGTGTGATCGCCGACGCGTCGCGGCCCGGGGGATCACGTGACAGACGGCCTTTGAACCGCCGGAACTTCACCCCTTTCGGCCAGAAGTCAGGGCTCAAGTAGATCTTCAGATCCTCCGTAGGGACCCTCACCATAAATGAGCTAAAGCCCACATTATGACGAGAGTCCAACTTCACGACCCTCAATCCCACTCCGTGTACATTTGGGTGTACACCATACACCCATGTAGTTGCTTATTACATTTGCAGACTCAAGGCTCTGTCCTACTCTTTTGCATGTGGAATGAACGTGTTAATTATTTCGTTTGTAACCCTATATTCTGGAAAAGTTGTATGCTACATGGTCACAAGAAAACCAAGGAAACTGAATTCTTTGCAGGTGGGTGCAGCTGTTTATGGCAATATTTTAAAGACCTGATTTTATTATTAAAAGATATACAAGCACTTTTTTTTCATTTTTATTGTTAACTTACATAAGGAAAACAGCAGGCTGATTTAATTTTCCAGGAATACTTGAAATACAGTCAGATAAACTTATTGTGGGAGAGTATCTAGGAGTGTAGCTAGGAGTAGATAGAAAGTTTTTAATTTATTTATACCTACTTTTAATCGTGTTACCCTGCTTTAGTTCAAAGGCTAAGCTTGAGGTAATGTCAAGCGTGGTCTCTGCACTAAAGCATGTTAACCAAAAAAGAACTAGTGACATGACGAGTTCAGAATGTGTTCTATCACCAAGAAAATTGTCAAAAATACAAAATGTACAAATACAACATGCCTACCTGTGTCTTGTGTATGTATCCTTTTATGAGCATTTAGAAGTGTAAGGTGCCCAAACATGAGACCGCAAACATCACATTTGAAACTTATATTGGATATGGTGTTCTGTAATCCATTGGGTGCAATCTGCATTTGATTGACCAGTGCATAGTTGTAGGAAAATGGCTGGGCTATGTAGCAAGTCTTGTCATCACTGGTAGTCAGTTGTGTAATATTCACTCCGCCTGTCCCACTCGTAGCTGCGGTCCCAATCTTTCCAATCATATTCACATTTGTAGTGTAACAGAATGTTGGGAATTCCTGTAACCAGAATAAGTTTAGTAGAAGTTCCAGAGATGATATTCATTACAATTACCTATTATGATACACACCTGTTGTTGCTGCTGAGATTGTTGTGTTTGTTGTGCATTTTTTTGCTGTGCATTTTCTATTATTTTCCCTTGAGATTTCTGCGAGGGATGGTCCTGGTATTGAAGAGTCGGCACTGAGCCGGCCTGTACCGTGTTGGTAGTAAACATTCTGGAAACGGTACTCGAGAACCGCTTCTTTATCGTCCACAATCACCTCATCTGCAAAATGAATGAAGTATAGTACATACTCCCATACATTTCCATGATCATTTCAAAAGCGCGGCTAAACGCAGAGAATCTTCACAATCACAACACAGCGTGCGAAGGTAACAGGGCATATTTTCTTATCAGTCTACTCTACTCGTAAAAAGATCATTCGTTGATGTAAGCAGTGTCTCCTGATAGCCGATATGTGCAAGAAAAGGATGACGGACTATCTATACGCGCTACGGCAAACGGACGCCATTGTACTCCTTCAACAGCTCTACTCTGAAGGGATCCCACAAAACTATTGTACTGAGGAGAAGAAGTTCCTTATTGTTCAGCATTCTCTCTTACGTACCTGATAAAGATTTTCTCGAAGAATGTTTAGAATCCTACAAGGCGATGTTTATTTCACAAGATTTGAAGACTATTTTATTTCTGTCTCACTTCCTTCACCAATTTTCCATCTCACGAAAGAAACGAAATGGCGATACAAAACAAAATGGCCGACTTAGTTTTTTTTTCTTTAATTCGGCCTCGCTTTTCTTTGTATTCTACCGCTTATGTTGTCTGTATCTTGGCGTGGCGTCGCGTAACATATCGCAAGTACAACGATAGTACTGTAGTGTGTGCAACCCTCTCGCTAGAGAGTATTAATGTTCTGTGGTGCAACCATGCTATTGTCTATGACAGGACAAAGTGAAGTTTCCGGTCTGATGGAGTAACGCGTCACGTCGCAAAAGTTGGACGTAATTTCAGCGGGAATTTTTGATCGTTCGATTTTAGTTTTTCCTTGAGAATTCCTATATTGTAGTTTTTAATTCCTTCCTTCCACGGTGTTTTTAAAGAGTAGAAAAGGTTAATGTAAAAGTCATGAGAGTAAGAGTCATGTAAAAGCTGTACTTACCTATTACTCCGGACAAAACACTTTTTCAAGCACAAACTGAACAGCAGATTGTCTGTCTACCCGGTGGTTCTCTTCTATTCTTACCTACCCATGTCCCTCGCGCAGTCGGGATATGGCAGAAACTGGATTAGGCAGGCCTTATGTGTGATTATTACACATACCTAATAATAATTATGCTATTGGTTTGCTTGTGATGTGTGGCTAAACAGGGAACGGCTCTATTCTCTAGCATCATCCCCCTTGTGGGGGAGGGGTCTACGGACGAGGGGCACCGCCGCCGGCCGCCGGCCGGGGTCTAATAAAAAAAAAATCCGGCGGCCGACTCGTTTGCATCCACAAATCCACTTTTAGCAATGTTTTGTTGACTTTTACCTTAGAGCATAGCACTTTTACGCATAAGGTTTCGAAACTTATCGGGAGTTTTTCACAGGAAACAAGGTTTTAACCTACAGACCGTTCACCGTAAGTTGGCACCTGCCATGGATTATTTACAGGTGTGCCATCTTACGGTGAACGTGATACTGTACCTACCTACCCAGGTAGATAGGTAAAAGGTTTCCAAGCTACAGCTCGTTCACCGTAAAATGGCACCTGTAAATACTCCATGGCAGGTGCCAACTTACGGTGAACGGTATGTACTTATGTGATGGTTCGTGTAAATTGGCACAAGTCTCATTTTCATCTCTTATAAAATGAGGACCACAGACACACTGCCTCAGCAGTTCAGCTAGTAAAATAAAAATAAAATAAACTTATCACAAGTACCACATTTATTCTTTTAGTGATTATATTAAATATTTAATACAATCTTATAGTAAAATGCTTAGTTCACCAGCAGACAATAGAAAAATAAGAGCATGTGGCATACCACTACGATACATCAAATTATAATAGGCACTTCTTTATTTTTTGTTAGAAGTAGTCTTTTTGGTGAGAGTTGGTTCAGGGAAGAACAACCACCCTTCTTATTTTTGCCGCAAAGCAGTAGTGCTCGCATTGCTGTGTTCCGGTTTGAAGTGTATGGGTGCCGGTGAAATTACAGGCACATGATACTTTTCTTCTTTGTCTCAGGGTGGCGGGCGGAGTGCAATGCCACATAGAGACGTGAAATTCCCTAAAAATAAAATAATAATAATGAGGTAGGTATTTACAGAACTTATCTGTAGAATGAAATGTATTTAGTTTTATATCATCTACATACTTTTCATTCTACAGATAAGTTGGTGGATCAGTCAACAAAAATAGAAACACAATTAATTAAATAAATAATCTTTATTGATCCAGAATAATATAGGTAGGTATACAATGTAGGTACAATAATGTTGACAACATATTATACTATATTTGAAGCACTAGCTCCCACACTAGACTTCCCTGTGTATAGGTAGGTATACAATGTAGGTACAATAATGTTGACAACATATTATACTATATTTGAACACTAGCTCCCACACTAGGCTTCCCTGTGTATAGGTAGGTATACAATGTAGGTACAATAATGTTGACAACATATTATACTATATTTGAACACTAGCTCCCACACTAGGCTTCCCTGTGTAGGTAGGTATACAATGTAGGTACAATAATGTTGACAGCATATTATACTATATTTGAACACAAGCTCCCACACTAGGCTTCCCTGTGTTGTGGGCACAGGGAATTACAATCCTGTTTCTCCAACGATATCTTCATATCATTGCAATAAATAGGTATGTAGGAGTCTCAGTCAGGACGGCACGCGTCTACATCTTTCTAGTCTCAGTATCTACACCGTAAATATGAAGTAGTTTAGTGGGTTTGACATGCACCTATGTATAGTGCTACTACTCTTTTGATTTTAATCTTTATCCTTTATCTTTATTATTTCACTATTATTATGTGTCGTGATCACAAAATTGCAGCGCCCTAACGGGGCTCATGTACATACTACATTACTAACAGTAGAAATAAGACCATATACTAACAATATTGTAAGTAGGTACATGTAAGCAATAAATAAATACAATACAATACAATACAATTTTCAACGTCATTATTGATGTCTATCACTGTCCACAGCATTGATATTACCTGATTAACCAGTGCTGAATAATTAAGTACTGACATACTATTATAGATGCACTAACGTCACAGAATAAATAATAGTACTAACGTGCACAAGTACGCGAGTACATCTACGCCTAGTTACGGCACAGATAAAATAATAGTCAGAATTTGTTACGGCCAACGCTTGAGTTTTTAACCCCCGACGAAAAACGAAGGGGTGTTATAAGTTTGACGTGTCTGTGTGTGTGTCTCTGTCCCATCGTAGCTCCCGAACGGATGAACCGTTTTCGTTTTTTTTTTTTTTTTTGAAACTTTATTTTTGTCGGGAGTTTTCTTAGCTTTGTTTGATCAAAATCAGTTCAGCCGTTCAGTGCTGGGGGTTGTTTAATTTTTACAAAATTAATTACTTGTTTCTTAAATAAGTAGCTACACAAGAATAATAGATAAATAGAAGATAGAAAATACTTTCTTGCACACCAGCATAATATAAAACAATTTACAAATAATAAAACTAAAAATAACTATGTTGTAGAATGGGCGGTGCTATCGCTTAGTAGCGATTTCAACCAGCCAACCTTTGGGTATATCAATGGTCTACTTATACGTTGATGTGCAGCGACATACATACATACATACATACTAATAATAATAAACAAATACCTACTAGAATATATCTTAGCTGTCAAAGAATAATAATACTAGTTGATTTATGATTTTCATACTGAAATCGCCTTTGTTATACACAACAGATATGGAATTTCATACTAACACTTGCTAGGCCGGCAACGTCAATTTATCTCGAAGAAAGTCCTCGAAAAAAAGTAATATACAATCATGTGCCCGAAAAGTGTATTTTTTAACCCCGTCGCAAAAATAGGGGTGTTATAAGTTTGACCACTAAGTGTCTGAAGTGTCTGACTTGTCTGTCTGTCTGTGGCATCGTAGCTCTTAAATGGGTAAACAGATTTGAATACATTTTTTAAATTTAAACGCTATTTTTCTAGCGATGTTTCTTAGACATGTTTTATCAAAATCAGTTCAGACGTTTCATAGCATAGGAGGTTTTGTAATTTTAAAATTTCTTTTTTATTATTAATTTCAAACTAAAATATTATTTTTGCTTGGTGAACGCTCACTTTTATTTGTAAGGTATTGAAGTATCACAAATGGGTCACTCTTTTTGTTGTTTTCAATGTCATTAATTATATGGGAAAGTCTATTACTCCAGTTTTGGCAAGTTTCCGCGTGAATAGTCTCCAGTAGATTGTGATCTGGACACCAAAAGTTTTTGATTAATCTATTAGACAAGCATGCCTTTAGTTTCTTCAGCATGAAAATCACTAAAAACGATAGAGATTTAGTTTTCCAAAAATTATCAGTGTTTTCAATGGCTTCCCACAAGAATATTGTCTTTATGTAATAGCTTGCCAGTTTATGAAATCCTTGTGTATCTCTCAATAGTTTTAATATTTTAATAGCACTTTTCATATTATGTTTGTTATAAATATAGTATTTTTCTTGGTATGGGAAAGCTAATCTCCAATTGAAGTCATCGTCAGTCGGTTTTGGGACGGCGAAATACTGTTTTATATTTGTCTTTCTAACCTTGTCGAAATCTATTTTTGTGTTATTAGGAATTTTCGGAAGATTGAACGCTAACGTCGGAACTAGATCGATATCAATAATGTTATCGCTACTTTCAATGATAGTTAATGTGAAAGCGGGTCCCGACGTTTTGGAAGCTATTTGAAACGATTTATTGTTTAGTTTCAGAATCTTCATTCCGTTTTCAACAGGAAGTGTTTTCAATGCTGTGTCTACAACTTTTTGCATCCACGATCTAAATCGCTGCATCGATAATCTATGGGAAGCATCGCACCAAAGCTCCGTCTCCTTGAATCCTTTAGTTGCCGTCGCCGGTATCTTCGATAATCTGCGGAACTCCGATGGCATTATTACGCTGGCATAGGCACCTTTTGTTTTATTAGAAACTAAATCGATTTTATCATAGTTGACGTAAAAAGTAAGAACAATGTTGATATCATATTCTGTTGGGCGTCCGACGCGAAGACCGTCGAAATAGCTTCCCAAGTATTCTAACTTTGGTTTCATACTGCTGAATAGTTTGTCACAAGAACGCATTTTCTTGAGGATCTCTTCGAGAACGGAATACAGGATAGTGTTGTTGTTTTTCCTGTCTTCTTTTTTAATTTTCACGTGGTTTTTATTGACTTGCAAAAGGACAGCTTCCATATTTTTGCTTTTCTTCTTTTTACGACACGCAGGTCTTCCACCACTGGGGATTTCTGAAAATAATATAAAACATGTCTATTAGTTAGGTAGGTATTACTTTCGTAGCTCGACGAGGTGATATCATCATCATCATCAGCCTGTAGAAGTCCACTGCTGCACATAGGCCATGGCCCCCATGTAATGCCACGACGAACCGCCTTGAGCCGCCTCCATCCACCGACTTCCTGCGAACTTTATGTATTTGGTCCAGCAAGAGGTGTTTTCCTTTCATTTAATTTATCAAGTTTGTTAGAGAGATTTCATCCTTCTAATTGGCCCTAACGATTGTTGCAATAAAAGTACAAGGTGTAATTTTTACAGATTTTAGTTTGTTCGATTCCAGGGTGTGGCAAGCAAATTTTCGAAAATCATTATACGCAGTTTTTTTTCTTTTCGAAAATAAAGGAATGTTTTCTTTCAGTAACATTTTCTATCTACAGTATTAAGATAACTTTCCCTTCAGGTGGCATAACAAATTCCACCCAGTATATATAGGTATTATTAATGTAATTAGGTATTTAAATTATGTTAGAATCATCATTCATTTGCTAAGTAACTGGGCTATTTGATTCAAGTTTAGGACATAATTGGAACTAATAAAAAAACCAATTAAAAAATGCCAAGTGTTTGTCCGACTCACACCGCACCATAGTAAAAGATTTAACACTGTACTTTTTTACTATTATTAAGACCCTGTAATTTTTTAATTTTTTTATTTTTATTATTATTATTATTTTATTATAGCCGCAATACAAATACACACTATATGAAAATTTAAATTGTCTATTTATTACGGTTTATGAGATACAGCCCGCTGACAGAAGGAAGGACGGACGGATGGACGGACAGTGGAGGCTTAGTAATGGGTCTCGTTGGCACCCTTTGGGTACGGAACCCTAAAAAAATAGGGAGAAAAAGCAATTTATACCTCATTTTGTGATCTTAATACCTTTTAGTTATAAAATTGTGCCCCATTTTACCGGCTTGTTTACCAATCTAGTTATTAAGATCAACTTAAAAAAATTATGCACTATGTAGGTAACAATTTACAAAAAATGGTTTCTTCACAATAACAAAAACATACAGATTCAAGACTTTCACAGCCGATAAGAACATAACACCGAGATAGAGGATACGTCTGGTAGGGGGCCTAGGGCATTGAATTGCCGGCCAATGATATTACCATTACCTAACCTACCTGAGTGTGAAGAGAAGCTGGAGGAGTTAACTTTTTCTTTCACCATGTTTAATTTATTAAGCTAAGTTATTGCAACTTTGTACTTCGAAAAAACTTTAAACAGAGAGTTTATTCCAGCGTCGCGTCGACAGTCGTCGCTCATCCGAGCTCAACTGATGAGACAAACCAAGAAACGAACGATGTGGTTGTGTTTAGAGTCGTTTCAAACTTTACCGGGGAATACCCTGTCGATCGAATTCCACATATTCCGATCTCAGTATTTGGGGAATTACTGCAAAGCCTTTGTTCCAGTTGTTTAGACATGATTGGCCAACAAGATCAGGTGGGTTACTATGAGCTCTTATTGCCATGCAGTTGATAAACTATTCAGTACAAAATATTGGTTCCGTGATGTCCGCAACTATATTTAAAGGCACAATCGCAGAGGGTCTACAGACTTCTGCGATTAAAGTTATTCAACGATGAAAAATGTCAACGATGAACCGATATTTTGTACTGAATAGTTTTTGAACTGAATGGATATAAGAGCTCATAGTAACCCCCCAGGTACAGTTAAATACCAGTTAGTTACCTACTTAATTAGTTCGAATCCGGGAAATACCCGCTATATATAGCCGAAGCGAAGCTCACATGCATGAGTAATGGTATCATTATAGTCTTACAGAATAACACATTCCAAAGAGAACGTTAATCGACGGGTAGAATGTATGCACACACAATGCACGGGTTCATGGAAAAATGTTGGCTTCTTCTAATTGCTTCAACTAGGTGAGTAGGTTTTTTATGAATAGTGAATGCGATAAGCAATTAGAGCGGATGTACGCTAGCGCTATGATATTTTTGGCTAACTCTAACGATAACTGTGATAGGTAATAGAATATATTATATATATTATTGACATAGAAACAATATCACACTAAGTGAACATAATTAACTAATTAGGCTAATAAGGTAGGTATTAGTACTTCATAGCTTAATTAGGTGTAATTCGTAATTACGATTAATTAAGACGTAGGACAAGCGTAGGACGACTTCTGTGGCGCGGCGGGCGAAGGTTCGCCTGCGACGCAGGAGGTTGCGGGTTCGATTCCCGCCTCGGAACAAATATTTGTGCGATCTGCAGATATATGTTCAGGGTGTTCTGGGTATTTTCTATGTATAATAAAAAATATCTATCTATGTAATGTATTGTATTAAGTATATCAGTTATCTAGTACCCATAACACAACTGCTTAGCTTGGGGCTAGATAATGTTGGGTGAACTGTCCAGCATTTTTTTTTTTTTTTTAGGGTTATGATTCGTCAGGATAGCAATAGAATAACATCACACAGCTCAACAAAGATTTGTTAGCCGTTCGTCCTACATGCAGTTAGCCGCGGTTTGTCCAGTAAGCGTAAAGCAAAACATTTTTAAAAGTTTTAAATTCATCATTAGCTATACCTAGCTTTAGTTAGTTATTTATATGCTTACTTAGGTATGTTTGTACGGATGTAGTGTTTGCTCAATACGCCGGTATCCGTTAGCTTCGTAGTAACGAAGGTGGTTCGAGTCTGTCCAAAGCAAATTGACTTTTTATGCTCTAAAAAATTATCCTAATTCCAAAAAATCGATCAGAATTTAATCTGAATAGTTCTTGGAAAATCCGTGAGGCAGAGCGCATACGCCATCTATCGGAATCTACACTGGCTAAAATGTCTCTGGATCTTGAGAGGCTGCTGAACGACTTAAGAGTCAAGATCAAGAGCGATATGAATATTACCATGTGCGAACAGGAGGAAAGAATAACATCTAAAATAAATGAAAACATCGACCAGAAATTTGACCATGTTCAAAAAGAGATAGAAAAAATCAAGGAAACAAACGAAGATCAAGAAAAGAGGCTCACATTAATAGAAAAACAAATCAGAGCAAGAAACCTAATATTTTTCGGTGTAGATGAAGGCGAGAAGTCTTACGAATGTTTAGAGGAGAAAGTTATAGCTACCATTAGTGAACTGGGCATAAAATGCAATCGAAATGAATTAGAAATGGTTCGGAGAATGGGAAGACTACAGGAAGATAAAATTAGACCTATAAACATCACACTAATAACCTACGGAATGAAAATAGCCATACTTAAAAATAAAAATAAGTTGGAGAATTCAAAAGTTTACATTAAAGAGGACTTTCCACCAAAAATATTAGAAGTTCGTAAATCATTGCAAAATCAACTGCAGAAGGAGAGAAATGAAGGGAGAGCGGCATACCTAAGGTATGATAAAATTGTTATAAGAGCGCAAACTCAGAACAGTCAAGATGAAAACTTGAACTCAAATTCTAAGAAAAGAGAGTTGGAGATTACTCCCCCAAACCAAGCAGGAAACTCATCTTTAAATACTGAAGGACAGTTAAAACACCGAACAGCCAAGAAAAATAGAGTTTTCGTGGGAAGCCAGAGCTCTATGTCAAACTTCATCCAAAAGTTAAACGGATCTCAAAAATCAGGAGTGCCTCTCCCCGAAGGTAGCAACCAATAGCAATCAGAGAATCCTCTACAAACCGCCACCGACTCTACCAACTCTACCAAAAAACAAAAGTTTGAAAAAGCAACCAAAAAATCTCCCCCAGAATGGCTGGTCACCACGGGGGTAGTAGACCAAAACCCTCCAGTAAACAAGAACAGAAAAATATACATAGCAACATTTAATGTCCGATCTCTATCGAGTGAATCAAGAATAACAGAATTAGAACACGCCCTGTCAACAATAAAATGGGACATACTAGGCATCAGTGAAGCCAGAAGAAAAGGATACACAATAGAAGAAAGGGAGGAATACCGACTCTACCTCTATGGTGAAACCAAAGGGAGGAATGGAGTAGGCTTTCTTGTCAAAAAACAGAGTAACGTAATAGTACAAGATTTTATCGGAATATCGCAAAGGGCTGCTCTTATTAACGTCAGCATCTATGGAAAAAAATACACTATAGCTCAAACATACGCGCCCACTTCTCGTTCAAAGGAAAAGGAGATACAAGAATTCTACGAATCTTTGGAAAAAGTTATCGAAAAGAGTATGACTAACCTTATATTTCTGGGAGATATGAACGCACGAATTGGTGAACCCAAAGAAGGAGAAAGTAGAATAATGGGAAAGTATGGATATGGAAGAAGAAACGGAAGAGGCGAAACATTTATACATTTCTGTCATCAAAATAACCTCAAAATTGTAAATACAATGTTTAAAAAATCACCTGATTTAAGATGGACATGGTTGGCACCTGACAGCAAAACAAAAAATGAAATTGATTTTATTGCAATACGAATACACCGCACATCATTGAAAATTGCAGCGTTCTTAGTTGCTTTAAACACTCAAGCGACCACCGTCTAGTCAGAGCAACATTAAACATTGAAACTAATAATATGATTTTTATTTTTCGCGAGCAAATTTTTCACCAAAACTACAGAAATATATAGACTTTGAAAAATACAACAAACAACTTTCCGAATGTAATTATGAAGATGTAGAGGCAAAAACAGTCCAGGAATATTATGAAACCATAGAAAACACAATAATAAATAGCTCGAGCCATGCCAGAACATCAAAGAAAACATTAAGGAAACAAGCTATAATTACAGAAGAGATCACTGAACTAATAGAACAAAGACATATTTTACGGAACAAAGAAACGAAATCAAGGCAAGAAAAGGATCAATTAAGTAAATTATACAAGGTTATTAACAAAAACATAAAAAATAACACGAAGAAATATAGACTTAATGTAATAGAAAACTACTTGGAAAAAGCAGGCGCAGTCAAAAGAGCATACAAGCATCTCAGAAATTCAAAACA
Source organism: Operophtera brumata (assembly GCA_932527175.1). Lineage (NCBI taxonomy): Eukaryota > Metazoa > Arthropoda > Insecta > Lepidoptera > Geometridae > Operophtera > Operophtera brumata. Next base: position 11,888,200 of record OW052238.1, on the reverse strand, counting down.
GTTAATGAGTCAATTACAAAATCAATCAGGCACAGTAGTTACAAATAGAAGCGATTTAATGCAAGTAGCTACAGATTTTTACAGGAAATTATACACAATGGAAGAGAACCCCGCCCAAAATGAACAAATAAACCCTGTAAACTACGACCCAGTACCAGAATTTATAGAGGATGAAATTATACTTTCAATAAATAAATTAAAGCCTGAAAAAAGCCCAGGGCCAGATGGCATAACAAATGAGATGCTCATTACCGGCAGAGACACTCTAGTGACACCATTTGTAAACCTATTTAATCTGATACTTGCAAAGAAAGAATTACCTAAACAGTGGACATGCTCTGATATAGTACTGCTCTTCAAAAAGGGAAACCCTAAGCTCATATCCAACTATAGACCTATCAGTCTTATGTCCTGTCTGTATAAAGTATTCGCTACGACTCTACTACGACGTCTTACCAGAGTTATTGACGAAAGTCAACAAGTAGAGCAGGCAGGGTTTGTGCGCAGTTTTTCTACCGTGGACCACATTCACACTCTTAAAACCATACTAGAAAAATATAGAGAATACGATGAGCCTTTGTACCTATGCTTCATAGATTACAGCAAAGCCTTTGATTCAATATCCCACAGTTCTATATGGCAAGCTCTTTCTTTACAAGGCATAAACAAAGATTATATTGACCTCATAAAACAAAATACAAATACAGTACTTCAAGAATCGCTCTAGAACATCCAGGACCGAGTTTCAGAATCGAAAGAGGAGTAAAGCAAGGAGATTCTCTCACCAAAGATTTTTATTGCCGTGCTTGAACAAATTTTCTGTGCACTAAACTGGGAAAAGAAAGGCCTGAAAATACACGGCAGATACTTATCACATCTGAGATTTGCTGATGATATTGTGTTGCTTTCGAAAGACCCATACGAAATGCAATCAATGATAGAATCATTGTGCAAAGAAAGTAGAAAGGTTGGTCTGGAAGTTAACAAAGACAAGACGAAGATAATGACAAATAGACAAATGGTACCTATGACTCTACTATCTGCAGATCTTGAATACGTGGAAGACTATATATATTTAGGACACCTGATCTCTTTCAAAGCCTGTACGGAACAAGAGATAGAACGAAGAACGAAAAACACCTGGAACAAGTACTGGGCAATGAAAGAGATTTTCAAAAGCAACCTGCCTACAAAACTTAAAACTAAAGCCATGGAAACCTGTCTGCTTCCGTGTCTCACATACGCCTGCCAAACATGGCCTCTGACTGTGCATAATCTGGAAAGGATCAAAGTATGCCAGAGAGGTATGGAAAGGAGCTACCTAGGCCTAAAATTGAAAGATAGGGTTAAGAACAGTTTAATAAGGAAGAAGACCAAGGCTAAAGACGCAGTGAAAAGAGTTTTGCAATTGAAGTGGAAATGGGCTGGACACGTCCAGCGAGTTAAAGATGAAAGATGGTCCAAAACCGTAACAAACTGGTACCCAATCCACAAGAAACGTAAGCCAGGTAGGCCTTACAAGAGATGGAGCGACGACATAGTAGAAGTAGCAGGCAATGAATGGAGTAGAGCCGCTAGAGACAGAGAGAGGTGGAAAGAGCTGGAGGAGGCTTTTACCGCTAAAAGCGGTCCGTGCACAGAAAACTAGTAACATTAAATAATCCTATTAAATAAAAATAACACTTAATTTAAGAAACTCTACCTAAAACTACTAACAAACAAACCAAATATTTAAATTATAAAAATTTGTAACATTTAAGTTAATTTCTGTTGTGCAAGGTCTGAATAAAGCTTTTATTTATTTATTTTTTAGTGTTTGCACTGGCAGATTTAGTAATGTCCTAGTTTGTTGACCTATCCTACTTCCTACTCCTACTAATATATAAACGCGAAAGTTTGTAAGTATGGATGGATGTTTGTTACTCTTTCACGTAAAAACTACTAGATGGATTTGGATGAAATTTAGAATGGAGATAACTGGACTCCCAGAATAACACATAGGCACATTTTTATCCCGATATTCCCACGGGATCGAGACTTACGCAGGTGAAACCGCGGGGCGCTGCTTGTTTTATTTAAACAAATATCTATTAATATATTTGTTTATATAAAACAAGCAGCGCCCCGCGGTTTCACCCGCGTAAGTCTCGGTCCCGGTCTCCGGTTAGGGGGGAGGGAGCAGAAGGAAGGCTGTTTTCTATCCCGACAACACGCCTGCGTAGTCGGGATACTGTATCAGCCTATCTGGTCGTAGAAAAAGTTTATCGAGCATAAACTAAACTCGGCATAATATCGGAATTAAGCTTTCTACATTCTCCTTCGGCTCACGTAAAACTTAGCCTCCTTCGTTGTGTAAAAAATAGCGTCAATTGATGCTCGATAATAGATTAGTAATCTGCACTTACCTATTAGAAAAAACCGGTGACACAAAGTAGTAGTAGTAGTATTAAAAAGAGGTGAAATTTGTAGTTTTGTCTGTTTGTATGTCGATGGCAATCTCCAAAACTACATAACTTTTTTTATTAAAATTGTAATTTGTTTAACCAGAGCTCAGTTTGTTTATTTTATCCTGAACCCTAACTCTAACGATATTTTGTTAGATGAGCTTCCCAGACTTTTTAGAAAATAGACACCCTGAATTGAACTGAACACCACAATCAATCACACTTTACAAATTTTAAGAAGTTTCAAAGCTCTCATTGAATTAGATTGCCAGTATGTACTTACGTAAATAGTCTGAAGTCATCACTCTTTAACATCCGGATTTGCTTTGGATTCTTTATCGAAATACATGCCAAATGCATCAATGGCTTGCTGGAGCGAGGTGAAGGTGATGGGTTTGACATCTTCGTCTGTTGGTTTTACTCCACCAGGTACTTGATCTGTAATTAGTTGATCACTAAGATAATTGAGTAGTTCCTGTCTGCCCCAAATCTGTCCCCGTTCAGGGACAGACAGGAATTGTCAATTCATATGTTTTTTTTAACTATAATAACATACAAAATATGAATATATTATTATTATTTTTATATTTATTGTAATACACAGTCATTTATTAAGTTTAGAGTTAATAGTATTTTTTTTTTATATATACCTATTTATTTATTACTCATCCAAACATATAAAAATATTTTTTTTTTTATCTCTAAAACATTATAGTGTAGATGTAGGAACAGATATTGCAAATTGCCATGTTAACTGTTAAGGGGCAGAGCGACTTCAGGCCATGCGGCTTAATAATTTAAGAGTGTAATATGCTTTCTTAATTAGATTATTATTTATGTAGGATTATAAACTTCAAATAGGAAGTATGCATTTTCTGGAAGTTGATTAAAGAACCATACATAACTCCCCATGAAAGACCCACTTACTTTCTTTAATTGAAATTTAGGAATACTCGGTTTATTTTTATTTCTTGTGTTAATACAATGTAGGTACCTGCGTCACTTTTCTAGGTTTCATAGCAATATTACCATAAGAATGATAATTTCTTTCATGATGGTGCAACCCACTGTAAAAAGAGGCCCATTGAGGCTCTGCCTACCCTTTGGGGGAAAAAGGTGTGTGTCTATGTATGTATGTAATGGTAATTTCTCTAAATGCTCCCTCAAGGAGTCACGCGGCCTTATTTTATAGGTAGGTAAATTAAAACTATTGCTCACTTTTGTGAGAAAAATATAGCATGGATATCTGCTGCTTTCCCCCACATTGGTCAATGGAGTTTTGCCATTTACTTTCTTCAATTCTCTGCTCATGGTAATATTGGAGATTGGAAAGTACAGTAGGTACCTTTGCCTTCCTTTGGTGTTACGTAGGCATGTTCCATGTTCAAATGTTTTCTCGTCTTGCAAACAAACTTTAAACTTTTTTCAGGTAACTTATCGAACAATGGGTCAGCAGAATGTGGTGATGGATCTTCTTCAAAATACATGTAGGTACCAAGAGAACTTTCATGCTTGCCTGCAACATAAAATTCAATAAAAGTTTAAGAGTTTGTATGGGCTGTGTGTGATATTTCGGATAGTGTAGGATAACTGTTCGTACCCATAAAAAATGTGTCATCCATTTGAATTATAGGGTTTTTGCCATTTACTCCAAGAACATGAACACTTCTATACTTGTTTATATTTACATTATCTTCGAATTCCGCGTAGACTAATATTTCTTCTTCGGAATCTGAATCCTCTATGCTCATTTTCTCAACGGACATTATAAACGAGAAAGAGATACCTATTCGATAGTGTATTCACAGGACGGAATATAGGTAGAGAAGAGAGAGAGAGACTGTTCTAGTGTTCTGTGCACTCAGGCAGGACAGGACAGGAGCGAGTAAGAGTAATGGAAACAGGCACGGAAGTCTGAAGAATTCTTCCACGGAAACCACGTTGGAAACCACAGACTACTAGGAAGTCGGATGCTTGATGCTACGCAACAGGCGTAATGGATGGAAATCAGGGAATAAATAAATAAGTTTTTTTCATGGACGCAGTATGCTGTAGCTAGGAAGATGTACTACATTACATGGAATGTAGTACTTGTAGTATTTCATGGGCTGCCATGGATGTAGTGTGCTCGTGCTGTCTGTACTCTACGGCTGTAGGCCATGAATATTAAATACTACGATAAAAGTTTATTTTATTATCTATGTTTGTGACTGACCTATAAACATTGACAGGAATGAATGACAGACATTTTGAAAAAGTCCAAGCCACGAGTAAAAATTTTTTGTAACTTCGAGCCATCTAGAATATTCAGTCGATATTTTGCTTAGAATCTCGTGATATTTCACAACTTTAAATATGTCTGATTGGGATACAGTAACCATCCTTCGTAAAAAGCCACCGAAGGCTTCTGCATTGAAAACTGAACAAGCCGTAAATGCTGCTCGTCGTCAAGGAGTACCAGTGGACACACAGCAGAAGTACGGTGCCGGGACCAACAAACAACATGTAACCACAAAAAATACTGCAAAACTTGATAGAGAGACTGATGAGTTGAAGCATGATAAAGTCCCTCTTGATCTAGGGAAACTAATAATGCAAGGAAGGCAAGCCAAGGGTATGAGCCAGAAGGATTTGGCCACAAAGATATGTGAAAAACCACAGATCGTGAATGACTATGAAGCTGGTCGTGGTATTCCAAATAATATTGTACTTGGGAAGATTGAAAGGGCAATTGGAATAAGACTCCGAGGCAAGGAGAGGGGCCTACCACTGCAGCCTCCTGGAGCAAAAAAATAACGGATACTCTAGGAGGCGAAGATTACTCTGATACCTACATATATTTAATGTTTATTGCTTATTAATTTTATCTAATTTTGCCCATTCATGTTTTTGCAAAGGAAATATAACACTGTAATAATGGTGTGAGCATTTATTTCTCTTTGGGTTATAAAGTTGGTATGCATATACCAATGCATATACTAATTTTATTTTGTCAGTGAAGTGTGCCACCGGTAAAACATTTATAGATAACTGCTATTCAGTAACTGGAAGGTTGAATGATATTCAATATTAATACATAGATGAATTGATTGAGAGTTTTGTTGTTTTATTATAGATCAATATGATTTCATGTTTAAAAAACCTAGAAGACTCGGTGAATGACCTAAATAAATATCTTCAAAACAAGTGTCACTATTTCATATTTTTTTTGGCTTAGTTGAACCATCAAATTCAATGCTGAGGTTTCTAACTTGACGGACACTACTATAAACATACGGAGTAATTCATATCAAAGAAGTAGTTTTTAATTTGTAACTTTTTAACATGGTTACAAAAATCCAGTTACGTTTAATCATAAAATCAATTTATGATGCTGTGTAAGTGTATGTCAGAATGTGAGGGACAGATGGACAACCTGGTAAAAATCTTATGAGGGTTCCTTCCCTGTCATCTCAGACTACGGAACACTAAAATAAAACCAGCCATACGTCTGCTCTCGGGCTACGTTTACTGTCCCATATCTCAAAAACTCCATAATATATCTTAAATCCTTAGGATATAGAAGCTTAAATCAAAGTAAGTAATTATAAATTATCATTATCTACAACTAACTTTATTTTATCAATGTTGATAGAAATAAATACCTAAATTATTATTAATATTATTAGGCAACTTCTGTTGAAAGTGTTTGTTCTACTACTTTAAATTTTCCACCGCCACAGATAAAAGAATACTATACTAGTACCACCGCATACTTTAAAAATTAGAGGGGGAAGAGACTCATTATTATTTATCTCACAGCACAGACAGTCTTCAGTTCAGTTCAGTTCTTGAGCAAGTGGCCCATGCCACAGAAAATATGCAGTACAGAAGGCTCACTTCACGAACAAAATAAACACCGACTCTGGGTGGGACGCAACAAAGTGCAATTCAACTCGCATTAGCGCTCAATGCCTATCGCGATATTCACCTAAACCTACCACCATACCTATTTCTGCCGTAAAGCAGTAGTGCTCGCATTGCTGTGTTCCGGTTTGAAGGGTAAGGGTGCCGGTGAAATTACAGGCACATGAGACTTTTCATCTTTATGTCTCAGGGTGGCGGGCGCAGTGCAATGCCACATAGGGTGCGTCCTAGGTGGGCGTGACCTATGAGGTAATGCACTGTTCATAGGCAGAGGTTACCGCTTAACATCAGGTGGGCCTCTTGCTTGATCCGTCACCCAAATAATATAAAAAAAAACATTTATCTCTCTCTCTAGCGCGTAACTCTGTCGCTGTCTGGCGCACAGTGACGCATTTCGTAAGGGTTGACGACTTGTCTTTTACTATAACATGATTATCTAATGCCATAGGTATACGCTAGTCTGTACATTGTCAATGAAACTAAATATCTCTGAAGTGTAGGTAGGTATCAAATATGGGATGACATACGACGCTAACAAAATAGTCCAAGAGCCAACACCCAAAAATCATAATGTTGGTTCTCAACTACCTATCTCGATTAACGCAAGCTACTTAATAATACCTATAATTATACTAAAAAAATAAAGTGCGGAGTGCGCCATGCCTGCCCTTGCGGAATAGACCATAGACCACAATTTCGTCAAACAAAGAGTCTTGATTGATCACGATCTCTGTCCATCTCCAATCAAGTGTCATGCCCATAGATTAGCGAAAAAATTCTACGTCTATGGTCATGCCAGTGTCATCTTGGCGGAGTCGAGCGAACGGTAGCTTCCACCGTAAGATGGCACCTCTGCCTTGGTTTGGTTGGCACCCAACCAAGGCAAGTGCCATCTTACGGTGAACGGCGGAGTTTATCAAAAATCTAATTTAAAAAAAAAATTACAACCATTTGCAACGAGTCTGAGGGCTCGCTCGGAGCCTTTGTTCGCTCGTAAATGGTTATTATAATTTTAATATTTTAAATGGGTTCAGTGTGTTTTTAGTAGAAAGTAGAATAATTTCCTTCCTTGCTTTTGGGCTAAGTTTTACTTTACCAACCGTCGTTTTTTGGGGGGGAGGGGTAAAACACCCCTTTTGAAGGAAAAGTTGCGGAACCCCCCACTTTTCGAGAAACAAAATAAAGATCTTTTTGAGGTTAAGTATGGAATTTATAAAAAGGGATTACCACGTGAGCTGCGAGCGAGCCGAAGAAGTTGGGGGAGGTGTGAGAGGCAGAGGGAGACCTCTGCCCTATAGGTGGGGAAATGTAGAAACTCATAGTTTTAGTGAAAAAAATAAAGAAATTTTTATTTAATTTTTAATTTTCTGTATTCCATTGTATTTTAAATATTTGCTTAATTTGCTACGTTCTTAGAGCATTGCAGGCCTCCGTATTGGCCGTCCGTCGTACCAGCCAGTATTTATTCAAACAATATTTGCTTTCGATTTCTTAGGCACTGAAAATTAAGATGTTCCAAATTCAAGAAGTGCGCGGCAAAGATAATTGCGGCGCACATAAAATAAAGAGGATTAAAAACTCATTACTGCACGCTAAAAGTTTCTTAAAGAAAACACCACCTTTGGGTTACGTAGTAACTATTTAGTAATCTGTGCTTTGGGTGCACGTGGATGCTCACGCTTGCAGCGGGAATTCAAATTTTTTGCTGTTTTTTGCCCATTATAGCTCATCAACACTTCTTTAAATAGCGAAAGTTAATTTCGCGTGAATTAGGAGACTTATTACACATGTTTTGATTGAAATATCATCAGTTTAGCTACGAACACATTTTTACAGTGTTGTTTTTTGTTTAGGGGTATCGTAGTTAAACTGATGATACTTATGAGATACTATCAATTAAAACATGTGTTTTAAGTCTCCTAGTTCTCGCGAAATTAAATTTCGCTATTTAAAGAAGTGCTGATGAGCTGTAATGGGCAAAAAACACCAAAAAAAATGAATTACGCGCTACATTCGTGAGCATCCGCTTATGGAACCAAGTCGTGATTTTCGAATAGATGGGTGTCATGGGTGGGATGAACAAATTATTTAGTCATTGATATAGATATAATAATATAGCTGTTATAGCTATATTATAATATAGCTAATATTGCTATATTATAATACAGCTGTTCTGTGATCCTAGTTTGTGGTGTTGAAACCTATCTATTGTACAAGTTCACAGTAAGTTGGCACCTGCCATGGAGTATTTACAGGTGCCATCTTATACGGTGAACGGGCTTGATGTGTTGTCCACAGTGTACATAAATAGGTGTTGTGTTGTGTTCATAGGTCAGCGTAGCAAAAATTATACGTCTATGGTTGTGTTTTCATCATGGATGTAGTTCTTCTTCTGAGGTTTTCATGTTTGTCTTCACCTGTCTTCTCATCTCATTCATAGAGAAGGCGGTATGGTCTTAGACTATAGCCTGCCCAAAAGGGCGAAAGGAAAAAAAAAAAAAAAACATTCATAGAGAAATTTGATCTCATTCTTTTTTTTTGAATTTTGTTGTTAATGTGAAATTGTAAGTAAATGTGAAAACATAGTTTAATTTAGTGACGAGCTGATAAAATTGTTATTTAAAAAATGTCTTTCACTTTTGGTTCCAATACTGTTTCACAGACGTCAGCCTTCGGGGCTACGCCCGCTAAACGTTAGTAAAAACCATAAATAGAACATTTATTGTCCCGTGCTGTAAGGTATATTCTGAAGTTATTTAAAACAAATTATATATTACAGCTTCATTTTCATTCGGTGGTGCAAATACTTCTACAACACCCAGTGCTGGTTTTGGATTTGGGACCACAACATCTACTGGTTTCGGGACCGCAAACACAACAGGTTTTGGCGGATTTGGTGCAACTGCGGCTCCTGCTGGTAACTTTAAGATACATTTAGTTACTACATAGAGTTATAAAAACTAGATTACAGACCGTTCACCATGAGATGGCACCTGCCTTGGTTACTAAACCAAGGCAGGTGACATCTTACGGTGAATGTGCTGTAGCAATTTCCGAACCAGTGTTCTCAATCTAAGAGAAGTCAGTCTCCAGATGGATATTTAAGTTAATGTGTGGTGAAAGAGTTAGATACAACGTTTTTATATTGGCACGTCCACTAATAATTGTTAAAATGAGGATGGTTTCGGACTCTTAGTAATGTGTTTTTAAAAAGTCATTTTGAATCAAATGTCAATCGAGAAAGTTTTGCATGATGTCTGTCATCTCTTTTCTCTTGTAAAACTTACTTTTGTAATTAGTTTCAATTTGTAATAATGCAATTTTAGTTGTATGTTTTTTAGATAGAATTTGGTAGTTCAACTTTATCTGCTTGGTTATTTTTTTAAATTGGCCTACTGTCTACTCAGAATACACCGTAATATCCTTTGTGCAAAAGCTGAACTTGTTTTAAAACGTGACATTGGCGAAATTGTGGTCTACTCCGCAAGGTTCAAAAACTGAACTGAACTGAACTTTTGTGTTTTATAAAGGAAATAGAATATCTTTTATTTTCGTACTGTTTGTCTACTACTGCATCACTGTTGCACTCTGGTATAATAATGGAGATAGATTGTCTCTATTACTAATATACCAGAACCTCCTTCATGCGAAAGCTGAACTTGTTAATCCTGACATTGGCGAAATTGTGGTCTACTTCATAGCCATAAAAACCACTCATTCAAGAACTGAACTGAATCATTGGGTGTCGGATTGAAGACACCCCTCTTCCAACCCTCCCTCCCTCCACACCCGAACGCCAATTTGTGTGGCACGAGTCTTACGCAACCCATAAAGCCCTTAATTCAAAATCTATTTTGTCAAAAACTAAACATATAGAGGAGGGAGTGGGTACCACCGGTACCGGGTAGCCCAATTCTACCAAAATCTCGAAAATCTCGAAATGTTCTTGCTCGAAAAGTGCAACCCACAACCAAGTGTTCCTCAACTCCCACATCACAGGGGTGCTCTACATCTCCTCCTCTGCGTCCTCATAATCATCTTATTTATCTTATCTTATTTTATCCGTGATGGGGACGGAGAAAGAATACTTTTTTCCCCTCCGCTGCCAGGAAGCGTGTCGTAAGAGCCGACTAACCTGGCCACTCGCGGTGGTAGAGCCCCGCAAGGGGTTCGCCTGGTTTGCTACCACCCTCCCGCTAGAGCGAGCCGCCAAATGCCGATAAGTTATAGTATCGGCGTGTTCCGGAACTAGTGCGGGAGTGCCAGTCCCCTTCGGTAAAGAGCATTCCAGTCCATTACTGGGGGCCGTTAGCTTTAATTTTGGAGGGATATCTTATGGGTCGGGATGGAGGATTGGCGCGATGTCCAGGGAGACCCGGTGAAACGGCTGTCCGCTGGCCGCCCGTGGGTCAGTAGGGGACCCGAACCCAGGGATTACTTTTCAAACTCCGCCCTGGGAGGCTGTCCCGCCAACCTGCGCAAAGTGCCTGTATAAGTGGATGTCGTGCCGGAGTTCACTTTCAGGTGGGACCGGGGGCCCTTCCGTACATCGCGCCAGTCTTTCATAGTGCGGTCCGTTTGAGTCCTATTCGTTTAACTATCATTGTTCTTGGTTTTTGCCTGGAATGCTCTTTACCTTTTTCCCCCTTTTCATATTTTTCTACCAATGAACCACAAACAAAAGAGGAAACCGTTTTATACAGCGGCTTCAAAATCCACGTTTGTTGTGGACTTCTGCAACATTCGCGGTCTTCATTCGAACCTTAACCCTGTCCACCACCATCTGGAGACAGCCAAACCAGCCCTTCTCTTCTTAACGGAGACCCAAATCTCCTGCCCAGCTGACACTTCATATCTAAATTACCCCGGATACAAGCTTGAGCATGCCTTTAGGAGCAACGCGGGAGTGTGTTTATTTGTGAGGGAAGATATTTGCTGCCGCCGACTTTCTGGGTTTGAAGCTCCGGACTTCTCAAATTTATGGGTGCGCGTTGACTATGGGGGTTTTTCTCGGATCTACTCGTGCCTGTACAGGTCTCATAGTGGAGATACAGAGACGACCCGGCTCTTTGAGCACGTTGCTGTTGGGATTGACAAAACACTTGAACAGTACCCTCGTGCAGACTTCGTGATCCTTGGTGATTTTAACGCTCACCACATTGAGTGGTTGAGTTCACGAATTACTGATCACGCTGGTAGGGTTGTTCATGATCTCGCTGTGTCCTATGACCTGTCTCAACTGGTCTCTGAGCCAACAAGGATTCCTGATATTGTGGGTCACGATCCCTCTTTGTTGGATCTATTCTTAACACCGCGTCCGGAGTCGTATCAAGTTTCAGTCGAAGCACCTCTTGGATCTTCTGATCACTGTTTGATCAGGACTACTGTGCCGATTTCAAGACCCGTCCAATCCGTTCCCCCCAGCAAACGGAAGGTTTGGCATTACAACTCAGCCGACTGGGATGGGTTGCGTGATTTTTTTTCATCCTATCCATGGAGTCAAATGTGTTTCTCATCTGGTGATCCTAACATCTGTGCGACTGCCGTCGCTGATGTTGTGCTGCAGGGGATGGAATGTTTCATTCCGGCTTCTGTAGTCGACGTTGGTGGCTTGAGTCGACCTTGGTTTGATAGGTCTTGTGCATCTGCAAACAAGAGTAAGTGTGATGCTTACAGAGCATGGGTTGAGGCGCGTAAACGAAAAAGCCCGGAAACTGCTGCGTTGAAAAAGAAATTCAACGCTACTACCTGGTCAGCAAAGAAGGCTGTCGTTGCAGCAAAAAATCGGCACATTGCTAAAATAGGGGATAAATTGGCTAGCTACCCATCGGGCAGTCGTGCCTTTTGGTCCCTGGCAAAAGCGGCTGAAGGCAACTTCTGTAAATCCACACTTCCTGCTTTACGTAAACCAGATGATTCCCTAGCCCATAGCGCAAAAGAGAAAGCAGACCTCCTCGTTACTCTTTTTGCTTCAAACTCAACTCTCGACGCCAAAGACACTGTACCGCCCACACTGCCTCCTTGCGAGAGTTCCATGGCAGAAATATGTATCACACAGAAAAAGGTAAGGAAAGAGCTTTTATCTCTGGACGTTCGAAAGTCCAGTGGGCCTGATGGAATTCCGGCAGTAGTTTTGAAAGCATGTGCTCCTGAGCTAACTCCTGTACTCACTCATATGTTCACCCTCTCCTATTCCACTGGTATAGTGCCTTCATCGTGGAAAATTGCCTTGGTTCACCCTGTTCCAAAAAAAGGTGATCGAACGGACCCGGTAAACTATAGGCCTATTGCGATTACCTCACTTCTTTCCAAGGTGATGGAGCGAGTGTTAAATTCTCAGCTTCTTGGGTACCTGGAGGAGCACCAGTTGATCAGTGACCGCCAATACGGTTTTCGCCATGGCAGGTCTGCTGGTGATCTTATTGTTAACCTAACACACCAGTGGTCTGAAGCAATTGAGAGCAGAGGTGTCAGCCTCGATATCGCTAAAGCATTTGACCGGGTCTGGCACAGGGCCTTGCTTTCGAAGCTACCGTCCTATGGCCTTCCAGAGGGACTGTGCAAATGGATCTTGAGATTTCTATCTGAACGGAAAATTAAGGCCGTTGTCGACGGGGTGTGTTCCGAGGTCGTGGCTATCAATGCGGGTGTCCCACAGGGTTCTGTGCTCTCGCCGACGTTGTTCATCCTGCATATCAACGACCTACTGAACATTAATAACATGCACTGCTATGCGGATGACAGCACTTGCGATGCTCAATATGCAGGCCGTGCGAGTGACTCTCGAGCAGAGGTGGATGCACACCGAGACATGCTGGTATCCGAAGTTGAGTGCTCACTCAAGTTGGTCTCAGAATGGGGGCGACTAAATTTGGTCCAATTTAACCCCACCAAGACCCAAGTCTGTGCCTTCACCTCTAAAAAGGCGCCATTTGTTGTTGCCCCGCAATTTCAGGGTATTACCCTTCCCATTTCTAATAGTCTCTCGATCCTGGGTGTCGATATTTCGAGCGAAGTACAGTTCAGGGGTCATTTAGAGAGCAAAACTGCTCTTGCCTCCAAAAAACTCGGTGTACTCAACAGATCCAAGCGGTACTTCACACCGGAGCAACGATTTACGCTTTACAAAGCGCAAGTCCGGCCCCACTTGGAGTACTGCTCTCACATCTGGAATGGTGCACCGAAGTACCAACTGCAACCTCTGGACTCCCTGCAACGCAGAGCTGTTAGGATTGTCGACGCGCCCAAAGTTACCAGTGATCTAGAGCCGTTGAGCGTGCGCCGAGATATTGGCGCGCTTAGCGTCTTTTATAAGATTTTTAACGGGGAATGCTCTGAGGAGCTGTTTGAGCTAATCCCAGCTTCGCACTTTTATAACCGCACATCCCGCCATCGTGAGCGAGCTCACCCGCACATTTTGGATGCGTGGAGGTCTCGCACAGTGCGTTTCACGCGCTCGTTTCTCCCGCGTACCTGCAGGGCGTGGAATGAGCTCCCGTTGGATGTCTTCCCACAGGGCTACAATATGGGTAAATTCAAGAGAAATATCAATAGGGTTCTTAATGGTAGACAGCGCGTTTGCAATACCGTGGGTGTTGCAGATGTCCATAGGCGGCGGTGACTGCTTTACATCAGGCGGGCCGTCTGCTTGTTTGTCACCTTATTACATAAAACAAAAAAAAAAAAAAAAAAAAAAAATACAGAAAAGTCTAAATATGAAAATAGTAATTTAAAAAAAAAAAAACACTCTCTTTTACTCTGTTTTACTTAACAACAATCTTATCTGTTTTACTTTGTGAATCAACATTGGATTTACTCCTAATACCTTAGTATTTAGACCTAGAACATTTTCTTGGTAGCCGTCCTTGGCAACCCATCTCATCTTTCCACAATGTTTATCATTAAAAGTCTTAAAAAACAGTTAAGTGAGAGTCTGACTCGCGTGGAGAGGTCCCATACAAGCAGGCTACCAAAGTTGCAAATAGACCAATTGAACTTAAGAGTTTTCAGTGAAATTAAGGGGTTGTACCTATTTAATGAAATTAAAATTGTTTAATGAAAATCTGATGAAAACACAACAACAGTTACAAAAAAAAACAAAAAAAAACGGTTTCTTCTTCCCTGTCCCCGGTACCTCTCCCCCACCTAGGAAGCGTTAAGGTTTCTTGAAAATAATAAACTTTTTTTTTAGGTTTTTTGAGGCTAAGTAGGAAATTTTATAATTGCAAGTGTCTGTCTGTAGTATGGGGCTCTCGCCTATACTCTCGCGATGTTGTCGCTTCACCACTATATTTTATTCCAGCCACTTCTTTCGGTGGACTGGGTGCAATGCCTGCTACAACTGCTACTTCACTTTTTGGTGGAACGGGATTCGGGAACACTGCTGCCAAACCTGCCACAGGTTATAAACATTTTCTTTTATTGTAACTCCCAAAATTAAATATCAGAAGATATATAATAATTGGTTATAAACATTTTCTTTTATTGTAACTCCCAAAATTAAATATCAGAAGATATATAATAATTGGTTATAAACATTTTCTTTTATTGTAACTCCCCAAATTAAATATCAGAAGATACATACTAATCTAATAATTGTTTATTTTTTTAACTGTTGAATGACATAACAAGCATATGGCCCACCTGATGTTAAGCGGTAACATCTGCCTTTAACAATGCATTACCACATAGGTCACGTCCACCTAGGACGCACCCTATGTGGCATTGCACTGCGCCACTAGGTCATAGCACACATATCAACTCTGAAAGGTATCGTAACCGTATTAACTCGATACTTTGTATGAAACTCCGTATCGTAGCCTCACCTAGGGACGAGACAAAGATAAAAAGTCTCATGTGCCAGTAATTTCACCTGCACTCATACAATACCCTTCAAACCGGAACACAGCAATGCGAGCACTATTGCTTTGTGTCAGAAATAGTGGTAGTACTTCCCCGAACAAACTCTTTCAAAAAAAGATCTACTACTAACAAAATCTCCAACCCATTGGGACTGAAACCGACCTTGCCGTAAAATAAAATAAAATATACGGGGATCTGTCAACCAACTCTTTTATGATTCGTCATAGTATTTTTTTATGTATTTCAGGGTTCGGTGCAGGTTTTGGCACAAACACATTCGGAACAGGCACAGGGTTTGGTGCAAGCACAGCACCATTCGGCACTTCAGCGCCAGCATTTGGCACCACAGCGCCAGCATTTGGCACCACAGCGCCAGCGTTTGGCACCACAGCGCCAGCGTTTGGCACCACAGCTCCAGCGTTTGGCACCACAGCACCAGCGTTTGGAACAAACACACTAGGTGGAGCTACGTCTTTTGGGACTTCGAACTTTGGTGCAGGGAGCACCCTTGGTGGTGCCTTTGGAGCTAAACCAGCTGCCACCGGATTTGGTGGATTTGGTGCTGGACTTGGTCAGACAAATCAGTTTGGACAACCACAGGTTAGTTTAATGTGTCAAACTGAGCTAAGAGATTATTTTTATATTACCACGTCAATAACAAAGAGTTTTTTATTTTATTTTTATCAATTTCCGATAGTTTCATGTCATAGTTACCTTTGTTATACATAAATTTAGTGTATGGTTGGGATTGCAAGCAAGGGGAATTCAAATAGGTAACTAACATATAGTACTACAAACAGAACGGACACTCTCCGCCCCGCGCATCACGTCCCCGCAGCCCGCCTCGCTGATGGTAGGTCGAATCGCGGGTTCCATTTACTAGCCGAGCCGTCAGAGGCCGCGCACAATTTATGTAAGAGCGCGTTGTATGGAGTGTCCGAGGTGTGGTATGGTTTCGACGATGCTCTGTTATCTATACCAAAGCCACATAGAGTCAGAAATTGTTGTAAATGAATTTCAGCAGCAGCAGCAGCAACAGCAACAACAGCCACAGGGTCCTGCGAATGCAACAGAGGCGCTAGTGGCAGCCGTGTACAACTGCTGTGTCTTCGGAGATGAGCGCGACACGGTGCTCGCCAAATGGAACCTGCTGCAAGCTCAGTGGGGCACTGGTATGCTATAGTACACCTTATATCCATGTGGCTACAGTTGCCATTACTAGAACTGCCCCACGGTCTAGGTGCTCGCCAAATGGAACCTGCTGCAAGCTCAGTGGGGCACTGGTATGCTATAGTACACCTTATATCCATGTGGCTACAGTTGCCGTTACTAGAACTGCCCCACGGTCTAGGTGTTCGCCAAATGGAACCTGCTGCAAGCTCAGTGGGGCACTGGTATGCTATAGTACACCTTATATCCATGTGGCTACAGTTGCCATTACTAGAACTGCCCCACGGTCTAGGTGCTCGCCAAATGGAACCTGCTGCAAGCTCAGTGGGGCACTGGTATGCTATAGTACACCTTATATCCATGTGGCTACAGTTGCCGTTACTAGAACTGCCCCACGGTCTAGGTGTTCGCCAAATGGAACCTGCTGCAAGCTCAGTGGGGCACTGGTATGCTATAGTACACCTTATATCCATGTGGCTACAGTTGCCATTACTAGAACTGTCCCACGGTCTAGGTGCTCGCCAAATGGAACCTGCTGCAAGCTCAGTGGGGCACTGGTATGCTATAGTACACCTTATATCCATGTGGCTACAGTTGCCATAACTAGAACTCCCCACTGTCTAGGTGCTCGCCAAATGGAACCTGCTGCAAACTCAGTGGGGCACTGGTATGCTATAGTACACCTTATATCCATGTGGCTACAGTTGCCGTTACTAGAACTGCCCCACGGTCTAGGTGCTCGCCAAATGGAACCTGCTGCAAGCTTAGTGGGGCACTGGTATGCTATAGTACACCTTATATCCATGTGGCTACAGTTGCCATTACTAGAACTGCCCCACGGTCTAAGTGCTCGCCAAATGGAACCTGCTGCAAGCTCAGTGGGGCACTGGTATGCTATAGTACACCTTATATCCATGTGGCTACAGCTGCTGTTACTAGAACTGCCCCACGGTCCACGTGCTCGCCAAATGGTACCTGCTGCAAGCTCAGTGGGGCACTGGTATGCTATAGTACACGTTATATCCATGTGGCTACAGTTGCCGTTACTAGAACTGCCCCACGGTCTAGGTGCTCGCCAAGTGGAACCTGCTGCAAGCTCAGTGGGGGCAATGGTATGCTATAGTACACCTTATATCCATGTGGCTACAGTTGCCATAACTAGAACTCCCCACTGTCTAGGTGCTCGCCAAATGGAACCTGCTGCAAACTCAGTGGGGCACTGGTATGCTATAGTACACCTTATATCCATGTGGCTACAGTTGCCGTTACTAGAACTGCCCCACGGTCTAGGTGCTCGCCAAATGGAACCTGCTGCAAACTCAGTGGGGCACTGGTATGCTATAGTACACCTTATATCCATGTGGCTACAGTTGCCGTTACTAGAACTGCCCCACGGTCTAGGTGCTCGTCAAATGGAACCTGCTGGAAGCTCAGTGGGGCACTGGTATGTTATAGTACACCTTATATCCATGTGGCTACAGTTGCCATAACTAGAACTCCCCACTGTCTAGATGCTCGCCAAATGGAACCTGCTGCAAGCTCAGTGGGGCACTGGTATGCTATAGTACACCTTATATCCATGTGGCTACAGTTGCTGTTACTAGAACTGCCCCACGGTCCACGTGCTCGCCAAATGGTACCTGCTGCAAGCTCAGTGGGGCACTGGTATGCTATAGTACACGTTATATCCATGTGGCTACAGTTGCCGTTACTAGAACTGCCCCACGGTCTAGGTGCTCGCCAAATGGAACCTGCTGCAAGCTCAGTGGGGGCAATGGTATGCTATAGTACACCTTATATCCATGTGGCTACAGTTGCCATAACTAGAACTCCCCACTGTCTAGGTGCTCGCCAAATGGAACCTGCTGCAAACTCAGTGGGGCACTGGTATGCTATAGTACACCTTATATCCATGTGGCTACAGTTGCCGTTACTAGAACTGCCCCAAGGTCTAGGTGCTCGCCAAATGGAACCTGCTGCAAGCTCAGTGGGGCACTGGTATGATATAGTACACCTTATATCCATGTGGCTACAGTTGCCGTTACTAGAACTGCCCCACGGTCTAGTTGCTCGCCAAATGGAACCTGCTGCAAGCTCAGTGGGGGCAATGGTATGCTATAGTACACCTTATATCCATGTGGCTACAGTTGCTGTTACTAGAACTGCCCCACGGTCCACGTGCTCGCCAAATGGTACCTGCTGCAAGCTCAGTACACAAGGATCAAGTTCTCAAGATCATTGCTTTTGAAATGAACATTAACACAGACCGCTTATATATAATCTTCATCTTCTTAATATTGTATTATCATCGGAACTTGACAGGTATTTGAAATTCAAAGCATCAAAACTCGCAAGATTAGAACGATGCAAACAAACATATAGCACCGCTGATATAACTCGGCCGCTCTGAAGAAAGCTGTTTGGCTGCGTTAAGGTGGATGCTCACGCTTACGGCGCGAAATTCATTTTTTTTTGGTGTTTTTTGCCCATTACAGCTCATCAACACTTCTTCAGATAGCGAAAGTTGAGTTCGCGAGTACTGGGAGCCTTAACACACATGTTTTAATTGATAGTATCTCATCAATATCATCGGTTTAGCTACGATAACACATTTTTACAGTTTTTTTTTGTTTAGGGGTATCGTAGCTAAACTGATGATATTTATGAGATACTATCAATTTAACATGTGTGTTAAGGCTCCTAGTTCTCGCGAACTCAGCTTTTGCTATCTGAAGAAGGTTTGATGAGCTGTAATGGGCAAAAAACACTAAAAAAAAATGAAAGCGTGAGCATCCACCTTAAAGAGAATTCAGACATAGACACACGCCTTTTTCTCGAAGGGGTAGGCTAACGTCAAAGTTAGCTTTGTTGTTGACCAATTTTAGTTTGTATAAGATTTATCCTGACTGCTGGCTTGTTTAGGAATGTGGTATTGCTACAACAAAGCGTTAGCGGAGTTGGTCGTGGGAAAGCAATAGCGGTGATTAGCTCACCATTAGGCACGACTATATTCCTATGATTGTGCAACCTACAGTGAAAACAGGCACATTGAGAATCTGCATATCCTTCTGGGAAAATGGCGTGTCCTTAAGCCTATAGACAACCTAGATCCAAAAAAATATATGATGCTTCCAAACGGATAACTGCAGGGCGGTCAAATCATCATCATCAGCGGCCTTTAGACGTCCACTGTTGGACGAGGCTACCCCATCGAATGCATTGTTGGTATTTGCCATAGTCACCATGCTCAGCAGGCGGATTGTTGGCGACTACTCGGCTGAATGCTGCTGCCTATCCCTGCTCTAATCCCTTAGTCGGTTTTTACGGCATCCATAAATAAATAAATAATGCTGGACAGTTCACACAACATTATTTAGCTCCAAGCTAAGCAAAGCTTGTGTTATGGGTACTAGATAACTGATATGCTTAATACAATACATTAACCAGAACCATACCCAGAACACCCTGAACAAATATCTGCAGATCGCACAAATATTTATTCGATATTTATATTTTAGAATCGAACCCGTAACTTCCTGCGTCGCAGGCGAACCTTCGCCCGCCGCGCCACAGAGGTTGTTAAATGCATTGTTGGGATTTGCTATAATCACCATGGGAGGAGACGGAGGGGTCTATTCTTACGGTGCCTGAGTTAAATAATGGCTTGAAAAATTGTCATGCAGGTCAAGCATACTACAGTCGGAACGCGCCCGCTCTAGAGCTGAACGAACAGAACCCCTTGTGTCGGTTCAAAGCGGTCGGGTACTCGAAACTCAGCAGGAAGGAAGAGACGCATGGACACGTCACCATGATATTTAACAAGACTGAACAAGATATCAAGTAAGGTTTACTAACCCACTTCCCAATCGTTGTACCTACTACATACCTCGAATGTTTGCATGAGCTTCAAATATTTGTTCTGGGTCTGTGTGTTGTGGTTACCGTGGTTCTCATAGTTCCTGATACCCATGACAAATAAATCCTAATGTGGGATCAGGACTATGTATGTGACTGTTGGGCATAGACTTTAATCACAGAATAAATAATAGTACAAAAACAGAAGGCCAACTTCGCGAACAAATTTATATAAATAGCGACTCTTGCTGGGACGCAACAAAGTGCAATTCAGCTCGGATAAACGCTTAGTGCCTAACGCGATATTCACCTAAACATTTCCGCTCTCTTCTAACGCGTAACTCTGTCGCTGTCTGGCGTGGAGTTACCTATTGAGTCGACCAGGAAGTCGGAACCTGCCTTGGAACCCGCCCGGTACTTGAAGTTTCATACCTAAAGTGCGGACTCCTCGCCTGCTTTAATACAAAAACAGAAGGTTTATTTTTCTAAATCAGCTCTGGAGCTAGATAGTCCGAAGTTATTTCAAAAATTACAGAACCTCGGAACCTCTCTGGTTTTCTTCAAACCAGGCCGCCGCCTCCTAGTTTAGCAATATTTTAGAAATTGATAGTCGACTTGAGTGATTTGATTGATTGCTTGAGGAGGTAATAATTTTGATTGTGATTTGCCACTTTCATACAAGGTCCGTCGTTTGACACGTCGGAAATATATGTAGTTTAGAAAACAAACCATCTGCTTTTGTGTTAAAGTTGTATATAACTTTAATAACGTGACATACCTAGACTACGTAGTTCGGGTTTAAACCAGGACTAATTTAGTTTTTTGTAATAAGGCCCGTTGGGTTTATGTAGTAGCGGGTGAATTGATTTCGCAAAACAAACCATCTGCTGTTGTAATAAAGTAGTATTTACCAAATGTCGGTAGGCCTTGTTTAAAACTGGGTTAAACCATCTTTCGTTATGAGACCCATAATATTTTTAAGATACTATAAATTAATGTTATTCTAGTTTTCGCAAAATCAGTTCACTATCTCGAGGTGTCGAAGATCTGCGTTGAGAAAGAAAAAAAAAACAAATTTCGCGCCACGTGCGAAATAATAAAAGCTTATTTTTTTATTTTTTTTTTTATTTCAGGAACAATCAACAGGCCCTTGTAACATCTTTGAACAGTTTGCTTGGGAATAAACCAAATCTAGCTGTTACTGTGGACTCCGTAAAAGCTATAGCTGAGACCAAAAGTCAAGTTAGTTTAATGTTGTTCTATTTATTTTTAACTTTACAAAAACCGGTGTGATGTACTTGTAGCGCTCTTTCCTATTGTGCTTAGTGCGCCACGCCTGACTGTGCGGCACGGTCCTGTAGTATCTGCTCATGTGGTTACAGGTGATAATCTACGTAGTGGATAAAAACGCGGGCAACTCTCACGTGGCAGCCGGCGAGCTCAGCAACTTCTTGAACGGCGGCGCGGCGCGGACGGCGCTGGGCGGCGCGGGCTGCATCGCGGTGACGCCCTGCGGCGCGCCCGCGCAGAACGCGTTGCAGCACTACCTCAGCACGCCTCCTCCAGGTATAAGCTACAACTTCTTGAACGGCGGCGCGGCGCGGACGGCGCTGGGCGGCGCGGGCTGCATCGCGGTGACGCCCTGCGGCGCGCCCGCGCAGAACGCGTTGCAGCACTACCTCAGCACGCCTCCTCCAGGTATAAGCTACAACTTGTTGAACGGCGGCGCAGCGCGGACGGCGCTGGGCGGCGCAGGCTGCATCGCGGTGACGCCCTGCGGCGCGCCCGCGCAGAACGCGTTGCAGCACTACCTCAGCACGCCTCCTCCAGGTATAAGCTACAACTTGTTGAACGGCGGCGCAGCGCGGACGGCGCTGGGCGGCGCAGGCTGCATCGCGGTGACGCCCTGCGGCGCGCCCGCGCAAAACGCGTTGCACCACTACCCCAGCACGTCTCCTCCAGGTATAAGCTACAACTTGTTGAACGGCGGCGCAGCGCGGACGGCGCTGGGCGGCGCAGGCTGCATCGCGGTGACGCCCTGCGGCGCGCCCGCGCAAAACGCGTTGCACCACTACCCCAGCACGTCTCCTCCAGGTATAAGCTACAACTTGTTGAACGGCGGCGCAGCGCGGACGGCGCTGGGCGGCGCGGGCTGCATCGCGGTGACGCCCTGCGGCGCGCCCGCGCAGAACGCGTTGCAGCACTACCTCAGCACGCCTCCTCCAGGTATAAGCTACAACTTGTTGAACGGCGGCGCAGCGCGGACGGCGCTGGGCGGCGCAGGCTGCATCGCGGTGACGCCCTGCGGCGCGCCCGCGCAGAACGCGTTGCAGCACTACCTCAGCACGCCTCCTCCAGGTATAAGCTACAACTTGTTGAACGGCGGCGCAGCGCGGACGGCGCTGGGCGGCGCAGGCTGCATCGCAGTGACGCCCTGCGGCGCGCCCGCGCAAAACGCGTTGCACCACTACTCCAGCACGTCTCCTCCAGGTATAAGCTACAACTTCTTGAACGGCGGATTTCGCGGGGCGGAGAGTGGCCATTCTGTATGTGTCAGTACTATTATAATATTCAGTGGTTTGGTTGACATCTATCAGAACAATCGACACAATCATATATAGCAACATAATCTACAATCCCCAAGAAGCTGAAATTAGACCAAATAGTTATTAAAAGCAGAATACCAATTTTCACTCAACACACAATACCGACGGAGTCGATTCTCGACTCGCTCAAAATTTTGTGTGGTTTTAATATAAATATCCTGAGAATTGCCCTTCAGGTTTAACTCATCATGTTATTGTATGTGGTCAGGTATGGACTCGAGGCTGTGGAAGCAGGCGCAAGCCGACAACCCTGACCCGGATAACTACATTCCTGTGCCAATGATAGGATTCTCGGAGGTGAGTTATACACGACACATCTATCATTATCCTATGTCGGTAATATTTTTTAGCCGACTACGGCAAAAAGTGAACGAAAATCACGATAAACAATATTTATAATTCCGAGGGATCACTGTACCAAAAACATGCTATGACAACATTTACTCGATTTAAAAAAAACACAAAGTTACCTCTTGGCTAGATTCGATTGTTTATCAATATGGTGCATATTACATACATACATACATAGACACATCCTTTTTCCCCGAAAGGGTAGACAGAGCCTCAAATGGGCCTGTTTTCACTGTAGGTTGCACCATCGTGGGCAATAGACGTGACAAGTGGTGAGCTTTTCGCCGCCATTGCTTCCCACGACTGATTCTGCTAACGCTTTCTTCCCGTAATTATACATTTCTTAAGTAAGCTAGCAGCCAGGACAAATCTATACCAACGAAACTTACAAACAAGTTCGGGTGATTTTACAAGTGGTGCATACTCGTATTAATGGGGCAAAAATTACATAAATAAAATCAATACAACAAAGCCGAGAGTTTACTGAAGGGGTTTTGGAAAATTATCTATGTTTTACGAGATATTCAATACAAAATGCCTATTCGGGAGGCGTGCCATTTTTTTTGAAGCTTTTTATTAACTTGTAATGTATGTCCGGGTGGAATCTTGCAACTGAATTTTAAAGCAGTTATCCTCAACCGATTGAAATGATATCTTGCATACCTGTCAAGTTCCGATGACAATGCAATATTATGGTGACAGCGAGCTGATCTGATGATGGAGACGGAAGGTAGACAACGGAACACCTCGAGGGATAATAGTAGACTGGCCGCGTTTAGGCTCATTTTGATCAGCACACGGCTACGATCACCAATTTTATAAATTACAAGATTTTATTTACCTTTGTATGTCCGGGTGAAATCTTGCAACTGAATTTTGAAGCAGTTATCCTCAACCGATTGAGATGATATCTTGCATACCTGTCAAGTTCCGATGACAATGCAATATTATGGTGACAGCGAGCTGGTCTCATGATGGAGACAGAAGGTAGACAACGGAAATCCTCGAGGGATAATAGACTGGCCGTGTTTAGGCTCAATTTGATCAGCACATGGTTACGATCACTAATTTTATAAAAGCTAGTAATGAACAAAATATTTTCACAAAAAGCTTATTGTATGATGATTTCTGTCTAGGGTAGTCGCAGCCTTTGATAAACGTATGTGTGTGTTGTTAGGTGAAGTTCCGCGCTAAATGCCAGACGGAGCAGGCGCGGCTACAAGCGGAGTTCCTGAAACGCACGGACGAGGAGCTCGGCGAGCTGCGCACGCGGCGGGCGGCGTCCGCCGCACGCCTCACGCAGCTGTCGGCGCGCCTGCACCGCCTGCGACACACGCTCTTACAGGTACAGATCCTTTATCTAGATCCTACATCTTTTATATAACGTTTTTCGTCGTTTTTCTTTATTTAGCTAGACCACGTTTAACTTTATCAAGCTAGAAATCATTTAACACCTATCTAACTAGGTTATAACAACAATTGACGACCTCTGTGGCGTGGCGGGCGAAGGATCGCCTGCGACGCAGTAGGTTGCGGGTTCAACTATTTAACAAATATTTGTACGATCTGCAGATATTTTTTCAGGGTGTTTATTTTCTATGTAGGTATAATAGAAAATATCTATATCAGTTATCTGGTACCCATAACACAAGATCTGCTTATCTTGCGGCTAGATAATGTTGTGTGAACTGCCCAGAATTATTAATTTATTTATAGCTCGTCCTGTGTGTTTACTGCACAGGTGGTGGGTCATCACGAGGTGATGGGGCGCGTCGGCGCCGCGCTGGCCCCCGAGGAGGAGGCCGCGCGGGCGCGCATACACGAGCTGGCGTCGCAGCTCTCTGCGCCGCCTCTCTACAACGTGAGTACACAATAGGTGATGGTGGGTCGTCACGAGGTGATGGGGCGCGTCGGCGCCGCGCTGGCCCCCGAGGAGGAGGCCGCGCAGGCGCGCATACGCGAGCTGGCGTCGCAGCTCTCTGCGCCGCCTCTCTACAACGTGAGTACACAATAGGTGATGGTGGGTCGTCACGAGGTGATGGGGCGCGTCGGCGCCGCGCTGGCCCCCGAGGAGGAGGCCGCGCAGGCGCGCATACACGAGCTGGCGTCGCAGCTCTCTGCGCCGCCTCTCTACAACGTGAGTACACAATAGGTGATGGTGGGTCGTCACGAGGTGATGGGGCGCGTCGGCGCCGCGCTGGCCCCCGAGGAGGAGGCCGCGCAGGCGCGCATACGCGAGCTGGCGTCGCAGCTCTCTGCGCCGCCTCTCTACAACGTGAGTACACAATAGGTGATGGTGGGTCGTCACGAGGTGATGGGGCGCGTCGGCGCCGCGCTGGCCCCCGAGGAGGAGGCCGCGCAGGCGCGCATACGCGAGCTGGCGTCGCAGCTCTCTGCGCCGCCTCTCTACAACGTGAGTACACAATAGGTGATGGTGGGTCGTCACGAGGTGATGGGGCGCGTCGGCGCCGCGCTGGCCCCCGAGGAGGAGGCCGCGCAGGCGCGCATACGCGAGCTGGCGTCGCAGCTCTCTGCGCCGCCTCTCTACAACGTGAGTACACAATAGGTGATGGTGGGTCGTCACGAGGTGATGGGGCGCGTCGGCGCCGCGCTGGCCCCCGAGGAGGAGGCCGCGCAGGCGCGCATACGCGAGCTGGCGTCGCAGCTCTCTGCGCCGCCTCTCTACAACGTGAGTACACAATAGGTGATGGTGGGTCGTCACGAGGTGATGGGGCGCGTCGGCGCCGCGCTGGCCCCCGAGGAGGAGGCCGCGCAGGCGCGCATACACGAGCTGGCGTCGCAGCTCTCTGCGCCGCCTCTCTACAACGTGAGTACACAACAGGTGGTGGGTCGTCACGAGGTGATGGGGCGCGTCGGCGCCGCGCTGGCCCCCGAGGAGGAGGCCGCGCAGGCGCGCATACACGAGCTGGCGTCGCAGCTCTCTGCGCCGCCTCTCTACAACGTGAGTACACAACAGGTGGTGGTGGGTCGTCACGAGGTGATGGGGCGCGTCGGCGCCGCGCTGGCCCCCGAGGAGGAGGCCGCGCAGGCGCGCATACGCGAGCTGGCGTCGCAGCTCTCTGCGCCGCCTCTCTACAACGTGAGTACACAACAGGTGGTGGGTCGTCACGAGGTGATGGGGCGCGTCGGCGCCGCGCTGGCCCCCGAGGAGGGCTGAAGGAGAGCGTGGAAAACCATGTTTAGACCTGGCGTGTATTATGCGTTGTCTCTGTGCTACCCTTATCCTACCCCAGCCTCAGCAAAACTTCCCTATTGATGCTGTATGCATAACTTGATGTTACCCTATTGAAAAAGATTAACTCCTTCAGCCCAAAACAAACAGCTATAAGTAATAAACATTGTGTACATTACAAAATTAGCAACTCGTGGAGCTAATCGGCGTTATCATACCACCATAACACTTCAACGTAGTCGTTACGTGGTGTCTGGAGATATGCTGATATTAGGTCGATTAGATAGGAGGCTAGCACGCGGAGGGTGAGTGTTCTTGTATTATTCATTCAGCTGCGGTTCCGGCAGGCCTGTGACACTCCAAATATATTGTTGGCCCGTGGCTTCGCACGCGTGGCATCGGCATAAAAAGTAGCCCACAATTATTCATTCACACAACAAATATCATCAAAAGTAGCCCACAATTATCCATTCACACAACAAATATCATCAAAAGTAGCCCACAATTATCCATTCACACAACAAATATCAAAAGTAGCCCACAATTATCCATTCACACAACAAATATCATCAAAAGTATCCTACAATTATCCATTGACACAACAAATATCATCAAAATCCCCACACACTTCTAGGAACCCTTAAAAACCCAATAAAATGCAGCATGCCGTCACCGGTAATCTAGTTTCGTAAAATTAAACAACTAAAAATCATTCGTAAAATGACACAAGCCACAGATTATGTATCACTTCTGTTTTATTGTTTTCTGAGTGAAACTTCTTGGAATTATTTCTTGTGTTTGTGGTTTTACGCAGACAAGGTCGTTATAATTAATCTACCATAGGAGATAAGCGGACTATCTGTCTAGATTCGCTTAAGGTTGCGCTAACACCAGGCAGAATTCTTCATACAAAAAAAAACGATCGAGCCGCACAAAGAAGCCGTTTTTATTGAATATCTCGTAAAATATAGATAATTTTACAAAACCCCGAGAGTGAACCCTCTGCTCTGTTGTAATGATTTTATATAGCGAATTGTTTACCTAATACTATGCTTTCGATTATTTTAATAAATAATCGAATATGTGAATATGTTTTTAAAGTGAACATGTTCACTTTAAAATAAATAATTTAATTAAAATAAATAAATATTTAAGGGGGGCTCCCGTACAACAAACGAGTTTTTTGCCGTTTCATATAGATACGGAAACCTTCGTGCACGAGGCCGACTCGCACTTGGCCGGTTTAATTAATTTAGTGTTACCTACTTTTGTATTATCGGCTCTGTATACGTTATTTGTGTCAAATAAGCGTTTGTCTATTCTATTCTACCATGTAAGTAGCAGGCCGCAGTAATAGGTTTGTTTGTTAGTCTTGCTTTCACACTAAAACGACCAGATCAATTTTAATGAAATTTGGTAGGTATACAGAACAGATACTATAAAATCTGCATTCAAACATGGGTTTAGGAGAAAAACGCGGTTGAAACCGCAGGCGACAGCACGTATGTATATATTTGCATCATGAAATAGTTACAACTTAGCAGTAGTCTAAATAACATCGAATTGAAGTTCTCGTGGGGTGTCCGGCGAAAGAATAGACCCCTCCTTCTCTTCCCGTGGATGTCGTAAAAGCCGACTAAGGGGTTACCCGGACTGTTAGTACGATTCGTTAGTATAAGATTTGTCATGGCTGCTAGCTTATTAAGGAATGTGTTATTACTGGAGGAAAGCGTTAGCCGAGTCACTCGTGGGAAGCAATGGCGGCGGTGAGCTCACCACTTGTCACGTCTGTATTCCCACGATGGTGCAACCCACAGTGAAAAGAGGCCCAATGAGGCTCTGCCTACCTTTTCGGGGAAAAAGGCGTGTGTCTAGGTACGCATGTATGAAGTTCTCGAGTTGTTAAGGATTTTTCACAAAATGGAGTTATTGAGATTCCCAAGTTCATGTTACCACACAAAGCACTCACTAAGCGCACTAAGCGTTTCGGTTCCACCTTTGTAATGCGAACAGCTAGGGAATGGAACAAGTTGCCGTCGTCTTTCTTTCCTTTCGTTTCCTTTAAGGCAAGAGAGAATAGGTACCTTCTAGACCTTGGTTCTTCAACGTCGGCCGCATCGTCACTTACCAACAGATGAGACCGCGGTCAAACGAGGGTATATCATAGTTAAAAAAACGTGCCTGTCATAAAAAATAAAATAAATAAATAAATAATGCTGGACAGTTCACACAACATTATGTGAACATTAGCTTGTGTTATGGGTACCAGATAACTGATATACTTAATACAATATACTACATAGATAGATATTTTTTACTATACATAGAAAATACCCAGAACACCTTGAACAAATATCTGCGATCGCACAAATATTTGTTCCGAGGCGGGAATCGAACCCGCAACCTCCTGCGTCGCAGGCAAACCTTCGCCCGCCGCGCCACGAGTTCGTCATGCTACGAGAATCTAACAATGTCTTTATCTTAAACATTAAAGTACTTTTACGACACCATAAAATGAACTCACAGACATCATAATCTAAAGTGATATAACTTTCAAACCAGTTATATCTGGTAATAAGTATTAAAGGATCAGACGGAGTTTGAACACACGAGGGAAACGTGTGAACTAATTGGTATTTAATCATAGAAAACTCATGTCATGATAACGGACGATAGCAAGACTGTCTGCAGAAGTTGTCAGTGATTGATTCAATTGGGTTGACCAAACTTCTTTGAACATCCTTGGATACTGAACTGGTAAATTCTAGATCAATATCCGCTCAGTACTTTTCGTTACCAACCCAGACGGATATAAGCACTTCAAGACTACATACAACTAGTTGTTCTGCATCGTGAGCGAGCTCACCCGCACATTTTGGATGCGTGGAGGTCTCGCACAGTGCGTTTTACGCGCTCGTTTCTCCCGCGTAACTGCAGGGCGTGGAATGAGCTCCTGGTGGATGTCTTCCCACAGGGCTACAATATGGGTAAATTCAAGAGAAATATCAATAGGGCTCTTAATGGTAGGCAGCGCGTTTGCTATACCGTGGGTGTTGCAGATGTCCATAGGCGGCGGTGACTGCTTTACATCAGGCGGGCCGTCTGCTTGTTTGTCACATTATTCCATAAAAAAAAAAAAAAAAAGAACTCGCGAGCACAATCGTTTTTGCAACAATTGATTCCATCTCGAGGCGGTGACTGCTTGGGGACACACAGTGTTTTTTAGGGTTCCGTACCTCAAAAGGTTAACCGGAACCTTTATAGGATCACCTTGATCCTCGTCTGTCTGTCAAGACCCTTTTTCTCAGGAACGCGTGGGGGAGGTATCAAGCTGAAATTGCACCCTTACACCTTCTACCAAATTTTCTTTATATTTTTCCATACCTAATATAATATTTGTAATATATTATCCATTCTCACTCAGTTGTTTCTTATGTATTGTTTATTTGTTTACCTGTAGACTGTTACTCGTAACGCGACGTCACCCAGTCTAGGTTCAGGCTGAAAACCAGCGTCGATATCGTCCTCGGTCGGTATCGTCATTAAGCTGAGGCTGGACCTGTTTAGCCGCACACGTAGGGAAAGACCAATTTTACCCATTCCATTACGAAGGGTCTAGTTTTACTTTTATGTTTAAAACCTTATGGGTATTTTTTTTTTGTGTTTTATTCTTTTTTCTATGTAATATTTCTTTGTTTTTTTGTTTACGTGCTATTATTATTTTTTATTTGTTATTTCTCTTAAGTGTGTGTGCTACAAATAAATCTTTCTTTCTTTCTTTTCTTTCTTTTTGAAATTCATATCAAATACTAAGGTCTACTGTCCCTTGGAGCTGTGAAAAAAACAAACTTCTAAGTCAACGCAATCAAAAGATATCAAAAGATTTTCGACACTCGCAAGGTTGTCAAAACCTACAGGGTATACTTCCCGTGAACTCAGAATTTAGAAAATTTCGTACAAAGTAACATCTTATAGCACAGATAAAGGAAAAATTGCGAAAAGCATTTTTAGTTACACCCTATAATCAAAATAATTTTAAGCTTACTACACCTTTCCTCATGATGATTTCATTTAGCAATAAAAATACCATAGCTTTTACTTATATAACTACAGGTTTGTACGGAACCCACGGTGCGCTAGTCCGACTCGCACTTGGCTGTTTTTTTTTTATACAACTTGTAATGACGGTTCTAGCATATGGCCCACCTGATGTTAAACGGCACCCTCTGCCTATGAACAGTGCATTATCACACAGGTCACCTCCACCCTATGTGGCATTACACTGCGCCTGCCACCCTGAGACATAAAGATGACAAGTCTCATGAGACTTGTCATCTTTGTCACATGTGCCTGTAATCTCACCGGCAACCATACCCTTCAAACCGGAGCATAGCAATGTGAGCACTACTGCTTTGCGGCAGAAATACTTAATATTTTTGGTTGTATTACTTTCCCGGACGAACTCTGTCACAAAATAATCTATATCTTGACAGCCTCTTGACCGATTTTGCTCGTATTCGAAATTCTTGTTTAGAATTGAGTACTGAATGTTTTTGCCAAACATTTTCTAAATCGGCCGATAAATGGCTCCGCAAATTTTCACATTGTTTGGGGGAAATAAATACCCACGTAACAAAAATCGCCGACGACACAAAAAAATATGATATTATAGAACCTGTATATCAAGCTTCGTCGAGATTAGTTGAGAAATATGACCCGTACCACAGAATAAATAATTGCCTGTACGCGATCACAAATCAAATCAAATCATTTATTTGCTAAATAGGGATGAAGAGGTTCTTAAAACAGTTATACTCAGCACCATTCTGTTTCACCATTCTAGGTTAAGCAAATTACAGGTAGACACATTATTGATTAAAATATTATTAATTAATTAAACAGACAATTAATTAATTAAACACAAACAATTAAAAACAAACAATTAACAGTACTAAACAGTACTTAACAACATACATATTATCTATTTAGTCTATTTATTGTTGTCTATTTATAGTAGGGACGTGTTGCTAGTTTTATATAGACAGAGATAGACAATCACTCTGTCAGTTTGCTTCCAGTACAATATAATTACAGATTAATATAATAATATATATAATAATACATCAATTGACATAAGCCTTTCCCCGAAAGGGGGTAGGCAGAGCCTCAATGGACCTCTTTTCACAGTGGGTTGCACCATCGTAGAATATAGACGTGACAAGTGGTGAGCTCATCGCCGCCATTGCTTCCCACGACTGACTCGGCTAACGCTTTCTTCCAGTAATAACACATTCAATAATAAGCTAGCAGCCAGGACAAATCTTATACCAACGAATCTTATCAACAAGTCCGGGTAATCCCTTAGTCGGCTTTTACGACATCCACGGGAGGAGACGGCGGGGTCGGGGTCTATTCTTAGGCCGGACACACCACACACGTTGCTATTTTACGCAGTCTTACACCGTCCAGTCTTTGTCCAAATATTTGTTGATCTACACATCTGTGAGGCGCACTGATTCCTTTCAATACGCTGGTTATTTCACCATTGGTCGTTTTTCAGGCCCTTTTCAGGGTGACCATACCTCAATACCTGATGAACCGTACCACAACACGAAGTTATGAGGAGTGTCAGAAAACAAACATTTAATTCGACCTTGATGATATATTCTGACCTAATAATTTGATGTATTGCAGGCTTCTTGGGACAGACGTCATTTGTTCATTCTCATCGTCGTACGAGCGTTTTTTACCCATACCCAACGTAGAAGGTATTTGCGTTTAGGGTGAGAGGTTGTACGTTTGGTGGGCAAACGGAAGTTCCCATTAATCTCGGTAACGGTTTGACCGATTTAGATACGGTTTTCTTTAATGGGTTTGTTGATTCATCGGCGATGGTTCTTAGATAGGTGTTATGGTGCTACCTTGCCAGGGGGCGCAGCAACAAATTTACTTGTGACACAGATCAAATAATACAGTGGCCAACACGGTGGCGATCAATGGTAAGACAATGGATCGCCACCGTGCACGCCACCGCGGACGCGGGCTGAACGCGTTGGTTTGGCCTTAGCTTAAGTGTTGATATGAAAAGTCCATTGAAAATAATCGGTGCTCGTATGATGATGGCCAAAATCAAATGGTTTATTTTTCTTGTTGTTCGTAGGGTCGCCTGAACGAGTTGCTG
The DNA here is from genome assembly GCA_932527175.1 of Operophtera brumata. Taxonomy (NCBI): domain Eukaryota; kingdom Metazoa; phylum Arthropoda; class Insecta; order Lepidoptera; family Geometridae; genus Operophtera; species Operophtera brumata. The sequence goes on along the minus strand of OW052238.1, from coordinate 11,855,632 downwards.
TGCGCAGTGCGTCTGCAGCGCAGCGCGAGTGCCGGCGCGCCGGTAGAGAGATATCATCTTGATCCAGGTAAGGATATAAGGCTATTATATACCATATGAATAAGTAATAACCCAGGTAGAAATGCTACTGCGCTTTGTGAGTGTGTGAGATGACCTACACTACCCCACGCTCCCCGATGCCCCGCGCTCCCCGATATCCCGCGCTCGCCCGCAGTAAGGGTTGTCATCCATCATATTGTAGTCATCATCATCCACAGCCTAACTTCACCCACTGCTGAGAATAGTCCTCTCTTTGCCAGTGCCATTCCTTACGGTCCCGTGCCAGTCTCATCCTGGTTGGGCCCGCGATGCATGTGATATCGTCTGCCCATCTCGCTGCTGGACGACCAACGTTTCTGTACCCAGTTCTTGGGCGCCATTCAGTTAGCGCCTTACTCCACCTATCGTCACCTCGTCTTGCCAGGTGTCCTGCCCAACTCCATTTTAGTTCAATTATACGATTCCCAACATCTTTGACCTTCGACTTCGTATCTCGACGTTGAGAACACGGTCTATAAGCTTGATGCCGAGCATGGCGCGTTCCATGGCTCTCTGTGCAACTCTCATCCTGTACACAGCCTACTGCGTGAGCGTCATGTCTCGGCACCGTAAGTCATGATAGGCAGAACACACTGGTTATAAAGTCGGGTCATGTTGTAGTATCTACTCACAATCATTATTAGTATCCTACTTAACTAGCTGAGGTAGAAAAGTAAGCCGAACAGTAATAAGGGGACGCGGTATATAATTATCCAGGTTTTAACTATGCGTGGCACGTCGCATTAATTTTGAACCAGTTAGCCTGAACTGAAATTTTGCATACCTGTCAAGTTCCGATGACAATACAATAATATGGTAACGGTGAGCTGATCTGATGACACTTTTGTTTCGATACCTTGAATCAACAACTTAGGATAGTTTTTATCCCGAATGTTTCGTCGGGAGAATACCACGAGTGACAACATAACACCCAACAGTGACCTACTATAGTCCTGATAACACACTAGGATCCCGTGTCGTGGGTATCAGGAACTACAAGTAGCATGGTGTACCGCAACACACAGACCCGCAACAAATATTAGCAGATCATTGGTCTCGTAGACGAATCGAACCCGCACCACTGCGTCTCAGGCGGCTTCTCGCCCTACACAGTGGTCGTCCATATGAAACTAAAAGCGAGCACTAGTGTTTTATATAAGCTTGTTCAAAATAAAATACAGTTCATAATTTAAATTTAAATGTGGTTTAAAAAATCCCTTCCAGCGGGACCCGAACTCGCATCTTCGCCTATAATCGCACAAACAGACACACACACACACACAGTGCAATGCTCATAGAATGTGTCCTAGGTAGACGAGACGTAGTATGAGGTAATGCGTTGTTAAAGGCAGAGGTTACAGCTTAACATCAAGTGGGTCATCTGGTAGTTCAGTCATTCAAGTAGCTGAAAAAAAAACACGCACACACACACGCATTGCTTAGGACACATTTAAATTGAATGTTATCCATAAGTGTGGTTTAAACTAGAATAAGATTTTTCAGAAAAATATTTTTTCAATTCAATCTTTTATGAAATTAGTGATCGTAACCGTGTGCCTATACACGGCCGGTCTACTATTATCCCACGAGGAGTTTCGTTGTCCACCATCATCAGATCAGCTCGCTGTCACCATAATATTGCATTGTCATGGGAACTTGACAGGTATGCAAAATATCATCTCAATCCGTTGAGGATAACTGCTTTCAAATTCAGTTGCAAGATTCCACCCGGACAAACATACATAAATTTCAAGTTAAATAAAATCTTGTAAAAACAACAAACTTTGAGATAATGTTAGAATAATGTCAGTAGTAGAGCTTTTTTGTGAAACAGTTCGTCCGGGGAAGTTCTACGCCCATACCTATTTCTGCCGCAAAGCAGTAGTGCTCGCATTGCTATATTCCGGTTCGAAGGGTATGGGTGCCGGTGAAATTACAGGCACATGATACTTTTCATCTTTATGTCTCAAGGTGGCGGGCGCAGTGCAATGCCACATAGAGTGCGTCCTAGGTGGACGTGACCTATGTGATAATGCACTGTTCATAGGCAGAGGGTACCTCTTAATATCAGATGGGCCATCTGATTGATCCGTCATACCAAGTTGTATCATCATCATCATCAGCTTGTATCAGTCCACTGCTGGACATAGGCCTCTCCCAATGCTCGCCATTTAGACCGATTTCCAGCTCTTCCCATCCACTTTCTACCAGCCGCCTTACGCAGATCGTCGCTCCACCTCGCCAGAGGGCGCCCCACACTACGTTAACCAAGACGTGGTCTCCACTCTAGAACACGTTTACCCCAGCGGTTTCGATATCCAAGTTGTATAAAAATAAAATATAAAATATGTTGTTTGCGTGTCAGGTGCACAAGAAGACGTGAAGCAGTTCCTGAGCATGCAGCAGCGCGGCATGGCGCACCTCCTGGATACGGCGCGCAGCGACCTCGCCGCGCTCAACACCATCGCCGAGGGCATGGCCAAGCTCGTCCGAGCGTAGGGCGCGACATGCTTATGTACGTTACTGTTTTACCCAAAATACAAGTCAGATCGCCGGCAGACTCTTAGATGTGAGCGGGACAGAGCTATAAAGCGGGTCAGAGCTAAACTATACATTCGACTTGTGTCGGATATCAGTTTGCGATTTTCTGCGCAAACGAAAACAGACGATTATTTTATAAAAACGGGAAATTTTCACGTACCGTTAAATCGATGTAAGCACCGACATTGTTTCGACCTGTTTCGAGAGTCTTTATCAAGGTGAGTGAACGCGACGCACTCCCTCCAAGACCCGTTTAGCACTAATAACGGTACGTGAAAATTTCCCGTTTTTATAAAATAATCGTCTGTTTTCGTTTGCGCAGAAAAGCGCAAACTGATATCCGAGTATAGCACAAGTCGAATGTATAGTTTAGCTCTGACCCGCTGTATAGCTCTGTCTCGCTCACGTCTAAGAGTCTGCCGGCCGCGATTATGCCGTGAAATTGATTAACCAAAAACGGCGCAGGATTTTAGCGCGCGATTGCTATTGGTAGAAAGAAGTTTCCCGCGCTATAAAAATTGGTCTACGGCGCAGGTACATCGGGGCGACTTATATTTTGGGTAAAACTGTACTTTCATACTTTCCACTCTCTCGATGAGGATGAAATATTTTAGTATGAGTTGTTTATTTCAAACGTTCAATAATAACGATGAAAAAATAAATGTAAAGTAATCTTTGTTTCTTGTTTCTAATATCTTTAAACTTTCATACTTTTATCCTACTTTCTCTAAAAGTTAAAAGTTAAAATATTGTTGGATGAGTTGTTTATTTCTTACGTTTTCAATAATAAGGATGTAAAAATAAATGTAAACTGTCCTTAGTGTCTTTGTTTCTAATACAAGCCTAACCTATAGAACCTATAGAAGCTGGTACAAGCGTAATTTACAAGATATTATGCACGTAAATGTCATACTTTTGTTTATCTAACTCTCGAAAAGGATAAAATATTTTTTGGCTGATGTATTTCGTAAGTTCAATAATAAGGATGAAACAAATAAGTTACTGATACTAGTTTCTTGTTTCTAATACCTTTACCTATAGGAGCGGGTCAGACCGTACATTTCAGGATATTATGTACTATAATTTAATAATATTGTCTCACTTTCTCAAAAATTATGAAATATTTTTGTACGAATTGTTCTGTCATACGTTCAATAATTCAAGATTTATAAATGTTTCTAATATTTTTGTACGAATTGTTCTGTCATACGTTCATTAGTTAAAGATTTATAAATGTTTCTAATATTTTTGTACGAATTGTTCTGTCATACGTTCAATAATTAAAGATTTATAAATGTTTCTAATATTTTTGTACGAATTGTTCTGTCATACGTTCATTAGTTAAAGATTTATAAATGTTTCTAATATTTTTGTACGAATTGTTCTGGTCATACGTTCAATAATTAAAGATTTATAAATGTTTCTAATATAAGTTATTCAGAGCATAAATTACAAGATATTCTGTATCCAACTTTAATACTTTTTGTTTCTCGAAAAGGATGAAATATTTTTGTACGAGTTGTTTTGTCATACATTATTCATCTATGTAAATGTTTCTGATAGAAGCTGTTCAGAGTGTACAGTTTCAAGATGTACGTAACATTCATACTTGAATACAACTTTTTTGAAAAGGATGTAAATTATTTGTATGACTTTTTTCATATTCTATTAATTAAGGATTTATGGAAATGCATCTGGTCAGAGCGTTGATTTCAAGATATTACGTACGCAACTTTCATACTTTTATCTCAGTTACTTGAAAAGGATGAACTATTTTAGTGCAAGTAGTTTTGTCACACGGGATTACACCGGATATGTGTGCCTATCACAATGTTTGAATTTAATTTGTGGGGACAACGGGAATTATTTGTATCCCGATGGGATTAAAAAAGTGTTATTTAGTTTGTCAAATCCTAGTGTCCGCACTACTTTATAATAATGTATAAAATCTTACTCCTACTAATATTATAAACGCGAAAGTTTGTAAGTATGGATGTATGGATGGATGTTTGTTACTCTTTCACGTAAAAACTACTGGATGGTTTTTTGATGAAGTTTGGAATGGAGATAACTGGACTCCCGGAATAACACATAGGGCACATTTTTATCCCGATATTCCCACGGGATCGCGACTTACGCGGGTGAAACCGCGGGGCACTGCTTGCAATAAATAATACAATTTTGTATCGCATATTATAACTTTTTTGTTATATTATCTTCTATTCAGACCGACTCTTGGGGGAAAAGTACTGGTTCGAAAAGAGACACAAAATCGCCCCGCACATGTATGGGAATGTTAAAAGCGTTTTAAAAACTCTCACAAGGTCAAGGTCTCTCTCTGTCAAGGTCATCGTGATTCACATTGCTTAGCGTTTCCTTTTCGTTTGTTTTTTCAATTGCGCCTTGTCTAGAGTTCAGGATGGTTAACCAGTTTCTCAGTAATGTTCCTTTTTGTCGAGTTGTGCCACAGTTTAGATTCCTTTTTGTGCCACAGTTAATTCCTCAAAATAGTTCCTACATTGGTATGTATATGCATTTCGCTATCAGATAGGAAGTTAATCGTCTTGTCACGACTGTTTGTTGATTGATAAACATATGCTGAGTGCGATGAATGGTACACATTAGTGCTAATATTTGAGATGCTTTGTTTTCCTTAGTCATAGTCTTTAGGGCTTTGTACGATATCAGCCTGTAAACGACACCATCAGAAACAAGTATCAGATGGAATTTTGTATTAAAAATTCAAAATTTGAAAGGAGTCTCATATTTAATTTTAAAAACCTTTTTTATTTAGAGATTTTAATTTTGAAAAAATTACATAGCAGGTCAGGATATTATTTAAAACTTTATGTGGCTTGTAACACGTATTCTTATTATTTCGCTCCATCGAAATCCTCAACATGGGTCTTTTTGCGACTTATTAAATTAATATTAATTTTAATTTAAGAAATACCTACTACGTAATGCGATGGATTACAAAAAAATACTTTATTGGCATTGCCATCGCCACCTACTAGTGAATATTGAGTCAAATGTTAATTGATGTTACGTGAAAGCGAAATATATTAATAAAAATCAGAAAATCGGGTACTAGCTGTGCCTTTGTCGCACTGAAGTTCGAGCCTGATTACTACGACGTTACGGTCGATGTTTCTTCCAAAAGACGTTGGACCTGTTAAATTTGAGACTCACATCACCTTATTTATTAGAAGTCAAGGGCACCAGCTCAGCAAGGGTCCAAAATTTAACCTTCAAGGAACATAGCTGGCAAATTTGCCATCAAACAATTGAATAACGATTGTCATAAGTTTTCGATCCTTGAAATACCAAAAAATTATGACAATAGTTCGAGGACCAATTTGGCCGCCGGCCGCTATGTTCCTTAACGTTCATGATTAATTTGATTGTTTTATTTAATTTCTAATTTAATTCGTGGAACACAATAAAAGTTTGTAAAAGTATGTTTTAACTTATTTATTTAACTTTTGGTACTTAAATCTAAAGGCAAATCTGTGCGTCTGACTAGTTCCTCGATAGGTCTGCACTCCAACCTCTTGTTACATATTAAATTTAAAGGCATATCTTCATCAGGGCGTCTCTCGTCCTGTAAGAAAGTAATATCTTCGATCCTTTGCTCTTCATGTGTGAACACTTTCTCATTGATCGTCGGCCTTAATACTGGGTAGCTGATGTTTGAGTAGTAACTCCTATACGCGTGTTCGTACATCTGACTGTACTCGATATAGGACATCTCATCTGTCGGTACTCGTACAGGGTAGATTGGTTCTGGCCTTATGTATGTGACCTGTTCAATAGGAGCATATCTGACTGGAGTTTCTCTGATAGGTGATATGCTAGGTGGGTAGACCATTCTAGCGTGGGTCGGTGAAGTGTTCACTAAGCGTTCACTGCATTCCTTTGGAGAGAATGTGTCCGAGTCTGAGGATTCTCTTCTTATTTGTTCGGTGGTGAAATGCTTGTATGTTTTGACGTGTTTTCTAAGACTAGATGGGTCTGTGTACCTTTTGTTGCATCCAAGCACTTTGCAGCAGTAAGGCTTCTCGACTGCGTGCGTTCGTGTGTGTTTGAAGCGGTCGCTTGAGTTCGAGTAGGCTTTGCCGCAACCCTGTTGACAATGAATACAAATGTTAGCACAAAGTTGTTTGTATGGTGTGATTCGACTGGCTGATAAGAGATGATAGAGCATTTAACTGTATGATAATTTGTTTTATTTGTTTGCAGCTCAATTAACATTTTGATTAATTTAATTATGTCTCGCCGAACTTTGTGGCCGGTCTGAACATACCTAGATGGACATGACCTGTGAGATAATGCACTGTTCATAGGCAGAGGGCACTGCTTAACTTCAGGTGGGGCCTTCTACCTGGTTCGTTATTTCAAGTTGTATAAAAAAAACGTAGATATGCGTTTGTGATGTATAAGAAATATTTGTCTGTTTTTCAGAGTTTAAATAGTTTTGCGCGACCTTCATTATCTCTTCAGACCCCGAAATACACGAATACCATAAAAGTTTACGAACCCCTCAAACTAATTTTAGCTATCGGCATGTTCTGACTGTAAAATTGATAAGTATGTTGATATTTACCTCATAAGGACAAACATAGGGCTTCTCTCCAGAGTGCGAGCGGAGATGAATCTTCAGGTTCTCGGCTCTGGAGAAACTCTTGTGGCATTGGTTGCATGTGTGCGGCCGTTCGTTAGTGTGTGTGCGTACGTGGACTAGCATTTTATACCTGTAGACAAAAGGGCAGTTTTGTTAGAAATTTTGTACAAATATCCCATAAAAAGAAAAACAAAATTGGTAAAGCGAGCTTATTGAGATGAATCTAAACTTTTGTTCCACTGTTATCTATTGAAGTACCTTCTTTTAACATTCTGTTTATTTATGTTTTGTAACTACTTTCTACTAGCCTATAATATCAGCTAGCTATCTATTGAGGAGCTGCTTTGATAAATTCTTGATTATATCTCTTTGGCCTGGCGCATCCTCTCCACCCGCAATAACAAAGGCCTCCTGAATCTGAAACCGCGAGCCACAGCCCTCCAGGATACCGCCGCCTGATCATCATTATCAACAGTCTTTATACGTCCATTACTCGACGAGGCATCCTCCATAGAAGCCATGACGGTATTTGCTATGATCACCACGCTCAGCAGGCCGATTGGATCGCAGTATTGATGTTAATTAACATAAGTATATAGACGCTCTGCGACTGTGCCGTTAAATACAGCTGCGGACTTCACGGAACCGATATTATGTTCTAAATAGTTTTTTAACTGAATGGCTAGAAGAGCTCATGGGTAACCCAGCTGGTGTAACCCTTTGAAAGCACCTTTCACACACCTCCTAGCCGCGTACTGACACTGGGCCTTCACATCTAATGAATGTCTTTTTATTTTTTTATACTAATTGATTGACGGAACAAGCAGATGGCCCACCTGATGTTAAGCGGTAACCTCTGCCTATGAACAGTGTATTACCTCATAGGTCACGTCCACCTAGGACGCGCCCTATGTGGCATTGCACCGCGCCCGCCACCCTGAGACATAAAGATGAAAAGTCTCATGTGCCTGTAATTTCACCGGCACCCTTACCCTTCAAACCGGAACACATCAATGCGAGCACTACTGCTTTGCGGCAGAAATAGGTATGGTGGTAGTACTTCCCCGGACGAACTCTTTCACAAAAAAGCTCTACTACTACTAAAATGTATTTAAATTAAACACTTACCGTGCATTGAATCCTCTCTGCGGCCGGGCGCACCCCCTCCATCCACAGTAGAACAGTCCATCAGCGTGTGCGTGAGCGTGTGTGCGTGCGACGTGCGCAGAGAGCCTCGCGACGCTCTCGAACCCCGCGCTGCACCCCCGCCAGCAGCACACCCCCTCGGGGCTCTCCCCCTCGGTGCGTTCCGGCGAAGAACCACCTGACGAGTCATCGTCTTCCAACTGTAAAGAATCCTAATGTTAGTATGATGCAATTGATCAGGAACCTGCATTTGTTTATTTAAGGTTTTCGGTTGCGGGTTCGCCGGTTCGGAACAAATATTTGTGCGATCGCAGATATTTGTTCAGGGTGTTCTGGGTATTTTCTATGTATAATAAAAAATATCTATCTATGTAATATATTGTATTAATATATCAGTTATCTAGTACCCATAACGCAAGCTCAGCTTAGCTTGGGGCTAGATAATGTTGTGTGAACTGTCCAGCATTATTTATTTAGTTATTTTCAAGGTCAATAAAAACCTGGAAATAGTGCCAGGCTACGTGAATTAATAAACAAATTGGTGAAATATTATGAAACAGAAAATGCACAATTGCACATTGTTTAATATCTAGTTTTATTTTATAAAAATGGATGAGAAGAACCTACAAAATTGCGGTTACTGGGACACTCTTATTTAAAAACAAGTTCAAAATAATGGTTAATGATGAAAAGATCACAATTCGCACCTGAGGTGGTAGCGGAGGCAACGGCACAGGCCTCGCCAAGTACGGAGCGAACCTCTCAGCCGGCATCCATCTCTGCACCCTACACCCGACATTCGGCAACTCCTGCCTCCAATGCGGAAACACTAACATTTTAAATAAATACTAAGTATTTTACTTTAAAAACAAAAGTTTTAGTTGTGGTCACCGCGCGGTCGCGACGGACAATGGTGCGCAGAGCTCGGCTCGCCTACTTATAAAACGTCTCGGTGTGACAACACGCTGATAAGGATACGTCCCCTGCGAACACACAGTGTTTAATTTCGCCGTTTATGCCAAAAATATCGTAGGTTTTGTATGCTAGAGGAAAGTTTTGGGTTAACTGGAGTGATATCTATAAGAATACTGGCAATTTGTGATGTTTTTGGTGTGGAAATCGCCAAGTTTGGTCGGTTAGACTCGTGTGGGCTTATCAGAAGCCGCTTGGCTCGGCCGCTGTCCGGTTATTACCGGTGCGATAGACCGTGGTTCAATAGGTGACTGATATCGTGTCGGTGTGAAGCGACCTCTTACTGGTTCTGTTTACGAACTCATTGCTTCAGCCTTCGAGACACTGTTGTTTTGAACATATCTTTGTAGATAAATTGTGGTCGAGATTTATACAGAAAATGTTATGCAATTTAGTTTCAACATGTCATCTTGACTAGCATGTTTTTACCATACATACTCATACTTTACGCCGCAGGATTCTCAAAAGCTTTCCAGGGATTTCCACCTGTACAACCCTAGTTCGCTTTGCTCTCTTTGGACGCTCGATATGGTTAGGTAGGTACTCTGTAGGTAACTCTGCCTTGAAGTGATTGCATGTTAGTTAATCACCATAGCCATCCATACAGACATGATGTTTGAACCCTTTTAGATGTAAAGACTTCAGATAATTTCATCGATGTCTAGACTTGATAAGGGAAAAAGTAGGTACCAAAATATAATAATAATGAGGTTATTTTTGTAGTTTTCGCCATAGGTGCTTATCTCATTATCTATTGCCACACATTTTGATGCAAATTGCAGAGAGTAACCGAGTTCCACAGACCATATACCAAGATAGACACCGCAAACACGTAAATTTGTATGAAACCAAGCGTGCCTTTTTATTTTGCACCTAGTTTGCAACGAAATATTTACATTCGCACCGCTACCTGATTTCTAAGAATTTTTATAGTTCGTTGAGGCATTTTTCTATTAACATCCGACGTGCTATCGCGAAGACAGGCACATTGCGTAAGCTTTCGGACAGGCAAAGTAGGTGCGCTTGCGGTGTCTATCTTGATATAGGCCTGTGCAGAGTTCTTTTATTTCTACTAAAAAGAGGCGATTCTACGCACGGAAGTCGAACAGGAGCAGAACTCCGCTGCCTGTTTCTTCCGGTATATCCGCTGTTCCGTCCCGAACTACCTTTCATCATAGTTTTTTTGGATTCAGTAGTCAAAAACCCTCATAGTTTCGCCAAGACCGTCTGTCCGCGATTTAGCTCAGAGCCTCTTAGCACTAGAAAGCTGTAATAAGACATGGTTACCTATACATATAAATCACGTCAACAAACTGGTAAAATAAACTCTTGAATAATTTATTTTGGTTTACGGGAATTGGGGATGTTTTTTTGTCTGGCCTTGGTGGCGTTGCGGGTGTGTTTTTTTTTTAAATTTAAGCTTTATAGTGCTAATTTTTGAGAGTCAAGAGCTCCCTCCCGCCCCTGCCAGGTAAAATGTTGTTTTTGGATATGTGAAAAAATATATGAATAGGTATATGTTACGGCTAATAGCTGACATGCGGTTACACCTATGTAGGTCTAGTCGACTACAACTAACGCAAAACAGATTTTTGATGTTAAAAAGGCTATTAAAATAGAAGCCCCCATTTCGATGGACCAAAGACATTAGAGGTCTCAGCAGGGTCTAAGACTGTTCGTCGTGGCATTCTATGAGGGAGGCCTATGACCAGCAGTGGACTTCTGTAGGCTGATGATGATGATATTACCTCAAATGAAAGGTAATTTGATTCTCTGTATAGAATCAGTTTTTTTTTTTTATGCTACTTGAATGACGGGACATGCAGATGGCCCACCTGATGTTAAGCGGTAACCTCTGCCTAGGAACAGTGCATTACCTCATAAGTCACGTCCACCTAGGACGCACCCTATGTGGCATTGACTGCGCCCGCCGCCACCCTGAGATATAAAATTGAAAAGTCTCATGTGCCTGTAATTTCATCGGCACCCTTACCTTTCACACCGAAACACAGCAATGCGAGCACTACTGCTTTGCGGCAGAAATAGATATGGTGGTAGTACTTTCTCGGACGAACTCTTGCACAAAAAAGCGATACTACTACTAAAACTAAAACTCTACTATTTCAGACTGAAGAGAATACTAAGGTTGGATCTCGTACTATCTCGCTAAGCAGCCAATATACAATGCTTTATGTCATCAACAGATCATTTAACATGTCTAGCGCATCATCAAACTTCAGATCATCCGACAACCACATGAAACTTCTCAAGCCAATCCCTAAAATTGTCGTAATACAGGTTCTGGCAAGATAGTGAGACTCAAGGAAAGTACCCTTTCTGTTGTAGACTAGTGTAGTATTATTTTATCTGTGGTTGTAGTTAGAGAGAGGTTTGTTCTTAGGTAAGATGAATTTTAAAGAAACCAAAACTATTTATTTTTTATTTTCCTAAAACGATCAACATATTTTTTTAGAAATGTAATTTATCAGGCTGACTGCATTATTTTTCAGAAATGCAAAAACGCAGTTTTATTTTTGTTCATTAATGTTTCTTAAGAACACACCTCTTTAACTACAATAGAAAAGGTACTAACCCTGAAAGTCCCATTATCTTGTCACATCCTGTATAACAGATAGGTGGAAGGTAATCATAGTGATCGGAAAATTTGGGCATGATACCTACTGAGTACTGGTACCTATAGCGTGGCTTGGTCGAGGGCCGCTCGTGGTGGCCTTATCTTATCACGTGAAATCGTCTACCGGGTAGGTGTAGGAGCAAACCGCACGCGTTAGATAGCCAACACCATATCAAGATAGTTTCCTCGATTTGATAATGATGTCACTTGCAAAGTCCATTGTAACCGGACATTAGATACACTTATAGCGATTTTTGGAAGGTCATGAGAGGTAGATTCTCGACAGTGAGGAGAATCGAATAGTGAACGAATAGAAGAGAAAGCAAGCACGTCCCTTTTCATTACTACTATACCTACGAAAGTGGTGTGTCCGGTCTATGATTAGACCCTTCCGTCTCCTCCCATGGATGTCGTAAAAGTCGACTAAGGGATTACCCGGACTAGTTAGTAAGATTTGTCCTGGCTGCTAGATTACCAAGGAATGTTATTTACCGGAAGAAAGCGTTCGCCGAGTCAGTCATGAGAAGCAATGACGGCGTTGAGCTCACCACTTGTCACGTCTATATTCCCACGGTGAAAAGAGGCCTTTTGAGGCTCTGCCTACCCCTTTCGGGGTAAAAGGTGTGTATGCATAAGTTATACTCCACGGCAATCTTTGTTTGTTGGAAACATAAATTATTAACTACGAAAGAAAATTGACTAACTAACTTATGGCAATAAAATAAATTTTTCTCGCAAAAAAACTTGTATATTAATTTGAAGATTTTTGTATCAGAATAAATCGATTTGTATTATTTGAAACAAGTTTTGTTTTGGTTTTCTGTCTAAAACTCCTATTTATTTGTTTTGATATAGTTTTCTTTGAATTTAGATAAAAAATATAATTCTGCGTATAAAACAAAACCCTTGAAAAAAAAATATCAGTTGGACAGAAACACATTCTCTTGAAGATAAAAAATATTTCAAAACCTTTTTTTTTCTCAATTGAAGTACCTTATCGTTTTCATCTAGGTATATAGTATATAGTATATATGTATATAGTAAGATCTCCTTTAATCTTTGGAGAGGATAGAAAGAATATGCCTATGGGCCTATAGCCTATAGACCTCCACGAGTCTGCAGATACCTACGTCGCGTGTGCAACTGGAAAGTCGAAAAGAGTCGATGGCAGACACCCACTCTTAGGCGTCCATACATCGAAGCAACCTTGAAAAGTCTCCAGTTTTCTCGCAACGGCAGAAGCTCTCCTGGCCTCGTCGAGAACCCTGGGCTTGAGAAATATCTCCCACCAGTAGACTACATGGAACCGGCTAAAGAGCTCCCAAGTCCCAGAGCACGAGCTACTTTATTTTATTTATGTGGTTCATTCAACAAACAGCAACGCTTATGCAACACTATAAAGTAATCTTAAATCTTGTACGTAATTCTAAAAGTGCAGCCAGCAACGTTGTACACGGGTTACGTAGGTACCTATACAAAATTAGGGCAGGTAACAAAATAGATCCCTAGGCATAAGTTTTTTTTTTTTTTAGTTTATGCTACTGATTGACTTAACAAGCAGATGGCCCACCTGATGTTAAGCGGTAATCTATGAACAGTGCATTACCTCATAGATCACGTCCACCTAGGGCGCGCCCTATGTGGCATTGCACTGCGCCCGCCACCCTGAGACATAAATATGAAAGTCACATGTGCCTGTAATTTCACCGGCAACCATACCCTTCAAACTGGAACACAGTAATGCGAGCACTACTGCTTTGCAGCAGAAATAGGTATGGTAGTAGTACTTCCCGGACGAACTCTTTCACAAAAAAGCTCTACCTAAAAAATGTAGGTACAAGTATACAAAATTAGGGCAGGTAACAAAATGTAAAATAAGTAATAAAGTAGTTTTTAGCTTAGAGATTATAAGCAAAAGACGTCGTTGCATAGTGATTGGATGATTTCCTTCTGGAATGACGTTCCATTTGAACTTTGCTCCATTTAGATGTCAATTATAATCTACCTCGGGACCAAGTGGGTCGTTGCAGGCTCAACTAAGCTAATGGTATGTTGACTCTCCGATATGAATCGGAGAGACAGCGACACGCTGTGAATGTGGCATGCATCCTCAATCCATAGCACATCTTCTAATTGCCCATTGTGTCGAACTGTGTGCAGCTACCCAGATCTATAGATGTGGCTATGGCGTCGCAAAATTTGAAGATAAGTAGGTAGGTATAATACCTAAGTAACCTAACTATTGACGACCTCTGTAGCGCGACGGGCGAAGGTTCGCCTGCGACGCAGTAGGCTGCGGGTTCGATTCCCGCCTCGAAACAAATATTTGTACTATCTGCCGACATTTGTTCAGGGCGTTCTGGGTATTTTCTATGTACCTATAGTAAAATATATCTATCTATGTAATGTATTGTATTAGATATATTCAGTTATCAAGTACCCATAACACCAGCTCTGCTTAGCTTGGGGCTAGATAATGTTGTGTGGACTGTCCAGCACTGAAGGTAAAACTTAGATTTTTATAATCCAAGTAGAGCAAGTATTATCGTGTAATATATAAAATAACCTATTTATAATAAGTACTCTAGTGTCCGCCCGCAGCTCCGCTCGCGTTTTACCAGGATAAAAAGTAGCCCGATCCAGGTCGTCATAATCTATCTGTGTACCAAATGTCATCAAAATCAGTTCAGCCGTTTCGGCGTGATTGAGTAACAAACATCCAAACATCGTAACTTTGTCATTTTAGTGGGCTAAATGGTATTCCCCTCAACACGGAAATGTGATTAGGTAAGTACTATATTGAAATGCGACCGAAACATTTGAACGCATAGAGGTACCTGCAATGCTCTGAGTTTGAACGATCTAAAAATAATTAGCAAACCTCAAAATTAAAAAAAAATTAAAAAATGAGAATTTGGGCTGGAATTTTCACTCTTTCCTATGATATATAACGTAACCTACTCCACGCCATAGATCGAAAGTAGTCTGTTAAATTTTTTATTGGGAGTAGAATAATAATTTTCAGTCAGTTCACAATTCAGTCTCGATTCGGTCAACATTCAGAGTATGAAAATTTGTCTTCAAATATCAAGCGCCTGATGCTCTCAAAATGAGCACGAATACTTTTCCTTAGCACGCAACCCACCAGTACTCGTGAATAAAACTCCGCGTCATTATCTACTTTGTCAGGTTTTAAACTGGCTGAAGTGGCTGATTGTGTTATCAATGTGTCGGCAAGCACCTACGTCTGGCTGTGTGCGTGCGCCGGCGGCGGCCCCCTGCGGCCGGCTCGTGTTCCGCTTTCCACCGGTTCGCTTATCACTTGCTGTTTGTCGTCTACTCGCCACTGATAGCGTTCAAGTTAATGAAGGACTCAATTTGTGACAGTTATTGTGGCTGATTAAAATAACTAATGTTTTTCCAAGTCTAGAATAATGCAACGTATCGCACGCTGTCCAAAAATAGGTACAACCATCAAATCTAAAAACGAACAAGTATAGAAGATAGAGAATCATTGAATGGAAAAGAAAAGGCAACTTTTCTTTAAGACGATGTGTTAACATTTTGGGAGTCGTTGCGTTACATGCTCACTCAGTAACAGTAAAGGTTACAAACTTGATGTTAATACAGTAGGTAATTACTTGAGGATGTAATCTAATCATAGACAACACGATTGGTGAAACTTTTCACGACAGCTTTAGTTTTTGAAATTGGTCCTCCTAAAACCCGTTTTAGGTCCCGCCTTCTATTAGATAAAAAAATTAAGCGTAAATTTTTGTATACCATTCAGTAGGTAGGTAATCACATTACTTAGATCAATACAAGATAATTTATTTTGTTTATTTGCTACTTTAGAAGCAAAACGTAGTTTTATCATTTGTCGCTTACGTCAATTACTTCCGAGCTGAATAAATCTATACCGCATCTCTTCCCGGGTTCAAGTGAGCAATAGCGCTGTCACTTTCTCGCAGCTATTGTAGACTCCGCCCATTCGGTATTTTAACATATTGCCAAAACGAGAGGTGTTATATTTTGTTAATTAAAATTTGGCCATAGTGTGTCACAGTGTGTGTATGTCTGTCTGTATTTATGTTTCTTTGCTGTCACGTAGCTCCGAAACGGGTGCCCTGATTTCAATGCAGTTTTTTATATAAAAGATGGTGTTTCGTGGTAATTGGTGCAGCCGATTCCAAGTCCGCCAGGTTTAAAAAAAGGGACTCGGTCTTTTTTGCGACTAGAAGTTCAGTTTGAGCTCAAAATGTTCTTGTCCGGCTCCAGAGTGATGTGACCAGCAAAGGATGAACAGGGTCTATGGTACTAATGAACATGAATTAAGGCGCTATAGGATCAACCAGTTTCACCGAACATTTTTATTTGAGGCGAAGAAGGCGAGTGCAAGCTCTGATACCGTGATTTTGTGTATTTTTATTTAAATATAAAAATGCCCTTGAGAGTTTTGTAAAATTTTGATGATGACTTTACTAACTTAAAATTTCAATTCTAAAAAGGTGGTACTTATCTTTGTTTTTTTTATCGAGTGAAGTAATTCAAATAGTGTATTGAATTAATGATTTCACTAGATAAAAAGTTTAAGAATACCATATATTTTTTTCTTCTTGAAAACTGTAAGTACTCTTATCAAATACTTACAAATTCTACAGCTCATTATAGACATGTTGTGAACCTATTGCGCCTTAAGATGACATGACATGTCTTCCTCACGCAGACTCCAGGGTCTGATGATGGATGACCAGCACACCATGAATAGGATCTAGGGTGCAACGGATGCTCCGATTTCTATGCGGTTGTATTTGTATGAAAACTATGGGGCATAATGTCCAGCAGTTGACTTCTACATTCTGAAGATACTGCTAGCTCAGTGACTGGCAGGCTGGCAGCTAATGTTTGCGTATGAGACATTACCATCCGAAACGGAATTTTTTAGCTGTTCATAAGGCAAAACGTATGACTAACTGATTTCCAGTAAAATTCACCCACGGAGTGATAGGTAGGTATTTGTAGCCCGTTTCTGTCGCTGCGGGGGATGAATGTTATTTCAATCGTATTCGGTGTAAGTACCTGGGTAAATGGAGAGATTGAGGCACTGTTCAAAACTTTGACGTGAGAGACTGTCATCTTTGTCTCAGAGTGGCGGGCCCGTTCCCGCCACAGCCATACCATATAGGTCACGTCCACCTAGGACGCGCCCTATGCGGCATTGCACTGCGCTCACCACCCTGAGACATGAAGATGAAAAGTCTCATGTGCCTGTAATTTCACCGGCACCCATACCCTTCAAACTGGAACACAGCAATGCGAACACTACTGCTTTGCAGCAGAAATAGGTATGGTGGTAGTACTTCCCGGACGAACTCTTTCACAAAAAAGCTCTACCTACCTACTACTACCACAGAATATATACACTACTACTAAAAGTTTCCAAAAGGTCAGATTTTCTTATGGTCATATTTTTATATTTAAAATGGTCAGACTGCGAAATGTCATCGAATATTTGTATCGAAAGTCGAATAAAAAATAGATTCCGTTGCACATTTTACAACTTCATACTGTGTAGAGAGTAACAACAGCTCAATCGAGCGAGGCTAAACTGGTTCAAAATTCAGTTGCAAGATTTGACGGACACATACATTGCAAGTTTAAATTAAAAAGGATGAGTTTGTCATCACTTCACGCCGGATCTTGCAAGTACCTCCTAACAGGTCAAAGAGTGCATAGGCAAATGCTTTCACAACACATATTATATATTGGCACATTGCTATCAGTAAAGGGCAGTGGTCAACAGGACCGCTACGGGTGGTTCAATCCGGTTGGCTGCTATCATTGCATCGCGCACGTGAATCATGTGTTTCATCATCGTATATATTCTTAGGCCGGACATTCGTATATAAATAATTATAAGAATGCGTACCTACCTATGCGATTCAGAGGTAGGTACACAGAACATGATCTAACTTGAAGGCATCGTGGGCCATAGTATGTCACGTAGTCCTTCCACCAACTTCCTGCACCCTTGGTCCATCAACACACAGCGTTATCCAGTTTGTGGTCGCCACTCGAGAAGCTATAATGTATTCCCCTGACCTACACCTGAGATACACATGTCTGCCGCATGTCGGAAGATCCCGGTAACAACAAGTATGAAGTATTATTAGGTACCTATCCATATTTTTTTTAGGGTTCAGTACCAGAAATGTTACCAATGGAACCATTATAGTATCACTTTGTTGCCCTTCTGTCTGTCAAGACCCTTTTTCTCAGGAACGCGAGGAGGTAACAAGCTGAAATTCATAACAAAAACTCAAGTCTAAAGTCCCTTGGAGCTGAAAAAATCAAACTTCTAAGCCAACGCAATCAAAAGATACAGCCGTTTATGCTGCAAATTTTCGACACTCGCAAGGGAATCATAACCTACAGGGTACTTGAACTCAGAATGGTACGAAGCAAAGTCTTCATATCAAATCAAATCAAATCATTTATTTGCTAATTTATTTGTCTTATAGCAAAGTTAAAGGAAAAATTGCGAAAAGCATAACATTTTAGTTACATTTTAAACTTACTAACTTACTTATTTTTTTCCTCATGATGATTTCATATAGCAATAAAAATACCATAACTTTTACTTATATACCTACAGATTTGTTCTGAACCCTCGGTGCGCGAGACCGACTCGCACTTGGCCGGTTTAAAAAAAAACAACTGACTTCATAGCTTTCAATAACAAGTCTGATGCGCATTTTGACTGTTTAATTAAGTCTGAAATTCAGTATTATCTTCTAACTCCTAATCGATGAGGAGTGCTGTGGGTTTCATCATCAGCGGACGAGCATGAGATGATGACTCCTAGACCTGAAAAAGCTATGAAAAGGTAACATACTGTACGTGCCATTAATTTAGGAGGACTTGATTTATCTGAGATTCCATCATCAGATCCTGACTTGGTGGATATGGGACTACCTCGGAAGTATACCCGTTCAAACATTTTTTTAATTCTTAAGCGTCTCTACCTTACGGACAGACTGACAACAACATTAATGTTAATGTTAAAGAACTCCCTTTTCCGCATTCGAACTCTATTGGTGGTCCATTATGCGTGAGAGTTGTCTGACTAGGTAGTTAGCCAGCCTAACTCCGTCCAGAAGTAGGTACAGAAGTTTCCTGGGGTCTTCGCAAGCTTGGCGGAGTGACCTCGGGTTGTTGAGGATTTGTTTACGTTGTTCTGCTACGCCCACACATTCCAGGACTACGTGGGCAGCCGATTCTTCTTCGGTCAAACACTCTCTGCAGAGTGGGCTGTCTGTGGCTCCGATGTTGAAGAGACGTTTTTTCAGGAGACAGTGTCCTGTGAGTGTCCCCACGATGGTGCGAAGGACAACAACATTATCCTATAATGGTCCCGTTGGTTTGCGCGTTCAATCAATCAAAAAATAATCCTCTATGACGTGTTTATAGATCCTATAGAGTAGACTTTCATTAATACCTTTAAAGGTGACACTTTGATTACGCTATTGATAGCCAGATATATTTAGCGAGCGATAGGTACCTAGTCAGACACCAATCTCGGTGCTCGGGGAGTACGATGGCTGGCGATAGCCTGATTACGATAAGGAAACGTCTAATCCTGCGTTTATATCTGAAAGTTTGTCATGAACACAGTCATGCGTAGTAAACGTGATAAATGACGATCAAGATTTAAACTAAGGCAAGATATGAACATGCCTATGCGTGATTGAGGCCTGATCATGAATGTCCACTCGCAGGATGGCTAAAGAGGGCTATAGAGTTCTAACTGCTGGGGCATATTCTTGCCGTAGATACTTAGGCCCGTATTAGGTGTCATTCCCAAAAACCCCACGTAGGGTACTTGGGATTTTTCAAACGTAAATATTTCCTTGAAACCCCACCGCGCGATCACTCATTCAATCGATACTAGATCAAGCCGTGGTAGGTATATCTGTTTGTCTGTAGATCAAGCTCAGCTATGAGAACGACCTTGAGAACACCAAAAATTTAATTAATCTGTGGGAATTTTGAAATGGGACCGCTAGGATTTGAGTTGGGAAATCTTAGATTAATTTCAGGAGAAGTAGTAGTAGAGCTTTTTTGTGAAAGAGTTCGTCCGGGGAAGTACTACCACCATACCTATTTCTGCCGCAAAGCAGTAGTGCTCGCATTGCTGTGTTCCGGTTTGAAGGGTAAGGGTGCCGGTGAAATTACAGGCACATGAGACTTTTCATCTTTATGTCTCAGAGTGGCGGGCGCAGTGCAATGCCACATAGGGTGCGTCCTAGGTGGACGTGACCTATGAGGTAATGCACTGTTCATAGGCAGAAGTTACCGCTTAACATCAGGTGGGCCTCTTGCTTGTTCCGTCATCCAAGTAGTATAAAAAAAAAAAAAAAAAAGGCTAACTCATCGAAGGTGTTGAAGGTCTGCTCAATAAGCCAGCTCTTGGATTGAATATGTATGTATCCGGTTGCAGACTGCCAAACCCATGACATGCGTCAGTTTGTTGGTACCTGGTAGGTATTCTGTGGATCAACAGGTCACACTTGGTGGACAGAAAATAATACTAATATTCCGTGATATAGCCCTGATAAGCGATAAGAAGACGTGTACCTGCGTCTGAAAGTTCGTCAGAGCAGACTAGCGATCACGCGGAGTAAACGTGAAGATTAACTTTAAAATACCTACGTGTGAAGAAGAAGGTAGGACCTCACTATCAGCCTTAGAGCATTGCATTGCAGGCCTCCGTACCGGAGGCTTTGACATAAGATGACCACGCAAGTTTTTTTTTTTTATTCAATGAAGTCTTAAGGATTATATTGAATCGTCTTTTTAAAAAAAAAACTGGTCAAGTGTGAGTCGGACTCGCGTGGAGAGGCTTCCGTACAAGCATGCCATAGCAATTATTCTGTGACCATAGTAACAAATAGACCAATTGAACTTAGTTAGTACCTAGTCCACGGTGAAACGAAACCACATTATTGTACACAATTTCTCTTCAGGAATATTTTTCGTCGGAGTTTTAAGACGTAGGTACTTGTACTAATATTTATTCTGTGACGTAGGTAAGTAGGTATAGCGAAAATAAACGAATTCTGATTTTGGGGGTTAATTTTGGGCGAAGTTTAAAATATAAAATACCAGCTGTAACTCGCGACTTCGTACGCGTTATATTATTTGGAGTACAAATACCTAAGTATATGGATTGACTGTGTTTTCTATGGCAGACTTCTACCTCATAGATAATCCAGTTGATCTATATAAGATTTTATTATAACGTAGGTAATGTGTAGGCACTTTTATTTTATTTTGTTATTAGTTAGTTGTGAATAAATTAATCTATCTTGGAGTTAACCCAATTATTTGAATTATAGCACAGATAAAAGAATACTATACATTATAGGTAATGTAGAAATGAAGACTAGTCATTTTGCATCTTCATAATAGCACAGACTATTTTTTTTAAATCATTCAAAATGAAAAAACGTTGTTTTTAGGGTTCCAAAGGGTAAAACCCTATTACTAAGACTCCGCTGCCCGTCCGTCCGTCTGTCACCAGACTTGTATTTCATGAACCGTGATAGGTAGTTAGACAGTTGAAATTTTCACAATGATGTACCTATTTCTGTTGCCGCTATAACAAGAAATACCTACTAAAAAACAGAATAAAATAAATATTTAAGGGGGTTTTTATAGATAATGGTAGTTCATGCGCGAGTCCGACTCGAACTTGGGCGGTTTTTTTTTTCACTATTAGTATGTTCTTTCTAACTATAAAAATTAAATTTATAGGTTTCTACTTTTTGAATGACAAAGTTGAGATTTATGAAGTGTTGCTTGATTTTTTAAATGTGTGTGTCTCTACCAAGAAGCTTGAATTTGGGTAGTCGTCTCTAGTTTTTTGATTGTCGCAATCATGGAAGGTAGCAATCGCCACGGTATCCGGATTTCTACGTCAAAATATGCTCAAATCTGGCTAAAACGTAATTTTCTCTTCACTCTTTCCAATTATATATAGATATATATATATAACACCATAGATACAACCTAATATATATCGAGATATATAACACTATTCTCCTCTAATCGATAGTCACCATAAAACGAAAGAAGAGTAAATTGTTAAATATGAGGGAGCAGAATACCAATTTTCAGTAAATTCACAATTCAAATTGAATTCGAGAGAATTTAAATTCACTCGATTCGGTCAACATTGTGTGGATTTAAAATAATTACCTTCGAGAATTGACCTTTATATTGGCGCGTGACTCGTACCTATAGGTCTTGGCAGTCCTACGGTAATAGACAACATTGTAGCCAGAAGATGATGGGAGTAGGATATGGCAGTGACGAATGGTGACTCTATTATCCCTAGTGGTATCTAGAGCTCTACGACTAAAATAACAAACTACATTGTCTGCCCGATGGTCATATACGACACTTATGGATTGCCCGCGACATCGTCTGCTTATACTTTTCCATAAACTGAATTTCTTGAATTCCTTTCTCAGTGCACCTCTAAAGGAACGCACAGGAAGGACTTGCAGTTTAGGCTGTGCGTTGATAGTCAGTCAGTCAGACACGCAACGATTTTATATATATTGATGATTTGGCATGTCGGCCACCATTACCAGTAGAGCAGATGTGCTAAATATATAAAAGCTAGATGCGACCCAAACTGTCCGATGGCTACTCGCTGTCGAAGCACACCACTGTCCTACTGTCCAGTTACTATGACGTCTAATGCGGCAGCTGTCCATACAACACATCGAGCACTCTGCTACGGAGGCCGCATTGCTCTAACATACAACATGACAGGAATCCCTCCTCTCCGGAATCAAGAAACTCACAAAAAAAAGCCTTTTTAAACTCCCAAACAAAAATGAAAAGGGAACTCACCATAATCCAAGCCGGATCTCTTCACAGCCGACTATCCAATTTTTTTGTTGAAACTTTTTTATTTTTGTAATTCCCAATTAGTCAGCTGTGAGTGACTGCACCAACCGGCCATCAGCGACTGCTGAGAGTTTTCCCGCCAAAATAAAGCTGTTTCGACCACACGCGAACTACGCCAAAATAAAAACTCTAAAATAGCCATCGCGATCCGCGGCTAAATTAAAATAGTTGCGTACGCATTGACGTCGGCCGTATCCCGATTTTCCCCCCAACAGAGTTTTCTTTAGGGTGGGCAAAGTGAGCTGATTTACAGGTGCTCTCTGGGAGATTTACTTCAGATATTTTTGTCATTTTTCTCTGTGGAATTAGTCAAGAAACGTTCATGGAACGTATTATTTAGGCGGGCAACGATTGGCTTATAAAGAGTCATGGCAAAAGTGTAACCGCGCTTGCAAACCTACATTAAAGAAATATAATTCGATAGTACAAGAATAGCTTAATAAATTCCCATCATTATATTTTCTATAAAACTAGGTAAGTGAAAAATCAAATAAACTTTTGAGAATATTGATCGGGCCAGTAAAAACAGCACAATAATGGCATTATTGGGGTTTTAAAAAAAAAAATGAAGATTTTTTCCCGGAGTATTGTACTTAAACTGATGCTGGACAACTATTAAGATAATCTCAAAGTATCTAATAACCAGTGGTCTCAGGTGGACTCTATTTCGAATTTTGGGTACACCAATATTCTCAGCTTCGCCATGACTCCAAGGTGCCGATGATCCAGGGATCACCTCACCTGCCTACACTTAGTGTGCTCATTTCCATATTAGTGTAGGTACGCGTTGACGTCGGCTGAATGCTTCTACCAAAGTAGGTAAAATGCTGAATGCGTGTTTATCCCACCATCTGAATTTTCTTTACGTTCTAAACAAGGAAGATAGTTAGATTTAGATGCGCTCCGGGTACATATAGGTACCTATACCTATTACTAGCGTAGCTCCATGTGATAATGTACCTACCTACTAGGTAACGAGTTTACATTCGTAATTTTTCCATTAAGTTTCATGTTAAGGTACGGAATAAGTTAACGTGATCTTTAAACTCATTGTCTGTCGCTATCATATCTATTTAATCCGAAAACTATCAGTTATCACAGCCAAAGTTCACTTCCTCGAAAATTTCTTATTAGATAGGTAAGTTGGAATGAACCTTGGACTTTTGACTTGTCGTATACGTGTAGACTTTTGCTAATGCAATAATAAGTGTGTAAGTATTTAATTTGCTACATAAGTGAGCGGGTAGGTGCGATAGAGAATATCTAGAGAGATTCATATTTTCCGAGTCGAAAAATTATAATTTGTTTTAGTCGTGGTGATTCTAGGATAAAATTTAAACTATACATTCATTTTAGATGTTTATAGGCGAGGTCTCAATATTAACTCTATGGGTCGGCTTTCATACGTCATCATCATCATCAGCCTACAGAAGTCCACTGCTGGACATAGGCCTCCCCCATATAATGCCACGATGGAGGCGGTGAAGACGAACTTTCCTGCGACCTCTATAATGTCTTTGGTCCGTCAAAAGGAAGGCATTCCTCTTTTGCGTCGTCCAGTTTGTGGTCGCCACTCGAGTACCTTTAGAAAGAAAGAAAGTTTATTTTTCCCAACACCCAGCCAACACACACATATAACACAAAAACAATTAACAAAAAAAAACGAGTTTACAATGATACGAGATGAAAATCAACGCTGCACTAAACTTAGGTCTGGTGCAGCATATTCTGAGACATGGACCTGTTTGACCCCACACAACACATATTGATGCCTTTCATTCTGTATTCTTGCCTTTCCTTTGAACTTACCAAGTAGCATTATTACTTTTGAAACTATATTAACTTTTCTTCTGCAGCGGTTATCAGTTCTGCGAGCTATATGGCCTGCCTATTGCCGTTTCAACTTGCTAATTGTGGGAGCTATGTCGGTAATCTTGATTCTTCTACGGATCTCCTCGTGTCTATCCGTCTTCAGGATCAGAGCACAGATGCAGACAGGGTGAGACAGGGAGATGCTTTTTCCCCGAAACTGTTCACCTCTGCATTGGAGGATGTTTTCATAGTACGAAACACGACCGCTTGCGGGCAAACCAGTCAAAGAAAATCGCTGCCGATTTTGGCACCGAAAAACTGACCGTTATTTATCAGGTCATTCGCCCTGTCCTTACGCTGGTAACATTATATGACGTTATATCTATATATATATAAAACAAAGTCGTGTTAGTTACACCACTTGGCTGAACATTGGTGGGGAGGTAGCTTAGAACCAGGAGATTGACATAGGGGGGAGGGGTAGGAGGTTCACCGGGGGCTAATCGTGCGAAGCCGGGGCGAGTCACTAGTTAGTCATATTCAACATCAGTGGCGAATACATCACTCACTTTCATATGTATGTGGGTGCTGGGTACATAAAGGTGTATGTCCGATGATAACTTTGGCACCGTTGATTTAATTGCCATGAAATTTGGTAGTTAGATTGGTAATATATACCAATGGGTACAATCGGTAAAGGATTCGTTGAGAAAGGGGAAAATATCGAAACATCGCGAGATTCTACAAAATCCAGGAAGGTAAGTAGTCATTTGTTATAGATTGTAGAATCAGATTTTAAGCCACCGTTCTATGTCGTGCAATTAATTCCAGTCCACCCCAAGGTTGTCTGGAAGAGATCGCTTATAGTGATAAGACCGCCCATTGATTATGAATTTTATAAATAGCTTATTTTTTGTGTTTAAGAGGAAACACAAAGGGCTAGAGAATAAAAAAATAGGTATTTGTAAAATCTATTGCTGTCGCGCAGACCTCAAACCTCCCCCCGCAGAGCGTGGTAGAGACAACTGCAGCTTGGATCGACAATACCTATTAAAAGTACATAAAATCAACGATTCGTAGTCCCCTGATTCCTTCTCCAAAACTTGTAATTTTATTTTTTATTAAAAATAAAAGAAAGTTTTAGCCGTGTTCCTATGGTGCAAACATAACTAACTAGTTACGTCTGCACCATTAATGGGGCAAGTCAATGGTGCAAACGTAACCGGGGGCCTATGATTTCATTTTTTTATATATTCTAGTCAAATTTGTTTTCAGGATGTTTGAACACAACGGAAAATCTGACCATCTTTTTAGGTTTTTGCATGTTTATCTCTTTTAATAATTAATTTATAAAAAAAAGGAAAACATAGGGATATGCCATGGTGGCCATAGATTTTTTAGAAAAAAAAATATTGCTCTTCTGGCATTATCCAGGGGGAAAACAGGGGACTACGTTTGTATGGGAAAACGGCCCTTGTGTTTTCTCTTAACATTAAAGTGTTTTCTATCTATCCAGGAAGAAAATGACGTAAAGGCGAAAACCTAAAAGCGGGGAATTGAACTTACCAAGTAAATGCTACTCTATTTTCGTTAAGCGAAAAAAACAAATGTGTTTAAAATAGTAAGTAAGTTTATTTAAGTAACCTAGGAACTAAGTACTGTTTTTCCTGAAAAAAGGTTATCCAATAAGTAACTAAATAAAATAAAGGCATGTCAAAGAATGTTAAGGAAATAAATGCTAAGAGGTTAACAAATTGGACACCTCAGTATAAGCAAGCTATAGAGCACAACATTACTATGAATGCATGTATGAACAGTTAAAAAGTGCTATACAGAATACCGAAAAAGTGTAAGGTTTTTCTTTAACGGTTCTCTGATATGCCATTCGCAAGCAAAATAGGCTAACAATCTTGGTTTTTGTGCTCTATAGCCAACTTACTATTACCACAGATTCACTATATTACTTTTAATACAGTTTATTTATACTCAGACTGAAAAACTAAGTAAGTACATCACAACAGGTTAATAAAAAGTAAAAACCTGGATTTTGTCACATTTCAACTTCGAAGTACACAAGGCCGATTTAATTAGAACGACTGCTGAAGGAAATTCTCGTAATTATTTTAAAACCAGAATGAAAGTTGACCGAATCGAGACTGAACTGTGAATTTAATGAAAATTGGTAGTCTACTCATAATAACAATTAGCTCTCTCCGTAGCCCGCTGCGCAACTTTTGGCATTCCTATGCGGCCAATAGTACCTGAACGTCTTAGACGTTAAAACGGCTGTTTCGCTTAAACAACTCTTTTTGACAGATGTTTTCATACATTATCTGTCAATTTGACGTATGGTTTGGTTACGGGAACAGCCCATTTGCTTCTTTGTGAACTTGGGTCTTAGTGCTTTAAGTCATCAGTGGCAACACGCACTGATCAAAGACTTTAGTCTTGAGGCAATGGCGTAGTTTCCCGAACGCTGCTCATACTAGTCGGATTCGTCGGCTGACCTCTTTCACGAAGTTGGACCAACCTAGTTGAATCGTTTGGCTTCTGTAGGCTGAATTATGATGAATAACAATTTAGCCTAGTTTAACGGCGAACATAAATCAGAGCAGCATAGTGATACATGTTATTGGAAAGAGTTAAGAGAGACGCGTCTATTATGCCAACTTCGAAGCTTCGGTCACAGTTCTGCGATTGTCAGTTGAGATAGCCATACCATTTGTGTCAATTAAGACATCGACAAAAGGTCGGAACATAATCCGATTTTGTTTTTTTTTGTTACGAGAATTGATCTTCAGTTCAATTAAAATCGATGTCCGAACACATTTTCGTATACTTAGGTAAGTAACACATCAAATTGAGCTATCAAAGTTATCACACGATTTACTTAATAAAATGCAGTAAGTAGTCGTGAAAAGGATAAATATCTAAAGTAAATTTATAAAAATATAATTTAAACTAACAATATAAAATGCTGAAGCAAGAAGTCTACCAAAAAGCTATAATATTAAAAAAGAAAATACTATTTATTGGTATCTACCCACGTCGCTAATTGCTAAGTCACTAATTAAATTAAAGTAGACGTTCGTTCGTAGTCACATGTTCGTTCTTGTTCACAGTGCGTTAAGTCAGTGACCAGCTTGAGGTAAGGTGGCCCTGAGAAGGGCCTAGTGACCAAATGTGAAAGAACCAGTGTGGTGAAAGGATTTAATGCACCTCGAGAAAGCACTTTCATGCACAAATAAGAAGACAATAAGTCAAGCTATCCTTAAACATTAATATTTTAATCTAAAGTTATCAAAATGTGTCTTGAGCTGCGTTCAAACAATTAGTTCATAAACGTTGTTAAAAGCAGCTAGTTTTTTTTGGAATTCGTTACCGTTTTGGCAAACGATAGGCAAGAATATAATTTAGTTGACAATCAAAAAGACCATTTTTTGACTTAATTTCTGTACGTTAGTCGATGAATTAAATTTGAGGTGGAAACAGATGTACAAAATCTGACCCTGGAGTCAGTATTATACTCGTATCTTGAAACTACATTATTTGCCTAATTTGCATATTAGTACCTTTTGCAGGACACTGGTATCGAATTTTATATTATCACCATAAAACTATTTTAAACTAAAATGGTCGGTGTCCTGCAATTACAATATGCAAATTAGAAATTGGTTTCGTGATTGGAGCTGATTCTGTTGCAAACGGCTGCACCGATTTCTACCAAATTGAAACCCGTCCCGGAGGCGTGTGTCCAAACTCTAGTATATGAGCCAACGCTGAACGAGTTGAGCCTCAATATATTGCGGACCCGCTACTAAAATGCTAAGGTGGTCAAAATCTGTAAAGCTTCAACGAGCCAACAAAAAAATTATCAAATTTTTAGTCACTAGGCAGGTGGCGGGGTTTTTTGTATAGTGCGCTGACTCAAAACAGATTTTACACGACTGTTTAACGAAGAGTTACATTAACTATAAGTTATATAAGCAGTAAAAAAAACATTAGTACAAAATATCGGTTCGTCGTTGATATTCCCCATCGTTGAATAACTTTAATCGCAGAAGTCTGTAGACCTACTGATATACCTTTTACGACTGTGCCTTTAAATATAGTTGCGGACAACACTGAACCGATATTTTATAAGTACTGTTTTTTGAACTGTATAGTTATAAGAGCTCATGTTAACCTAGCTATACAATGTATGTTTGCCATGCAGAACCTACTGTTGTTGACTCATACACAGATTTTGAATACACGCGTCCCGCTTCTTTTAGTCAGGGACTAGAAAGTTCCTTATGTTTTAAGAACTTCCTCCTCTAAATTCGAGGTATTTAATTGTATTTTAAGTGTCAATTCCTATTATTGTTTGGCGACAATATTTATGATCAGTTCAGTGTTTCTGAATTTTAAGGAGGTAGGCAGGTACTTGTGAATCAGAAGTTACCCAATCCAACGAGCACCTACTTTCTTTGTTGTTTAAAATTAACTAAGTACCTACCTGACTCACTCAATGATAAGTAATTTAAAGTATGTCGCTTCAGGAAATACTGATGCCATCTGCTAAAATTAATACTTACACACGGAAAGAAAATACAACGTAGTTACAATACATACTTCGTTACATATTTGTTGAATGATTATGATATCTTTTTATTTATAAATTGGTTGTGAAATTGTTTGCGCCCGGCGCGTATCTAAAGCACGCGCCAGACGGTGCACAGTAACTAACACGAGTACTAATTTGCCAGATTCTTTTTATGCGTTCACAAATGTTTTTGCAAAGCTAAATACAAGTTTTTTTGTGCAAGTTATTACGCACTGTTTATGTAAACAGGTTGTGTTAATGTTCTGCGTTCAATACCATTTACGGGTTTTCTATCGACGTTATATGAAATTAAAAACAAATTTGGGTGCTCTATTCTTTTGGTGCAGTATGTATGCGGTTCAACACAGTCATCCGTAGTGCGCCAGATCACGCATAGGTTTCCTTGAAGCGTTTCTGCAGATGGTGGGCTGCGTTTAGGAGGCGGTGGTGCAGCGTGATGTGCACGGGCGCGAAGGGGAGAGGCGCGGGGGTGGGGGCGACGCGCAGCGGCAGCGGGGGGAGGATGGCGTCGTTGTCAGGGTGGCAGAAGTAAGCGACGCAGTGCCGGCCGCGGGCGCGCGCGTAGGCGCCGGTCGGGACTACCACACGGTGCATCTGGAACGTGACAATATAACACTTTTACCGTTACCTTTTAGGAGTAGTAGAGCTTTTTTGTGATAGAGTTCATCCGGGGAAGGATGTACTTCCACCATACCTATTTCTGCCGCAAAGCAGTAGTGCTCGTATTGCTGTGTTCCGGATTGAAGGGTATGGTTGCCGGTGAAATTACAGGCACATGAGACTTTTCATCTTTATGTCTCAGGGTGGCGGGCGCGGTGCAATGCCACACAGGGTGATAATGCACTGTATACATAGGCAGAGGGTACCGCTTAACATCAGGTGGGCCTTCTGCTTGATCCATCATTCCAAGTTGTATAAAACCATGAGTCTCGGATTATCCTTGGAATAGTTACAGGTGGAACATCGCTACTATTACAGGATATGACGACCTCTGTGGCACGGCTGGCGAGTTGCCGGCTGAGAAGCTAGAGGTTGCGGGAACGGTTCCCGCTACGGGACAAATAAATAAATAATAAATAAATAAATATTTCTGGACCAATCACACAACATTATCTAGCCCCAAGCTAAGCAGAGCTTGTGTTATGGGTACTAGACAACTGATATACTTAATACAATATATTACATAGATAGATATTTTTTATTATATATAGAAAATACCCAGAACACCCTGAACAAATATCTGCAGAACGCACACGCCTCAGAGGTCGTCAAATGTTTGTATAACCTGCAAATATTTGTTCCAGGTCTGGGTGTTGTGTTACTATGGTTCTTGTATTTCCTTATACCCATGACAGAGGGGATCCTAGTGTGGGATCAAGACTATGCATGTGACTGTTGAGTTGGTGTGTGTTCTATATAATGATGATGGAAACTTACAAGTGCTGGTATAAGATCAGCAGTCCAGGCCGCGAGCAGCTCACCGGTCTGCACAAGGATGGCGCCAGGGAGATGCCCCACGGCCTGCCACTTGTCACTACCATTCAACTTCACCTGAAAAGGACAAAACAAACAAAGATTACCACCCGGTAATAATTAAATTAATGATTTTTAGAGTTTTTCCTATACGTGCTATTAGACTTTGAGGCAAATTTTACGATTCTAAGTCAACGGGAAATAGGTTCTGATGTCAGTCAGTGACCAAGTATGTATGTACACTTTGCAATGACGTAGGTGTATTTTTATTGCATTGAGTTAGAAACATATGTCTTGTACAGAGCTATGAGGAGGCTATGGAATTGTACTTGGTATTCATATCAACTTGATACTTACCTCTAACAGTTAGAGGTAAGTATCACGTTGACAGTTAGAGTCTAACTGTTCATGAGAAAAACGCTCTTGATAGGACGGACAGGAATGGAATCCTATGATTACTCTGTTGTTACCTCATAAAATAATTTGCTACTGTTCATGGTAAAGGTACCTACTGTGCATTATCTGTAAAAGGCTACACTTAGGTACCTATCGTCCTTGTATGCCCATCCTGCCCTGACTTCTGCACTATGGAAGATTTAATGACCCTGCTCCGACAATGCCGTGGGTGTGGCAACCTATTGGTCCTACCTATCAACTGTCTGACTGACTCCCTAAATTAGGTACTATCAACGCACAGCACAGCTTTAACCGTAAATCCTAGAGACTTTTAATTTGGAGGATACATCCCTTATGTGATATATGAGTGCACTAACTAAGTCTCGGGCATTACACTAGTACTCATATTAAATCGTGCGTGACTGACTGACTCACTGACTGACTATCAACGCATATAGACTTGTAATTTGGAGAGTACATTCCTTTTGAAGTCGAGGAGTGCAATATCCGAAATTCACTCCCTAAGAGCAGCGTAGTGTTGTAGATTGTATGGAATAAAACAACACGCGAAGTCGGACATTCCATTAGCACAGGTATATTATAGCTATGTCAGTTTTAAAACATTGTTGCATTCTCCACTAATTAGGTATATCTTGCAGCCGTAAGTGGAATTCATCGTGGAATTTTTACTGAGAATGTTATTTTATTACTTAGTTAATTATTGTGCTCTTGAAGCATGAGAAAAACTATTAGTTATTGTGTGAAAAATACAAGCAATTACCTATTCGGTGCCGGTAGTTATTGTAGCTAGTCTGTACGAAGAGATTAGGCGTGGGATATGAGAGCGTCGAGAGCAGTGCTCAATTACCGTTTTTTAAACCCCGTCTAAAAAGAGAGAGGGGTTATAAGTTTTGAGACTTAAAAATGCTAAGGTTTGAAGCCTGTGTGTCTGTCTGTCTGTATGCATGTTTCTTTATTGCCACGGAGCTCCGGAACGAGATGGTGTTAGCGAGATTATGGTGCTTAGCTATGTTTGATGGAAATTGGTGAAGCCGTTTCAGCTCGCAACAATTTGTTTAAACGAAACTCGGGCATTTCTGCAGCTAGATAGAACCTTTAGTTTGAGCTCAAAATGTTAATTTTCGATGACATCAGGCTCCAGGGTATGATGATGATCAGCATAGAATGAACTGGATCTAGGGTGCTACTGAAGCTAAACCTTCAATATTCAACTTTAAATTAAGGTATGACATGGTGCCTACAGCAACCTTTTTTCACCGCACCGCTCGCCACCGGCAGAGGATCGATCCGCACACCTTAGGTGATTGCACCGGCATTGATCCGCACACCTTAGAGCCAGGGTGGCCCCGGACAGTGCAGTTTCAGAGGAACTTCCTCCCGGGAACACTCCGGTTGTGGAATGATCTCCCTGCAGAGGTCTTCCCAAGTGACTACAGTGTGGGGTTCTTCAAAAGGGGTGTTTGGAAATTTTTAAAGGGTTGGCAACGCGCGTGAGATGCCTCTGGTATTGCAGGCGTTGGTTTTGACAAACACATGTGGTGAATATTGTTCAAATGATAGTGAATAACACGTAAACAACACTATCTGGGCTTCGATCATTAAGAAAATATGCTTCAATTAAATCACCGTTATGCGTATTAGATAAAGCCTGATATGAATCACTTAACTATAAACTGATGATGAAATTCATAATTAGAAGCTAGTTTTCTAATTAAATCTTTAACAAAAACTTTATAATAACTCTACGATGGACTATATCAACGCCAAAATATGGTACCTTTGACAATTTCAACGATGACAAATTTAAATACACTGCCGTTCACACTCTAGAATCAATCAGCAATGGACGGATAAAAGAGGGTACATTCCTTTTGAGACTGATGGCACGGGACGGTGAGGAATGGCACAGGCAAAGAGAGACACTCAGCAGTGGGTGCAGTCAGGCTGTGGATGATGATGATGATTCCTTTTGTGGTCTTGGGGAACACTAAGAAAGGAATCTTCTGAATCTGTGATCCGGTTTGAAGGGTATGGGTGCCGGTGAAATTACAGGCACACGAGACTTTCCATTTTTATGTATCAGGGTGGCGGGCGCAGTGCTTTGCTACATAGGGCGCGTACTTGGTGGACGTGACCTATGTGATAATGCACTGTTCATAGGCAGAGGGCACCGCTTAGCATCAGGTGGGCTATCTGCTTGTTCCTTCATCTAAAGTTGTATAAAAAACAAAGTATTCCAAAATACACTCTGAAACCGGAGGCGAATTCCACGAATAGCACCATATAGCCATTGCAATGGTGCAACACTCAAAAGCATTATGGTAAGGTCACCTCAAGCCCTCCTTCGGAGTCTTGCGTGAGCAGCGTGAAGGTGCCGTAGTCGGCGTGCGCGCCGCAGCGCGTATAGTGCACCGCGTCGCTCGGGCAGCACGGACCCTCGTCTTCCGGCGGCACGGGAGGGTAGTACAGCAGGCGCATAGTGGAGGCGTTGCGGCCATCGCTCTGCATCATGCCGGAGTGGCAGGCAAGAAGGGTCGTTGGAGGGATTCCTGAAATAAAATGTTGAAAATACATCATCATCAGGCGTTACACGTCCACTGTTGGACTAGGCCTCCCCCATAGAATGCAATGGGAGGATTTGCCACAATCACCACTCTTGGACAGGTAAAATATTTTGTGACAGGTTTAAATCATCTTCTGAACCCCGGTCAGTTGTCAAACGCAGATTTGTAGGTATCGTTTTCATAATCAAGACGATTATCCTTAACCCGGTACAAGGATGGCAAGCGTTCCTTTCCGTATGGTTAGTATAAGAACTCCCCAAGCGGGTTCTGTGGTCATCCTCTACCCCTCGCAGGGAAACCTGGTGAAGGACCTATCAAAGTATTTCTTCAAGTAATGCAGTGGTTTCTAGTAAGTATTTCATACGACATTGATGGTTCAGGAGGTTTCCTCACGATGTTTGCCTTCACCGATTGAGCACGTTATTTTTTCGAGTAAAAAAATCCATTGGTGCACAACTGGAATTTTAACCCATGACCTTAGGAGCGGAAGTCAGGAAAAACCCCATGGAAAACATCGTCAGAAAACTAGAAATCCTAAAAACGAACATTTAAAGACATGAAAGGAGCCTGTTCCTTCCTCTAAGAATCCTTTGACCATTAGTGATCAAAGGCCCTTATCAGGATCACCATACCTCAAGCTGGTTACTGACCTAACACAGGATGACCAAGAAAGAACCGGTGACACGAAGTAGCAGTATTTGAACTTACCAAGAGCATAGGCAAGAGCTTGCAGCAGCACGCGCGACAGGTTAGTAAGATCCTGAGCTAGAGGCACGCTGTGTGTCGTGAACTCCGGGACCTCCTCCTGAGCTGGCATCGCAGCGGCCGTCAGGGTGGTGATGTTGAAGGTGTGACGCAACTCCTGGAAACGGTAGAGTTACCCTGAATTAAGAATTAGGCTAGAAAACGAAAATCTGCGATAAACAAGAAGTAATCGCGTAACAATCAATTTTGAATTGAATTAAATATGAAGAAAACTGGTGTAGCCGGCCTGAGAATAGACCCCTACATCTCCTCCCTTTGATCTCGTAAAAGCCGACTAAAGGATTAAGCCGACAGGGATGGGCAGCAGCATCCACCTGGGTATTCAACACCAATACTGCGATCACCAATACGCCTGCCAAACGTGGTGATTATTCCCGTAATCCCATTGCAATGTATGGTGAAGGCCTCGTCTAACAGTCTGACGAGTCATCGGAACAGCTATCTGATCAAAATGAGCCCAAATACTGCCAGCCTACCGTTATCTATCGATGAGTTTCATTATTCACAGTCCATCTGTAAAACGAGTATAAGATCAGCTCGCTGTCGCCGTAAGGAAACTAAACATTTCTGTCATACTATTGTATTTGACGACCTCTGTGGCGCGGCGGGCGAACGTTCGCCTGCGACGCAGGAGGTTGCGGGTTCTATTCCCGCCTCGGAACAAATATTGGTGCGATCTGCAGATATTTGTTCAGGGTGTTCTGGGTATTTTCTATATAATAAAAAATATCTATCTTTGTTAATGTATTGTATTAAGTATATCAGTTGTCTAGTACTCATAATACAAGCTCTGCTTAGCTTGGGGCTAGATAATATTGTGTGAACTGTCCAGCATTATTTATTAATTTATTTATTTATTCTCATTAACTTTACTATTATTTAGAACTTTAACACAACAAAGTAGAGAAAATAGCAACCGTCTTAGTGGTATCGAACTGCTCCATCCCGGGCTTCACATAGCCATGGTTGCTGACGGGGTTACGCAGGTACTGGGCCTGGCAGCCCTCGGGGAGCGCGCAGAAGTTGTCCAGGTCACCGTATATCGTCTTCAGCTGAAAATACCAATAAGAATTTTTTATATTCCAGTCAAAGGTTATAAGGTCGCGCAAATAGTAATGAGCGCTGACCTTCAATGCGCAGTAATTATTTTTTGGGTCTGATAGCGAATGTGAGTATATAAACATGCGCAATCAAACTCCACCACTTTCGCCGAGCGCTCATTATTCGTTGAGCGACCTATAGTTGTGATAATGTTGCGCAGCGTGCTATGGAGAGCTATGCACGGAGTTTCACTACGTGATAGAATCCGGAATGAGGAGATCCATAGACGAACCAAGATCACCGACATAGCTCTCATAATTAGCAAGTTGAAGTGGAAATGTGTGCTGATATAGCTCGCAGAACTGATAACCGTTGGGGAAAAAAGGTTCTCGAGAGGCGACCACAAACTGGACGACGCAAAAGAGGAATACCCCTTTTGATGGACCAAAGACATTATAGAGGTTGCAGGAACACGTGTATGGAGGCGGCTCAAGACGTTTCATCGTGGTATTACATGGGGGAGGCCGATGCCCAGAAGTGGACTTCTGTAGACTGATGACAATGATGAAGGTTACTGGCCTCGAACCAGACGAAGAAGACTTCCTCAATCAAGATAATGATAATCACCTTCTCATCAGCAATCCCGTGGTTGACCAGCACCGCAATCCCCTTGCCGCTGAGAGCGTTGAACAGCTGCTGACCGATGCGCCTCACCACTGATTTCATAGGGCATACATCCGTACCTGAAAATAATACAAAGAACTTTTTAGTTACATTATTTCCCTGGTATTGATGTCTAATATAACTAAAGTAACAGCACAAGTAACTATCATCAGTTAATAAAACGCAACGCCCTTATAGTGATTATGGCAATTATGGCGACCGTATTTTCAGGGATTCGGATCGGATGTAGAGCGAATCCGTCCATGGGTAGAGAAAAAACGCATTCGCAAAGTCGCCGATGCTAAAAGTATCATGTGTGCTAAACGCCTTAGTAGACTACCCACGGACGCTATTCAAACTACCTACCTAAACTATAAAACAAACTGTCTTGATATGTATTAATATTAATAACAATTTGAAGATCTTTGTTTCAAAACTGCCAAATCGAGGGATTGAACTTACGACCTCGATTGGCTTCTCGCTTGCCTCGTCCATAAGGTCACCAGTAGGGGGCCTCTAGACATGTTGCTGGTAAGTGCGATAAAACGAGACAGGTTTATTAGGGGAACGAAAGGGATGGCCTGCGGCGTTTGTCTGCCGCGTAGTACACTCTTGGTCTGTGGTCTGTCGCTTGTCATCTCAATAGAGTGAGGGGCATGCCGGCCTCGAGTTTCGTACAAAATTCCTATTGTACACCATACGTCGTGTCAATACGCTTTTCAAAACTCAGAATACGGCCTCAGGCCGGAGACAAACGCCATGATAACCATATTCGCAGTTTATCACAAATTCACTACCATACGACTATGCCACATGTATAGTGCTGCAGGTACAGCCTTACCGCTAGGGCGCTGGAGCCTTTTTGCTCAAGCAAACACATGCACAGTCTAGTGGTGAGTACAATAAAACACATTAAACGATGAGTCTGAAAGATGTTGCATGTAAAACGGCAGTTCACCTCGCTTGTGCAATGTGAATTCAGAGTTAGCTGAAGGTCTGGCCGTGACACGGTTTGCATGTATAATTTTTGCTGGTTTTTCTATTCGCTCTTCTCAAAGTTCCACTTTGATACTACCTAACTGTTTATTTATCTATGATAGAGTAATATTATAGAGGTAGGTAGTTTGTGAGTTTGGATGTAGGGGTAATCCCTGGAACTACTGCTTCGAATCCGATAATGAAAACTATTTCACTAATAGAAGCTACATTATTCCTAAGTGCTATTTATGCGGTTTTGTTAGCTCTCGTTGTGTAGTTCCACTCAACTCCGACGGTTGAGCGGGTGTTGATGTTATTATGTGTGGATGCATGCTGGGACCGCTTTTTATCCCGACACCAAGCGTGCGTAGCCACATGCAAAAGTATTGATAAATCGGTTGAAGTAACATCCGGGTACCTATATCTATATTTTAGCATTGCTAACCTTGGACAATTTGCGTGATTGCTTATCTGACCTTTGGCTGACCTCTTTAAATCTTTTTGGTGAAATAATGTTGGTAGGTAGCTCGGAGTAGATAACAATGAGCAAGCTTTACTTATTTGAGCCTTTCAGGGTCGAGACTCTGGGTCCGTGGGGAAACGGGACCCTTCGCTCGGGGGGGATTCTATCACTTCAGTGTAAATCAATTTATCGATGAGTGTCTAAACCATTACATACAGAATAACCTACTCTACTCCAAACGTAGAGAACCTACTTCCAATCCAAGTGGGTTATCGGTACAATATTAATGTATTAATAATGACTCATGAATATTACAGAATACGTAGTAACTAATAGGTTTTCCTTTCACTATACCCAAACGTAAACAATGTGGTTATCGGCAAGACACGATAGTAGCAATGTAGCAGGTAACTAACTATTCAACAATCTATGACTAAAAGTCTACCTACAGTAGTTAGTAAAACAAACATTGCTCTCATAATCGTATTTTACCGGCTAAACGGTGGTGTTGACGTGCTAATTTAACGGTTTATAGTACGCGCCAGCTCTGATGAAACAACTGGAACGTTTACGAAGATCCTTAATTACATAAACCAACTTAGATAAGTTGGTACCTATAATTAAGTATACAAAATAATCTATCTAAAGGCCGTTGCAAACGATCTAAAGATAACTCAACTAATGCAAGTCACTATAAGACGGAAGCGTCAGATGCTGGTTGCATTGCCACGCTGAATTGCACTAATAATGCGTTCACGAGTCACGCGTCAATTCGACCAGAACCAGACGCCTGAAAGAGTTTTGAAAACGGGAAGGCCCCATGTTTACTGGAAAGTTGATTTCAAAATTTTCACTAGAAACGGGATAAAAAGATGAGGTTTACGTATGAGATGGAATGTGATCGACGTTTGGCTTTCCTAGACGTATTGGTACAGGTCCGAGAAGATG
This sequence comes from Operophtera brumata, assembly GCA_932527175.1. Lineage (NCBI taxonomy): Eukaryota > Metazoa > Arthropoda > Insecta > Lepidoptera > Geometridae > Operophtera > Operophtera brumata. The sequence goes on along the minus strand of OW052238.1, from coordinate 11,816,926 downwards.
GTGGGTTAGGCCACTCTGTTTACAGAAAACCTACACACACGGACCGATATCTTCATGCTGATTCGCACCACCACCCTCGGCAGCTCAATTCAGTGGTAACATCTCTCACCAACCGAGCAGTTGACCTGTGTGATGAGAATCACATTGAAAGTGAGCTAGCTCATGTCCAGCATGTGTTGCGTAAGAATGGATATAAGCTTCGGTCATTACCATCCCGACCTAGGCCAAGACCCCACAGATGCAGAGTAGAACGTAGGCCAGCGTTTCTGCCATATGTTAAGGGGGTGACGGACAAAATTGCGAAAGTCCTGCAAAAGTTTTCCGTAAAGACCATCTTCACTCCCTTAAAGAAGATATCGCACTACTTGCGTTCACCAAAAGACAGTTTTCCACTTGAAAAGCCAGGGGTGTATAAAATTGATTGTAGCTGTGGGAGTTCGTACATTGGCCAAACGAAACGTACGATAGCGTGTCGGGTTAAGGAGCACATACGAGCGGTCAAGAACAGGGACATACATAAGTCAGCCATAGCAGAACACCTTTTGGAATCTGGCTCAAATCATTGGATCGAGCTACACAGTCCGCAGGTAATCTCGACAGAGCGACATTACATACCGAGAATGGTACAAGAGGCAATTGAGATTACTAAGTACAGAAACTTCAATAGAGAAGATGGTTTTCAATTATCTGGAGTATGGAAGCCTGTGGTAAGAATGTGTAAGAATCAAAAAAGTGTGGTACCTGCTACGCGTCCGGACACCGTTAGTGTTGTGTGTCGAGTTGGTGTGAATTGTGACAATGAAACCGATGGTAGTGGTATCGTTCGTAATAAAAGAGTGAGAAAGAGGGTAGATCGATATATCTGCCAATAACATCTACTCGCAAAGACTTTAGTCAGTTCTCCCGTGATCATGGCGCATGCAACTGTGCCGAAATATCGGGAACATATAAAGCTCAAAAATCATGGTAAATATCCCGTTTCTAGTGAAAATTATGTACATAACCATGATAGTTTCAAAAGTTATATAGTTGATTTCAATTCAACTATTTTTAACCCTTCTCTACACAGAGGGGTAGCCTTATGTGTCTCTCTGTAGCATTATAACCTCCGGAACGTAGTTAGTTCAGAGCATTCTTGGATTGAAGACGCGCAGGACAGTTGAGGTTGGCATAAGCGAAAGGAGGCCTATACGCAACAGAGAATGGTGATGAGCTACGAAATGGCCAGTTTCTTGCCACAGTAATACATAGCAGAATGTTATTACAATCATACCGTCGTACATAGGTACGTACTGTTCGACAATGGTTCGTTAATTACGTCACGCACGCACCACAGACGCGCAATTGTTATCGCTTTACAGTTAACACCCACATCTTTCGGACGCAATAACTACGTAATAATTATTTCTGGTGCACTTATAACTGTCGTCAAAGAGCGACAAGTTTTTTTAAAATTTTAACTCCTGACCTAAGGTGCCGCAAAATTACCAATCTAGATTAGATTTCTAACAGCCTAAATAAAGTACAATACTCAAATTATAAATATGCATGGATAACTACTACATTATAATTCCGAGGGATCACTTTACCAGAAACACGATAGGACAATATTTTCTTGGTTATTTTAATAGTTACCTCTGAGTTTTGGTTGGTTCGATTGTTTATTAAAACGGTGCATATTATTGGGTAAAAAAACAAATAAAATCAATAACACAAAGCCGAGGGTTTACAGTCTGTAGGGGTTTTGTAAAATCTATTTATGTAAGACAAAGTCGTGTTAGTTACACCACTTATAACACAAAAACGGGTGAACCGATTTGGCTGAAAATTGGTGGGGAGGTAGCTTAGAACCAGGAGATTGACATAGGGGGGAGGAGTAGGAGGGGGTGGAGTTGGGGTCACCGGGGGCTGCCCGTGCGAACCCGAGGCGAGTCACTAGTTATCTATATTTTACGAGACATTAAAAAAAACTGCTTTTTCGTGCAGCGCTAGGTGTTTTTTTTTGTATGAAGATTTCTGCCTGGTGTTGGCGCAGTTTTAAAAGTGGAGTGTAATAAGTTTGAAGCCTAAGTGAGAAGTGAGGTAATATGTCTGTTTGTATATTCTTTGTTGCCACGTACCAACCATCGGAACGGCTGCACTGATGTCAATGTGTTTTTTTTAATGAAAGATTGTGATTTCGTGATGGTTCGTAGCTATCAATAATTTTAGTACCTACGTTGATTGATTCACCAATACTTAGCTCGATTGTATGATCTGTGACGGAAACGGATATTAGTATGCGATCCCTTTTTGAATTTTGTAATGGAAGCGAGCGCACGTAATAGGTACTCAGTCTATCCTTCACAGCAAAATCAATGTGATTTTTGATAGGAAATGTGCCAATATGCGTGTCAATAGTTCGTGTCCTGTGTCACAGTAAAACAACCTCCATTGAGACATCGGTTTTGTAGTGATTATCTGCTAGAAAAACACGATGTGCTACTGATATAGGCGGGAACTGTAACTATAAAAGTCATATTACGACACATTAGCATTTGAACAGTAGTAGGTAGATATTGTCGAATTCCATGGCAAATGTAGATCAAAGAAAAAATTAAACTGGGTATTTGTAAATAATTTTTATCTAACTATTTATAGCACATTCATCACTGAATCTACACATAGTTTCCCTGAAATGTTATTTCTAGTCATCATTTAGATGACTACTAGAGGTGATAAATAATTTCCATTCCATGTGAGTCATCAAAAAACACGCAAGTTTCTGTGGAAAGCTGCTAATTTGCGACCGCGGACGTAAATGCAAAACTTATGCTAGAAATCTTCAACCAAAGTAAAAATTTGGTCGAAGCTAGAGATATACTGCGATCACAAGATACACCCGATGAAAAGGTCTGGAGCTTGTAAAATCAAAAAGGTACTCTCAGATTTAATATAAGGTCTATAACTCTATAAGATAAGATACCGTCATAATAAGCTCACAGAATGCTTCCAATAAATAAGTCTTAACACACTAAAACCCCAGAATGCATCGATAACGCGTTGCAGTATTGGGACACTTTTAGCAGCGACATCTAGTTATATTTTTAGAACTAATTTTAATTAGCTGGTATGAATAACGCAAATCGTTTCTATATTGGCTTAGACACCCGACGTGTTCCAGTTTTCTGAGGTACTTATGCAAAGGTGTGCATACTGGGCCGGTGGTGCTACGTGCAATCGTGTGTCCGCCCGCAGTATGCACTCCTTCATAGAAAATCAAAAATCATTAGTTCATCATAAAATCAAATCAGACTTGTTCTCGGGTCAAAAAAAAACCTGATCCCCACACTAGGATTCCCTGTGTCGCGGTTATCAGGAATTACGAGTAGGAGTAGAGTTCGTCCGGGGAAGCACTACCACCATACCTATTTCTGCCGCAAAGCAGTAGTGTTCGCATTACTGTGTTCCGGTTTGAAGGGTATGGGTGCCGTTGAAATTACAGGCAATGAGACTTTCCACCTTTATGTCTCAGGGTGACGGACGCAGTGCAATGCCACATAGGGCGCGTACTTGGTGGGCGTGACCTATGTGATAATGCACTGTTCATAGGCAGAGGGGACTGCTTAACATCAAGTGGGCCATCTGATAGTTCCGTCATCTAAAGTTGTATTAAAAAAACTATGGTACAACATCACCCGGAACAAATATTTATTCCGCAGAGGGAATCGAACCCGCACCTCTTGCGTCTCAGACGATTACACACTCGCACCGCATCACGGAGGTCACTTTCACTCGTGATTCATTTGTTTTGCATGGAAACTGAAGCAGCGCCCCTAGCGGTAAATCATTGTGCCTATACATCCGCTCACGAGTGAGAGTGAGAGCCGTACGTGCGCATCTCACACTACCTTGTCTTTCTTTTTTTTGACGACCTAACCTTTTTTGCTAACCTTTCGAACAATTACAACTTTATCAAGATGCAAAGTGGCAAAAAGACTCGCACGGTTTATTGATGGCGTCCACACAAGGTGACATATAAAAGACCATTGACTCGAGAAGATAGATCAGCCCTAGGAGAATTCCACAATGAACTCTAAGCCTATATGCCGAGGCTCCAAAATCATATAGATCATAAGTTATTGCTTGTATTAGCCGACTTACCTGATCCAATCATAAATCATTATTGCAGCTCTGCTCTAAACTATGCCACTAGCATACTAGAATACTCGCAATGTACAGTTTCATGAATATGACACACATGCCTACATGCAAATTGGCCTTGTTTTAATCCTATTGAAGATAAGAAAATTGATAAGGAAACTAGGTGCCACGGTGGACGTCGCGTGGGGTAATAAACTAGGTGCCACGGTGGACGTCGCGTGGGGTAATAAACTAGGTGCCACGGTGGACGTCGCGTGGGGTAATAAACTAGGTGCCACGGTGGACGTCGCGTGGGGTAATAAACTTGGGTATTGTGAACCAAACGTAAGTACTACAAACACTTTTTTATTTTATTTTTATTTTATACTACTTAGAATGATGGAACAAGCAGATGGCCCACCTGATGATAAGCGGTACCCTCTCTCTGCCTATGAACAGTGCATTATCAACTAGGACACGCCTTATGTGGCATTGCACTGCGCCCAAAGACATGAAAAGTCTCATGTGCCTGTAATTTCACCGGCAACCATACCCTTCAAACCGGAACACAGCAATTGCGAGCACTACTGCTTTGCGGCAGAAATAGGTATAGTGGTAGTACTTCCCCGGAAGAACTCTTTCACAAAAAAAACTCTACTACGCTAATCCGCCACCAAAAAATCCGGACTACCGGCGGATTACCGAAAACGGCGGATTATAAATGTACAGGAACATCAAATTGAGGAAAACAACAAAAAAACATAGTAATTTTGTATTAGTAGTTATGAAGGTTCGACATATGTATTAAAATTTAAAAATAAACTGACACATTAACTCATGTTACTCAGGTTTTGAAAAATACTGCTCTAATTTGGCTTGTTTTTTACCAAGCTTAGTTTTTTGAATAAATCTTCGTAATAACATGATCACGCATTTTACGTAAATTTTTAACCATATCGGCGGGCATCAAAATTGGCGGATTATAGTAGTTGTCGGATTATCAAGTTGCGGACTAGCCCTAGCCCTAGGACTAGCTAGCCTATAGTACCCTAGTACTATAGGGTACTGTACTAGGTACTAAAAGATTGGAATAAATAACTGGCCAAGAGCGTGACAGACAACGCATGCTGTCAGGTTCCAAGTCAAGCTATATACAGTTTTTCCTCTACAACTCGAAAAGTTTTAATCGTGCGATATCCAAGATATATTAGTGAAAGTTTCACCATGATGATCCAAATACATGGGAAATTAAATAAATAAATAAATAATGCTGGTGAGTTCACACAACATTATCTAGCCCCAAGCTAAGCAGAGCTAGTGTTATGGGTACTAGACTAGATAACTGATATACTTAATACAATGTATTACGTAGATAGATATTTTTTACTATACATAGAAAATACCCAGAACACCCTGAACAAATATCTGCGATCGCACAAATATTTGTTCCGAGGCGGTAATCGAACACGCAACCTCCTGCGTCGCAGGCCAACCTTCGCTCGCCGCGCCACAGAGGTCGTCAAATAATTCGTCGTAATTATAAGTTTCTTAGGTAAATAGGGTTAAGAAATGGCAGAGGGTCAATTTAAACACTGGCTGCATACTCGCTGACGCTAAATTTTTTACGATACACGAGTAATAAATATCTTAAAAACCACCTCATTTAACATAGGACGACCTCTGTGGCGCGGCGGGCGAAGGTTGGCCTGCGACGCACGAGGTTGCGGGATCGATTCCCGCCTCGGAACAAATATTTGTGCGATCGCAGATATTTGTTCAAGGTGTTCTGGGTATTTTCTATGTATAATAAAAAATATCTACCTATGTAATATATTGTATTAAGTATATCAGTTATCTAGTACCCATAATACAAGTTCTGCTTAGCTCGGGGCTATATAATGTTGTGTGCTGAACTATCCAGCATTATTTATTATTATTATTATCTAAACATTTTCATTTTAAGGGATACTTTAGGTCCTAGGTTAGGGTTCGCCAAATCAAAGGAAAAATCAACAAAATCAATCATGTAATAGATTTTAAAATTACCCAGACTTGTTGGTAAGATTCGTTGGTATAAGATTTTGTCCTGAGTGTTAGCTTATTATGGAATGTGTTATTACTGGAAGTAAGCGTTAGCCGAGTCAGTGCGAAGCAGTGACGGCGATGAGCTCACCACTTGTCACGTCTATTTTCCCACGATGGTGCAACCATAGACGTAGAATTTTCGCTACGCTGAAAGATCTATGAATGCAACCCACGGTGAAAAGAGGCCCATTGTGGATCTGCCTACCCTTTCGGGGAAAATGGCGTGTTTCTATGCATTCAAAATAACCCAATTTTTATTTTTTATGTGTTTTGTTTCCCTTTTGGTTCAGACACTTTTTGAACGCTGACCCGAAATCCTTTTTTTTTGTTTTGGTTCTTTTTTTTATCCAGGTAAAACGCGAGCGAAGCCGCAGGCGGACACTATAAGAAAAAACTTTAGTACAACAATTTATAAAGAGTGTGGAAATATGCTTATGATATCATTGTACCTTTTCATTTTTATTGATTTTTCATGTAATTAAATAAATGGCTTTAGCATGTCAGATAGAACCCCTGTCTCCTTCCACGGATGTCCAAAAAGCTGACTAAGCGATTACACAAGGGGATGGTCAGCAGCATCCACCTGAGTACTCAACGCCATTACTGCGATCTCCAATCCGCTTGCCAAGCGTGGTGATTACGGAAAATCCCCCCCTTTGCAATCTGTGGAGGAGGGCTCGTCCAGCAGTTGACGTCTAAAGGCTGAGGCTGGTGATAATGATGATTATATTAATAGCATGTAGGTACCTTCTTGTCATAGGTACTAGAACAGATAACTGTTTGTATAAATAGGGGATCAGTATTTCTTGGAACTTGATATTGTTATGTGGTTAATAAAAGTATGGGTGGTCTTTGGACACGAACACTAGAAGGCATACTTATACCACAGATAAAATAATACTACACATCAGGTTATCAGGTTATGTACAGGGTTTAACAATGGTTCCATTATCTCGTCAGATGTTTCAGCCCGTTATTTAAGCGGCTTAAGAGGAAACACAAGGGCCATTTTCCCATACAAACGTAGTCGCCTGTTTTCTCCCTGGATAATGCCAGTACAGCAACAATTTTTTTTCCAAAAAAATTATGGCCGCCATTGCATGTCCCTATGTTTTCCTTTTTTTATAAATTAGTTATTAAAAGAGATATGAACATTCAAAAACCTAAAAAAATGGTCAGATTTTCCGCTGTGTTCAAACATCCTGAAAACCAATTTGACTAGATTATATAAAAAAATTAAATCATAGGAACACGGCTGAAACATTCTTTTATTTTTAATTTAAAAAAAAAGTAAGATTGGTTAAGTTTTAGAGAAGGAATCAGGGGACTACGAATCGTTGGTTTTATGTACTTTTAATAGGTATTGTCGATCCAAGCTGCAGTTGTCTCTATCACGCTCTGCGGGTGGAGGTTTGAGGTTGGGGAGGCGCGGATTAATACGTATACACTCGTGACGTGACACGTAGTCGATAATATTATCGATATCCTAGTGTTGTTCATCAATATCGATATTTCTAGATTGAATATTTTGCATGAAGTGCAGTTAGCAGATTATTGTGCTATTCCATTGTTGAAAGGTAACTAATAAACCTTATTCTTGACTTTTTTTTATTAAAATACTAAAATCACACTAATGTTAATAATATTGTAGGTAAATCTAAAGTTTGGTGTAAAAATAACTATTCCGTGATCAATCCTTTCCTCTCTCTGACTGCTAAATTTCGTGGTATACGACTGTCGATTATTTCTGGTAACAGGCACTCAAAATAAAAGGCTTCTAATATCGGTTCCATTTTAAAATCGGGCCCAGCGTAAATAGTGGGTAGACTAGCACTTATTACAAAAAAATGCAAACCGTAACAAAATGGCTAGAATAAAATAAAAAATCTATTAATAGTAAAAACACTTTTTAAAAAGCGGCCAAGTGCGTGTCAGTCTCTCCCATGAAGGGTTCCGTAGCAGCAAGTAACATAATATAAAAGTCCTTGGAAGGATTACGATTTATGACGTATTAAAAAAAAACGGCCAAGTGCGAGTCGGACTCGCCCATGAAGGGTTCCGTAGCAGCAAGTAACATAATATAAAAGTTCTTGGATGGATTGCGATTTACGACGTTAAAAAAAAACGGCCAAGTGCGAGTCGGACTCGCCCATGAAGGGTTCCGTAGCAGCAAGTAACATAATATAAAAGTTCTTGGATGGATTGCGATTTACGACGTTAAAAAAAAACTACTTACTAAATCTAGTTCAAAACAATTTTGGTTGGAAGTTTACATGGTAATGTACATCATATTTGTTTTTTCAGATTTATAATTCACTTATTTTAGAAGTTAGGGGGGGGGGGGGGACTTTTTACCACTTTGGAAGTGTCTCTCGCGCAAACTATTAAGTTTAAAAAAAAAAATTAGAAACCTCAATATCATTTTTTGAAGACCTATCCATAGATACCCCACACGTATGGGTTTGATGTTTTTTTTTTTTGAGTTTCAGTTCTAAGTATGGAGAACCCCAAAAATAAAAAACTACTTACTAGATCTCGTTCAAACCAATTTTCAGTGGAAGTTTACATGGTAATGTACATCATATATTTTTTTTAGTTTTATCATTCTTTTATTTTAGAAGTTACGGGGGAGGGGGGACACTTTTTACCACTTTGGAAGTGTCTCTCGCGCAAACTATTCAGTTTAGAAAAAAATAATATAAGAAACCTCAACATCATTTTTGAAGACCTATCCATTGAAAACCCACATGTATAGGTTTGATGAAAAAAAAAATTGTGTTTCAGTTCTAAGTATGGGAAACCCCAAAAATCATTGTTTTTTTTTTAAATTTTTGTGTAAAAATCTTAATGTGGTTCACAGAATACATCTACCTACCAAGTTTCAACAGTATAACTCTTATAGTTTCGGAAAAAAAAGGCTGTGACATACACGAACAGAAATTGTACTATAGAGCCTTCGCCAAAAGGCCGAAAACTAAAGGCGGCCGGCTAACTAGCGCAATGACGGTAATACAATAACACGAAATAAACACTCCGCAAACGCCCATATCAACTTGCCGACTGCAAACACAGAATAAATAATAGTACAAGTACTGCAAGCTATGATGTGAGGCCTGCAACTGCGAGCGTGGCGGGCGCAGGCGGGCGCGGGGCGTGGGGGCGGCGTGGCACGCACACATTGACTATCCAACTCACACATTGATAGCTTGGTTGTTCAGGCACTGCGCGACAGCAATAGATTTTGCAAATACATATTTTTTAATTCTCTAGCCCGTGGTGTTTCCTCTTAATCTGCTCGCGTAAGTCGAGACGATATTATAACAGAGTCCTAGCATTGAACGTGGGGACACGGCTGCAGAATAAATTATGTTATCATCATCATCATCAACAACCTGTACAAGTCCACAGCTGGACAGGCCTCCCCATAACACGGTGGCCTCTGTAGCGCACTTGTACGATTATTTATTCTGTGGTAGCACATCGGGTCACGCGTCGCTTCGATCAGACGCCCTGAAAGAATTTTGAACGCGTTTACCCCAAGCCCAAAAAATATTCTTAAATAAAAATGTAATGCAACTAATTAATTTCTAGTTATTTACATATGCAAACCCGTAGTTTTGTATATTTAAAAATGACATTCCGGTGAAAAAGAAATCTGTTCAAACAAGAATCTGTTTAAAATAGAATCCGTCCATCAAGGAATCTGGCGAAAAATGGCCTGTTCACCCTTGAGGCGCGAAAGACAATTTTTTTGGTGTTTTTTGCCCATTACAACTCGTCAACACTTCTTCTGACAGCGAAAGTTGAGTTCGCGAGAACAAGGAGACTAAACACACATGTTTTAATTGATAGTATCTCATAAATATCATCAGTTTAGCAACGATACCCCTAAACAAAAAAAAACACTGTAAAAATGGGAACTCAACTTTCGCTATCAGAAGAAGTGTTGACGAGTTGTAATGGGCAAAAAACACCAAAAAATTTGAATTTCGCGCCGCAAGCATGAGCATCCACCGTAAGCTCTGTCGAGATTTGCATACTTGCGCCCTAACTCACGTCATTATGTATTTGTATATACTGTTACTGATGTCTAGTAGTAATAGTAGGTAATTATGCAGTCTATCTCACCTTAACTTTAAAGTTCATTTAAAAGACGCTGACAACAGCCAAATTATGTCACTATCAAACTCATTAAGATTCAGGTAAGATAGAAAGTGACAGAAGCTCGAAAACAAAAGAGCGAAAATCACAAAAAAACGATTAGGTAGACTTAATTCACCTGGCGTAAATCACCCAGGTATTTGTGTACTTAATGCACAATATTGTCTCTTTTAATAATATTATTTGTTATTATTCATTTTAACTACGTACGTTGATAAGTAATAGTGATATTTATGTTAGAAGCGCGTTTTAAAGGTTAGTTCACGATTTTATTTTATCGAGAAAATATATCGAAATCGTGTTTTGAACTCTCGTATAGCCTTGCAAATATGATGAAGATTAACATTACATACATATATTTTTAGCCGCCTTAGACTGTGTAGATTTTGCCTATTTGACTCTGGCCCACGAATCACCACAGGGGCTGGTCTACGGTGGACATCATAACAACGCCAAAATATGGCACCTTTCAAAACTCGAACGATGACAAATGAGTTCGATACACTGCTGTTTCACAATCTAGTCCTTCACAATATAACTTTTGAAACTATCATGGTTATGTACATAATTTTCACTAGAAACGGGATATTTACCATGATTTTTGAGTTTTATATGTTCCCGATATTTCGGCACAGTTGCATGCGCCATGATCACGGGAGTCCTTAGTCCTTCACATGTGTTCAATAATCAAGCAGCAACGGAAGGATATAACTTTTTTTTTTTTTAGTTTTATGCATTTTGTTTCTCTTCGGACACTTTTTGAGAGCTTGATTCATTAAATCATAATCCTTAGATGATAATTCTATCTATATACCTTCAACCTTAGAGCATTGCGGGCCTCTGTATCGGAGCCTTAAACCCTTTAACGAAATCTGTTCAGCCGACAAATAATAAGAACATCCAAACTTTGACACCGATTAGGGCGAGGGAAGCTTGTCCTCTATACAATCCCACGACTTTTGCATTTTGTGGTACACTTTACGGAAAAACTATCACACTTGTAGATTTGTAATTTTACAAAGTAATTTAATTTCATGTCTAGAGATGTTAAAATAAAAAATTAAAACCAAAAGAGATTTTCATACAAAAGATTTGAACGCGCTACGCTGCTAGGCCGCTAGACAGGTCTGTATACAGCGTGTTTATCAATTGGTAGATAACTCTATTGATCACCAGCACCACACTGAAACACACTCTACCAGGCCATTGTATTTTACCTATGGACAGCGAGATGATCTGATGATGGAGACAACGGAACTCCTCGATGGACAACAGAAAACAAGCCGTGTTTAGGCTCATTCCGATAAGCACACGGTTCCGATCACTGATTTTATAAAAGCTTGTCTTGAAAAATATGTTTTACACAAAAACTTACGACGACGTTTTATACGCTAACAATATTATTATAATATTTTAGATGCAACGTTGAATGAAGTTTAAATACAAAAATCCTGTGACTAGGCCATAGTTTTTGATGCAACAGATGCAAGGAAATTACGTATATAGGGACGGCTCAGACACACTGAGCATATTTATTTTTGTTTTTATCAACATGTAGCAACATAAACTCCCTAATGGGAACTCATGGGTTGACAATAGAAGTACTGTTCCTTAAAGATAGGCATCTAAAATTAATCTCTAGACCAGACTAGACTCAAATTGCCCAATTAATTCACCCACAAGCAAACAATGCAGAACAGGAAACAAAAAAGCATTATGTATGATTATATTAATAAAATTGCAGCAAGAACATGTCTGTATGTTTCAAACTACTCATTGTATAATGAGTAGTTGGAAATAGCTACAAATAAGTAAAAACTATGTTAGGACGACCTCTGTGGCGTGGCGGGCGTCGGTTCGCCTGCGACGCAGGAGGTTGCGGGATCGATTCCCGCCTCGGAACAAATATTTGTACGATCTGCAGATATTTGTTCAAGGTGTTCTGGGTATTTTCTATGTATATTAAAAAATATCTATCTATGTAATATATTGTATTAAGTATATCGGTTATCTAGTACCCATAACCCCCTTGTCGTTAAGTGATAGTTTTAAGTATATCTTTATCTTTATATGTATGTTAGTTGTAAGGTATATATTACTATGGGCCTTTGTCTAGGTACAATGTACATTTTTCACTGTTGCCTGAAATAAATGAATTGAATTGAATTGAATAACACAAGCTCTGCTTAGCTTGGGGCTAGATAATGTTGTAGTTCACACAGTCCAGCATTATTTATTTATTTATTCTTTAAAGTATGCATTGAATCTAGCGGTTTATTTCTCTACTTTGTGGCTATATTATGTTATTTTTTATAGAATAGTGTGTTTGATAAACATAATGATTCCACTATAATTAGTTCTCAACTTTACCATATATTTATTACAAAGTGAATGCTGCAATAAAGTTGATATAACAGATGATCATGGTGAGCAATTTGAGGTAGTACAGACTCCATCAGCATTTATGTACACTCATAGAACTACTTATTTACCAACTGAATGCGTCATTGGTTTTTATTTAACTCTGCCAAAAAAATCTTTATAGAATTTTTCCGTGTCTTTAAATATTGGCTCGGATATGTGTGCTTAGGATACCACGGTACCTAATTGCAGTTCCTTATACCCACAGGACAGCGGGAATCCTAGTGTGGGGTCGGGCGGGACTTTGATAGGCTCCAATTTATGTCGCTGTAGATTAGGTGTTCCTCTTGTGGAGTTTTGAAATGATAGATTTCCTTGTATTCTTGCTAATCACGTTTAATTAAAATTTTGACAAAATTAGGTTACAGAGATTTGGTGTGCGTTTGGAGCGAAAGACAGTCGACGAAGACGGTCGGGTGTTAGTTTTCTACAGGTGCCTACTTATAATATAATTACTTTTATAGGTATATCAATAAGAACCTATCTAAAGGTTACGAATAATATTATTAGGGAGATTATCTTCATGCAGATTCATCACTGATCTTATCTTAATTCTTATCTATGACCTCCATGGATGAAAATTCTTAGAACTCAATCCACACGATACCTACCTACTGTGTCGAGATTACGTTTGATTTTGAGACGAAAACAGGAAATAAGTACTTACCTGTGTTTCCTTATCAAGTAGTGAGTTTGCTCGCGATTTGCTTCCACTGTGAATAAATCCATGCCAACATGTTAGAGCAGGGTTTTTTCGTATTTTCATTCAGCGTGGCAATGCAGCCAGGATCTTAGGGACGCTTCCGTCTGGTAGTGATTTGGATCAGTTGAGCTACCTTTAGATCGTTTCTAACAGTCTTCACGTAGATCAACTGTTTCATTTGTATTTTTATTAAACGGTCTTATTTTGCTTGCCCTGTTGGTTTTTTGGTCAAATTTAGTAAATTAAATTATACTCCTTTCTGTTGACCAGTTGATAATATGAAAGGTACACACTTTCTGATGACAATATAATTATGTGTATTCAATATGAAATTGGAGCCGGATTACATTTAAACTTTGCATACTCATGAAGGACTGATGACAATACAATCTACACTGACGTCCTTGGTGTATTGTGCGTTTTCCCCTACTAAACTGACCACAGCCAGCCCAACTCCTTAAAATAATGGAGTTGGACTTTGGATTGGTGGCAGCACTGTTCCAGTGTCCCCGAGGGAGCTGTAGATGAAGTGGAGCAGGACGTTATAAGCTCCTGGAGTCCCGTTTTCCCTGGCTGGGTTCCGTACCTAAGTGGTGCCCTTGTGCTCGTTGCCCCAACCTAACTTTACAGGTTGAGCGCCATATACGCTCACCAAAAGCCCGGTAACGCAGTCATGATCCCAGGAGGTCAACTGCATTTAAATCCATTCGAAAAAAAACCCTGACTTCGTTTGTGGCTGTGCAGTGTAATATCATATGCTCATCTGTCTCTTCATATTGAAGACAGCCGCGACACAGTCCAATGTGTAGATGGTGGTTGAGATCATAATGTCCCATGATAAAAAAATATAAATTGTAAGGATGTAAGTAGGTATTTCCTCATTAATTGAGTTTTACATAGCTATACATTGTGACGTTGCGAGGCAAATGTTTACAGAAGCTATTGTTTTGAAATATGCACGTGTGCCGGAACAACGGGTACCCACGTACGAATCACTTGCGGTCTTATCAACAGCGTACAATGGTGACAAAAACGCACGCGAGGTCCGCCTCGTGCGAGCCATGCTCTGCTTGTAGCGGCTGGTACAAAGATCAAGGTCCAATAACGAGCTAAGACAACTTTGTAGCGAAGCTATATATAAGGCAAGTAACATAACAATATACGATAAACTATAAGGAGAGGACTATGCTCGGAGTTTGATCACGTGATAGAACCAGCAATGAAGAAATCCGTAAAAGAACCAAGATCACCAACTTAGCTCTCAGGATTAGCAAGTTGAAGTGGCAATAGGCAGGGGCAGTAATAGAGTTTTTTTGTGAAATAATTCTTCCGGCGTAATGCTACCACCATACCTATTTCTGCCGCAAAGCAGTGTTCTGGTTTGGAGGGTAGATGTATGGGTGTCAATGAAATTACACGCACATAAGACTTTCATCTTTATGTCTCAGGGTGGCGGGCGCAGTGCAATGCCACTCATTCAAGTAATTAAATAAAAAAAAAGCTTTAGTCAGAAATATCTATCAGATCTGATAACCATTGGGGAAGAAAGGTTCTCGAGTGGCGACCACAAACCGGACGACGCAAAAGAGGAATTACCCCTTTTCAATGGACCAAAGATATTATAGAGGTCGCAATCGCAATCGAGAAAGCGACAATCATAATGTAAATACTAGGAACAAAGATAAACTCGCTGTCTATCAGGCTTCATAAAGTTAGTAAATCGTTTAAAGGACAAAGTGTACGCTTCTATAACAAGATCCCAAGCGGTGCTTAAGTTGTCGATAAACAAATATAAAAACTTAATTAAAAATAAACTTACCTACTAAAAAAGCGTAGGTACTATAAAATCTCAGATTATTTAGATGATAATAAAGCTTGGGGCTGAACTTTTTTTTTTCTTTTTGTACTACTTGGATGACGGAACAATCAAGAGGACCACTTGATGTTAAGCGGTAACCTCTGCCTATGAACAGTGCATTACCTCATAGGTCACGTCCACCTAGGACGCACCCTATGTGGCATTGCACTACGCCCGCCACCCTGAGACAAAGATGTAAAGTCTCATGTGCCTGTAATTTCACCGGCACCCTTACCCTTCAAACCGGAACACAGCAATGCGAGCACTACAACACAGCCAAAACAAATGTATATCTAATAATAAGATTGCAAACTATAAATATTTTATAAAAAGTGACGTGTCAAAGAGATTTTTTAAAAAATCCTATTGAATAAATAAAGTTTGAATTTTGAATTTTGAATTTTGCAGGAAGGCGGTGCACGGAGGCAGCCAAGACCGTTCATCATTCTATGGCATTCTATGGGGGAGACCTATTCCAGCAGTCCAGCAGTCGACTTCTATAGGCTGATGATATGAAACCATCAAGTTGAACTATTTCAAGTTACCTTGGTAGTAACAATGAACATTATTAGAACTATAGGGTCTATTAAGTGAACGAAGTTTAGATACTAACACAGTCTTTTAACACTTTGATATTGGCATAGACTAACTAAACACAATAGACTGCCAATCTCATACAAGAAAACGTGCATCGATAAATGATTGCCTACAATGACGCTAGATGTCGCCGAGTGTTTTGAATATGCTATAAACTATTGTAATGCTTTAAATTCGAATAGATCGACCATAGTTTCATAATTAAAAATAAAATATAAATTTAAATGTTCATTTTTAAAGAATTAAAAGAGATTAGGTAATTGGTTTAAAATGCTGATTGAATGATTCCCAGGCTATTTGCTAGCGCCATCTAGAAATAGCCTGGAATTTGTCATTTTTTGAGTCACGGTTTCTTGTATGAGATTGGCAGTCTATTGTGTTTAGTTAGTCTATGATATTAGTCTCTAGATTGAGTCTATAAAAATCCAGTGACCTGAATTAATTGATATCCAAATGAGGATCAGACCTCAATTTGCATGCAGCGGGCTAACGGTGCACTTCTAGACACGTCGCCATTTTAAACAGACTAATTTGTAGTGAGTGCAGTTAGGTAGGTATGTTCTTAGTTCTAGCACAGATAAAATAATACTATACGTTCTAGTAAACTCAGTTTTCAGTGAGGAATAGGTAAAAGCAATTTAATCAGGTAGAGACACAATTTAAATAAAATAAACGTTAATAAACGTGATCATTCAACCGTTGAGCAAGTTTTTATGAAGCGACTGGAAATACTTGATGCGTCATTTCTACTGGAATAGATAAGTAGCAGTAGTAAGTTGGGTTATCAGTGCAACTTTACCAAGTAATTTACCATACCTATCGATATAGGTATATAAAACCGTTCCGTGACTGACTGACTGACTGACTGACTATAATAGCCTAAACATATTGCCTAGGGGGTAGTTCACATATTATGTAACAAAAAATTCTCAATTATTAGTTTTTTTTGTTATAGCGGCAATAGAAATAACAACATAACACCCAACAGTTACATACATAGTCCTGACCCCACACTAGGATTCCCTGTGTCGTGGGTATCAGAAACTACGAGTACCATAACACCCAGACCCGGAACAAATATTAGCAGATTATACAAACATTTGTCCCGCAGCGGGAATCGACCCCGCAACCTCTCATCTCAGCCGGCTACTCGCCCGACGCGCTACAGAGGTTGACAAAAAGCAAGTCGTCGTCATAGAGGCGCTAGAAATACACACTCTGTGAAAATGTCAACTGTCTACCTATTTCGGTTCATGAGATACAGCCGGGGTCCAAAACTACAATATATACTGCCGGGGGGGTTCAATCTGCCATTTTTGAAAGAAACGTCGTCAATTTTATTTGATTACATTTTAATGTTTTTTCAATTATTTCGTGTAATTTTAGTGGCATTCTAACCGGTGTAACTTGAATAAATAGCACATGTGTGATGTAGTGAAATTTAAGTGTATTGCGTGTCTTTTCGAAATTGTGGATGTTTCCCTATGTAAAACCTCAGTTTTTATGCTACTATTTAAACTGGGTTATGACGGAGACTCTTGACGACTTGATTATAAAAATATAATTAATTAAATCACTTTGCATTGGTGAAATTGTTTGTAGCACTCCCCAAAGGCATTATAACAAGAAGAAAAAGAGATACAGCCGTAGAGCGAGAATAAGGTAAGCCCGCTGACAGAAGGACGGACGGACGGACAGCGGAGGCTTAGTAATATGATCCCGTTAGCTAATTCAATAATGAAATAACGGAACTTTTTTTTTTTTATACAACTTGTGATTACGGTACAAGCATATGGCCCACCTGGTGTAAAGCGGTACCCTCTGCCTATGAACAGTGCATTATCTCATAGGTCACGTCCACCTAGGACGCGCCCTATGTGGCATTGCACTGCGCCCGCCACCCTAAGACATAAAGATGGAAAGTCACATGTGCCTGTAATTTCACCGGCACCCATACCCTTCAAACCGGAACACAGCAATGCGAGCACTACCGCTTTGCGGCAGAAATAGGTATGGTGGTAGTAGGTATTTCCCGGGACGAACTCTTTCACAAAAAAGCTCTACTACTAACTAAATGTAATACCTATATGTTATTACTTCATACATTAAAGAGTAGGTAGGTATCTACATAACTCTTATGATTACGTATGATGAATAGATAGTGGTAGTACTTTCAATAATTACGAGTTATTTAATTTACTTATCTAATAACATAAACAAATAGGTTAAAGTTTATTACAGATACCGGCTTTTGCTGTGGCACATTTTTATAAAGAGAGAGGACAAATTCGTATACACTCAGTATAAATGAATAAATAAGTTGTAAATCTTATTACGCAGACGTATTAAGCCTATCTTGTGGAACACGCGCGTATCTCTCTTGTCCACAATGTGCCTCGGTTAGAGTCGCTAGTTATTGTTGTATAACGTACAATATGAAAGTTACTCAAAATACGATTATGAAGTTAGCACAATCATTTTACGTGGAATTTTTAGCAAATCATTATTCAAATAGGTAGTACTTATTATCTTTCCTTGAGATATTTTACCTGCTTACTGCCATGTTTGTATTTTATTTGAGTGTAGAAAAACCCAAAGATTTTGAAGGCCCTTTCGTTGTTGTACGATCGCTTCTATGTAAAATTAGTTTTAATTTGCACCAGTAACCGCCACTTCGTTCGTGTGTACTACTCAGGTAGTCAGTACTACTGGTAGTACCACGCGTAATAAACGAATTGAACAACCCAATGATAACTAGCCCCCGCCGCAAACAGACGGTAGTATCTGTGGCATCGTAGCTCCGGTACTTGTACTAATATTTATTCTGTGGCTCCGGAATCGGAACGGGTGCTCTGATTGCAATGCGGTTTGTTTTGTATGAATGATGATGTGTGCGAGATATTTCTTAACTACCAGACATAGGTTTATGTAAGTAAGTAACTTTTATTTTGTCAAAAACTATATAACATATAAGTTTACATAATACATAAGGTTTTTTTTAAAGTTCTTCTAACTACTACTAAAATCCTATTAATATTATAAGAGCGAAAGTTTGTATGGATGGGTGGATGTATCTTTGTTACTCTTTCACGTAAAAACTACTGGATGGATTTGGATGAAATTTGGAGTGGAGATAACAGGACTCCCGGAATAACACATAGGCACATTTTTATCCCGATATTCCCACGGGATCGAGACTTACGCGAGTGAAACCGCGGGGCGCTGCTTGTATTATATATTTTTGCAATTGATCGAGTTTTTAGCAAAACTAGAGCGCAAATATACATACATACACGATGTATATGTAGTTACATATACACTACACGACACACGCAGGTTTAAGGGTAGGCAGAGCCTCAATATGACTCTTTTCAACACGAGTTTAATTTAATATAATTTCCTTGCATAGCGAATTTCATATCCCTAATTTGTAGGAAGCATCATTTGATTCACCATGACAACTTCACGCCAGCATGAATCACAAGAACTCGAACGATTGTCGAACACATTTGGAACAAGGATCGTGTTGCTGTATGAAGGCGGACGAGTTATGTACATTATAAGTATATCTGTTGTAGATAAGATGGTAATAAAAACGTGATTCAAACATCCATTCACTGATATCTTAGGAAACTATTATCTTGCCAATTCTAGAGACCTGACTGCTGGCTTGTTGTATGTGTCATTCTGAAAGAAAGTGCAACCTACAGTGAAAGGAGGCCCGATGAGGCCCTGCCTACGACTTCGGGGAAAAAGGCGTGTACGTATCAATGTATGCTTTTAACTATAATGTTGCCTGACAACTGGAATCTACGATAACGAAGAACTATTACAGAAATAATAAATAATACAAACAAATAAATATTTAAAAAAAACCGGCCAAGTTCGCGTCGGTCCTTGTACATTTAGGGTTCCGTAACAAATGTACGGAAACATTCTTGAAATGATTCAAGTTTTCTAATATATTATTATTTGTTGGTCAAATATACACAATAAGTTTTTTTTTAACTTCGTGAATGTCGGGACAAGCAGATGCCCACCTGATGTTAAACGGTAACCTCTGCCTTTAACAATACATTACCACATAGGTCACGTCCACCTAGGACGCGCTCTATGTGGCATTGCATTGCGCCCGCCACCCTGAGACATAAAGATGAAAAGTCTCATGTGCCTGTAATTTCACGGGCACCCACATACCCTTTAAACCGGAACACAGCAATGCGAGCGTTTCTGCTTTGCGGGAGAAATAGGTATGGTGGTAGTACTTCCCCGGACTTCTTTTACAAAAAAGCTCTACTACTAGTAGCATATTTACAAAGTTTCTAGTACCTAGACCAAAATAAGTAAAAAAAAAGAAAATTCTTACAGTTCTAGAGTAATCAATTGAAAAATGGTAGAGATAGTTTTTCTTCGAATGCTAACGTTATTTTACTTTTTCCGGATTGTTTACTTTGTTTGAAAATTGGTAGATTACTATGTTATTGACATTAGATTATGGTTCGCATATACAGTACTATCAGCTTATCAAATTAGCGATAGTGATAAGCTACGGATAGTACGTAAATTCAGATTAGCGCTACTCTTTGACAGCTAGGCTTATAATTTTGTTATTAATAAGGTGAAGTGCCGTTCAACTCACTAAAGCTCATAATCCAAAAGCTAGAAGCTTGACAAACAGCCATGGAAAGGAAAGGAGCAAAAGAAGAATCGATAACATCAGAAACAAAAAAAAAACGGCAATATAGTTTATTATTTTTCAAGTGTAAACCACACTTTATGGATAACATTAAATTTAAATGTAACCCAAAAATTCCGTTCCAGCGGGACTCGAACCCGCAACCTCGCCTGTGATCGGCGATGCCTTTACCAATTCGGCCATAGAACGAGCTATGACACTGAAGACGAAATTTGTGGGCACTATCAACTCGGCTATAGCGCCGATGGGAGCCATCTACAGGTGTTTCATTAGAAACCTTCTGTCAAAGAAACGGAACGGAATTTTTGGGTTACATTTTAATTTAAAAAACGGCATAATTTTAAAAATAATATAGTCCTGGATTAAACCCTAACTACGTAGTCTACTAGAGCCCGTAATACAATATCAGTTTAATGTATATTTCCGTACATTGACAGAAATAGTTTAAACTTGAATCAGAAGTTAAACTACTATTGATATCCGGTATAGGTTTGTCGTTGTATTAAAGTTATATATACATATATATACAACTTTAAAGTTATGTATACAATTTAAATACCTAAGTACCTACATGTAGTTAAATTAATTTAGATAAAAGCTGAGCTTGGGGGGAAACTATTTTAGCAGATTTTGATGGTATTTGGTGTGTGGATAGATAAGGGGGTTGCTTTGAGTGGTTTTCATCTCATCACTACCCGTGCGAAGCCGGGGCGAGTTGCTAGTCTACAATCTTCATAGGTATCTACACAAACAAAGAGGTGTGTGTGTGACGATACTGAACGTGGGGAGAGCATAATAGTAATAACGATGAGAGACAAAAGATCCGTTCTGTCAGTCTGTTTTTATACAAACAAAAGAAGACACACATCGGTAGGTAATAAGGATTATAATGGCTATTTCAAAAATCGATAACAGCGATGTTAAGAAACCAACAACAGGTTGTTTTTATTTGAGAACGACGATAATACAATAAGCGTATCAGATAACCAAAGAATCAGCTTGAAAGGATAATCTACGCATATAACAATAAATTGCCATCACAGCACCGGCCCTAACTGATGTCCCGGACCGATGAGATGGAGCAAGGGTAGCAATGCATGTAGCGTCCCACACCAAAGGCCTACCCATCTCCCACAGAACAAGAGTCATCCCGTCAGGCCGCTTACCATCGTCACGTAGCAGACCATTCGGTTCTAGAATGGTTGGATGCAATTTTGAAGCTGGTAAAGGCCCGGCGAATGATATCATATACTGGAATCTACTTTTATACCTTTCTATGTCAGTACTTATTTTATGCAGCAAAAAACTTCAAGGCAACAAGACAAGGATAGAAAGTGAAATCTATTTAAGAGGTGCCGTTCACCGATTGCATTCTGTCTGTCTGTCCAATCTACAGCGTAGCCGTAAGTATTTATAGACATTAACTTTTTTGTCAGTCTTTTGTTAGATTGGTTTATTCATTTCCATGCCAACTTAAATGTAAAAAGGTAATAATAAACTGGCCAATGCCTCCTCTCGAAACAAGCATAGTGTAGGGTTCCGAAGCCAAGTTATATTCCCGCCTTAGTTTTTATTATCACAACTACCTGTATGTATCCGAGAGATTGTTTATCAAAATCACATAATTCAAACGCAAGTAAATTAATTATTTAATCAATCAAAATAATAATAACCGCGTCGTTGGCAGTATGAAGTAAATTAGTTTAAAGTTGAAAAACATCTTCTTCAAAACATGCTTTTATGAAAATATTCGATGCCAACATTGAATATACTATATGGTATTGTCTTCAGAACCAAAGGTGTGTGCAAAATTGCAGCATGATCAAATATCGGGAAGTGGTTGAAAATTCTATCGGCAGATTTGTCCCCACGCCACAGTCAGAAAGGAAAGCAAGTTATAGATCCACCAACTTATCTGCAGACCCATTTACCTACCTACATTTTTCTATCATCTAAATACATTTCATTTTACAGATAAGTTGGTGGATCTCCAATTTTTTTTTTTTTAAACATGTACCAATGACAGTTTGATTGCGAAGCGTAGGGTTAGTAATAGCACCCGCTTGGCTTGCACCCTTTGGGAACGGAACCCTAAAAACTATTTCCACAATGCCTCTTTTATTTTTCATTTATACTAAATTCCTAAAGCTATCTAGAAATTGTGGGTTATTGTTACATAATAATTTGACCTCTGTGGCGCGGCGGGCGAAGGTTCGCCTGCCACGCAGGAGGTTGCGGGTTCGATTCCCGCCTCGGAACAAATATTTGTACGATCTGCAATATGTAATCTATGTAATATATTGTATTGTAAGTATATCAGTTATCTAGTACCCATAACACAAGCTCTGCTTAGTTTGTGGCTAGATAATGTTGTGTGAACTGTCCAGCATTATTTATTATTTATTTGTTCCCAGGTCCTAAGTCGGTATCCACTTGTTATAATTACGAGGAGGGTGAGTAACCAGTTATTAGAGTACAAGTGCGTTATACTGAAGCCAACGATCGCTGGTCGTTATTGGTAATTATCTGGCGATGTTCAAGTGGTTAGGCTTACGGCTCACAAGGGCCTCATTGATCTACACGTACATCTGATCGTAAATCAGAATAAACCGATATCACAGAATAAGTAACAGTTTGTTACAGAAGGATCAAGCATTATAAAGTCATAATAGCACGAGCTCCGTCCCAAGAGATGACTTCAGTCATCTGGTTTTGATGAGATCTCTACTAAAAGCTGCCACATATACCTGCCACAGCAGGGAAAAGTTCAACCGTCTAGTGGGAAGCACGACAGCTATTTATCAGGCATGAACATCGAGTAGAAAATACTTCTAGGTTTCATTCATCATCATCAGCAAACATTAGACGTCCACGCCGGACGAGATCTACCCCATATGCAATGGGGAGACTTTCCATAATCACCGCACTTGGCATTGACTGATTGCAGCATTAAAGTTGAGTACTCAGTTGGATGCTGGTGTACATCCTCTGGTGTAATCCCTTAGTCGGCTTTTACGACATCCACGGGAGGAGACGGAGAAACATCAAATCCAGATGACGTTCCGCCCGGCAGCTACTATAAGTGCGACTGTTGACCAGAGAATACGTCTACTTTCCGTATAAGATCATTCCAGATTACTGAAGAAATCTCTTACGAAGGATCTCTTAGACCAGTGTTTTTCAACCTTTTTCATGATGCGACCCCAATGCCCAATGCCCCAATGCGACCCCCCAGGGGGTCGCGCGCGACCCACAGGTTGAAAAACACTGTCTTGAACTAGAATATTGAATCTAAAATCGGCGCGAGAACGCTCATATATGCATTTACTTGAATGATTCTGAATTGCTTGCTTGCACTCGGATTGATGCGATGTTGCATCGTAGCACTTGACATGCCATACACAAATCATTCGAGTAATGGTTGATTGATGCGTGGCCTCAATTTTCAGAATAGCAGGCGTTTACCTACTTTGCTGTTTGAAATTTTGAGTTAGTACGGCATTGAGTGTTGAAATAAGAAACTTTACCTCTCTCTCTCTCTCTCTCTTTGTCTACGTTCTTCTACTTTATACGAGAGTAAATATCCTAATAAACATATACGTGTCTTAGACGTAGGGGCATGAACTAAGTAGAAATCTTCGAAGTGTGGTTCTAAAGTATGCCGGTTTCCCCACGATGTTTCCTTCACCGTTTTGACCATATATAGTAATGGGCATATATACATTTTTCGATTAGGAACAAAGCCCTTTAGGTTTCGGACCCATGACCTTTGAATCAGAACCAATCAGAAGTCACTTAGGTACGACAGTGCGTATTCCAAAGACCTTACGCCGTTTTCAGACAAACGCTATAGGTAAGTATCTCGCATAATGAATGAGATAATAATACAGGTAAGTATCAGATGTTGGCCTAGCAGTGGTTTACCCAGAAGAATGCATGCAGTCTTTTAAGACTTCTTGGTATTAAGATGGTTATTAAGTATTGCTTGAATTATTTTAGTAATAAATAATAAACCTTACTAGGTAATAATAAACTAACTGTCCGATGATTTACTGCGCTATATTGAACCTGTATTGGTACATTGGTATGCTATATTGGTCAACTAGCAGCGCCCCGCGGTTTCACCGGAATATCGGGATAAAAATGTGCCTATATGTTATTCCGGGAGTCCAGTTATCTCCATTCCAAATTTCATGCAAATCCGTCCAGCCGTTTCAGCGTGAACAAACACACTCACACACACACAAACTTTCGCATTTATAATATTAGTGTGATAGTAGTATTTACATTTCCGCGGAATGGAACCGTCAATTTTACACACTTAAGGAGTAAAACGTTCAAAATGATGTGTGCGAAATTGACAGTTCCCTTCCGTGGCAATGTAAATGTCTGAATGCAGCTTTATGGTAGCATCCTGAATAATTTTGTGCTGAGTTCAAATGGTTATGTCTCTGCATCATCGAGCAACGCAGGCCTCCGTACCGGAGGGGAGGCGCCATAGAGCTGTCAACCGATACATATTTATTCAGAAATATTTGGGGGGGGCTTCACGCACTCACTTAAACTTTAATGCACACTTTTGTAACCAGTCGTTCTATCGCTATAAACGCACACATCTATAAACAGCAACACATCAAAAATCTTTATACACACATAGATGCTTTCTGTGTACAAACATCATGTTATGTCACAAAATTGACAGTAACATCCGTTCTAGGGACTTCCAGCACTCAAGTCGATAAATGAATAGTATCGATAACTTTTTGGTAAGAACTTACTTTGCCTACCACCAAGGGTCATTTAAAGGATTTAAGGGCGGCTAGGGATGAGGGGAGGGGTTGAACGCTCTCTGTGAAGGGGGAGTTGCGGAACCGCCCCACTTTTCGAGGATAGCATAGAGATCATTTTGTGGATAACTATGATATTTTAGATTAGTAAAAGGTAGTAGTAGGCTGGAGAGAGAGGGGGTAAACGCGGAAACTTAGAGTATAGAGAAAAATCAAGAAAATTTTGAGTACCCCAGGTACAACCTTACTTTACAACAACTCATGAGATGATTAGTTCTTGGGAAAATTGAATTAGAATTTTGTTCAAAGCTTACAATAATTTCATAAAACTATGGGCAAGTCAAAAGAGACGAAAGGAAAGAAAAGGAAAAAACGCTTTACTTAGCTCCCGTCTTCCTACTAACCTACATAATCCATGACGGTTCTGGCCTCGAAATATACAATGTATTATATATATCTGTCATTCACTGTTATTGTCAAAAACCAAAAATCATGATCCTAAGTGCCAAAAAACTAGATTAGTCATTAAAATGTATAAATAGTTTTTTTTTTATTTCAGGCATGATTATCCCACGACACAGGGGATCCTAGTTTGGGATCAGAACTATGTAGGTATGTGTTGGGTGTATTAAGTTATGTTGATGCTAAACGATGGTAGGTAAAGTAATACTTAGCGCTATATATAGTGAACAGAATATCGCGTTGAAAAAATTATTCCTAGCTATATTTTTTTTTCATTCTTTTGTCAATCAAATAGGATTTGAATAGGAAAATCCCACGACACAGGACGGACACTCATGACACGACTTTTCTTGAAAAGGAGTAAACGAGTTCAAACTGGGAAATGCTTTTGTTAATTTATCGTGATCACGTATCCCACAACCTAGGTAGGCATGCAACTTTTTACGAAAAACTATCACACCTCTAGATTTGTAATATCACATAGTAATTTAAATTCATGTCTATGTAAGTTCACACATGAAAAAACTAGTAAAAATAACTTGGAAGCCCTTGCAAGCCTAGCTAGTAATATCTTGGAGCAACACGGCTGCCGCTGGAGGTCACACGAGAGAGACACGAGGAGGTCGCGGCGGGGGGCGACATCAAGTGAAGGCGTTCCCCTCTGGCTATGCACAATTTCATTTGGGCATACGCGTTAGTAAAACTGTTTTACTAACTGTTTTAAAAACTATCCGTTGTAATTTAACATAGTAATTTAAATTCATGTCTGTGTTTAAATATAAAAAATCAAGGAAAAGAAGCTTGCATGTTTTGCTTTTGCTAGTAATAAAATTGTATCATGATGGGCCGATTGCTCTGTCAGACTAAATCGATCGTGTGACGCATAGAGTAAAAAGTGTGACAGTGCTACTTATACTAAAATGCCGAATCGTTACATTTTCTGCTGTAAATCAAGGTCTGGAATATCGAATTTTCGAAAAGATGGTGCTTTCTTTCACATTGTACCTAAGTGAATTTCATTATATATAAATATATATATATATATATATATATATATATATATATATATATATATATATATATATATATATATATATATATATATATATATATATATATATATATATATATATTGAACCCTTTACGGTAAATGTTGATCCAGTATGAAGTCTGAACAAATGTTGATCCACATATTTCTCATGTATACTTTACTCCCTATCGAGCTAACCGATATACTTTGATCTGACGTTATAGTGCGCGAGGAAACACTGGATCTGAATTGATTGGTTTTCAAGATACTCGTTTTCGAATCGTCCAACTATCGTTGATCCACTAACGGCCAAAAAAATTATACTGATGCGTCATTTTTAGATCCATATCATATATAATTTATACGCGAAGTTGGCCTAAGTATATAAAGTTGACCTGGAGCCACAAATGCATTGTGGGTGCTAAAAGGCAAAGCAGCAACGTCGCATTTTGTGTGACAAGTACGAAACTTGATAAAAAGAGATAGCATAATGGACGGACGGACATCAATCAACAAGCCGCGCGCGCGTCTTTTTTCGCGTCTTACCTACCTACATATCTTTTAGTTTTAATTTGTTATGTTTGTTGATTGTGGTAAATAATTATGTAACTTAGTTCTTGCCCGAGAGGAATAGGTAAATAAGATGGGTTTTTAATTAAGTATTTAATAAAAGATATTTAATAAAATAGGGCCAATTGGAATCAAAGCACCATGTTCCGTAACAATCGCAAGGTAAAAAGCAAGGACTTTCACTGGTGGAGCCACGTAAGTTAATGGAGATACATAGGTATTGGACTAGTAAAATTCTGTACTTTGTGATTGTTACAGAACACGTTTTATTTTTATTTTTTTAACATTGATAGACCTTTGTTTGACCACGATCTCACCTGTTGGTAAATGTCGATGTGGCCGAAGATGGAGCACAAAGGTCTAGAAGGCACCTATTCACTCTAGCCTTGAAGAGACCCAGATTACGTTACGTTGATTGGAGTCACATTTTTTTTTTTTAATATTTTATTTGATCAACGTCTAGGCTCATTTGAGACCGAAAATACATTGTATCTTGATCCAGTTGGAGCCACATTTGTGTAAGGTATAAGGTTACCTACCTACTAATGTATGGTTTTTATTGTTTTTTACTTTTATTGATCCAATATATAGTACCTCCATTTAAAATACTCTTGTCACCTCATCAAATATGTGTTTTATTTTCTTAGAATAGCAAATAATTCCTATCAGCTTCTGCCCGTAACTCTCGCTTATAAGAAATAAGGGTGAGTGAAGGGTGGGTTTAAAGGATCTACGTGATATTTATTTAATTTATTTATTTGTATAATATGAAATGAGGAGACCTACCAGAGGGGAATAAACGTTCTCGAGTGGCAACCAAAAACCCGAAAAAAAGGGGGAGCTCATGGCATCACATATTATATTAACAAACTCGCAGGTAGTCGATGGATAAGGCAGCACAAGACCATTCGTCGTGGCATTATATGGGGGGTGCCTGTGTCCAGCAGTGGACTTCTGCAGGCTGATGAAGATGATGAATTAAGTAATCATACTAACTAAGATGATATGAATGAAAGCCACTGTTGGGAATAAGTCTTTTCCATCTTATGCACTCCAAACTCCAACTCCCCCGGTGTAGTAACTTGTACTATTGGTATGGTGACTGGGTCTGACCGCTTCTGGTACATGTCGAGCTAGGGTTCTACTGTGAATAAAGATGGCTGACGCTATGGTAGTATTTTTCTACTGCAGTGTGCTCGGGTTAGTTAGGTATTTGAGGCTTAGTGTACGCATTCAGGCAAAATGACAACTTGCTTCAAATAGTTCTTATTGTTAGAGAGCTTTTATATGAAAATTTTTGCCTGGGGAAGTACTACCACGGTGCATTAAACCCTAGTCCTACCAAAATACATATTTCTGCCAAAAAACATTAGTGCTCTCATTGCTGTGTTTCGGTTGAAGGTGCCGGTGAAATTATAGGTACATGAGACTTTTCATCTTTATGTCTCAGGGAGGTGGGTGCCAAGTAGGTAAGTCCTAGGTAGTCGTAACCTGTGATTTAATGCATTGTTAAAAGCAGAGGTTACATGAACAGTGGGTCAAGAATGACCGGGTTGGCTGCTCCTAAATGAACCAATCACTTACTATAGCGTCAATAACAAATTCTGATTTTGGGTGCAAATTGTAAATGTATCGTGTGACAAATCAAACAAAAGGTCTTGTTGCTTGTAATGTGGTGTTCAAATATATTACGTTATTATAAACTTCAACACAAAACGGCAGATCATACCGTTTCATTACATTAGGCTATTTCTATTCCTATTATGTTAGGTACCTATTTGATAAATATCTACAAAATACTACCTCACACAGGGGGTAACTTATTTAATGGAAATACGAGTACATATTGGATCAACAAAAGTCATCAACTTGCCAATGTTACGAAACATGTTGATCCGATTCTAAAGAGTAAGTTTTAGGATACCTTACCTACCTCAAAAGTTACCAACGGAACCAATATAGGATCACTCTCATGTCTGTCTGGCTGTCTGTTTGTCCATCTTTCACAGCCTATTTTCTCTAAAAGCTCTAGATGAAAAAAGCTCGGTTCATATATTTCAGGCATGTACCACCTACCGTCAAACAGGGTTAGATTTATTGGTATTGAAATTCAATCGCATGTAACTTCTTTAGCTTTAAAATTCCGTAGCAAACGCAAGGTAAATGGTATGGACTTTTGGTGATCTAATTCGTATCTCCATTAGTTAATGTGGCTCCAACATGATAAGCGTGTAGGTTCACTTGGCTGGCACTGAAAACACTCAACCAATTTCATGGTAGTTTAATTTACTGTTCGTAAGTTATTCTAGGAAAGACATACCACAAAAAACTATTCATCCAAGTTTAATCGGAGAACTCGCTTCACTCGATCATTAAGTCTATTCAGTGTGAACTACATTTGTTAATGAAGATACATGTTGGATCAACCAAAGTAGGTAGGTACTACATCGCATGCGTGAAGTAGCGAAATGAACCAGTCATGTGTGTCTCCTCTTGAACCAAGGACAGTGTAAGGGTTCCGTAGTCAATTCACAATCCCATAGTAACCATAAAAGTATTCATCACAGGCTGTTCAAGATATTTTTTTTAAAAACCACTTTGTTTGTTTTATGTAAAACTACAATAAAATTTGTCCTCAATTATAAAACCCAAGCTCAACGCCCAGATTCCTTCAGAGCCAGTTGCCATACCAATTAGTACAAATTACAACGGTGGCGTTCGCGTTAGCATAAAAAACCTATGCCCAAAAGTGGGTTTCAATCAGATCATTTTAGTTAGCCTGAGCTACTGTCCCCCAGTTTTAATTTTACTTTGGCTACCCACCTCTATGTTTGATTTTATGTGTAGGTAATGTTTGTTGACGAAAGTAATTTTGTTTCCAAGTTTCGGTAGCCATGCAATAATTAAGATGGTTTTTGTCTCTGTATTTTATAGTAAATTTAAAAATGGCCCGTTTAAACTAAATTAACATGTTCCATAACATCGATCCCTTTACGGTAAATGTTGATCAGGCGCGACTTCACGCGAGCTCTTTGTTGATCCAAAAACACAAGTTGATTCGGGCGACTTTTGTTGATCCAATATGTATCTCCATTAACTAATGTGGCATCTAGATGATTCACGATTTTTTAAATGAAATTGTTAATTTTTTTAATCTTTGATAGTCCTTTGTTTCACCACGATCTCACCTGTTGTTAAGTGACGATGTGGCCAAAGATGGAGCACAAAGGTCTAGAAGGCACCTATTCACTCTAGCTTTGAAGATACCCAGATTATAGTTTTCAGGAAAGACAGACGACGGTAGTGTATTCCACTCCTTAGCAGTTTGCATTATAAAGGTAAAACTGAAACGTTTTGTGCGAATAGAAGGTATACTAATGAAGTAAAGATGGTACTGAGCCGTACGCCTGTTCGTCCTATCATGAAAAGGAGATGGTGGGATCAGATCGTGCAGTTCCTGGGAGCATTCCCCGAAATGTAACCTATAGAAGATCAAAAGGCATGCAACCTTACGGCGGTGCTCGAGACTCTGGATCTTAGTCTCCGCCATATGTTGCTCACTTATAAGCCTGGAAGCTCTACGTTCGATCGAGTCCAAGGCAGTAAGCTCGTATTTGGCCGAGCCATCCCAAACATGGCAGCAGTACTCCTTACCAGCCCGGAATTGTGCTTTATATAAACTGAGAAGCTGTCCAGGTGTGAAGTAACGCTTTACTTTATACAGGATGTCTAAGCTCATAGCAGCTGTTTTTGCCTTTTTTTGACTCGATTTAGGAGCCAAAGTTGAGAGTAGGCGTGAGCGAAACACCTAAGAGCTCGAGGTGATCTCTTATAGCTACAGGTACATCTCGGAATACAGGAACTTGGAGAAACAGATATTTTATCGCCGAGAAGAGACAAGCCTGCGTTTTAGAGGCGTTGAACTTGACTAGATTGGCATCGCCCCAGTCAGATACAGCCTTGAGAGTGTAATTCAGACGCTGCAGCATCTCATCTCTTAACTCCTGAATTTCATTCTGCCTAGCTCGCGCAGTGGAAACATACCTCTCCACAACTGTACTGTCGTCTGCATACCCAATGATACCGGGCATTAGCAGATCATTAATGTGCAGCAAGAACAGTGTGGCAGATAGCACTGACCCCTGAGGTACCCCGGCGTTAATAGCCAATTGATCCGACGAGCAGCCGTCAATAACTACTCGAATGGATCTTTCCCTCAGAAAGTCTGCGAGCCAGGAGCAGAATTGAACTGGCAGTCCGTAGGCAGGAAGCTTGCCAATAAGGCCAGCGTGCTAAACCCTATCAAAGGTAATTGTATTGTTCTCGATTTGTAATCGAGAAAAATTTATCTGATTCGTGTTTTAGGTGCTATAATTCCCTTGGCAATATGATAAAGATTAACATGTAAATTTTTTACCGTCTTTTAGCTGAACGCTCTCACAAATATCAATGTTTTTCAGGTACCATTTAATGAACCAGGAATCACAATTGTGACAATGTCATATTACAAAATTAAGGATGATACATTCATCTTTAGAGATAGTGAATAAAAACTGGGGAGTTTCATACAAAATTTTCACATGTATATGTTTTGACCAACGCAAGAATAAATAAATAAATATATATGTTACTTATTAGAGGTAATAATATCAATGTCAAAAAATGAAAGAACAAAGAGCAGATTCAGTTTTCAGGCTCTTTGTATAAAAATATTGTGATAATTACAAAAACATTTTATCGTTCCAAAATTTCCATACAAAATTTCCACGAGTCTGCCATTCTGCCGTCAAACGCCATGTCGTTTTTATTGGACTGAAATAGGTATTCCAAATTTGAATTTGTATAATTTTGTGAGAGCGTACTTAATACATGTAACTTGTCAAAGTAAATAAAGAATAGAATTGAGTTGAGTTGTAGTATGTCCTATGTTCTATTGATACTTTTTGAAGTAAGGAACCCTAAAAATGGCCCATTTGAATTGGATCCACATGTTCCGTAGCAAACGCAAGGTAAATGGTATGGACTTTTGGTGATCTAATTCGTATCTCCATTAGTTAATGTGGCTCCAACATGATAAGCGTGTAGGTTCACTTGGCTGGCACTGAAAAAACTCACCCAATTTCATGGTAATTTTATAACCTGTTCGTAAGTTATTCTAGGAAAGATATATCACAAAAAACTATTCATCCAAGTTTAATCGGAGAACTCGCTTCACTCGATCTTTAAGTCTATTCAGTGTGAGCTACATTTGTTAATGAAGATACATGTTGGATCAACCAAAGTAGGTAGGTACTAAATCGCATGCGTGAAGTAGCGAAATGAACCAGTCATGTGTGTCTCCTCTTGAACCAAGGACAGTGTAAGAGTTCCGTAGTCAATTCACAATCCCGTAGTTACCAGAAAAGTATTCATCACAAGGTGTTCAAGATATTTTTTAAGAAAACCACTTTGTTTTGTTTTATGTAAAACTACAATAAAAATTGTCCTCAATTATAAAACCCAAACTCAACGCCCAGATTATTTCAGAGCCAGTTGCCATGCCAAATAGTACCTACAAATTACAACGGTGGCGTTTGCGTTTGTATAAAAAACCTAGGCCCAAAAGTGGAATTCATTCAGATCATTTTAGTAAGCCTGAGCTACTGGTCCCCCCCAGTTTTAATTTAACTTTGGCTACCCACCTCTATGTTTGATTTTATGTGTTATGTTTGTTGACGAAAGTGATTTTGTTACAAAGTTTCAGTAGCCATGCAATAATTGAGATGGTTTTTGTCTCTGTATTTTATAGTAAATAAAAAAATGGCCCATTTAAACTAAATTAACATATTCCATAACATCGATCCATTTACGGTAAATGTTGATCAGGCGGGACTCCACGCAAGCACTTTGTTGCTCCAAAAACACAAGTTGATCCAGGTGACTTTTGTTGATCCAATATGTATCTCCAATAACTAATGTGGCTTCTATATGATTCACGATTTTTCAAATGAAATTGATTACATTGGCTACCCACCTCTATGTTTGATTTTATGTATTATGTTTGTTGACGAAAGTGATTTTGTTGCAAAGTTTCAGTAGCCATGCAATTATTGAGATGGTTTTTGTCTTTGTATTTTATAGTAAATTAAAAAAGGCCCATTAAACCAAATTAACATATTCCATAACATCGATCCCTTTACGGTAAATGTTGATCAGGCACGACTTAACGCGAGCACTTTGTTGATCCAAAAACACAAGTTGATCCAGGCTACTTTTGTCGATCCAATATGTATCTCCATTAACTAATGTAATGTGTGTGTGTGTTTTAATAGTAGTAGAGCTTTTTTGTGAAAGAGTTCGTCCGGGGAAGTACTACCACCATACCTATTTCTGCCGTAAAGCAGTAGTGCTCGCATTGCTGTGTTCCGGTTTGAAGGGTAAGGGTGCCGGTGAAATTAAAGGCACAAGAGATTTTTCATCTTTATGTCTCATGGTGGCGGTCGCAGTGCAATACCACATAGGGTGTGTCCTAGGTGGACGTGACCTATGAGGTAATGCACTGTTCATAGGCAGAGGTTACTGCCTAACATCAGGTGGGCAATCAGCTTGTTTCGGCAATCGGTAGTATAAAAAAAATGTGGATCTTAGATGTTTCACGATTTTTTAAATGAATTTGTTTACATTGGCTACCCACCCCTGTATTTGACTTTATGTGTTATGTTTGTTGACGAAAGTAATTTTGTTACAAAGTTTCGGTAGCTATGCAATAATTAAGATGGTTTTTGTCTCTGTATTTTAAAATAAATTTAAAAATGGCCCATTTAAACTAAATTAACATATTCCATAACATCGATCCCTTTACGGTAAATGTTGATCTGGCGTGACTTCACGCGAGCACTTTGTTGATCCAAAAACACAAGTTGATCCAGGTGACTTTTGTTGATCCAATATGTATCTCCATTAACTAATGTGGCTTCTAGATGATTCACGATTTTTTAAATGTAATTGATTACATTGGCTACCCACCTCTATGTTTGATTTTATGTGTTATGTTTGCTGACGAAAGTAATTTTGTTACCAAGTTTCGGTAGCCATGCAATAAGATGGTTTTTGTCTCTGTATTTTATAGTAAATTTAAAAATGGCCCATTTAAACCAAATAAACGTATTCCATAACATCGAACCCTTTACGGTAAATGTTGATCAGGCGCGACTTCACGCGAGCACTTTGTTGCTCCAAAAACACAAGTTGATCCAGGTGACTTTTGTTGATCCAATATGTATCTCCATTTACTAATGTGGCTTCTATATGATTCACGATTTTTTAAATGAAATTGATTACATTGTCTACCCACCTCTATGTTTGATTTTATGTGTTATGTTTGTTGACGAAAGTCATTTTGTTACAAAGTTTCAGTAGCCATGCAATAATTGAGATGGTTTTTTGTCTCTGTATTTTATAGTAAATTAAAAAAGGCCCATTTAAACCAAATTAACATATTCCATAACATCGATCCCTTTACGGTAAATGTTGATCAGGCGCGACTTCACGCGAGCACTTTGTTGATCCAAAAACACAAGTTGATCCAGGCGACTTTTGTAGATCCAATATGTATCTCCATTAACTAATGTAATGTGTGTGTATGTTTTAGTAGTAGTAGAGCTTTTTTGTGAAAGAGTTCGTCCGGGGAAGTACTACCACCATACCTATTTCTGCCGCAAAGCAGTAGTGCTCGCATTGCTGTGTTCCGGTTTGAAGGGTAAGGGTGCCGGTGAAGTTACAGGCACAAGAGACTTTTCATCTTTATGTCTCAGGGTGGCGGTCGCAGTGCAATACCACATAGGGTGCGTCCTAGGTGGACGTGACCTATGAGGTAATGCACTGTTCATAGGCAGAGGTTACTGCTTAACATCTGGTGGGCAATCAGCTTGTTTCGGCAATCGGTAGTATAAAAAAAATGTGGATCTTAGATGTTTCACGATTTTTTAAATGAATTTGTTTACATTGGCTACCCACCTCTATGTTTGACTTTATGTGTTATGTTTGTTGACGAAAGTAATTTTGTTACAAAATTTTGGTAGCCATGCAATAATTAAGATGGTTTTTGTCTCTGTATTTTATAATAAATTTAAAAATGGCCCATTTAAACCAAATTAACATATTACATAACATCGATCCCTTTACGGTAAATGTTGATCTGGCGTGACTTCACGCGAGCACTTTGTTGATCCAAAAACACAAGTTGATCCAGGTGACTTTTGTTGATCCAATATGTATCTCCATTAACTAATGTGCCTTCTAGATGATTCACGATTTTTTAAATGAAATTGATTACATTGGCTACCTACCTCTATGTTTGATTTTATGTGTTATGTTTGGTGACGAAAGTGATTTAGTTACAAAGTTTCAGTAGCCATGCAATAACTAAGATGGTTTTTGTCTCTGTATTTTATAGTAAATTAAAAAATGGCCCATTTAAACCAAATTAACATATTCCATAACATCGATCCCTTTACGGTAAATGTTGATCAGGCGCGACTTCACGCGAGCACTTTGTTGATCCAAAAACACAAGTTGATCCAGGCGACTTTTGTCGATCCAATATGTATCTCCATTAACTAATGTAATGTGTATGTGTTTTAGTAGTAGTAGAGCTTTTTTTTAAAAGAGTTCGTCCAAGGAAGTACTAGCACCATACCTATTTTTGCCGTAAAGCAGTAGTGCTCGCATTGCTGTGTTCCGGTTTGAAGGGTAAGGGTGCCGGTGGAATTAAAGGCACAAGAGATTTTTCATCTTTATGTCTCAGGGTGGCGGTCGCAGTTCAATACCACATAGGGTGTGTCCTAGGTGGACGTGACCTATGAGGTAATGCACTGTTCATAGGCAGAGGTTACTGCTTAACATCAGGTGGGCCATCTTCTTGTTTCGGCAATCGGTAGTATAAAAAATATATATGTGGATCTTAGATGATTTACGATTTTTTAAATGAATTTGTTTACATTGGCTACCCACCTCTATGTTTGATTTTATGTGCTATGTTTGTTGACGAAAGTAATTTTGTTTCAAAGTTTCGGTAGCCATGCAATAATTAAAATGTTTTTGTCTCTGTATTTTATAGTAAATTTAAAAATGGCCCATTTAAACCAAATTAACATGTTTCATAACATCGATCCCTTTACGGTCTAGGAGTTCTAGGACGACCTCTGTGGCGCGGCGGGCGACGGTTGGCCTGCGACGCAGGAGGTTGCGGGTTCGATTCCCGCCTCGGAACAAATATTTGTGCGATCGCAGCTATTTGTTCAGGGTGTTCTGGGTTTTTTCTATGTATAATAAAAAAAAACTATGTAGTATATTGTATTAAATATATCAGTTATCTAGTACCCATAACACAAGCTCTGCTTAACTTGGGGCTAGATAATGTTGTGTGAACTGTCCAGCATTATTTATTATTATTATTTATTACGGTAATTGTTGATCAGGCGCGACTTCACGCGTGCACTTTGTTGATCCAAAAAAACAAATTTATCCAGGCGACTTTTGTTGATCCAATATGTTGATCTATTAACTAATGTGGCTCCTAGATGATTCACGATTTTATAAATGAAATGGTACACATATCAATAATTACAAATACCTAAAGTATTAAAAACTTTGTATGGTCTGCCGTTTTATTTTGCAGGGTGTTTTTCTGTTTACGTCTGGACGTCTACCAGGTAGATAGATACAAAAACATAAAAATATGCAAATACTAAATATAATATAGCTTAGCTAGCAAGTTACTAAAATAAATCCTTAATTAGCTAAGGATGCGCGTAGGTACAAATAAGCACTATGCTAAATAGAGGCATGGCAATGTTTAAAAAGCAACTACCCCTAGCAACATGTGTAATGGCCCGAGAAGGCTGTAACTATTATAGATTTCAAATTGACCTAAACCCTAACCTAAACAAGATAACATTATCTAACCTTAGACCTTAACCTAGATTTAACCAGGGTTTGAAATTTTAATTACAAATAATAACAACTCCTTTTTAAAAAAATAACCACTTCTCACCTTAAACAGGAATATTCTTTGAATTGAAAGCTAGAAATACTGAGTGCTATATCATTTCTGGATCTTCATCAAGTAGGAAAGTTAGTAAGTCCCTACGTTTTTTTTAAAAACAAAGTGAAATCAATCTCTTTGAAAAAATGAGCAAAACACATTGATGATGATGATGATGATGTCATCCAGGCCGATTTCGGCCACGGCGACTGTTTCCTGCTTTATATGGAAGAGCTTCGTTGGTGCGCTCTAATGTGACTTACATACCCTATCTTGGCTGTAAACGTGCGTTTGCAGTAGTTGCACGTGAGGGTATTATTTTCATAATGGTATACTATGCTAGAAGGCGGTCTACTTTTAAGATCGTCGCGCTTTAAATCAAGATCGCGCCTTCTGTCATCTTCAAATGCCCAGACTTTCTGCTGTACCAGCCTTCTCCATTACGTACAACTTGTCGGACTAAAACCCATTTAAATGATTTATTTGTAATAGCGCACCTAGAAAGGTTCAGAGCGGCAACGTCGCAGCCGTCATTAGCCAATCACAGAGTTTGCTGCAACCTGATTGGCCCATTAGAATCAGATCAACATATTACGTAATCACCGCAAGGTGGATTTGTATATTGGATCAACAAGTGGCTACGTGATTTCAGTGCCACATGATCGCACATGTTGATCCTGTTGGAGCCACATTAGTTAATGGAGATACATATTGGATCAACAAAAGTCACCTGGATCAACTTGTGTTTTTGGATCAACAAAGTGCTCGCGTGAAGTCGCGCCTGATCAACATTTACCGTAAAGGGATCTCTATATATATATATATATATATATATATTTACATACATACATACATAGACACACACCTTTTTCCCCGAAAGGGTAGACAGAGCCTTAAATGGCCTTCTTTTCACCTTGGTTTTCACCAGTTCTCAATAATATATATTTATTTTTATTTTATTTTTTGATGTTGGACACAGTTTACACATTATTATCTAGCCCCAAGCCAAGCAGAGCTTGTGTTATGGACCAGATAACTGATATCCCTAATACAGTACATTACATAGATATTTATTTTGTATTAACATAGAAAATATCCAGAACACCCTGAACAAATATCTGCAGATCGTACAAATATTTGTGCTGAGGCGGGAATCAAACCCGCAACCTCCTGCGTTACAGGCGAACCTTCGTCCACCGCGCCACAGACGGCGTCAAATTATGGCATAAAATGAATAATATCAAATTAAAATCATAACAGTTACCTACCTTGTTACATACCAATACCTTCATGGTGATTGGATTAACGGTTAGAAAGTTAGGTTAGGTTAGGCTATGGCGTCTCCCGAATAATATAAATCAAATTTCAATAGTTTGTAAAACATAATAAACGAACATTTATTTTATCGATAAAAATCTACTTTATTATTGTAGCACATCACTAATTTAGTAGTATATAAGAAAACACGGGCAACTTACTTTCAGGAATTTTTGAGAAATAAAAAAAAACTGTTAAATGAGCACAAAGCTATTTCAGTGTGCATTGAGGCTGTTATTGTTACATACAAACATACATAGACACACGCCTCTTTCCCCGAAGGGGTAGGCAGAGCCTTAATGGGCCTCTTTTCACAGTGGGTTGCACCATCGTGGGAGATAGACGTGACAAATAGTGAGCTCATCCCTGCCATTGCTTCCCACGACTGACTCAGCTAACGTTATTGTTATTGTTAGCAGTTGCTTATTTAATTATTTTTTATTTTGGTTACCAACAGTCTACACACATGTATATATGAGGTACAAACTATATACCTATGTTTAGCTACAGGAGAAACCAATAAGGGCCTTTCATTTTCAAATAAAAAAAAAATCGTTTGATTTGGGTCAATTGATGGCCCTGACTCAACTGTGGTTGTCAAAATTAACAAATGCATCGTCTGTTATTTTGTGTGATAGTAACAAAATACCACAAAAATATATCACTACGTTGTTGACTTTTACATGTCACTTTATTTATACAGTTAAGTACACAGCAGCGACATCTATTTTCAAGGGTTTATAGATGATTTGATATGGTCGTGAAAACCCCTCATTATAGGCAAACACAACGTGCGAAGATTGTACAGTAACCTAACAATTGGCGATCAACGATTTTTTTAAAGCATCTTTATTTACTTTTAACTGAAAAGAGTAAAGTTATTTAAGTATGATCAATATAACCGATTTTGATCAAATTAACCACGCAGTTTTATTCTTATTATAAACTAGAAGCAACCCACGGTTTCACTCGCATAAGTCTTGATCCTGTGGGAACATCTAAATAAAATTTAAAACTATTCCAGTGGTCCAGCTATCGCCGTTCTTAAATTTCATCCAACCCTTAGAAAATTTTGCATTTATAATGTTACATACATACACACATACGTAAACTCACGCCTGTTTCCCAGAGAAGTAGGCAGAGACCATGTATTTCCACTTGCTACGATCCTGGCATACCTGTTTTGCTTGATTCACTCGCATCACATTCTTCATATATGCTCATTGGTTAAGGGCGCTCTTGGCCTGGCCATGCTCCAGATCGACCCTGATCTAGTCTGAATACCTTCACCGAGGTCTCCCCCTTCCAACTGTCCCATTCATGCTCATCTTATGAACTAGTCGTCAATCTACTATCATTCATCCTTTAACCAATAACCCAAACCATCCAAGCATATCTTTCTCAATCCTTGTCACTATACACGTGCTCTTTCATTTTACAATGCTTTCTTAACACACAGTTTCTTATTCTATCTCTCAAAGTCCACCATACATACTTCTCAAACCTCTCATCTTCAGTGCATTTATTTTACTTTCATGTTTATTCTGCCTTAGCAACTTTCGCTACCACCATACATTCGTTTTGGCACTAACACTCCTCTATGCACATCCAGTCGTGCCTTTTTGGATACGTTCCGGCTGATAACAAGGCGTTAAGTTCACCTGGTTTCCAGAATTTACTCTCATTTAAATATCATCTTCATGCTTGCCATCTCTTGTAATCAAAGTTCCCAAATGTACAAACTTTTTCATGTTGCACTTGTTGTTAATAGTAGTCTAATTTAATTATATTTCTTTAAATATAGTTGCACATGACATTTACGTTGACATATCATCATACACCTCTGCGAGGCACAATTAATCCTTTTACCATACTGGTTCTTTCACCATTGGTCACTAGGCCCCTTTCAGGGACACTATATCTCAAGCTGGTCAGTGAACCAAGAAAGAGCCCGTGACACGAAGTAGTAGTAGTTAGTAGTTACCGGTTAGTTAGTGGTTACATAGCCATCAAATACAAATACACGTTATTCCACATGTCACATGATGTCGAACGTGTTTAATGAATAGTATTTAGTAATCAAGGATATTAAGTAATCATCCACATCTTGGCTTACTGACATTACACGTTATATACATGTTTACGTCAGCAGAATAAATCCTGAAATGCACATTGATGTATTATACACATTTATATCTACGCTTTTGGTCACTTTTATGTCGCCCCTGTGTCACACGATTAAGCTCGATTGAAGAGCGAGCATTCGTAAGGGAATTGGCTTTCATTGCGAATAAATCACGTAACTTGGCAGTGATTTTAGAGTAATGAATGACCAGTGTACTGAAGTGCAGTCGCAGTGAAGAGTGAACCAGTGTTATTGAATAAAATATTCACGGTTTGTTTTGTTAAACCGTTCAGTTTTATTATTTTACCCCGAACACGAACTCAAAAATTACAAAATCTGAGATGGCCACTTTTGTTTTTATACGGCTTAATTTTACTTGGTCAATTTTCATGCAATAAGTTATAATAATTTAATTGAAATTCAGGTACATGTGAAAGGAAACACTATCTTTTTGTAAATTTGATGATCCAATAATTTTTTTACAGCATAAAACTGAATAATTCGGCATTTTTCTTAGAGCACTATCTCCCACGCGAGTCGATTCATTCTGACAGAGCGATCGGCGACAGCTAGTTTTTTATAAGCTGTATGCCCTCGAGGGCATTAAATTTAGAGGGGAACTACAGCGGGGAATGCCTTTGATGGCGTCTCCATTCCGTGTTGCTCGATGCTCTGCATAATGCTTATGTAAAGTCACTTTGCATTCAGCTGGCCGTGCAAGTTATGTTGTTAGACGTTGTATAACATTGCCTGTCCCGCTTGTGTGGCTATAGCAGCAGCAGACACTGACATTGTGTAAGCATTATCACGAATGCCTGGGTCACTCACAATTTTAGCTAAATCATTTTTTTGATATAAACTAATGACTCGCCCCGGATTCACACGGGTAGCCCCCAGTGACCCCCCCCCTACCCTCCCCCCTATGTCAATCTCCTGGTTCTAAGCTACCTCGCCACCAATTTTCAGCCAAATCGGTTCACCCGTTCTTGAGTTATAAGTGGTGTAACTAACACGACTTTGTTTTATTTATATATAAAACAAAGATAGTTAGTTTTTAGTTTTATTTTAAACTATCGTGGTGTGACATTATAAGTGTCTAGGTATTTTAACACATGGTTACTAACCATGTAACGCCCTTGATGTTTCACTGGACTTCAGGTCAGTCGGAACGTCTGTAAAAGGCTTTTCTGAGCCCATAACAATTAAATAGTTAGTAACCGTGTGTTAAAATAGTAACATTTTAGATTTCAGCCTTTGGTTTTGTAGTAATTCCGCGGAATTATATGATATGGATGATCTTTTTGTGCCATACACATTATTCGGTTTCTTGGTCGATAAATCATTGAATGCAGTAGGAGATACAAGAGTCGGCAGTCTACAAACAAACGTATGTAAATACTCATAAAACAAATTTGGTGATGTACTTACACAGATGGCGAGGCTTTGGCGCGGTACACAATGAGCTACGTCATAGGACGTGGGACCACAGATTCACGAATACCATCTGCGGTTATGGTTACGAACAATGGTTGGAATTCCACTATTTAAATGCAAAAGAACACTGTCCCGTTTAGCTCTACATGCTCATAGCTTGCCAAACATGATGAGTAGTTCCTGTTCGATCCCTTATACCTATAATTTTGTTCCTGTTCGATCCTGTCTCCAAGGGATCGATGGCCAAGAATTACTTATCGGCAAAGGGGCTGAAAATCCTCATATAGTCGCGGGAAGGCAGTGGCTGGGTAGACTTTAGACCATTGATGGAGGAGGCCTCCCCCATAGAATGCAATGAGAGAGTTTGCCATAATCTACTTTCTACAGGATAAGAAAGTTTTTTTTTATACTAACAAGGTAGCAAACAAGCTTACGGCCCACCTGTTGGTAAGCGGTTACCGTAGCCTATACCAGAGGCAGAATACGCGCGTAGCTGACCCTTTAAAAATTTCCAAACACCCCTTTTGAAGAACCCCATACCGTAGTCACTAGGGAAAACCTCACCACGGAGATCTTTCCACAACCTGAGCGTTCGCGGGAGGAAGTTCCTCTGAAACCGCACTGTCCGGGATCACCCTGGCTCTAAGGTGTGCGGATAAATCCTCTGCCGATGGCGAGCGGTGCGGTGAAAAAAGGTGGCTGATAGAGTAAATAAGACCTACGTAACAGGTAACACAACGCAAACGGTAGGTAAAGTTTTTTTTTTGTTTTTTTTTTTAACATTGATAGACCTTTGTTTGTCCACGATCTCACCTGTTGGTAAGTGACGATGTGGCCGAAGATGGAGCACAAAGGTCTAGAAGGCACCTATTCACTCAAGCCTTGAAGAGACCCAGATTATAGTTTTCAGGAAAAACAGACGACGGTAGTGTATTCCAATCCTTAGCAGTTCGCATTATAAAGGTAGAACTGAAACGTTTTGTGCGAATAGAAGGTATACTAATAAGGTAAGGATGGTACTGAGCCGTACGCCTGCTCGTCCTATAATGAAAAGGAGATGGTGGGATCAGATCGTGCAGTTCCTGGGAGCATTCCCCGAAATGTAACCTATAGAAGATCGAAAGGCATGCAACCTTACGACGGTGCTTGAGGCTGGATCTTAGTCTCCGCCATATGTTAAGCACATATAAGGTATACCACTTTATTCTAATAGGTCTAACAGTGTGTGTGATGTGACTAAACGGGAAAAAGTTGCGTCTTATAACAGTGTCACTCAACTGGAATAAAAACCCGGTGTGTCACACTGCAACACATAAAAGTAGTACTCAACGGGAACCCACGAGTTTGGCGTGTGTAAACGGGATGATAAATTCCATAATAATA
This sequence comes from Operophtera brumata, assembly GCA_932527175.1. Classification (NCBI taxonomy): domain Eukaryota; kingdom Metazoa; phylum Arthropoda; class Insecta; order Lepidoptera; family Geometridae; genus Operophtera; species Operophtera brumata. Next base: position 11,773,151 of record OW052238.1, on the reverse strand, counting down.
CCTACACAGTAGGTATCAAAGAGTGATTCGGCGATTCAGGTCAAACCAAAACAGGTATGGAATAACCAAACCACTCAAACATGGCATACAAGTACTTATGCATTTATTTTTAGCTGTACAAGGATGTAGATTTCCAGCTTCAAATGCTAAACATCTGCAACCGCTAACCAAGTTTTTTCCTGTTTTAATATTCTTTTAGAGGTCTTCCTTCGTGACAAAGTACTTCCTAGACTCTAATGCTTAGAATAAATTACTTACTTATTTCCTTCTTTAGCAACATGTCTTTATTTATTGAGCTGTTAAGGTTTGTTTTATCATCGATGTTTTCTGTTATCCTTAAAAGTACACAAGGTTTTTGTCACTATATATTTTGTTGTTCTAGAAGAGTGTGAGCAAAAAATGAGCATGTCAGGTTCTGTCGATCATTTGTTCCCAGTAGTTCCATGTAGCTAGTTCCACATGGAACTACTGCTAATCACTAGTTCCATGTATGGAACTAGTGGGAGTATTACCAAACTAGTAAGTATTTATTCCCAGTATTTCCATATAAAGGAAAAATAAGAATATATACACTTTTCATTAAACCTTTTCCTTATTAGGTATAAACTCTTAGAGCATTGCAGGCCTCCGTACTGTATAACTTGAAGGTGTAAGATCTCCTACTCGCTATCTAGAACCATGCGCTCTACATAGAGATCTCACAACTTTTTTGGCTTTAGGAATAGTTTTGTTTGAACTAATTTCAGGTCAAGGGGTTAATACAGAAGTGCTCATAGTAAAATGACCGTAGTCTAATTTGTAAGTAAATGATACGAAGCCGCAAAAGTAAGGCAATTGCGGAATATCCCATATCGCCATTTCTGGCTGTTTGTATGAGTTGTTTCTCTGTTACGGTCATAGAAATCTGAACTAAGGAGAATTGGTAAGGAGGCGTCGCGCGTGTCGCCAGAGTATGAGCAAATTGATCACACTCCGTAGGTAGGTTCATTGTCATGTATTTAAAATTAAAAACAGAATTTGATGATAAAATAACATATACAATTAACTAGTGACTTTTCATATTTTATTTGTTATATTTTCCACTTCCTTTATTTAACGAAGAGAAAGCAGCTAAATAAGGGAAAAATTGCATGGCGCCGTAAATTTTCCGGTTAGCGGCTTAGTACAGTCTTGTGCCATGATACCTTGCAAAATACAAAGTCAAAAGATTAAATACAGGACACAATGAATCATATAGCACACGTAAGTACCTATAAAAATTCAAGTGTTTCAGTTTGTAAGTGTGAAAAGTAGAGGGGCAAAAAGGCCACATCGGTTTCAATCCAACTCAGCCAACAATACAAAACGTACAACAATACACACACAGATAACACTTCTTATTACCTCAGATTTCTTTGGTTACGACATATTACCTACTACCTATAGTAGCTTTCCTCGGAAACTGGGATTTTTCCACGTTGTGGATCATTTACTGGTCTCAAAACCCCTCCCTACTATATGTAAATTTCATAAAAAAACCGGCCAAGTGCGAGTCAGACTCGCGCACGAAGGGTTCCGTACCATTATCTATAAAAACGGCAAAAAAAAACACGTTTGTTGTATGGGAGACCCCTTAAATATTTATTTTATTCTGTTTTTTAGTATTTGCTGTTATAGCGGCAACAGCAATACATCATCTGTGAAAATTTCAACTGCCTAACTAGCACGGTTTATGAGATACATCCTGGTGCCAGACGGACGGACGGACAGCGGAGTCTTAGTAATAGGGTCCCGGTTTACCCTTTGGGTACGGAACCCTAAAATCGAGCAGTTCTGTACATAGGTACAAACTAAATACGTTGGGATTTTATCAGTATGGTAGTACACTTACGTAAATACGCCATCTGTATCAAAAGACGTCAGTGTTCACGCCCGTGAAGGTGATAACAAGGAACCCGGTTCAAGAACCTACACATTGCTGTATATTGATTCCCGCTGAATGGGTGTGCATGTTTATTTTATGAAACATCTGAAACATCATTGAATAAGCAAATTCTCATACAATAAATAATACTTTATGCATGTTTGTGAAGGACCATTCAATTCATGACGCGACGAACGCGTCATGAGGGTTTCGTTACCTGAGTTGTAAAAAGAAACCCATGGTGGGTTTATTTTTTTACTTTTAGGTAAAACCTTAATAACCCTAAATATGTGAAATAAATGGTCTTTCACAAAAACAGCGAAACTATTTTTAAAGATTATGTTATTATCCGCTGTCTGTCTGTCTGCAGTGTGTTACTTGATTTGTGGCACATAAATAACAATCATTTTTTGTAGCCTTGTTCAGGTAAAACAATAGTGTTACAACTTACAAGAATTATTTTAATTTTCATCAAAAATAAAAATAAAAATAAATTATGGTTACAAAGGGTTGAAAAAATTCAAAGTGAAGCGACTAGGTCAAGTGGGGTATCACTGCGAAAGGTTTTTAAATTATTAAATTTAAGAGGTAAAATGTTCTCCTGAAATAAAAAACAATCCTAAAATTACTTACTTAAGTTTTTATTCTGGCACATTTTTAAAATGTGTATTTATTAGTAGGTGCCTAACTCGAACTTTGGTATTTTTTCCTTCCTCGATTCGATTTTCTCCGTCTATTTGCCTGTCCTAGTCACTTGTATGAGTTTATCAGATAATTACCTACACCAATGTTAGATCAACTTAACGCTTATATATATAGAGTAAAGGAGGACCACGCGAAAACGGAGTGAATAACCTCTGTGACCGATTGACCGAGTTGGCTTGTCAAATCGCTTGCAACACAAGATATAAAGAGCTAAAGAAACGAGTTCAAACGGGGAAGTAGTACTTTAACGGTTTTTGAATGACGTGTCATGCATGTGTCAGACCGATGAATGATTGGACACAGACTTGGCCTTTATCTTTTTGCAAGCTTTTATCTTAGAGCATTGCGGCTTATATACCTAGCTTTTTCTTGTATGTGGGGGGCAAATCTGGCGATCTAATTTTCGTCCACATCCCAATATTCGATAGAGCTGAAATTTGGCATAACTGTCAAGTTCCGATGATAATGCAATATTATGGTGACAACGAGCTGATCTGATTATGGAGACGGAAGGTGGACAACTGAACTGTCTCTATGTGGGGGATAAATCTGGCGGTCGAAGTTTCGATCAATTCGCGATATTCGATTGAGCTGAAATTTGGCATAGCTTGACAATACAATATTATGGTGTCAATGAGCTTATCTGATGATGGAGGTTGAATGAAAACTAATCCCACATGTAGTCACAAATTTAATTACCTAGTGAAGTAGGAACTTATAACCACTTTTAAACAAAATTACCTTTTTCTATCTAACTGATGAATGAATAAATAACTGACCCGAAAAGTAGGTCAGTTGGTTGTGATGACAGGACGCCGTGACGGTCCAATTAGCATGTTCCACTGCAAACTAGTTCGTGTATTGCAAATTGTATCAAAGATCTACGGATAGGTCATTCATAATACAAATTCCGAGATGTCATTGACTTTACAAATTGGAAGGAATCCATATGTTATTAAACACAGTGTCGGGATGTATTAAACACGCTGTCCCACTCTCCCGCCCAGCATCCATCAACATACCAAATATCATCAAAATCAGCTCAACCGTTGACCCGTCAGACCCGGATTCATGTATCATACAAGAATCCTACAGAAATAAAAGTTATTTTCAGTTTTTCCCGAATTTTAAATTTTCCGGGAAATTTTTCTTTCCCTCAAAACCTTCTTCAGTTTACGATAAGGAGATTTAGATAGGATAGCTTTGTTATAAATGTAAGTTAGGTACCTACTCTATATTTGTTAAAGGTACTGGGTACTAATTTATTATCTATTTCATGAACGACATTATCGAATTTATGATATCGTGCAAGTCTTATGTTGATAGGTAAGTGATAAAAGGTGTCTTTGTCACAGTGTACCTGTATACACAAATACATATTAATGTTTGTAATGCCAATACCTACCAACATAATTTTTTACAAGCTTTATTTTAACTTGCAATGTTTGTCTGGGTGGAATATTGCAACTGAATTTTTTAAAGCAGTTATCCTCAACCGATATAGTTGAAATTTGGCATATGTACCTATCAAGTTCCGATGACAACACAATATGATGGTGACAGATAGCTGATCTGATGATGTAGACGGAAGGTGGACAATGGAACTCCTCTATGGATACTAGTAGACTGGCCGTGTTTAGGCTCATTTTGATCAGCACACGGTTACGATCACTAATTTTATAAAAGCTTGTATTCATAAATATATTTTTCACAAAAAACTTATTACTTTGGACATGGAATCCATAGGCAAGTAATGTCTCGCACTCGAAACTCGCACGTTTCGCGAAGATCGACCGTTATGTTTCGAAGTACTTTCGGCACCACTATCTCACGAACCGCTAAACCAATCCCTCCAATCAGGTGTCAGGTGATCGAATCGGAATTCGGAATGACACGAAGAGGGCGTTCCGTTCTACTAGTGGTGACATCTAGTTCTGACTTGAGTAAACTTCGGAACCCTACATTAGGTGTGATTCGAGAGTATTTAATCAACAACGTCGGATGGCGATCAACGATGATTCGATCGACATTTTATTTTATAGTTGTCTTCCGAAAAACTATTAATATCCGTTGAGTAAAACTGTTTAAATATTTTCATATTTTTAAATTGCAAGCCTAGTATGTACACAGACTAGGCCTACCTACAGGTACCTGCGCTTACAATTCCATTCAAAATTACTTAGATGAAGCTGTTAGTTGTGTAAAGGAAAGCCCCTCTAAGTCCGCATATTGTGACGGGCAGCTACGGAAACCTACAATGCGTGTGGCCTAACAGGCACTCGAACGCTTTTTTTTATTTAAAAGCATTCGAATTTAGTTATCAGTAGGCGTGGTCAATTAGTTATTCGGACACAAAGGCGTTTCGGGTTATATGTTTGGTAACGATCTTATCAATTGGTTGTTATTGTTGAGGGCGTTTGTTAGTACAAAATAAACTCCAGATCCGCAATAATAAGTAGAAACATAAACTAACTATTCCGTCATCTTTCATGAATTGAATGTGATAGGTTTAAAGTCCCACAAAGTTATACAGTAATGTTTGATAATTGTGAAATATTATCGTAGGCGATATAGGTACCTACAAGAGTAGGTGTAGGTAGGTAGGTACCTACAGACAGACAGAGACTCCTAAAGTGAATCCTAAAATAAATAGAATATTGAAACAATCGGCGTAGGTAGGTAGTATAACAATCGCACTATAAGATAATGCTTCTATTCAGTTCTTTCATTATACATAGGTTTAGACAGTCCTTAAACCTGAACTTCATGTTTATAAGGGTATTTTTACAATGCGTTGTTAATTTAGCTTGGGTGTCAATTCACCTGGTAGGTGAACCACCACATACCACATATTCAATCACCTACCAGGTGAATTGACACCCAAGCTAAATTAACAACGCATTATAAAAATTGCCTTTTATACATGAGGTTCAGTCAATCTATACCTAACTACATCTATCAATTTGACAAACCTAACTCTACGTTTGTTTATATTGTATTCTCGAAAACATGTCTATTCAACTAAATTCACATTCAGTCAGAGGGTTTGGTATTTTGATGAATCAGAATGGAACGCGAGCTAAATCCCGCATTTTCCGAACCATGACATCTGTTTCATGGTTGTAGGAAGGTTGTAGGTTGTACACGTTCGCTGCTGGAAAACACACACGTATGTGTTTTAAATTATACCTACGTAGGTACCTATGTATTGAAAATTTAATCCGCAGCGAACGTGAAGTGAAGCTATCGTCTAGCTAGAGGTATCCAGTAAAGAGCTTCTGTATTGAGGAAGTAAGAACTGATACACAAAGCTATACAAAGCTACTCAGGAAGCGCGTACAAATCGGGAAATGCGATGACACAGATTTAATAATAATTACTGCATACAGCGATGTAGGGAGAGAAAGGGCATTGGCCCCATTGCAACAGCATCTTTTAGTTACTCCTTGAGTCATCGGTTCAAATTAAAATAGAACCGAACCGACTGAATCTGCTTTGATCATGATGACTTAGTAGGTACCTACCTACCTACATACCTGCTGCGTGCGTGATGCATAATGTTGGTACCTAAGATAGGTAGGTAGGTAGCTACTTACGCAAATAACAGTCATTATTCTAATGATTGCCTTCGAAGTTCGAGAAGGTAACCATTGTACCTATTTTTAGTTACAAAAATATTATAAGTAGGTAAGTATACCTATACCTATATATTTCCTGTAGACAAAATACCTACTAGGCCTTTCTTGTTTGCAGGTCGTAGGTAGTTACTTACTAGGTAGGTAGGTAGGTACGAAAGTTTATGGTGTAGGTAGGTAGGTAGGGTCGGTTCGCTAGTTTACGGCCTCTTAGTGGACTTGGCAACTTTAAACGGTCAGAAAAAAATTATGTTACTGTTGATAATCTGTACTGATAATGTATTTTGATAGATAAAATATTGTAGTTTCTGATTTCAAAACTGTTTGACGCGAAGTGATCTAAGTTTTTTTTATAATAAATTTTAATCCCAAAAATGACCAAAACGCTAGTTTTCGGCCACAAATTTCAGTATTCGGCCACATGGTATTTAGTTTAATTTTACTTATAATGGATAAAAAAGTAAGACGAAGCTATTATATTTACATTAAAAACTCGTTTTTTCGTAAAAATGTTTTTAGGCCTCACCAGAAAAACTATAAAAATAAACAAAATCAAATTTTGACTTTGTTTTTTTTTATAATTTAATTTGAAATGTCCTGTTAGGTAGAAGTTTAGGTACTCACTTCTCTGTCTTATAATTTTTAGGTCTTTAAATTTAAATCCTTTTATTACTTATACATTTTTCTTTTTAATTCTTTTTTCTTTACTGTTGAAATAGTAATTACAGTTTTTTTAATTGTTAACAACCACAAGTCTTGCATCATCAACTGTGGTTTTAACAATAATTATCATGTATTATATTTTCTCGATCAGTGTATGCAATTTAATGAATTATATAGTAATCACAGCCTTTAATTCAAATAACTAATGACATTTCAAGTTGATAAAATTGATTACTTAACAGTCTTTTACGTTTATGGTTATCATCAAAATATCATCTTATTTTTTTTCTTACTCTTATATATGAAATCATATTAATTATAAGTAGCAGTCACTAATGTCGAATAGTTATAAGCATTTTAAACATTAAAAACACATTAATAATATGACGTTATCACTATTATATATATTTTTAAAGATGGCCATTATTTAACATTAACATGAAGCTTTAACAATTAGGTACCTACATTCAATCTTTTTAACCACCCCAATTGAAAATATAATCACTAAAAACTAAGACAAATGAATTAATTAGGAATCAATATTGCATGCATTGCATTAGAAAGGCTTATCTTGTAGGGTTAGTTGTTTGAGTCCTAAAAAATTTGTAAATTTAAGTGATACTATTTAGTGCAGAAATCACATCTTGTATTCCTTTCTGCATTTTCTTCTGTGTGGCTTATTAAAATATCATCACACCGGTACTTTATTCTTTCGTTTTCTTTATTGACTTTTTACTTTTGTCACCTTTCGTGTTGAAACTTCTGCTTTCTTCAACTGCTTATCTGATCTGTTTCCAATCTCTTCAATTTTGACTTCCTTGTCTTTGTTTACGCACTTCTATACTTTTTGTTGTTTTTTTTTTATCTTTAGGTTTTTTGGCATGTTTCAAGTCGAAATTGCTGCTGGCGTACGTATATTAATAGTTTTCCTTCGGGGATCCGGTATAAATAAGTATTTATTAAAAGCCTCTCTATATTCCATAATTGATTCTGGCATTTTGCTTGTTATTTAATAAAGTGTGTTATAGTTTGTGTCAGAGTCAGCGTATTGCTCCGAGTTACTATAGCGTCACTGTGTATGCAGGAATGCGGCTACTAGTAACTCTTTGTTTGAATTTGATGGTGAAATTATGTTGTCTTTATAAGTCGGGATTTCATGAAATTTGAAAGGTTCTTCTATTATGGATAGATTTGGTGGTAGAAAATCAGCAAACTTAATCGGCTAGTCTTGATTTGTTTGACTTTGTGTAATGCTAATGCATAGTGTCAAAGTTTTAAGTTTTTGGGATATTCCGCTCAATTTATTTCATTTCCGCTGAGATTCTTCTCAATTTCTGGTTGTTTTTTCATCCTCAACTAATAGAGACGTCAACAAATTAATTTTGGAGTTTTTCCTGTCTTTCGAACATGTTTCTTACAGAACATCGTCATTTTGGATTTCAGAAGTCCTTTTCTCGAGTTTTTTTCATCTTCTTTAGAATCACAGGCATGTTTATGTTTTTTATAGCCAGAGTTGGTTTTAAATGTTAAAAAACTTTCTTTTGTCAAACGAAATCTACGTTCGTTATTTCGGGTTTTTCTCAGTTTAAATTCTCCAGTGTGTTTTGGAGACATTTAGTATAAACCACTGCATACTGTGAATTTAATTTGATTAATTTTTTGCGGTATAAGTGTTTTATTGTATCCCGGAACAGTGCACAAAAATTTTTCTTTGCGATAGATCTATGTATTTATGTAGGTACTGACTTTGTTAAAAACTATATTTGATAATTTAATATTATTAGTTGAAACCTGAAGAAAAAAACTATTAATATAGAAATTATACTTAGAAAATCAATCTAGAACACTTATTATAATTTATGCCTATTTGGCTTAAAATTGTGGCCGAAAACTGAATGACGCTATTCAGTTTCCGGCCACAACTTTTCCATACAAATTCAGGTAGGTTAGGTATTATAGGCTGTGTTATGCTAGTTTTCGGCCACTAGGCCGAGAACTAAACATTTTGGAAATTTTCGATGCTACTTTCCAGCCACCTTAATTATCGTAGTTTTCAATCAAATATTGCAATAAACATAGTGGTAATATGTTAATAAGTCATTTCTACAGTCAATTAAATGCACATCAACATCATTTACTTACAAAAACATTAAAAAAATACCTTGGAGTGAAACGCGTGTCACTAATTTTTTCGTACAATTACGCATGCGGTGACAGGTTCGATGCTGGCGTCAAACTGATAAATTCACTAAAAATTACTAGTGAAGGTTATTTAGCCGAAAAAAAACCCAGATGTCATGCAACTATTTCTAGACGAATTGATCATACTTTCGCACAAAAAAATTGCTAGGAATCGCTATTATCTCCATTTTACTATAGAGACTTCGCCAAAAGGCCGAAAACTAAAGGCGGCCGGCTAACTAGCGAATTGACCCTACCTAGCTACCCCTGGACCATGTCTCGCTGACTAACTTCAGGTCCTACCTACCTAGGTAGGTAAGTTATTAAAATAAAGTTGTCACACAATTATGTGATTAGTATTGCAAATCAATCATTATTTTGTGATTGATAACAAGTAGGTAGGTACCTATCATATCGTTACCTACGTAAGCTGAAAGAGGATTCAACTTTTTTATGCACTAATATTTTTATGAAATACCTACTTATAGGTAGGTAGGTACTAGGTACTACACTACCTACCTACCACTTTTAAATTCATAGAATAATAAGAAGCGGACAGACCAGCTGTCTTTGAATGCAAGGATATCGGATTGTTGGTTAAGTCAGCTGTAGCCAAGTCCCGGAAGGGTAGCATATAGGTACCTACCTACTTCGAGACTTGTAGGTACGTAGGTACCTACCTACCTACCTAGTCTGAATGGTTTAACTTGATTTACGAAGAAATCAGAGCAGTTGAGACGTTGTTCAACTTTTTCTTATTCTTACTTTCTATAAATAACATAAATAATAATAAAACGTTGTAGGTACCTATAGGTACCGAGTGCCTGCGTAACGTCCAATAGGTACAAAAACTACTAGGAAATATCAATGTGTTTCAGATAGGAAGGAAAATATTGTGAATTCGCTACACCCACCAAATCATGCAAAAAGGCCTATTACTCATCGATTCACAGAATTCCTATTAGGTACCTATATTAGTAGCAATTTAGCTTCGATCAAAGAGTTTAGTTTATTAGGTAGGTACCTAGCTACAGGAAATCGAACATCCGAAAAAACTTAAGCATCATAAATTATGTACATGGATTGGGGCATAGTAGGAAGGTACCTACCTACCTAACGTATTCCTATTCTATGGTAGACCTACCTACTGCTATTTGTAATGAGTGACGTCCGGTCTTTGAACTTGTCTGAGGAGACGCATTGTTTAATGACAACAAATAAACCGAGACAGCTGTCGGGCTCGGCTCAAACACGAAGAGGGTCCGCTTACAATAAGGGCCAGGTAGATAAACGTCGCGTTCTTTCATCCATATTGTAAGGCTTAGAAGGCTTTGAATGCGGTTTTGGAGGCTGGTTCCGAGGGTATAGTTGTAGTAGATACTTACCGATATGAGCGAGGTCAATGATCGGGATCTCACAGCGCGAGAGCAGAGTCTCCTCCTGCTTGGCCGCCATCGTGGGGCAGGTGCAGGTATCCGCTCGCTGCAGCGACTCACACGCGACTCCTACTCTTATCACTGAATCTCACAGTAATTAGCAATTAGCGATCGCGACTCCCGAAGATAATTAATGAATTAACGATAGATAAGCACTAAACACCGTACGGTACCCGAACGTTAAAGTTTATTAAAGTTGTGAATGGTCTTTTGGTTACCCCTGGTATAGAAGCGTTCAGAACTCATCTGCATAACCTTGTAGTTCCTGCTCGTGGCGTTCCGCGATCTCACGTAGCAGCAATAAGCTATTCTCACTTGACACATTAAAATTTGGTTTTCGGTTCTCCGTCACAGTAAGTAGAACTGTTGTCTCGACGTGTGCGACTCTCAGGCGTCGCGCGCCCCCTGTCTGCGCGAGTTTCGAATGTCTCTCGTGTGAACTGGCTCACCGTATGCGATGAGCGTTACCCTGGCGTCCGATATCGGCTCTCACTTGTATATCATCGCGCAGACTTTCGCAACCGAGCGGCGTGTCGAAACTGTTGTGCTAGCTAGAGCACGCGGTGTGGAAGCGCGTGGCGTGCGATACGAGACGCGGGCCGGGCGAGGGTCGCGAGCAGACTGGCGGCTGGCGGAGGGAGCGCGGCGCACGACTCGGTCGGGCAGTGGTTCCGTGCGTGACTCTGGTGATTCAATTCAACCAACCGACGAACTAGGATCCACTCTCGCAGCTCACTTCGCACCACTCGTTGCTATAGTCCCACTGATGTTATTCTGTGGCCACGCCGTTGCCCTTTCCCTGGCGCCGCCGTCTCGTCAACTCAACGTAACCTCGCGTCATCGCGTGCCATTCACTATAACTTATGCGATGTATTTCGGGTCATTTTCCTGTGCAGGCCTACAATCAAGGCTTACATCCTGTCCCGTTAGCAACAAGTTAACCCTCCCTTAACTTCAATCTTAGTTATCCCTGTCTAAATCGTCATACAATGCTGTTGATTATATGCTAAATTATCTATTAATTATCACAGTGTCCAAAATTTTTCGACTCTTTTCAATGTCCTAATAGGCTGAGTCAGGATCGACACTAGTTTGTCTATGAAGTTAGGAAAAAACTATTAAAGGCTCGTTCATACAAAAATACCAAAAGAGATAATGTTTTTCCACTCCTATATATTATCCGATCTCAATGTTTTTTAGTATGTTATTGGCACAATAAAAGACTAGCCGTGCTGCTACAAAACGCGAAATATCCTTGGAACAGTTAGCCAGTGTATTGTCTTATACCTTGTCAAGCAAATGCAAATAAATATCTTGTATTATCTTGTATCTTGCAATTTGAAATTCGATCGAATGAGACAAAACACGGTGTAACTAATCAAAGGAGGTTTTGCAATTATTAGGAGCAAGGTAGGTTAGAGATAGGTTTTCCTTTTTTCAAAGTTATAAAAAAAGTTTACAACTATTGCAAATTTTGAAAACAGGGTAACCTATGGATTAGTATTTTATTATTTCAGTAACATACTACAAAATCATTGGGGTCGGGTAATTAAGAGTGGAAAAACATTATTTATTTCTGTTTAGAAGAGTTCCCTCTAAAAGTTGAATAAATATTGTAAGCGCCATCTGTACGTAGTTAAATGAACTTAAAATTATGAACAGCGCCACTACATTGAAACTAATTTAGCTGATTAATAATTTATTTAGCTTTTCATTTCATTGGTGTTTTTCCTCCCCATCAGGGCTGCATGGACTATCAAATGCTTGAAATGAAAATGAGATTGTTTTATTTATAGGATGGTTGGTAGCGGTGAGATCATTTGAGGCACCTCTCGAAGTAAGAGGAGCCTACGTATCCGCCGCGCATGGCCCGTTGCACGTGTTGCTCGAACAGTCGACGGTTGCTTTGCAGCTCGTCGGCTGCCTCCTTGTTTAGGGGGTCTTCGGGATTAGGTTCCTGGAAGTTTAGTAGTAGTAGAGCTTTTTTGTAACAGTTACAAGTACTACCACCATACATATTTCTGCCGCAAAGCAGTAGTGCTCGCATTGCTGTGTTTGGTTGCCAGTTAAATTACAGGCACATGAGACTTTACATTTTTAAGTCTCAGGGTGGCGGGCGCAGTGCAATGCAGGGTGCGTCCTAGGTTGACGTGAACTATGAGGTAATGCATTATTAAGGCAGTGGTTACCGCCACAAGGTGGGCCATTTGCTTGTACCGTCAATAACAAAGTTAAAAAAATAGAAAAAAAACTTGAAAAGTTGTAGTATGGAAAACACGTATATGCATACTTATGTACATACTTATACTTATACTTATGTACATACTTTTCACTAGAAACATGATATCAAATATCGGGAACAATCAAAACTAAAAAATCATGGTAAATATCTCTTTTCTAGTGAAAAGAATCCTCTGTAAACTTTTTTACACAGTATCACGAATTGGAATTGGATTAGAATATTATGTGCACTTTTTTGCAATTGCTGTCTGTGGGGGAGGGGATCTTGCACCTGAATTATTTTAAACCAGTTTCACACAACCGATTGAGCTGAAATTTTGCATTCCTGTCAAGTTTAGTTTTAGTAGTAGTAGAGCTTTTTTGTGAAAGAGTTCGACCGGGGAAGTACTACCATCATGCCTATTTCTGCCGCAAAGCAGTATTGCTTGCATTGCTGTGTTCCGGTTTGAAGGGTATGGGTGCCAGTGAAATTACAGGCACATGTGACTTCATCTTTATGTCTCAGGGTGGCGGGCGCAGTGCAGTGCCACATAGAGCGCGTCCTAGGTGAACGTGACCTATGTGAGAATGCACTGTTCATGGGCAGAGGTTACCGCTTAACATCAGGTGGGCCACCTGCTTGTTCCGTCATTCAAGAAGTAAAAAAAAAAAAAAAACGATGACAATACAATATTATGGTGAATCGAGCCGATCTGATGATTGGGACGGAAGGTGGACAACGGAACTCCTCGATGGTTAATAGTAGACTGGCCGACCCTTGTTTGGGCTCATTTTGATTAGCTCATGGTTCTGCTTTCTAATTTCATCATCATCATCAGTCGGGGATGTACACTTCTTAAAAGCTTGTTTCGAAAAATACATGTTTCAACAAAAAACATATAGGATTTTTATGGGATTCTTTCTACTAAGTACCTACACTTATTTTTTAGTTGAATCAAAAACCACGAAGAATTCACGTGACATTTTCCCTAAGTATACATTTGTGACGTCATTGATTCTGTGAATAAATACGTAACATGCACGCACTATGCTACCTACTACCTCATGTACAAACATCTTTTGTTTGTTCATGAGGTAGGTAGCATTATATGTAAAATTCAACTTTAAAAGCAGAAAAAAATGCAATAAGTGTGTTTATTATTTTCTTAACACCCGGACTTTTTGGTCCACTTTTGTTGGTATAACATTTTTCCTGGCTGATTCTGGCTTACATCTGCATCAGCCGGTAGACGTTCACTGCTCGAGGCCTTAGGATAATTGGGGGTTCCCGTAACCGCCACGCTTGACAAGCGGATTGGTGATCGCAGCTTTGGTGTTGAGTTCTTAATATATTGATATAGAGTGTGTCCGGAATAAGAATACACCTATAGGAGTCCTAGGCCGAGACCACTGAGACTACGGGCACGGTCGCTGCATACGAAAAGTGTTTTAACCCGGATGGAACGGGACGCTTTTTTGGATAGATCGTTTCATAGAAAATGTATACGAAAAAGCATACGTCACAGGTGCACGGACGGGACGGCGACGTGGCACACAAGAGACGTGAAAATATCGTTGCCGACGATGTCCCGCGCGCCACGTCGTGAGCGTGGTTCCGCCACGTATACACAGTCGCTCCGGACTCCGGTAAGCATACGTCACGGACGCACGGACGGGACGGCGACGTGGCACACAAGAGACGTGAAAATATCGTTGCCGACGATGTCCCGCGCGCCACGTCGTGAGCGTGGTTCCGCCGCGTATACACAGTCGCTCCGGGCTCCGGTAAGCATACGTCACGGACGCACGGACGGGACGGCGACGTGGCACACAAGAGACGTGAAAATATCGTTGCCGACGATGTCCCGCGCGCCACGTCGTGAGCGTGGTTCCGCCGCGTATACACAGTCGCTCCGGACTCCGGTAAGCATACGTCCCGGACGCACGGACGGGACGGCGACGTGGCACACAAGGGACGTGAAAATCTCGTTGCCGACGATGTCCCGCGCGCCACGTCGTGAGCGTGGTTCCGCCGCGTATACACAATCGCTCCGGACTCCAGTAAGCATACGTCACGGACGCACGGACGGGACGGCGACGTGGCACACAAGGGACGTGAAAATATCGTTGCCGACGATGTCCCGCGCGCCACGTCGTGAGCGTGGTTCCGCCGCGTATACACAGTCGCTCCGCACTCCGGTCGCTCCGTTGACGCAAGTAGGGTTTCCAGATGCCCCGTATTTCACGGGTTACAAAAACCCATAATTTCGAAAATAAAATGAGGGGTAATTATAGCTCCCTTATTTTTTACAAACTAAACCGGAGCAGGCTAGAGATCAATATTGAGACTGTTAAGGCGGAGTTACAAGTCAAATGTAATTTTAAGTTATCTTGCAAAGATTTTTATATATTTGCTTCTCAAAATGAAGAGCTTTTAAAAGCCGTTTCTTCTAACCATAAATATAAATTGAAAAATTGATTATCTTCATTAAACATTGCTGTTTTAATTGGCTCCCGTAAAAATATCTAAAACTCGTATTATTTATACTGGTAACCCTTTAATCAACTAGCGGCAGGTGGCAACTCTAGACGCAAGTGAACACAATGTACTTTATAACTTTTGAAATTATCATGGTTACTAGAAACAGCATATTTAGTAGTGATACGGGCCATGGGTCTACGGTTCAGAAGTTTTCCTCGGACAAACATACATACAAAAGCCGATTCTTCCAAGTTGACTCAGAGATATGAAATAGGCTCGGCCTCAATTAAATTTCAGATGTTCATCTTCACCAATGATTTTCAACATAGACCGGCTACCAGACTCAGTGATCAGTGCCCCCTCAGTGAATTCTTTCAAAAATAGACTTGACAAACATTTAAAGTGCACTGATAAGGACTAAGATATACACGCATCAGCTCCGAGAGCTGCCTGTGTATTATAAATAAATAAATAAATAAATAAAATAGAGAATAGGGGGGTCTGATGCTCTATTAAAAACAGACTTACCAAGAATAAATACTGAAGACCATAAACTATAGAGTTGACTGTGAGAACTGGTTTCCAGTCTTCCCGGAGTATGTTCAGACAGACATTGCCCTCCAGGTCTATGTTCGGGTGATATACAGCTGTTTCACATTTTACTTTGGGTGGCTCATGAGGATAATTTGGGCCTACCTGGAAACATATGTTCAAAATTACTTTTATCAAACTAATTTTGGAAATGTGAAGTTTGCATGGATGTTTATTATAAAAATACCATAATTGCTGAAATTATTTGGTTAATATTGGGCATACAGTGACCGTGGCTCGCATTGCTGTGTTCGGGTTTGAAGGGTATGGTCGACAGTGGAATTACAGGTACACGGGACTTTTTATCTTTATGTCTCAGGGTGGCAGGTGTAGGGCAATACTGAGGATACTCAGTGTTTTATGAGATTTGTATTGCATTATATTGTTATATTTATAATATAAATTATAATGTACCTAGGTACTTGAAAACTATGTGAACCTGACATATCTAAGTGCATGTAACATGTCTAACGATGAAATAAATGACTATATGACTAAGCTTAACATAAGGTTGGCTATCGGCTAGTTAATTAAATAAAAAATAAACTATTAGGTATTTAGAGACTATGCATGAGTGGGATCTGTACACCAAATTAAAATGTTCAAATGTGAATGATCCCACACAAACACAATTTTTGTTGTTATCAAAGTCCACAAAAAAGGTAACAGTAGGTAACCGTCCACAGTTCTGCATCTTAGGCATCAAATGGATTGTGACTATAAGATACATTTTAATATTCTTCATCATACAATTGCATCCACTGATCTGCACTATTAATGTGTCAATACCGTTAATATGACACAGACTACAATATAAAATTGACCAATGTCAATTGTAGATTTTATAATGCATTTTATAGTAATAATAACGGTATTAACGCAATAAACTGTGTGTAAATCAAGGCCATTAGGTGAAGCTGAGTTATATCTGTATGTCATACTATATTTATTGTAGATACTAGATTACTTTTTACTGAGTGAATATAAACAACAAAACAAGAGCATCAGTTGTGGTATAACTATCGAAATTTGATAATTATTCACACTGAAACTGGTGTGTCCAGCCTAAGAATAGACCATTCCGTCTCCTCCCATGGGTGTAGTAAAAGCCGACTAAGGGATTACGCGGACGTGTTAGTAAGATGCGTTAGTATTAAGATTTGTCCCGGTTGCTAGTTTATTATGGAATGTGTTATTTCTGGAAGAAAGTGTTAGCCGAGTCATTAGTAGGAAGCAATGGCGGCGATGAGCTCACCACTTGTCATGTCTTTATTCCCACGATGGTTTAACCCACAGTGAAAAGAGGCCTATTGAGGCTCTGCCTACCCATTCAGGGAAAAAGGTGTGTGTCTATGTATGTATATATGAAAAGAAGAAGTAGGTAGGCTTACATATAATGTCCGGGCTTATATCAAGGGTATTAACATGACCTATGAGATAATGCACTGATCATAGGCAGGGGCCCATCTCCTTGTATTGTCATCTAAAGCAAGCGATAAGACCGCCCATTGTACGTTTAATTATATAGTTAAGTTTGTTTCTTTTTGTTTGTATTATTAGCTATTAAGGTGTACAATAAAGTATTTTCTATCTATCTATCTATCTATCTAAAGATGAAAAAAAAAAGAAACAACAACTCCCATCAGTCAAATTCATAGTCCTGACCCCACACTATGATTTCCTGTGTCGTGGATATCAGGATCCATGACACAGACCATAGACACATAGACCCGGAACAAATACTTGCAGATCATACAAACATGCAGTTATCTCCACCGCTTACACTTGTCACCCCAAGAGAGCTAGCACGAACGATTTGCTACCTTGAAAACAAAAAAGCCCCCGGATTTGACCTAATAACAGGTGAAGTTCTCAAGCAACTACCTAGAAAAGCTTTGGTATTCCTAACAATTTTATTTAATGGAATACTCAGAATGCTCTACTTTCCAAAGTTGTGGAAAATATCACAAATCTGCATGATCGCTAAGCCGGGGAAGCCACCAACAGAACCTAGCTCATATAGACCAATAAGTCTCCTCCCTATACTATCTAAGGTCTTTGAAAAGATATTGTTAGTGAGGCTCAAACCAGTCCTCACAGAGAACAAGGTCATACCTGATCATCAGTTCGGATTTCGGGAGAAACATGCAACTGTAGAACAAGTGCATCGAGTGGTGCACAAAATCAGACAGTCACTTGAGAAAAAGGAGTATTGCTCCGCAGTATTTTTGGACATCCAACAAGCATTTGATAAAGTGTGGCACAAAGGACTGTTATATAAACTTAAAACCCTGCTGCCCAACTTATTGTACATGATTCTAAAATCTTACTTAGACCACAGAAGATTTCAAGTCAAATATGAAGAAGACCTCTCGGACCTGCACTACATCAACGCTTCAGTCCTACAAGGATCGGTGCTTGGCCCGGTTCTGTACTCTATATATACGGCATATCTGCCTGAAACAGAAGACGTTGTAACAGCAACATATGCAGACGACACGGCATGCCTGGCAAGTGACAAGGACCCAAGTATGGCTTCACTGAAACTACAGAAACAGATCAATAAAATAGATGTGTGGCTACAAATATGGAGCATTAAGCCTAGCATAACTAAATCCACACATGTAACATATACGCTCCGAAAAGGCGACTGCCCATCTATATATATGGATAATGAACCACTAGCAAGGCATAACACTGTAAAATATCTGGGACTACACCTAGATAGAAGACTGACTTGGGCCAACCATCTTAAAGCTAAAAAAACAGAAGCCACCATACAATACAAGGGACTATATTGTCTGCTAGGCCGTCAATCTCAGCTTTCTCTTAGCAATAAACTGCTTGTCTACAAGGCAATCATAAAGCCGATCTGGACCTACGGAATAGAACTTTGGGGTTCAGCTAGCAACTCCAATATCGAAATCCTCCAAAGATTTCAAAACATTGCCCTTAGAACTGTCTCAAGCGCACACTGGTTTGTGAGGAACACAGAAATACATGAATACCTGGAAATGCCGACTGTCAAGGAGGAAGTTAGCAAATACTGCATAAAATACAAGGAAAGACTTGAAAACCACTCAAACGAACTTGCTAAGAACCTGTTAAACACACAAGAAAATGTAAAACGCCTAAAGAGATGGCAAATACTTGACCTAGACCAGAGAACCTAACCAGTTCTTTAAATTAAATGGTGTTATTCATTGGAATCACACCCAAACCACGTCAACCCAGAAAACATCTGATTATGGCTAAACAGCCGATTGCAGATAAAAAGGAACATAAAAAAAAAAAAAACATACAAACATTTTATTATTACTAATGTATTGCATAGTAACCACGTATAAAAGCTGGATGGTGCACTCAGTTAGGGCGGAGGTAAGGGGGAGAGTGCAGAGATAGGTTTTCTTTCTTATAGGGGTAAATTAGAACAAGTAAAACTGTAATTCAACATACCCCATCACTGACTGCAAGTAAATGTTCTAGTGTGGGAGCAATTCTGTGGCCTTATTATATTATGCTCATATCTACCATGGAAAATGGTAATTAGTACATAGACAGTTAAACACACTAATGATACTTACCTTAAAACTAAATACAAATCTTCCGCCTCTATAAAAACCTTCATCCGGACATATTATTAATTTAAAATTAAGTAGATCATCTGGGTCTGGAAATTCTGTATTGCATGTTTTAGGCAGATTTAGTTCATTCAAATCTGAAAACAACATTTAGATACAATTACATTTTATAACAATGACAATTAATTTAAAAAAATACATAGCCACAGCTGATACAAGTAGGTACCTACAACCTTTATGGTATACCTGCACTCCAACTACACACAATATCAAAATAACTAAAATAATAAAGTTATAATTTTAGAATTCATCACGCTTAAAGATAAAATGCAATAAAATATCGGGTTTAATTTAGTCATAAAGGAGGTAAAATGCAGATATATAGATGTATGTAACGTAAGTGTAATAATTTTGAGTAACCTTTTGTGATCCGCAGTTGCGCTGCTGATGCCCTTTTCTGTGAACCTCCTGCTCTTGCTGTACCTTCCTCATCTTTCTTTTGTTGTTTTAATGAAAAAAGTTTAATCATTGTCCTAACTATAATCGATAAAATAGAAAAAAGAAATAAAGCCACGATCCAAGTTAGTATTTATTTTGACAGCTTTTTTTATCTTGGTATAGGGCAGGGAGCACAGGCACAGACAATTAAGTTTTATTTTTAAATCTGTGCTTATAGAGATACTACCATGGATGGATCTAGGAAGATGTACTTTTATTCATGGATACTACAGACCGTTCACCGTAAGTTGGCACCTGCCATGGAGTATTTACAAGTGCCATCTTACGGTGAACGAGCTGTACATAAAGGGCAGACAGGCACAAGGATATATTAATTCTGCCGAGTTTCTCTTCTCTTCAATCAAGTCTCTCCAGTCCGGGTATCTCAATTTTATTGGTCCTTACAAAATACATGAGCAAAGCAAAAAATAAGTAAAGCAGTTAAAAGAGATCTGCGTAAACACAATACACAATTAATTTTAAATACAATAGAACAATACAAAGGCCCTAAAATTTTCAGACGTAAAATTAATAAAAGTGCTAGTCAAATTATAAAATTAAAAAACAGCGATGGTCACATCGTCACGGACCGGAATCAAATGTTAAAAATTGTAGAAGGGTTTTACGGGGAGCTTTACGCTACAAGATCGGCAGAACCAAAATCACCAATCATATGACTTAAGAGCCCCACCCACAGAACATCGAACCTTAGAAATTCTACCAAATATAATAACTTGTGAAGTAGAAAAAGCTCTATCACAAATGAAAAATGAAAAATCGCCTGGTGAGGACGGTATAACGGTTGAGTTGCTGCGTGCAGGTGGCCAACCGGTACTAAAAATACTTGTATAACTTTTTAATGACGTCCTCCTCGGTGCTCGTGCTCCAAATGTTTGGAAAAATGCAATAGTCACCATTCTTCATAAAAAAGGTGACTGTTCGAATCTTAGTAACTACCGACCTATATCCATACTCTCCCAGGTTTACAAGCTGTTTGCCAAAATCATATGACATGTAACCGTCTGACCCACCAACTAGACGAATGCCAACCTGTTGAGCAAGCCGGCTTCCGGAGTGGTTTCTCGACAATCGACCACATTCACACTGTGAAGCAGTTGATAGAGAAGAGTTCCGAGTACAACCGGCCCTTGTGTTTAGCTTTCGTCGATTATGAGAAGGCATTCGACAGTGTCGAACACTGGGCCGTCTTCAACTCTCTCCATCGCTGCCAGATCGACGCTCAGTATGTAGATGTGCTCCGGGACCTTTATTGCGCAGCAACAATGCAGGTAAAAATGCATGATCTTACAAACCCTATATCCATCAAAAGGGGTGTGCGACAGGGAGACACCATTTCCCCCAAACTCTTTACCGCTGTTCTTGAAGATGTGGTGAAAACACTTGAGTGGGACCGAAGTGGAATAAACATCAATGGTGTTTATCCGTCACATCTCAGGTTTGCAGACGATTTAGTTCTGTTTGCGGAATCCCTGGAAGATCTGCAGCAAATGCTCAAAGAACTTTTTGATGCCTCCTTGGAAGTGGGCTTGAAGATGAACACGTCCAAGACAAAAGTAGGTACTGACAAGTGTCTCTAGCATCTCGACTACAACAATTCAGATTGGAAGCGAGAAGCTAGACATAGTTGATCAATACGTGTACTTAGGTCATGTTCTATCTTTTAGCAAGGAGCATCTGAACAAAGAAATCTCCAGGAGAATACAGCTTGGGTGGGCAGCATTCGGCAAACTTGAAGATGTCTTCCGGTCAAAAAAGATCCCACAATGCCTGAAGACCCGTCTCTATAATCAGTGTGTCCTGCCAACTATGACTTACGGTGCCAAGACATGGACGCTCACTAAGGAGACGGTGCACCGAGTACGTGTTGCACAACGGGCCATGGAGCGAGCTATGCTTGGCATTACACTTTTAGACCGAGTCCGCAACACTGAGATCCGTCGTCGGACGAAAGTCTATGACGTCGGAGACAGAGCGATAAACCTCAAGTGGAGCTGGGCAGGACACCTGGCTAGACGTGGTGACGGCCGGTGGAGTAAAGCTTCAACGGAGTGGTGGCCGAAGTCAGGCCGAAGAAATCCGGGTCGTCCGAAAGCGCGATGGGTCGACGACATTGTATCCGTCGCGGGAAATACCTGGTTGAGAGACGCACAGGACAGAGGAGGCTGGCAAAAGAGAAAGGAGGCCTATACCCAGCAGTGGGTGATTCCGGGCTGAGATGATGATGATGATGATGATGTGGAGTATTTACGGTGAATGTACTTTAGTCTTTGAATCAGTTGAATAACTATGATTTGCGCAGTATCGCTCGGCCATAGAATAAAAAACTCCAGCACGCGTTGCCCGCGTCAGTGTTGCCGTTTTAGCCACTTTCTTGCTAGATCTAGCATATTTCCAATAGTTTTGGCCAATAAATTAACTAGTTTACCAAAACGAATCTAGCTACTTCTGGTGATTAACACTTGATTCCATAATTATGAAAAGAAACCAATTAATAAAATTAAATAAAGGTTTTTTTAAATGGATTTTAATGCAGTTGACCGCCTGGGCCATGATGACTGTTTTACCGGGCTGTTGGTGAGCGCAGATGGCGCTCAACCTGAAAAGTTAGGTTGGGGCAACGAGCACAAGGGAACCACTTAGGTACGAACCTTGACTTGGGCTGTTGTCAGGTTGGGAGGATCGAACAGAACGCCCCGGAACATGCTTGTACCGGTTTAGGCGAAGGTACAGAAGGTACTTAGAAGGTTCTTCGACCTCGCCGGCGAGGTCGGTGTAAGGGTGTAGTGTTTTCTCTGTCTTGACTGGATGACGTCACTACCGCATTAGTGGCAGTGATAGGGTCATCGGGATCACCAAGAACGTGTCTTGGTCTACGGAGGGACTTTAAAAAAATATGTTTTGCCACCTTAAGTTTTAACCAAAATCGCAAAAACGGTCGAAAATCGGAATACCATCCACATTATCACTGAATGACGAAGAGATTTTAGAATTACCACATGACACTGTAGACTTTCAAATTGATTTTTAATTTTTTACTAAACATTTATATATTTGATGTTTTATTACCTATAAACTTTAATGTAACTAGTTTTAAATACATTTTTACTTCAATAAATAAATAATGATAATCTGCAATAGTTATAAAAACTGTGTCGCAGACACCAATGACCTCTCCCGTTACATAAAGTTATGAGTTCCAAACAAGCTATAGGCATAAAGTACAATAGGTTAGAGACTAGTTTAGTTAACTAATCAAAATTCAAAAGAAAATTTACTATATTACTAGTATGCGAGTCGAGTGTGTTTGTATGGGAATGTAGGTGTGTGTCCGTGTGTGTGTGCGTGCGTGAGAGTGTGCGTGTGTGTGTGTGTTATGTGTTTGGAAGAAGGAGGGCTAAGTTTTACTTTACCGACCGTCGATTTTTGGGGTGGGGTGGTGTTTTACCACTTCCCCCCTTAAATCGATGTCAAGTAAAGTAGTAAATTCCTACATAAACAAGCTCTTTTTGTTATAAATTCCATACTTAACCTCAAAATATTCCTTATTTTTTTTCTCGAAAAGTGGGGGGTTCCGCTACTTTTCCTTCAAAGGGGGTATTTTATCCCTCCCCCCACACCTCCCCTCCCCCTCCCCACCCTAAAATCGACGGTCGGTAAAGTAAATTCCTACCAGAACGAGTAAGTGTGTAGTGTGTAAGTATAGTGTGTGTAAAGTGAAACATATATACTATTTGACAACCATTAGGAGATCCTCCGTATCTTCATAATTTAGGGATGTAAGCCACTCAAGACATTTTAATTTACATATTATGTTGTGTGGAAGAGGATAAATATTAATTAGCTTATTAAGTCTGTTATACAAACTGGAGCGAGAAATGACGACTCGCTACTGCAGTGCGTCGCGGTTCCAATTTGCAAACTCTACCGATCTTCGTTTATTATTAATTAACTTTGGGTCAAAGAATAACAGAGAGTGTTTACGAAGAATGGTTTGCAAAATAAAAACTTGCTGAACTGTGGGAACTTGACAAAGCGAGAAAAGCTCAGTAGTAGGGAGCCATATGGGTTTTGGACATCACTTTGCGAACGGCTCTCTGAGCCTGTTCCAGCCTTAACATCAGGGTTTTGGCTGAGCCACCCCAAGAAGTGGTGCAGTACGATATAATGGATTGGGCTCGATCAAAATTTTTTTTTTTTTTTTTTTTTATAGTACTTGGGTGACGGCTAGAGGCCCACCTGATGTTAAGCGGTAACCTCTGCCTATGAACAGTGCATTACCTCATAGGTCACGTCCACCTACGACGCAACCTATGTGGCATTGCACTGCGCCTGCCACCCTGAGACATAAAAATGAAAAGTCTCATGTGCCTGTAATTTCACCGGCACCCTTACCCTTCAAACCGGAACACAGCAATGCGAGCACTACTGCTTTGTGAAAGAAATAGGTATGGTGGTAGTACTTCCCCGGACGAACTCTTTCACAAAAAAGCTCTACTACTACTAAAAATATGTTTAAAAATATGGCTTTTAGACAATGGAAACCAACAACAGTTCTAAGGTTTTTAAAAACGAATATAAGCTTTCTAATGCGGGAAAATGTAGAGTATATTTGCAGTTTCCAAGTCAGTAAATTATCTATCTTGACGCCGAGATATTTAAGACAAGACGTCCGTTCTAAAGTCATGCAGTTGCAAGTGGACGGGACATTATTATTACAGACATGAGCACAGGCAGAGAAGGTAGAGTCTGGTTGCGTGGTCTGCGTGGATAGGTTGAATGAGAAAGGGATAAATTTACTTTTTGATACGTTAAGGGTCAGTGGTCCAAGCACGAATAAATAACGTTAGCGGGACGCTAGTGTAGCGATAGTAAATTTTAAATATTAACCAATCAAATGATTGAGATTTCTAGTCGCCCTGATGTCATTCGGCAATATTTGACATTGACTATCGTCTCGCTAGCGTCTCGCTAACGTTAATTATTCGTGCTTACCCCACAGGAGATTTGTGTGTAGCCAGTTCATGACAAATTTAAGTGCAATTTCAGAGAAATTACAAGCCTCCTGCCAACTCCGACCATGAACCAACAGGGCAGTGTCATCAGCATAGTTGATTATCTTACAGTTAGGAAGACAAAGGTTACAAAGCTGATTGAGATCATCCGCTCACTCAATAAAAATCACAGACACAAAAGATGCGAACTACACATAACTCGTGACACTTATATTAGATACTGTTATAATTAAACTTACTTATCCCTATCCCTGTATATTAACAATATTATATTTTCAAGTAATAGGATTTTATATATGTATATTATTATATTAAAAGTATATTATATAATAACTACACATTAGCGTTTACATAATTCCATGTAAAAAAAGGAAAGTACTACTAACCAAGACACACGTTTTCTTAACTTAACTTGGTTGGCAGGGCTAGTTAAGGTGGATGCTCGATTGAAGTGCGAAATTCTAATTTATTGGTGATTTTTGCCCATTACAGCTCATCAACACTTCTTCAGGTAGCGAAAGTTGAGTTCGCGAGAACTATATTATGCTCATACTACTAACTTATTTACTTATAACTCAATTCAATTCAATACTATACTATATTATAGAATTGAAACTATCGTGGTTGGGAATCATATTAAAAGATAAACGGCTAATTACCACTATTATTATATAATAGTGGTTTTTATTGGTGATTTTTGCCCATTACAGCTCATCAACACTTCTTCAGGTAGCGAAAGTTGAGTTCGCGAGAACTATATTATGCTCATACTACTAACTTATTTACTTATAACTCAATTCAATTCAATACTATACTATACGGCTAATTACCACTATTATTATATAATAGTGGTAATTAGCCGTAAAAAGATAAACGGCTAATTACCACTATTATTATATAATAGTGGTAATTAGCCGTTTATCTTTTAATATGATTCCCAACCACGATAGTTTCAATTCTATAATATAGTATAGTATTGAATTGAATTGAGTTATAAGTAAATAAGTTAGTAGTATGAGCTTAATATAGTTCTCGCGAACTCAACTTTCGCTACCTGAAGAAGTGTTGATGAGCTGTAATGGGCAAAAATCACCAATAAATTAGAATTTCGCACTTCAATCGAGCATCCACCTTAACTAGCCCTGCCAACCAAGTTAAGTTAAGAAAACGTGTGTCTTGGTTAGTAGTACTTTCCTTTTTTTACATGGAATTATGTAAACGCTAATGTGTAGTTATTATATAATATACTTTTAATATAATAATATACATATATAAAATCCTATTACTTGAAAATATAATATTGTCAATATATAATATTGCTATTATTATATAATAATATTGCTATTATTATATAATAGTGGTAATTAGCCGTTTATCTTTTCATACTATACTATATTACTATACTTATTTTCAATTCTATACTTATAACTATATTATGCTTTATTATGCGCATACTTAACACACTTGTTTTGATTGATGGTATCTCATAAATATCATCAGTTTAGCTATGATACCCCTAACACATTTTTTTTGTTTCGTATTATCGTAGCTAAACTTATTCTTCTTTCAAAGAAGAAGAAGAAGGAGTAGCTAAACTGATGATATTTATGAGATACTATCAATTAAAACATGCGTGTTAAGTCTCCTAGTTCTCGCGAACTCAACTTTCGCTATCTGAAGAAGTGCAGATGAGCTGTAATGGGCCAAAAATACAAAAAAAAAAAACGCGGCGCAAGTGCGAGCATTCACGCGAAATTGCGTTGCATTCATTTAAGCGAAATAACAACAAAAAGTAAATGCAGGCCAAAAATACTATGTTATTCAGCCACTTTTAGCCACATTTCGAAGGTGTTTTTTTTTTTACAAAACTGTTTATTTTTTATTTTGTGGCCACAAACTAGATTTTCCTAACCGCAACACCGCGGCCCCGTTCGCTCGCGCTTTCTTTCTTTTTAATCATTCTCATCTCATGTCAATTCTGTCATATTATCTGAATTGTCTGTCTTCGGTTCGCTTTACATCTTTGATTTTTCTCAATTTGTGATTTTTCAATGTTTGATGCCGCACAAGTTATATTAATTGTTGTTTGATTAAAAGTGATATGAGCTATCTTTTTAATGATGTTCCTAGGTTTTAGTTAGGTACGATTAGTTGATAAGAACGCCGTTATTCAAGATGGCA
Organism: Operophtera brumata; assembly: GCA_932527175.1. NCBI lineage: Eukaryota > Metazoa > Arthropoda > Insecta > Lepidoptera > Geometridae > Operophtera > Operophtera brumata. Next base: position 11,746,042 of record OW052238.1, on the reverse strand, counting down.
AATTTTGGTGAGGATGTGATCGAATTGGGGTCTTCGGACGAAGAGACGGAGCCGGCTCCTAAGAAGGTAAGGAATGGAATGCCACGTTATATTTCAAATATAGCCTTTACTTCGTCGTTATTTGGTAAATGAGTAGAATAATAGCAATATTTTTACATTTCAGAAAAGGCCTTTGCCTAATGCTATGGTGCACATACCGAACAAGCTTCCTGGAGTTACCATAAAGCCAGCATCTAAGAAACCTAAAATAAACCCAGTATCAATTGTTAATTCAAGTATTGGTAAAGGAATCACAGTTACTAAAGTATCCAGTGGCAATAAATTATCAAATCCATTTGCTACCAAAAATAAACAGAATGGAAAGCCAACTGTGCGGAAACCAACTGTGGCACCTCGTCCTGGCTTACCAATACTTAATCCTGCCCTGACAATAAGGCCTACATTGAAGAAAATACAGCAAGTAGTTGGTGCTTTGAAAGTTGTCAAAGGAATTAACACATCCCCATCTCTATTACGGCCATTACCTCAAGGCACGTTACCTCCAGGTATCACAGTTAAACGAACAAGTCAATTACGAGCAGCTGTGAAACCTAATATGAAAATGAATCCTGCCAACATACAAGTAAAAAAACAATATCGCCCTGCGGCTACTAAGAGGGCTCAACCAGGTGCAATGGTTTGTGTGAATCTGGACGATGATGATGCATCGCAATCCTCTGCAGGTCCCCAGTGGTACTTGAGACCAGAGGAACAGGAAAAAACTAACAAATCAACTGGCTCAGCAGAAACATCTACTGAATTAGAGGAACAAAAGACCAGTGCAGTAAAAACTGGCAAATCTGAAGAAGAAAAGGGGAATACTGTAGTAGAAAAAGAATCCACTGACTTGCAAGAGCAAAATAACAAGGAACCAGAGACTCCCGACTACATAGAAATAACGATTGAAGATAGCCCTGCTAAGCCCCAACCTAAGAGAACCTGTGAGGTTGCAGAATTGGCCATTACTATAGATGACAGCCCTGCAAAAGGTGCTGCAAAAAAACCGTCCTCCCCCTGTGGCAGTGACGAAGATACTACTGCTGGTAAAGAGAAAAACAGTAAAAAGAAGTTAGAATATCCTGAGACTGTCGAGATTGAAATCGAACTAACCCCTGTAGCAGACTCTGATATTCAGAATTATCATAAAACAGATTCACAAGTGGCAAGTGTTTTTGAGACAGAAATCGTGGAAATAGTGGAATCTCCCATAAAACCAATAGAAACTTTTAATACAAGTACACCAAAGAAAAAGCTTCTGCCGAAAACGCAGTTGAAAATTAATGACAATAAGTCTGTCAATGTTCCCAAACCCCAGAAAAAAATTATAGAAAAAAAAACTGTTACTCCTAAACTTCAGCCTAAATTTAATGAAAAGAAAACCATAACTTTACCGCCTTCACCTGAAGAGTTCCACCCTGTTTATCAGAGCTTCATCAATCTCTGTTTTCAGTTGGAAAATTCAGAAGACATGAGAAAAATTGTGGAGAAAAAGATAAAAGCTTATTACAAGCAGGTTCCTAAAGAATACACTGAATCTGAGGTGTTCACAGATATGGTGGCAAGCAAGGTAAATGCTATGAAGGCTGTTCCGGAAAAGATGTATTTATTCATAAAAGATGTGGTGGATGAACTGAATTTGCAGAGAAAAATTGCTAAAACACAACCTGTGAAGCTGGATACTGTTAATGAAGGTACCTTAAATTTGTTTCTTTCCTTCACAGCTCAACCAGTTTTGGTAACAGCAGGACCTTATGTAGTGCCAAAACCACCCCTGGCAGTCTGTCCTTGAGATTTGTCTGTCTAATATCCGTTTACTGCCCCCGGTAAAAAGCAACATGTGTTAAGTCACGGGTAAAAGCTTAGTCAAACAGTTTTTTAATTTTATTAAATTTGTAAGCCTGAATTTTCCCACTGCAGGGCAAAGGCCTCCCTTCCCTCTTTCCAAACATTTATATCCTGATCTATTTGTGGCCAGTCATTGTTGTGGGAGTCAAGCTCATCCCGCCATCGCCATTGGTATTGTACGTACTTAGAGTTATACGTCATTGTATAAAAATGTTAAAAAATAATGGGATAAATAAAAGTCCCGGGTGTTCATTCGTTAAGACTGTTTATCATATACAGGATGTAACATAATATCCCTATAAGGCCGGGGGGAGGGTATTCCGCATGTCATGGTGAACACCGTTTGTTCTACGAGTTTTACAATTTCGAAGTTTTTCATTCATGAAATGCCTCGTAAACTTTCCTCCAGAAATGTACCTACCACAACATGAAGCATCCCTATTACAGCTGTTTATTTGACCTTTAGAAGTGAACTCTAGATGAAATAACAGAACTGGCACCTATTAGAAAAGTGCCTAACTATTGAGAGACATTGAGTGCCTCAGAGAGTAAATTATGTTTTTTTAAAGATCTTATTAAAATGTAGGTGACATTATTATTTTGTTATCCAAATAATTTTTAAGTTTGATTACGAGAAGTAAATTATTTATGTAAAAAAAGTACATTTAGGTAGTTTTGTATTTCTCGAAATTAAAACACGTAGGTTTACAACCAAGATTGTTTCACTGTAGTAATTTGACAAGACTTAACAAATAAAATTATTAAAAATAATGAACTGTAATTTTGTAGGCACTAAACTCAAAATTTGACTTGTCTGTTAACTTATCTACAAATGAAACAGAATGACCTACTTTAATTGGGTGCAATAAACTAAGAAACAACCAATCATTACCAAATGGGGAAGTGTCTTTGATGGTCCTTGTGATATGATTGGCTGGCGGCATTTCTTTCATAGTGTCAAAAAGGCCCGCGTTCGCCGAAAGCCGGCGTTATCAAAGGAAGCCGCGCGCACCAGCGAACAACCATGAAGTTATTTGACATACCGCTTTTTTGTTTAGTGGTTCCGTCGTAATTTTTACACACAATTAAGGTACTTACCTAGTTAGTAAGACAGTGCCAAGCCAAGTGATTTAGTAGTTACCAAGTAAGTAAGTACCTAATCAGGTAGGTAAAGTAATAATGTTCGGTAGGTTCTAAACTACTTACTTAGGTAAGTAGGTACTTTTGATAAGAGTCAACATTGTGATTGTGCTCGAGTTGGTGTGATAGGTAGTAGGTAACATACCTATTCTATCAAACCTATGCATGGGAAGATGCACACGAAGTAGGTATGTTGTAGGTAGTTACTTATTTTATTGCAGGTACACTAGCTTGGTACTGAGCTACCTACTTTGAAGTTGATAGGAAGGTGGAAGCAAGGTGATTTAATTAGGTAATTTATTGCTGGTTGGTTCATAAGTAAGTACCTACCTAATAAGACAGGTAAAGCATACCTAACTAAATTGCATACCTACATACTTTAATACCCTCGTATTAGGTACCATGTAGGTACTTACCTCGTAGTACCTACCTCATCTCGTACTACTCGTGTCATCAGTACCTAGGTAAATGCCTACCTACCTAGTCGCGTTTTGCATTCACTCTCATTCACTGATGAACCCTCCTGACTTCGAACTGAAACCTAGTTGGCTATCGTGGGTTATCTAGGTAGTTACGGAACCCTAAAAATGTTTAACGCCTAAAGTATTTTTAACGAGTTTTACTTCGATTTTCACGTCAGTTGCATCTAGCATTCGTTCGTGGCAAGTTCGCAAGTTTGACTATGTATTCAAAGGTACTATGACATGATGTTGAGTGTTGGTGGAGCATCAAATACCTAACAGTTTAGTGGCAGCTCGGGAGATGTACAGAGAGCGTCATCCCGGGCGAACAGTGCCTTCGTACGGCTGCTTCCTTGGGATGGTGAACCGTCTTCACTCGACGGGATCCTTCCACAGTGATAAAATCGTGTCAAATGCAGTTGTTAATAACCCAGTGATATCTACCTACAATCAATTAGGTATGTCAAAACCCATTTGAGATTGTAAATAACCAGTGTAAGTGATAAGACCAGCTCAAGGATTAGCCGTTTACCTACTTACTGCCTAGGAGAGAAAAATGGTACGTACCTACTTAATTCATCATAAACCATAACTTATCTTCATACCTACCTAGGAAGGTAGGTACCTAGGTACCTAGTTGTTTCTTTATGAGTGAAAACTTAAGTGATATTTTACTTCGACTTCGATAGGTTCCTTCATAGGTACCTACTTAGTGTGTATTATCAACCTAAAAATGATAGATTTGATCGTGATTTCTTACCACTAATACCTACTACTTCGTGTTAATGGTACTTTCCCGGTTACCCTGCATTAGTTCAGAAACCTGCTTGAAGTAGGTAATCCTAGTAAAGTAGGTGTCCCTGATAAGCAGTAGGTATTAGGTAGGTATTACCTGATTTAGCAGAGCTTTTTTGTATGAGTTCGTCCGGGGAAGACGACCACCTCCATACCTATTTCTGCCGCAAAGTAGAAGTGCTCGCATTGCTGTGTTCCGGTTTGAAGGGTATGGGTGCTGGTGAAATTACAGGCACATGAGACGTTTCGTCTTTATGTCTCAGGGTGGCGGGCGCAGTGCAATGCCACATAGGGCGCGTCCTATGTGGACATGACCTATGAGGTAATGCGTTGTTAAAGGCAGAGGTTAAAAAAGGGTCTAGCCACCAATTGTGAAAGAACCAGTGTGGTGAAAGGATTGAAGTGCGTGTGGCATGTGGGTCCCATGCGATAGCAGTAAGCGTGTGTGAGTTACAGCTGGATACCTTCGCAAATAGGTACCCACTCGTAGTAAACAAAGACTTAGGGTTGTCACAAACTTCCTAAGATAACAATAGTTTTACTTTTGTATGGGAATTTCAAATACGATGTATGGGACCTTTGCACACGTAAAAGTATTCAAATGTTTGGTCTAAATAAGCCCCCCCCGGGCTTATAGGGGAATTACGATACACCTTATAATCATATATTTTCTACAATAATTACAATACACAATACTGTCTACAATTCTACTCGTACTTCAGTTGTGTAATTAAATGTAATAGGGGTTTTGGTGATCACAAGTTTCACATTGGGCAGCAATGTGAATCCTGCTGCATATAAATGTGAAGGGGGGACTGACCAGCCCCACACAGTTTTAAAAAACAAATGCTTTTTGAAGTCTGCTGGTCTGGTAATTAAAAAATGACTGTAGTTGTATATTCCATCTAAAAATAATGAATACGTTATCTATTTATTTTTAATCAAGAAGTTTACTACCTACAACCTACCTACCTATACCTACAACCTACTCTATATTGAGAAGTTTACTACCTACAACCTACCTACCTATACCTACAACCTACTCTATATTGAGAAGTTTACTACCTACAACCTACCTACCTATACCTACAACCTACTCTATATTGAGAATGAGCAGAGATTAAAAAGGCAAAAAATCAATCGCATTGTTCCATAATATAAACTACAAACATTGATATAGAGATTGTTGATAAATTAAAACATTCAACTCCTGCAAACTACAACAACCCCACAAACCGATTTCAGTGCTATCAAGATAATGGGATGATTACACCATTTAACCGAAAAAATGTACACAGAACAATATGTATAGATATATGTATAGATAAGATATAAAATCATTACCTAAAACAACAAATTAAGCAATTCTTTTCAAACAATTTCAGAGGAAGATAAGTTCCTGTATGGTGAGGAAAGTGAGTTTGATTCAAAACGCCAAAGACAAATACGTAAGCTCGAGAAGACGTTGAAGAAACTCCACAGAGCCATACAAAAACTTGAAGAACAAGAAGTAGACTTTGATGATGAGGAGGATTCAGTCTATTTGCTGACTGAAAGGTTTGTGTTACTTTTTCTTAGCAAATAAAATTAAATAAGATTATTTCCAAAGCACTAGATAAATAATGTGTGGAAGCTAAGCATGTTCAGGGCATTGATTACTGTGATTTGTAAGGAAATCCAAAATATGACAATGGATCCTTTATGATTAATTTAAAAATAATAATACAGGAAATCCTCTGAATTATAGTTGAGTTATGGAATTATATGGAAGATGATGCAGATTCAATTAATTTTCGAAGAAATAAAGTTTACGCCAGGTGCATCACAGTGGTCAAGCTTTTGTTTTTCCTTAGCATAACCAGGTTGTCGAGAGAAAATATTTCCATCAATAAGACTGTTTGTTTGTGTTGCAATAACGTTGTTATCAATTATTTGTGAATATATTAATGTTTTGCCTTGTGTACACTCAGCATTATGGTTGGTTAATGGTTCTAAATATAATTATTATCTGTACACAGTGAAGAGGACACTTCCAAAGATATAGATCAGCCCTTTGAGAAAAGTGAACTCTTAAAAAGGTGTGTGGAGAGATAAACATGCTTTGCTTTATTTTGCTATATATATTTGTCATTTTATTTTGCCCCATTGTGTATCCTATTGAATATATTGAATGTGTATCATATTGTTACATTGTATTTAGTTAGATGGTCTTGAGAGCTTCTATGAATTGCGTATGGCCATGCTTTGCATTTCTTTTTTATTTATCTCTCCATGTCTTGTTTATCTGGTGCTTTGTATTGTGTGTATATATGTAGGTATATGCTCAAGTAAATTTGTATAAGTATTTAAAACTTCCAGCATGACTGAAAACATCTGAACTGATTTCATTCAAAAAGTACTAAGTCTAATAATGATTATTCTTTAAAGAAAAACTAGAGTTGAAACAAATTAAGGCTCTTTCAGACTATGTTGATGAAACAAGTATTCGAAACCGTGAGCTGATTTATAGAGGCAAAACATAGCCAGTCTATTATTATTAGGGAGTTCCTTTGTTCAACTGTCTTTAATATCTGATTGGCTCATTGTCACCATAATAATGTATTGTCACTGAACTACACATGTGTTACAAATTTTAGGCAGTGGGCGAAAATTTGATTACATGATTTGATTGTAAGTTAGCTAAACCAAAAATTTTATAAAAAAATAAAATTAGAAATCAGTTCACCTGTTTTAGAGCTATACTGTAGGTGGCTGATTATAGACTACAGAATGCATAGAATGAATACAGACTTCAAACAGAATGGTGCTTATAAAGCCTTGAGACTTCCACTGCTGGACATGGCCTCCCCCGTAGAATGCAATAATCATCATGCTTGGCCGGAGGATTGGTTTTGATAACTTGGTTGGATGCTGCTGATCCCCTGGTGTAATCCCTTAGTCGACTTTCACGATACCCACAGGAAGCTACAGATGGGTCTATGCTTTTGGTCAGGCATTAATATTTATCAAATATACATATGGTCTATCTGTATTTTAGGTACAAGGAGAGAATGATTCGAGTCCATGCAAAATTCTGCCAGCTGACCAACACCAAGATGCCGTCTGAGCCACGGGTGCAGATTGATGCCCGCCCTGGCCAGCACAAGGGGCCAGCGAAGCGGTTAGAGAAATGGATCAACAAGAAAGTACCAATCGGTACTCCATTGACCTTCCCTGACTTTCATGATGTCCTGCGATGTGTCAGAGACGCCAATCAAGAGGACAATCTGGGTTGGAACGAGGCCGATATTATGGAAGAAGGTATGTTGATTTCTAAAGAGGCTGACAACAGTCAAATTACGTCAGTATCGAACTCACTAAAGTTGAGGTAAGTTAGAAAGAGACAAGAGTAGCGCTCGCGTAACGAAAAATTAACGAAAATCACGAAAAACAGTATTTAAATCTACTATGCCCTCTAAAATAATAATTATTTGTTACTCTTATTTTTATTAATGTACGTTGATAGTAGGGATTGCAATCCGGTCCGACGGATCCGGTAATCCGGCGGATCCGGCGTGTTTTTGGACCTACCGGATCCGGTTGCGGATCCGGTAAAGCAAAAAACAAAGTAAAATAATAAGCCGATTCTTAAGTGATGAAAATTTGACAGAAACAGCAGACGAAAATATAGATTCCGATTCCGATTCTGATTCCATGTCATTATTGCCAATAGAAAAAAACATTGCATTAAAAGAGGAACTGGAAAATCAAATCCTGCAAGAAAAAAAGGGTATAGGGGGAAAGTTAAAGCTAAAAGAAACAGATTATGAGAAAATACTTAAAAAGGAAACGACTGCATATGAAGTAGAAGGAGTAAAAGGAAAACACTAATCGCTGATCTACAGTTACTTAATGGCGATTAGGCCAACCAGTGCTGAGGCAGAAAGGGCCTTTTCTGCTGCAGGTTATATTCGAAGTGCCATCAGAAGCAGATTAGGAGACAGTACAAGCAACACTATATGTTTTCTTAGATCGTTTTTTCAGGCACAGGAATAATATTCACTTGCATTTTGCATTGCAAAAAATAAATGCTTCTTGTTTTATTGTTTCTTAGGATTATGAACTGAAGTTGATTTTATAAGTACAAATTTAAAAGACTGTTTTGTTAACTTAAGTCTGTGTAGATTATTAATAAGAGTTTAATAGTATTATTACTTAAGTACTTTCAGATACTTACAGCAATACGTGAGAGTCAGACTGATTACTTACTTTATTATTTAGAATAGTTTCATAATTTCATTTAGTACAAATAGTACCAAAAATTACAATTAATACCAAAAAATATTATTAAAAGTGATTTTATTTTCCATAAATACGTATTTTATTTATCTTTTTATGTCAAAACTAAAAATCACTAAATACTAGGCCCTAAGTAACTTTAAAATCCGACCGGATCCGACCGGATCCTCTATGGCGAAATATGATGAAGATTAACATAATTTTTTTTTGTCGTCATATACTGTACAAAATACAAATACAAATACAAATGTTTATTTCATTAACTTAAGGTCTACAATTTAACAGGGTTCGGACACTCCTTTTAAGCAAAAAAATATGCTTGTGTTTGGAGATACCGCTCTTCTATATCCATTGTTTTTTTTTTTTTAAGTAGTATTTATATATTATATTATAAATAGTAATAGTAGTAATAGTAGTTATGTTATTAGTAGTATTATTATTTAGTAGTAATTGTACATAAACATAACAATAAACATTTTAATCAATAACTGTGATTGATGACTTTGCTAAAAATACGTTTAAATCGAGGCATTGATAAACTATTATTTCTAATGGTTTCGTATAGTATTTCGTATAAGGTTGTATACGCTGAAATCGTTTTTTTTTTAATCGTTATTTATCGTCGTTTTTAATTTTAATTTAAACACTACACTGCGTCGTCCGGTTTGTAATCGTCACTCGAGGTTGTTCGTTTCTGTGAGCTATATGGCCTGCCTATTGCCACTCTAACTTGTTAATTCTGAGAGCTATGTTCGCGATTTTGGTTTCTTCTATGTATCTCTTTGTTTCGGATTCGATCTTGGTTTCTTCTATACGACCTCTGTGGCGCGGCGGGCGCACGTTTGCCTGCGACGCAGGTGGTTGCGGGTTCGATTCCCGCCTGGGAACAAATATTTGTGCGATCCGCAGATATTTGTTCAGGGTGTTCTGGGTATTTTCTATTTATAATAAAAAATATCTATGTATGTAATATATTGTATTAAGTATATCAGTTGTCTAGTACCCATAACACAAGCTCTGCTTAGCTTGGGGCTAGATAATGTTGTGTGAACTGTCCAGCAATATTTATTTATTTATTTTTATATCTCATTGTTTGGGATTCTATCCCGTTGTGAAATTCCGAGCATAGCTCTCGCCATACCGGCGTGACTTTGAGATTGTGTATGAGGCCAATAGTTAGCGAACATGACACAGTGCCATTAGCAAGACGCACTTATTATAGACTCAAATAAATTAGTTTTTTTTAATTGCAGCCCGTGATCTGTTCACGCGATGTGGCAAGAAGCTACAAAGGCGTAGACAAGAGAACGAATGGCGCCTGGCAGCTTCGAGGATTCAGTCGGAGTTAGACCCGGCCGAAGGTAGCGAGGAACTCAAGAAGAAACTTGAGGATAACCGACGAGTAGCATCTAAGAAGGAGAGTGAAGTTCTTAACAAGTAAGTGCAAAATTACCCTACTAAGTATTCTAGTTCTAAGTCGGGGTGTTAAGACCTGCACTGACGTCCTGCGGGGTGTATTGTACATTATCCCTCCTGTGCTAACGCTACCCCAGCCTGCCCAGCTCCTTATTGAAGTAATGGTAGCAGGACTTTGGGTTGATGGCAACACTGTTGAAGTGTATCCGAAGGCGTCGATGATGAGAGCAAGATCGGAGTAGCTCCTGCAAACCCGTTTTGGCCCTGGTCTCTTGTGGCCGCACAATTTAAGATGACGTGCTCCAGTCTCTTCTTCCTGCAGGCAGCCCCGACATGGCACGCCGTCATGGCTCCAATTTTGTGCAGGTGATGGTGGAGATTGCAGTGTCCTGTTATGATGTCTATCACCATACGCATGTTTTTACTACTATTCTTAGTCACACACAACCCAACCGGCGAAGAAAAAAAGAAAGAAAACAATAATTCTATGGTGATCCTGTAATGGTTCCGATGGTACTGTTTAAGGTACAGAACCCTAAAAAATATGTTTCAACAAAGTAAAGATCTTCTACCCATACTAACTACATACATCGTCCGGCAGAAAGTGATCCATGGAGGGGGTCACGACCCTCAGCATTGAGGAATAGGACGCGAAGAGGAGGACCCATACAAAAAAATATAGACAACTGGAAAACCCCTTTAAAAAAAGGAAAGATTTGCTGAAGAAGAAAATTAGTTTGTATGACAAGGAACCCTAATAGTTTCGCCTTGTCCGTCCGTCTTGTCCGTTTAGCTCAGAGACTCTTAGTACTAGAAAGCTGCGTGAATCCAGCGTGTCGCACGCGCGTGCCACCCAGCTAGGCGCTATGACGTAAATTTTGTCGCAAACACCCCGAACGAACTAACACTGGCACTTAACACTGGTTCTGGCGAACCAATTATTACATAACACCCAACAGTCACATACATAGTCCTGGGGCCCAATCGCGCTAATTTATAAAACGAAACCTCAACCAAAACCCTTACGCTGTGCACAATTTGTATCGTGCTAGCTTTGTGTTGGAAGACACGTTGCGTTGGTGTAACGATCAATCCAACTTTTCCCTATATAGAAAAAAATTGCGATACCATTTCTTACAGCAGCTAAACTAAATCTAAACCAAAAGCAAAAACGTTACGTTCGAAACGTTCAAAACAGCGCGATTGGGGCCCTTATCCCCAGGCACTAGGACATTAGGGCACTAGGGTCCCCTGTGCCGTATGTATCAGGAACTTAGAGTACTATCGTACCACAACACCCAGACCCGGAACAAATATTTGCAGAACATACAAACATTTGTCCCGCAGCGGGAATCGAACCCGCAACCTCTCGCATCTTGGCCGGCCTCCCTCGCTACGCCATAGAGTTCATCAACTCCTAGGTGTTTGCGTACCACACTTTGAGATACCCTGTTTTATACGATAACAGGGTGCGTCCTGCCCCTGCAATCCAGTAGCAGCTTCAATCCAGTGTAAAAGATGTTAAAGTTGAGTTTCAATTATTATTTCTCACCATAATAAGTATATGGATGAGGTTAGGCCACATCTGCCTGCGTATAACTGCACTTTCCCCTGACTGCCTTTCTATTGCTCAGCGACATCGTTAGAGAGAGCGCTAGAGCCAGCCTGTAATTGGAACGGAATCGGGGCACCGATACCTTTCTTGCCCTAGCAAACAAATAAAAACTGCTGCTACAAACTGCTGCTATGCTGGCAAACGATGTTTCTGACCGAGAGAAAAGAAGATAGTTACGAGAACATGCTGTTCCGGAGAGGACGGACAGATGTGGTCCAACCTAAGGGGCCATGTAGTACACATAGTGCCATAACCGTAGATCATAATTGATAACACTTACTTATGTAAAAATACTTCTTGAAATATTAGTTATGTAATATAACAGAGTAGTTCTTCCACCATTGGTTACAAGGCTCTTTTCAGGGCTACCATGCCCTTATCAGATCACTACCAGGGGACCAAGAAATAACCAGTGGCACAACGAAGTAGATAGATGGCACTGTGTAAAATGAAAAGTAAGATATTATAGAATAATAGCTTTATCTGTCTTTATACATTTTCAGGTATGCTGATAGGCAGAATCAGTTAAACCTCGAGGCTGTAGAAATTGGAGACAAAGAGGCTGATGAATCACCTGTGGAAACGGATGATGACGAACCAACAGAAGAGAGAACATCCCTCGAGACCAAGGCGAAAAGAAAAGATAGACTCAAGCGGCTATTACAGGAAAAGTCTAAAAAGGTCACTGATGCAAAGGAAAAACTTGATAAAACTAAAAAGCCTGACAATGATAACTCGGAACCTAAAGAAGAATCTGAAGTTAAAGAGGATAATCCTAAGGATCATAACCCTCAAATGGAAACTGAAAACGTAGAAATAGATCCTGTGGCAGACGAACATGACGAGGAAAAAGTTCCTCTATTAAACAAAGAAATTGGTGAGGAAAAGGATCCTCTAGCAGTCAAAGGTAACAAAGAAAAATCTGACTCCGAAAAAATACACTCACTCAGCGATGATAGCCATCATATAGATTCAGACATAGATGAACTACATCTATTGCAAAAATTACATTCTGACGTAATTGATTCTTCGACTCTTGAATCTTCAGATTCAGAATCTCCTATTGCCATCTCTGATACACTATCTAGCGGTGATAATAGAAAGCAAGCAAGCGACGTCATAAGCATTGAAAATTCCAGTTATTCTGAATCTGAGAAGAATAATGAGCAAGAGTATGAGATTGTAAGTTATTTTCAGAATAAAATCGTTACAGAATCAGTTGATGTGCAAATGGAAATTGAATGTTCCAGTGCTGGCGTTGAAAAGAAGATAAATAAAAGCAATAATGATGAGTATAATGAGTCTGTTGAGGATATATTGCTGGCTTCGTCTGATGAGGAGACCAATAAAGATGCTGAAAAGTCGAGAGGTGATCCCATTTCAATTGATGAAACAAATGTCGAACAAAGTAAAAACAAAAATACAAAGAATTTAAATAAAGACATTTCAGATAAAAATGCTGATATCACTGACGCAAGTTCTATGGAAAGTATAGAAATTACTGGCGCAGAAAATGTTTATTTAAATGCTGGAAGTGCTGAAGTAACTAGCATCGCTGCAACAGAGACTGGTGACGATGGTATAAATACGAACGCTGTTGAAACTGGTATCACCTCCGTGGAAACTGTTGAGAATGAGAAAACTGGTGATGTAAATGACGATGCCGCTGTAAATGCTGGAAGTGCTGAAGTAACTAGCATCGCTGCAACAGAGACTGGTGACGATGATATAAATACGAACGCTGTTGAAACTGGTATCACCCCGGTGGAAACTGTTGAGGATGAGAAAACTGGTGATGTAAATGACGATGCCGCTGATATAACTAGTATCAAGTCAACTGAAAGTGTTCAGGATGAATTGATGACAAGCATTTTTGAAGAAATAGCTGACGAACCTGATGAAATAATTAATGCTAAGTCTGTAGAATCTGTTAAGTCTGTAGAAGAATTTGAAATAACTATCAAGTCAACTGAAAGTGTTCAGGATGAAATGATGACAAGCATTTTTGAAGAAATAGCTGGCAAACCTGATGAAATAATTAATGCCAAATCTATAGAATCTGTTAAGTCTGTAGAAGAATGTGAAATAACTATAAATCCAAATGAAAATGCCCCTGAAGTGACAATACTCAATGATGGAAAATCTGAAGAAATTACGAGTGCAAACTCAGTACAAACCGCCGAAGATGAAATAATGGCCAACCCAGCAGAATCTAACACTGACAATGACACTGCTAAAGATGAAACAATGGCAAGTTTTGATGAACAAAATAAAACAGCTGATAAAGTAAACAGTGCCGAATCAGCAGAGAATGAAATATGGTCTATAGCAGACAATACGAATTCAGAAGTGACAGGCAGAGAACTCGAGGCCACAGAATCTTTGGAAGAGAACGTAACAACAACTCCAGATGAATCTAAAGTTGCTAATGATGAAGTGAACAGCAGTGACGTCAAGCCCATGGAATTTATCGGAGATAACACAAAAAATAATTCAAAAGAGAATAAAGGTTCTACTTATATAGATGTTCCTGATGTTAACAATACAGATACTGTTGAGGATTTGATGGGTCTGTTAGCTGCTGAGCCAATGGAAGTGGACACTGATATGAATATGACCTAATAGTGGTATCTCATTTCGACCGGAAAGGGTTGAATGATATTTTATGTTTAAATTACGAGCGTAATTTAGAATCATGTACCGTTCGCTGGCATGATTGTTGAGTGGTGTAAGGTTTCACACTTCAACTTTAATTTTGTTTTCCTGTGTTTGTAAGTAGTCTGTGCGTAATGAGAATAAGCGTGGGAGAAGAGGGCGCTGCAGTACTTAGTTATCTAGTTAGAGTTGGTATAGCTCGACTACATGATCTTGATACTTTAATGAAAAATCCCACCCATAACATAAATGTCAAAGTTCAATGTTTGTTACTCAGCCTCAACCGAAACGGCGGTATAGCTATAAGGCTACTTTTTATTCCGGTTAAACGCGAATTAAGTCGCCGGCGGACACTATTAATTAATTAAATACAAATTTTTCATTGCGTGGTTTTGTTCCTCACTAGCCGTCTACTGCTGGACGAAACCTCCCCATGGAATAGGGGGGATTTGCCATAATCATCACGCTTGGCAGATTGGCGTTAAGTACTCAGGTGGATGGTCGAGACTATTGGTCAGGATGTCTGTTGGGGTCAACGGTTGATTTGATTGGTCGAATTTTGATGATATTTGGTGTGTGGATGGATAGGGGGATAGGACTGCTTGCTAAGGCTAGTTACAAATAATGCTAGTTCCGTTTTTCCCCACGCCTTTTCTCCTATCGCACAGACTAATGACGATTTCATCGCGCGTGATTGAATGGCTGCGTTTTTTGTATATTTATCTCTACTTAGTATAAGGTAACATTGCTGACATGTGGTAAATTTAACAGCAATGTTTTGACTGAAATAATTCTTTTTGTATGCCGAATTCATCATTTGGCTGAATATTGATTTTTCACTCATAAATTTACAATATTAACTTTTTTTTATAAAATTGTCTTCAGTAGGTTTCAAGCTAATATAAGGTTGATCTCGCCGGGCTGACATTTTAAAGGTAGCAGGAAGCCGGTGGAAGGAGTCGGTTCAAGACCGGTCGTCGTGGCATTCTATGGGGGATGTCTATGTCCATCAGTGGATACAGGCTGATGATGATGATAAACTCGCAGGAACGAATGATACAAATTAAACAAAATGTTTTATTTCAAATTTTTAATATAGTTTTCAGTACTAGCTGTCCATCTTTGCGGGTGTAAATTTAGAGCTAAGAATTTTAGGGACGGACCGTGTGTGACCGTTTCTTGCTAATATTACATTCCCAAATATTCGGTTTGGAAGACTCCGTTTGTACGATCTATATTTACCATTAGTTCCGTCTATATTACGAGACAACATCTTGGCGCAGAGTAAGATTCAATTTGTAGGGTTCTGTACCTTAATTGTGGTCCTTTCATGTAATCCATGTGCTTGATTTCACAGACTAATTACAGGACGCCTTAAGCGAAGGTCAAAACAACGCGTAAGACGCGCGTCCGCGATGGCGTGCACGGTGGCCATCACTAGTCTGAGATGAACTTGTAGGTACTTGCTCACACTTGGTCGCGGCGTTCGAGGAAGCGTTCGCACGCGGCAATTTGCGGTGGCGTTCAGTTGATGCTTGCACTATTTGAACGCTCTGAACGCAATGGTTTTATACTAAACTCCGATTGAAACGGGGAAACCATAGATTTTTTAACAGATTTCAATGACGAAACTATGACATGTTGATGCGTTGAAAGAAAACGTCTGATATCGCAAATGCTACAATGCATCTTGGTATGAATAGCTGTTGTTGCACTCGTGCAGGACGCATATTTGCACGCCATCGCGGACGCAGGTTTAACGCTCTGTGTTTAAATATTGGCCTATTGCGTGAGACGACTAGAAATCTTAAAAAAAAAAAATGATAATATTTGAAATTTCCTATCGTCTCGCTAACGTTCATTATTCGTGCTTGGACCTCTGGTATGGCCTTCGCTTTACGCTTAAACGTGCCAAGTGCCAAATCTGTTAGATTTCATAGAAACAAACAATTTGACATGACTTAAGAATCCCGTAGAATAAGTACTATTGTTCGGTGAAAGGCACGGCTCCTGAGTGGACCAGTATGCCCGTAACTATATTTACCCAAATGTGTAAACAGGGTTGCATTTTTTAATTATACATGTAATTGAGCTATGGACGTCACACGAAACTGCAGCTGGCTCGCACTCTGTGTGACGTCTATAGTTCAATTCCATATACAGTAGGTACTACTAGGTCAATAATGCGCCCGAGCAATTGTCGTTCGTTTCGCTTTTTCATCACTTGCAGTCATATTTCTGTTTTGAAAAGCCGATCGCCGAGGCACATTACTTTCGTAGTAGTACGTACTTGTACACGGTTTTTTTGAATATACCAGAAGTAAGGGCAGTCTGAATGCGCGGTGCTGTCCGGATTTGTTTATTACTCAATAATCATAAGTTATTGAGGTGTTTTATCCAAAAGAGCGATCATCTTAATCAAATCAGCTTTGATGCGAGTTTGCGGACACTATTTGAAAACTATGAACAACTAGAATCAACATCTGTCAAAAAATGTTGATTCTAGTTTTGAACCCTGATTTTATTTTCCTGTTTTAATTAAAAATTCCGTGTATTACTATCATCGAAATGGGCAGTTATTGGTCATAACAGATTTATTTATAGGGATGATGCACCCCCATAGGGGGGAACTTCGGAAATTCCTTCACGTAGACTACAAAAAGAATTTACTCATGATGAAGAGGCTTCTGAACTCAGTCTCGAAACGTCAGCAAAGTGACGAATAATAGTGGTAATTAGCCGTTTATCTTTTAATAAGAATTTACTCTCCAAATTTAAGTTCTCGCGTTGATAGTCAGTCAGCTACGCAACGATTGTTTTATATATTGTTATATATTAAAGTTGATCTATGTCACATAAACGTATATATACCACGTATATAGACGTAGAGAGCCAGCAAAAAAACACGTATGATTATCTCCAAAGCTTAAACTTTTTGAGAAGGTAGCCAGTGTTGTGAAAAACTGCACCGCAAGTATGGCGGCCCGTAGCTATCGGTGTTGCCCTGCGCAATATTTTTTGCTGCCAAAAAAAGTGTATAACAGGCACAAGTGCCAACCTCATGTTTTTGAGACATTTAATGTCTGGCATGCGAATAAATATGTGCCATACCGATATATAGGCCGGCATACTTGCGCTGCCCTGTTCTGGCAGTAACACTGGCTAACTTCTCAAAAAGTTTAAGCTTTGAGGTAATCATGTTTTTTTGCTAGCTCTCCGTCTAGTAGTGTAATCTCTTTGCTACAATCACATTAAACTAAGTTGTCTACGCTTAGGTATAGGTAGTAATATTTTATATCTTACATAATGATAAATAAATGTAATTCATGAATTATGTAGGTACTTTAACTAATCATTTTAAAAAACATAGACGTCAAACAAAAACACTGGCAAAAACTAAAAGCCGTAAAGAAGATTATGATTTATGAGTTACTTGTAAATCGCGAGACTTCATAATATTTTAACTCGTTATATTATTTACTTATAAGTATTCGTAAATAATTTGGTAAAATATAATTTAAGAGTTATAGCGTAGAAATTCGTGAATATATTTTGCATAGTTTGGGATTTTGATAAATTATTTTTATTTTCCTTGTACCCTTGTAGTGAATTCAACTACACAAACAATCACTCGTCAAAATAGAGTGAAGCCACTGTTAGCTTTGGAACTATAAAATCATTTGGAAGATTATGTTTATCTCTCTTATTCCTCAATGGCCGGCCTCGTACAGCCAGATTGCTTCTCTGATTTCTAGCTTACAACTACTTCGCACATGACGTCGATTTGATAGAGACAGCTATCTTATTTATAGTGACACTGAGTTGCCTGCTATAAAAAAAACAAGTTTGACTTAAGGCGCGATAGGTTCTCAAATGTCTCTAGAATTTTAAAGTTTTTGATAAGAATTTTCATAGTTTTCTATGAAGAAAAAAATATATGTAATTCTTGAGCTTTTTATCTAGTGAAATCAATAATTCAATACAATATTTGAATTACTTCACTCGATAAAAAAAAATAACTAGCATTTAAATTACCTCCTTTTTAAAATTTAAATGCTATTTTTCACTCACTTCTCTCACGTTTTAATTTTTGAAACATTTGGTTACATGTTAGTTATTATTTGAATTAGTGAATTCATCAACAAAATTAAACAAAACTTTGAACAACATTTTTATATAATTTTTTTATACATAAAAACACGGTATCAGAGCGTGCGCTCGCCTTCTTCGCCTCATACAAAAATGTTCGTTGAACATATAGCGCCTTAAGGTTGTTCCTCGTGGTCAGCTAGGCACGACAGCGTCAATAGATGGCGCTGTTGCCAAATTTTGAAGTATTTTATGTATTTATGAATTAAAATGTGTATATTATGTCATAACACTAACGTTCACGCAAATGGTGGTTTATTTGCTATGTACCTAGCTATATTTCAGGTTATTTTAGTCTCTAGTTTTAACATACTTGTGCCGAGCAAATTCCGAGCAATATGAAAGCCTACTCACGCACACAGTCAAAGATATTATTGTATTAGAACTATAAGCTAATTTCGGCGCGCGAATTTCAAAATAGTTGGACTAGCGGCTTGGACTGTCGACTCAGAACTTCTGAACCCACGTTACTGCGTTCGATTCTATACTGCCTATATTTTTTGTATTTTTTTTTTACTTTTTTTTTGTGAACCAGTGACTAGATCTCTCGACACTAAAACCACAGTACTGGGTTCGATACCAGACTATTTTTTTTTTATAAATGTTTTTGTAATGATCTACAAAATACACTGATTCTGCTTCAGCCAATATTATGTTTGTGAAGTGAGTGTTGTGGTGTGTCCTTATTTCAAATCAAAAAGTAGGTACTCGATTCTTAACCGACCTCAAAAAATGGAGGAGGTTATCAATTCCAGAGTTTTTTATTATGTTTGTTACCTCATACCATTTACGTAACGATTAGGAAAAAAAATTACATGATATACTTCCAGATTGGTGCCATTTTCATTAAAATGTTTTTCTGATGATGGAATCCATGAAGATTGAGGGAACTCCTCAAATATTATAGGCACACATATATCAATTTCGGTATTTTCAGCAACAAGTCAAGCATTGCATTCAGAATGTTTTTTGTTTTTTATACTACTAGAATGACGGAACATGCTGATGGCCCACCTGATGTTAAGCGGTAACCTCTGCCTATGAACAGTGCATTACCTCATAGGTCACGTCCACCTAGGACGCGCCCTATGTGGCATTGCACTGCGCCCGCCACCCTGAGACATAAAGGTGAAACGTCTCATGTGCCTGTAATTTCACCGGCACCCTTACCCTTCAAACCGGAACACAGCAATGCGAGGACTACTGCTTTGCGGCAGAAATAGGTATGGTGGTAGTACTTCCCCGGACGAACTCTCACACAAAAAAGCTCTACTACTACTATATTTCACGGGTGGCAACAATGGTGTCTCCTGCGATATCCGATTGAGCTGAAATTTGGCATACTCGTACCTATCTAGTTCCGATGACAGTACAATACTATGGTGAAAGCGAGCTGATCTGATGATGGAGACGGAACGTGGACAGCGGAACTCCTCGATGGATAATAGTAAACTGGCCGTGCTTAGGCTCATTTTCATCAGCACACTAATTTTATTAAGTCTTATACCTGGACTTGTAGTTAGCTTGTAGTTCCTGACTGCTAGCTTATTTCAGGAATGTATTATACTGGAAGAAAGCATTAGCAGAGTCAGTCGTGGGAAGCAATGGCGGCGATGAGCTCACCACTTGTCACGTGTATTTCCCACGATGGTGCAACCCACAGTGAAAAGAGGCACATGAGAGGCTCTGCTTACTCTTTCGGGGAAAAAGGCGTGTGTCTATGTATGTATTTATGTTGTATTGGGTATAAATTCCTAGCTATGAAGTAGTTTTTCAGGGTTCCGAAAAAAAAAAATACGGAACCCTTATGGATTCGTCATGTATGTCTGTCTGTCCGTGTATGTCACAGCCACTTTTTTCCGAAACTAATTTTCACACAAAAATAGAAAAAAACAATAAGTTTTTGGGGTTCCCCATACTTAAAACTGAAACACATTTTTTTTTCATCAAACCTGTGTGGGGTATCAATGGATAGGTCTTCGAAAATGATATTGAGGTTTCTAATATCATTTTTTTCTAAACTGAATAGTTTGCGAGAGAGAGAATGATAAAACTAAACAAAAAAAATGGTGAACATTACCATGTAAACTTCCAACGAAAATTGTTTTGAAAGAGATCTAGTACGTAGTTTTTTTTAATATATCATAAGTTGTAAACCATCCAAGAACTTTTATGTTATGTTACTTGCTGCTACGGAACCCTTCATGGGCGAGTCCGACTCGCACTTGGCCGCTTTTTTTTCTAAAGATTTATTTACTTTCAGCTTTTATTGATAGATCATCAACTGAAGTCCACGGCTGGGCATAGGCCTCCCCCATAATATAATGCACATAGAAACTTTATTTTACGCCGCATAAATGGCTATTGCTTTACAAAGCACAAGTAAGGCCGCACGTAGAAACTGTTCCCATCTATGGCACGGGGCACCCAAGTACCAGCTGCTTCGTTTTGACTCCTTACAGAGAAGAGCCATTAGCATCATCGGTGACCCCAAGCTCTCCGATACTCTAGAACCGCTTAGCCAACGCAGAGCTATCGGATCTCTTTGCGTGATCTACCGCCTCTACAACGGGGAATGTTCTGACGAGCTTTCCGATCTCATCCTCGCATCGAGATTTTACCATCGCTCTTCCCGGCACCGTGACAAAGCTCATCCGCACATCATAGAACCCTGGGTTTCTCGAACGACTCGTTTCTCGAGATCATTTCTTCCCCATAAAGTACTATTATTTATTCTGTGCCTATAAACTATGGAATGAGCTTCCATCTGAGGTTTTCCCGTGTCGTACATGTCGTACGTAACCATGTTTTATTTCATGAAAAATGGTCATAAATTCCTTCAGGGTAGGCAGCGCATCGACAATTACCCCCAGTGTTGCCGGTGTCTATAAGCGACGGTGACCACTTCACATCAGGCCGTATGCTAGTTTGCCAATTTGTATCATAAAAAATAAAAAAAAAACTGCCAAGTGCTAGTCGGACTCTAGCACGAAGGGTTCCATACAATAATCTAAAATTAAAATTAAAATTACACGCAAATGTACCAGCCATCACCCAATCACGCAACAGGGGGACAGATCCAACTTTTTTGTTCTAACTGTCACCTTAGGGGGGACAGATCAGTGTGACAAATGGGAATAATTCGTCGCGCTCCATTTCCATTATTGTGATGTCTTGAGTTTGAGAAATAAAGCCGACGAAGTAACAATTCTTCATTGAGGAAATCCGCAGTTGACCCTATTTTCAACAAGTTTTTTTTTTTTTTTTTTTTAACATTGATAGACCTTTGTTTGTGCACGATCTCACCTGTTGGTAAGTGACGATGCGGCCGAAGATGGAGCACAAAGGTCTAGAAGGCACCTATTCACTCTAGCCTTGAAGAGGTCCAGATTATAGTTGAGTTAGTAATTAATTTTGTAAAAATTAAAAAAAAAACCCCAAAGCTGAACGGCTGAACCGATTTTGATCAAACAAAGCTAAGAACACTCCCGAAAAATAAACCTTTCAAACAAAAAAAAACGATTTCGGTTCATCCGTTTGGGAGCTACGATGGGACAGACAGACACACACACACACAGACACGTCAAACTTATAATACCCCTTCGTTTTTCGTCGGGGGTTAAAAGAGAGGATAACCCATTCAATAAAAATTAATTATATTATTTTTAATTTCGAGGCCTTTGCGACTTGCGAGACAATGAGGGAAAGGATTGCATTTCAAAAAGGCTAATTCTCCTTAAAAAAAAAGATTGTTAATTTGTATTACACTATGTATAAAATATTTATCTTTTTTATGTTTTTTTATTTATCTTCACTATTATTTTGTATTTTTTAACCCCCGACGAAAAACGAAGGGGTGTTATAAGTTTGACGTGTCTGTGTGTGTGTGTGTGTGTGTCTGTATGTCCCAACGTGGCTCCCGAACGGATGAACCGAAATCGTTTTTTGTTTTTGTTTGATAGGTGTATTTGTCGGGAGTGTTCTTAGCTTTGTTGGATCAAAATCGGTTCAGCCGTTTTATTTCGTTCGGTTTTTTTTTAAGTTTTACAAAATTAATTCCCTGTAAATATGTAAACTTTGTTGTTTTGTTTGTTTGTTTGTTTGCCAAGCTGCGGTGAAATGGCTAGTACAGTATAAACACAATTACCTACTAGTAATAAATTAGTGCTTAGGAACGTACCATCTGGACTAGCGCCTAGAAAGGAATGGAATCGCTTCGAAGCGAATGTCTTTTGGCTAGGCCGGCTGATATGCATTGCATGCAAATAATATTATGGAAATTAAAAAAAAAAGTGGCCAAGTGCGAGTCGGAGTCGCCCATGAAGGGTCCCGTAGCAGCAAGTAACATAATATCAAAGTTCTTGGATGGTTTACGATTTATGACGTATTAAAAAAAAACTACTAACTAGATCTCGTTCAAACCAATTTTCGTTGGAAGTTTACATGGTAATGTACATTTTTTTTTTAGTTTTATCATTCTCTTATTTTAGAAGTTACGGGGTTGGGGGGGGGGGGGACTTTTTACCACTTTGGAAGTGTCTGTCGTGCAAACTATTCAGTTTAGAAAAAAGTTATATTATAAACCTCAATATCATTTTTGAAGACCTATACATAGATACCCCACACCAACGGGTTTGATGAAAAAAAAAATTGAGTTTCAGTTCTAAGTACTAATACTTAGAACTGAACCCCCATTTTTTTTTTGTTTTTTTCTATTTTTTTGTGAAAATCTGAATGCGGTTCACAGAATACACCTACTTACCAAGTTTCAACAGCATAGATCCTATAGTTTCGGAAAAAAGTGGCTGTGACATACACGAACAGACATAACATGTCATAGTAAGATGAACTCTTGTCTTCTAAGCAGGAGGCAAAATGTTCAATACCCACCCTGGGCCTGCATATCTGAATCTTCCGAAGACCCTAACTGGCAATTATAATGAATAAGACCCCTAGGAATCATTTCAACGAATTTGTTTGAAGATTGTAGTTTCACCTACCTACACAGAACTGACTTCGACTGAAACAAGGCAATACTATGTTTTTTTTTTTTAATATTGAATGAGCGAAGCGAGTTCTCTGATTCAACTTGGAAGAATTGGCATTTGTATGTATGTATGTATGTATGTTTGTCCGAGCATAACTTCCGAACCGTTAATCCGATCTTCATGAAATTTGATTGGGAGGTGATAGTATTGGTACAATTTGTTGGTAAGGTTATGAGCTATATCGGTCGGGGGGTTGTTGAGATATTGGGGTCCAAGAGGAGGTAAAAAAAAGTGAGAATATCAGATCAAATGTGGTGTCATATGAAAGTTCCTCGCTTCGACATTTCAAAACTATTTTAGTTTCTGAGATGTTAGGGTAAATCAAAAATGTAAAAAAACAAAACCTCTAGGGTACTTCCACTAATCCTACAACGCTGTTTTTTTTACGTTTGTAGCTTTTATGATACAAATACTGGGAAAAGTCTAAAATTTATGAATCTTGAAACTTGTAGGTACCTACTCTATAAAATAACAACCAGTGTATAACATTCTTTGTTGACCTCCCGTTTCTAGGAATTTTAACGACGTTGAAGGTCTAACTTTTCGAACCACATGTGGATGTACATAGATATTTTTTCGAAATAAATAAGGTAACCTACCTAAACCGTGTGTATTCGTGAGGTCTCAGTTCAAAAAACCTTGTGCGTAAATATATAGGTAATTATGATCAGCTAGTAGTATTTAATTTAATTTTTACGTAATTAAGATAATATTATATTTGTCTGTAATTTCTGTCTAGTTGTTTGTAATTTAATTTTCTCCCATTATTTATACAAAGTTCATATGTAGAGACCTTGCAATGCATTGCGGCCTCCGGCTGTCTGGCTGATTCGCATACACATGTCCAATCCTAAATGTTTGTTTTTCTAATATTTTCTATCCGAGCTAATTATGATATGACAGATCGAAGCGGCAACAGCGCTTAGCCGGCGTAAGTCACGAGCTGACAACGTCGCGTGTAAGTGACATGTTACTGTTATCTAATCTGCGGCTATGTGTGTGACACTGTCAGTGTACACTCACACACTGACATAAATGAACTAAAATTTCGATGTTATTTTCGCTATTAATCCACTGTTTTCTTCAACCAAATATGTGTTGACGCAAATAATTACCAATATAAAAGCCAACAACAGTCATTTCAGTGTAAAATTATACTCTGTTTGCCCATATTTGTGCTAATACGTTTGTATGGAAAAGCGACCACCTTAAGGTGATTATTAACTCGAACATTAATTTTCAAAACGAGTTTTATTTCGTAAATATGTAGATTAAAATTCTCAAAAAAAGGAAGTTCAGGATACTAAGGAAGGTAAGGGTGCCGGTGAAATTACAGGCACATGAGACTTTTCATCTTTATGTCTCAGGGTGGCGGGCGCAGTGCAATGCCACATAGGTTGCGTCCTAGGTGGACGTGATCTATGAGGTAATGCACTGTTCATAGGCAGAGGTTACCGCTTAACATCAGGTGGGCCTCTTGCTTGATCCGCCATCCAAGTAGTATAAAAAAAAAAAAAAAAAAACCTATCTATTTTTTGTAGGTGCCCTAAATTCATATTATATCGCTAGATCTAAAAAAAACTCAAACATGGGTCGATTTGTGGGTTTATACAGATTTTGTCAAACACATTGTTCGCTTTAGGGCACACTAGTGACCGGCAGACGGATTCTAGTAAGACCTTGGGGATTCTAGTAGGTCTCATTGTGCGCTATGGGCCTCACCGGTGACCACCATAGTTATTACATTAAGGCCATGGAAATACAGGGGGTTCCCATAGCATAAAGTAAAAAAAAACCTTTTTCAGTCGTCACAATTTATTTACATATTTACAAAAGTCCCAGCTTATTTGTATGTACACAATAAATTATCCTTATTTACAGACATATAAGTATTATGTGAAGCAGACTGGTCCCACAGTGAATGAGAACTGGTGGGCTGCTTCGGCGAAGAGTAGTGGCTGGAAGTCGCTTATGGGCAGACGTTCGGGTCGTGACGTTTTGATCTCAAACACTATTTCGCCTGACCCTTCCTGTAATGATATATAAAAGTGATACAAAGTCCATGTTAGTCGTTGACTACCTACGTAGATTTCCAGCTTCCCCCACCAGTCTGGCCCCACTCAGGGATGATGGAAAAAAGTGCAATAGTCCCCCCCACTTGTGATAACGCCAAAAATTTTATGGTTTTACAGCAGGAGTGTTTTTATATTTTGATGTATTTAACTGTCCATTACCACAGAATAAATAATAGTTGCTTTTACTTAGACTTTAGAGCATTGCGGCCTCCGTACTGGAGGTCCATTATGATCAATGAAAACGACTCTGCTGTCTGTTAAGTAAATTTTAGGGATTTACAATTTCGAAGACTTGCCTGACCACAGAACCTACCTACCTATTGGCGAAAATCGGCCTATATGGCAATATTGTATAAGGTAAGGTTTAAAAAGAACGCACCTTGCAGTTATCTTTGATCGGTTGTGGTTCCCTAAATTCAGCAGCGTTCGATCCAAAAAGTTTCACGTTGCTTATCCTCGTCAGCTCTAGGGGGATGTCGAATCTGAAATATCAATGTGACCGTTAGTTCCTTGATAATCTGTTAGGTAGGTATCAGAATTCTCAAATCTTTAGCAATTAGCTACACCCGTCGACGACGTTTATCGCGAGCAAGTGGTCCGTGCTGTTTCACTCAACCGTGCTGTTTTAGCATCCTCAACTGGCCTCAGACCAATAAGTATTTACTGATCTGTGATCCTGACACATTACGCTTCATCAATTCTCATCAAATTCATCATACGCTCATTGGTTCAGGGTACTTTACCTGGAAGCTTGGAACGTTTCTGATTCATAATTGCATACCGAAGAATTTATTAATTTAGGTTCCGTACCCTTAGGGGTTTCATAAGGAAAAAACGGGACCCTTTATAATCACTTTGTTGTCCGTCTGTTTGTCTGACTGTCTTTTTCTCAGGAACGGCTAAATGTATCAACTTGAAATTTATAATGTAGCTAGGTATAAAGGTCTGTGAGCTTCCAGTGCCGTAAAATAATCAAGCTTCTAACTCAATGCAATTAATGCCTAGTTTTTGTATGGAAATCGCGTAATTGAAAAATCTTTAGGGTAAGGAAGGTAGGTGCTTCCAGTAAGCTAACAATTCAAAAATTTGAAATGGTAGGTTGTAACATAAAAAAAGGAAAAAAATAATAAAAGATGGTGAATTTTGAGGGAAAAATCGCTACAGTTTCTGCAAAATCACAATAATTCGGCATGGACCAATTTATGCCAAAACCACGAAGCCGGGCCCGAGTCCTAGTCGCACTTGAACGTTTTTATTTACCTTTGTGGTGCCTTCGATTCAAGGCAGTTGTAGGTGAAGTTCTGTTTCGCCCCTTTCGACAGTAACCTCAGGAAGCGTAGTTGTATTCCACCGAATCCTTCACCCTCGTATGTTACCTGAAACAACATTATCAACGAAATATCAAGCATCATCGACCAGTAAAGATAACTCAGCTGTGGGAGTGGTTACGATGGCCTTTGATTATGATTGTAGTAAGAGGTATAAGTTGGTACAACTCACTCTATATCCGTCATCCATCTGTGAGAACTTGTGTGAAGTGCCGTCAGTGTCGTAAATTGCCGTTTCCCGCTCGTCAGGGTAGACACAGGTGCTCGAGCCTTTGCAGTAGACCTTTATTGGGCGTCCACTGATGCTGCCGCGAGCGTCTATCCAGTAGAAACCTTGGGAGTTCACGAAAAAGTATAAATAAATCTATAGAAATGTGCTGATGTCCTGTGGAAGGAACACAATGTCACACAGGAGGCTTGAGAACTCCCTAACAAATCGAACTGCTCTTGGATAAGTGACATAAATCCAGTAAGAAGTCACAGCGTAGCAGACTGCTAAAATTTGATCCCAGATTGATCATTTGGCGACAGCAAAACGCGTTGGAAAAACCTGAAGAATTCATACCATCTGTCAAATGTACATGCGAAGTCCGCAAGTCCCGGCAAGATAGAGCTGGATTACTCCTAGTTCCACGGGGACGCCTAGCAGCTTCGAGTGTGGTGCGAGCTGTTATTATCCCCGTCATAATATCCTTTGCCCATTCTATTTCTTCATCTGAAAGAATAGCAAGGATGAAAGTAAGTACCTACCTATGCAATTAATCATTTTGTTATATCAGATATTTGATATGTTTGATACTTTGGTAGCCCATTGGCCAGCGTGGCTAACTAGCAAAGAATTAACTTGTTATAAGCAGTTTCCCTTTGCCCAGCAGTGAATTGGTACGAGATGAAAGTGAAGTACCTATTCTCGCATGTTAATGCTCCCAAATGTTAGGTCCCATTTATTGTACACACCTTCTTCAAAGTTTTCCTCAGTTGCAGTTTCAACAGAATCATCAACACTACGCCGACGTCTGTACGACGAGAACAATTCTGCCGGCAGCTGCGGCGGGGGAGCCGGTGGCCCTGGCGGCCCTGGCGAGCCAGGAGGACCGGGGACCCCGGGCCTGCCTTCTGGACCCGGTTCTCCTTTGGGTCCGAGCTGACCCTCCAACCCACTGAGGCCGGCAGGCCCGGTGTCGCCTTTCAGTCCTTGTATTCCTATGGGACCCTGTTGAGGTAGACGACTTGCTTATTAATGTTCTGAAAATTCTGAAATTATCTTTTATTGGTTAGTTTTTTACCGTTTCGCCTTTAGGTCCTGCAGGTCCCGTAGGACCAGGAGGACCTTGCTTTCCTATATCTCCCTGGTCTCCCTTCAGTCCCATTGATCCAGTGTCTCCAATGTGGCCTTTAGGACCCCTGTTGCCTTTATCCCCTCTTAACCCTTGAGCACCGGGTGGCCCAGCTTTGCCTGGAGGCCCTGCTGGTCCGATTATGCCTGGGGATCCGACTTCACCCTGAAATAAATAAATTTTCGCTACAGTCTATCATAATAGATCCACTGGATCCACTGCTACGAATCTGCTGTGCCGCAATTTACAAACTGGGTTTTTGGTTGTTACATAATAATTCAAAGGTTTTGGTTAAAAAACTTGCCGCTTTCCTCACGGTGTAATAATTACATTGGACTTGTTATGACACATACTTGATACATAGGTAGGTACTTTAAAACATGCTATTTTAAAGTTTTTCTTACATTAGGTCCAGGAGCTCCTCTCACCCCCCGCTGACCTTCTGGACCCGGTGGTCCAACAGGACCCACTGGACCCATTTCACCTGCGACGCCTTTTGGTCCCGTATCGCCCTTTTCACCTGGTTGGCCTGAACTTCCTTGGATACCAGCTGGGCCTTCAGATCCCTGTGATTACGAATGGTACGTTTTATTTCTTATGAGAAGCAGTGGGCATTACCTAGCGAGAGATAGGTTAGGGGTGAGTATAATACAGCTTTATTGCGAAAGGGTTCGCCCGGGGAAGTACTACGTGGTACTACCACCATACTTATTTCAGCCGCAAAGCAGTACCTACTGCTCGCATTGCTGTGTTCCAGTTTTAAGGGTATGGGTACTATTATTTATTCTGTGGTATGGGTGCCGGTGAAATTACAGACACATGAGGCTTTTCATCTTTATGTCTCATGGTGGCGCGGCGCAGTGCAATGCCGCTTAGTGCGCATCTTAGGTATAGACGTGACCTATGAGGTAAAAAAAATTTATGGGTTACCGCCTAAAATCAGATGACCCATCGGCATGGTTAGACATGAAAAAAAAGGTACAGCTGTGATGCTGGGAGTAAGGAGAATGGTTATTCGATAGCGGTCTAGTTATAGTTTTTTAGCAATGCCGGCTTATTAAATCATATTGTTTTATAAACGGCCAATTGTGTGACCTACCAATTGTGTTCAACAGTGGACTGCTGCGTTAGTTAGGTTGACATTGGTAAGTAATAAATGAATTACAATGTTAAGTCTACGCAATGTTATTGATACTAGTAGGTACTTACAGGATTACCAGGTATTCCAGTTTCTCCCGGCTTTCCCGGTGGTCCGATAGGGCCAGGTGGCCCGGATGGACCAGTACTTCCTTCCTGGCCTTCTGGACCTGGTTCGCCTTTGATGCCCTGTAGTCCTGTTTCCCCTCGCTCTCCCGGAATTCCAGCAAGGCCTGCATCTCCTTTTGGCCCTTCTGATCCTGGGGGTCCTCTGGAACCGGTTTCTCCTTGAGGCCCTTGGAGACCGTCGTCACCTTTCAGTCCTATTGAGCCTCGAGGTCCCTGAAACGTTGCATGTGCGAGTTAATTTATACGATCCATAGCAAATATTGAAATTAGTTCTTGTTTGATGATCATCTGAAAAATCAATCTCACTCGTCTGGCAACACATTGTATCGTTGTGGTCCTGAGGTGCAGGTGACCAAGTCGGCAGCCCTATATAATCCTCTTCTGTAAACCGTACCTACCATTTTCCCTTCAGGCCCTGGCGCGCCCGCTGGCCCTGGCAGTCCTGGACTGCCCACATCTCCGTGTTGGCCCTCTGCTCCCCTCGGACCTAACTCGCCTTGCACACCCTTAGGTCCTCGACGACCTGGAGGACCAGTCGGCCCGGGAGGTCCAGTTGCCCCTGTAAGTTACATGTCATTAATCCTACGTAAAAAAGGCTTACTGTGGTGTTAGATTTATCGCAGTAGGGATCGTTGTTCATTTATTTGAATATACTTCTTTCGGTAATGCTTTAAATTGAAACCAAATGTTAGCCAGTATGATATAGGTGGTAGACTAGCTGTGTCCTAATCATTACCTGTAGGTCCAGCGTCTCCAGTATCTCCTTTGAAGCCCTGTTGTCCCTTTTCTCCTATTGGTCCAGTTGGGCCGACGGGTCCTAGTGGCCCGCGCACCCCGTCAGCGCCTGGTGGGCCGGGCGGGCCGAGGTCTCCTTGCGGACCTTTCTCGCCCGGTAGTCCGACAGGGCCTGATTCACCACGCAGGCCTTGGATGCCTGGTGCGCCAAGTGGTCCCTATAAAAGTAATGAATTGAACCTTATTAGTGGTGGCAGGGAGGGAAAGACAAGAGATCACGAATAAAGGAATAAGAAATAGGTTAGCATGTGACCAATCACATAAATTTTCATAATAAACGTCGATGTTTAAGTTGACTTACAGGTTCGCCCGCTGCTCCTTTGAACCCTTTTTCGCCTGGTGCACCAGCTTCTCCCTTATCACCGTCTTCCCCAGGTGAGCCTACTGGCCCGGGCGCGCCAGCTAATCCCCTTGGCCCAGGAAGCCCGTCTCGACCAATTGGACCTAGGAACATAAGTATCGTAATAAAAGAGTGAGAAAGAGGGTAGATCGATATATCTGCTAATAACATTTACTCGCAAAGACTTTAGTTAGTTCTCCCGTGATCTTTTAATTATATAGCTAAGTTTGTTTCTTTTTGTTCGTATTATTAGCTATTAAGGTGTACAATAAAGTATTTTCTATCTATCTTTCTATCTCATGGCGCATGCAACTGTGCCGAAATATCGGGAACATTTTAAACTCAAAAATCATAGTAAATATCCCGTTTCTAGTGAAAATGATGTACATAACTATGATAGTTTCAAAAGTTTGTATCTCTTTTTTGAGTTTTTGTATTAATGGTGTGGCTATCTATCTATCTAGATTTTTGTGTGTAGTCTTCTCAGCTATGTAAGCCATCGGGCTGAGAAATGTTGTACAAGCATGTTCGAGTTATAAATACGCTCACGCGAAGCAATTTCTTACCCAACGGTCCAGGTTCGCCAATTTCGCCTTTCTGTCCTCCTGGCCCGGGTGAGCCACGAGGTCCCTCTCGACCCTGGGGCCCTTGTGGTCCTTCATGGCCAGGTTCTCCTGGTTCACCCTTGTCTCCTCTCACTCCCGCTGGTCCGGCAGGCCCAATATCGCCTTTGCCTCCGGGAATACCCTGTTAATGGCATATTAAGTTATAAATATTCTAGAAATAGAATAGACTTCTAGAAATTGGTTATAACTTCTGGAAACCCTTGTTGAAATCACTTCATCACTTGACTTGTTAGTGGTATTAAAGATTTATTTATACCTACATGTTCATCAGTCACAGGCTCACAGTAAATTCAAATAGTTACCGAAGAACAGGTTAATATCAAAAATTATTCTTACTGATGCTCCCGGTAATCCCGTCTCTCCCGTAAGCCCAGGAGGTCCCGAAGAACCTACAGGACCAGGTTTCCCTTCAGGTCCAGGGGGTCCAGGTGGGCCTTCCTGACCGATTTCACCCGGTGCGCCGATATCTCCAGGTGTTCCGGGTATTCCTGAAGACCCGGGTGGGCCCTGTGGACCCGGTTCACCTTGTTGTCCTTGAGGTCCAACTGGCCCTGACGGGCCTGTTAGACCGGATGATCCTGGTTCACCCTACATAAAATAAGGGTGAGTGTTAATTTGACAGATCATGTTGAGTGTATTTCGGTAGACTAAGCGCCTTTCTCGAATGTGCTGACACGCTAAAAAGGCGCTTATTCAAAAGAAACAATACCGTTGGTCCTCGTTCTCCGACAGGGCCTATGAGTCCCGCCTTTCCATCTGGTCCGGGTGGTCCCATCGCTCCAGGGAAACCTCTTGGTCCCTCTAGTCCCTGTGGTCCTCGCTCCCCCATAGATCCCGGTGAGCCTGGTTGGCCCGTATCTCCTTTTGGACCAGGAGCACCGTCGGAACCACGACGTCCACGCGCTCCTCTAAAACCCTGTGAATGAAAAGTAAAGCATTTGAAGAGCGCAAACATTAATCAATATGTTTAAAACATCCACCATAACACTACTGTTTGGTTTTCTTAACCAAAACCTTAACTTTCTACCAATATTAGTCTACTTCGTTTTTACGAAGGTTGCTTGTTATGATCAAGCTGATTGTTTCGACTACAAAGATTTTGTACGACGGTTTCAGAATTTGAAAATTGCACTTACGCGTGGTCCGCTTTCTCCGCGGTCTCCGGAAGTGCCCACCAAACCCTGCACAAAAAGTAGAATCTTAAATCTTGTTCCTGTTACAATTTAATTATTTTTGATGAAAGAAAAGTTTTATTACCATAGAACCCTTATTACCCCTTCTACCTCGGCGCCCCGAACCGCCTTTGTCTCCCTTCTCTCCCTGACTTCCCGGGTATCCTGCCGGACCTTGAGGCCCTGTTCCTCCCTTTTCACCACTAGAACCTATAGGACCAGTCTCCCCTCTGGGTCCTTCTGCTCCCTAAAATGATAATAAAAACCATAATTTCATGAACGTTGTTAGAAGGAGCTCAGTATTCGGAAATCAACAACCCGAATTATTTCTTGCCATTAAGGTGAAACTTATTATCGTATTAGTTATGATAATTGTATCTACCTTTATCCCTTCAGGTCCTTCGATACCAGGTGGACCGGGTTCACCTAGTAAACCTCTCTCCCCCTTTGGTCCCATTTCACCCTTTTCGCCTTCAATGCCTCTAAGTCCTTTTTCGCCTTTATCACCCGACAAACCTCGTGGTCCATCATCTCCCTTCGTACCACGGCTTCCAGGAAAACCTAGCATGCCCTGAAAATAAAAACCTTGCATCAAAAGTGCGATCAAGGGAGTTCAACCCTTATGAACATTTAGCTCAAATGCATATGTATTGAAATCGTCATGATACTTACTTGTGGACCCGAAGGTCCAGAGTCTCCTGGCGAGCCTTGCTGTCCTGGGTTACCTGGTGTACCAGGAGAACCTTCAGGCCCAGGAAGCCCTGACATTCCTGGCTTGCCTTGTGGACCCTAAAATAACATTAGGCATAAAGAAGTAAAAAAAAGGCAAAAAGAGAAATAAGTTAAGGAGCTCACGCTTGCGGCGCGAAATTCATATTTTTTGTTTTTTTTTGCTCATGAACACTTCTTCAGATAGCGAAAGTTGATTTCGCGAGAACTAGGCAACTTAAAACACATGTTATAATTGATAGTATCTCATAAATATCATCAGTTTAGCTACGATCCCACTAAACAACAAAAAAACACTGTAAAAATGTGTTTCAGGGGGATCGTAGCTAAACTGCAATGATGATATTTATGAGATACTATGAATTAAAACATGTGTGTTAAGTTGCCTAGTTCTCGCGAAATCAACTGTCTGACGCTAGAAAGTGAGCTAAACTTAACATACCTGTATGCCTGGTGTACCAATCGGTCCTTGCGGCCCGGTTGAGCCCATAGGCCCCATAGAGCCTGGCTGCCCTTGTTGTCCAGGAGGACCCGGTTGTCCAGGCGTGCCCTTAGAACCCTGCGGTCCCTCGACTCCAGGCATGCCTGGATATCCGATCAGCCCTGGGAACCCTCTCGGTCCCATGAATCCTCTTGGCCCCTGTATATAAAAGTTGCATTAGTTACAAATAACGTTAAAAAGTGCCAGCCTGATGACATTGTAAGTGCTGGACATTCCACCAGACTATCTCAAGTTAGATTTAGGTCAGCTCAAGGGCTGGATTAGTTAGGAATAACACTCACCAGTTCTCCAGAGACTCCCTGTGGTCCAGGCGGCCCATCGTCACCCGGTGGACCGTCTTGTCCTGGAGCACCCGATTCGCCTTGCATTCCTATCATTCCCCTCTCTCCCTTATCGCCTGGCATCCCCGGTAGCCCTGGATATCCTTGTTCTCCTTTAGTTCCTGTGGCCCCGGGCGAGCCTCTATCCCCGTCCCTGCCAGCGTGGCCTCTACGTCCCAATCGGCCCGGTGGGCCTTGTATGCCTCTTGGGCCTGGTGGTCCCTAAAACAAGCACAATGGTAAAGAACCAGAAATTAAATAAGTGATCGCGAAAGTTACAGAAGAACTAAGCACAGTGTGGCTAATTTTATGTTCAATGGTACTCCGATCCAAGTAATATTTTCTGGGAACCAGCTAGTATAAGAAGTAAGAGATACCATAAGAACAGCGATTAGGTGGTTTTTGTGTAGCTTTTTGACACTCACCGGTTCACCGGTCTCTCCCAGTTCGCCTTTAGTGCCCTCTGGTCCTATTTCGCCTTCCGGTCCAGATGGACCAGTCAAACCCATTGGTCCTTCTGCTCCTCGCATAGCAGCCTGCAATATGATTTTAATTCGAATTGTTTTAGTCGGTGGTTCTAGCTGAGAGGAAAACACAACACAAGCGTTTGGGCCTCTCTGAAATCATTTTTGTTTATTTTGAACCTTCCTAAAACCAACGGTTTTGTCAACAATTCGAACATATAACGATAAAATATAATGCACAGAAGCCAGAAAGACAATTTTAACCATCGCGGGCGGGCGAGTATCTGGCTGAGACGCAAGAGATGAGAGTTCGATTCCCGCTGCGGGACAAATGCAAATAGCTATTTGATCTGAGTCTGGATGGTGTCGTACCTACTCGTAGGTAGTTCCTGATATCCATGACACAAGGAATAGAGTGTGGGCCAGGACTGACCCACTACTGACTGTGTATGTGACTGTTGGGTGTTATTATAATTAGGAGTGATGACAATAAAACCCATATTTCTGGGATACATGAAAGTGACTAATTTTGTATGCGTACCATGTGTTGTGTCAGCATCTGTCGCAGAGCCTCTGATTGTGCGTCGGGCCCTTTATCGTTTCCCGATTGATGAAGCTGCAATTATACACAGATTTATATTATTTATGCCCTTGACATTTGTTATGGCCATCAATAATAATGGGCGATTGTGGAGCGTACGAGCCCAACACCTAGAGGCGAGTGTGAGTGTTTTACCTAACACTAAAATTAAAGTACGTAAATATGCTTAAAATTCCTATGGACTTAATTTTTTGCTTACAATACGAGTATGACAAGGCGTTTAGCTGAATCTAATAATATATATTATTGTGTTCTATTTAAATGTATATATCCTGAATATTTTATGGAATTTGTATTACTATATCGCGTGATATAATTTAAACTGCAAAATATATGACATTATGGTGTGATATACATATAGAAGTTGTTCAGGCCCACCCTACGCATTTAACGCGTCTAAAGAGGAAATAAATGACTATATGAAAATGATAAACTTCCTTTAATTTTAATACAATTAGGATGCTTTGATTTGACTGTTTCTGGCACCAGCCAGCATAATGTTTAGTTTGCCTATAGCGGAGTCGTGATCGCTTGCGTGATAATCGACAATAGATAGTGAATACCCGTGCTACCCGTGCCGTGCTTGGCTATGGTGAAACCAAAATGATTACTAGGTATATGTTTTCTATTCTGTGGCACACTCTGCTAGTCAGCGTTCGGTTACTCATAAATTTCAAGACAAAATCAAAATTTTCCTAAAAAAGGTATTTTGTGTCCTGAACATGCCTTTGTCTAATTTTATAAATATCGGTTTAGTCGTAAAAAGGTAACAAACAGACCGAGAGATTTCCTTTCGAATCTATACCAATATAATAAAATTGAAGTCTGTGATTTCTAAAAAAATGCCAAAATTGAAGCGAAAAGACAACGCTATTATTAAGCTATTTATTCCATGCCTCATTATAAATTACCGTTATAAAAATATTAGTCTGTATGTACTTTTAACTAAAAACGGGATGTTTACCATGATTTTTGAGTTTTAATTGAAATCATCGTAAAAATCCCGTTTCTAGTGAAAAGTATGTAAATAACCATAATAGTTTCAAAAGTCAGTTAGTCTGTAGGTCTGTCTGGAAATTTGTCTCGAATAGGCTCCGAAACGGCTCAACAGATTTCAATGGTAATTTTAGACATTAAAACGGGGATATCCTTAATTTTCATGTATCATTTCGATATCATGTAGGGTTCAGAAAATATGATAGTACGCGTGAACGAAGTCGCGGGCACAGCTAGTTTATAATAGTTAGTATGATTACATCATACACATCACATCTGTAATCCAGGTAGATCATGCAGGGCAGGTTTTTTTCAAACTTTTACACACATACATACCGGAACTACAAAAACATGTCCAGGTGGTCCGGTGAATCCTTGCTGACCCTCCGCTCCAAGTTTACCCGGTTCACCCTTAGGTCCCCTTGGCCCCTGGGGGCCCGGTGGACCCGGATAACCTCTAGGCCCCATATACGTCCCAGGGCTCCCGTAGTCGTAGTAGGATAAGTCGTATGATGAATTTCCCTAGAATAAAAGAAAAGTAAAAAATTCGTGAGTTCAACTCATGCAACGAAGGCTTCGTTAAGAAATTATCAAAATAAATATTTGTATGAAAGAAAGAATGAAATAAAATTTATTTATTTCCCGCAAGACACAACACACACATAACACAAAATAAAAATCAAAAATCTAGACAATTTGCATAAGTTTAAATATATCGTGTAATCTATATTTTTTCTCAAAATTGGTAGCTGAATAATCAGGAATAAACTGAAACAGTTCTTATTAAAAAAAAACTATTCAGTTGGTGACATCGTAGATAAACAAGTAATCTTAATATATAAATTAAATATAAGGTAAGAGGAGGAGGTAATGCACTGTTCATAGGCAGAGGTTACCGCTTAACATCAGGTGGGCCATCTGCTTGCTCCGCCATTCCAGTAGTATAAAAAAAAAAAAAAAAAAAATATAGAAAATAAATAGGTACACATACAAAATACATAGGTAATCAATTTCACCTTTGACTTGTAAAACTATATTGTACCAATTAAATAATCTATATCTGTATGTACAAACATAACACTGCGTACTTACATACTTATTACACAAGGTTTATTTTTAGGTTACCTTTCGCTAACGAAACTCTAGACTTTTCCAATACTAATTCAATTGCTCTAAGGGTAGAAAGTCCCACTTCGATTATAAGAATCAATTTGAATGAATTGTGCTATTTTTTATTTTCAAAAGTCTTTCATCTGCTTTATACGCCGCGATTTCGAAACCTACTTGTCGTAAAGAAGCATTACCATATCAGTATTGCGCTAAAATGTTTACCTAAACTGTTTTACAAGTGCACATAAAGTACCTAGTGAAAAGTTAACATTCTCTTACATTTCAAAATTGGCTGTTGGACTGACGTACAGGGCTAAAAAGGCTTACGACAAAACCTATCTAAAAGGTTGATATAATAAATGACTTGTACTCTATCGCCTTCCCTAACATAATGTAAAGTGGTATCTCACTTGGGCCTCATCCGGCGGATGTGTGAGCCAGTCTGTGTCCTCCGTCGTAGTCAAATGGGTGTAGGCCGATTCAGTGGTGACAAGCGTCGGCTCTTCCGGTACATCGTCCCTTCGCCTCAACTGAAATTATATCGGAAGGTTAGCCCAAAGAGGGATAATACTAGAGAGTGCGTACGACAGCTTATAAAATATGTAAGGTCGCTCTTGTCAAACTCTCGTAAAAACGAATTATACTGCCGAGCTTGTACCTCTACGTGTCGGAACTTCGTAGACGCTGTCTGCCTCTCGGCTAGGATCGTGATGTTAGCTTCGTTGTTGCAATGTTTTGTCTCTATTAAGGACTAGTGACTCCAAATTCTGTCTAACTTCGGTTCAGTTCAGGTAACTAAGAAAGTGACAGAATAGCGCACGTGAAACGAAAAGTGAGCGAAAATAATGAAAAACCGCAACTGTCTCAAGTAAATTATTATTTATGAAAATCTAAACATATTTTTTTATAAACCTATAAAATACTTTTAATATTGTGAAGGCGTTTAGGAGCATCAGGTTTTTTTTTTTTTACTTTTCCGTCTATTTTGTGTTTTTTAAAAGTATTTTGGATAATCCGTTTATGAGAAATAGGCTTTCAAAGAGAGGTCTTTATTGCAGTTTTGGGATCTATCCGCTTTGTGCTTGACTACGCGGTTGGTACGTTCAGGCGTCCTCTATATTATTTTACCTCTGAGGGGTCTGGGTTAACCCTTTACATAAATAGCCTGCGCTATGACCGTGTTTAACGTTTTATCATATCACGCGGAAAGTTAATCGGGGTTAAGTAGTTTGATGAGAGAGTTTTATTCTGGTATTTATGAGCAGATTAAATGAACCGAAAAATTGTACTGTGACATCCTATCTGACTGGACGTGGTGCGTGGATGTACTTAGATTGAGGGTACCTACTACTGATAGGAAGGTGCTTACAACAGAAAAATGAAAAGAGTGGGATATCTGAGTGTATCTTCTCAGAAGCAAGAACTAACGACATTTCAAGAGTTAGAAAAGCCTAGTGCACATGCAATAGGCCAATATGATCGATTTCAGTGGCACTTATTTATTCTGTGCGGCGCACAAGAAAATAGGGGAAGTTTATTAATGGTCATACTAGCATGTCATATTTATATGACCAATAAGAATCGTTTGTATTGGTTGTTATGTTTCAGTTTAATAATCATTTATTCTCAAAAAGATAATTAATATCACTTACATGAGAAGCAATTATGCATAGTAAAAATAGTTTAGGTCGCTCAAGTTAAGGTAGATAGGAACTCAATCAACACTTTAAAATTATTAGTAAACATTTGATATAATATGATGAGAAAGTTTAGTTTTGAATGCGTTAAATGTATTTTTTTTTATATCTGAGGGTAATCCTACTTCCTACTCCTACTAATATTATCAACGCGAAAGTTTGTAAGTATGGATGTATGGATGGATGTTTGTTACTCTTTCACGTAAAAACTACTAGATGGATTTGGATTTCATTTGGAATGGAGATAACTGGACTCCCGGAATAACACATAGGCACATTTTTATCCCGATTTTCCCACGGGATCGAGACTTACGCGGGTGAAACCGCGGGGCGCTGCTTGTTTATTATAAAGCTGTGCGCCTTCGTTACCTACACATGATCACTCTAAATATAGTATTTTCCTGCACCCAGGTAGTCAATGTCAGCTCCTCATGCTGTAATAGTTTAAGACAGAAACATGTTTCGAAAAAAACATCTTACTCTTGGAGTTGTCGACTCAACAGTTTCCCCAGTCACTTCAGGTACCGTCGGGACCGGGATAAGCTCGTCGGCGTCGGTAAACCTTCCAAAAATACTGTTCTCATCTGAAAAACAAATATTAATTTAATGTAACGTTGGTTTCCGCACCCATCGGGTTCGAAAGGTTCAATTGGCTTTTTTAATAGCGGATCGAGTACATACGGGATCTGTTTTGTCACGAAATTACTCTGAACGTTTTACATTTTATTTATCCTTGCTGTAAGCTTAGAATAATCATGAATGCACCAAGACAGAGGAGCATAGAGATCTATCTTTGAAGTGGAGAGTCCATCTCCTTTTTAATATCTTACCATTATCAATGGAGCCACTGATCGCATATTGGTTGGCTGCGTCCCAGGTAGGTCTTTCAGTCATCAAGTCTCTGCTGGCTGCCGCCCACAGTTCTGACCTGTTCCGAGATCTGTTCCTGCCATAGTGTCCATACTGCCGCAACCCATCACTATCCAGAGTGAACGAGTTAGAAGATGTAGTCTCTATCGGGATATCTATCGGCACTCGTTCCGATGCCCCCGTATCTACTGGTCTATTCTCAATAGACCTGTATATAGGCTCGCTTTCAGTCGCATAGTTACTCCCCGTAATGAATTGGGCGTCTCCAATTCCACCACAATTGGGGGCAATAGTCGAGCACATTTCGTAAGCGGCGTCTGGTTTGTTGGCGAATTGAAGCAACTCGATGTCGCCCTGTAAATTACCCTCAATTTAAATGATCTGTTTGTAGGCCTATGTAAATTATCGGTGTTAGAATTTGGTCCAAGGAAGTTGTGACTAATATCGCTGAAATATTATTGTTATTGATGGTAATTTTTATTGATATTTATAGCAGAGCAATTTTGATTATTATTAATTAAAGCAAGCAGAGATAAATTAGATAAATAGATATATGGATAATAGTAGATAAATTAAGAATTTCGAGCGTGACGTCGTTCGAAACCGTGGCAATCATTGAGGCGGGGAAATGGCTTCGAGTCTTGTGAGTTAGGATTTATTGGGATAAGATTTAAACTTACATCGTAGTATTGGTCCGGTGTTATCTGGGCGCCCACCACAAGAGCGCCGGCCAGGTTGAAAGCGCTGCCAGGTTTGCGGTTCAGCAACAATGTTTCTTTCACTTCACAATCGACCAGCAACGTTGCGGAGTCACCTTTGATACTCAGAGCCAGTCGGTGCCACCTATGAACAAAATGAACAAACATGTTTCTTAGCACCAATGTGCTGTGTTGCATGCAACGACGTGTTGTCTTTTCGCCGGCGCATCTTATAACCTTTTTGTTACAGGTCTAGTGCTTAACTATGTTATGTTTAATGTTATATGTTGTAATAGTAAGTTTAAATGATAAATAAATTAAATTAAAAAAAACAAAAAACTGAGTCAGTCCCTGAGGTATGGGAGCGGTACGGGAGGGGTTTTTTCGTCTCTCAAATTATCAGATGACATGAAGCCTCGCTTAATTTTGACGTAACGAAAACACACCTTCCGTACCGCTCCCATACCTCAGGGTCTGACTCAGTTAAGCGCTAGACCTGTAGTAGTAGAGATTTTTTATAAGAGAGTTCTTCCGGGGAAGTACAGTAATAGAAAGAAATGGGCAGAAATAGGTATGGTGGTAACCATACCTATTTCTGTCACAAAGCAGTAGAGCTCGCAGTGCTGTGTTTCGGTTTGTGGGTGCCGGTGAAATTACAGCCATATGATACTTTTATTTTGTATGTCTCAGGCTGGCGGGCGCATTGCAATGCCATGTGCCTGTTCATAGGCAGAGGGTACCGCTTAACATCAGGCTGTACCGTCATTACAAGTTGAATTAAAAAAAACCTAGAGAGCGTCGTTGGTGGACGTGACCTTCGAAATAATGCATTTTTATAGTCACAGATTACACCTAACCCAGTTGGACCATCTGCTCATTCATTCAATTAATTTATTTAAAAAAAACATGTAACTAACCACCCTTATTCAATTAAAGCCACGGTAAAAGTGAAGCAGAACTAAGTTTGGCTACTCCAAGTTGTTGTCATAATTTTGACACCTCATTCATCAAAACTCTGCCGTTTGCCTAAACTTTCAGGTTTAAGGCGCTCATTGTACCTGCTCGTTCCTATGCCTACAGATGATATTTATGTTGATCCAGTGCGTACCTGCGTACCTACATCATTTGTCTGAGTAATTTAACTACATAGGCAGGCAAATAGCTCACAGCCAAATTGACGACCTCTGTGGCGCGGCGGGTGAAGGTTCACCTGCAACGCAGGAGGTTGCGGGTTCGATTCCCGCCTCGGAACAAATATTTGTACGATCTGCAGATAGTTCAGGGTGTTCTGGGTATTTTATATGTATAATAAAAAATATCTATCTATGTAATGTATTGTATTAAGTATATCAGTTATCTAGTACCCATAACACAAGCTCTGCTTGAACAGATAGCCAAATACAAATAATATCAGAAGTTCTGTGTTTCTAAGATTTCTATGTCTTACCTTCCATCAGCGATGTCGGCGCGGAACGTCAGCATCTCATTGTCTGGAGGGTCGCCTCTGGTGTCTTCATAGTACAGCTCTACCATCT
Organism: Operophtera brumata; assembly: GCA_932527175.1. Taxonomy (NCBI): domain Eukaryota; kingdom Metazoa; phylum Arthropoda; class Insecta; order Lepidoptera; family Geometridae; genus Operophtera; species Operophtera brumata. The sequence goes on along the minus strand of OW052238.1, from coordinate 11,704,140 downwards.
TGCCCAGCACTAGTTGCAGCTGCTCGTCTTACCTTCCATCAGCGATGTCAGCGCGGAACGTCAGCATCTCATTGTCCGGAGGGTCGCCTCTGGTGTCTTCATAGTACAGCTCTACCATCTTGCCCAGCACTAGTTGCAGCTGCTCGTCTTACCTTCCATCAGCGATGTCGGCGCGGAACGACAGCATCTCATTGTCCGGAGGGTCGCCTCTGGTGTCTTCATAGTACAGCTCTACCATCTTGCCCAGCACTAGTTGCAGCTGCTCGTCTTACCTTCCATCAGCGATGTCGGCGCGGAACGACAGCATCTCATTGTCCGGAGGGTCGCCTCTGGTGTCTTTATAGTACAGCTCTACCATCTTGCCCAGCACTAGTTGCAGCTGCTCGTCTTACCTTCCATCAGCGATGTCAGCGCGGAACGTCAGCATCTCATTGTCCGGAGGGTCGCCTCTGGTGTCTTCATAGTACAGCTCTACCATCTTGCCCAGCACTAGTTGCAGCTGCTCGTCTTACCTTCCATCAGCGATGTCGGCGCGGAATGTCAGCATCTCATTGTCCGGAGGGTCGCCTCTGGTGTCTTCATAGTACAGCTCTACCATCTTGCCCAGCACTAGTTGCAGCTGCTCGTCGCCAGCGTCCGAGTATAGCACGAATATAGGGTTCTGTATGTCTTCCGTGACTGGGGAAAGTTTATTTTATCAGTTAGGAAGACCGAGAGACAAATGGCCAGGCTATATGGCACTCTTAATCGGAAAAATCTCTGAATAAAAATACAAATTGACGATCTACGCAGTGTGGGTGAACATAATATGACCGAAGTGCAGGAAATCTTAATAATAAAACACATTTATTTACAGAAACAATAATAGGTACAACTAATAAAACTAGGTATATGTACAAAATTTAAAAATACAAATCAAGCAGGTGATCTACCTAAAGAGCGTTGCAAACGATGTACAGACCTAAAGACCGTTGCAAACGATATAAAGACCTAAAGACCGTTGCAAACGATATACAGACCTAAAGACCGTTGCAAACGATATAAAGTTCTAAAGACCGTTGCAAACGATATAAAGACCTAAAGACCGTTACAAACGATATAAAGACCTAAAGCCTAAAGTTTTCAAAATTCCTTCTGGGCGTCTGGTCGAAGTGACGCGTGACCCGAGAGCTGGTTCTTATCTAGCCAGCTCAAGATTATGATTTAGCTCTGATTATGGCAATGAGGCCAGTGGATTAGTATTGCCATTCAGCGTGGCATTGCAGCTAGCTTCTTAGGGATGCTTCCGTCTGTTAGTGATTTGTATCGGTTGAGCTACCTTTACATCGTTAGTAACATAACAACATACATAACATTCCTCTCATATATCTTACACACGTTTCAGATAGACTAACCTGGCAGCCTGACCACAGCTAACACCGAAAAATCTTCAGGAAATGTGTTATAGAACATCCCGGCAGCGAGCTGGTGCAGAGTGGCGTTCTCATTCAGCCGATAGGCGAAGTATTCCTCCTCAGGCTCCGTAGGTGATTGGCACCGCCCGGGAGTCCGCGAGACCCCATCGGGCAGCTCGCCACCACGAACCACAGAGAGGACGTCAAAGATTTCTAATGCATCTAAAAGGAAGGACAAGTCAAATGAATTGTAAATTTTTCCGAACTCTTTTCGGCAACTCTTCTATCGTCTTAATCTAGACCACTTCCAAATCGCCGCGAAGTTGTACGAGGCTCTTGTTGAGATTAATAATTTAGTATAAGTATTTTTCTTCACTTTCTACCAGCCGCCTTACGCAGATCGCAGAGGACGCATGAGGATGCCAGACGCAGGAGGTTGCGGGTTCGATTCCCGCCTCGGAACAAATATTTGTGAGATCGCAGATATTTGTTCAGGGTGTTCTGGGTATTTTCTATGTATAATAAAAAATATCTATCTATGTAATATATTGTATTAAGTATATCAGTTATCTAGTACCCATAACACAAGCTTAGCTTGGGGCTAGATAATGTTGTGTGAACTGTCCAGCGTTATTTATTTATTTATTATTATTTATCGTCGCTCCACCTCGCCAGGGGGCGCCCCACACTACATATACCAAGACGTGGTCTCCACTCTAGAAAATGGATGGGAACAGCTGGAAATCGGTCTAAATGGCGAGCATTGGGAGAGGCCTATGTCCAGCAGTGGACTGATACAGGCTGATGATGATGATGATGATGATGATGATGATTTTTATTCTATCATCTAAATCTAGAACACTTTCAAATCGCTTTAGTCGTCATATTTCTTGCCGCGAAGTTGTACGAGGCTCTTGTTGAGATTAGTAATTTAGTCTAAGTATTTTTCTATTGAGTATACACAACTCACTTAGTCTAATCTTTCATTCCTTTTGAGTCGATGTAGAGTTTTTCACGTGTGAATCTAATTACCAGTAAGTAGAAAAATCTTCGAACTTCAAACGCACTCTGTATATCCAAGTAAATATTCTGTCTCAAAATATGCGTAGACATGCGTCTCCCAAAACGAAAACAAAATGTTTACTCACCCTCTGCCGTTCCCCCCACGATGAAAAACAATAAAAGGAGGAGCCCTTTCGACTGCGGAGCCATTTCAGCGGCAAATATGTTTTAGGAGTAGCAGAGTAGATGTGAGAGTCCATCCCGGTGCGTTGGGACTAGGCCGGGCGGCCCTAGCCTGCCTGCGGTGGTCGGCAGGTCATGTCCAAGCACCCACGGCGGCGCGGACGTACTGCCTCAAGACACTGCGTCCCATACACATCACTTCGCCTCATAGATATTGTATTGGTGTCGAAATAATGATGATCAATGAAGATTCCAGGGGTCGACAGCCGAGAAGAACATTCAGGAAATTAATTTATTTTGTCGGATGAGATACAAAGTTAGATCTTGGTAGTCAGACCATTTTAGCATCTCAACTAAATTCAGTTTCTTAGATATTTCTTTGAGCATACATTACATTTCAGAAAGAAACTAACTAGTGAGAGACAAGTTATTTTAGAGCATTTTACTACTTCCAATCCATAGCCCCAATTTAAACCTCTATTCTAACCGCTGCTTCTTTGTAGGTGTAATCCGTTTTGTGTCATTCAAAACATTGTTGTCACTGTAAAATGTTGGCGCCACCTGTCTCGCTTATTCCTGTCCGATGTAATGGATCGGTTCGTTGGTATATACAGGGTCGTAGTTAGGGCGAGGCTAGGGGTGCTTGTAAACTTACGCCAATTGGACAATCAAATTACATAAACTAGTAGTTCTACGAACAGTAGGCCTCTCGGTCTTTACAGCCTCTTGACCGGTTTTTCTCATGGTCGATTTATTAGAATTGAGTGCCTACCGAATGTTTCTACCAAATACTATCAAAATCCGCCGGTAAATGGGGTAGTAGTAAACTTCCCCTTTTCTGGGGGAAATATCCAAAATCGCCGTCTGCAAAAAAGTCTATGCAATTGTAGAACCTGAATATCAAGTTTGGTAAAGATTCGTTGAAGAATACGACTTGTACGCGAGTACCAACATATAGACGGATGAAAGCAAATTTTGCAAATTGTTTCAAAGACTTCGCTCACTTCGTTCAAAGTTTTGAATGTCATTCACTCTTTAACTGCCTAATTGGCGTAGGTGTGCAAATAGCGACCCCATCAACACCCGCTGAGTTGAACTGGCGTCGCACACTCTGTCTGGTTTTCACACATGCCTTTTCCCACTAATTTCTGTGAAACTTTACACCCTCTGTGGACTTACATCAGTGGGGCTAGAATTGCTAATAGTGGTACGAATACGGCTATTAGCCACAATAACAACACACTCTTCCCCGGTCAACTCCAGCACGGCGCGGTGGGTCACGAATAGGGTAGAAAAAACACCGGTTTTGAGCGACCGTGTTTGGTTTGGTGTTTGGATTCGCATCGGTAGAGTTGGTGTTATCTACAGCTATTGCTAGAACACAAACTAACAAAAGGAGTCTTTCAAAGCTTAGGGCGGGGGCTATCCAACAACTAAATGAGCACGGCCCTGGCGCCAGACCTTAGATCGGCCCTGGCTCGTAACGGCCCAGACGTTACAGTATTACAAGAACGTTTAAATAATCCACTGTGCTGTTTGTATAGATAGAGTTGTATTTGTGTATAGTTTGCAAAATTCCTCAGGTACGTTATATTAATTTGTTGAAGTCGTTGTTATTCGCAAGTAATAGTTAGTGTTTACAGTGCTAGGACTAGATGGAAGCACGAACTGCATTTTAACACCTTGAACATTTCGGCATTTGTAATTATTGACTAGTTTTCTTTGGAATAATAACATCAAGCGTCAAAAATTTTACCATTTTTTTTAAGACACATTCCGAATATTGGATTTTAGCTTTTCAATGTTATCATCTCATCTGAATTTGAAATTCACTTCATAGTTTTTTTTTTTTTGAAATTTTGTCTTCAAATTTAAATGGGACCACTCTCAAGAACTTCATTCATAAATTAATTAATAAAATACTTTCTTAGTCGGCGAATATATTGCGTTACATACCTACAAAAAATACAGTCGAATTGAGAACCTCCTCCTTTTTTGACGTCGGTTATTAAAACCTATTTGGCAAGTACAGATGTTAACTTGGATTGGTACGGCTACATTTAGGGTTCCGTACCTTAACAGAAAAAAATGGGACCCATAAATAGGATAACTTTGTTGTCCTTTTTGACCCTTTTTCTCTGGAACTGCAAATTTACCTATACCTACCAAATATAAACAAGTACGCTTATAGTGCCGTATAAAAAACAAACTTTTAACTCAATTAAAAAGATATGGTAATGAATGTCTTATTTTTTATAGAAACCGAAAAAATTTATAAGTTTTGGGGTACTTTCAGTAACGTTACACATCCAAAATTTGGAATGCTAGGAGGCTAATAAAGGAATTTTCTACTTTTTTCTAGAATGTGATGGTGTAGTTTTTTAGGAAAAAGGCACTACGCTTTTACCTTACGGAACCCTCAGGGCACGAGTCTCGTTCGCACTTGTCCGCGTTTATTTATCTCGGTGGTACTGCGCCGAAAGAATTGAAGAAGTGAACCATGTGGCAACACCGGCTGATGCAAGTTAAAAACAGCTGCTCGTATTTATTTTAGATAAAATTGAGTTTTATTGGTGTTTTGCATTAAGATTACGTGTGATTAAATTCAAGTTAGTGTAATTCACACGTATGAGTGTTTTTGCTTACCTACACATTGAATTCCAGTCACCGTTATTGGTGACTCACGTCATATCACAATACGAATAGGCCTAGTTTTAACTCTCTCTGCTTGACTTATTTACAGTGGAAGCTGAGTTGTAGTTATTACACAGTTTGCCTCACACAGATATAACTACAAAAACACGACAAATTCCTATTACTAATTTTGTTCCTTATTTCATGTTTACACAGAAACATCACACAGTAAATGTAAATACTGTTGCACTTTTCTACAATATAACTATATATAAGTGTATAAAAAGTAGTATTTAATATAAATACATGAACTTGGTTGTGTATTGAACTAATTTGTAGTTCCCAGAGTAGGTAATCCTATTTTTTTTTTAAATGTTTCTTGTTGCTTGATTTGTTTTCATGAACTTTAGTGAGAAATTGCATCAAGCAATTTGTAAATTGAACTGTTATTAATGTTAAAGCTAAAGCAAGTGTTCTTTTTATTTTCCAATTTATTTTCGTTCCCTTGATTCTAATTACTTTCTACGACTCATCTGTACTCTATTTTTTTTTTTTTCTATTCAATTCAATTTTCTACCTTGTATTCTACACTCGCCTGTCACTATCCTTTTATAGATACCAACTCACTTGCCTTGTTGTGTTTCAGAATACCATCTACAACAGCCATGATGACTCGGAGGGCATGTGACTTGGAAGCCCAGTACAAGGTGGCTGCCGCGGAGCTCAAAGAATCCAATGAGATTCGAAGGCAGCTTCTACTAGAACGTGATGAGAGTGAGGCTGAAATGTTGGTGATTCTTGGCAAGAATACAGCCCTCAAGAAACAACTTGCCGAACTTCACACTCGGTATGAAGAGGTACTCGAGCAGATGGACCGTTTACAGTCAATGTTGCTTTCCGTGGACAGCTGCCATGAAACCTACGAGGAGATGCTTCAGCATAATAAGGACTTGCAACAGGAGCTATCTGAGTGTAGATATAAACTTGAACAATTTGAACTATCAGAATCAATACATGTGCCCTCAGTGAATAATTATAGGAGTTTAGATCTACAGACGGAACTCATGAACAGTGGGTCTAACTTTTCACTGATAGATCTTAGTACACCAAGTTGTAAAAGTAAATCTCAACAAATGAAAGGGAGTAACAGAATAAAAAAATATGTGAAACTTAGTAATTTCATAAAAAAGTCGGAGAAAAAGCTAAAGAAGCATAAAAATGTATTTAATTATGCAAAGCATATTAAGCAGAAATGTAATTTAAATGAGGAACTTAATTCCTGCTATAATTTAATTGGACGTAATTCAAAGGAATTAGATGATATGTCACAAGAAATTAAGTGTTTAGAAACATCACTTCTTGATGTAACACATAAATATAAAAAAGCTGAACAATTTGCAGCTGACAATGTTCAGAAAATGAACAATATTGTAGAGATAGTGAATAATGATAGCATATATGTACAAGTATGTAATAGTAGCTCACAGACTGACCAACCCGTGTCAGACCAGTTAGTTTCCATATCATCTTTGGATTCTTTGATACAGATGGCACCACTTACATCACAGAGTCAAGCTACATCTACTTTACAGGCTGAAGTAATTCATACACCTGGTGCACAGTCTCCGGTTAGACAGGGAAAATCCTGTCGGCAGACCCGGAAGACTGTGGTGTATTCTGATAAGATAGGCGTTGGCATGGGTTTGCTACTAAGTGATCAGTTAGGGCAAGTTGTCACTAATAATTGCTTTGAAAATGCCCCCATTCATAAGTTTATAGATTGTATAAAGAGCGAAGATCGCTTTGACAATGACACCACTCTGATAGTTCAATTAGGTGAGAGTAGTGGTGTCATGCGACTAGATATAATTAAGCTAGTTGAGACTTTGCTACATAAGCTAGATTCAGGTTTGGGAAAATTAATTTTATGTGCATTCCCGTACTCAAAATCTTTGAGTTCCAAAGACAATCAAGCAATTTGGAATCTTAATTTAATATTTTATAATTTGACTTGTCGTCATAGAGACGTTTTGTTTTTTGATACTAATAATTTTATTAGTAATTTTATTTTGACCAGAGATACTGTGCTTCTTAGTAGACATAGTAAACTGATAATTGCTAAATTGTTAGCATTTAATATTTTTGATCCCGTTATAAGTACTATAACGCAGTTAATCGACGTGCCTGTAGTTAGTAGTATTACTAATGGGGGCACACAAGCAGGAGGGTCAGCTGACAATATTTGTTTAAACTGACGAGTCCGACAATGAGAAAGCCTGGCACATTACATGTAGTACATCAAAATGTGCAAGGCCTTCCCAGCAAAATATTAGAATTAGAATTATTTTTAAACATGTTTAATATAGATATCATGTGTGTTACTGAACACTGGTTATTACAATTTGATTTACTCCCTTATTATGAGAATTATAATATTGTAAGTTCATTCAAACGCAAGAACGCCATACGTGGCGGTTCCTTAATTGTTGCTCGAAATAATTTAAAATGCAAAGAACGTAAAGATGTTGCAAATCTCACTATTGAGAGGACTATTGAGCTGTCGTGTGTTGAGCTTGAGCGGCATATCATTGTGAGTGTTTACCGTCCCCCTGACGCGGACTTCGCGTTATTTGAATCCACTATGGAAGAAGTACTGCTTAAAACTTTTGGACGTAGTAAAATGTTAATAGTCTGCGGAGATTTCAATATAGATATTCCTGTGAATCCTCTATCTGAGAGAATTCTTAACTTATTTAAATGTTTCAATTTACGTCACCTTTTCGAAGAACCTACAAGGGTGACACATCAGCCACCTGTTTGGATAATATATATTGCAGTAGTGTTCCAATTGATAAAGCAGTAATTAAACATTTCACCTCGGATCATTACGGTCACAGTGCTATATTTACTTGTAATTTGGTAGATGAACCTAAGGAATTCACTTATCGGCCTATCACAGGAAGTCGAATTATGAAGTTTCAGAGCAGTATTGAACTTAAAATACCCCTTTTACCATGCGTAGATGATCCAAATGACCTTTTTACCTCCTTGTCTAATTTGATAAATGAGCAACATACTGAGATATTTCAGTTAAAAACATGTATAGCTAAATCTAATGTCGGGTTAGCTGATTGGGCGACACCCGGTATCTATAGAAGTAGGAATAAATTATATGATCTCTATGCGGCTAGGGAATCAATGTTGCATGACCCAAAGTTTATTTTGTATATAAAGAACTATTCATATACTTTTAAAAAAGTTTGTCGTGCAGCTAAATCATTACATTTGAGAAAAAAAATAGAAAAATCATCGAATAAAATTAAGGCAACTTGGAAATTAATTAATAATGAAACAGGTAAATCTAAGCCACGCAATAAGCAGATCAAATTAAACATAAACAATACAATATTGACAAAAAAGATTGATGTCGCGAATGCCTTTGACAATTTTTTCTCTAATATACCAGTTATTGTAACCCAGTCATTACAATCATCTGCCTCTGGAGCATCTACTTTATTGGAACTAAGTGTTGCTAAATGTGAGATCGCGTTTAGCTTTAGATACGTAAATGCCGATAGTATTGTTAAGACATTTAAGTCACTTAATATAAAAAATACTGAAGATCTTGGGGAATATCCACAAAGGTGTTAGGTATTATAATTATTGATATTGCTCCATGCTTAGCCTACATTTTTAATAGATGTGTTGACGACGGAATCTTTCCAGATCTTATGAAACATAGTAAATTAATTCCTTTGTTCAAGTCTGGAAATGCAAAAGATCCAGCTAATTATAGGCCGATTTCTATATTGCCCGCGTTAAGTAAAATCTTTGAAAAACTTATTCTTACTCAATTATTGTCACACTTTAACTTCCACAGACTACTTCATAGTCATCAATTTGGATTTACCAAGGGGCGATCAACAGCTGATGCTGGTACCTTGCTTTTGGAACACATATTTCAAGCATGGGAAAACTCGCAAGACGCGATCGGAGTATTCTGCGATCTATCCAAAGCATTCGACTGCGTGAGTCATGCTACTCTAATTTTGAAGTTAAAACATTATGGCATCCAAAATCAGGCAATTAACCTTGTAAATTCTTACTTATCCAATAGAGTACAAAAAGTTGACGTTGGTGGTGAAAGGTCTTCAGGATCGTCTATTGTTATGGGAGTGCCCCAGGGTTCAATACTAGGCCCATTTCTATTTTTAGTATACATTAACGATCTCCCTTTTTATGTAAAAGACATATGTGATATATAATTTTCACTAGAAACGGGATATTTACCATGATTTTTGAGTTTTATATGTTCCCGATATTTCGGCACAGTTGCATGCGCCATGATCACGGGAGAACTGACTAAAGTCTTTGCGAGTAGATGTTATTGGCAGATATATCGATCTAGTGAAAATTATGTACATAACCATGATAGTTTCAAAAGTTATATATGTGATATAGTTTTATTTGCTGACGATACGTCTTTAATTTTCAAAGTTGATAGGTCAAAAGCTAATTACGATGATCTAAATAAATCACTATCGCGAGTTCTTGATTGGTTCACAGTAAATAATCTGTTGCTTAATGCTAAAAAAACTAAATGCATTAAATTCACTTTGCCAAATGTAAAACATTACCCAACTAATATTAAAGTAAATGGCGAGACACTCAATCTTGTAAACTCTACTGTTTTCTTAGGACTTAATATTGATGCAAGTTTGCAGTGGGGACCACAAATTGAGGCACTTGCGGGTAGACTTAGTTCCGCTGCATATGCAGTTCGTACGATAAGGCAGCTTACTGATGAAGCTACAGCTAGGCTAGTTTATTTTGGCTACTTCCATAGTGTTATGTCATATGGCATCATTCTGTGGGGGAAAGCAGCAGACATCCAAGCAATATTTGTTTTACAAAAACGGGCAATACGTGCCATTTATAAAATGAAGCCACGTGACTCCTTGAGGGAGCGTTTTAAGGAAATTAACATTCTCACCGTAATATCGCAATACATCTACGAAACCTTATTATATACACATAAACACTTAGATAGATTTATGAAAAAAAGTGACGTGCATTGTTTTAACACGAGAAATAAAAATAAACTGAGTATTCCCAAATTTAGATTAAAAAAAGTAAGTGGGTCTTTTATGGGGAATTCTGTTCGGTTCTATAATAAACTTCCAGAAAGTGCTTCTAAACTTTCGATTCGAAGATTTAAATCTTACATAAAGAATAATTTAATTAAGAAAGCGTATTACACACTACATGACTATGTTAATGATAAAGCCGCGTGGCCTGATGTCGCTCTGCCCCTCGACACCTAATTTGTCAATTTGCAATGTCTGTACCTGCATATAATTTATTACTGATGTGTTATTTATGTGTATATCAAGCGTAGTGTGTGCTGCCTTATGAACTTTTGCTGATTCTCTCTATCATCTTACTTTTGACTGCCTACCTAAGTAAGGCTTTTAATTTGGTTTTCCTTTTTTCCTTGAATCAGCTTCAACTTGTTCTCGAGGCACCACACAGGCGCTCTCCACCTAGTAGTAAGAAGGATCATCAAAAGAAAAACAGACCGTGTTTGTTGCCTGATTCTTCTAGGTCTGGTTGCGTTGGAACAGGAGTAACTGTAAATTTATTTTTTAAGACGATTCAAAATGATCCTTGTGATTTCAATGAATAAAATACTTTTGACTTTGACTTTGACTTTGAATATAATATATATTTATTTGTATACAAGAGCTAAACAGAAACACATTATAATCTTAGACTAAGAGGAAACAGATATGAAGTTACGAGTGTACCTAACTCCAGTAACAAAATGGCTCTGCCTCAGCATGAGTTGGTTGACAGCAAGCTAGCAACCAACGCTGCTATCCAACTGCTGCAAGCTGTATGCGGATGCTAGTTTCCAATATAATACTGGATATAAGGATTTTTTTCTGGAGCAAATTAATTAGAACTTTGTAATTGCTCATAAGAAAAAAAAATGCTGGACATTTCACCAAACATTATCTAGCCCCAAGCTAAGCAGAGCTTGTGTTATGGGTATTAGAAACTGATATATATATACATATAAATAAAAAAAAAAAAAAAAAAATAATAATTAATAAATAATTTTTTTTTTTTTTTTTTTTTTACTGTTCAATATATATTATTTATTTTCTATTCTACTAAATTCTATATACTTAATACAATATATTACATAGATAGATATTTTTTATTATATATAGGTAGAAAGAAAGATTATTCCGCGAAATTTTCTTAAACTTCTGCAGTTTTCAGACACAATCACCCATACCGAAAAACCTTCAATAAATATATTCCGATGTACAAACCGATTGAAGTGAAGACATGGGCACTCTCGAGGATACAAAGACCCCACTCCCGTCTTAATTTGAGTGTGTGGTTAGCAGAATGGAAAGCTGGACCCTAAGGGTTGTGCGGTGAGGCGTGCCGGCGCCGCGGCTTTGATACGATACTATATGAAAAACGAAACCTCTTTTGACCTTCTATTAATTGATTTGAACCACCAACAAGTGGTACACAAAATTACAAGATATTTTCAAAATTCTTTCATCAGGGTGTCTAGTCGACGCGAAGCGTGACCTGAGAGCTGGCTTTCATCTGGCTCAACGCATTGTTATTGCTATTCAGTGTGGCAATGCAACCAGTATTTTACGTACGCTTTCGTCCGATAGTGATTTGGATCAGTTGAGCTATCTTCAGATCGTTTACAACGGTCTTTAGATAGTAGATAGATAGATAGATTGATAACTCTTGTACTCACCTTAAAATAAAATAACAACAACTAGGTACACATAGTTCAACTGTTACATTTGTATTTATTAAATTTTTGTATATAGGTACTTGTCTCGATGGACCTAAGAAATTATAGAGGTCGTAGGAAGTCGGTGGACAGAGGCGACTCAATACCGTTTGTTGTGGCATTCTATGTCTAGCATTAGACTTCTGTAGGCTGATAATAATGTATTGTTTTACTTGTATTTTTCTTTCTGTTAAGTAATGTTACGAAGATAATACGTTTTTAAAGGACAAATTACAGGTCAAAATCTAAGTATCAAATCTACAGAGGCTGCTGGATACAACTGCTGTAAAGGCCTTTCTTCCCACTGTTCATTCATCCTGGACTAGGGCTCTACCTTGGAAAGAATAGCACATCCCACATGGACTAATCAGAGACTAATCTATCTAATCCAAAGAGCCCGCTGGATCCCACTACTAGGGCATCCCTTCCCCTCTTCCATTCATCCCGGTCTTTCGGGTAGTTCGAAGATTGTGGTCAAGTTAATTCCGCTTTCTCCGGTTGAGTTTCGCGGTCTTACGCCTTGTAGGACCAACTACTAGACCTTATTCAATCGAGGACGATGCGCTTTTTTCTCTGTATCGTAACTCCTTACGATTTGTCATAGAGAACACGACCAATTAAAAAACCATTGCCGCCGTAAAAAAAAAACACTATACGGTACGATACGAGACCTGACCTCTATCAAGGTATTTTTACAAAGAATATACCAAGATAGCTACTCACCTAGACACATAATTAATAATGGGGCCCTAATTAGGTACAACGGCCCGGAGTCAGAGCCATTAGGAGTTCTGCAAAGATCATTAGGGACATCCATAGATATAATTTAATTATCGACTTTATGAACCAACTATTCATTCATCTGTATTCTACCATAAAAATACCAGCTTACAGAAGCGCAACTCTCATAAAAAGAAATGTGTTCAATGTTTACTTCGTCATTTTTTGCATCCGTTGCATCAAAAATGTTGGCCTGCCTACTGACCAGAAATTACAGATGTTTAAAACGTCAAAAAACTCCGTAGGTAGCTACCGATAAATATACTTATCTAAATATATATCTCAAATGCTGCCAAACCTGCAAATTAAATGCAAATGCAGTACTGTAAGTACGTCTAAAAATCACAAGTCACATGATTAGTGTGTCCATGATGGGGCCGGCCTAAGAATATACCCCTCCGTCTCCTCTCGTGGATGTTGTAAAAGCCAACTAAGGGAATACACCAAGAGATGGGCAGCGGTATCTACCTGAGTCATCATCATCATCATCAGCCCACACTAGTCCACCGCTGGACATAGGCTTCTCCCAATACGCGCCACTGAGCCCGGTGTTCGGCTCTTCTCATCCACTTTCTGCCCGTCGCCTTTCGTAGGTCATCGCTCCACCTAGCCAGAGGGCGCCCCACGTTACGCTCGTTGGTACGTTCTACCCGAGTACTCAACACCAATTGGTGTGAAGCACCATCAACTCGCCTGCCAAGCGTAGTGACTTTGGCAAATCCCCCCCATTGTATTTTATGCAGCTGTGGACGTCATCGCGTCATAAGACTGCTGATAATAATAGTGTGTGTAGGAGTTTCACTTCTGGCAGTTATTCTGTTACTTTGCTAGTACAAACTATTCTTGCAACTGTGACTTTACTAAGAAGTTGTAACTGCTCGGAACTATTTTCGCGATATCATAAATCGTCGAATTACATACTTCTCCACATATTTAGGTCACACAGCTGCACATTAGTGATCAGTACTTAGTTAGGTACTTTTGTTATGAATCTATTCGGTGTAGGGCACTTGGCGGCAACCAAATTCTTTTTGTTAAGAAAAACAGGTCCAAGTCTCTGTGCGACCGCTTTGCCCAAATTTTAAAATCTTTGTTGTTTTTATTTGAATAGTTAATAAGTTGTTTATTATAAAGGGTTCTAAATAAAGAAAAATAAAAGTATCTAAAACCATAATATTGTTAAGATATTTATTTTCATATCTTTACGATTAATTTAGCTCTGGGTTTTTTTTTTTTTTTTTTTTTTTTTTAATACTACTTGGATGACGGAACAAGCAAGAGGCCCACCTGATGTTAAGCGGTAACCTCTGCCTATGAACAGTGCATTACCTCAAAGGTCACGTCCACCTAGGACGCACCCTATGTGGCATTGCGCTGCGCCCGCCACCCTGAGACATAAAGATGAAAAGTCTCATGTGCCTGTAATTTCACCAGCACCCTTACCCTTCAAACCGGAACACAGAAATGCGAGCACTACTGCTTTGCGGCAGAAATAGGTATGGTGGTAGTACTTCCCCGGACGAGCTCTTTCACAAAAAAGCTCTACTACTACTCTTGTGTAGGTACTTTATCAAGGACCTTACTTTATTTTTTACAAGCTTTATATTAACTTGCAATGTATGTCCGGGAGGAATCTTGCAACTAAATTTTAAAGCTGTTATCCTCAACCGATTGAGCTGTAGTTTTCCACACCTGTCAAGCTCCGATGACAATGCAATATTATGGTAACAGCGAGATGATCTGATGATGGAGACGGAAGGTGGACAACGGGACTCCTCGAGGGATAATAGTAGAATGACCGTGTTTAGGCTCATTTTGATCAGCAATATATATTTTTCACAAAAAACGTACTATTTCATACTTCACTTATTTTTTGTTGTTCACATTGTTAACCTTGCTATAAAAGAGTAGATTGTACAACGAGTGCATAACACAAGCCATTTTATCCGAGACGTTTATCCGCCCTAGCCGAAGGTGAGGATAGATATCTAAGTCGAGGATAAAATACGTTTTATAAACGAATTAGACACATTGCTTTTCACTTAGATTAAATAATAAATAATGCTGGACAGTTCACACAACATTATCAAGCCCCAAGCTAAGCAGAGCTTGTGTTATGGGTACTAGATAACTGATATACTTAATACAATATATTACATGGATAGATATTTTTTATTATACATAGAAAATACCCAAAACACCCTGAACAAATATCTGCGATAGCACAAATATTTGTTCCGAGGCGGGAATCGAACCCGCAACCTCCTGCGTTGCAGGCCAAGCTTCGCCCGCCGCGCCACAGAGGTCGTTTGTGAGGAAATGAAACAAACAATGTTGTATGTTTAAAGTTATCGTCTTTCCGGTATTTCAAAAAAACTACATGTAAATGTAATACCATTTTATTTATATCACAGATAAATTAATACTATACTCTATATGGAGTTTTATTGTTTGGCTGCGGGCCCTCATTATCAATTAACACTTATACACGGGTGCATAAAAAGCAGTTTTAGTCCGCTTACGCCTAGCATAAAAACAAGAACTTTAAGAACATGAGAAGTGAAAATTATGTTTATTGGGACATCCAGGCGACAGAGCTGCCTCAGAATGTTCGATACTTTTCGGAAACCTATCTAAGTTTTGCTCACAAAAATGTTATAAGAAGAAACAAATGGACAAACGTTTTCCTAACCAATACACACTCAGTGAGTAGGCAGACTTTTTCTCCTAAACGATATCATTAAGATACGGTAAACTACCAGTACTCCTACTCAATAGCTACGGAAATATAATGATGGCTTTTCTTTCCTGTAATAGTTGCCTATTCATAGGCTACCTCATGAAAATTAACGGCTGTTACTTCTCGACTCTGTGTACAGGTATTAAGGTCCACAACTATGCATATTTTTCCCCAATAGGCACGTATTTAACCTACATTTCTTGTTGGGGCCGTGTTAGAACAAAACAACGTTTCAAACGGTTACTTTTATCGCGATGTGAAGATGGATTTGGAAGACTTCATAACGAGTTGTCCGTAAAGTTTCAGGGAACTTTCTGTTGGCTAAAAGGATTTAGTAAACTCGAATGGGGAAAAGGCGGGCGGACTATTTAGGTATGTTTTATTATCATCTCTTATATGAGTAGTAGGTACATATTTTCACTACGTGATAGAATCTGAAATGAGGAAATCCGTAGAAGAACCACAGAATACAGGTACTTACAGAAGGTTGACTCAGCAAAATCGTTTGAATATAAGTTTTTTGTGAAAAATATCCCTCCAGTCTACTATTATCCCTCGAGGAGTTTCATTGTCCACCTTCCGTCTCCATCATCAGATCAGCTCACTGTCACATTAATATTGAATTGTCATCGGAATTTGACAGGTATGCAAAATATAATCTCAATCGGTTGAGGGTAACTGCTTTAAAATTCAGTTGCAAGAATCCACCCGGACATACATTGCAAGTTAAAAATAACAGCTTGTTAAATAGCGGCACTTGCGTCCACAAAATAAATTCAGGTTGCACAGCGCTAATTACCTACAGCTAAAGTCACCTAGTTGTTAATAACACACAACAGTTGGTAGAGTATATTAACAATAGTTGGTAATATACTCTTTGACTCACTAAAATTACTCGAAAAGTCGAGCCTGCCGGGTACTTATAGCTTCATACCTAAAGTGCGGAGTGCGCCACGCCTGGAATAACCAGAATCACCGATATGTCCGATATGTACTTGCTGTTACTTGATTTTCGCACTTCTCGTTGTGCGTGTGCTATTTTGTCAATTTCTAAATTACCAGAACATGAATGATGATGATATTGACAGAATTTGAGGCGACTAAATCTCTTTAAAATTATTAATTACTTCAGAGAGTTTTGCAAACACCATCGTAACGACGCGACGATCGTGTGTGTATTTCGTAGTGACTAGACATTAATCTGTGAAGTGTCTGGCACAGATTAATAGCTAGTTATTACTTTATACACGGACGATCGTCGTTAAGATCATCGTTACGATGGTGTTTGTTAAACTCCGACTTGGGCCTCTGGTTGTTAATAAGTTTACGCTTAGCCACAGAATAAATAATAGCTTAGCGTCAGATGTATTGTGTACTCAAGACAATACGCTCACGCAGTGAATACGCAGAGGCATTAGTTTCGTGATTGGGAAACTTGGCACATTACTGCAGAAGTCTGCTGATCCCTCCTGCCTCAATTGAAATGTTTTCGATTCAATTAGTCGCTTTCAAAGCAATTCCGCCTGAGCCTAATGTAAGACAGCCTTGACTGGAATCGTGGATTCGTGTTGTGAATGAACTTGTAATTATAGCTTCTGCTAGGGCTGTAATTATGGGTGTTGTAAGGTAAAAAGGAAAACAGGTAGTAAATGTTTGTTTGGTATTTTGTGTGCCCTAGAGGTGACTTTACGTCTGAACTATAACTACTCACGATTACTCTCTCGGGTTAACCATGTGTGTCCGGACCACGAATATACCCATCCATCTCCTCCCGTTGATGTCGTAAAAGCCGACTAAGGGATTACCCGGACTTGTTTGTAAGATTCGTTGGTATACGATTTGTCCTGGCTGCTAGCGTAAGTATATTACTGGAAGAAAGCTATGGCAGAGTCAGTCATCGGAAGCGATGGCGGCGATGAGCTCACCATCTTGTCACGTCTATATCCCACGATGTTGCAACCCACGGTGAAAAGATTTGAGGCGGCGTCTACCCTTTCAGGGAAAAAGACCTGTGTCTAAGTATGTATGTAGGTATAACTAAATATAACCTGACACTCGTTTCCTGAGAGTTCCGATCCATAAACTTAGATAATTTATAGTCCATAAATTATTTCAAAATCGTCAACCCATTTCGTATGTTACTGAAACTTTTCCTACAAACTTCGACCCAATTTAGGGGTAATAAAGTCGAAATTCCGCAATTTTAGTTTTTTTTCTTTATTTGTGTTATAAATACTCCCATCATTCCAAATTTCAGAATTGTGAGGTTACTGGAAGTACGCTGGAGGTTTGACCACGATCTCACCTATTGGTAAGTGACGATGTGGCCGAAGATGGAGCACAAAGGTCTAGAAGGCCCCTATTCACTCTAGCCTTGAAGAGACCCACTAAGCTCACATACCTTTATACGTAGTATAAATAAATAAATAAATAAATAAATAATACTGGACAGTACACACAACATTATCTAGCCCCAAGCTAAGCAGAGCTTGTGTTATGGGTACTAGATAACTGATATACTTAATACAATATATTACATAGATAGATATTTTTTTATTATATGTACATAGAAAATACCCAGAACACCCTGAACAAATATCTGCGATCGCACAAATATTTGTTCCGAGGCGGGAATCGAACCCGCAACCTCCTGCGTCGCAGGGCAAGCTTCGCCCGCCGCGCCACAGAGGTCGTCAAAGTATACATTCAAGTTGATATAAGCTGTTTCTGAGAAAAAGGTTCTTGACAGACAGACACACAGACAACAAAATAACGGTTCCGATGGTAATTTCACGGAACCCTAAAAATAAAAAATGGGACGAATACAAAATCGTACAAATTTTATTATCAAAATATCAGTCTAGGTACTCTATCGCCATCAACAAAATGAGGATGAAATTGCCTATTTGCCTGAGTACCTATGTAAATACGGCAAATAATAAGATTTAACATTGGAGCAGCCTATTTCGTTGTCCCAAAAACTATTTTACCATGCCGGCAGCTGGAACTATAGCAAAATTGGCTATCGTGCCACTGCGGCACCGTATATTTAAGCGATTCGCGTTCTGCAGGTTTGGAATTTTTGCGATAACATTTTTGAGCTACGATTTTAACTTTTTAAAGATCTCAACACCTGCAACCAATATCATTCAGGGCAAGGTTTCGCCGAAGGAGGACGAATATAAAGTGGATATCAATTTCACCAAAGTTTATTAGCGTTAGTTGATATTCCCAATAACAGATGTATGAAATGTTTGAAGTTTTCACATAAATTAAACTGCGTCAGCTTGGGCTTGATTGAAAACTGCATTACTGAAATTATTGGAGGATTTTACTTTTGATATTCTTGGGGTGGGTTACTATGAAGAGTTCTTCTTTCAGCAAGTTGTCGTATACTTTGGATACGGTAGGATAATTTTCAGCCACCATTTGTCTGGAAAAAAAAACTAGTGTTACATGGCTGAGAAACAAATACTACTTGAAGGATGGTCTGATCTAATTAGGTACCTAGGTATCAACTTACTTTAAGCTTCTAAAATATTAATAAATGAAACTAGTAATTCAACTCATGATTAAAATTATCCATCGAATTTTTGGACCTGTCATCTCAAATGCTTCTCTGATTCTCTATACGTTTTACTTTTGACTACCTAAGGTTTTTAAGTTCTCATTTTCTATGAACCAGCTTCTCCTTGTTCGCGAGGCATCACACACTTCCTACATCACAGGCACTTCCCACCTAGTAGTTAGAAGGATCACAAAATGCCAACCCATATTTGTTGCCTGAATCAGGCCCTGATTCTTCTAGGTTTGATCGCGTTGGAATGGGACTAATTGTGTAGTTTATAAGCCGATTCAAAATGGTTCTTGTGGTTTCAATGAATAAAATACTATTGAAATTAAACACAGATGAAATAAAAGGTAGGTTTACACCGGAAACGCTGGCACAGAATAAATAATAGTTACTTCGCTGGATTTCCTTCTTTACAAAATCGTGACGTCACTAGCAGACGCCATGACTTCTGCGAGCGTAATGCCGCGGAATTTAAAGTTGGTTTTTAAAATGCAAAAAACCTATTAAATGTTAGTTTCAAACAGAAATGAGATATTTTTTGCCAATAGTAGCCCTAAGTACACAGTGGAATTGTTTTTCAAAATCAGTCAGCATGCTTATATATAAAAGGAGAAAGAAAAAGATCGATGTTACTCCTATATTGTACCTATTGAGATTTTCTTGAGAAACCCGATGTTCAGACATTGTCTGCGCAGACAGAACAAGTATCTAATTTCAGTTTTGTAGGAGTGAAGTTTCTTCAAAACCGAGTATGTATCAAATTATTATTATTGTTTTATTTATCAAATTACTATCAAAGTACTATCAAGTACTATCAAAGTACTATCAAGTACTATCAAAAGTACTAGTATCAAAAGTATCAAAAGTATTATCGAAACCTAACTTACCGCCAGGTTTGATGTTGGTTCTGTTCCGTTTCTTGTGTCTTATTCATGAAAAGACCAGGTGTGTCATACCTGAAAATATAAACACAGATTTTACTTCTTGAGTTTATTTACCTACAACTGGGTTGAAGATGTATGATGGATGTAGCACTTTACTTTTCTAGAACAAATTTTAGTCAATATAAAAAATATTACCTTGTAACAGCATTGTATATTTGGGGCACAAGACATAAATCAGCTATGGAAATCTCGTCCCCAACGCAGAACTTTCCAGCAGACTTCCCCAGGAGGCTCTCCAAAGACTGCAGCCCTCGTTTCGTACAGTATTGCGCGAACTTCAGAAACTGCTCATCTGTTTCGAATTGCTATTTCAACCCCAAATTTTGTAATGGCTGGATGCCTGATACTACCGTCTGAAAATAAATGTTTACTTTTAAGCCCGCTCCACAATCCCCTGCGAATTGAGCGTGAAGCCGCGAACTGTGCGCTAAAGGTTCCGCACTTAAGTTTCGCGGCTTCGCGCGCTATTCGCAGGGGAATGTGGAGCGGGCTTTTAATTTCACTTATAAATTCCTAACTTTTAACGGCAATTGTAAGACTTATAGGATTAAGAAGATTAGAAATAAGCTACAATCGAATAGGTAAGTAATACTCGTATAAATTGAAAAATCGTGTCGTTTCGTATGGAAAAATCTACCTTAATCGAGAATCGAGATTGAATTCATGTTACAAGTGGCTCTAAATTGGAATCACCGCTATTTGCTTTTAACTTACGAACTATTTGCATACTACTCATTAATATTATTAATACGAAAAGCCTAAACTATTCAATTTATGATTTTCTTAAACATAAGTTAAATAAAGTTGCCGTTTCATAATTATTTGAGTTGTAAGCGAACTTTTGCTTGGCTGCACTAGAGACATACTTACTTAGGTTCTGTAACGCCCACATTTTCTCGTATAGTTGAGACTTGCTGACTTTACTTTCTCAATCATAAAATCTATAGTCGGAACGCATGCATTGACAGAACGGCCTTCTGGGTGAGCTCAGCAGGTTGACCCCAATGATAGCATTAGTGGATTTAGCTTAGCGGAAGAAGCTCCCGGGGTAAATGTGGAAAGTCGGTTTGGAATCAAACCTTTTATTAACTTGAAATGTATGCTTGTTAAGTTCAAATCTTGCAAGCTGAATTAGAACCACTTCTCGACATCCGATTGAGCTGAAATTTTGTACACCTGTCATGTTCCGATGACAATACAATATTATGGTCACAGCGAGCTGATCTGATGATTGATACATGATGATATGGACAACGGAAATCCTCGATTGATGATTGGAATCACCAGACACCATATCATCATAATAGTAGACTGGCCGTGTTAGGCTCGTTTCGATCAGCACACGGTTTCAATCACAAATTTTATAAAATCTTGTATTATATAATATATTTTTAACAAAAAACTTAATAATTACAGAATTTAAAGTAAATAATCTTGTTTTCGTCTGTGCAACTGATGCAAGTCTTTCCATTCATTATTTCTAAATCATCTTCTCTTCCTCTGAAGAGATCTCTTTCACTGCCTTGTGCACCTTGTGTGACAGTGACCTTCTCCATGCAGATTATGCTGAACTAGTGACCCGCTCCGGCTTTACACGAAAAGTTATACATATAACTTCCGGAAGAAGTTCTCTAAGTAATAGTGAAAACCGCATCGAAATCCGTGAAAAACTCGGATAGCGACTTTGTTTTATACTATACTAGCTGCGCCCCGGGTTTCATACGCATAAGTCTCGATCCCGTGGGAATATCGGGATAAAAATGTGCCTATGTGTTATTCCGGGAGTCCAGTTATATCCATTTCCAAATTTCATCCAAATCCGTCCAGCTGTTGCAGCGTGAAGAAGTAACAAACACACGCACACACTCACATACTCACAGACGTTCGCATTTATAACATTAGTGTGATAGCCAATAGCCATTGATGAGCCAATAATAAATTATAGGTAATGAATATATTGCGTGTAGCTTACTATAGTATCAAGCAACGCAGGCCTCCGTACAATGCTTACTAGAGGCATTTTTCTACTTTTTTTTTTTTTTTTTTTTTTTAATAAATTTTATTCATTGAAATCACAAGGATCATTTTGAATCGTCTTAAAAAATAAATTCACATTTACTCCTGTTCCAACGCAACCAGACCTAGAAGAATCAGGCAACAAACACGGTCTGTTTTTCTTTTGATGATCCTTCTTACTACTAGGTGGGGAGCGCCTGTGTGGTGCCTCGAGAACAAGTGGAAGCTGATTCAAGGAAAAAAGGAAAACCAAATTAAAAGCCTTACTTAGGTAGGCAGTCCAAAGTAAGATGATAGAGAGAATCAGCAAAAGTTCATAAGGCAGCACACACTACGCTTGATATACTCATAAATAACACATCAGTAATAAATTATATGCAGGTACAGACATTGCAAATTGACAAATTAGGTGTCGAGGGGCAGAGCGACATCAGGCCACGCGGCTTTATCATTAACATAGTCATGTAGTGTGTAATACGCTTTCTTAATCAAATTATTCTTTATGTAAGATTTAAATCTTCGAATCGAAAGTTTAGAAGCACTTTCTGGAAGTTTATTATAGAACCGAACAGAATTCCCCATAAAAGACCCACTTACTTTTTTTAATCTAAATTTGGGAATACTCAGTTTATTTTTATTTCTCGTGTTAAAACAATGCACGTCACTTTTTTTAATAAATCTATCTAAGTGTTTATGTGTATATAATAAGGTTTCGTAGATGTATTGCGATATTACCGTGAGAATGTTAATTTCCTTAAAACGCTCCCTCAAGGAGTCACGTGGCTTCATTTTATAAATGGCACGTATTGCCCGTTTTTGTAAAACAAATATTGCTTGGATGTCTGCTGCTTTCCCCCACAGAATGATGCCATATGACATAACACTATGGAAGTAGCCAAAATAAACTAGCCTAGCTGTAGCTTCATCAGTAAGCTGCCTTATCGTACGAACTGCATATGCAGCGGAACTAAGTCTACCCGCAAGTGCCTCAATTTGTGGTCCCCACTGCAAACTTGCATCATTATTAAGTCCTAAGAAAACAGTAGAGTTCACAAGATTGAGTGTCTCGCCATTTACTTTAATATTAGTTGGGTAATGTTTTACATTTGGCAAAGTGAATTTAATGCATTTAGTTTTTTTAGCATTAAGCAACAGATTATTTACAGTGAACCAATCAAGAACTCGCGATAGTGATTTATTTACATCATCGTAATTAGCTTTTGACCTATCAACTTTGAAAATTAAAGACGTATCGTCAGCAAATAAAACTATATCACATATGTCTTTTACATAAAAAGGGAGATCGTTAATGTATATTAAAAATAGAAATGGGCCTAGTATTGAACCCTGGGGCACTCCCATAACAATAGACGACCCTGAAGACCTTTCACCACCAACGTCAACTTTTAGTACTCTATTGGATAAGTAAGAATTTAAAAGGTTAATTGCCTGATTTTGGATGCCATAATGTTTTAACTTCAAAATTAGAGTAGCATGACTCACGCAGTCGAATGCTTTGGATAGGTCGCAGAATACTCCGATCGCGTCTTGCGAGCTTTCCCATGCTTGAAATATGTGTTCCAAAAGCATGGTACCAGCATCAGCTGTTGATCGACCCTTGGTAAATCCAAATTGATGACTATGAAGTAGTCTGTGGAAGTTAAAGTGTGACAATAATTGAGTAAGAATAAGTTTTTCAAAGATTTTACTTAACGCGGGCAATATAGAAATCGGCCTATAATTAGCTGGATCTTTTGCATTTCCAGACTTGAACAAAGGAATTAATTTACTATGTTTCATAAGATCTGGAAAGATTCCGTCGTCAACACATCTATTAAAAATGAAGACTAAGCATGGAGCAATATCAATAATTATAATTCCTAACACCTTTGTGGATATTCCCCAAAGATCTTCAGTATTTTTAATATTAAGTGACTTAAATGTCTTAACAATACTATCGGCATTTACGTATCTAAAGCTAAACGCGATCTCACGTTTAGCAACACTTAGTTCCAATAAAGTAGATGCTTCAGAGGCAGATGATTGTAATGACTGGGTTACAATAACTGGTATATTAGAGAAAAAATTGTCAAAGGCATTCGCGACATCAATCTTTTTTGTCAATATTGTATTGTTTATGTTTAATTTGATCTGCTTATTGCGTGGCTTAGATTTACCTGTTTCATTATTAATTAATTTCCAAGTTGCCTTAATTTTATTCGATGATTTTTCTATTTTTATTCTCAAATGTAATGATTTAGCTGCACGACAAACTTTTTTAAAAGTATTTGAATAGTTCTTTATATACAAAATAAACTTTGGGTCATGCAACATTGATTCCCTAGCCGCATAGAGATCATATAATTTATTCCTACTTCTATAGATACCGGGTGTCGCCCAATCAGCTAACCCGACATTAGATTTAGCTATACATGTTTTTAACTGAAATATCTCAGTAATTATTTAGTTTATTTCAATGACGTTCTTTATGAAACTGTTATGTCGTATAAGATGGCCAATGATCTTTCCATTCCTATTCTGAATAGTATAAGAAAATTTAATATCGTTTTAACCTAATAAAAACAAATCAGATCTTAATATCATTTTTTGTATAGCTAGTTAGGACGGGTTAAATTATTTGTTAAGCAAAATTATTTTTTAGAATCAATAAAGTAGGGTAAAGTACGAAAGAGTTGAAGCGTGATCCTATCGTAATGTTCGTCTTTTACTCCCCCCTATCCAGGTATCATCTTTTATCGATTGTAGTAGCTATTAATAGGGGATTCTCGCTATAATCGATAAGGGACTAGTAGCAAAGTGTAATGTACTCTCAGTGAAATAAACAATTTTCTATTTTGATTATTCTCTATTAGAGAGGAGTCGGTAACCTTTGATGAGCACCTACGTACCTACCTGCCTACGTCGTCAAGGGTATCTGCGCCGTACGTACTTATCAAAGAAATGAGCGAATTGAAGCCCGTTTTACTAAGCCTACGCCGTCCATTCGTCTGTGTGTCTGTCTGGATGTCAGCCGATAGAGGTAGCCAGTTGAAATTTCAAATAATTTATATCTATTGTTTGAGCATGAACCATATGAAAACAAACTTCGGAACTCTGTACCACGCGTGGTTCGAGAGTAGATACGCATATCCAAGCACGAATAATTAACGTTAGTGAGACGCTACAGAGACGATAGCTAAACAAAAAAAAGCACAATCAACCGATGAAATTATTAGTATTTCTAGTCAATCTGATGTCATTGGCCAAATTTAACGTTGAATATCGTCTCGCTAGCGTTTTGCTAACGTTAATTATTCGTGCTTACCCCACTGGTTTTTCTAAAAGCTTTTGACAGCGTTGGGGCCGTTTCATTCCCTCTATTCTATATTCTAAGTTATATCTAAGTTCTAAGTACGTAGATATCCTCCGGAACCTGTACGACTCGGCATCAATGCAAGTTCGTATCGTTTGCACACACAAAGTCCATTCATTCCATAAAATGAGGGTAGCGCAAAGGGCTATGAAGCGTGCCATGCTTAGCATTTCTTTACTGGACCGTGTCCGCAATACAGAAATTGAAAGAGGATAAAGGTGGCAGATATAGGAGATCGTATTGCGAGACTAAAGTGGCGCTGGGCAGGACACTTGGCCAGATTTGGTGCAGACGGCAGGTAGTTAAGACCCTGACTGAGTGGTGGCCGATAGGGAGCACTTGAGGCCGTGGGAGACCATCAGCCAGGTGGGTGGACGATATGGAGGCCGTAGAGGGGAATACCAGGATGTGAAATAGCACAGAACCGTGTGGAGTGGTGTTTGAGGGAGTATGCGTATACCCAGCACTGGGCTATTATTTAAACTGCCAATGATGATGATGTTGACCACTGGTTTAGTTGTTCTTCACTTCAGTAAGTACTCAGATAACCGAGTTTCAGTTGTGTTTATTATTCCCAAAAGTGAGGCCTGGCTAGAATAGATAGCCTTCCAAAAATAGCTCGTCCTAAGATATCATCAACAGTCAACTATCCTTTGCTACAAAATTTCTGAATGTGAAAGTTTTATGTTTTTCCTAGGTTTCTAAAACTGAGACATGTTTTTACAACTTGCTTTCTTGTCTGTTGGGCACACATTGATAATTTTGGTTTAAAGTATGGTTTAAATTAAAGTGAGTTCTTACTTCACAGATTTCCCTGGCTTGGGCACGAAGAAGTGGAGACGACGGCATCAGAGACGGCTCCGGCCTCGTGTCTTCGAGGTACTGGATAATAGCCATCGACTCCACTAGCGTCACGCCATCTGAAGTATTGAGAACATCGACAGATTTTAGAACATTAAAATCAATAAAGCTTTTGGTACCAAAAATACAAAATTGAAGCTTTCACGTCGTTCAAAGTATTCGCATTTTACAGAACCATGAAAAGAAATAAAGAAAGAAAGAAAGAAAAAACATTTATTTGTGTCAACAACATGAGTCAACAAACAATATTCCACAATAAAAAACACACACACACATACACACACACAGAAACAAAGCAAAATAAAACTATTGTGTCTCTTAGTACCAGCCATGCATCACTGACACAAATTGGCGTCCAGCTCAGCATTTGTTGTGTTGTAGCAACACAACGCTGATCTTCCGCTGAAACCATCTGAGTGAAAAACACGGATGTCTGCTTCACAATAAATAATTATACATAATTAATGAACAAATAATAACAAGATACAAGATACAAGATATTTATTTCCATAAATAAGTGTTACAATTTGGTCTTATAAAATAGTGAGCATTTATGACTTATTTACATGTATTTTGATGTATTTAATACAATGAAGAATTTAATAAAATAAAAGACGTGATTATTAAAATTGTACGTTAAGACGTAGACGTAAAAATAGACTTGCGGTATGACCTCTGCTTTGATTTTCGAGGAAAATCATCATCATCATTATCATAATTTTCACTAGAAACGGGATATTTACCATGATTTTTGAGTTTTATATGTTCCCGATATTTCGGCACAGTTGCATGCGCCATGATCACGGGAGAACTGACTAAAGTCTTTGCGAGTAGATGTTATTGGCAGATATATCGATCTACCCTCTTTCTCACTCTTTTATTACGAACGATACCACTACCATCGGTTTCATTGTCAAAATTCACACCAACTCGACACACAACACTAACGATGTCCGGACGCGTAGCATGTACCACACTTTTTTGATTCTTACACATTCTTACCACAGGCTTCCATACTCCAGATAATTGAAAACCATCTTCTCTATTGAAGTTTCTGTACTTAGTAATCTCAATTGCCTCTTGTACCATTCTCGGTATGTAATGTCGCTCTGTCGAGATTACCTGCGGACTGTGTAGCTCAATCCAATGATTTGAGCCAGATTCCAAAAGGTGTTCTGCTATGGCTGACTTATGTATGTCCCTGTTCTTGACCGCTCGTATGTGCTCCTTAACCCGACACGCTATCGTACGTTTCGTTTGGCCAATGTACGAACTCCCACAGCTACAATCAATTTTATACACCCCTGGCTTTTCAAGTGGAAAAACTGTCTTTTGGTGAACGCAAGTAGTGCGATATCTTCTTTAAGGGAGTGAAGATGGTCTTAACAACCGACCGGTTAGACCGGTCTGGTCTTAGTTCCGGTGAACTACAACCCGACAGCCCGAACACATCGTAGTACCCAGAAAATTATAAAGGAGAGCCTACATGCTATCGGAGAGGAAGTAACGAAATACCTGTTGCGTCCTAGAAACATCCAGCCACCTAAACTATATGGTCTACCAAAAGTGCATAAGCAGCATGCTCCGGTGAGACCCATCGTGAGTCAAATTGACTCACCGACTTATGAGTTAGCTAAGCATGTAGCAGGAGTACTGCAACAAACGGTGGGAAACACTTCTTCTTTCGTGAAGGATTCGCGTCACTTCATAGATATTCTGAAGCAGACAAAGGTGGATGACAGCGAGAAGATGGTGAGTTTCGATGTGGAATCCCTCTTCACAAACGTCCCCTTAGCTGACTGTATGAAGGTGATTGAGAAGAGCATACAGGAAAATGACATCCCTGCAGAGTACGCCAAGCTTGTGCATCATATACTCTCCACAAATTATTTTGTATACAAGGGAAATTACTATCTCCAAATGGATGGGGTAGCTATGGGAAGTCCAGTTGCTCCCGTAGTGGCAAATATTTGGATGGAGTATTTCGAGAATATGGATATCTCGACTGCCCCCTTACCGATTAAATTGTGGAAGAGGTATGTTGATGACATTTTCTGTATTTTGGAAGGAAGGAATGAAGAAATAGAACTACTTTTGGCACATCTTAATAGAGTATCGTCTATTGTTATGGGAGTGCCCCAGGGTTCAATACTAGGCCCATTTCTATTTTTAGTATACATTAACGATCTCCCTTTTTATGTAAAAGACATATGTGATATAGTTTTATTTGCTGACGATACGTCTTTAATTTTCAAAGTTGATAGGTCAAAAGCTAATTACGATGATCTAAATAAATCACTATCGCGAGTTCTTGATTGGTTCACAGTAAATAATCTGTTGCTTAATGCTAAAAAAACGAAATGCATTAAATTCACTTTGCCAAATGTAAAACATTACCCAACTAATATTAAAGTAAATGGCGAGACACTCAATCCTGTAAACTCAACTGTTTTCTTAGGACTTAATATTGATGCAAGTTTGCAGTGGGGACCACAAATTGAGGCACTTGCGGGTAGACTTAGTTCCGCTGCATATGCAGTTCGTACGATAAGGCAGCTTACTGATGAAGCTACAGCTAGGCTAGTTTATTTTGGCTACTTTCATAGTGTTATGTCATATGGCATCATTCTGTGGGGGAAAGCAGCAGACATCCAAGCAATATTTGTTTTACAAAAACGGGCAATACGTGCCATTTATAAAATGAAGCCACGTGACTCCTTGAGGGAGCGTTTTAAGGAAATTAACATTCTCACCGTAATATCGCAATACATCTACGAAACCTTATTATATACACATAAACACTTAGATAGATTTATGAAAAAAAGTGACGTGCATTGTTTTAACACGAGAAATAAAAATAAACTGAGTATTCCCAAATTTAGATTAAAAAAAGTAAGTGGGTCTTTTATGGGGAATTCTGTTCGGTTCTATAATAAACTTCCAGAAAGTGCTTCTAAACTTTCGATTCGAAGATTTAAATCTTACATAAAGAATAATTTAATTAAGAAAGCGTATTACACACTACATGACTATGTTAATGATAAAGCCGCGTGGCCTGATGTCGCCCTGCCCCTCGACACCTAATTTGTCAATTTGCAATGTCTGTACCTGCATATAATTTATTACTGATGTGTTATTTATGTGTATATCAAGCGTAGTGTGTGCTGCCTTATGAACTTTTGCTGATTCTCTCTATCATCTTACTTTTGACTGCCTACCTAAGTAAGGCTTTTAATTTGGTTTTCCTTTTTTCCTTGAATCAGCTTCAACTTGTTCTCGAGGCACCACACAGGCGCTCTCCACCTAGTAGTAAGAAGGATCATCAAAAGAAAAACAGACCGTGTTTGTTGCCTGATTCTTCTAGGTCTGGTTGCGTTGGAACAGGAGTAACTGTAAATTTATTTTTTAAGACGATTCAAAATGATCCTTGTGATTTCAATGAATAAAATACTTTTGACTTTGACTTTGACTTTTGAGTACATACGAAGATGAGGTTTACGTATGGGATGGAATGTGATCGACGTTTGGCTTTCCTAGACGTATTGGTACAGGTCCGAGAAGATGGTGGGTTAGGCCACTCTGTTTACAGAAAACCTACACACACGGACCGATATCTTCATGCTGATTCGCACCACCACCCTCGGCAGCTCAATTCAGTGGTAACATCTCTCACCAACCGAGCAGTTGACCTGTGTGATGAGAATCACATTGAAAGTGAGCTAGCTCATGTCCAGCATGTGTTGCGTAAGAATGGATATAAGCTTCGGTCATTACCATCCCGACCTAGGCCAAGACCCCGCAGATGTAGAGTAGAACGTAGGCCAGCGTTTCTGCCATATGTTAAGGGGGTGACGGACAAAATTGCGAAAGTCCTGCAAAAGTTTTCCGTAAAGACCATCTTCACTCCCTTAAAGAAGATATCGCACTACTTGCGTTCACCAAAAGACAGTTTTCCACTTGAAAAGCCAGGGGTGTATAAAATTGATTGTAGCTGTGGGAGTTCGTACATTGGCCAAACGAAACGTACGATAGCGTGTCGGGTTAAGGAGCACATACGAGCGGTCAAGAACAGGGACATACATAAGTCAGCCATAGCAGAACACCTTTTGGAATCTGGCTCAAATCATTGGATTGAGCTACACAGTCCGCAGGTAATCTCGACAGAGTGACATTACATACCGAGAATGGTACAAGAGGCAATTGAGATTACTAAGTACAGAAACTTCAATAGAGAAGATGGTTTTCAATTATCTGGAGTATGGAAGCCTGTGGTAAGAATGTGTAAGAATCAAAAAAGTGTGGTACATGCTACGCGTCCGGACATCGTTAGTGTTGTGTGTCGAGTTGGTGTGAATTGTGACATTGAAACCGATGGTAGTGGTATCGTTCGTAATAAAAGAGTGAGAAAGAGGGTAGATCGATATATCTGCCAATAACATCTACTCGCAAAGACTTTAGTCAGTTCTCCCGTGATCATGGCGCATGCAACTGTGCCGAAATATCGGGAACATATAAAACTCAAAAATCATGGTAAATATCCCGTTTCTAGTGAAAATTATGTACATAACCATGATAGTTTCAAAAGTTATATCATCATTATCATGCGGAAATCATGTAGCTTCTATAAAAATGTTGACGTTTCGGTATACGAACCGTTGCTTTGCGATTGTGTAACCTGTATGAATAATTTTACTTCTATCGGTTGTTGGTATAAGGTCTGACTTCCCATTAACATCCCTTCAAAAGATCCACTCAGCCATTTGAAAGCGATCGGTTCTTCGAACAGTCACTGAAATAATTCACTTAACTAGTCTTGTATTTGATTTGAAGCTAAATTAAGCAAACTATAGAAAGCCTTCGGGGTGGAAAGGTTTAGCAAATGATCCGAGAACCAACGTCTTGATACAATAAACCTTATTTCAACAAGAATATAGATGAAGGTTCTTTAATAGTGAACACATCTTTTGCGAAGGCTTTGATCACTGTTTCGAAAGCTCCACAGCCTATGGTCGATGAATTACAAAGAAAACAAACATACTGAACATCGCTATAATCATAATCATAATAAACATAATCATTTATTCGCAGGGTTTTAGGTACTTCATCATCAGCCGTCAGACGACCACTATTGAACGAGGCCCCCCCCATAGAATGCAATGGGGGATTTGCCATAATCACCACGCTTAGCGCTTGAAAATCCACCTGGATTGATGATAGCAGTATTGGTGTTGAGTACTCAGGTGGATGCTGCTGCCCATCCCCATGCGTAATCTCTTAGTAGCCTTTTACGGCATCCTATAAATAGACAGACAACGCGTGGTGTAGCAGACAGACAAGAAAGCGAGTTAATAACAATGTTTTAATTATAAGTATTATGTTTTGATTTAACCATTTAATTGTAGAATAGAGTGCCGTGGTCGCCTCGGCCTGAGAATAGGGCTCCTCCAACTCTCTTCATGCCACATGACAAAGGAAGGGACATAAGGACATGTCATGTCATGTCTAAGGGATTACACCTTGGGCAGCAAGCAGCATCAATCTAAGTACTTAAAAATAATACTGCGATCATCAATCTGCCTGCCATATGTGGTGATTATGGCAAATCCCCCCAATGGGGAAGCCTCGTACAGCATTAAACGTGTATACGGTTGATGAAGATATAATGCATTATCAACTTCTCTTTCGAACGTCAGTTTTTTTTTTCTTTTTCTTTATTTGGCGCCGCACGGCTTGTGCATTTGCCATTTTCAAATATCTGTATTTTGACTATATTGTATTTTCAATATAGTTTGCAACGTTACACTCCTTCCAAGTCGTCAAAGTCACAGTCAAGTCATGTTATAGTAAAACGGTGGCCAATTTTACTAAAACTTTGGTAGACAATTTCCACCAATTTCAAAAGTCACGCAATTCACTTCCATTTCATTTCACTACACTTGTGCTTATTAAACGAGCTACATTAGTTAAAATGCCACCAAAATAACACAAAATAACTCAAGAAAACACTAGGAAAATAAATAAAATAAAAGTAGACAACGTCTCTTTTCGAAAATGGCGGGATACAAAGATAAGTGAAAATACAGATACTTGAAAATGGCAAATGCACAAGCCGTGCGGCGCAAATTACAAAGAAAAAAAAAAAAAAACTCGATAATCGACATACAAACTTCTGGTGCAAAATGGGTGCAAATAACTTCTCGAGATTTGATTGGTCAATATTTTTGACAAGGAGTAGCATTAGAATTAAAACTGTTTTGTGTTCTTTGCTGTGATTAGTAAATTGGCGCTATTTTGAATACTTAAGTTACACAAAGTTTAGAGTATGTTTTTATCTGTGGTGGTACTTGATAATAAATCGATTGAAAATGCATTCAACTGATGAAGAAGATGTCTATTTTTGCTTAAATCTTTCTTTTTCTCGTAGTCATGGTATAAAGTATAGTATGCAACTCTTGAATAAAAGGGATTTATATCGAGAGCCATGAATCACTCGCGTCGCTCAGGATTCAGTCGTTAGAATCCTTCACCTGCTCGTGATTCATCTATGGCCCTCGTTTTAAATCCGTCCTTTATTCACTAATTGCATAATATACTATTTGTCTCTATTTTGGTAATTTATACAATGTATTGATTTGGTTTTGTACACTTGGCATATTCACGGAGGTAAATAATACTGCTGACACCGATTATAAATTAGTAAAAAAAACTAACTGAAAAATTAAATTGTTTAGCAGTTTGCAGTGAAAAAATATACCCCTGTGTTTACATTACCCACACAGAATCAACACGTGTGGCCCGACGCGGCGTTGCCAGCTAGCCTCACTGTGCCCGGCGCGTTTTCCCTCTATTTCTACTCTGCGGTCAACAACCTGCGACGGCACGACAATGTTGCAACACCGCACGCCTCTCTACCTACCTTCTTTAGGCGTCTATTCTCAACGCGCTTATTAACGGTATGCCCGCAAAATGTTTAATTAAAAAATCAGTTACGAACTATCTATTTAATTTTATTTTTACTTATACTTTATATCACACGCTCTTCTAGTATGTATGACATGTGTATAAAACATGACAAAAAGAAAAGGTCCAAGGTCTTTATAAACTAAGTTGTTCCCAAAAGTAATGTGTGCCAAGCTTTGCTTTGACAAGATTAACCCTGGTTTATGCGGATTTTACGAAATTGAATTTTAAATTGGATGCTAAGCCTCAGAGTAACTTCACACGATGAATAAACTTCACTAATTAAATGTTATTTAAAAAAAGTTACATCTGATTAGAAAAGCCGATCAGAAAAGCTCGAGGGTGCGGGTTCAAGACCGGCTTAGGTCAAAAATTTAGTAATAAATAAACATTAATTTAACTAGGAACTTAATTATGTTTTTTATTTCTGTTGCTTAGGATGTCATAAGTTGTTCCAAATATAAAAAAAATTAAACTCAAAATTACTACCTACTATACAAATAACGAATATAATATATATAAATATATAACGGCTATAGTGAAATCTAAAATCAAGTTTTTAATTTGTATAGGTAGCTCAGCTGTATTTTTAAATTTTGGACATACGTGTATTATTATTTCTGTAAATATCAAATATCTGTGAGTATCATGTGATATCAAACGATCGAAGTATAATTTTTCGTACATTTATTAAAAGTCATTGTACCTCGTTAATGGATTCAATGACCCAAATAGTTCCCATTTCTGTCTAACTTTTTCTGAGCCTGTTGATTGGATGGCGACACATTAATTTGAATCTATTCGCAGAGTTATTGACCGGGCCAATCGTCATAGAATATAGTTGTGGATACCTACTAGTCTCCCGAAGTGTCCTAAACTCCGACAGTATATAATAAATCTTGTTGAGATTGTAAACTATC
The DNA here is from genome assembly GCA_932527175.1 of Operophtera brumata. NCBI lineage: Eukaryota > Metazoa > Arthropoda > Insecta > Lepidoptera > Geometridae > Operophtera > Operophtera brumata. The sequence goes on along the minus strand of OW052238.1, from coordinate 11,669,927 downwards.
CAGTAATTGTGGACAGACAATAAAATGCAGGCTATTGTCAAATCCGTGTTATTGTAATTTCACTGGTGATATTATAATTCCTCGGTTAGATTGTGAATGGTCTCCATTTCATTCTCCATATCACGGACCATTATAATTGCCCTGTGAAATTGTCAAAAATATTAGCAGGTGATTCTGTCAGATTGACAATCTAACTATGCAATTACAATATAGGTACATGAGTGCGACACAAGTAATGGAGAAATTATAAACTATCGAATTTGTATGCGTTTTATTGTGAAACAAATGGTCTGTTTACAATAATTCGTCAATTTACAATCTCACGACATTTATTAGAAATTTTCGGTGATTACAATTTTCCGGTAACATAATATTATAATTACCAATCTCATATAGGTACGCTTATTATACAATTATGTATTCTTAGCTCGAGGAGAGTGCAGCAAATAAAATATCCTTTACGAGAACATATAAAGGCGGGCGGAGCGAGCCGCTAAATATTCAGTATTTTTAGCTCGAGGCAAATGCAGCATAAAATATATTCATTATTAGAATAAATAAAGGCGAGCGGAGCGAGCTGCGAAAAATATTGTGCTTTTAGCTCCAAAATCATATCCATTATAATTATTCCGGGACTTGGCTGTACTACCTAATATATAACGGTGAGTGGAGCAAACAGTAACACAAGAGACGGAGACATGAAGGGTAGCTAAAATATTAATTAATTTGTTAATTGTAGGAAAGATAATGGGGTCACACTCATCGAGCAACACGGAAAGGAGGCCTGTAATGCTTTAAGGGTCACCCATCAAGAACTTCCATGATTTCGACTGGTTTGTATTCTATGTTCTTCCACGGCGGAGTATAGTCTGTGCTGTGCCCTGTACTCCCCGTGTAAGTCATGCCAAATTTAGCTGGGTGGGATAAATCCCAACTATTCTCCCCTCTAGATACGTGCCTGTCTAGGACTTTATGTTTAGGGTGGACGTTGATAGTCAGTCAGTCAATCACGCAACGATTTTATTTATATTGATGATCGTTTGCATCAAAATAATTTTAATGAATGACTCCTTTTAATTCTATTTGAAACTAAAATAGTACTCAGTAGGTATTTCTGGAATACGTTTGAAAGATGACGAAGACAAAAGCTTTCAATTAAGATATTAAAACAGCTATATTTTGATGTCAGTGCACGATCCTGTATTGTCTTCTCTCGAGCATTAGTATTCCGATTGAATGATAATGACAAGCGCAAATATTTGTTATTACTTAGATTTTAGAAAATATAAATACTTACTCGGTGCAATGCTCTTGAAAACCTTCAAGTTCGTTATCGTATTTTGATTTAAATACAAAGGCCAAAAGATATATTTAATGTGACACTGACCCTTAAATATTTATGTAGCTAGTATTTTTATTTCAGAGGTTTTTATTAACTGACTGCTCCAAAAAAAGGAGTGTATTGTTTTCATTGTTCACTTATGTATGTATGTTGTATTATGTTTCTTTATTACACCATATCTTCATAACGCCTTAACAGATTTAGATAATAATGGTACTATTCGATTCTGCAATTTGTCCGAATACGCACTACAATAAAAAAAAAATTGTGACTATGACGTCCAAAGTAAAAAACCAAACTTTAAAAAATATCTGAAGCTGATCGTGTTTGTTATCAATGTGTAGAACTTGGAGAGTAGCTTCTAAAGTTATATAGCACTGAGGTATTTATACAACCTTTTATTTAACTTCGTTTAACCTTAGTTTTTTTGGTATGTGTGGGACAAAATAGGCGTTCGAAACAGAACAGGAGCTGAAATTTGGCATACCTGTCAAGTTCCGATATGACAGTACAAAATTGCTTGATGATATAACATTAGAATTTGGTAGGAATCTGTTCAAAAAACGGAATCCGTCCAAGGACTGGCGGAAAAGGCCTTAATCTTTAACTTGATACTTTTAATTGGGTATTTTTTTAAATTGGCTCACCGTCTACTTTCCATACACCTGAATATCCTTCGTGCAAAAGCTGAACTTGTTTTAAAACGTGACATTGGCGAAATTGTAGTCTACTCCGCAAGGGCCACTTGTTCAAGAACTGAACTGAACTGGATACGGAAGGTGGACAACAGACAAACTATGGAAACCCAAACTTAAATTACTAAACCAGCGTCGTAGCCTAGGGGCTGACCGTGGGGCGGTTGCCAGGGCGCAAACCTCAAGGGGCGCACTTGTATAGCCCCGCAGCCTGCGAGCCAGTAACTTTATTGTAAATTTGTTTGCTATCTCCTGAACACACAAAGTTTTCGTGGCTCGTTCCGGTCACCGGAAAATTCAGTTAAAATATGTACCGTTGCTCTTAAAAAAAATAAAAAAATCGCGGCTTACTCCGCTCTCCGGTAACTTCTGTAGCAGTGTTCGCAATTTTCGGTGCTAAAATGATTGAATGTATACACTGACCTCAAATTAAATGGACTTCGGGTCAGCGTTCAAAAAGTGTCTGAACCAAAAGAGAAAAAAAAACGCATAAAAAGAAACAATTCTGTCAAGTTTTATCAGTCCATTGCTCCTTTATTATTGAACACATAAGAAGGACTAGAGCGTGAACCGGCAGTGTAATTGACATCGTTCGAATTTTCAAAGGCTGTCCCATATTTTGGCGTCGATAGTGTATGGAGTACAAAGTCCATCGTAGAGTTATTACGTAAAATTACACTTTAGTTATTGTATTGTTTCTCTTCCTACAAAAAAAGATTTACGGGCGCAAAATTAATATCATGCCCTGGGCGCTCATGACCTTTGCAACGACACTGAACCGAACAAGCGTCAAAAGCACATTCACTCCCCAAACTTCATAACTTCTAGACTAGTTATGACGTTTTATGTGTAGGTAAATGTTGCCTAGCTAATACCCACAAGTTCTGTTTACAGAGGACTTAGTTGATATATCGTCCCTACGATACAAAATTTAATTAAGGTGCATATTGAGTTTGAATTTGCTATCTGCAATTTAATATGAGCGGACTATGTTCTAACTTTGGCGGTTAAGCCACATAGTAAATAATAACTACTGCGAAAGTTAAACTATTAATGGCTTTTTCGTGGCTTGCAAAAGAGGCTTTATCGCAAGCGTACTTTTGTAATTTTGGGTCTACAAACTTTTATTTAACTTCACTATGCTGTTTGCATTAGTAGATTTGATTTTTACCTGAGTAAATCAAGTACAATAAGATAAAAATATGCATAGATATTACATTATAATTATTTTATCTAAAACTGCTAAAACTCAAAAGCAATTCATAGAAAAAGAAAATCACAAAGTTACCTCTAATTTTCGCCTATTTTCCATTTGTATTCAATATGACGCTAGGCTGTTACGTGAAAAATTTGATGAATATAATCGCTTACAAATGAGGATGATTTCTTCGGATTATTTTAAAATGTTCAAATAAAATGCCTTTTTTATAGCGGCGTTTTTTTGTATGAATATTTCTGTTTTCTTTAGGGGCAGCCTTAAATACCGCTACTTACGGATATATTGATTGAAATAATCCTCTTCTTTCGGCTCCCTTCCTATAGTAGGGTTATAAATGCTAGTAGATTACATTCGAACAGCCAATCTCAATCGAAGGTAGGTACGTCACCTTTTACGTGATCACGCGAGCGATTGATTTAGTTTTCGTGTTTCATTCGTTGGTTTATTTTCTCTAAATGTTTTACCAAATAGGTTTTTGTCCGAAACCCATAAAATATTGATTGTGTTCATGAGCTTTCTTTAGGTTTTTGGAGTTTACTACATAAGAATCGATTTTCATACAACACTACGCAAATCGATGGGGAGTAAAAACGAAAGTGAAGTCGTTATGTTTTCCTTCTGCGCAACCTATTCGCGTATCTTATAGGTACTGAACTGAAGTAATCTCCAGTCGCCCGTCGGAGCACGTTCTAGCTTGACTGTAATTTTCTTATATTTCTTGTGTGGTTCAGATCAGCTGGGTTACCATGAGCTCTTAAGCCATGCAGTTCAAAAACTATTCAGTACAAAATGTCGGTCCCGTGATATCCGCAACTATATTTAAAGGCGATTAAAGCGATCAAAGAAAAAAAAAATCTGCGATTAAAGTTATTCAACGATGGGGAATGTCAAACGGATATTTTGTACTTTGTACTGATTTTTTTTGAACTGAATGGCTATAAAAGCTCATGGTAACCCCCAAATTGTGTTTACAATCAGTCCATTGTAATATCACACCCAAACTAATCCCAAGGATTTCCTGTGTTGCGGTTATCAGACCAAATATTTGCAGATCATGCAAACATTTGTTCCGCAGCGGGAATCAAACACATCTGAGCCGGCTACTCGCCCACAGCGCCACGGAGGTCGTCAAGTCTGCTGTTGTGTGCTTTGTAGAAGCTCGATTTCAGCTATTGTGTCTAGATACAGACGATACGTCTATCGCAGAACAAACATCAAGCAGATTACTGTGTCAACTAGTCAGATGATCACCGAAACCTCGGTTTAATTTCACTGGATCCTGTATTGGCAGTTTCGATTTGGTTAAAGTGTTAGGCTGCGTTTTCAGAATAGTATAGCGAACGCGGGTGCGACAGCGGATTCAATCGTCAACAGCGAAGTTGCTAGCGATTTAATTTGTTACCCGACTTCGCAAAGCCATCACACAAAGAACGATTCTAGCATTCTGTATTATGTAATATGCATTTATTGATGTACCTACGTTTATCAGATTCGATCGGTAGTAACTTCTAAACTACTTAGTGTTTTTTATATAAATGGCGTCTCACGGCTTGTGCATTTGCCATTTTCAAGTATAATTATTGTATTTTCAATATAATTTTCAACGTTACAATACTTCCAAGTCGTCAAAGCTTCGATAAAGGAACGTCAAAGTCACAGCCCACAAAAAAAGTCCCGGCTTACATGTCTAGAGAAAGTAAGAGCGTATGTTTACTTCCCTGTAAATTAGCAACATGTTACAACAATGATTTTATTGTTCCAAATAATATTTTAAACATATCAATCCAACAGAAAACATTATAAAATTATTTGTATTTTTTATTTACTAACTTATTTATGCACTAGATCAGATTTCCGTCATCCGATTTCTGATGACGGAACCGTACAAATATGTAGTTCTACGACAATTCCGGACAGTATTTTCACGTATTCGGATCGGACGTCGTGCAAAACCACCTTTATACTTACTAAACACGGTAGAGACAAAAAAAACATCATATTAAGAAAAACAGATGGTGAATAAAGTTCGGAGTCTCTCAAAAACAGATTAAATTTGATGTGAAACACGATGTAGTACCTACTGAAGCTTCGTAAGTTTTCGTAGTCGGGTTCTACTAGTCTTTATGCGCAAGGTTCTGTCGTCGCTTCACCTGCTCACCAAAACCGTAGCTTTGAATCATGTATACAAACAGATAGGTAATCTGTGGCGGCTCGGTTATTAACTCGCCTCATGGAGTGCACTCGATGCTCGATATTCAAGGGGCCATTGTGAGCCTGATGGCTCGTCATGACATCAGCGATTATTGAGCTAAATATGCACGATACTCGGGCAAACGAACCTCTGGCCTCGTTGTTAGTCTGAGGCGTAGATATACCTAATCGTAGATATATTTTCCTGATACTTTTCACTAGAAACGGAATATTTACCATGATTTTTGAGTTTCCCGATATTTCGACAGAGTTGCATGCAAATCTATGACATTGATCATTATCAAGATTTGCAGTTGATTACAAAATCATGATAATTTCTTTGATAGTTTACTTACTAAGTTATATTTTCCTGATATTTATATGAAGACCACAAAAGGAACGTACCCTCCAAATTTCAGGTCTCTAGGACTTACGGTTTAGGCAGTGACTTGATAGTCAGTCAGTCAGTTAGTTAGTCAGTCAGTTAGTCACGCAACGATTTTATATAATATTGTTTAAACTAAAACAAGTACCTACATAAAAACTTTTTTTATTCTTTTTTCGTATTATTTTCGACTTAATTGGCCGAGCGAGCAAAACGAGCGAATCGTATCTGCTTCAAGTTCAATTTGCTTTCCTCTGTCAGTTTCCTCTAACTACTACTATAGTAGGTATAGTATAGTAGTAGAGCTTTTTTGTCCACCTAGGACGCTCCCTATGTGGCATTGCACTGCGTCCGCCACCCTGAGATATAAAGATGAAAAGTCTCATGTGCCTGTAATTTCACGGTCGTATTTTACAAACAATCTGGACGAAACTTGTGTTTTCAAATGTCACAGATTTTTTGTCGTCTGCGATTGTTGATTGTATGAGTATTTCCCCCAAAAAGCGGGGAAGTTTGGTGGCGCCATTTACCGGCCGAGTTAACGAAAAGTGATGTTAGGAGTTACAGAATCGATTTTGAAAACAACAAAGTTCTGCTGCATAAAAAATGTAGAAATTTATTTTAAGTTCCTCTAAAAAAATCCTACCTTCGTATTTTAGTTTGACATAATTATAATCAAATAAATAAATCATATTCTATTAAACGAACAGTATTTGTATGTACCTATAATTATTTTATTATTTCTCTTATGATGTCAGTACTTATTATGTCTTTCTTTTTATGTATCAGGCTGTGTTTGCGTGTTTGTATTGGAGGAAAAACAATTTTTTTTTTTATTATTTCTCTATATTCTATTGCCAACAATACTTCTTGTAAATAAATATATCTTATTTGTTGTCAAGTGAAGTCCATAGATTAGTTTGTCCAAGCCCGTCCGACACATTGTATTCGTGTTTAGTGGCTGGGCCTCTGAATAATTGATGTCCCAGATTGTACTAGCTTCGAAATAGATATGGAGTGCATAATTTAGGCCATAAACTAGACTCATTTAGATTAAATGAGTTGGTCTATAAACTAAGACTGAATTTGATTCAGTTGTTTGCATCATTCTGGAACTTGGGAAGTTATTCAGAATAGATTCACGATAAAAGTTAGTACCTATTCTAAATTCTACGACATTATATGAACCAAGTAGGTTCATACTATCTACTCAACCAACCTACCAACCTACTATCTACTCTTATGGAAATGGCTCTAGAATATGGGGTAAGTATTATAGGGTTGCCCAGTACTCTGACAACAAGTACCCCTTCTACCCCCGTAACTTTAGACAAGTGGTAGTCGGAAGGAGCGTTAACGAATGAATCGATAAGCAAATGTCATCTAATATGCGCTCGATAAATCTTTAAGGTCAATGTAATATTTTTTTGTAAACGTTTACCGTCGCCAGAGTTGCCGATGCGTTGCCTGCCCTGAAGGTTTTTTTTTGAAGCGGCTCATGTTGTTGCTTAGCGGTAACAGCTCATTCCACAACTTGCACGTATGGGGGAGAAAAGATCTCGTAAAGCGAGCTGTACGAGATACCCACGTGTCGATGACCTCCCTTGCGTTGTCGAGAAGTGCGATGATAGAACCCGGATGCGGGTATGAGATTGAACAGCTCCTCAGAGCGCTCCCCATTATTCCTATAATTTAGCGCTTATCGAGCACTCCGGTTGCTACTTGTCTAACGGGGTTGAACAGCCCTTAACGGGATTCGAGAGTGTCGTATCAAAATCATGAACATTTTTCCTATTTCCCTTCGTCTAAATCGAACGGATATTGGTATATTAAGGGCTTCTATCAACGTGCGAACGCGATATATACGAGCATAATGTCGTCATTTCGCTCGTCTGTTCCCGGCGCAATATCATCATTCCATATTTTGGCACATGTCAGTAGTCAGAAGTAGCTGAGCAACTGAGATGTCCAAATACACGTAGGTACGAACCTTATCTAGGTACTCAGTCTGCTCTGGACCTCAAGGCCATTCTCTGCAACCAGCACAATGTCATCGGCAAACAGCATGCACCAGGGAGCCTCTCCTTGGATATCCGACGTAAGATCGTCCATTATCACTAAGAAGAGGTAAGGGTTAAGAGCTGACCATTGGTTCAAGCCTACAGCCACATTGAAGCTAGCGGCAGAGCCAACTGTGGACCGGACATGGGTATTGCATCGACTGTACATTGCCCGGATCAACTCCACGTACTTCAGAGGCACACCTTTATTTTTTAGGGTCCACCACAAAACCTCTCGGCGTACCCGGTCGTATGCCTTCTCAAGATAATGTGCAAGTTTTTATGTGCATTTCTGTATTACCCGCATGGTTGACGCATTAGGTTAATATACTAGGTATAATCTTCCTCCATAAATACCTTACAAGACAGTGAAAACTGAATTTAATTCAGTCTGTATGTAGGTACCTACTATTACTTATTATTACCTCGTGTACCCTCCACGAGCTGACGAGCCCTCCGTTAGGGCTGCGTGGAGGGTGGTAGGCCGCGATACACGGCGCTTAATCCAAATCCCACCCCAGTGGACCCAATGCACACCCCTATCAATAACTTATCTACTCACGGTTTGTCCGGAGAGAGTCCAGGTTCCCGTTCAGCTAGCTACTTGGTACCTTTCGCAATAGCTGAAAAGAAACGGGTTAGGTGTTCCAAAAGCCTCCGTAGGCCTCGGCTCGCGTGCTTGCGCCGGCAACCACAAAATCACACCAAAGTCCAAAACTTAGTCCATCCAAGGTCGTATTACAACACAAATAATCAAGGAGGCACTCAAGGGTCCAAAAATCACTCCCGATTGATTTGATACGCCCAGATTTCAATTTTATTCCCAAATCCAAAAACAAAACGCAAGCTATTTGCGAACCACAATCCAAGACCAAAATAGAATACTACGTTTTTCTTCTATATCAATACTCATAGAGTGTAAATCTGTCGAAGTCAAACCCCACAGAGAACAAATCTCTCGGTTCCATAGTTGTAAGGAGGCGAGCTCCATGGCATTTGACTCGAAATCAAACATCATACGTCCACAGACAGAAATACAGATAGGCGTTGCTCTTATATAAGTGTAGAGAAGATAAGACTGTAACATTTAAATAAGGTGTTCATCCTGTTTTGAGTACGCTGGTATAATTGGGCACTTGAGTTGCTCAGCTACTTTTGACGTACATAATCATATTCTGGACCCGGAACGTTTCTTGCAAGTGGCTTATTATTTCTTTTGCCTGGGGAAATTACCTTCGCCTTCCGGGACATCGGGTACACTCGACCTATATTAATGAAACAATCATTACGATCCAATAATAGGAATGAGTAAGCGACAAAATCAAACAATAGTATTTTGGTAATTACTCGAGTGTCGAGACTCACCAGACTCATCACCACACATGGTCGGCAGGTGTCACGACTTATCGAAACGAAATATGAAACATTTCATTTATTCATGAAAATACTTTATTGCACACCTTACAAACAAGTTAAAATAAAAATGAAACACACAACCTTTAAAAAAAAACTAAATGTACAATGGGCGTTCTTAGAGAAGCGATCTCTTCCAGACAACCTTGACAGAATGGATATAGTAGCTAAACTTATATGGAAGATTAGTTGGGGTGTACCCATATTTAAATGTAGTAGAAAATTGACCACAATAAAATAACAATATAACAAACAAAAGAAAAAGTAAAAAAGAGAAATGAAGTAAAAAAAGGAAAAAAAAGTCAAAGTAGTTTTGAGAAAAAGGTGAAGTGTACATTTTGCGAAAAATCCAGTGTACATTTTGCGAAGTGATCATTTTGAGAAAACGCACAGTGTACGTTATGAGAAAAAATCGAGCGTACATTTTGCGAAGTGGACGTTTTGCGAAGTGGTCATATTGAGAAAAAGGGCGGTGTACATTATGAGAAGTGACGTTTTGCGACTGAGCCAAATAAACTTACACATTATACAAAATATTACAGAATAATAAATAAGTGCGATATACACACAAATATATGTATAACTAACTATACATACTCTATACATACTCATAAAGTAAGTAGGAAAGTTTGTATTTGATGTTTCATATATTTTGTGTAAGTCGCGAGCAGGCACACGGCTCAGTACCTACTACCCTTACCTCATTAGTATACCCTCTATTCGGACTAAACGTTTCAGTTCTACCTTTATAATGCGAACTGCTAAGGAGTGGAATACACTACCGTCGTCTGTCTTTCCTGAAAACTATAATCTGGGTCTCTTCAAGGCTAGAGTGAATAGGTGCTTTCTAGACCTTTGTGCTCCATCTTCGGCCACATCGTCACTTACCAACAGGTGAGATCGTGGTGAAACAAAGGTCTATCAAGGTTAAAAAAAAAAGTTTCCTATTTAACTGCCTATCAACTACGTTCTGCCCCCCTATTCCCTAACTGAAAGTCACTCGGTGACTGACGTTTGACAAGAGGAATGATCATCAATTAAAAAAAAATACTATTAAGAATTGTCAATTGATGGTAATTTTACTTGTCAAACGTTGGTCACTGAGTGACTTTCAAGATAGGGAATAGGGGGGCTGAAAGTAACATCATAGAACTAAAGTTCTCTTTTTAAAAAAAAAACTTTTACCCGCGTTGAAATGAGCTCTCGATGGACCGACGACATTTTGCGAGGACACGTGACTTCGGTGGAAGGAGGTGGCTCAAAACCGTTCGTCGTGGTATTGGATGGGGAGACCATTGTCCAGCAGAAGCCTTCTACCTTGCAGATGAATTTGAGCTTTTTCGCTCGTATGAATGAATACGTTGCTTTGTGAGTACCTACAATTTTACCTTTCGGAAGAGGCGCGAAGTTAAATTTTTATTGTGATTTATTCATCACAGCTTATTGCTTGTTCTTGAGATAGTGATAGCTGCATTTACGAAAACTAGGATACCTAACACACGTGTTTTGATTGATAGTATCTCATAAATATCAATACTTTAGCAACGAAGGTCATTCAATTATTTTTACAGTGCATATTACCCGGACTTGTTAGTAAGATTCGTTGGTATAAGATTTGTCCTGGCTGCTAGCTTATTAAAGAATGCATTACTGGAAGAAAGTGTTGACCAAGTTAAAGTCATTGTTAGCAATGGCGGCGATGAGCTTACCACTTGTCACGTCTATATTCCCACGGTGGTGCAGCCCACGGTAAATAGAGGCCCATTGAGGCTCTGTTTACCCTTTCGGGGAAAAACGCATGTGACTATGTATGTAGGTACCTATGTATATGTAATAACATATTGATAGTTATGAGATACCCACAATCCATTAACACATGGGTTAGGTCTTCTCTTCTAGTTACCACAAAACCAGTTTTCGTGAATAAGAGTTGATTGAGAAATCTTCATGTAAAAAAAACGCCTCGCTCCGCACGAAAAAGCAGTTTTTATTGAATATATCGTAAAATATAGTTAATATTACAAAATAACCTCGGCTTTGTTGTATTGATTTTATTTATCAAATTTTTTACCCAATAATGTTTATAATAATCGAATCTATGCAAAGGTTAGAGGTAACTTTCGGTTTTTTTTTCTATCAAGAATAGTAGATTGTATCATAAGGGAGCAACATAATATTTTTACGGCGAGGGCGCTTTTTTGAATCCAGAGCGAAGTGAGAGATTCTAGAGTAGAATCCCGAGCGTAGCGAGGGATTCTTTAGTAGAATCCTGAACGTAGCGAGGGATTCAAAGTACGTCGCCCGAGCCAAAAATATATGTTGCGCCCGTGTGATACACTCTGCTTTTCATCACCCACTATGAGAAAAAAGGCGCCTCATATGTTATTGTAATATTATTATTTAATAAAACAAATGGTTTTTTTTTTTTTTTGTTGTGTTTGTGTTTTTGTGTTTTTTGTTGGGTGTTTTTTTGTGTTTTGTGCTTTTTTGTGTTTTTTTTGTGTTTTGTGTTTTTTGTGTTGTGTTTTTTAGAGTGTTTTGTTTTTGTGTTTTTTTTTTTTGTGTTTTGTGTTTTTTGTGTTTTTTGTATTTTTTTTGTTTTTTTTGTGTTTTTTTTGTGTTTTGTGTTTTTTGTCTGTTTTGTATTTTTTGTGTTTTTTTTTGTGTTTCTGTTTTTTTTTGTGTTTTGTGTTTTTTGTGTGTTTTGGGTTTTTTTGTTTTGAGTTTTGGGCCGTCGTACCAGCCAGTATTTATTCAAACAATATTTGCGTTCGAATTATTTGGCGATGGTTCCAAATTCAATAAGTGCGCCGCAATTATCTTTGCCGCGTACTTTTTGAATTAGGAACTTAATAAGTGCGCCGCAAAACTCATTACTGCCCGCTAAAAGTTTCTCATAGAAAACACCACCGTTGGGTGCACTTAAAGGCGAACCCAGTCGTCCTTTTCGAATAGATTGGATGAAAAATAATGTCCGATCGTGTTTCTGGTACAGTGATCCCACGGAATTATAATGTAGTATCCATGCATATTTGTAATTTGAATATTGTATTTCAAAAATCAAATCTAAGATAGGTAATTTTGCGTTATAGGTACCCCACCTTAAAAACATAATAAATATAAAATATAAATATAAATAAATAGTAACCGAAGGTGAGTCGGTCGCGGATTTCACGCAACTTGCGAGACGTTCCGACTTGACAACACGCCACCCTATTTCGTCCGCTGACTCACCTATCACCAGCGCTGGAACCTTCTGCGACGGGTTGATGGCCCTGTACTCCTCAGTGCGCTGGCGCATTCCCTTCACGATGTCCACTCCTTTCTCTTCGAAGGGTATCCGCTTCATGTGCAGTGCCGCCCGTACCCGCCAGGAGCAAGATGATGCCCAAAAGCCGTACATTATTGCGCGAGTTTCAACCTTAAGGTGATTGGTTATTATAGTAGATTAATTATGCACTGAGGGAATAAAGCACGTCGCGGGCGGAATATTGAACCCTGAGCGTAACGAGGGACTCTTAGCGAGAGAGTTATACGACGACCTCTGTGGCGTAGCTGGCGAACGTTCGCCTGCGACGCAGGAGGTTGCGGGTTCGATCCCGCCTCGGAACAAATATTTGTGCGATTTGCAGATATTTGTTCAGGGTGTTCTTGGTATTTTATATGTATGATAAAAAAAAAACTATCTTTGTAATATATTGTACTAAGTATATCAGTTGTCTAGTACCCATAACACAAGCTCTGCTTAGCTTGGGGCTAGATAATGTTGTGTGAAATGTCCAGCATTATTTATTTATTTATTTATAGAGTCCTGCCTGATTGAAGCGAGGGGTACAAGCTGCCCAAGACGAAGACATTAGAAGTATGACTATTGACTATTTAGAAGTTAGAGTGCGGGAGCTCAATTTTTTCTTTGTTATGTAATTCAAATGTTCCAATGAAGATTGATTTATCTTCCTAATCTAAAAAGTTCTAAGCTCAGGCCATCACATACTTATCGTTATCAGGCTGTAGAAGCCCACTGCTGGACATAGGTCCTGAGCCACCTTCATCCACCGTCTTCCTTCGAGCTTTATAATGTCATTGGTACATCGTGAGGAAGGCCTTCCTTCTGCGTCGTACAGTTCGTGGTCGCCACTTGAAAACCTTTAAACTAAGGCCAAACCAACGCGTTCAGCCCGCGTCCTCAATGGCGTGCACAGTGGCGATCAATGGTAAGACAATCGATCGCCACAGTGCACGCCACCGCACACGCCACCGCGGACGCGGGCTGAACGCGTTGGTTTGGCCTTAGCTGTACTCCCCAACAGTTGTCAGTTCTGTGAGCTACTAAGTAATTTGATGACCTCTGTGGCGCGGCGGGCAATGGTTCGCCTGCGATGCAGGAGGTTGCGGGTTCGATTCCCGCCTCGGAACAAATATTTGTGCGATCTGCAGATATTTGTTCAGGGTATTCTGGGTATTTTATATGTATCCTACCTATAATAAAAATAAAAAACTATCTAATGCAGGTATTGTATTAAGTTCAGTTATCTAGTAGGTACCCATAACACAAGTTCTGCTTATCTTAGGTCTAGATAATGTTGTGTGAACTGTCCAGCATTATTTATTTATTATTAAAAGTGGCTTGCCCATTGCCGCTTCAACTTGCTAATTCTCAGAGCTATATCGGTGATGACAGCTATTCAAAAACTTAAGAAAAAATAAACATTTTATTCTATGTACCTACCTATCTAGATTATTCAGATTAGGTACCTACTAATAATAAGTATGAATAGAATCTAGATGACTATGTAAACAACTTAACTTTGTTTTGAGGTTGGAATTTTGTTTTTCTAAACGCTACGTTAATTTTGTCAACAAGCCAAGACAGTTAACTTAATGATGTCTATTTCTAGCTACACCTGATCATCATTAATTAACTCTATCGTCAACTTGTGATCATTTGTCAAATAATAATTGGTTTGTTTGTGTTGGTAAGTAGGTAAGAACCTATAGGTACCGATAGGTATGAATTATTGACCAAAAAACAAAGACTAGGAACTATGAACTTACCGCCATTTCTGAATTATTTTTTGTAATTTATATTGAGGACACTAAACTTGTTTATCAAGTACCTACCGAATGCACCGGTTTTGTTTACTTTTACACTGAGCTCTTTTTTATCACCGACTTGTTCTGAAGCGTTATCTTGTTAATGTTGATGTCAACATTGGTGACATTGATACATGTCAAAAAAGTCTCAATTGTTTCAGTTCATTGATCGTAACACAGATGGCATTATTACTAATTGAATTTTTACCTTATGATCGGGATTGAAAATGAAACATTAAAGCTGATATACATGTCGTTTATTTACATAAATAATGGTAAATACACTATTAATTTTCACTAAGAACGTTATTTATTATAATACTTTGAAACGCTATACAATATGCGTGGAAGTACTATTAACTTGTATTTTTATTTGAAAGCGCTGAGAAACATTACGGGGCTATATCATGATAACTGTATATTTTCGGCTTAGAATATAGAATTATGTAGGTATTCTAAGATTTTCGGTACCTAAGTGACAGAATAGCAAATAAATGATTTGTGTGTAGGTGTTTGTGTCGCGCTGATGGGTGCAACAAGACGCTGTCATGACTTTGGATTCAGAGATGTAACTGGTAATTTTGAATGTAAAGCTGCATTTGGTCACTTTTAATGTACCTACCCAGAGCCATTTTCGTTGGGCCGAAACTTCTGCAGGATACTGTACCTTACTGCTGACTGTTGTAGATCATGTGTAAAGCGTTTATGCCTTATGCCTTATGCCTCTGTCAAATATGTAGGTACCTACCTACTCCAGCTTTTAAACATCTAAATCAGTTATGTTGACATAGCCCTGTATAATGTTTATTAATAGCCTATAATACCTTCTATATCATCTAATTAGGTGGATCTTATGTAAAACAGTCAATCTCAATAAATATTTTTTAAGAAATTTTATTTGATTTTGGTCATTTTATTGTACTCTTCAGCAGATTCCATTCCTCAAAGTAATTCACAAAATAGGTAAGTACGAGTAGACATAATTTTTCTAGGTGATTTTCTTTGGCGATATTAATATATTTTTGGAGAACAAAAAATGCTTTTAAATATCGTATAAGTTTGACGTATATCGGTATATACACAAAAATATGAAAAAAAAACAACAAAATAGGTAGTACCTAGGTACGCTTAATTAACTAAGTATTAAAAATAATACTGTCTGTATAAACCGTCCAAAAATCCCGATCCCACCGACAAGGTAAACACAAAGATCTATTTTAATCGGCCGAAGGTCCCTTTGGCTTCGATCCAGTAGCTACGACAAAATCGTCTTTCAAACAGCAAATTACGAGTTAAAGCTCTATTATATTCATTTCAACCCCAGCGTAAAGGAGAGCCGGGTGGTCGCATGAACGTAGCTCTGGTCTCAGCAGTGAGAACCCCCCCACTGCCTCCCCCCTCAGAGTCTGGAAGGCCGTATAGTGCGTAGAGATGCCGCCGGTGTTGCAACTCGTGACCCTTGTGGTTCAGGCTCTGGAGACGGCTCCATAGGGAAAATATCCTCTTGCGCACTGTCCGGTTCTTGGGTTCGTGCTCTGAAAAGGGTTTCATATTTTGAAGATAAATTATTATACATATTTGGCGCATTTGAAATTAAGGACAAAACAAATAATTGCTGAGTAAAAGGTGAACACAGGTAGGTATGTAATTCTATTCGGTATTTTATGCATTGGTTTGGTATGTGACGGTTAAAATGTATCAGCTGTAACGTATGTACTGTAAAAACGTATTTACTAGAAATACGCTTGGAATAGGTGGTCAAACAGCACCACAGCCTACTAAATTCTCAAACGAAACAGAAGTAAGCACACAGCTGCGGTTACTGAAGGTTGCTAAGTTTTATACCTTGGCTGGGTTAAATCATCATCAAAGAGATCCTATCAGATTTCCGTTTTTTCCGGTTGAGTTACAGAACCCTAACAGACAAATTTAAATTCACTTGCAAGATTTGTCCTTTTCTTTTTGTTTTTCTCTTTACCACATAGGTACCTACTAAGAAGGAAATCCATTGCCCTTAGGCGTGTAATTACGTAATAGGAAACGAAAAGAACGGAAACTTACGTGCGGTATCTGCAATTTCCAATCTTGTTGTGCCTTCGCGTTTAACTTTCACTAGATTTAACCTGGGGTTTTCGTCGTTGATATTATAATCCTCATTTTCATTCCGTATCAATTTGCTATCTTCCAAACCCAATGTTTTATCAGAAAATCCACCAAAATCTACGTCTTTGTTGAGATAATCTAAATGTATTTTAAGTACTATTAAAGGATTCATAATAGCGGCTGCTTTGTCAGCCTCATTTATTGGTTTTTGGGAATCTGAACTATCATATAAATGAATTTCGTTGGATGAAAAGTCATTAGGACTTTCTGGAATTTGTTCCATGTCGCTGTACTCGCCAGGGTCATCGGGATCGAGGTTTCTTTTATCAGAATTGAAATGCTCGTAGAGGTACTTATTGAGTCGATCTAGCTGTCTCGGATAGTTGTGCCATTGCTCTTTCCTGAATCCTTTTACATCGTAATTATCGTCTTTCACTGCGTTATATTCTTCGGCAGCATTATTGTCTGTGTTTAAATATTCCTCCTGATATAATTTATGTGTGTCCATTGGTTTTTGGTTCTCAATATCAATTTTAAATAATAAATCGCTCATATCATCTCTAGTTTGGTGTTTATTACTAATTATATTGTCATTTGATTGGCCATAGCCCCGTAGTTCGGGTTTCTGGCGCATTGTAAGGATTGGAAGTATGTTACTCGAAGACAATGCCACTGTCGCGAGGAGTAGCACAGGAACAAATATATTTCGCATCTGAAACAAGTAAACAAATTTAAATTAGAAATGGCACATTCTCACTTTACTTATCTAGACAACAGACGTATCGCTGTAACAGAACACTATCTCACAACAAGATGTTTAAACACAGTGAAACAAGTGCGCATTTATCACTTTAAAAACCTAGAACCAAAATATATTGTGAGATTACCTATTTACATTACGAATTTTGGCTCGGCTCTTGAGATATACAAAATTACCTACCTGAGCATCAAATGTGGTATATTGTTTGGGTAAGTGGGTTCTTTATTAAGATAAATGGGTGAGCTGCTCGATAGATATCATCAACTAATCCATGTTATAGGTGCCTATAGCTAGGTATTTTATGTGGCATCTTCTTAGCTCTGATTTATTGAAGACTATGTAAAGTAAGACAAGCTACACATAACTTCGTGAGTAATTGGCATCAATGATGTATCCAACGTCATGCCTACAATTCAACTCTGGTTAGTTGGGATTATTCTAAGAGTTAGTGGCGAGGGTTCGTCAGGTGCCTACTTTGCATGCCCTTCGCCCTGCAAGCTCAAGATTATTGAGTGTGAAAGTAAACTTCTTGAAATTTAATTCCAAACATTTTGTATCTAGGGCAAGAGGTCAGGTATTCAATAAATTCGTTTTCGATTTCCTGCTTTTGGGGTAAGGTCGATGCTTTGTTAGATTATCTACAACCCATTCTTGAAGAAAAAGAGTTAGGACTGTAAATAAATGCCGAATTTGGCCATGTGAATCCAGTATTAGTCAGACTCACAAGTAGAATCAAACAAAGCCCAAAAGTTTGATTTGGTACGTACGGGTAACATCTGTATTTGAGTGCTTTTTTATTACCTATACATAAAATAATAGTTTCGCAAACAATTTGTAGTGAGTTTCAAAGAACATTCCAGTGTATTTATGATGTTTTTATTCACCATGTGTCATAAAACTCATTGGTATATCCTGCTACCACAATAACACCAGAAAGCAGGGTTGATATCTATTGACCTACAAACGGCACAACCATACCCCGAATACCAGCTATAAGTTTATGCATCCTTCAGCATAAACAGGCAATGAACGTTATTAATGAACTTTAGCTGTCCATAATGAATGGACACGTTGCTTGGGTATTCCAATTAATAGTCACCCTTGGGCTTACTTAGTATTCGGACTACCAAGTCTCAACAAGGCGTAAAAAAAGGTTCGCAAATTTTTGTATGTTAATTATCATTTGTAACTGGCTAGCACGGTCTCTGTCCATGACGTCTTGGAGTCACAAATTTATTCACAACATCCATGGTTACAATTAGAGTCATGTACCTGAACTATCCTTTTTTATTCCGATGGACGTGTAAGTAAGAATCAAGTAAGAATTTGGGACGTATGAACAAGAATATACAGAAAAAACGTTCTTTAGTTAGATAGGGTAGCTTATTTTGGCTTTGAACGTGCTAGAATTCCTAAAAACTAATTTTGTCACATTGGCAATGTTTTTTAGTTTGATCTTTGAAATAATCTCTATTGATGAAGCCTACAAAAAATTTCAACCCAAAATTACTAAATATTTGATTTCAAAATAATATGAAACCTAGGCACCTTGTATTTTTTTATGTGTCTTATGGAAGCGGTTATTTTATAGTATTTTTTGGCAAGTTGGATTCTATAACTTAGTGAAACTCCGAGCATAGCTCTCTCTATAGACCGCCCATTGTACGTTGTTAATTAGTTTGTTGTTTATCACTTTGTCTTGTTTTATTTTTCTTAGGTGTACAATAAAGAGTTTATCTATCTATCTATATATCTATCTATAGCCCGCTGTGCAACTTTGCGGTTTTGTACGAGGTCAATAGTTAGCGGCCACGTAGTGCCACTAGTGCCGTAAGTAAAATGGCAACTCGCACTGATTATACCTCAGCATAAGATGCTTTAGTTCTTATTCTGATACGGGCTTTACACTCGCGCTTCGTCCCTCGCCTCGTGGCTCGCCTCGTCCCTCGTGCGAGGCTCGTGTTGATCGATGGTAAATGAGTTGCCTGTTTACACTCGCGTGCTGAGTTCAGTCGTCTTTGAGCTAGCAACAATGGAGGACGTCAAAGTCTTAGCAGCAACAACAAGTTACACTCGTAAATGGATGCCAAAAATGTTTCCATAGCATCGTAATACAACCACACTGGCTTGTAAATATCATCTTCTCCTGCGCCGGATCTTACTGATTGTTTTTTGCGCCGGAGTAGCTGGCGAAATGTAGCCATGAAATAATTTTTCTTATTTTTTAATTCTGTTTGAGATCTTCCCATTTGTTCGGACAATCTCGCCCATGCATCGCTTACTTTTTGGCTGTTCTTGTGGCATTTATGTTAAGGGTCCCAATTATTCGTTCTTTTTTAAATAGTTCTATGAACTTAAATGTTTCGTCTTGCGACCAATCCATTATACGATTACTGCGTTTTTGTTTTTGCGTGTTTGTTAAAACTAAACACAACCTGCGCGGCACGATGTAGAAGCCAGAATGGAGCGGGAGGGCGAATGTAAACATCCACTCGCGTGCGACGCGAGGTCCTTTGACTCGTGCCCCAAAAACCGCTCCGGACGCGAGCGCCGCGAGTGACGAGGCGAGGGACGAGGCGAGCTACGAGCGTCTGTTCACACTCGCACCTCGCCCCTCGCCTCGTCCCTCGCCTCGCGACTCGTACGCGAGTGTATGAGCTATGAGGATTATACACTTCGTGACACTGACACTTTCGTGTTGAGGCTCTGCGGTATCTCTAATGGACCTACTTACTTACTTCTTTGAACATATTGCTATACGTTTTAATTTTAACCAAATTAGAGATCAAATATAGCCAGATAACGTCCAATATAGCGTGATAGGTACTCGTGTGTACCATCTAGAAATAGATGTCGTGTTCGAGTTAGGACAGATGGTATTTCACCGAACAAAGACATGAAAGCGTCGCAATAAGTGGTAGACACTTAGACAGTGTTATTTTCTACGCACATCTCCGTTTGTGGAGGAAATAAGGGTACAGTCACATTAATGCCATTTTGCCATTTTCCGAAGAGATTCAGGATATGATCTGACTGAGAAATGGCGATATTATGAGATGTAATCAATAATGATGAAGAATCATGGTAAATATCCCGTTTCTAGTGAAAAGTATGTACTTAACCCATAAGTATAGATTTTTCGGCTAAATTGTTTGTAGCAGCGCTCCGCGGTTTCACGTCCGCATATGTCTCGATCCCGTGGGAAAATCGGGATAAAAATACCTATGTGTTATTCCGGGAGTCCAGTTATCTCCATTCCAAATTTCATCCAAATCCGTCCAGCCGTTGCAGCGTGAAGTAGTAACAAACACACGCACATACTCACAAACTCACAAATTCTCAAACCCGATTGAGATGAAATTTGGCATACCTGTCAAGTTCCGATGACAATGCAATATGATGGTGACAGCGAGCTGATCTGATGATGGAGTCGGAAGGTGGATAATGGAACTCCTCGATGGATAATAGTAGACTGACCGTGTTTAGGCTCTTTTTGATCAGCACACGGTTACGAGCACTAATTTTATAAAAGGTTGTATTGAAAAATATATTTTTCACAAAAAACTTACTTGATACTTACATTATACGGCATACATCTATTGTCACATTGAATTCGCCGATACCTCGTGCTGAACATTGTTGTTATATGTACAAATGTGCCCAACTGCGGAGCCTTTACCTAATTTGTAATTTATTTTTGTTCGTCACTTTAAATGATACGAAAGGTTAGTCGGGGTCACCCATAAGGATACCCTTCATCGAGCTTACAATGTATTAATAAAGCTATCGATTGTACAAAGACCGTGCTCGCTGTTCTGTCATACCCTTAGAGCATTGCAGGCCTCCGTACCGGTCATAGCGCTTTTATTGCTAAACTGTAAAAAACTTAACGATTCATGACTAGTTGGGCAATTTTCGTTGGTATAAGAGTTGTCCGAGCTGCTGGCTGAAGAAAGCATTAGCCGAATAAGTCGTGGGAAAGCAACGACGACGACGAGACGACGACGACGTGACGTTGAGATCACCACTAGTTCTACGTTAGTGCTACCTACAGTAAAAAAAAAGCAATCTGCTTTCCTCTTTGGGCATGTGTCTATGTATCACGTAACATAACTGTTTGATTGAGGGAGCTGTCCAAATGCGAATAAATAACAATAACATGGCACCCAACAGTCACATACGAGTACATAGACTTGATCCCACTTGGATACCCTATGTCGTGGGTACCACGATGGGTGGGTGTACGATGGTACTCGTAGCTCCTGAGCTACAAGTACCAGCGTACTACAACACCCAGACCCGAAACAAATATTTGCAGATTATATAAATAATTGTCCACAGCGGGAAAGGAACCTGCAACCTCTCGCATCTCAGCCGCGTCACAGAGGTCGTCATGTATGGTTGTATTATATCAAAGTCATACAATTTATTTGTGTAGAAAGTGTGACTCACTTGGAAATGCTATCAAAAAGGGGCATTGTCTTTTATAAAATTCCTTTTAAAAGTGATATCGCAAAGTTATCGTTGAAAAACACAATGAATTAATTTATTAGAAAAGTAGACTATGAGTAAGTGACTCACACTGAGTGGATAGTCAATGGAAAACTAGTAAACTTTTCCAGTTAAACGGTTGTGGTTGTGTCGATTTGAGTTGCTTAGCAACAGAAAACTACACCATGTGCATTTACGTGTTGCGCTCTGCGAGCATTTAAATACAGACTTCAATGTCTACGAGTATCTACGGCGTAGCATACCTACGATGTTGGTTCAATGTTTATTTAGGGTGTCACTGAAAATTAAGTCATATTTCGTTACTTTGTGAATTTTCTCCTGTTTAGGACGAGGTCTTTATGGACACACCTTTTCGTTTTCGATGCAGCAAAGAAGATGCCCATCCAGCCATCAATAATGAGATTACTTACACCTTGTCGTCGCGTAAATGTAGAGAATTATATTCAAGACAAGGGCAAGGGTTGTAATACTTTAGTCGAACACATGGCCGGTTTTTTAGACCTTTTCCCGGTCTAAAAGTTGAGTAACCCGGTCTGCCCGATCTTTTTCTTTTAAAAGGTGATTTTATCACATGTAATTTTTTTTCTTTATAATTGGCGCCGCACGTCTTGTGCATTTTCGAGTTAAGTTATTTTACATTTTACGTATTTTCAATATAATTTGCAACGTTACACTCCTTCCAAGTAGTCAAAGTTAAGTCATGTCATGTTTTAGTAGAACGGTGGCTGTTTTACTGAAACTGGTAGATAATTTCCACCAATTTGAAAATTCACGCAATTCACTTCCATTTCATTTCACTACACTTGTGCTCCTTAAACGAGCTACATTGGTTAAAGTGCCACCAAAATAACACAAAATAACTCAAAAACACTAGGTAAAGAAATAAAACAAAAGTAGATGTCGTCTCTTTTCGAAAATGGCGGATAGAGTCTATTCATAAGTCATTAAGATAATGTTATGTTTGTTTCATGAATGTAGTAGTTTTGTTTAAATCCTCCCTTGTTTATTATAGTAATGTATATGTATGTGTGTGCTATAATGTTTACATGTGCGTCCAAATTTTAATAATACTGAAAAGCCATCGTCATTGTGGTCGGCAGCCTTTAGACGTCCACTGCTGGACGAGGCCTAATTCCCACGCTTGGGAGGCGGATCAATGATGCCACTATTGGTGATGAGTACTCAAGTAGATGCAGCTGCCTAATATCCTAGTGTAATACGTTAGTTGGCTTTTACAACATCCACGGGAGGAGACGAAGGGGTATGTTCTTAGGTCGGACACACCACAGCCAATACGTAAATTGAGACGTACGGCCTTTTAAATATATTATCAGGCAACTCTATTCGCGACTCACATCCTCGAAATATATTTGCGATAAGGCAGGGAATCGTCTGAAGAAAGATTTGCTTCACTTCATAAAGATAGGCTTGTGGTATGACGAAAGCGGATATTACATTTTGTATGTTACATAGACATTGCCAGATATATAGGTGCTTTTTTTTGCGCCCTGGATATTTTTATTGAATATAAACATCAAATTATTTCGTCATCAAATGTTGCTTCTTGCCCATGACTGACTCGGCTAACGCTTTCTTCCAGTAATAAAACATTCCCTAATAAGCTAGCAGCCGGACAAATCTTATACCAACGAATATTTCTGTCGCAAAGCAGTAGTGCTCGCGGTTGCAGGTGAAATTACAGGCACATGAGACTTTTCATCTTTATGCCTCAGGGTGGTGGGCGCGGTGCAATGTCACATAGGGTGCGTCCTAGGTGGGCGTGATCTATGTGATAATGCACTGTTCATAGGCAGAGGGTACCGCTTAACAATAGGTGGGCCATCTTCTGGACCCGTCATTCCAAGTTGTATAAAAAAAAGTAGCTTATTACAGATGGAATTCAAGAGAAAATAACTATACCATAAAATGTGTACGTTACTATGGGAAACGTTCCAACACCTTTCATCAATTATATATTAGACCCGGTGTTCTGTTTGTGGCCGTTTCTAAATGGGATAAAGTGAAGGATGAGTAAACCTACATAATTAAATGTTGGACTGTATCTCTGACCGTTAAAAAGGCTAAAGGCTCATTAGAGAACATTTACACGTATTTAGGCCTGTTTACCCCCATTAACAACGTTACGTCTTTATCATCCTGAAATGACGAAAGAAAAATACGCAGGATGATTGGGGAACATGGGTTTAGAGCGGCCAACCCCAATACTTTCCATACAAACGCCCGTGCTCAGCTCGTACTTGATTATGAAATCGTAACAATTTCTTTGTTAGATGTTTTGTACAAAAATATGTATCTTGAAGAATTATGTTCGTGGAGAAACATTTTTTTTAAACGCTACTTTCATTATGATCCTTCAGAAATCAGCTTACGGCGCGTTCACATAGAACGTCCGTTTTACAGGTCCGTTTAAACGTAATGTTATCCAGTAATTAATCCGGAATACTTTATTCTGTGTGAACTCGCTCATACAAGTACATACGCTAATAACACGAACGTTTAAACGGACCTGTATAAAACGGACGTTTTATGTGAACGCGCCCTTATTTGCACAATTTTAACCTGAACTTTGGATGTTCATAATATACTTATAAACTGTAAAAGTAAAAAAAAACATCTGAGGTACCTCGCCCATATAATGTAGATTCTAAATGACATACATTTTTGTCACAAACTAATAAGACTTTCTCAAAAACACGCATGTCCTGGAACAAGTTTTATGTATATTTTGCGCATTTATTGCCGTTTCGTAAGTAAGTAGCAAAGTTTTCCGAATTCCAACCAAGGGATCTGGCATTGGCTCTCATTTTTTACAGTGCCTCTTTTTAAAACATTGAATTGGACGAACCTACAACATTTTAGTTTTTAGTTCGGGAGGGGCCCCCTTTAGAGGAGCATGTGGTAAAAACTCCAGAGTCATCCAAAGCAGTCAAGGTTTATGGTCGCCACTCGAGAGCTTTTATTCCCCTACAGTTGTCAGTTCTGCGAGCTACATGACCTGCTCTTTTCCACTCCAACTTGCTAAGTCTGAGTGCTATGTCAGTGATCTTGGTTCACCGTGAAACTCCAAGAATACCTTTGCTACTGCCCAACTTTGAGCTAGTTTAATAGTTAGCGGCCATTCATTCAAATATTTGTGCAATCTGCAGATATTTGTTTAGGGTGTTCTGGGTATTTTCTATATATAATAAAAAAATATCTATCTATCTATATCATCATTGTCTTGCCCTTTTCCCAAATTATTTGAGGTCGGCGCAGTACGTCTTTTTCTTCCACTCTCCTCTGTCAGCCGTCACCTTCTCATTCATATCATCTCTCACGCAATCCATCCATCTTTTCTTAGGTCTTCCTCTTCCTTTCCATCCACTAACATTCATATTCATAACTTTCTTAGTTACATGCGTTTCATCCCTCCTCATAACATGCCCATACCAAGCTAAACGATTTCCTTTCAATTTTTCTGTCACTGGTGCAATTTTCAAACTTCCTCTTATATACTCATTCCTTATTTTATCCATTCTTGTTACTCCACACATCCATCTCAACATTCTCATCTCTGCTGCATGCAATTTTCTTTCATCCTTCTTCTTCACGGCCCAGCATTCCGATCCATACATAACGACAGGTCTTATCACGGATTTGTAAATATATATCTATCTATCTATATATCTATATTGTATTAAGTATATCAGTTGTCTAGTACCCATAACACAAGCTCTGCTTAGCTTGGGGCTAGACAATGTTGTGTGAACTGTCCAGCATTATTTATTTATTATTTATTTATTATTATTATTATTATTCCGGGCCGTAAGTGATCACTGGCAACACGCACTGATTATAGACTTTCGTCTTATGGCCTTGCGGTATCCATGACGAGAAGGTCATTTGGCGTAGTTTCACGAAGGCCCATCCGAGATTCTTAAGGTGGTTGCTTTTCCATACTAACGTATTTTTCCAAATATGAGCGAAAAGAGTATAATTGTACACTGAAATTACTGTTTTTGACTTTTATATTGGTCAATATTTGCGATAAATCATATTTGGTTGAAGAATACCGTGGATTAATAGCGAAAATAACATCGAAATTAGTTATGAACAAAGATTTATTTTCGCTATTAATTCAATGTTTTCTTCAACCAAATATAATGCACCACAAACAATGACCAATATAAAAGCAAACAACAATAATTTCAGTGTAAAATTATTCACTCTTCGCCCATATTTGGAAAAATACGTTAGTGTGAATAGGCAACCACCTTAATTGTATTGTACAGCACATTTGTACAGCCGCTGCGTGTCCGGCCTGAGAATAAACCTCTGTCTCTTCCCGTGGATATAGTAAAAGCCAACTAAAGGATGGGCAGTAGCGTCCACCTGAGTAATCAACATCAATACAGCGATCACCAATCTGCCTGCCACTTGCGGTGATTATGGCAAATCCCATTGCATTCTCTGGGGAGGCCTCATTCAGCATTGGACGTATAGAGGCCGTTGATGATGATGATGATAATAATTGTACTACACTATTAGATTACCTACTCTAAGTGTTAGACCCGTAATATCTTCAAAATTGTACCGTAAAAGCTATGCTACGAAAGATCGTAGGCGTCTACGAGCGTAGCTCATTATGTGATCTTTTGAGCAAGTAAATGTAAATAAGGTTCTAATTGACTGTCACTTCGAAGCCTAGGAATTAAAATGCCTAAAATGTAAATGATTATTTTGCAGAAAACCTAAACAGAATAATGACTAAAGTGCCAGTGTGCCTAAAATATAGAAGGTCTAAAATGTGTCAAAGCTTCCTCAATTACGTACGAGTATGTTTAAGAAGTACCTAGGTATATTAACGCCTACTTTTTTTTTACGCATGGTTTAGTCATTTTTCTATGTAGGTGTATTGCATTTTAGATTATTTGCTTCTTAGGAAGTTTCACATTTTATACAATTTGCATTTTAGGCATACTACCGCTTTAGGTATTCTGAATCTCAGGCATTTTGCTGTTTAGACATGACATTTAGGCATTTTACTTCTATAGGCAACTTAAAAATTAGACTTTCTGATCAGGAAGCACTTCGAATACAAGTAAGAAATAGCTATTTACCGAGATCTCGTCGGCGGGAACTTTTAAAATTACTCTTGAATGACATTTTAACATTTTTTTTATTTTTTTTATTTTTATTATCTTAAAGAAAAAATTCTTAAAATCCTAAAAAGCACATGAAATTTTCGTATTCGTATACGAAATTACATGTGCTTTTGGGATTTTATTTTATTTAAGATACAAAAAACTAAAAAAAATAAATAATAAACTTTAGATACTTCTAAAGTATCCGTATTTATGTGCTTTTGGGATTTTATTTTCTTAAAGATAAAAAAATAAAATTAAAAAAATGGTTAAATGTCATATAACAGCAATTTTAAATTTCATGTGTTTTTGGGGTTCTTTGTCAGACTCGTAACCCTAAAAACGATCATCAGCTGATGCCGTCCACTGATGGACATAGTTCAGAGACATGGAACAGCAACAACGAACGGTCCTTAGCTGCATACATCCACCGACTTACTGCAACCTTTAAAATGCTATCAAACAGAAAAAACGAGCAACCAACGGCTGTATTAATATGAAACTGGCAAATACCGATATTAATTCTCCCTCGGGAAATTTTCTAAGCGCAAGGATTGAAAAAGTTCTAGGTCAAATAATATCGGAGTCTTTTCGAGCGGCTTATAGGTACACTATCCACTAACACACATACATACATAAACTCACGCCTGTTTCCCGGAGGGGTCGGCAGAGACCATGGATTTCCACTTGCTACGATCCTGACACACCTCTTGCTTCATTCACTCTCTCACATTCTTCATACATCCTCGTCGGTTAAGGTTTTTTTTTTAATTCTACTTGGATGTCGCGTCAAGCATATGACCCATCTTATGTAAGTGGTACCCTCTGCCTATGAACAGTGCATTACCTTACAAGTCACGTTCAGGTAGGACGCACCCTATGTGGCATTGCACTGCGCTCGCCACCCTGAGACATAAAGATGAAAAGTCTCATGTGCCTGTAATTTCACCGGCACCCTTATCCTTCAAACCGGAACACAGTAATGCGAGCACTACTGCTTTGCGGCAGAAATAGGTATGGTGGTAGTACTTCCCCGGACGGACTCTTTCACAAAGAAACTCTACTACTACTAGGGTACTCTTGACCTGGCCATTTTCCAGAACGTCTCCGATCTGGTCTGTATACGTTCGACGAAGTCTTCCCCTTCCCACTGTCCCATTCACGCTCGTCTTATGCACCCGTTTCGGCAATCTACTATCGTCCACCCTTTCTAAATGCCCGAACTATCTAAGCATACCTTTCTCAATCCTTGTCACTACTATCCACTAAAGCGTCGCTATATTACTAATATAACACATACATACTAAACTATTTTTAACCCCCGACGCAAAAACGACGGGGTGTTATAAGTTTGACGTGTCTGTGCGTGTGTGTGTGTGTGTGTGTGTGTGTGTCTGTCTGTCCCATCGTAGCTCCCGAAATGATGAACCGATTTCTTTTTTTCTTTTTGTTTGAATGGTGAATTTGTCGGGAGTGTTCTTAGCTATGTTTGATCAAAATCGGTTCAGCCGTTTTATTGCAATAAGGTTTTTTTTAATTTCTACAAAATTAATTACTTGTTTTTATTATTTTTATGAAACGAATAGGCACACTAGCATACGGCCTTCCT
This sequence comes from Operophtera brumata, assembly GCA_932527175.1. Taxonomy (NCBI): domain Eukaryota; kingdom Metazoa; phylum Arthropoda; class Insecta; order Lepidoptera; family Geometridae; genus Operophtera; species Operophtera brumata. The sequence continues at coordinate 11,641,401 of OW052238.1, read as the reverse complement.
CTTGTAAAGTGGTCACCATCGCTTATTCGCTCGTGGGTCACCAACAACACAGGTATTGTCGATGCGCTGCCTACCCTGAAGGAATTTATGAACATTTATCTTGAAGCGACACATGTCGTAACCAAGCGGGAAAACCTCAGATGGAAGCCCATTCCATAGTTTACAGGTATGGGGAAGAAATGATCTCGAGAAACGAGTCAAACGAGAAACCCAGGCTCTATGATTGTGGATGAGCTTTGTTAAGGTGCCGGGAAGAGCGATAGTGTTTTTATCCAAAGTAGGTAGGGTTTTCTTGTTTTCATGTTTTATGTGTGTGTCCTTTAGGGAAAAAAAAATATATTCTTTGTTCCAATAGCGCGTCTGTCGACTGACGAGCTCGACTGGCGGTTCTCGTCAGTGCGATGTAGCGTACGCGAGTAGCAATTCATCAGCGATGCACTTTAGTCGTTCGTATGTTTTCAATGATACAGGGGGCTCAGTACGAATTTTGATAGTATTCGAAACTATATGAAGTTTCGTTCAATTCAATACTTACAATGTAAAGCAATGACGTGGGGAGCAATGGCGGCGATGAGCTCACCCCTTGTAACGTCTATATTTCCACGATTGTGCAACCCACAGTGAAAAGAGGCCCATTGAAGCTCTGCCTACCATTTTGAGGAAAAATATGTGTGTATATGTATGTACGGATATGATGACGTGGTAGAGGTTGCAGGGAGGACCTGGACTCGACTCGCTCAGGATCGTGAGGATTGGAATCGCATGGAGGAGGCCTACACTCATTTTTGGGTGCCCCAGTTTTAGTATTACAATAAGTACCTAGATTATAGAATAATAATAACAATTTATATAATGAATACCGCAATTGACAAATTTAATGAATTTTATGTAAATACTATGTTAATTTGGGAAATTAAGGCTATTTTATTTTATTTATTTTATGTATGTACGTACGAGTATTTACTGACAGCGTCCTTAGTTTTCTCCTCGCTAGGGCCGCTGCAAGTAAATGTATGGAAGGAAACGAAACTTCATATAGTTTCGAAAACTATCAAAACTCGTACCCCCGTCGTGCCCCCTGATAGGTACGCTCGACCGACGTTAGCGCTCACCGTCGCTCACCGCCACCATGTACGAAGACACCAAACTTTTCAACAAAAACTTTTTCTACTTTCGAAGGTTGGGAAGCGTAGGCTGAAAAATGGAGGCACTGCTTCGTGTCGTCGAATAAATTATACAGCTCAAATGTAGCGTCGCCAGTTGGAAAAAATATAAGCATCGTGAAAAGTGATTGATCGCAGTGCCGATGGACGATTACAGAATTGAATAATTTTCGAAGTACGACGAATATCACAAGCCCAATTCTCTTATTAGAAAATACCCAGTGAGAATATAGTTCGGATCTAGTGTCGATGGTAGGAAATGGTACTCTACTCAACAAATACAACATGGAAATGTGATTATATAGAATTATGACCGAAACATGAACGTTTTAAAAAAAAAAACTGTTATCTTTTTCACTCTTTTCATGCCATGAATCGAAAGTAGACTAAATTGTTATGACGAAGGAGCAGAATACAAATCAGTGAATTCACAATTCATTCCCGTTTCTAAACATTCAGTGTTGATTTAAAATAATTATGGAAATTGGCATTCAGGTCATTTATCCTGGTTGCTGGTTTATAGGGTTTTATATATAGAACTGGCTCTTTGCAGAGTTCCGAAGCAAAGGGAGCCAAAAAAAACTGGAACCCTTCAAATTCACGTGTGCTTTTAGAGTTCAGTACCCAAAGGTTCAGTATCCGTCCGCCTGTCTGCCTCTCTGTCTATATTCTATCAAAGGAGTAACATCTTGGTAGTCGTATATGGTATTAGGGAAATTATCACCAACATGAACCTTAAGCAAATAATAAAGATATCCTGTGATGAAAACTTTTACGAGTTACCTCTGTGATATACGTACATACGTAGTAGTAGTAGAGCTTTTTTTGTGAAAGAGTTCGTCCGGGGAAGTACTACCACCATACCTATTTCTGCCGCAAAGCAGTAGTGCTCGCATTGCTGTGTTCCGGTTTGAAGGGTAAGGGTGCCGGTGAAATTACAGGCACATGAAACTTTTCATCTTTATGTCTCAGGGTGGCAGTGCGTGGGTGGGTGGGGCGCAGTGCAATTCCACATAGGGCGCGTCCTAGGTGAACGTGACCTATGAGGTAATGCACTGTTCATAGGCAGAGGTTACCGCTTAACATAAGGTGGGTCCGTCATTAAAGTAGTATAAAAAAAAAAAAAAAAAAAGCCCATACGCATTTGTGCGGCTTGTTTTTATTGATTAGGTACGTGAAATTGGCGATTATTTTGCTAGCTCTTTCTTGCTTACGGTGACGCGAAGAGGTAATTACTCAAATATTTTATGTTTTTTTAAACTGGTGCATATTTAACAACAATAATACGAGTAATGGTTAAAGTTTAGTACAAAGACACCTGATTTTGGTGGGGGCGAAGGGGGGAGGTGGGTGTCCCCTACAACCATTCCCGGTTAGGAAATGCATAGTTCAAAAGATATTTACATTTGGAAGTGTCGGACTCCGGTATGGGCTTTCGCCAGTACTCTCGCGAGGTTGCCCCTGAGTGTCGCTTCACCCATTCGACCTTCGCTACGCTCGGCCTCACGAGCTTGCTCCGCTAAGGACCTCCCACGCGAGCTACTGGCTCCACGTTTTTATAAACAGTCTAGGGGCGTGACGCACAAGACCACTTGGAGTCGGGGTGGTCCGTGTCAGTTCTGTCACTTATTTTATCATATTTGGTGATTTTTTTACAGATACGAGATCATTACGGCTTACGTGACTTTAACTAATTCAATTCGCGTTTCCAAAGATGATAACTGTCTGGGGTGTTCCTGGGGCCCCTCAAGAAACCCCCTGCACTCACACCTTCCTCAAAATAAAGTGTCTAGGTGTTAAACCCAACCCATAATAATTTCTTCCTGGCAGTTGGTATATAAGTTAAGCGTTAATTTGAGCACACCGACCTGTAAACTACGTCGGAGTTAGTCTGTCGGGTAAGCGGATAGAATTTAATTATTTTCGAGTTATAAACGAACAAACACACAACGGAAACTTGAGGGGCTGACATGTGTACAAGTTTAAGCTGGGTAGTGCAAAATATGCCTTAACTACAGTGTACGTAGAACTCAAAACTATCTGGGTGGCTTCTCCTACAAAACTTCTGTCAGGCAGGTGATCCAATTACTTAGGAGTACGTACCTAAGATAAGAATATCTAATTAATTCTGCTTCCGTGTCGATTGTTAGTTCTTTATTAGTGGTTGTACAAGTGGCACCAAAACCACCGAAATATATAACCTATGAAATAAAGTAATGGTGTGGTCAGAAACATTGAACCGAGGTTGTGTCGGAATCCCATTATTGATAATAACTTAAGTTGTATAAGCATTGTACCTATTGGCCGGGTTGGAAAAAAAACAGTTTTTTATTTAAAAAGAACTGAACACTGTTTTTAATGTGCAAACTAAAAAAACATTTTTAAAATCAATTTCTATCATTTGTTTTTTTTTGTAGAATTTTTTAACACGCTTATAATAGATTGGTCTGTATATTTGTAGGTATGTAACGGATCGTGATGATAAGTATGACCGTGATTTTCAACGCACTTCAAAACGTTGGAAGAGCAAACAATATTTTATCGAATAAAATTTGATATGATATACATATGTTTTAAATGTGTTGGAACGTGTTTCAAACAAGTATGCATTTTCCCCAGTGTTTTAAACTCTGTTTTAGACTTTGCCAACCCTGCTTATTGGTGAACTCAGCCAATTCCTGGTACTATAAATACAATTATTTATACAAAGATGGAATTGAAAAGAGGCCTATTGAGGATCTGCCCTTACGAGAAAAAAGTGTGTGTCTATGTATGAATGTATAGTGGAATTTACTGTGATGGCATATTAAGTTATTACTAAGGTGTTGAGTTAGTGGTGAGAAAGCAATGGCGGCAATGAGCTCACCGCTGGTCATGTCTACATGTTCCTACGATTATGCGACCCACACTGAAAATAATTGAAGCTCCTGTTCCGCTTCGGGGAAAAAGGCGCGTGTTAAAATATTATTATATTTGCCTTTTCCATTGGCGAATATAATTAAACAATCCACATCCCAGAAGATGGATGAGGTGTCGAGGCACATGTGACATACGGAGGAGAGCATTATCGGTACAACATGAACCGAAAACACGAATCTCAGGTCTCATATATCACAAATTCACAATGTGTGGTTGTGTGACGTAACATTCATTTTGGTTATGAATTGATCCGCAAAAGCGGATTTTGTTGGAAAATATCGTTCTCAAAACAAGCTTTTATGAAATAAGTGATCAGACCCAAAGTCGTGGGAAGCAATGGCGGCGATTAGCTCACCACTTGTAATGTCTATTTCCCACGATGGTGTAACCCACAGTGAAAAGAGGCCCACTGAGGCTCTGCCTACCCTTTCGGGGAAAAAGGCGTGTTTCTATGTATGTATGATCAAAACCGGGTGTTGATCAAAATGAGCCCAAACACGCCCAGTCTTTGTCTTCGTCAATATCCATCGAGGAGTTACGATGAGGAGATACATCATCAGCTCAGCTCGTCACCATAATATTGTACGATTACTGAACTAAAGGTGTTCGCAAAATTTCAAATCGGTTTGGCGAAAATGGTTCAAAATTCAGTTGCAGATTTGCCTCAAACGTACTGACAAGCTAAATGGTGAAGTTAACAAAAAAATTGTAGAAATATTTAGTAGTAGTAGAGCTTTTTTGTGAATGAGTTCGTCCGGGGAAATACTACCACCATTCCTATTTCTGCCGCAAAGCAGTAGTACTCGCATTGCTGTGTTCTGGTTTGAAGGGTATAGTTGCCGGTGAAATGACAGGCACATGAGACTTTTCATCTTTTTGTCTCAGGGTGGCGTGCGCAGTGCACACAGGGTGATAGGGTGCGTCCTATGTGAACGTGACCTATGTGATAATGCACTGTTTATAGGCAGAAGGTACCGCTTAACATCAGGTGGACCATTTGTGGGATCCTTCATACCAGTTGTATAAAAAAAAAACTGCTACATTCACAATAGTCGAATGTTTTTCTTCAGAAGTATTTCAGGTGAGTGAAATCGCCGGTAAAATCTTAACTAGTTAAGGGTCCGTATTCCAATAATAAATTCAATCTAACGAGAGCTCGTTTTCATCTATTATTACATTAAATTTTGATAAACAACGAGGATGATTGTTTCGACGGCGTTATTTGGTAAGTTAATTGTATAATTAATCATGATTCCGGTAACTTTGAAATAATGTTTTCATGGAATTCTGTTGGAAATATTTAACTTTAGAGCCTTTCTATTTTGAAGCGATGCGTTTCTTTTCATTTACCGGTTTTTATATAACAGTTTCCAAACTGCAGTATAGACCTCTCTATAAAAGCCTACTTCTCATAAGCAAATAATCCAAATACTTAAAAAATATTGCAGACGTAAAAAAACCTAGTCAAAAATATATGTTAACCTTTTTATTTTAATTTATTGATACTTTGAGGTACAAATTAAATAAATTAAAAAATTCTATGATTTACGTTAAAAATCCTTGGTAACCTGCTTCTAAACGCCTGAAGAGATAGATAGTGATAGAATTCCAGGTAACAATAAGGCCAGAACAAACTTGGCTGAAGACACATATAAAACTATTTATTGTTTATCATGCAAGTTAATTTGAGAAATCTAAACAGTAATACTCGAACTCAATGGCTCTATTTGAAGCAAAACAAATAGCATTATCATAAAACCACACTCCTCCCGTGACACACACTTAATCGGTCATTTTATTCCACTGTATCTTCTCCAATATATCTTTGAGTGTTCAAGGGCAGATTCCTTTTAGGGATCGTAACTCAATAGTGTTTAAAACCCACTTAACCCGGCGTTATTCAATCAAGACCATTGAGCGATACCTCTCTGCCCGAACAAGATAATGAGAAGTAGGTAACTTGGCTTTTTGTCGCTTTATTGCAAGTACATATAAATATCAACAACTAACAACAAGTAATAAAACAGTCAAAATACCTTCTTCTGCTTCTGAGGAATCTTTTAATCTTTTAATGGCCTCACAATTTCGCCAATGTCAACTAATACAATTGGTAAAGTTATTTTTTTTAAACTGAAATTTATCTAATATTTAGAACGGGTACTTTTTGATTTAATTATCAAAAGAAGGTCCACAAATTTAACAGATACTCCCTCCCGCGCTGAAATGTTATAATAATATATTAAAATTCCTTTCCATGCAACCTTATTCGGAGCTTAATAATTGCAAGACACAAAACGTATTTGAAATCCTAGTCCGACCCTGGCCTTATTTAAAGCACCTACGTTCCTAAAATAAACTTGTCGCGTCTGATGACACTCTTGGTACATATCAACTTACAATGTAGCTTTATTTTTGCAAGAATATCAACCTGTCTTACACGATGGCACCGTAGACAGTCATCAATTCACATACATTTCTATGTATTTCGAGCACGTAAGGGACCCCTTCTTCCTTGTAAATGTTTTGGAGAAGCTTAACTTTTAATAAATGGACAAGTGCGAGCCAGACTCACACACTACCTGAGGGTTCTGTACTGTAAAAGCGTACTGGAACGTTCTCGTACAAACTTCAGCAACCCATTGCAGGGGTAAAAAACTCCAAAAAACTGTGTACATTTCGAATTTCTGAATAGAGAGGATACTGGAATTACTGTAAAGGTTTAAAATTTTTACTATTTCCATACAACTACGGCTAGTGTTATTTTTTTTCATACATAGTAAAATACCCAGAACACCCTGAACAAATATCTGCGATCGCACAAATATTTGTTCCGAAGCGGGAATCGAACCCGCAACCTCCTGCGTCGCCAACCTTCGCCCGCCGCGCCACAGAGGTCGTTGACTATTAGGTACAAAGAAACAAGCATAGTAACAAGCAATATAGAAAATAACACAAGTAATAGGATGCAAAATAAGAGCTGCAGGAGGCTAATTAAATTGATGTAGGTAATGTTAGTGTTTTTAGATTGCGTTTAAATATAACACGTCTTAAAAAATATTTTTATAATGCATAATTTTTTTGCGGCACGTTGATATTATATATTACAAGTTTTAGTTGTAGACCTTTTTCGTGAAAGAGTTCGTCCGAGGAAGTACCTCCATACCTATTTCCGCAACAAAGGAGTAGTGCTCGCATTGCTGTGTTCTGGTTTGAAGTACCTATGGAAGCCGGTGAAATTACAGGCACATGAGGCTTCTTTATGTGCAACGCCACATAGGGTGCGTCCTAGGTGGACGTGACTTATGAGGTTATATGCATTGTTAAAAGCAGAGGTTACTGCTTAACATCAGGTGAGCTTCTGCTTGTCACAGCTTGTCTTAAATCACGTAGTTAAAAAAATAAGATTACCTAACGATACCTTTAGTCGTTTCTGAGATAAAAGATCTTGACACACAGAAAGAGAGATGGACAAAAAAGTAATCCTATAAGGGTCCTGATTTCTCCTATTGAAGTATACGGGACCCTAAAAACAGCACAAAATACAATTATCGACCTTAGCTCGGAAGTTTTAGGTTCAATTTATCGTTTGTGTCGTGCAGGCAGAGCTCTGGAAATTAGGTTTGCTGGTAAATCATAATTTACTATAGGTTGCCAGCGTTATTACTAAGTTAGATATTAATCTACTAATAAAGTCATTTGTTACAAGAGAATAAGCGCCGGCTCTGGATGTACTCAGGAGACTTTCACATGGTCAGCGAATAAACTAAATTGTCGATAGACTATTTGAAAGTGTCACAAGCATTATATTATTAGACTAGGATATGAATTCAGAATTGTGATTGTGAGAAGCAAAAGATGAAGAGAGTGAGCTCACTCACTTTATAAGCTTTAAAACTATCGTTCCCTAAGGCCCGACATACGTTATACCAGGGTTTTTCCATCGCTGAATCTTAAAATTGCTATTAGCACTTCGAAATCGAACTACTTCCGTATCGTCAAATCCAAGATGGCCGCCATTTTTTATAAACATACAATTTGATGACTTAGTGATTATGATGGTATCAGAGGAAATTGCTTTTTGAGTTGATTACAAAGACATACATAGACTTACGCCTTTTTTGCCATTTCACCGTGGATTGTACGATTTTGGTAATATAGACGTGACAAGTGGTGAGCTCATTGCCGCCATTGCTTCCCACGTTAGTCGTAATAGGTACTTCTTCCAGTAATATAAGGTAGCAGCCAGAACAAATCTTATACCAACGAATGTTACTAACAAGTCCGAGTAAGACGAGACGTTCGACGCAAGAGAAACTGGTTCGATTCCCGCTGTGGGATAAATTTTCTCATGATCTGCAAAAATTTGTTATGTGTCTGGGTAGAGTTCCTGATACCCACGGCATAGAGAAACCTAGCGTGGGATCATGAATAATGTGACTGTTGGGTGTTATATTGTAATCATGTTGGATTTATCACCAAGTTGTCTACCTAAGGCTTTTAAGTTGGTTTTCCCTTTTTCTTTGAATCAGCTTCCACTTGGTTTCGAGGCACCACACAAGCGCTCCCCACCTTGTAGTAAGAAGGATCATCAACTAAAGCATAGCCGTGTTTTTGCCTGATTCTTCTGGGTTTGGTCACGTTGGAACAGGAGTAAGTTTACTTAGTAAGTTTAAGACTTTGACTTTGAATTGTGCTCAATGTGAACCATCTCAAAGTTAATTTTACAAAATATCTAAGTAGAGCTTAATGGGAAGAGGGCATAAACTTGACCCCCCCCCCCCTTCTTCCGACCTACGTTTGTCCCTGGGGAAGGACCGTTTTTACGAGGGATTACTGCTCTATGCCAAGAACACCTGGGACATTGCAATATGTCTAAGTACTTGCCCATAGCTGGATGGCTCATCATCATCATTTGTTGGTTGATGTCCACTCCTGGACGAGTCTACACCCATCGAATTTAATGGGGGATTTGTCATAATCACCACGCTTGGTGCACAATGACGTACGGCGCCGAAGCATGGACGCTCACTAAGGAAGCTGTGCATAGAATGAGAGTCGCCCAAAGGGCTATGGAGCGTGCCATGCTTGGAATATCTTTACTGGACCGTGTCCGCAATACGGTAATCCGAAGGAGGACAAAAGTAGCAGATATTGTAGACCGTATTGCGAGACAAAAGTGGCGCTGGGCAGGACACTTGGCCAGATTTGGTGACGGCAGTTGGTGTAAGGCCCTGACCGAGTGGTGGTTGAGAGGGAGCACTAGAGGCCGTGGTAGACCATCAGCCGGGTGGGCGGATGATATAGAGGCCGTAGAGGGAAAGACCTGGATGCGAATCACACAGAACCGTTTGGAGTGGCGTTTGAGGGAGGAGTATAAGCCTCCTCCCTCAAACGCCACTCCAAACGGTCCAGCAGTGGGCTATTATTTGAGCTGCCAATGATGATGATGATGACCACGCTTGGCAGGCAGTTTGATCGCAATTGGTGTTGAGTACTCAGGTGCTGCCCATCCCCCAGTGTAATCACTTAGTCGGCTTTTACAACATCCACGGGTGGAGACGGATCGTTCTATTCTTAGACCAGACACGTACCACGGCCTTATATTTTTAAATATCAAATTGGTAACTAATAAGCATATCAAATATTCTATCAACATGATCAATTGGATGTGTGCACTTTTTGAGATTGCTCCCTACGAATCGATTTTCATATAAGGCCCCCAAATAGATGGGGAGTAAAATCGAGCGTTAAAAAAAAGTGAAGTCGTTATGTATTTGAAAAAACTCAGAGTAAACTCCAGTTGCACAACGGAGCTGACACAAACAATTTTTTTCTTTAATAATTAATGTTGTTCTGCCAACCATGCTGTGGTGACCTTTCCGAATAGAATAGTAGTGTCCTCATTAAACCTTGTTGAAAATCGCAGTTACCGCCAACCTAACTTAGTATTAAAACAAAAGAATTCGAAGGCAACCACGCGATCATAATTTATCACTTTCCTCTGAGAGCGCGCCCAGAAGGCATGTCACTGTTTCCATCGCTGGAAGAATAAACTCATCAAGGCGAAGCTATCTTGAAATTATTACGGCCAAATTCAATTTGTTTTACTGCAGTTCAGTCTTTTTATCGAGGTTGCGAGAATGTCACAGCTTACGGAATAGCTTGTTCACTCCAATGCGTGACTGGACAAGTGCATGTTGTTGTTTTCAGTATTTGTTTATACGACTGAGATAGGCTGCACTCAACTTCCATAGTATTTGAATAAGCCACCGTACTTTTTAGGGTTTTTAGGGTTATCAGATTAGGGGGCAGATTAGACTGCCCACTGATTTAATTATTAAAGGCTGCAGTATATTGACTGTACAAAGGTAGCATAATCATTAGTCATTTAAATCATGACTTGTATGAAATATTGAATTAGATATAAGCTATCGCTTTATTATTATTATCCCACTCATTTATTCAAAATCTCGTAAAAAATATATTTTTCACTATAAAGGAATACTAGCTACAAAAAATAAATAGTAAAAAAAATATTATAGTAAAAAATATATCAAAACGGGGAACCACCGACCGCGGAGCGAGGCCCAAACGGTCAGGGGCTAAGGCTGCAGAGAGAGGAACCTCCTGACTATGCGTGCCGAGTCCAGGAGTAGATACCGCCTTCTGAATCTGACCCTTGATCCAACTATTTAGCGATAGCATCTTAAGGTTATTATTAACATTTTTTTTTTTTAAAAGTTAAGATATTTCAAAAAGACGAGAAGACCCTAGAGAGTTTGAAAATGTTGTGTTTTAAGATGAGAGTAAATGGGTTGATTCTAACAAGCGTGGTTTATCTTAGACCGCATCGACTTTTACCATCAGTTGAGATGGCGGTCAAACGCTTGACTATATTTATAACCCACGACGAAAAACGAAGGGGTGTTATAAGTTTGACGTGTCTGTGTATGTGTGTGTGTGTGTGTGTGTGTGTGTGTCTGTCTGTCCCAACGTAGCTCCCGAACGGCTGAACCGATTTCGTTTTTTTGTTTTTGTTTTAAGGTGTATTTGTCGGCAGTGTTCTTAGCTTTGTTTGATCAAAATAGGTTCAGCCGTTCGGCGTTGGGGTTTTTTTTAATTTTTACAAAAATTTATTTTGTACTTGTGTACCAATTATTAGAAAAAAACTTTCATAAAGTATTTATTTATCTTTTTATCAACCTTTTTGATACGATACTTTGTGAAGGTTGTTAGTGTTTTGTGATCGTGTTAAAGTACACCAGCTGTCTTTCCACTCACCTGTTAAAATACTGCCACCCAAGCTTAAAATGGCGTTTATGATCTCCGACTCAATTCTGAGTGTTTCGAGATCGACAGTAAAATTAAATTGCAGATTGTCATTTAACAATTCAATGAGATGTTAAATTAATATCGATTGGTCTGGTAGATATGTACCTATTGGGAGCTGGTTGTAAGGGTACAGTTTACAATAAGCATCTTATGACAGACCGTACGTGCTATTTTAAACTTTACGTCAACGAATTAAGTAATGCCTTCCACGTCTCTGCTCTATTAAGCGGCCGCAGCTTTTAAGGAAACTAAAGCTAGGTACTTAAGTTTCAGTTAGCCCAATTAAACTAGTAGTTATGCGAACAGTAGACCTTGCGAGCACAAACTTGTATAAAACTATGCATCTGTCGATCCATAATGATTGAACAAAAAACCCTAATAGGTATTTTTTTATAAAAACATTATTTTTCTGAAACACTATAAATAAATGTATACAATTTTAATGCAGAACTTATTATTTTCAAAATAAAGCCTGTATCCTATCATCCAAGTGGCCTTGAAAAAAAAACTCGTATTTTGCTCATGTTTGAAATTCTTGCTTATAATGTACTACCGAATGTTTCTACCAGATATAATCAAATCGGCCGGTAAATAGCGCCGCAGCAAACTTACCCCTTTTTGGGGGAAATAACCCACCAATCAAAAACTACAGACAACAAAAAGAAAACTATGATATTTTAGAACGCGTATATCAAGAGTCGTCAAGATTAGTTGAAATACGACCCTTACGCGAGTACCAACATACATACATCCGGACCGGACGCTTGGCTCGTTTCGCTCGCTTGGTCAATGATTTATCAACCTCTAAAAGTCACCTTTCCAGAGCCGATATACTAAAATGAAAATCGGTTTTTACGATTTTATTTTCTTCGATAAAAATGACTAGGTCCCATACATCCAAAAAATATAATACAACGTAGACATAATGGTAACAGTCACATACCTACATAGTCCTGATCCCACACTAGGATTCAGTTGGGAGTTCCTGATACCACAACAGACCCGGAACATGTATTTGCAGATCATACAATAATTTATCCTGCAGCGGGAATCGAGTCTGCAACCTCTCGAAAGCCGGCAACACGAGTGCTGCGCCAAAGAAATAGTAAAAAAAAACTAAAAACAATACCAAAATTAGGTGAGAAACGCTGACAAAGCGGACCGCGTAAAGTTTGTCCTTTGATGTTTAGACCCTTATTTAACGAGTGGCAAAGTAAGCAATCCTATACAATTACTTGCACGTTTATTCAGTTCAAATAAAATACTTAAAGGGTCTGGGAGAGTAGGATTTTATAATGTACCTATAGGACCGGTAAAGAAAGTTTATAAGACAATAGGGAGCAAGTTTATTGCTACAACTTGCTACAACTTCTAATGTGCATACAGCTACACTTATCTTTTTTTACATGGTTAATGAACAGGTAGAACATTTTTGTACGTTCACTCTACAGATAAAAGGTCAATGAATGACTATATATTTTTGTCAGCATAACATTGACTCCTCTATGAGGAGAAAGCCTCCAAATAAGACCAATCAGCTGCTGTATACGCTTTGAAAAGATTCGCAATATGGCGCCTTACGGGAAGACAGATTCAATGTTTTATTTTTTATTTTTTATTGAACATGATTTACAACATATGTTTCTTACATTTAGTGTTTAAAAACCTATATTAGGCTATAAGTTACCTATAAGCTATAAGTATAAGTAGTTCGAGTTATAAGTAGTAGGTAGTTAGATAAACAAATGATGCACGTTCACTCGAGCGAGTCACAGTAACAACATCTTGAGCGTGTGCTCGCGCCATCGCTCGAAATATAGGATGCTCCATTTTATGCCAAGCTGTTTAAATTGTCTAGCATATAATTTTTTAAGGTGTATTTAATAATATTTTGAGTAATTTTGTTTTTAATATCTGTAGGTATTTTATTAATAAGATGTGGGATTATGTGTTCAAATGTTCGTTTCCCGTATTCGTTCGTAATAAGTTTTTTTTATAAAGTTCACACGAATAAAACAATTCCAGTTATGTATCCTGACTAAACAAGTTCTATTTTAACATTGCGGTTGTGTAGATTAGATGCAGTGAGCTGTAGATCCTCTTATCTGCAAACTAAGTCACTGCCGTGAAGTTCCAAAAGTAAATGCGACTTATGGTATCTACAGATCTTCTTGGATAACATGTCATGCTTCTTAATATCACCGATATCATCATCAGCCAGTGCATAGCAGGACGAGACCGCCCCATAAAATGAATATGGGAATTGCTATATACGAATGTTCTGAGTAGATTGTCTGTAAAACCAATTGTATAGATATTTTACTGCACAAAGTTTTATCGGCAAGCGGAGAAAATAAAATTGTAATTCAGCTTTAACCCCATTGCACCAGACTGAGTGTCAACAAAATGTTAATGTCCAATAAAGAACGGAGTAAACAAAGCTATGGTAAAGGATCCCATTCCAGAATAACTTAAATCCTCAAAGGAATTAGAAGCAAGCTATAGAAAGTAACAGGAACATTATTTAATAGGTTTCGCAGGGGTAGGTACAGAAATGAGACACTACGCGGGAGAATGAAAATAATGGTATTGATTCTGTTGTTTATCGCACTAAACTAAAACTAAACAAAAAAATGCCAAATTTTTATTTGGAGATTCTAACGGCAATCCTAGGAGTAGTGACGTTGTCCACCTATTGTCTCCATCATTAGATCATCTCGCTCTCACCATAATATTGTACTTTAATCGGGACTTGACAGGTAGGTATGCCAAATTTCAGCAAAATCGGATATCGGTAAGTGGTCGAAAATTCTATCGCCAGATTTGCCTCATACAGGTGAAATTAAATAAAAGCTTGTAATTTTAGTCCTGTCAGACTAAGATTTAGTTTAGTCCTTTATTTAGGCAATAGCTGAATAGCAAATTTCGTTTGACAGCACTAAACTAATTTTAGTTTAGTTATAGTCTAGTTTGTGCCAAGAGAACCGACACCATTAGTCATCGTTTCTGACATCTCTAGATACACTGATCTCAAAGTAAATGCACTTTGGGTCTGTGCTCAAAAAGTGACTGAACCCAAAGAGAAACAACCCTGTCAAGTTCTATACGTCCATTGCTGCTTGATTATTGAACACATTTGAAGGACTATATAGAGCGTGAACCGGCAGTGTAGGTATCGAACTCATTTGCCGTTGAATTATTCAAAGGTGCCATAGTTAGCGTTGATAGTGTATGGAATGCTAAGTGCATTGTAGAGCTATTAGAAAGTCTTTGTCTAGATACAGCGTGATGTTCATACTCGTGCCTCCGGTACATAACATTTTAAAACTTTTTAAAAAAAAATTACCGATCTCAAATCCAGTTTGAGAAATGGAGACAGCGCCTTAGGCACCCAAACGGGTGGATGGATTTTGATGTGTGTATCAATCGTTTACACGCAGAATGTTCAAAACGCAAAACGTTCAAAAAGCAAAATGTGTTTTTTTATTCTGTTTGCAGTTTCAGAACACATTACGCAGAATGTTTAATACGCAGAATGTTCGATACGCAGTATGTTCATTACACAGAATGTTCGATATGCAGAATGTTCGATACGCAGAATGTTCATTACGCAGAATGTTCGATACGCAGAATGTTTAATACGCAGAATATTCGATGTGCAGAATGTTCGATATGCAGAATGTTCATTACGCAGAATGTTCGATATGCAGAATGTTCATTACGCAGAATGTTCGATACGTATAATGTTCATTACGCAGACTGTTCGATATGCAGAATGTTCATAACGCAGAATATTCGATGTGCAGAATGTTCGATATGCAGAATGTTCATTACGCAGAATGTTCGATACGCAGAATGTTCATTACGCAGACTGTTCGATATGCAGAATGTTCATTACGCAGAATATTCGATGTGCAGAATGTTCGATATGCAGAATGTTCATTACGCAGAATGTTCGATACGCAGAATGTTCATTACGCAGAATGTTCGATACGCAGAATATTCTATACGCAGAATGTTCGACTCGCTTAATGTCTTTGTTTCTACTACTTCTTGTTTTGTTGTTTACTAAGAATCTCTGAGCTAAGTCACGGACAGACAGACAGATGGACGGGCATGGCGAAACTAAAAGGGTTTCTTGTATTATTGACTACAGAACGCTAAGAAATGTTACAGCTCGGCTACGGCTTTATTAGCGGTTAGTATATAATCTGTAAAATGTTTTTATGTAAGAAGTATTATGAACTTGATAGAAGACACTATCCCTTAGGCGTTTAAATTTCTTAACAAACAGACATACAAACATCTGAGCATACATACATACATAGAAACACGCCTTTTCCCGAAAGGGTAGCCAGAGCCTCAAATGGGTCTCTTTTCACTGTGTGTTGCACCATCGTGGTAAATAGACGTTACAAGTGATGACCTCATTGCCGCCATTGCTTCCCACGACTGACTCTGCTAACGCTTTCTTCCAGTTATACATTCCTTAATTAAGCTAGCAGCCAGGACAAGTGTTATACCAACGAATATTACTAACAAGTCCGGGTAATCCCCTAGTCGGCTTTTATGACAGATAGGGGTATATTCTTGGGCCGGACACACCACGGCGTAAAAATGGAGCCTTATTGCACCCTTGCGGTACGGAACCCTATAATGATTCTATAAGTAAAACTTTTCAACCTTTTACTAACTTATATTGTAGGCGCCAAACTTTTGAGATGTTTGTTATAAGAAAAAAGGAAATTCTTTTTCCTTCAAATGTTTCCGTTAGATAATTACGCCTAGGTTTCCATGTGATGGCGGCCGTTATGTAACGGAGTTGCAGAGGAAATCACCATGAATGTTGTACTACTTCTTCTGAGGAAATCACTAATTTATTTGACATTGGTAGCGATTTGAAGTTGCATTCTCTAAAGCTAAAGCTAACTAAACGTACTGACATGCTTTTCTTTCTTATATAAAAAGCAAAGGACCGGGATTCTATTTTTAACTTTAGCTTTAGAGAAAATAATCACAAATCACTACCAGTATGTCTAAAATAGCGTTTATGTGCTAACTACGGGGCGGTCGTCGTATTTTCGATAACCTTGCCTTTACTTGAAACAGCTGCATTGTATTTTTGATTTTGTACATACAAAGCTTGCGTAGTTTTTATTTTATTTATAGTAGCAATAAAAAGTTTAATATCCAAATTAAATTTTACCCTGCATTTAGAGATTCTCCGTCATAAGATAGAAAATACTTTATTACACACCGTGCCGTGCCACCATAAACGTGCCGTGGTGTTTCCAGCTTACGAATAGACCCCTCCGTCTCCTCCCATTGATGTCGGAAAAGTTGACTAAGGGATTATTGACTTGTTAGTAAGATTCGTTGGTATAAGATTTGTCCTGGCTAGCTTAGTAAAGAATGTTTTATTACTGGAAGAAAGTGTTAGCCGAGTCAGTCATGGGAAGCAATGGCGGCGATGAGCTCACCACTTGTCACTTATATATTCCCACGATGGTGCAACCCACGGCGAAAAGAGGCCTGTTGAACTACCCTTCGTGGAAAATGGAGTGTACATTTAAGTATAAACGTAAAAAAAAATGTGTATTTTTGATCCCTTATTTAAATCAACATTTTCTTTAGGCTTGTGGCCCTAAACAGTAAAAATGAGTCCCAAAATATTTCCTACAGGTACCTTGGTTCAAAGGCTATATCAGCTAGGATCAACACTCAACTCAACCCTCACCCCGATTTTAAAAGCTTGGAGTGCGAAGGTTATCGCAAAATGTCTATTATGATTGAGAGCAGGATTTGCAAAGTATGTATTCTACCTTCACACACATAGTAAACAGACGTAGGCATGAAATATAGAATAGGGGGTTATATATCATGTAGACGCATTGGCATTGGGTAACTTTCTTTCATAACATAACAGCCAACAGTCACATACATAGTGGGTATCAGGAACTACGAGTACTGTACCATGGTACACAACACCTAAACTCAGAACAAATATTTGCAGATCGTAAAAAAAATAACCACAAAGGGACGATTCCCGCCGTGCGTTTTTTTTGGCAACCACATACGTCTCAGCCGGCTACGCGCCACCACGCCACCACGCCACCGAGGTCAAGGTCGGTTAGAGGTATAGTTCTGTATTATTATTTCACCATGAGTCACAAGGCCCTTTTCAGGCCCACCATATCTCAACCTAGCCACTGGCAGAGGCTAGTATTCTTGTGGTAGAGCAGCCCTAAAGCTCGGTATCGGGTTATTAGCTTTAACTATCGGTTAGGATGTATAAAACATCCGTCTAAAAGCTTTTTAAGGCCTAACCGCCCATTTTAGAGGCAAATGGACTTCTCTTAAACGTATCTTTACCAAAATCTACACAGTTTAAGACAACAACAAAAAAATATGTTAATCTTCATCATATTTGTGATGTGTGTTCACAAGTCTTTTGCCCAAAGATTCGCATGCGTGGTGACGGGATAATAGCAGAACCACCCCCTGACGCCACTCATCCAGCAAATATAATCAAAATCCGCTCAACCAATAGGATGGTTGCACACTGCGTCCGATCCGAATCCGATCCCAATCCGTGAATATACGGTCCGGAGTGGTCGTAGAACTATTTGTATGGAAGTTTACGCACTAGATTCAATTTCTGTCATCCGATTTTTGATGACAAAATCATACAAATAGTTCTACGAGCACTCCGGACCTTATTTTCTCGGATTCGGATCAGACGCAGTGTGCAGCATCCTAATGGTTGAGCGGATTTTGATGATATTTGCTGGATGAGTGGCGTCAGGGGGTGGCCCTGCTATTACCCCGTCACCACACATGCGAATCTTTGAGATTGAGCTATAGGATACTTTTACCCCGGTAAAACGCAAGCGAAGCCGCGGGTGGTCACATATATGTATATAAGTATAGATTTAAACTTACTAGGTTTTAACTTTTAGTGGATACTCGCCCTAAATAAAAGAACAGAAATGAAATATAGCAAGTTCGTGGAATTAGTCGCCGTCTCGGGCAACATCTCCACAAATGCAGTTAGGTGCAATTTCGTTAGGGTTTCCAGTAAATCCCATCGGGTAGTCTAGCTTATTTGCGACTCCGGTGCTTAGCACTTACAACAATATCTCCACTTAGTAGTTTTTCTTCGACTTGTTAGCTTTTACTTGCATTAAAGGTAACTCTAGTTTTATTTTCTTGATTCAGTTAGCATAATAATTGCTTGACATGATTTGCAGTATTTTAGAATTCAGATTAATATGAATATATATATAGTATATTTAGAGTAGATTATTTTAATCAGGTATTCAATGTTCTCGAGTGGCGACCACAAACCTTTGAAGGATCGTCTATGAAGGATGGACCTAAGACATTATAAAGGTCACAGGAAGTCGGAGTCAAGGCCTTCTATGAGGGAGGCCTATGTCTAGCAGTGGACGTTTAAAGGCTGATCATGATAATGATTCGTTGGTATAAGATTTGTCCTGGCTGGTAGCTTATTATGGAATGTGTTATTACTGGAAGAAAGCGTTAGCTGAGTCAGTCGTGGGAAGCAATGGCGGCGATGAGCTCACCACTTGTCACGTCTATATTCCACGATGGTGCAACCCACTGTGAAAAGAGGCCTATTTTGGCTCTGCCTACCCCTTCGGGGAAAAAGTCGTGTGTCTATGTATGTATGTAATGATTAAATTATTTGATAAGAGTTTTTAAAAAATGCCTTTGGTCGCGTTTTGCCGCTGAATGTCTAACGATAAATAATCTAAGTAACGAAAAACTTATCTTAAATCAAAATGCTAAGACGATAGTTGAATATATAAGATACAAGTAGCGTCCCGCGGTTTCACCCGCGTAAGTCTCGATCCCGTGGGAATATCGGGATAAAAATGTGCCTATGTGTTATTCCGGGAGCTCAGTTATCTCCATTTCAAATTTCATCCAAATCCGTCTAGCCGTTTCAGCGTGAAAAAGTAACAAACACACACACTAACACACTCACAAACTTTCGCATTTGTAATATTAGTGTGATACCTTTGTTATATCAAATTAAATAACTACAAAAATTATATTCTTTTAACAGTCATTTATTGAATTTGCTGTCTTATTAAGAAAGTCAAGAACAATCAGAGAATTCTAATTCAATCATCGAAACCTCGGTAATCCGATTTTCTCGGGTATCATCGAATTGATAATTGATATTAAGGGGAGGTATTATTACTAACAGTTCTTTTAACATGGAAGATTAGAATCGGCCATCTTTGTATCAGAAGAAAGCATGGTATAAAAATAATAAATGTTCCGTATTCCGTTATCTTTTCCATTCAGGAAACCGACATAATATACCATAGAATTTATCTTATGAATGATGTTTTTCAATGAAGGCAAACAATTTATCAAGAACTACGAAAAACCATATAAAAAATCGCAAGGCAAAGTAATTACCTAGTTTTTTGAAGATTTATTTGGATACAATTTTCATGGGACCACATTTTTAATGTTGTACGATATTTGCTCGATGTTAGCTACACAGCAAAGTTAAAAGTTATTTAAATCGGACTAGCCATCACAGCGTAATCGGTGTATGGTAGATACATCCTACTACAGGTCTAGTCAGTCCCTGAGGCATGGGAGCGGTACGGGACGAGTGTTTTCGTATCAAAAATTATCAGATGACATGTGACATAATGTGACGAAAACCTACTTTGGTCGAAGACGAAAACACCCTTCCCGTCCCGCTCCCATACCTCAGGGACTGACAGTTAAGTGCTAGACCTGTACTTTTTTTTTAAAACAATTATAGACCTTTCTTTGACCACGATCTCACCTGTTGGTAAGTGACGATGCGGCCGAAGATGGAGCACAAAGGTCTAGAAGGCACCTATTCACTCTAGCCTTGAAGAGACCCAGATTATAGTTTTCAGGAAAGACAGACGACTGTAGTGTATTCCACTCCTTAGCAGTTCTCGTTATAAAGGTAGAACTGAAACGTTTAGCTTTTGTATAGGTACGTACTTTATGTAAGTTTTTTGTCTGTTATTTTGTGTACAATAAATATTCAGTATATAAAAAAGCTTCGTCGTAGTTGTCTGATTGACTATCTGACTGTCAACGCACAGCCTAAACCGTAGGTCCTAGACACCTGAAAAGAGCGTTCCATTTGTGGTGTAAAGGTGAAAAAAGTTAAAGAAAATATTGATAAAGGAGTGTCCGAGATTCTGATTCACCCCTCATTGAAGTTTGTATGGAATAAACTCCACATTCTAGTTTTAATACTATAAATGCGAACGCTAAGGGTGGAACCCATTTTGATCAAGGCCTAGATTGTCACAAAGGCTACTTTTAAACTGGTACCATGTAAGAAAAGCTGCTAGCAAAAGCAAGTAGCATTCTAAAAAACATAGCAGACGACTTAGATGTTTACAAATACAAGTAACAACCGCTTTATGCCAGTTTTTCTACGAATCGTAGCTTTTTATTATTTTACTGGAATTCCTCAAGTGAAACAAATGACAAGGACATGAGAGCCATTTGAGCCGAAATTCTGAGTCGACGGGCGCTGGAAACTTGCCACATACCTTCTCACAATGCTCGGAATGGAGGTTGAAATGTATGTGTAGGTACCTATGTATCCCAAACAACTATGTTGTATTAATACAAGAAGTTACATCATCGTCATCAGCAGTCTTTAAACTTCCACTGGACGAGGCCTTGTCCATAAAATACAATGGAGGGATTTGCGATAAATTAGCACGCTTGACAGGCGCATAGGTGATCGCATTCATGTTAAGTACTCAGATGGATGCTGCTGCTCATCCCCTGGTGGTAATCCCACGACATCCACGGGAGGAGTAGCAGGAGTCCTATTCTTAGGCTGAGACCAATACGATGGCTGTTTGGGGTGTTAAAAAGGTGTTGGATTTATGCCTTTGTCCGAAGTTTTTACACCTGGTACACTTGTTGACTTGTTTACATTGGGCCTGTATTACACGGGCACGAGATAACAGCTATTTGCTAAGCCCAGTGATATTGTCAATTTGCCAGTGTTACAGTAAATATTGAAACAAATAATTTTAAATCGAAATTGATGTGACTTTTGAAAAATACATCATCCAGACGACCTTTGATTGTTATGACTCCAGATGGCTTACCACAGGTTTGTAATTTATTACAATTCGGAGTAATGGAAAACGTCTCTCTAGTCGAAATATGGTAATTTGTATGGAGTCACCGATGCCCCTAGCAGACAAGTTGCAAACTTATTTGCTAGTATTTGTTTCTTTGGTTATACCGACTACGAAAATCGACTCGGAAATCGACTCACTGCGATCGTTTCTTGAGCCACAGTGACGTCATCGGCTTACATGCATAAAACAACATCACGAGCTGATAACCTGTCCTCTGTTTAAGACGCTATGTTAAAATTTTGGTGTTGTTTCGTTACATGCTCACTCACAATCAGTAAAGGTTACAAACTTGATGTTAATACAGTAATTACTTGAGTATGTAATCTTAATAAATTATAGACTAGAAACACGATTCGTGAAACTTTTCTCGACTGCTTTATTTTTTGAAATTGGCTTTTCTAAAGCCCTTTTTAGGTCCCTCCTTCAACTAGAGAAAGTATTAAGCATTTTTAAAATATTTTTTAATATTATTCAGTAGGTAATCACGTTACTTAGATTAATTATAGATCATTTATTTTTATATTTGCTGCTTTAGAAGCTAAACGAAGTTTTATCATTTGTCGCTCACGTCAGTTACTTCCGAGTGGCAAAAATCTATACCTCACCTCTTCCCGGGTTCAAGTGAGCAATAGCGCTATCACTGTCTTACAGCTATTGTTTTCTTGCTAGACTCCGCCCATTCGGTATTTTGACATATCGCCTTAAAGTCTGTATTCAAAAAAAACAATAGTAAGCTATTGTTTTTTTTGAATACAGACTTAGAATACTTAGCTGGCAACCTTTGACGAGGTAGACATTATGAAAACATTCTACCAACTTAATTGCTTTTACCGGAATTTGTGTAAAATCTCCTTGTCCTAGGTTAAATGCATTTGTTATACTGAATATCGTGGCAGTATCTCTGGAATTTGCCGTGACGTTTTAACATAAGAATATACTCCTCCTCTCCTCCCGTTGATGTCGTAAAAGTCGACTAAGGGATTACATCAGGGAATGGGCACCGAACCGGCACCGGCGTGACATCGTTGTGACAAATTATGTAAGTCAGACCATGTCCGCTATTACGACCCTTATAAAAATGGAGGCCATTATTGAAATCTCGAGGATTTGAGAATATTCATCTGATTAATTCAATTTAGTTGGGTTCGATTCCCGCCTCGGTACAAATATTTGTGCGATCGCAGATATTTTTTCAGGGTGTTATGGGTATTTTCTATGTATAATAAAAAATATCTATCTATTTATGTATTGTATTAAGCATATCAGTTATCTCGTACCCATAACACATGCTCTGCTTACCTTGGGGCTAGATAATGTTGTGTGAACTGTGTCCAGCATTATTTATTAATTTATTTATTAATTAATTACTTTCGGTGACGTTAGTCGGCAATATTATTAACAATTGAGGCCGTAGTACCTACTATTTGCGTTTAATTAATAACAATCGATCGATTCACAGTAGCCCGTTATCTATTAGCCATCGAAGCGCAAATAGCGGCGAACTGTCAATAATGTCTACCTTTGATATAGCATAGTAGTGTTACTATGCTGGTAGCAGCTACTCGAGCAGCCTGGCAGGTAGTGTAATTGTAATGTCTACCTTTGATATAGCATAGTAATGTTACTATGCTGGTAGCAGCTACTCGAGCAGCCTGGCAGGTAGTGTAATTGTAATGTCTACCTTTGATATAGCATAGTAATGTTACTATGCTGGTAGCAGCTACTCGAGCAGCCTGGCAGGTAGTGTAATTGTAATGTCTACCTTTGATATAGCATAGTAATGTTACTATGCTGGTAGCAGCTACTCGAGCAGCCTGGCAGGTAGTGTAATTGTAATGTCTACCTTTGATATAGCATAGTAATGTTACTATGCTGGTAGCAGCTACTCGAGCAGCCTGGCAGGTAGTGTAATTGTAATGTCTACCTTTGATATAGCATAGTAGTGTTACTATGCTGGTAGCAGCTACTCGAGCAGCCTGGCAGGTAGTGTAATTGTAATGTCTACCTTTGATATAGCATAGTAATGTTACTATGCTGGTAGCAGCTACTCGAGCAGCCTGGCAGGTAGTGTAATTGTAATGTCTACCTTTGATATAGCATAGTAATGTTACTATGCTGGTAGCAGCTACTCGAGCAGCCTGGCAGGTAGTGTAATTGTAATGTCTACCTTTGATATAGCATAGTAGTGTTACTATGCTGGTAGCAGCTACTCGAGCAGCCTGGCAGGTAGTGTAATTGTAATGTCTACCTTTGATATAGCATAGTAGTGTTACTATGCTGGTAGCAGCTACTCGAGCAGCCTGGCAGGTAGTGTAATTGTAATGTCTACCTTTGATATAGCATAGTAGTGTTACTATGCTGGTAGCAGCTACTCGAGCAGCCTGGCAGGTAGTGTAATTGTAATGTCTACCTTTGATATAGCATAGTAGTGTTACTATGCTGGTAGCAGCTACTCGAGCAGCCTGGCAGGTAGTGTAATTGTAATGTCTACCTTTGATATAGCATAGTAGTGTTACTATGCTGGTAGCAGCTACTAGCATAGTAGTGTTACTATGCTGGTAGCAGCTACTCGAGCAGCCTGGCAGGTAGTGTAATTGTAATGTCTACCTTTGATATAGCATAGTAGTGTTACTATGCTGGTAGCAGCTACTCGAGCAGCCTGGCAGGTAGTGTAATTGTAATGTCTACCTTTGATATAGCATAGTAATGTTACTATGCTGGTAGCAGCTACTCGAGCAGCCTGGCAGGTAGTGTAATTGTAATGTCTACCTTTGATATAGCATAGTAGTGTTACTATGCTGGTAGCAGCTACTCGAGCAGCCTGGCAGGTAGTGTAATTGTAATGTCTACCTTTGATATAGCATAGTAATGTTACTATGCTGGTAGCAGCTACTCGAGCAGCCTGGCAGGTAGTGTAATTGTAATGTCTACCTTTGATATAGCATAGTAATGTTACTATGCTGGTAGCAGCTACTCGAGCAGCCTGGCAGGTAGTGTAATTGTAATGTCTACCTTTGATATAGCATAGTAATGTTACTATGCTGGTAGCAGCTACTCGAGCAGCCTGGCAGGTAGTGTAATTGTAATGTCTACCTTTGATATAGCATAGTAATGTTACTATGCTGGTAGCAGCTACTCGAGCAGCCTGGCAGGTAGTGTAATTGTAATGTCTACCTTTGATATAGCATAGTAGTGTTACTATGCTGGTAGCAGCTACTCGAGCAGCCTGGCAGGTAGTGTAATTGTAATGTCTACCTTTGATATAGCATAGTAATGTTACTATGCTGGTAGCAGCTACTCGAGCAGCCTGGCAGGTAGTGTAATTGTAATGTCTACCTTTGATATAGCATAGTAATGTTACTATGCTGGTAGCAGCTACTCGAGCAGCCTGGCAGGTAGTGTAATTGTAATGTCTACCTTTGATATAGCATAGTAGTGTTACTATGCTGGTAGCAGCTACTCGAGCAGCCTGGCAGGTAGTGTAATTGTAATGTCTACCTTTGATATAGCATAGTAGTGTTACTATGCTGGTAGCAGCTACTCGAGCAGCCTGGCAGGTAGTGTAATTGTAATGTCTACCTTTGATATAGCATAGTAGTGTTACTATGCTGGTAGCAGCTACTCGAGCAGCCTGGCAGGTAGTGTAATTGTAATGTCTACCTTTGATATAGCATAGTAGTGTTACTATGCTGGTAGCAGCTACTCGAGCAGCCTGGCAGGTAGTGTAATTGTAATGTCTACCTTTGATATAGCATAGTAGTGTTACTATGCTGGTAGCAGCTACTAGCATAGTAGTGTTACTATGCTGGTAGCAGCTACTCGAGCAGCCTGGCAGGTAGTGTAATTGTAATGTCTACCTTTGATATAGCATAGTAGTGTTACTATGCTGGTAGCAGCTACTCGAGCAGCCTGGCAGGTAGTGTAATTGTAATGTCTACCTTTGATATAGCATAGTAATGTTACTATGCTGGTAGCAGCTACTCGAGCAGCCTGGCAGGTAGTGTAATTGTAATGTCTACCTTTGATATAGCATAGTAGTGTTACTATGCTGGTAGCAGCTACTCGAGCAGCCTGGCAGGTAGTGTAATTGTAATGTCTACCTTTGATATAGCATAGTAATGTTACTATGCTGGTAGCAGCTACTCGAGCAGCCTGGCAGGTAGTGTAATTGTAATGTCTACCTTTGATATAGCATAGTAATGTTACTATGCTGGTAGCAGCTACTCGAGCAGCCTGGCAGGTAGTGTAATTGTAATGTCTACCTTTGATATAGCATAGTAGTGTTACTATGCTGGTAGCAGCTACTCGAGCAGCCTGGCAGGTAGTGTAATTGTAATGTCTACCTTTGATATAGCATAGTAGTGTTACTATGCTGGTAGCAGCTACTCGAGCAGCCTGGCAGGTAGTGTAATTGTAATGTCTACCTTTGATATAGCATAGTAGTGTTACTATGCTGGTAGCAGCTACTCGAGCAGCCTGGCAGGTAGTGTAATTGTAATGTCTACCTTTGATATAGCATAGTAATGTTACTATGCTGGTAGCAGCTACTCGAGCAGCCTGGCAGGTAGTGTAATTGTAATGTCTACCTTTGATATAGCATAGTAGTGTTACTATGCTGGTAGCAGCTACTCGAGCAGCCTGGCAGGTAGTGTAATTGTAATGTCTACCTTTGATATAGCATAGTAGTGTTACTATGCTGGTAGCAGCTACTCGAGCAGCCTGGCAGGTAGTGTAATTGTAATGTCTACCTTTGATATAGCATAGTAGTGTTACTATGCTGGTAGCAGCTACTCGAGCAGCCTGGCAGGTAGTGTAATTGTAATGTCTACCTTTGATATAGCATAGTAGTGTTACTATGCTGGTAGCAGCTACTCGAGCAGCCTGGCAGGTAGTGTAATTGTAATGTCTACCTTTGATATAGCATAGTAGTGTTACTATGCTGGTAGCAGCTACTCGAGCAGCCTGGCAGGTAGTGTAATTGTAATGTCTACCTTTGATATAGCATAGTAGTGTTACTATGCTGGTAGCAGCTACTAGCATAGTAGTGTTACTATGCTGGTAGCAGCTACTCGAGCAGCCTGGCAGGTAGTGTAATTGTAATGTCTACCTTTGATATAGCATAGTAGTGTTACTATGCTGGTAGCAGCTACTCGAGCAGCCTGGCAGGTAGTGTAATTGTAATGTCTACCTTTGATATAGCATAGTAGTGTTACTATGCTGGTAGCAGCTACTCGAGCAGCCTGGCAGGTAGTGTAATTGTAATGTCCACCTTTGATATAGCATAGTAGTGTTACTATGCTGGTAGCAGCTACTCGAGCAGCCTGGCAGGTAGTGTAATTGTAATGTCTACCTTTGATATAGCATAGTAGTGTTACTATGCTGGTAGCAGCTACTCGAGCAGCCTGGCAGGTAGTGTAATTGTAATGTCTACCTTTGATATAGCATAGTAGTGTTACTATGCTGGTAGCAGCTACTCGAGCAGCCTGGCAGGTAAAGTAATTGTAATGTCTACCTTTGATATAGCATAGTAGTGTTACTATGCTGGTAGCAGCTACTCGAGCAGCCTGGCAGGTAGTGTAATTGTAATGTCTACCTTTGATATAGCATAGTAGTGTTACTATGCTGGTAGCAGCTACTAGCATAGTAGTGTTACTATGCTGGTAGCAGCTACTCGAGCAGCCTGGCAGGTAGTGTAATTGTAATGTCTACCTTTGATATAGCATAGTAGTGTTACTATGCTGGTAGCAGCTACTCGAGCAGCCTGGCAGATAGTGTAATTGTAATGTCTACCTTTGATATAGCATAGTAGTGTTACTATGCTGGTAGCAGCTACTCGAGCAGCCTGGCAGGTAGTGTAATTGTAATGTCTACCTTTGATATAGCATAGCAGTGTTACTATGCTGGTAGCAGCTACTCGAGCAGCCTGGCAGGTAGTGTAATTGTAATGTCTACCTTTGATATAGCATAGTAGTGTTACTATGCTGGTAGCAGCTACTCGAGCAGCCTGGCAGGTAGTGTAATTGTAATGTCTACCTTTGATATAGCATAGTAGTGTTACTATGCTGGTAGCAGCTACTCGAGCAGCCTGGCAGGTAGTGTAATTGTAATGTCTACCTTTGATATAGCATAGTAGTGTTACTATGCTGGTAGCAGCTACTCGAGCAGCCTGGCAGGTAGTGTAATTGTAATGTCTACCTTTGATATAGCATAGTAGTGTTACTATGCTGGTAGCAGCTACTCGAGCAGCCTGGCAGGTAGTGTAATTGTAATGTCTACCTTTGATATAGCATAGTAGTGTTACTATGCTGGTAGCAGCTACTCGAGCAGCCTGGCAGATAGTGTAATTGTCTGGATTTCGCACCAGTTATTTCGATTGATCGCACTAGTGAGCAAGCTGACCTAATGTCTCAGTTCTTCTACTTCTTCCGTGTCGATGTAGACTAAACCTCTTTTAACCCATCTACGGCAAAGCCAAAAGGAAGTATGTATGTTTGTATTTACGCATGCTCCATCGTAGCTCCTAAACTAATCATCCTATTTTGAAGAATGGGGAATGAATCGATATGTTATTATGGTCCGGGTGACTTTTTTAATAAGTAGATGGCCCGATGATAAGCGGTAACCTCTGCCTTTAACAATGCATTATCACATAGGTCAGATCCTCCTAGGACGCACCCTATGCGGCATTGCACTGGTCCCGCCCCCTGAGACATAGAGATGAAAAGTCTCATCTGCCTGTAATTTCACCGGCACCCATACCTTGAAAGGTACACAGCAGTGCGAGCACTACAGCTTTGCGTCCAAAATAGATATGGTAGTACTTCCCCGGGCGAACTCTTTTGCTTGTTCGGTCATTTAGCTCGTACGAGTATATACTCCTCTATGAGTTCGAGTATAAAGATAAATTATTGCTTACTCTATATTTTGTTGGATTATTTATAAAGCCAAAACAAACCAAAGTTCATGTCGTTTCGTGAGAATATTTCCTGTATGTACATTTTGTATGTTTGCTAAGATAAATTTACATTATTTTTAGATCTACATTTTGTTGGATAATGGCTTACATATAATTTAATCACATAAATAGCCTAATATTCATGTAAATATTCATATATTCGTAAGAGTCTGGATAAAGTGATTTGCATGTTTGCTAAGCTAAAATTCCAGTATTTAAGAAACTGCAGAGTGCAGTTTTAAGACTTTTGCACAATGAGTTTTTTTATACTACTTGGAATGACAGATCAAGAAGATGGCCCACCTGATGTTAAGTGGTACCCTCTGCCTATGAACAGTGCATTACCTCAGGTCACGTCCACCTAGGACGCACCCTATGTGGCATTCCACTGCGCCCGCCACCCTGAAACATAAACAACTGAATGTTTGAAATGTAAGTACTGGTGGTACCTGGCCTAACTTTAACGATCAATCACATTGGGAAACTTGAAACGAATAATCGTAGAATATGGGAATTAATTTTACCGATAAATTTATTTGAAAACACTAAATTATCAAGCAAACATAATGGAAAATATTCTTCAATACATCAGGATATTAATGCTAAAGGTGTGATTCAGAGATTTTTTTTAAAATTAGCTAAGGCTTAAAATACAATACCTAATCAAGCTAAAATTTGATTAAAGCTTGATTAGGTATTGTATTTTAAGCCTTAGCTAATTTTAAAAAAATCTCTGAATCACACCTTTAGCATTAATATCCTGATGTATTGAAGAATATTTTCCATTATGTTTGCTTGATAATTTAGTGTTTTCAAATAAATTTATCGGTAAAATTAATTCCCATATTCTACGATTATTCGTTTCAAGTTTCCCAATGTGATTGATCGTTAAAGTTAGGCCAGGTACCACCAGTACTTACATTTCAAACATTCAGTTTAATTACTTTTCACCGATAGCTATACAAGGAAAATTTGAAACTTTCGCTAATGAATCGTTTTCGTCAAGTTGAGTATTTGAGTAATTTTCATAAGTGCTAAGATTTTACGATGTTATAATACGCAACCTGAGCGCCGCGCATTTGCCGATGCTGTGAAGCTAGCCATCGCTAAAAAAAATATAATGGCTAACTTCACGGCTGCCAAGATTAATCGTGCTTACTGTACCCTAATGTTTAAAAAGACGCGCAAGTCCTTTAAATTCTACTTCTGAAACATTCAGCGAATTAATTAAGATATTGAATAGCTGAAATTATGGGTACAAAAAAGGATGTTAATGAGAAAAACTGGGTTCAATATAAGACGGCCATTAGTCTACGCTAATTGCTGAGCCTGGTATTCCAAAATTCCTCCGGAGATCTCATTTGTCGAGGCGCTACAAGGCTGGCATTTCAACGAGTATTTTACAACACCTATTACGGGCACCTCCCATGTCGAGATCTTACAGCGATTTAGTGCAAAACAATTCTACTTAATGTGCTTGGAGTCTTCGACCAAAGTAAAATAAATGGACTGGCCTTACCCATACAAAACGTCCGTGAAAAATAAGACAATTCGGATTTAGGGTACGGTCAACAAATAAACTATCTATCTATCTATCCAGCCACTGCTGAGTAAAGGCCTCTTCTCTATAGCGCCACTCCTGGCGGTCTTGTAAATAAACTAGGTGAAATTAAATTATTGAACTTCTTAAAAACTGTATTTTTTTAATACTTAATACCTTAACAGATGCAATGTGTTTTCTAAAGTTATTTCAGTAGGTTTATAGTACAAAAAATCGCCGAAAAAAATGCAATTATTGAATGAAGCTTTTACAAAAATACATGGTTCCCTTCTGTTTTATGTAGTTACGTATCTATTTTTCAGCTCTCAAACATACACAATATAAATCAATAGAAAAGCAAGTCCACCTAAGGTCTTCAGCTCAATCAATTTGTGAAAAATATATTTTTCATCACTCAATAAACTAAGAAAATATCATAAAAATCGTACGGAAACATAAATGTATAAAAATTCCAGTATTTAAGAAACTGCAGAGTGCAGTTTTAAGACTTTTGCACAATGAGTTTTTTTATACTACTTGGAATGACAGATCAAGAAGATGGCCCACCTGATGTTAAGTGGTACCCTCTGCCTATGAACAGTGCATTACCTCAGGTCACGTCCACCTAGGACGCACCCTATGTGGCATTCCACTGCGCCCGCCACCCTGAAACATAAAGATGAAAAGTCCCATGTGGCCGTAATTTAATCGGCACCCTTACCCTTCAAACCGGAACACAGCAATGCGAGCACTACTGCTTTGCGGCAGAAACAGGTATGGTGGTAGTACTTCCCCGGACGAACTCTTTCACAAAAAAGCTCTACTACTACTAACCGTTTTTTGGCGTATAAAATTCATTGTGTAGAAAATTATCAGAGCAAATACGGGAAAATGTATTCCACTTCCAAAAGTCGTCTGTTCTTGCTCGTCTTATGACTTCTATCCATTTTTGTTTACCTTAGATTTCTTTTGGAAAGCTATAAGGTTAATTAACATGCCATTACATATTATATGCAATTACCTAAAGCGACGTGCTTAGCAATGTTTTGACGTAAATAATGCAAATTACAATTCTAAATCAATACGATACCCATCGATAGGCATCAGTTTTTTTTGCAGTCTGTACCGGACCATCCGTCATGCGTGAAGTCTTGTCAAATATTTCGTCGCTGTAGTTGGAAAACTAAATAACTAATAACAACAACAAAACCAAAATCGCGAGAAAAAAGCGATTTACTGTTTTATTGCGTCAAAAATGGCAATAACTTTTTTATCGTAACTAATTTTGCAGTCCGTGTTTTGATATGTTATAGATTGGTACTGTATCTATTTTTGAATTTAATTATAATACATTTTAGTTCTTTTGATTAAGAGAAAAAAATAAAAAAACGACTATGTATTTTTCCCTCGCCAAAGTTTTGAATAATTGATGCAGTTATTTATTTTTGCATGTCAATTGTTTAGTTTTCCTTCGTCAATGATCTCCACTAAGGTTCAAAAAGCTAATGATAAGTGCCATTATTTATTTATTTATTTATCATACAAACTGATCTAAATATATTTTGGTTAGTAGTATCTTAAAACCTATGTTAGGTTTGTCTAAATACTAGGTTCTCTTACAATACAACACACGAGCGATAACAAATGACATGGAATATTTTACAACTACTACTTCCTTTTAATTTTCCCATAATAGTGAAATCATGAAATGATCTATTATTTACTTATTTGAATATGACAATCCTATCCATGGGTATAGATTTAAATAATATTAAAATACATTTTAAAATAAAACCAACTTATAATAAATAAATAAATAAATAAATATTTCTGGACAGTTCACACAACATTATCTAGCCCCAAGCTAAGCAGAGCTTGTGTTATGGGTACTAGACAACTGATACACTTAATACAATATTAACATAGATAGATATTTTTTATTATTCATAGAAAATACCCAGAACACCCTGAACAAATATCTGCGGATCGCACAAGTATTTGTTCCGAGGCGGGAATCGAACCCGCAACCTCCTGCGTCGCAGGCGAACGTTCGCCCGCCGCGCCACAGAGGTCGTCTTCATAATCATTTCTTTTTATCAAGACTGTATATTAGAAAATTACTGAAACACCTACATTATTTTAGCAGACTTATAAATTCAAAGTAAGTGACATAACAAACTTATCATACGACTAATGCTTATAAAATCAACAAAATGAAATCAATTTGTGGAACACAATAATTGTAAGTATCAAAAAGAAAAAGGTATGTCGACTAAAATTAAAACTATCTACGAGTATAAACTTGTGTCTGTTAACTTTCATTCAGAGTGGGGAACATTGAGATAATGTCCTGGGGCGTAGTCCTCCTTGTCGCTCGTCCTCTAGAGCAAGACGTGTCCATCGACATGTATGGGGCCATCATAACCATGCAATAAAGTCGATTTCGCAAAATGTGTTACTTATGTAGTTTTCCTACTACACGACGATTTATAAGTTTTTTATCAATTGATGAAAATTATATTACAAAACCTTTACTTACGAATGAAATGCGATAACTGAAGCTTTATTTGTATTTCTTGTGTTGTTTGCACTTGCAGAAAAGCAAAGGAAGGCATTGTATCACCAAGGTATCTAATTTTGGTATTTTTCAGCATAGCTGTCACTCGTTGCCGTGACAAAGACTGACTGAAGCGAAGTGTACTAGCTAGGTCTGTTTAGAAGCTTCAAAACTATCGTTCCCTAAGGCCCGTCCATTCATTTTATTTACGTCGATGCTTGGAGTAGGAAAGTGACCGAGATGTGACTAAAAAGATACTTCGTAAATAATTAAATAACTCGAATGTTGTTCAATAACGCTGTTCATTAAACCCCAGACAGAAATCATCTTTATTATAGTCTCAGTCAACACAGACTCGCAATTTTATTTTCTACGAAAACTGAATAGTTTTTGACTAAAGAGATGCGATTTGAATTATTTGGGGAATCAATTTTTTTTTTTTTTTTTTTTTACCTAAAATAGGCTTGCTTTTGGCTACATCTCACCTGATGGGAAGCGACGATGAGGCCTATTTAAGCACGCTCGCCTAGAAGATGCCCACTAATATCATAAACGGCCAAGTTGGTTTAAATATTTGCTACTCAATCAGGCCGAAACTATTTTGTTCGAATTTGGTACACCGATAGATTAACCTGGAGTGAGGTATAGTCTAAGTTTTATCCTGGTAAAATGCGGCAGCGGGCGAACACTAGTTTCAAATAAAAACTAGGCAAGTGCGTGTTGGACAGCGCATAATATAGGGTTCCGTAGTAATCGTTTTCTTTATTTAAAAAGTTTCCATCACGGTATACCCGAAACATTTATGGTTAGAGTTACCAAAAACTTGGGATTAAAAGTTTCATGGATAGTTTAGAAGTTACTGGTGCGGTATACAATCACTCCCACTTATAGTACAGGCAAATTAGCAAAAAGTGTGGCCCTAAGTCGAGTAGTCGTGGATTCTTATGGAATCGATAGATGACACGAATAGAAGATTATCCCAGGTTTGCACCGTTTCTGGCGCATACGGAAGGCTTTTAAATATTAGGTACAAACTTTGAAAAATTGTAACTTTTGAATAAACAAAAAAGTGTTAAGTGCAAGTTCAATTACCTAAAGAGACATTCTTAATGCGTTATGAATTTTAATTAAAACTACGTGCATAGTGGGAAACACTGTGAATTTGTTTTTTTTAGTTTGCGGCTCGGGGGAAATTTATGTACTCGGTGCAAACTTATACAAGGTTTCTATAAGTATTATAAGCACTATATTAGTTTTGCACACCTCAGCGAATTACGGAACATAGTTTTTTTTCTTTTTTTGTAAATTGTACTTCGGGGGAAACTTATGTAGTCGTGCAAATTTTATTATGGTATATACTATCAGTTTACCACATTCGCACGTAAAAAAAACAACAAATTTCGTACCGGAAGTACTTCTTAATAATAGATCTCTATAAGAAATCAACGGCGTGGGTGGGGTGCAGATTCATACCAAAATGTAGGCCGTATTCATCCCACGAATAATAAAATTGTATATTTGTCCGTATTAATCGCAAAATGTAGTCCGGATTCATACAACGCCACGGCCTTTAACAATGGATATTAGTACGGTCAGACAGAAAAATGCAAGATCCTTACTATCATTTTCATATATTTTATATATTAATAATTGGCGTTCGTATGTATGTATGTTTGCCCGAAGATAACTTGCGAACTGTTGATATATTATTTATAAAACTAGTATTTTTTATACAATTTGGTAGATGGGTATATAGTATTTGAACTACAATTAAGTATTAAGCTTATTTACAACAACAAAAACAGGCCTCTACCTCAACGAATCGAGTCACAATAGCCAAAAAAGTGTAAGAGCTCCGATTGTCTTAAAAACACATAACTTGAAAACTACTAAAAATCGCGGAACATACATAGGGGTGATTCGGGTACCTCTGGGGGTAACCTTTCTTTGGATTTCGGCTTGACACTACTTTTTGGGACACACTGTATATATTATTACTTTGTTGATTGATTATTTTATACCGACAATTTTATGAAATAAATATATGTTCCATAATAACATATTTTTTAGCTGACGTTACTTTCACTCGTTTTAGATGTAGGTATTTGTAGGTGGGTTAAATACGGACTCTAAAATGAAATAAATATTAATGGTATGAATCCGGAATAATTATTATTACTTTCAGCTCGTGGGATGATTTTCTGGGATCAATACGGGTGCACCCCGCGGTCGGGGGCCAGTGTAAGCAGTGCAGCGCCACAGTATATATATTAGTTACTTAGCACCGCACTGAACTTACATAAATAATACTTAAAAAATGCATGTTCCGTATATAAATTCCAGTATTAAATGGCCGGCGAATGTAGTACTAATCAAATGAATAAGTTTAAGTGAAATTCCAGAATTGCCTGAAATATCCCCGAAGAAGAGCGACAATAAAATATGGAAAAATTGACTTCCGTGTGAGGTATCCAGGTGCAAACCTGGTAATTTATTTGGCCCATTTTTCTGGTAATTCTGTCAATTTGCACCGACTACTTCAATTTCGCCCGAGCCGCAATACTCAAAAAACGATTTTCCGTAAGTCGGATTAAAAAAATACTTGGTGCAAATGTGGATCATAACGGTCTTAAGTGTATGCCAAGTTGCACCGACTACATCTATTTTCCCCATTAAGTTACAGGTATTATAAGGTTTTCACCCTATTTCACCCTGTTCCGGGGGGGTGAAATTGCTGAAAGTTATATTAGAGGTGATTTTCAAGCAAAACAAAACCATTAGAAAAGGTTTTGTGACTACATCTAATTATTTCCATACTTTTGCTAAAAATCACCTAATTTGCCTGTACTATTATAAATTCTAGACCAAAGGACTAAGAAAATAAGGGTTGATGATTTCGAGTAACTTGACATAACATTTTTGCAAGGTATACGTGGTGGGCGCTAGTGTCTATGCACAAGAATAAAAAACTATAGTTCTTGTTCGACGACCTCTGTGGCGCGGCTGGCGATGGTTCGCCTGCGACGCAGGAGGTTGCGGGTTCGATTTCCGCCTCGGAACAAATATTTGTGCGTTCTGCAGATATTTGTTCAGGGTGTTCTGGGTGTTTTCTATGTATAATAAAAAATATCTATCTATTTAATGTATTATATTAAGTATATCAGTTATCTAGTACCCATAACACAAGCTCTGGCTTAGCTTGGGGCTAGATAATGTTGTGTGAACTTGTCCAGCATTATTTATTTATTTATTTGTATAATGGCCGCGGGACTGCTATTGTCGCATGCAAGCCATCTCTTGAAGTAGGTATCTACCTAGATTACACAAGAAAAACAGGAGCATAAATTCCTCAGCATCTCATTTACTCGTTAGGAGACGCTACGACCTTGGCATTTCAAGGCACTCTTCATTTAATAACAGGTGATGGAAAGTTTATTAAATTAATATTTTTAGAGGAAGCTTTACTCATTTACTTTACATTAACTTTTTGTAATAAAATTGAACATCTAAGTATACTAGGGAACAATTACTTTGATTGTCACTTGAGCCACAGATAATGTAATGTTCTTAAGCTGAGATGGAGAGAGACAACTGCAAAATTCCATCACTATCTAGCGCAGTAAAGTTCAGGTAAGTTAGAAAGTGACAGAATAGCGATCGCGCAAAAAGTAAACGAAAATAACGAACGAACGATTCAAACAAATATTTGCTGTATCGTCGAAAATATAAATCTACTATGCCCTCTAAAATCATATTATTTGTTACTCCTATTAATTATATTAAATGTGCGTTGATAAGTTATAGAGATATTTACGTTTTAAGCGAATTAAAGAGGTTCACAATTTTTTTATCGGGAAAATTTATCGAAATCGTGGTTTGGGGTCTATCGTGCCCTTGGAAATATAATGAAGATTAACACATATGTTGTCATAAACTGTGTAGATTTTGCTACATTCGATTAAACCAAATGCACCAAAGCCTTTTATTTAAGTAGGCAATTTATCGATTAACCTTTCCCTCTTGTAGTAATAATGCTTCAAAGGAAAATGTACTTCCCACTCGAGTACATTTACGGTGACTTTGAATGGCAACATTTGACTCATGACAGCCTCTTATGCACGAATTATTTTACGCAACGGTCACGCTGTGACGAACAGTGCTAATTTTATCACACCCTCAAGCGTAGCGTGTGCTTTATTATGAACTTTTGCTGATTCTCTTTACGTCTAAGCTTTGACTGCCTACCTAAGGTTTTTACATTGGTTTTCTTTTTCTTTGAATCATCTTCTCCTTTTTCTCGAGGCATCACACAGGCTCATCAAGGATCAACAAACTGTCTTTGTTGCCTGATTCTTCTAGATTTGGTCACGTTGGAACTTAGTTTTTGACGATTCAAAATGATCCTTGTGATTTCAATGTATAAAATAATTTTTACTTTGACACACAGTCAAAGTAAAAATTATTTTATACATTGAAATCTCGCCGCAGGCGGATGCAAATAAAACATAACCTATGGCATTCAGAGATAATTTAGCTTACTGCTAAAGAAATAAAAACGGCACCGGATCCCCCCGTTCCAGAGATACCCCCTTTATACAAACCCACAAACAAACTTTACCTCTTTATAACATTTGTATATATATGATCATTGTACAAGACTTCATTAACTTGTACATAGTAATTTCTTAGTAGTAGACGCATTAGACGCAAACGACCGATATTCAGACGACCCTGATTCCTTTCGGCGGTTTAGCACCACAATTAGAAATTACTATTTCATTAAATGTCCACTTCTACAAATGACCACTTCTACGAATTACCACTTCTTTGGATGAAAGCTATTTGCAATGACACTATGGCTATTTCGTTGTCGTTCACAACAACGTTCGGTTTGATCCACTGTCGCATAAGCGTGAACTTCGCCATCAACGGCCAGTCTACTGTTGTCCACCGAGGAGTGCCGTGGTCCACCTTCCGTCTCCATCATCAAATTAGGTCGCTGTCACCATAATATTGTAAGTATTGTCACCAGAACTACATTATTAACTATTGTATCAGACAGGTATGCAAAATTTAATCTGAATCGGTTGAGGGTAACTGCTTTAAAATTCAGTTGCAAGATTTAACCAGAACAAACATACTTACATTAAAAATAACTTATATAACATTCTGCCAGGGTTGTCTGGTCGAAGCGACGCGTGACCCTAGAGCAGGCTCTTATCTGGCTCAACGCATTAGTATTGCCATTCAGCGTGGCAATGCTTAGTAGTTAAATAAAAGCTTGTAAAAAGCGACGACAGCACGACGATTGCCGAGGCACATATTTAAACTAAGTAGAGGTACTAGATGGTACTAGACAATGACTACGAAAGTAATGCGCCTCGGCAATTTTGTCCTTTTCATACTTGTTCAATTATTCTTTGTCGAATTTTCCCAATGTTTGCATTTTGCGTAGAAGTACAGCCTGAATTTTAGAGAGGCGTTTGACATTACCTATAATAGATTTTGCTCTTACTCCCAAAATCAGCTTTACTGATTCGTATTCAAGCGCTCGATTCAGGTTTTTAGTATTCTATTGTGTTAAGTTATCAATCTATTCGAACTCTGATTGGGTATAATCGAATCATAAAGAAAAACAACTCGAATTTTCTTGATTTTATTTATTGATCACTAGTGTCCGCCCCCGGTTTCGTTCGCGATTTACCAGGATAAGTAAGCCTTTGATTCAGTCATGTCATAAACAACCTCTCATCAAAATCGATTCAGCTCTATCGGGGTAAACCTACATCTTACTTAAAATTCCGAATTTCTAATAAAACATGGCCGTCAAATGTGTCCGGCTTAAAAATAAACCCCGTTACACACGTTTACATAATAAATTATGTAAACGTTTTCTTATTCATCTATCATTATTATTGTTTATTATTTATTTATTTTACTCTGTGCACCGTCGTTCGTTATTACTTCACTCATTACTCCATCCAAAGGTTGCCTGGAAGAAATCGCTTTCAGCGATAAGGCCGCCCATTGTACTATAATTTGATTTAGTTAATCCTTGTATTATTGTGTTTTTTATTATTATTTTTTGGTGTACAATAAAGTGTTAATCTATCTATCTATCTATCTACCCTCCATCTCATACCGCGGATGTCATAAAAGCCGACTAAGGGATTAAATCAGGGGATGAGCAGGGGCATCCATCTGAAACTACTACTTAGCTAATACTGCGATCACGAATCCGCCTGCCAAACGTGGTGATTATAGCAGTAGTGCTCGCATTGCTGTATTCCGGTTTGAAGGGTACGGGTGCCGGTGAAATTACAGGCACCTGAGAATTTCATCATTATGCCATCATTGTTTCGCTAATCACAAAATAAACCTACATTGCATTCTATGGGGGACGCCTCGTCCAACAGTGGACGTGTAATGATGCTGATGATGATAAGTAGCTGTGACTTAATATATTTTTGAGTAGTAGAGTATATAAATCTACTGAATACCTAAAATGTACATTCACAAAACAACTAGCAATATAAAGAATTCTCGAAAATGTAGTTTTGGATAGCTACCTACTTAAGCTTTTTTAAATGCTCATTTAGTTTTTTTTTCTCATGATAAAATAATTAATTATAATGAGACAAACTACCAAAAAGTTCGTGCATGCAACTTTTATGAAATTGGACTTATAAGTTGGTCTCAACTTTGGGCA
Organism: Operophtera brumata; assembly: GCA_932527175.1. Taxonomy (NCBI): domain Eukaryota; kingdom Metazoa; phylum Arthropoda; class Insecta; order Lepidoptera; family Geometridae; genus Operophtera; species Operophtera brumata. The sequence goes on along the minus strand of OW052238.1, from coordinate 11,602,030 downwards.
ATTAATTATTTAGGGATTAAGAAAAGGGTCTTAAAAATGATTATGACGGCCAGATAATTATACGTCTGAATGAAAGGGGGCTTATACTTCGAATTAACTAAAACAGTTTTTCTAGTTATCTTTTTAAAATATTTAATTCGAAAGCAAAGCAATATAAGGTTTGATATTGAAATTATGTTGAAATTGCTGTTTTTTATGAAATCAATTTCGTATCACGTTTTTTTTTCTTCTATATTTTATATTTCTATTAATCAAAGTAATAACCCATGCAATCGATGCATCGTTGCCAACGCAGTGGCAGTTTATTGGTGCCCTTCTTGAAGAAATCAGCTTGACAGGAGGCACCAAATTCTTCAAAGGCATTTTGCACTGCCTCTCCGGTATTGTTTTTTTTCCCGGTAAAAAGTTATCCAAATTCAAGAAAAAGTAGAAGGCTGTAGGCACAAGGTGAGTACGATGGATGATGGAGAGCTTCCAACCCCAGCTCTTGTAACTTGGCGACCGTCTGCTGTGCAGTATGAGGTCGCGAATTGTCGTGCAGGAGCAGTGGGGACGAGCGATTGACCAAAGCTGGTTGGAGACATGCGAGCTTCTCCATCATTGTGTCCAGTTCCTCACAGTACACATCTGCAGGAATGCTCATCCCGTTCGGTAAGAAGCTGTGATGAATCACACCGGCGCTAGACCACCAAACAGTGATCATCACTTTTCTAGGGGTAAGTTTTCGTTTAGGGCATTGTTTAGCTGCTGAACCAGGATCCAACTAACTTGCTGAATGCTTGTAATTGTCATAGAGAATCCATTTTTCATTGCAGCTAACAATAAGGTTCAAAATTCCTTCGTTTGTGTGTCTGTTGAGCAGCGCAAGGCACGTCTCGATCTCGACGCGTACTTCGCCCGATCAATGAGTTCCTGGGTCACCCATTTGTGAAGATTTTTTACCTTTTCAGTTTGACACAAATTGACCAATATTGTTTTGATGCTAACGTCGAAAGCTACTGCTAATTCAGCCGTAGATTGAGTATCAGCTTCCTCAATCGTCTTTAATTCGTCATTAACGACCAAATATTTCGACCGACCACGGGGTTATTTTCCAGGTCGAAATTTTCAAAACAGAAGCGGGCAAACCAATAACATGTGGTGCGTTCGTTTATAGTATTCGCTCCGTAAACGTCGTTGATGTTGCGTGCCGCTTGTGCCGCGTTGCTGCCACAACGATACTCATATTCCATAATAACTTGAATTTGTACTTATCTAAGGTGAAGAAAAAGATTCAAATGCGATGAAAACATACTGCTTATCAATAAACAAATGACTAATTTTGAAAAAGAATTCCATGTTTTTAAATTAAAATTAACTTGAAATTAAAATTCTTAGCCAATCAAAAATTATTTCGATTTGAAATGGCTAGTACTGCAGAACGGCAACTTCATAGGTATTACTTACATATCTTTTGTATTCAGCATTATGTAGATTTGGCTAGGGGGTTAGTATTCGTTAAGGCGGCAATCGGCTTGCCACCTGTCACATCTATGTACAGACAGCAAACCTAATTGGTTACGATCGTGAGTAGGATATTCTCGAATGTGATTAAAGTTCTCAGAATATGAATGACTGTATGTACAATTTTTTTATCGTACCATTCTGTCCGCAATGGTTTTTTCTGCTTATTTTCTGTTTTTTCTGGTTACCTTCTATTCGTTGATTCCGTGTTAAAATGAACTTCGAGCCTTTCGAAGAAAAACTAGACAACAATGCGCTACACAATGTACTAGGTATATTATCCTAATTCCAAATATGTCGAATGTTGACTGTTTGTTTCCTTAAAAACCAGGTCATTGGTTTTGTTATCCCTCGTACGCTTAGAGCACTGCAGGTCTCCGATGCTCGTATGCCTTCAAGTCGTAGCAAAAGAGACGTCAACTTTTTTGTCAGACTCGCAGTTTGTTTTGACATTATTTCTCCTATATTTAAATACTAATTCCGGACTTCAACTTGTTAAGAGAGTGGTCTGTGAAAATGACACATCGAGTTTTGACACTATTCCATTACCTGTGACCTCCACCTTGCGGTGGGATTTGGAACTAATTAGGTAAACAAACCTCTCAACCGTACAATTGTGTAGAAAACACATTACTTGTTTTGTCAATTACTTCATTGAATTTTTGTTCTGTACGTAATCAGATAAATGTGAAAATAAAATCAATGTATACCACCTATACAATCGTTGCGTGACTGACTGACTCAGTCACTGACTATCAACGCGAAGTCTAAACCCTAGGTCATAGGACCTGAAATTCACATAGGTACATTTCTTTTGTGGTATAGCGGTGCACTAAGAAAGGAATTTCCTAAATACACACCCTAAAGTGGTGCAGCGGGATGTTGAAGTTTGTATAGCAAAAACTGCACGCGGGCGAAGTCCCAGGCGTTCCACTACTGGATACTTGAGAAATCTCTGTGCACATGTTGTGTTTTACATATTATGCTGTGTGCTTCAGGTTTCGTTATATTTTATAACAGTTTTATTCGTTTTATTTTACCCCAAATAGACAAAGTGGTCAACAACTTCAATAACTGTGCCAATATGGGTGCAAAGTTAGTATATAAAAACCATCATAACCGAATCGCAAATGAACATGGGCAAGAAATGAACAAACCCACAAAAATAACCAAAAAATACAGGACCAAAAAAAACAAAATTAAATCAAAAACGCCCTAAAAACTCTCACAACCTAAGAAGCCCTACAAACCTTTAAAAAAACCCTTCCAACTCCTAAAAACAGAGGGTTTAGCCTACCCTACCTCCCTAGAGTTCATACAAGTCTTAAACTTTAAGAATCAATTAAAACCTCGTACAAACCCATACAACCCAATTTAAACCGGTATTGAACGACGGACCTTGCTCAGAAAAATATCTTGGGAATCAGGATTTTTCCCAGCAGGGCCCAAATTAGATCATTTTCTCCGCCTCAAAACTCACTATTCTGCCAAACTTCCTGCTGATGTTTTTTTTTCCATTAACTTTCATCCACTAATATACCTACCTTGTTTGTTTATATTAATTTGAATGTGTATGTGCGCCTACTTTTTGGCGATTGTACCTAGTCAACCTTTGGAGGTTTTTAAGGTACAATATTATACCTAATTAAATGTGTAAAATATATTGTGTATGAAATAAATAAAAACAAAAAAAACCTACACGTGTAGGGCTGTTTAAAAAAACGCTCATACAGTGATTTTATTATTTAAAACTATTAATTTAATCCTATTTCGTCAAAATAGTAACAGTTTTTCGAGTTATTTTGTACAGAAAGACGGATAAAGAAACAAATAAATTATATAGGTACCTACAAACTATGTTGGAAGAAATTCACGTAATTGAAACATACTGACCACAAATTGGCATAAAAAAACGGCGCGGCGAGGACGTTGCATTTGACATGACTAGTAAGACATTTTCAAACATTTATCGGCTTCTAAATTCTAATTTCCATGTACAACCACAGAATAAATAATAGTACCTACTTCTTGAAACATGCCATGAATTGGTTTGGCGTCTTTATGAAAGGATTATAGGAAATTCAAACCCTAAAATCAATTGTGTTGAAGACCTCTGTAGTGCGGCGGGCGAAGGTTGGCCTGCGACGCAGGAGGTTGCGGGTTCGATTCCCGCCTCGGAACAAATATTTGTGCGATCGCAGATATTTGTTCAGGTGTTCTGGGTATTTTCTGTGTATAATAAAAAATATCTATCTATGTATTATATTGTATTAAGTATATCAATTATCTAGTACCCATAACACAAGCTCTGCTTAGCTTGGGGCTAGATAATGAAATGTCCAACATTATTATTATTATTTATTATTAATTAGGGTCATAAAGTTTGGACGTATTGTTTGTTATTCTATTAATATTAAAAATTAAAGCGGGCCCCCATACAAAAAAAGTGATTTTGACAAACGCTGTATCTCTTGATCCGCAATAGCTAGACACAACAAAAAATAAAAAAAGTGAGTTATAAGTAGGTATGTACCTACCTAGGGGAAAACAAACATGTTTATATTTACTTGCCTTATTTTTATTAATTATCATCATCCGCCCAGCTGGAAATATAACATTTCCATAGAATGCCACGACGACTGGTCTTGAGCCGCCTCCGTCCACAGACTTCCCGCGACCTTTATAAAGTTTGGTACATTGGAAGTTCCCCTCCCACACTGCGTCGTCCGGTTGTTGGTCGCCACTCGAGGACTTTATTTCAGTCATCTTAATAAGTGCGTGTTGCCAGAGATGACTTACGTGACTGAGACGTGATCGCTAACTATCACACACACAAAAGCTCAAAGTATCACAGCGGGCTATGCATGGAGAGAGCTATGCTATTACCATCAGTGTACAAATACGTAGTCTGCGACAACCGTAACTACAAGAAATATTGTTACGAGATATTCGCGCCTAAAGTTTTTTATCTTATATTAGTGATCAATGTCTTTGTAAATATTTATCTGTTATGATTTTGATCTGTACGATCGCTACGATCATTCCCTTTAAAACTGTGTTTATTATATCGTGATAACATTAATGCTTTTTTATTATTTAGTAAATAATACTTGTTTAGTGTAACATTATTTTAGAACGTGCTTTACCTAAGCATGTGCGCCGTATGTAACATAGTTACTGTTCGCATGTCTAGGGATTTTGTTATGGTGTTCAACAAACGGAATATGCTCAAGATTTACTAATCTTATGTGCGGTAACATAACTACTAACTCAGTTATACACTTTATTGAGCTGGGAGAAAAAAAAAACTGTAAGTAAGACCACAGAATAAATAATAGCAAGAACAAAAGGCTCACATCGTGAAAAAAAAATAACGAACCTTGCTGGGACGCAACAAAGTGCATTTCAGTTCGCATAAGTGCTTAGTGCCTAGCGCCAAAACCACCTTAACACCCTAAACACCCACCACCTTTATTCACCTAAACATTGGCGCTCTCTTGTAAATGTTTGAATCTTTTTATTTGTGTATTATATTTTTCTTTAGTACTCAATTTATAATTTTACTAGCTGTAACCTGCGACTTCGTCTGCGCAGGATTATTAAGTAGCGGAGTATTATAAAGCTAGTATTATTAGACTTACGCTGGTGAAGTAAGTTTCACCCGCGTAAGTCTCGATCCCGTGGGAATATCGGGATAAAAATGTGCCTGTGTTATTCCGCGAGTCTAGTTATCTTTATTCCAAATTTCATCCAAATCCATCCCGTAGTTTTTACGTGAAAGAGTAATTAGGATAGGATATTCGGTTACCAAATTACTCCTGCATTCTGCTGCTCGCCTGGTACATTGAAAAGAAAGAAATAAAGAAAGAAAAACATTTATTTGTGTCACCAACATGGATGTAGTAGTAACAGTCAACAAACAATATTCCACACAAAAATACACACACACACACGCACACACAGAAACAAAGATAAATAAAACATTGGATGAAAAGTATTCGCATTGCTGCTGCGCCCTGCGGTGTTTTCCGCATAGGTCTCGATTCCGTGGGAATATCGGGATAAAAATGTGCCTATATGTTATTCCGGGAGTCCAGTTATCTCCGTTCCAAGATTCATCCAAATCCATCAAGCAATTTTTACGTGAAAGAGTAACAAAGATACATCCATCCATCCATCCATCCTTCCATCCATCCATACTTACAAACTTTCACGTTTATAATATTAGTAAGATACCTTTTAACATTCTTTGTATTTTTGAATTTAAACACAAATAAAATTTAAATTAAATGACTATTCCAAGTATATTCGGTACAAATTTAATCTGCGTAGTGTTTTTTTTTCGAATGGAATTAAAAAGATTTAAACTTTTGTTTTCTTGACAAAATCCGAATAAATTTATGGATATAATACTTGTTTTTGACTTTGTACGATGACACGTGACGCGTAGAAATAATAACTTGGTAGCTTTCCATGGCGCATGCACTATAAAATTGTTTTGACCAAATGTTCCCATTTTTAGGGTTCCATACTCAAAGACAAGGAACCCTTATGGATTCCCTTTGGATTTTCATATTGTGTCCTACTAATATTTATACCATCAATTTGTACATATGTTTAAGCAAATAAATTATCTTTATCTTTATCTTTTATTTTTCGTCATGTTTGTCTGTCTGTCTGTCTGTCCGTGTATGTCACAGCCTTTTTTTCCGAAACTATAAGAGCTATACTGTTGAAACTTGGTAGGTAGATGTATTCAGTGAACCGCATTTAGAATTTTACACAAAAATTTAAAAAAAAACAATTATTTTTGGGGTTCCCCATACTTAGAACTGAAACTCAAATTTATTTTTTCATCAATGTGGGTTATCTGTGGATAGGTCTTCAAAAATGATGTTGAGGTTTCTAATATAATTTTTTTCTAAACTGAATAGTTTGCGCGAGAGACACTTCCAAAGTGGTAAAAAGTGTGCCCCCCCCCCCCCCCCCCATAACTTCTAAAATAAGAGAATTATAAAACTAAAGAAAATATATGATGTACATTACCATGTAAACATTCACTCAAAATTGGTTTAAATGAGATCTAGTAAGTAGTTTTTTTTGAATACGTCATTAATCGTAATCCATCCAAGAACTTTTATATTATGTTACTTGCTGCTACGGAACCCTTCATGGGCGAGTCCGACTCGCACTTGGCCGCTTTTTTTATGGTTATTTTTGGAAATTGTTATTTTGTACCTTTTTTTTGCATAGAGTCAATCTTTATAGAATACTGACTATCCATGTTTTTTTTGTTGTATTTGGAATAGTGGTGTATACCTTATTTTATAGCAGTCAGTTAAATCATCCTAACGATGAAGTTATACGTTGGTAAATATTGCTACAAGTATCTCCTATTTTTTTTTTTTTTTTTTTTTAACTAATGAATGACGGAACAAGCAGATGGCCCACCTGATGTTAAGCGGTAACCTCTGCCTATGAACAGTGCATTACCTCATAGGACACGTTCACCTAGGACGCACCCTATGTGGCATTGCAATGCGCCCGCCACCCTGCGACATAAAGATGAAAAGTCTCATGTGCCTGTAATTTCACCGGCACCTTCAAACCGGAACACAGCAATGCGAGCACTACTACTTTGCGGCAGAAATAGGTATGGTGGTAGTACTTCCCCGGACGAACTCTTTCACAAAAAAGCTCTACTACTACTACTTTCTGGTATAAATAGCACTAATTATGATTTCTTCTTTTATTTCTGCAGTTATACATCTTGCCATAACTTTTGGTACGGCTTCTAGAAAACAATGTTTGTGTTAAAAAAAACTAGTTAATATATTGTGATTTTAACTCAACACCGTGACTAGTTTATATTTTGGGGTTCAATCCTCCCTATCTACTTTTACAGCAAAATCTCTCTCAGGTACGTTTGATGTAAAAAAACTGGAGCATGTGTGTGATTCGTGATCTCGATAAGTATAAAAATCCCATGTTTCCAGAACCTTTACACAGGTATTGTTTGAATTGACACAATTTATAAAATCCTGAAAATCATAGATTTGATTTGCTGATTTTGTTATCTTGTAGGCAACCAGTCCTTTTTTTCAGAATCCCCTTCAGTCTTGTTAGGCCAGTCACCGTAGACACAAAAATCGTGTAAGATCGCAAAAAGTTGCAAGGTTCTGTTTTTTTGGGATGTTGTTAGGATAAATACCAATTGTGTAAAACCAAGTTTGCAACTTCGATAGAGCTGTGCGAACTTTGCAATTTTTTTACGACCTGGAATGTTTAAGATGACTGGCCTATGTGTCGTTTGTAGGTTAACAGCTAATATTTGTAAGGAAAAAGGTTATACACACCTCAGTTTGTTCAAAATTACTAGGTATAACTAAGTAGTTGGAAGAAACTTTTCTTTTGGGTACTTATTTACTTTGTTTTAGCCATTTTGCATTTTCTAGAGCGTTCACATGCGTACTTTTCGTCGCGAGTATCGCCTTTGCATAACTCGCCACACACGACCTACCCACTTTTCAGCTTTGGTGAGTCACTGTTTGTTGAGCTCCCACTGACTGACTGGCACCAATCCCCCACTTTTTATCTTCGTGAATGACGTGGAACAATCAGATGGCCCACCTGATCATGAGCGGTAACGTCTGCCTTTAATAATCCATTACCTCATATGTCACGTCCACCCCTTGTGGCATTGCACTGCATTCACCGGCAACTATACCTTTCATACTAAAACACAGTAATACAAGCACTAGTGCTTTGCGGCAGAAATACTACTGGTAGTAGTTGTGGTTGGTAGTAAATTCCTGAACGAACTCTTTCACAAAAAAAAACTCTACTACTACTAAATTACGATATAATGCGATTGTAATGTCTAGGATTACTTTTTCGTACAGTTTTCGTTTACTAAGCAAGACGATGACACAGAATAAATAATAGTACAAGCACGACGATAAGAAGCGACGATGATAAGATTCGATTCCTTTGTTTTCAGAAGTAGTTAAGTGCAATAAAGAATATCAACACTAGTCTTAAGCACCGTATATGTAATGTATGATGTTACTATTCATATGTGTAGTATTTAGTACCACATAATAAAAAAAAATTGTTCAGATATCCACCGTATAATATGTTACGGTGATTATATTTAGGATACATTTTTGTTACATGATCAAGCTCATACAAACACGTCAACCTCATACCTCATACCTAACTTACAATAAAATTAATATTGATCAACTGGATTATCTATGAGGAACTAGTATGTCACAGATAACCCAGTTATTATAGTTGTACCTACTACAAATAATATAACGCGTCCAAATTAAGTCGCGGGTGACAGTAGGTACCTATACCTAGCTTGTATTTTATATTATAAATTTCGTCCAAAATTAGTAGGTACCCAAAATCTGAATTCGTTTATTTTTAACCCCTGACGAAAAACGAAGAGGGTGTTATAAGTTTGGCGTGTCTGTGTGTCTGTCCCATCGTAGCTCCCGAAAGGATCAACCGTTTTTTTTTTTTTTTATTGTTTTTGTGGGGAGTTTTCTTAGCTTTGTTTGATCAAAATCAGTCCAGCCGTTCAACGTTGGAGGTTATTTAAATTTTTACAAAATTAATTACTTTGTGCTATACGTTTTTAAATTCCGACGGGAAACGAAAATATGTACAAAATGTGTGGCTACGTTTCACCGAGGACTTATCGAGGACTATACTAAGTTCCATTGGTCTAGTTGTTACTATGTTGACAGAGTTATTTATATGGTAGCATACTTGTACGGAGCACTCTACACGCGAGTCCGACTCGCACTTGACCAGTTTATTCATCTTCCGCCTCCAATAAAGCATGGACTTTAATGGAGATTTTTTGAATAGCAGCATTGTATCAGCAAAGTATCTATCTATGTAATATATTGTATTTAGTATATCAGTTATCTAGTACCCATAACACAAGCTCTGCTTAGCTTGGGGCTAGATAATGTTGTGCGAACTGTCCAGCATTATTTATTTATTTATTGTTTCGATATCAAAATTTGAAGTACCAGTATTATTATTAGTAACAAACAGTCAAACATAGATAAAAATTGAATGATAGTATAAATAAAAATAAAAAAAACATATCGTTTCTCACTAGTAAGTCGGGAAATAAGCAAGTACATTTTTGTAAAAAAACGATAATCACTTAGTATAAAGAGCTAGGCATATTCTAAGGAAAATCGCTAAGCGAAACTCTTTTGGTCACAATATAAACTCCTTCGTGAGTATGCTACCGTAGAATTGCATCGAGCGACTACGGAGGCCTGCAATGTTATAAGTATAGATCCACCAACTTATCTCTAGAACCATTTACCTACATTTTTCTATCAGCTACATACATTTCATTCTGCAGATAAGTTGGTGGATCTCTAGAATTGGTTTGTGTTCACGACTGTATGATTAAACTGTCAAACCATGTCAGTCCGGTAAATTTTCACAAACCTCAAATAAATAAGAATTTGCATTGGTTTCTTATTACCCGAATTACAATTATAACAACGAAAACCAACAATTTTCAGTAAAATAATACAAGTTTTTGTAATGATATATCGAAGTAACCGGTTGTCCGTTTTCACCTGTGAATAAAAAAGTGAACGAGGGCCTTCCTTCCAGCGCCGTGGATAACCACGGAATGACAGAAAATGGCGTAGAAATCGTGTAGATACGGCGAATTGAAAATGTTTTCGTGTTTTTACACATCTTTTATATGAAAAGATTAAAAACCCCAGCATACTTTTAAAACTATGTGTATAGACATGATACTAAAGTGTTTTATTTCTCAGAAATAGCTGTAATTCCGTAGATTTAGGCTCATATGTAGATGCTCTATTTTGATCAATTTCGTGAAAATGGGTAGGTAGTTTTTCAATTTACACAAAATCTAGAAATAACTTTAGAAAACCCCAACGTATTTTTATTCAGCCTGAAGTGTTCTTTCTTCTGATCTAAATATTGTTAAGAATAAAGCTAAATTTGGAAAGTTCTAGGCTTTTCAAAACACCACTTTTCAAGGGTTTTCACAGACTAGCCCCTTAATTGGTATGTTTATTGCTTGACATTTAGTTTTTTAGCGAATAAAGGTAGTTGAATAACAGTTTTTTTAATAACGGTTTTAAATAACTTTGTATGTATTTTTTTTTGGCTAAAATGTATTGATATCCATAAAATTCACTAATTAGTATCATTAGAGTTATGATAATTTTTATTATATATTTGAGATGGTGATAATGAATGATGTGACTTGCCTAGCGTAAAAACCAATGTTATAAAATTAAAATCAATTTGCATATTCAATAAAAACCTTGGAAGTAGTACGGCTGAATGCAGACTGTGGTATACAGGGTAGCGCATCGAATAAGACCCAGGAGAGTTTGACAGTCGTATACCTAAGAATATCACCCCGAATTCTGTCACTATGTAACTCAGTAAAGTTCAGATAAGCAAGAACGGGGCACAAAAGAGCACGCAAAACAAATAGTGAGCAAAGACTAAATCAAATCAAATCAAATATCTTTATTTACTAAAGTATGGTAAAGTTATGGGTAGGTAGTAGTAGGTTTAGCAGTAGTGCTCGCATTGCTGTGTTCCGGTTTGAAGGGTAAGGGTGCCGGTGAAATTACAGGCACATGAGACATTTCATCTTTATGTCTCAGGGTGGCGGGCGCAGTGCAATGCCACATAGGGTGCGTCCTAGGTGGACGTGACCTATGAGGTAATGCACAGTTCATAGGCAGAGGTTACCGCTTAACATCAGGTGGGCCATCAGCTTGTTCCGTCATTCAAGTAGTATAAAAAAAAAAACATAATTCAGTGTGCTCATTCTTTAGCTTATAAAGCGTGCAAATATTCCTTTACGGTTGTTAACATTATTAGTAGTTATCAGGTAGAATTTAAGACAAAAAAAAAGAAATTAAATATATGTCAAATTAAGAATTAAGTAAAAAAAAAAACAAAACATTGCAAAACATTTTCAAATAATGTCCATCTGTCATAAATAATTAAAATTTAAAAAAAGTAATTTAAAAAGTAATTTTATTACAAAGTAGGCATGTCATTCCTATTTAAAAATTCGCATTTATCTACAAGAGTTACTACTATGTTACTAAGAGGCACAACTTAGTTTTATCTTTCTTTGTTTCTGTGTGCGTGTGTGTGTGTCATTTTGTGTGGAATATTATTTGCTGTCAAATATAAATGTTTTTTCAGTCTTTCTTTCTTTCTTTCAAATATCACGTAATACCACAACTGCCTCAAGTAAATGACTGTATTAAAAAAAATCTAAACCCAGTTTTTATAATGCCTTTAATATTGTGAAAGAATCATTAAAATCGCTTCAGGCGTTTGGAAGCAGCAGGCTTTTTTGTGTAAACCATATAAAACTGTTTTTTTCGTGTCAAAAGGAACAGCAAATTAAAAAAAGTTAAGTTATGGCATCTATTCTCGGCTATATAATACCTATTATTTGTCTTTTTTAAATTATTTTGGCCAATCTGTTTGGGAGATGTAGGCTTTCTAAGATATGTACCTATGTATATTTGCAGTTTTAGGTATGTTTTCGCCTTAAGTAGTAGAATACTTCAGGTCGTAGGCTCCATGTCGTTTGTGAATGTCACAGCGAGCCTTGACACGCTTTTTACGGACAAACGGATCAAACACAAGGTTTGGCCGGCCATTCTGACCGAGATTAATTTATTTCTAACAGTTATAAATGGACGGGTTAAACGATATAAAAATAATTTCAAGGGGTTTTAGAAGCAATTTTCACTAATGAACTTTCATTAAAGCCAGTGTTTCCTCAACCATTATATGATGGCCGTAATACGGAGGCTTGGAATGCTCTAAAGGCCGTAATGTAGCGACGACCGTGATATGTAACCTCATTTAAATAATTAATTGAACTAAACTTGTCTTCAATAAACTACCACGGCTGCTTTTTCTAAAGCCGTTGTCCTAAAACCAATCAGTAGTTTGAATAAAAAAAAACAGGTTACACAAAAATATTAAAGTAACAATGTTGCCTTTGCTTGGAATAATGCGATTTCGTTCAAAGGAAAGAGGAAATAAATGAGAATTTAGGCTTTACCGCGCGTTCGGCATAGTCTAAAGAATAAATTTGAAATCGTGATAAACGATTGAATCGTGATCTTGCATATATTAATTAAATATTTTTGAAATAGGTTTTCTTTTTCTGAAAGCGGTCGTGTTGAAGTTCTATCATAGCGTAACGTTTATTTGTATCTTAACTAAAATATATAGGAATCTACTTTAGCAATTAAAAACTTACCTTTAATGACATAGTAGACCAAAGCACAAGAACAATACAACATTTACTCTTATAAACACGTCGAAAAGATCGGGTGTCAACTTTTAACTGCCTAGAAACTACTTTGAAACTTTTAATTTTATTTCCGAATAACAATATTGCTTGCCTCACGAAGTATTAAACTAGTTATTTCATTTAGGCTTTTTCTGTTTCTTTTAAAAGTTCATTTTGTACGATCGCATTGTGAGGCTTACATGATGAGCCCACGCGTAGAGTCTGGGCGGCGTCGCGTAGCGTTCTGCCGTAGCACCGTAGCCCGCCAACTTTTTCAACGTAGCTCGTAGCACGACTCGTAGACATAGTTATCGTATAATCTATGTCCTTGGGCCAATTTAACTTATGTAGGCAATTATGAACTTTATGATCCCAGTGTCTTCAATCATGATTTAGGCAAGACACTTAAAAAACGATCCTAAGAAGAATCAATGTCCACGATTTTTCATATAGTAGAAGGTACCCACCCGCAGCTTCGCTCATTCTTAACCGGGATTAAAGGTAGTTTGTAGACACATTCATGTCATTATCTATCTGTATACCAAATTTCATCGAAATCAGTTTAGCCGTTTCGGCGTGATTGAGTAAAAAACATCTGAACTTCGTATGACATTTATGATGGTGGGACGTATTACTTATGCAAATGTTTATAATTTCTCAACAAAATGTTCTATTCATACTTTTCAATAAAGATTTTCCATGGTCAAGCTTTAGTTTTTTTTATTTGTTCTTGTTATGCTAAGCTTCTTGTTCGATAGGCATACGATATTCACCCTAAGCACTGCTAATAAGAAGAGTCATCAGAAAAATTGCATTGCAGTTTGTTGCCGAATTCTTCATATAGACAATTTAACCTACTGGTTGTGCTACTCGTATGCGGTATTCCCTCGTGACACGGGAATAGTCAAAATAATCCTTGTAATTTTAATGGATAAAACACAGCCAACCATGGGTTTGTGACAAAAACAGCAGAGGTACTGTATCGTTAACATAACATAACACCCAACAGTCACATACATAGTACTGATCCCACACTAGGATTCCCTGTGTCGTAGGTATCAGAAACTACGAGTACCATGGTACCATGACACCCAGATCCGGAACAAATATTTGCAGATCATTAAAACATTTGTCCCACAGCGGGAATCGAACCCGCAACCTTTCGCATCTCAGCCGGCTACTCGCCTGATGCGCTACAGAGGTAGTTAAATAATAAATAAATAAATAAATAATGCTGGATAGGTCACACAACATTATCTAGCCCCAAGCTAAGCAGAGCTTGTGTTATGGGTACTAGATAACTGATATACTTAGTACACAATACATTACATAGATAGATATTTTTTATTATACATAGAAAATACCCAAAACACCCTGAACAAATATCTGCAGATCGTACAAATATTTGTTTGGAGGCGGGAATCGAACCCGCAACCTCCTGCGTCGCAGGCCAAGCTTCGCCCGCCGCGCCACAGAGGTCGTCAAATATCTACAGATCGTACAAATATTTGTTTGGAGGCGGGAATCGAACCCGCAACCTCCTGCATTGCAGGCGAACCTTCGCCCGCCGCGCCACAGAGGTCGTCAGATCTAAACCTCGTAACTCGTGACATTTATGATATTAGTGGGACGTAATGTTCATAATTTCTTAACAAATGATCTTTTTGTTATAGATAGTTATTCTATCGACACGTAACCCAATTGCCAACGTATAGTAAGCTAATTGCATAGTTTCCTATGACCGAACGTAACATTTTATTTGTACATGAAAAGCGATATAGAAGCTTACGAATATGATTGTCATAACCAGGCGCCTAAGATTAATCCTTTCTACCTTAGAAAATAAAGCAACAAAATGTGGTTTAAATTAAGGTCAGGAAAACCGTTGCCGGGAAAAATCATATACTCGTATTTTGGAAAGTCTCAATACTGCCCAAGAGCGTGTTCGAGCATCTACCTGATACTTGAGTATGACTACTTCGTATGCTCGAAAGGCGAGGGCGTGTGAAATAGCTTTCCTACTGGATGTAGAAACAAGTGATATTGTAGACAGGAAACTCTGTCGTCTTTCGGTAGGTAGATGTTAAATCTGCCATCAAAGTCCCATATCGACATAACTGGGTCTCGCTGGATGGCATTTCTTAAGGTGGTTGCTTTTGCTTGTTGCACGAAATTCAAATTTTTTCGTGTTTTTTTGCTCATCATCTCTTATTCAGATAGCGAAAACTGATTTGCCGGTAATCCTAACACACAAGTTTTAATTTATAGTATCACATAAATATAATTAGTTTGGCTATTAATGTGTCCGATACAAAAAAAACACAGTAAAAACCAATGAAGTACAATCGCGGCTAAACGAATGATATTTATGTGATACTATAAGTTAAAACTTGTGTGTTAGGTCATATAATTACCGGAAGATCAGTTTTCGCTCTCTGAATAAGTGTTGAAGAGCTGTGATGAGCAAAAATCACGAAAAAACCACGGATCACCCAGCAGTGGGTGATCCCGGGCTGAGATGATGATGATGATGTATGTTACTGTAAATAAAAATGTCGAAGTTTCTTTAAAAAATGGCAGATTGAGTCCTCCATTGATCGAAGTCGGTTTTTAGTCATTTGTGATGAAAGTTGACTTGACTCTGACTCATTATGAGTACCTAAACTCAGTTCTAGAACCTGCTTTGAATAGAGTTTGTGGGACTGTGAAGGACCACAATAAAGTAATTCGGAATAAATTTATGTGCGACCTTTATACAAATCCTCTCCCAATATTCTAGGGATTTAAATAATTGTATCTTTAAGCTTCCACAAGCCCAGTAAAACAAATATTACCTTTATTCAGGCAGTCAACTGAGGCTATTTTTAAAATTATCTAAACCTGGATCTTTTAATAAAGCTACCAACTCGAAATACGTAAATGATATTTTTTATTGCCTTGGTTTGGTCACGTTCGTTTTTTTAGGACTTTAATAGGACGCTCTTATTCAACAGAATAGTTAAATACCCGTTTGATCTTATAGATTGACGATTCAAAATTATATTTTCGATTTCAATATATATAAAATACTGGCTTTGCCTTCCATGTTCCACTGTCAATATGCACTATCAACTGGTAGACCTTGTGAGTCAGCTGAATTTGTTTTTAACTGATGTTTTCAAACGTTGGCTGCTATTTTTAACCTCCGACGTAAAAACGACGGGGTGTTATAAGTTTGACGTGTCTGTGTGTGTGTGTCTGTCTGTCGCCTCGTAGCTCCCGAACTGATGACCCGATTTCGTTTTTTTTTGTTTAATGGTGAATTTGTCGGGAGTTTTCTTAGCTATGTTTAATCAAAATCAGTTCAGCCGTTTCATTGTGTTGAGAGTTTTTTTAATTTTTACAATATTAATTACTTGTATTTATTACTGCTGAAATGGTGGAAGATTACCTGAGATTACCGTAAGGTTTCCTGTCATATCAAAAAATAAATATTAAAAAACCCTTACATCACTGAATTAACTAGCCACCAAACAAATTAAGTTAAGAAAACTTGTGTCTTGGTTATTAGTACTTTTAAAAATAATTTCACCTTTTTAAGAACTCTGGAAAGCTCTACAAATGCTACACATTCATACATAGTGCGCAGATACAATATATTTGCGTATGTGATACATCAATAGGCATCAACTGTAAAAATTGTTTCGTAAATAAATAAGGGGCTGTCGTTTATTGACAGAGGTCACTCATTAAATATACTGTTTATTGTTTGTTTCGGCAAGAGCCGTTCGTATATAAAATTCTGCGCATCACGAATAATGTGCCCTTTTGTTAGCTGAAATTCATTTCGATTCATGAAAAGGAGATTTATCTAATTAACTAAGGCGTATTCAATAGTATCTCTCCGCTTTGTTTTGGAATCACGATTTAGAGTCACTTTATCCGGGGCGCTACGCGAAATGGAATGAAATATTTAGCAAAAAGTGAAAGTGGGACGCTTATAGATACAAAGAATACTATTCACCTAAGCCCGCACTATTGAAGGTTATTTTTTGTGTCATCAATTAGAGATAATGTTTTTGCTAGAAATGTGAATCGAGACACTATCATTAATAGATGTTCAAAAAACATTAGGTATCTAGCTAATATTTCTCAAATAAACGCAAGGTAGGTAGATATTTGTTCAGGGTATTCTGGGTATTTTCTATGTATAATAAAAAATATCTATCTTTGTAATATATTGTATTAAGTATATCCAGTTATCTAGTACGCATAACACAAGCTCTGCTTAGCTTGAGGATAGATAATGTTGTGTGAACTGTCCAGCATTATTTATTTTATTATTATTTATTTATTTAGTTTTGGATAAGTTCCTAAAAAAACTGTTGTCTACGACTCTTCGTAGCAGGCACTACGTGTTTTACTATTTATTTAAATCTTTGTCTGTAAGCGATAATGGATGGATAATGGATCGTAGCTGCCAAGCTTTAATGTCATTATATTCTATTCATCCGTGTAGATTAGCCTAATGCCTTTTCATGAAAAACATATTTTTTTATCAAGCAACCCTAAGCGTCCCCTATTGCGGGTAATTTTCCTTTGTGGGTTGTATTTCTAGGCTTTTGTTTGGGCAAAACAACGACGCAAGCCCACATTCCTCGTTCACGCGTTCATCTCGCCGGAATGTGTGGAATGTACGGTCAACCCACAAATTGTTGTGATGAAAGCGTTTAATGGAATTTTATAGACAAAAATTTGTATATATTTCTTCAGTAATTTTTGTAAAGATGTAAAACTAGGAAAACCTGGTTTAGTTGATACTAGGTAGCCTAGAACTCAATAGTCTAGGTATCAACTTCCCTGTAAACATCTGGGGAAATTAGCAGCAAGTCAACAAAGTAACTTACTAAGTAATTACTAACACTAAGTTAACATTAAGATACTAACTAAGTAACTTTATTGACTTAATTTAGCATTTAACAACCCGTCAAAACCTTTGATCACGATTACAAATCATGACACATTTGCATAATCAACATTCAAATGCATAAGTTTTATGTTTAAAATATATTTTTCTATACCTACAAGCTTTTCTAAAATTAGTGATCGTAACCGTGTACTGATCAAAATGAGCCTAAACACGGCCAGTCTACTATTATCCCTCGAGGAGTTCCGTTGTCCATCCACCTTCCGTCTCTATCATCAGATCAGCTCGCTATCACAATCATATTGCATTGTCATCGGAACTTGACAGGTATGCAAAATATCATCTCAATCGGTTGAGGATAACTGCTTTAAAATTTAGTTGCACGATTCCACCCAGACAAACATACATACATTACAAGTTAAATAAAAGCTTGTAATAATTAAGTCAACATTAAAATCAATAACCAAATAAATGCGTAAAAATATAAATGCGTTTATGTGAATTGCTCCGGACAGATAAGATAGGACTTGCTCAAAAACTGTTCGAAGTATATATTCCACGATGGTGCAACCAAATGTGAAAAGAGGCCCATTGTGGCTCTGCCTACCCCTTCGTGGAAAAAGGCGTGTGTCTATGTATGTATGTATGTTCAAAGTAATCTTCCGCAAAACTAGGCCATGCTAGGCAACGACTCGATGAATTACGACGATAATATCAAATATATCAATATATTATTGATTCAATACGATCATTGAATTGTTAACACAAGTTACCAATAGGTTCTATACAATTTATCCTATCAATAAATTTAAATGTAACCCAAAAATTCCGTTCCAGCGGGACTCGAACCCGCAAACTCACCTGTGATCGGCGATGCCTTTAACAATTCGGCCATAGAACGCGCTGGAGACGAAATTTGTGGGCACTATCAACTCGGCTATAGCGCCGATGGGAGCCATCTACAGGTGTTTCATTGGAAACCTTTTGTTCAAAGTCCGAAATTAGCTCTAACCATCTAACCATTGACAAAAGATGACACACCACTGCTATTTCATCAAAGTTTATTCTTTTTCAAGTGTAAACCACACTTTATGGATAACATTAAATTTAAATGTAACCCAAAAATTCCGTTTCAGCGGGACTCGAAGCCGCAACCTCACCTGAGATCGGTGATGACTTTACCAATTCTGCCATAGAACGAGCTATGACGCTGGAGACTAAATTTGTGGGCACTATCAACTCAGCTATAGCGCCGATGGGAGCCATCTACAGGTGTTTCATTGGAAACCTTCTCTTCAAAGTCCGAAATTTTTGAGTTACTTTTAAATATAATGTTATTCATAAAGTGTGGTTTACACTTGAAAAATAATAAACTTTTATCCTATCATGCTTCAAGAGTCTTAGGGCAAGAGCAATCCGATTGGAGTTTCAGTTGCACATTGACTAACTACAAGATTCTGAGCTGAATTTATAATTTTAGTAGGATTTAATTGAAAACTTCATAGATTTATTGAAAATTATTCTTATATTTGTAAATTTTGATGTGTAAAAATATTATTATTTTTCTGATTTCATAATTTTAAATTAATTATATTTACAAGCTAAATATCTACCTTATTTTAAAACTTTAAAACTGTCGATATTCAGTGGCATACGAAATCGTAACTTAATTTTACGACTTATATAGTAGACAAAGAATTTATATATTTTATCTTCAGTTATAATAGACACAACAGGTACTTATTTTAACTTAATACTAATCATAATGTATGTGCTTCAAAAATTTTCACACATTTTTCAGTCACTCAGTTAAACAACTAACGTTCTAATAAGAAACTTACAAATGTTTCCGAATATCGTGAACCAATAAATTCTTCAAATAGTTATCCTGATTAGCGAAGCATTCAACGATATCGAAGTGGTCCGTGTTATCTTTGATCTCCAGGTACATGTTCTGTATGAGACACGTGTTGTTGAGAAGTTCGTAGAACTCTCTGGATTGTTTCTTGAACGTCGGGCTGTCGTTTTGCCCTGCGAGGATGTATAGTCGTACTCTTCTCGCTTGCAGATGCGTGAAGCAGTCGAACATGGGTGAGAGAGGGATGCTCCACTCTTGGGGCAACTGGACGGCTTGATTGACGGATGTGTGGACTAGTTCTCTCAGGTCGTATACTCCAGAGACGAGGAAGGCTCCTTGTAGGCGGTTAGAGCCAGGACAGCTGTCGAGGAAGTCAGCGTTTGATAGCATTTTGGCGACGAGATGGGCACCTGCTGAATGTCCGGCGAAGTATACCCCTCTGGAAAAGAGAATAACCAATTTATGAATCTGTTGTCGTTTGGATCTAACCTCATTTTAGTTTCATGTTTTATATTTAGCTCTGGAATGAGTACATTGTGGACTACAAAGTAACTAACACGTTAGATATAACTACTTGCTTTGGTTCAACATTATGAGATACGAAGTAACCTTTGCCAGTTTCGGGGCGCTTTAGCATACACAATATGAAATGTTAATGATAATTATTTGGTTTGGCGAAATAAGTAGACACGTATCTACATACAAATAATATGTATTATATTATAATATTTCGAGTACTAAACATAACCATTCGATTAAAGTCTAAGGGCTCCAGTTTATTTTAGTTAAGGTTATTAGTTACCCTACATTCTGTCACTATCTAACTCCGTAAAGTTCAGAAATAAACATCAAGAAATATTTTTCACTATATAAGACGTCCGTTGTATATCTTTTATAGTATTTGGATAATCCATTTGCGAGAAGTCGGCTTTCAAAGAGATGTTTTTGTTGCAGTTTGGGGTCTATCGCCTTAAGCTAAAAATACACAATCATCTGGAAGTTGGGAGAGTAGTACAGTTATTGAACCAGAATTGAGAACAGAGGTACAGTTTTACCCAAAATATAAGTCGCCCCGATGTACCTGCGCCGCAGACCAATTTCTATAGCGCGGGAACCTTCTTTCTACCAATAGCAATATAATCTACTAAAAAAATAATACTTCTCAGTAGATTCTTCTGTCAAAAATTGGATCTACAGAGAAAAAAAATATCTCACATAATATCGTTATGGATCTGGACAATGGATATACTGAGATTTAACTTGTTATTGGTTAATCGATTTCGCGGCCGGTCGTTCATCAGTCGACTCTTAGATGTGAGCGGGACAGAACTATACAGCGGGACGTATCTATACTATACATTCGGCTACTGTCGGATATCAGTCTGCGCTTTTCTGCGCAAACGAAAACAGTCGATCGGACTTATATTTTGGGTAAAACTGTAGGCCACTTACCATGAGGCGGGGCCGTAAGCCTATTTGTCGAGCCATAACATAATAAATAATAAAATAAATAATGCTGAACAGTTCACACAACATTATCTAGCCCCAAGCTAAGCAGAGCTTGTGTTATGGGTACTAGATAACTGATATACTTAATACAATATATTACATAGATAGATATTTTTTTATTATACATAGAAAATACCCAGAACACCCTGAACAAATATCTGCGATCGCACAAATATTTGTTCTGAGGCGGGAATCGAACCCGCAACCTCCTGCGTCGCAGGCCAAGCTCGCCCGCCGCGCCACAGAGGTCGTCAAAATTCGTCAAAGGTCGTTAATTTTAATTTTAATTTTTATGAAAAAAAAATTTATAATAAAAAAAATTTGGTTATAATGATAAAATTAGTATATTTATTATTAAATTTTATTTTTTAATTTAATTAATTAATAAAAAGGAATTCGGCAAATAGATATATTCACTTGTTTAACAAAAACAAATGATTATTTTCAAAGATTAAATTTATTATAAATGATAAAAAAAAATATAATAATAATTTTTATAATTCCTTTATGTTTTAAAAAAAATATATTTTGAATGGTTCAGTTTATTATTTTTATAATTTTTTTATTTGTAAATTTAAGTTTAATATTAATAATTTTACAAATATTAGTTATATATTTTCTTGTGATTTAATTTCTTTTGGTTTAATTTTATTAAGAATTTGAATTTGTATTTTAATAATTATATAGTTTTTTTTTTTTTTTTTTTTTTTTTTTAATGATTTAAGTTAATTAATTAATTTAATCAAAATAAAATTGTATATTTTTTAAATTAAAAAATTATAATGTTTTTTTTTTAATTGAAAAATTTATAATTTATATTGTTAATAAAATTTAATAAATAATAATTAAAAAAAAGATGTGTCCTGAAAACTCACCTTGAGCACATCTTCTCAGCATACTCAAAGACAAATCTCGCCGCGTTCTGTATCTGATGAACTATCTCTGGCAGCGTGGCGGCCGGACAGAGATCGTACCCGATGACTACGGTCTTCACTCTGGAGCGGTAGAGCGGCTCCGCAGGGTACCGGGAGAACTCACGGGAGAGCTCCTGCCAGTAGCCGCCGTGGACGTACACGAGGATTGGTGCATCTGATGAAGAATATAGAGTAAGTTGAATGAATATAATTTAAAGGTGGTAATGTATGGTAATGTAATCATGTATGGTAATGTATAGGCATGTACATAAATCATACACATAATCATAGACACATGCCTTTTTCTCCGAAAGGTTAGGCAGATCCTCAATGGGCCGCTTTTCACAGTGGGTTGCACCATCGTGGACTATAGACATGACAAGTGGTGAGGTCATCGCCGCCGTTGCTTCCCACGATTGTTTCGGCTAACACTTTCTTTCAGAAATAACACATTCCTTAGATAAGCTAGCAGCCAGGACAAATCTTATACCAACGAATCTTATCAACAAGTCCGGGTAATCCCTTAGTTGGCTTTTACGACATCCACGGGAGGAGACGGAGGGGTCTATTCTTAGGCCAGACACACCACAGCAGGCGCCACATACATATATGGGCGAATATTAGCACACCCTGCATACCGGAAGGACGGCGACCTCGGGGTCGGCCGAGAAAGCGTTGGCGGGACGATCTTGTTAATTTTGAAAAGGAGTGTTGGGAGACTGCCAAGGGCAATGGAAGATTTTGGGGGAGATCTTTGCCCAGCAGTGGGAAAATATAGGTTAAGAAAAAAAATGTATAGGCTGGCACACATAGATAGGTACACATCTTTGAATTGCACCTACAATTGTAACCTAGTTTCAGAATGGAACCGATATAAAACGTAATTATCTAAAGCGCACAGCATAGGTGTGTTATTTTTAGGGTTCTGCACGCAAATGGTGCCAAAGGTACCCTATTACTAAGCCTTTGCTGTCTGTCCGTCTGTTTGTCTGTCTATCAGCGTGCTGCATCTAACGAACCGAAATAGTAGACAGTTGAAATTTTCACAGAGTGTGTATTTCTCTACTTTCTATTGCTATAACAACAAATACGACCTCTGTGGCGGGACGGGCGAACGTTCGCCTGCGACGCCGGAGGTTGCGGGTTCGATTCCCGCCTCGGAACAAATATTTGTGCGATATGCAGATATTTGTTCAGGGTGTTCTGGGTTATATATCTATCTATTTTATATATTGTATTAAGTATATCAGTTATCTAGTACCCATAACACAAGCTCTGCTTAGCTTGGGGCTAGATAATGTTGTGTAAACTGTCCAGCATTATTTATTTTATTTATTTATTTATAAACAATTAATATAAAATAAAATTCCATATAAAAGGGACAATAAACGTATCCAAGAAACGTATTTTTTAATGATAAATCTGAGAATTCATTTTGATAAAAAGTTCGGTGTACACTATGAGTGTAATCTACTGTGAAAAGAGGTCCATTGAGGCTCTGCGAACCCCTTCGGGGAAAAAATCTTGTGTCTATTTATGTACATAATGAGAAGTAGACGTCTTGCACCTCAGCCTTTATATCCAATGCAACAGAACAATATAATTATAATTAAGTAAAACTTAAGGTGACATGACATCATTCGCCCTTAGCAAGCTGCAAGGCCTACAAGTTACAAATATGTAGAACGAGTACCATCAATACCTTGTAATACATACTTAAAAATATTCAGATATTCTTTTATCTAACCATTATTTACATTGCGTAATAAGTTACGCAATAATGCGAAGGCATTTCGAATTGGTATCTGCATAATTACACACTATATACTACTATTAATCTACTATTACTATATATCTATTTATAGATTACATTATTATTAATTATTAATAAGAATTATTTCTGATTATACATGAATCAAGAAAAATATAGGAAAAAGCTAAAATTCAAAGTAAAATTTGAAATACAGACACCACCAGGCAAAACAACACTACAGACGCGCGTCAAAAAAAAAAACTAATTTTGTAGGTAAATATATGTCAGTGATAAAATGGATTACGTTTAAAAAATTGTTCAACTCAATATAAGACCCGTTGTTGTCTACCCTTGACGTTGTAGTTCAGTTAAATTGGATGTTTAGGTATTTCTTTTATACACTTAACTTTAAAATGTTGCCTTTAATTTATCTGCAATATTGCCATCATGATACACTTGCAAGATTATTTTCAGATGTTAACTTAGTACTTCAAATGATAATTCGTTACTTATGTACCTACTATTAGATAAGTATGTTCTATCACAAAATACATAGTACAGAAGGTCAGCTCATTACAACCAGCGATAACAGGTGCACCTACCTATATACACGTATACACCACGATCTCGGTGAAACTCGGTCAAACGCCAGTCGCGAGTGTTCGCTCTTTGGCGAATAGACGTAATTATTTAGGTATGTACCTATATATTTTGTGCCTTGTCATTTAGGTATTGTTGTTTTTTTGTGACTTGTTTTGTGACCATGAATCGTGCAATGCTTGATCGTAAATGAATTGCTCTTTGTTTGGTGGTCTAAACACAACACTGACATAAAAGAATTGTCTTTTTTTAGCCAGCCCTGGTGTTACGGCCGAGCGTAGGTAATTAAAATAAAATTCGGCCAGAACTGACCTTCTGTGCTATGTAGTTTATGTTTCTATTTACGGCTCATTAGATGCTGTGTAATCTGGAGGTGGTCTTGTAGAAACGTTATCAGTCGGTTAGAAAGCGAAGTCTCAGCTCGGGGCGAACCACTAGTCTAAAGCCTGAAGCTAGCGAGTGTCAAAAAAATGTTGATTGGTTCAATTTTACGGAACATTGGCTTTCGTCAACGGCTCTAATTTATACCGAGGATGGCTCTGACAAGACGCTTGATCTTGTAAGTGTACAAAATGTGACATCTTTCGATAAAAATGAGATCCAATAGGTACTCGGGATCGTGACATCAAGGTTGGTAAATGAAGTGTGATTTTCTTTACACGATTTCTTGATGACTGCGTAGAAGATATTTCGTCTTCAGTAGGTACCTATTATTAGAATTACATCAATAAATTTACCTTTATAACGTCCTCTACATGTTACCATATAACCATTTATTATCATTTATATTAGTTTCATAAGCTAATTAAATTGTATTTTATAAATTACTAGCGACTCGCCCCGGCTTCGCACGGGTAGCCCCCGGTGAAAAACAGCCCCCCCCCCCTATATTTTATTACTTATTCTGCTATTCGGAGCGGAGAAGAATCCACCAAAAAAGAGATAACTAACATCGGTCCGGCCGATCTTGAGTTATAAGTGGTGTAATTAACACGACTTTGTTTTATATATATAGATACTGTCTGCTGTAATATCTTGCTGCACTCGTTAGCTTAAATTTGAAGTGCAGTAAGCCGTTGTATTGAAAGTAAATAATAAATAAAGGTTTATCAATCTAGGACCTATCGAACAAACTAAACGAAACCAAATCACTGGATGCATGAGGAACAATCTGCCATTTTTGAAAGAAACGTCGTAATTTTTATTTAATGTGTTTTTTCGAGTTGTATTTTGTAATTTTGGTGGCATTTTAACTGGTGTAACTTGGATAAATAGCACATGTGTGATATAGTTAACTTTAAGTGTATTGCGTGTCTTTTCAAAATGGTGGAGTTTTTCCTGTAAAAACTATATTTTTCTGCCACCATTTACACTGGGTTATGCCTTGACGGAGAGTCTTTGACTACTTGACTATTAAACATATAATTAGTGGTTCGCGCCGAACTGAGACCTCGCGAATACACGCGATTTAGGTAGGTTACCTTATTTATTTCGAAAAAATATCTTAAGACGTGAGTCCACATAAAATGAACGTTCGAAAAGTTAGACCTACAACGGTTCAAATTCCTAGAAACGGGAGGTCAACAATGGATTACTGTTACTGGTTATTGTTTTATTGCGTACAAGTTTCGAAATTCTTAAATTTTAGACTTTTCCCAGTATTTGTGTAATAAAAGCTACAAACATACCAAATTTCAGCGCTGTAGGATTAGTGGAAGTACCCTAGAGGTTTTGGTTTTTTACATTTTCGATTTACCCTAATATCTCAAAAACTATATAAGCTTAAAAATTATAAAAAATATTTTTGAAATGTCGAAGTGAGGGGCTTTCATATGACACCCCATTTTATCTGATATCACTTTTTTTAACTCCTCTTGGACCCCAATATCTCAACAACCCCTCCAACCGATATAGCTCATAACCTTACCAACAAATTGTACCAATAGTATCTACCCCTCAATCAAAATTCATGAAGACCGGATTAACAGTTCGGAAGTTATGCTCAGACAAACATACATACATACATACATACAAACGCCAATTCTTCCAAGTTGACTAAGAGAATTCGCTTCGCTCATCCAAGTATATCACTTGACATTGGCAAAATTCTTTGGAGCACTCCTCAGAAGCCATTATTATAAGACCAGAAGAGAAAAGGAACAAGTTTTGTTTTGTTTAAAAACCTTCATGTTGTTGAATGCAGAGCTATTTATATTTTAATGCCTTTTGTAATCGCCACTAATATTAATAACACCGGTAGACACTTATGTCCTTGAAACTAATCGATTTGAAATAGGTAAATGTAAGTAGGTTACGGGCTACCGCTGACTTCACATAATTACCAATACGGAAACGGATTCCACATAATTTCAATGTTATGAAATTGTATAACGTGACCTCCGTGGCGTGGCGAGCGATTAGCTAGCGCAAGGGTTCAATTCCCGCTGTGGGACAAATGTTTACATGATCTACAAATGTTTGTTTCTGGCCTGGGTGTTCTGGTAATAAAATAAATAAATAAATAAATAATGCTGGACAGTTTACACAACATTATCTAGCCCTAAGCTAAGCAGAGCTTGTGTTATGGGGACTAGATAACTGATATACTTAATGCAATATATAACATAGATAGATATTTTTATTATACATAGAAAATACCCAGAACACCCTGAACAAATATCTGCAGATCGCACAAATATTTGTTCTGAGGCGGGAATCGAACCCGCAACCTCCGGCGTCGCAGGCGAACGTTCGCCCGCCGCACCACAGAGGTCGTAATGGAATCTTAGAGCGGGATCAGGAGCTCAATAGCGCGGTTATAAACGGTCCGACCGTTAGAACGGAACGTTTTAGGTTTCGATTTAGTTTAGCTAATGTAAAAAATGCTATCGCGCTGTTTTTCAGAACGACTGAACCGTTGACGTTAAACTCAAAGAACTTTTCATCAAAGAGCTGCGAAAATTGCTCATCGAAAATCAAAACGATGACAGCTGAATAACGTACCTACTGAAAGAAACGATTTTAGTTTTAAACGCTGTCATGTTCAAGTGATCTCTTAAGGCGTGTCTCTTCCTAATGTTTTTTTCCAAACAATATACAAACATTTGTTTTGATCTCAGAATAAGAACTAAAGCAT
This sequence comes from Operophtera brumata, assembly GCA_932527175.1. NCBI lineage: Eukaryota > Metazoa > Arthropoda > Insecta > Lepidoptera > Geometridae > Operophtera > Operophtera brumata. The sequence goes on along the minus strand of OW052238.1, from coordinate 11,574,492 downwards.
GGAGCTAAGGCTAAAAACGAACCGGTATCGATTATACCAGTCTCATTCTTTTATATGAATGTATTCATGTGTTGGAATGAGACAAGCATATATCTATCTGTTTTTATTTGTGTAACTCGTACCAGGCCAAAAAATGTCAAACTAGGTACCAATTACTACTACATTCATGGTACCAATCTAGGGAGATGTACATTCATGTTACCAATATTCAGGGTGCGGGACGGAAAAACGACTGTCGTGTGACAATATATTTGTTTCTCTCTGACATAGGATAGCAAGCTATCTTCTAGGATAGGAGTAAGAAGGAACACTCTATGCTATTTTAGCACTCAATCCATACTATTATACATCCATGGATTTGATACACAAGCTGTCTCCTGCTATAGATAAAAGTTTCTGGTTAAAACAAAACATTTTGTGTAGACGTCATCATGGGTTCATGTGTGAGTGAGAGAACCAAGGATGTGCGCAGTTTGTGTGTGAGAGAGAGAGAGAGAAAGAGTGAACCAAGGGCGTGCGGTTCGGCAGTCGTAAAATAATGAAACAACGCACGGAATGTTTTCCTAATGAAAAAAACTATTTTGTAATGGTTTTGGTTGTGGTTTCATGTTTGTATTATAGTTCAAAATTACAAGGATCATTAGGATTAAGCGGCGGTGTAAGTTCTGATTATGGCAGCGTGCTAAATGATCCTTGTAGCACTGTAGCGCGATTGGTCTGGACTCGTGAGTCGTGACGTGTCCGCTACATGTATCGGGAGAAGTCAATGACACACCGAAATTACTTGAACAGAGAGTGGAAGACACCCATCCGTTTTATTATTGTTCATTTTTACGACATCGTATCTGGAGTGTGATGTGTGCTGCAAAATGTCGGTTCTCATAACGTTTTGGAATTTTTATGTTCAGCACTAGATCCCTCTAGTGCTGAACATGACATTGACATTGTTTTTTTTGACATTTTTTTTTGTGGTCCCCCACGACCTCATAACAAAATATTTTCAATATCAGAACTCAATGCACTTGAATACCTACCATAATTGGGATGAGGTATTAAGGTGCTATAGGATCAACCAGTTTCACCGAACCCTCTTGTATGAGGCGAAGAAGGCACGCTCTGATACCGTGTTTTTGTGTATACAAATTATATGAAAATTCCCTTTAGATTTTTGTTAAATATTGTTGATTACTTCACTAACTCAAATAATAATTAATAAGTTACCAAATGTTTCAAAATTTAAAACGTGTGAAAAGTAAGTCTAAAATGGTATTTCAATTTTAAAAAGGTATATTTGATATTTTTTTTATCGAGTTTAGTAAATTCAAATGGCGTATTGAATTAATGATTTCACTAGATAATAAGCTTAAGAATACCATTATATTTTTTTCTTCAAAACTGTAAGAACTCTTATCAAAAACTTAAAAATTCTAGAGCTCATTATAGACATGTTGTGAACCTATTGCGCCTTAATCGTTAGGTACCTACTATTTACACTTATTCTAAGTCGTGTTAGACGTGACCGTTTGGTTTTTAAGTACCCACATGATTTAGAGACTAATAACTCACATGGCATAGCACGATCCTCTGTTAGGTATATCAACAATACTGCAGCATTCACTTTGTAATAATGAGGTAAAGTTGAAGAGTAATACCTCAACTTTATCATCATGTTCATCAATTTTATCAACTACGCTTGCGAAAACAGGATTTCTTAAAAAAAACTCGATAGAAAAAATTGCAAAGTGAGCTACAAATTGTGCAATAAACAGCTAGTATTCAATAAATACTTTAAATAACATCTGCATTATTATAATTCAGTATACGTTTTTCTCAACAGTATTATACTGTTTTTTCCGTAACAGTACCGGATTAGATTTCGTGCAAAGAAACTATTTGTTAATCTTTTTCGGGGTGAACTGAACTTATTTTTAATATATATAATATTTTTTTATTTTTTCTTGCTGAAGCAACGCGTGACCCAAGAGCTGGCTCTAATCTGGCTTAACGCATTAGTATTGCCATTCAGCGTGGCAATGCAGCCAGCATCCTAAGGACGCTTCCGTCTGGTAGTGATTTGGATCAGATGAGCTACCTTTAGATAGTTTGCAACGGTCTTCATATACCTAAACTGTTTTTTTTTTTTTTTAATGTACCTACTTTTATTAGCTATATTATGTAAATTAATGTTTTTTTATTAATAATTTTAATTTTTGCCCGCCACACCCGCTGTCGCGAGTGATATGGCGTGCATTAAAGAGGGCATCTAAATCGTCGTCCTATAATTAGTCCAGTAACGTTGTCGTCTGAAAGTATGGGGTAGTATGCGTCAAATCCGGTAGTTCTTATTTTTTGCAGACTTGTTTATGATGTTGGCCTAATGAATAATCCAAATTTTTGACCTTGAGCGCCGAACGCAACCTTGTCAAAAAGTTTGTTCTTCTTTTTTTCAAGTTTTGACGATTATAACCCTGAGGGACTAGTTTTTGAGAAAACTTTTTTTGGACGTTTAAAGTAGACTAAGTTTGCTACAATATGATACTAGAACTGTATCAGTAGACCCAATAGTTTCTAAGATTAAGCCTTTCAAAGTTTAATTTTTTTTCGAACTTCGCAATTTTTCGCAATATTTTATACGTTACTCGAATACCTCTAGCGGGATGAAGTGGACCCCAAAATGATGACCAGAGATGCAGCCCCACAACACCTCTTGCGGATGATTTCTTGCGGGTGCACAAAGGGTTGTGGGAACGCGTGCAGCTGCAGGAAGGCAGGATTAAAATGCTCATCAGTCTGCAGGCACTGCAGCGGGGCCTCTTGTGATAATATACCTGATGTTGCAGTAGTAGATATCCCAGAAGGCGACGATCAGTCTGATGTTTAAATGGAGGATGACTTGTGGGCAAAAGACTTCGACGATTCACCACCATCCCATGGGGATATGCCATGTGAATTGCTAAAAATTTCTAAGTTCGAAATATATGATAAACTTTGAAAAGCTTAATCTCAGAAAGTATTGGGTCTATAGATACAGTTCTAGTATCATATTGTAGCAAATTTAGTCTGCTTTAAAAACGTCTTAATTTTTTTTTACTCAAAACTAGCACTTTAGGGTTGTAACCGCAAAAACTGGAAAAAAAAAACGTTTTTTCCAATTTTTGACAAGGTTGCGTTCGGCGCTCGTCTTCAAAAACTTGGATTGTTCATTAGGCCAACATCATAAACAAGTCTGCAACAAATCAGAACTACCGGATTTGACGCATACTGGTGATGTATATAGTAACGACTAAATAGGTAATACAAAATATATAATAAAATGTAGAAGCACATAACCTAATGCATTATGGAATACTAGGCATTCATGGAATCTTTGCAAGACAGTTATCGTTACAAATATTAAGTAATAGCTGTAATTATAGGTTTAGATAGGTCCTTATCGCGTATTATCGTTGTTTATTTATTAAATGACGTCCCGACCCCGATCTGTTACCCTTCTATCAATATTATGCAGTGTGCTAATCATTAAACTTTGAAAAAACAACACGTATTATATACTTACACCAGTTCACAGTTCACTGGTTGTGGGAGGTCATCATCATCATCGTCATCAGCCCTTGACGTCACTGATAGACTAGGCCTCCCCATAGACTGCAATGGGGAATGTCGTAATCACCACGATTAGCAGGCAAATTTGTGATCGCAGTATTGGTGTTGAGTACTCAGGTGGATGCTGCTGCCCATCCCCTGATGTAACACCTTAGTCGGCTTTTACGACATCCGTGGGAGGAGACGGAGGGGTATATTCTTATAGTCCGGACCACCACGGCATATATATTATGATAGATACAATACCTACTGGAATTACACAATACTGTATTTTCCTGGCCTTCGCCTTGCAACTTGATTTTATAAAGGCATATATTGCACAATAATATATAGTATTGACTTCTACATAGTACCTACCTACTTATTTAATTGGAAATGATCATGATTTACGAAGTAATTTGTAGGAGAACAAAGGAGGTGTTAACATTTTGTTAGTCCAGCGATGGTCAGACGACGTGACGTCATCTGACCATCTGGCTGGTGGTAAGTCTACTAGAACTTGTACTCATATTTATTCTGTGCTACTAGTGTGCGCCATTTTCTGTTCAGGTATTATCTAAATAAATATACTTTTCACTAGAAACCGGATATTAAGCATTATTTTGAGTTTTGATTGTTCCCGATATTTCGCCATGCATGTGCCATGAGCACGGGAGAACTCACTAAAGTCTTTGCGTGTAGACGTTATTGGCAGATGGTCATGGTAAATATCCCGTTTATAGTGAAAAGTATGTACATAACCATGATAGTTTCAGAAATATGTCTCAGGGCGCAGTGAAATGCCACATATGGTGCGTCCTAGGTGGACGTAGCCTATGAGGAGGTTACCACTCAACATCAGGTGGGCCATCTGCTTGATCTGTCACACAAATACTTAGTTAAAAAATAAAAAAAATGACGTCCAAAATAAACTGAACAGACGGGGAAAATTAACGAAGGAAAAACTTACCTACAAATAAATAAATAAATATAAATAAATATTGCTGGACAGTTCACACAACATTATCTAGCCCCAAGCGAAGCAAAGCTTGTGATATGGGTACTAGACAACTGATATACTTAATCTTATAATATATATACAGTGGTGGCCATATAATTAAGAACGCTGATATAAAGGGAAGATTTTTTCCAACTAAGATGCAAAACTAATTGTATGCATTTGTTTTTATTTCTCTCGGTATCGTAAAACATTTCCATATTACCACTGTATTCATTGATACACATGATTGGCTAAAAATCAATAGGCAAACTTTTTACACTACTTTTAAACAAAGTATTCCTTATTACTGGCTGGTCACGTAATTAAGAACGCTAAGTAGTTTATACCTTTATTCAAATTTAAATAGAGAACACTCAGTCGATTTGTTACTGTTTATATAATTTTGGCGCCATTACGTGCTGTAAAAGATTAAAGGTGATTGCTTCTTTAGAAAAAACAATGGGAAAAAATAAAAGTTGTGATAAATCTACAAGGGAAGTAATAATAAAACTTCGCCGGAAGAATTGGTTTTATAAAAAGATAGCCGACCATCTGCAATGTTCAAAAACGATGGTTTTCCACGCTGTAAAGCATTTTGCTACGTATCAAACTACTTCGAATGTTCCACGTGTACCTAAACAGAGAAAAACAACTCCTCGAGATGACCGAAACATCGTTCGTATGGCAAAACAAAATCATTTTAAAGGGTCCAATGAGCTTAGAAAAGAATATTTTGGTGAAAACAACCCTTCAGCAATCTCAGCACGCACTATTCGAAGACGTTTGGTAGAAGAAAAATTGCACGGTAGGATAGTAAGAAAGGTACCCATGTTAAAACTTTGCCACAGGCAAGCCCGGCTTGCATTTGCGAGAAGGTATGAAAACTGGACTGTGCAACAGTGGAAAAATTTACTTTTTTCTGACGAGACGAAAATAAACAGAGTATGTTCTGATGGAAAACAATATGTACGACGTCCCCCGAATACAGCATTCGACCCAAAGTACACGAAAGTTACATTAAAGCACGGTGGTGGAAATGTGAAAATTTGGGGTTGCTTTTCTGGACATGGTGTAGGACCTGTAAAGTTGATAGAAGGTAACATGGATCAGTTCCATTACAAAAATATACTGGAAGAAACAATGTTACCATACGCTGAAGACGTTCTACCGGTCATTTGGACATTCCAGCATGACAATGATCCAAAGCACACTGCACGCACCGTAAAGGAATTTCTTACAGCGCAATTAGTTTCTGTCTTAGACTGGCCTGCTAACAGTCCAGATCTAAACCCAATAGAGAATCTGTAGTTTGAAGTAAAGAAAAAGGTTTCAAATACAAAGTGTGGAAATTTAAGAGAGCTGTATGACGTTTTTTTAGAAGAATGGAACTCTATTTCTCTTGCGAAATGTCAAAAATTAATAGAGTTAATGCCTCGCCGGTGTAAAGCTGTAATTAAAAGCCGTGGATATGCTATTAACTATTAATTTTAGTTAAATATTTATTCAATTTCTTTTTATGTTTCCTGTGCTACATAATATTGTGATTTTTTAAATCTAAGTGTCATACAAAACAATTCCCGAGCAGTTAAATAAATCGTTCTTAATTATTTGTCCAGTTTCAGTACTATTTGAATGTGTTACTTTGATAAAATCAATAAAATGTGCAAAAAATAGTTAGCGATTTCATACTTTATTCTTAAGTCAGGTTGCTCTATTAATGTGACTATTATATAACATAACTAGTTGCTTCTCAGAAGGTACACATCTCTGTGTATGATACGATTTAAATAAAAAACTTCTAGAACTTCAAATCGTTCTTAATTATATGGCCACAACTGTATATATATATATAACTTATCTTATATATATATAAAACAAAGTCGTGTTAGTTACACCACTTATAACTCAAGATCGGCTGGACCGATGTTAGTTATCTCTTTTTTGGTGGATTCTTCTCCGCTCAGAATAGCAGAATAAGTAATAAAATATCGGGGATAGGGGGGGGGGGGGGGGGGGCTGTTTTTCATCGGGGGCTACCCGTGCGAAGCAAAGCTGGGGCGAGTCGCTAGTACAATATATTACATAGATAGATAATTTTTATAATATATAGAAAATACCCAGAACACCCTGAACAAATATCTGCGGATAGCACAAATATTTGTTGCGAGGCGGGAATCGAACCCGCAACCTCCTGCATCGCAGGCGAACGTTCACCGGCCGCGCCATAGAGGTCGTCACAGAGAATATAAAGGTTGTGCACCGTCCAGATAGTAAATAAGTCCAAATTAGAGATTGTTATCTAAAATGCCATACAAATGGACAATGGGAATAAACCACCGCGAAGGTGGCTGCCAGTGAGAGAAAAGAGTCTATGAAGTTCCGCTTCGAATCCGCTAGAGTCATCATCATCATCATCAACAGCAGCCTTTTGATGTCCACTGCTGGACGAGGCCTCCCCAATAGAATGCAATAAGAAGATTTGCCATAATCACCATGCTTGGCAGGCGGTTTGGTAATCGCAGTGGCGTTGGTGTTCAGTACGCAGGTTGTAACCCCTTAGTCGACTTTTACAACATCCATGGGAGGAGACAGAGGGGTCTATTCTTATAGTCCGGATCACCACGGCATATATGTTGCGATACTCGTAGATACAGTAGCTACTGGAATTTCAAAATTCTCTACGATGAGTACGCAGGTGGGTGCTGCTGCCCATCCTCTTGTCTCCCCTTAATCAGCTTTTATTACATCTATGGGAGGAAATGGAGTATCTATTCTTAAGGTTACGCCACACCAGGCAGAAATCTTCACTCAAAAAAACGTCGTGCGCCGCTGGAAAAAGCAGTTTTTATTGAATATTTCGTAAAATATAGATAAACCCCTACAGTAAACCTTCGGCTTTGTTGTGTTGATTTTATTCATCTAATTTTTTACCCAATAATATGCTTGTATGCTTATTATGCCCCGGACACACCACAGCAGTAGTAGTGGAGATAAACATCGTGAGGATAGTATAATCCCAAAACCAATACCTAACACTAAATAGAAAAATAACAGAAGGGTCGCTCCTCCCACCGTTCTTGAAAATCGCGTGCTTTGTGCCAATAACCTTACTAAAGTCCGGTTTCACCATATCTCCATCCATAGACGGATAAAATATAATACTTTCTTTTCAATTACTCGATATGGAGAATGACAGCAATATTTATTGTCTTGGGAATGATGAAATTGGACTTAACACATCAAAAATCAGTATAAATCATGTGTCACCTTTACAGAGTGAACGCATGAGTGGTAGGTACTGAGTGTGCCACTGTGTGTAAACTGTGTCCACCTTTATAAAGTATTTATTGATTTACATACAAGAACCTAAATAAAAACATGGAATTCTTACCGCCTGGCAGGTCAGTCCCGAGTATGTCGAGCTTCTGTCCCGGTGTGGAGCCATATTCTATCTCCAATTTGTGTGGAATGTTATTCGTTGCCGTGTCGCTGGCTGGAATAAAGGGAATAGAGGTATGGCGAATAGAGGAATTCAGACAATTAGGGCGCATTTATTTATAAAGGTGGTCACAGACGGTTAAGATGCTATAATATTTTATCGAGACAGCGTCATACTTGTGAAAGAGAAGGAAATAAGTGCTTCTCTTTTCGTAATAAAGTGCTGTCTCAATCATCTCAAAATATAATATCATACGAGTAGAATCTTAACCGTCTGTGACCACCTTAAAGCGTAGGTTGGCGCTCTTGATAAAGACAGGTAGATAACCGCACAGGGACAAAATATACTAACACAAATATTACTTATTTGCAAGTTTGAGAAAGATATCTCATGTGATAGATTAAAGTACACATATCAACTCGGAAAGGGATCGTCACTGTATTGCCTTTCGCCGTCAACCAGGCGTCAACCTAACATAAGCAAGTGGATCAGTAACTCTGGTACGTCGACTCGGCTACAGCTACGCGACGTCGCGCTTACGGCTCGCCGACCGCGGGGGGAGGGGTAAGCGTGGACTAAGAGACGTAAGCTCGGGTACGGAGAGACGTAAGCGCGGAGACGATGAGCCATAAGCGCGGGAACTGCAAGTAGACCACGCACCGCACCGCGGTTCGTGAGCTTGTCCCGAGGCGATTACGTTACGATTCCGATTAGTGTGCGTTGCAGGGAGTTTCATACAAAGAATACGAACGGCTCGAGTAAACGATGACGATCCCTTTTCTAGTTGATATGTGTGCTATCGGGTGAAGGCTTGGTAGTCTTGGTTGGTTGCTTTTGGTAGGCAGCGCATCGACAATACCCCCGGTGTTGCCGGTGTCTATAAGCGACGGTGACCACTTTACATCAGGTGGGCCGTAAGCTAGTTTGCCTACAAGTTTCATAAAAAAAAGGCGTCCGAATAGGTGACCGAGATCATTACGTTACTAATAAATGCCGAAATGTGTTTTGCTAAAGAATGTTTACAGACTTTCCATCTTAAAATCATCTCAAAGGTTTCACTGACCGCGGAATTACATCACCCCTATTAGACCTCTCAAAAGTGAGGGTACAAACCGTATTGACATAGTCTCAAAGGGAGACATTTTTAAAAGTAGGTATACCGTTTTGCATCCCTTTGAAATAACTCAGAGTTTATTCAGATTTAACTAAAACAACTTAAAAAATAAAGCTAAAATGATACAAAGGTACGGAAACGACTACCCTATTTAAAAAGGTAAATATTTGTGTATATTATATCTATATATGTTTTGTTCAAGAAAAGTTCAGAGGCATGGCGTCCGGTTTTTATTTTATTCATAAAATTTTCCTCGTTCGCTACATTTTTACGACTCTACATTTTTAGCAACTTTAATTAAGATTTCTTAAAACATGCTGCATGAATAGCACCAGCAACCTGTTTGGCGCGTAATGAGCTCTAATGAGGTAAAGTAACATTTCAGGATTTGTATACAAACTGATCCCATTATTACATCAGACAAATAATTATATTCAACTCATAAACATCAACTAAACTTATATCCACTTTTTAACCAATTCTTAGATTCAATTCAATGATCTTATACCTATCCGTTCCCATGTCATCCTGTTCCTATCTCGTCCCCCAAAATTATGTTTTTAAAGTTCCGTACCCAAAGGGTAAAACGGGACCCTTACTAATAGGGTCCCGCTGTCCGTCCGTCCGGCTGGCACCAGGATGTATCTCATGAACCGTGATAATTAGACAGTTAAAATTTTCACAGATTATGTATTTCTGTTGCCGCTATAACAACAAGTACTAAACAAGTAATTTATTTTGTAAAATTTAAAAAACCCTCAACGCAATGAAACGCCTGAACCGATTTTGACCAAACATAGCTAAGAAAACTCCCGACAAATTCACCTTTCAAACAAAAAAAAAAACGAAATCGGGTCATCCGTTCGGAAGCTACGATGCCACAGACACACTCACACACACACACACACACAAAGACACGTCAAACTTATAACTCCCCGTCGTTTTTGCGTCGGGGGTTAAAAACAGAATAAAATAAATATTTAAGGAAAAAAAACATGTCTGTTGTCTGGCTCCCATACAACAGACATGTTTTTTTTTGCCGTTTTTATAGATAATGGCACGAAACCCTTCGTGCGCGAGTCCGACTCGCACTTAGCCGGGTTTATTATAATCAGGAACTTCCTGAATATTGAAAAAATATCTCCCTATTAGCCTTTGAATAGTGTGTATTGTATGTGAAATGGGTACGTATCAAAATTCATAAATTCAAAATACATACGTTTATAATTCATAAGTTATATATTCATATAACTCACCATTAGGTTTTTTAAATTTATGGATTTTGTTCTTATGTATTCTAAACGTATGTATTTTGAATTTATGAATTTTGATACGTACCCATATGAAATTCATCAATGAAAATATCGTAAAATATTGCGATGAATTCAATTGTAATGACTACCGCGTCACTATAGAGTGTGACAAACCTGTGACAATAAACCTCAATAAGCCGTGAAATTGAACGTAATATATGGAAGGTTCTTTACCTGCTGTGACGAACTGGACGTGATGATGTAACACTTCCTGGGGCGTCGAGAACCGCTCCGACCATATGCTGGGCGAATACTCCCGCTCCAGGTCCATCTCCTCAGTTATCAGCGACATGACTGCTTGGCGCGGCTGCTCGACCTGCAATATACAAATCTGTGAGGGCTTGACCTCAATTGGCATTGATTGGTGGCATGGCGATACCAATCTACCAGTTTGGACAAACGATTTATTTTTGGTGATTAAAAACTATCTATAAATAGACACAGTAAGTAGATAAATGACGGTAATTTACATTGCTAGGGTTCCGTACCCAAATTACCCTATTACTAAGCCCACTCCGCGCGCCGCGTCGTTGGTGCCGTCCGTCTATCTGTCTGTCTGTCACAGGTGCATATCTCAGCGGCCGTAGGAGATAGTTCATTTTCACATATTAGCATTGGTGTAGCACGTCGAGCAACGCAATGGTGTAGCATGACCAAATAATGACAAGTTAATCTTCTCTCATATATAAAAGGCAATGTCCTGACTGACTGACTGACCGAGTGACAACGCACAGCCCAAACCGCTGGTCACAGATTCTTGAAATTTGTGGGTGTGTTTGTCTCGAAGCGTACGGTTGTACTAAGAACTGAATTTTGAAAATTCGCATCCAATGGGGTTCAAGATGTGGTTTTAACATACAACAAAAATGCTGTGTATCCGTTCGTAGTAGAACCTTGAAATTTTACATGGAGATTCCTCACATAAAATTAACAGATACGTGTTTCAGAGATGTGTCTTTAAAAAAAAAAAAAAAAAGATTTAGCCAGATTTTTACGTATTTCGACGTTGTAAAAGTTAAGATTAAATAGTAATCTGCATTTTTTTAAATGGGACTCCAAATTTTAAAAACTTGATTGTGGTGTTGTTTTTGTTTTATGCTAGCGGGTCATCACAGTTGTATATAAATTTAAAAACCGCCTACTATGTTTTGTGTTCCAACACCAGGGTTTTATACAAATAAAACCGCATTGAAATCGGAGCACCCATTGCACCCTATATCCTGTTCATAGTGTGCTGATCATCATCAGACCCAGGAGTCGAAGAAGACATGAAATTTCACCATAATTTAAAATAGTAAAATCGGGCGTTAACAAAAACTAAAGTCGTTATGTTTTCGATCTGCTCAACGTATTCGCGCATCTTTCTAAACTCCAGTCGCGCGTCGCAGCTGACACACCTCAGAATAAGAACTAAAGCATTCTGAGTGACACACACTACTTTTTAATTATAATTTACCATCCCGTGACCATTAACATTTGTAATTTTTTTGACATCATTTACTATCATTGACAAAAATTATAAATAACGTTTGATAGTAGAGCATTGCAGGCCTCGTGCTCGATGTTTGATAAAGTTAAATGAAAGAATTATTTTTGAAAGAAACGTCGTCATTTTTATTTAATTAAATTTTAATGTGTTTTTTCGAGTGATGGCATTTTAACCGGTTTAACTTGGATAAATAGCATATGTGCGATGTATGTGCGTGCATTTCTTGGTTTTTAGAAATTTTGGATTTTTCCCTTCAAAAACTCTGTGTTTCTGCCATCATTTAAACTGGGTTACGAATTGACGGAGACTCTTGACGACTTGACTGTAAAAAATATAATTATATCACTTGACATTGGCGAAATTGTTTGGAGCACTCCTTAGAAGCCATTCTATGAAGAGAAGAAGAAAGTTAAATGAGTAAATAGGTCGTTCCCGTTCACCACACCTGACGTAACTATTTGTAGACCAGTGAAGAATAATTATTCATCTACATTCGACTACCTAATCATTAGCACTGGAACGTTTGCACCTGTTGCGCCAATACTGTCACCAGGCGGTACCACGTGAGGAGCGCCCAGAGAACAAAGATAGTCTCTGTATGCTCAAACGATACCTCGAGAGCCTATCGAGGCCGCTACAGCCAACCAACGTTGCCATCAAGGTCGACACAGCCACGTACGTTCAAGATACAGCTAGCCTAGTTTATTTCGTTTCGGGACTTGGCGGCTAACATGTCAAAACGTCCAATTGGTTGTATGGCTTGATAGTTAAAACAAACAATCGTTAATTTTATTGCATTGTGTGATTAGTAAAGTTCTTACCTGATTTATTTTTTTCTTCTTTGGAACATGGCGCCTGATAATATTTTTCAAGAGTTTCTTTATGAACTCTAATTTACACATTTCTAATTTTTAAAGCTAGGTTAGCTTCCAAAAACTCGTATATTTAATAGTTTTTTATATACGTAACTGAAAATCACCTGCTTCTCGACAGTTCTAGTCGTAACACGCCACACGGGTAACCTTTGGGTACATACTATTATTTTGCAAATTTTAGCTACACTGTCAAATGCGTAACATCAGAAACACTTGAAGTGATACTTTGCAAAATCAGATGGTCTTATAATAAACTAAAGACGTTATCTTATCAATGTCCTATTTAATGACAGTAAGGAACTGTTATTTTTGTGTGAACTGATAAGGAAGCAAAACATTGTTGGAATAAACACATTTGAAGTAGATGTGGTTAAAATTAACGATGGCTAATAGATTTGTGTTTCGTCATATTATCGTTAGTTATTTCCTGTTTAATTAAAATAGGTAAAAGACGTGGTCGCTACCTTATTGCATGGCTCCATTCACAAGCTCAAAGTCACGCAGATAGCCCGAATAGAGCTACACTCGGAGTTTCAGAGTATATTTCTTTTAACCTACTTTGTCCCACTGCTGGTCGAAAAGATCTCCTCCCAATTCTACCACTTTCTTGGCAGTCTCCCACCACTCCTTCTCAAAACTATCAAGCTCATCCCGCCAACGCTTTCTCGCTCGACCCCGACGTCGCCTTATAATAATGTATTATAATAAGAATATTAATCGATTTTATAAACTGTGTAAAGGACGTACCTAACATGCCTTAGCTTTACGTTTATTCATATTATACTTACTGTTATTTATTTTAGTGCTTTGTATTTATATTATACATTAAATGATATATATTACATTATTATTATATATATTCTTCAGTGATCATGGCGCATACAATTGTGCCGAAATATCGGGAACCTTGCAAACTCAAAAATCATGGTAAATATCCCGTTTCTAGTTAAAATTATGTACATAACCATAATAGTTTCAAAAGTTATATTTTGTTTTAAATAATATTATTTTATGTTACTTTTTTTTTTTTTTTTTTAACTTTGATAACCTTTGTTTGACCACGATCTCACCTGTTGGAAAGTGACGATGTGGCCGAAGATGGAGCACAAAGGTCTAGAAGGCACCTATTCACTCTAGCCTTGAAGAGACCCAGATTATAGTTTTCAGGAAAGACAGACGACGGTAGTGTATTCCACTCCTTAGCAGTTCGCATTATAAAGGTGGAACTGAAACGTTTAGTACGAATAGCGGGTATACTAATCAGGTAAGGGTGGTACCGAGCCGTGCGCCTGCTCGTCCTATGATGAAAAGGAGATGGTGGGATCAGATCATGAAGTTCCTGGGAGCATTCCCCGAAATGTAACCTATAGAAGATCGAAAGGCATGCGACCTTACGGCGGTGCTCGAGACTCTGGACCTTAGTCTCCGCCATATGTTGCTCACCTATTAGCCTAAAAGCTCTGCGTTCAATCGAGTCCAAGGCAGCAAGCTGGTGTTTGGCCGAGCCATCCCAAACGTGGCAGCAATACTCCATACCAGCCCGGACTTGTGCTTTGTACAGACTTAGAAGCTGTGCTGGTGTGAAGTAACGCTTTACCTTATTCAGGATACCCAGCTTCATGGAAGCAGTTTTTGCCTTAGACTCGATGTAGGAGCCAAAGTTGAGAGCAGGCGTGAGTGAAACGCCTAAGAGCTCAAGGTGATCACCTATAGCTACAGGTACATCTCGGAAGACAGGAACTTGGAGAAACGGACTTTTTTTCGCCGAGAAGAGACAAGCCTGCGTTTTAGAGGCGTTGAACTTGACTAGATTGGCATCGCCCCAATCGGATACAGCCTTGAGAGTCAAATTCAGACGCTGCAGCATCTCATCTCTTAACTCCAGAATTTCATTCTGCCTAGCACGCGCAGTGGAAACGTATCTCTCCACAACTGTGCTGTCGTCTGCATACCCAATGATACTGGGCATTAGCAGATCATTAATATGCAGCAGAAACAGTGTGGCAGATAGCACTGACCCCTGAGGTACCCCGGCATTTATAGCCATTTGATCCGACGAGCAGCCGTCAACAACTACTCGAATGGATCTTTCCCTCAGAAAGTCTGCGAGCCAGGAGCAGAATTGAACTGGCAGTCCGTAAGCAGGAAGCTTGCCAATAAAGGCTGGCATGCCAAACCCTGTCAAAGGCCTTCGAGACGTCAAGTGAAACACATATCTTACATATCTTGTATTGATATACTTACTTAAAGGACTTTTTCTTCTTCTCCTTATTACGTTTTTTTGTGCCTTTTGGTACCTACATAAATGTATCCACAATACACAAAGGTTAGCTGTTAGAGAATGCTTCTTTTAAGTTCGCCTGTGTACATTGTTTGTTTTGTGCAATAAAGAATATTCTATTCTATACTCTATCTATTCTATGCCTTTAGGTAGGTACATAAATAGTGTCAAAAAAGAAATAAAAGATTCATTTATTTCTCTTTTATTTATTCATTTATTTCATTTATTTATTTCATTCCACTCAGGGGGTCAGTGGCTCGCTTCGCGCGCCACTTCCGCCCTTCGTATCACGATGGTCATAAAATTTCGATGTTATTTTCGCTATTAATACGCTGTTTTCTTCAACCAAATATGATTTGCCGCAAATAATGAACAATATAAGAGCCAATAACAGTCATTTCAGTGTCAAATTTTACTCTTTTCGCCCATATTTGTGCAAATACGTTTATATGAAAAAGCAACCACCTTAAAGGTTGACCTTGTTCAATTCCGTTCGTCGTGGCATTCGATTGGGAGGCCCTTCGACCAAATTACTGTTTACTTTGGTCGAAGGGGAGGCCTATGCCCAGCCGTGGACTTCTACAGACTGATGATGATGAAGTAGTATAACAGGTTTTTCCGAGTTTCTGTGCAAATAACTGAATAAGTACCTACCTATGTAGATGTATGCTATGTTACCTTTGCTTGTTCAAGGGACAGAGAGGTCTCAAAATTCACCAAAAAAGGTGCCACAACAACCCTTTTATCCCGCTGTCTGCTCCGGTCGCAGGAATGGTAGATGTTTCGGTGCCAAATACGAATTTTAGTGCAGATTTACATCCTTTTTGGAAAGTGATTAGCCAGTATAAAACTTCAACCCCTATTTTGAAACGTATTCCCCGAGGTGCTCGCCTCTCTGTCGCTAATGCTCTACCACAGGCCATCAGGAATGTTGTATCTAAAAATACAAAGCAGGCTTGGGAACATTTATTAGTATTTCCCTACAGTGTACTTCACGTAAAAAAAGAATTAGGCAACAAATCTTCACTCACTATTCGGATTAAACAAAATTGTGTGAGGTACACTGCACGCGATGAGCGCATGCCTTTTTCGTGCAATGACCAGGACACAACAACAAATTCAAAAACTGTGAAGCCAGTCGCTGAGTCTACTGTTTACAAACTTGTAGAGAGTAAACTTAGCGATGGTGACGTCAAGGGTGCCTCCCGTATCCTATTTTCTAGTGACACGATAGCCCAAAATTCTGATGATACTCTCAATTCTCTTGAGAGTAAACATCCGTCCCCAGGGCCAGATTCCCTCCTCCCCGATCCACCGCAAGAGAGTGATGGCGCTGTCGAGACGACCAGCCAGGATGTGCTCGCTGCCGTCATGTCTTTTCAGAGTGGCTCTGCCGGCGGCCTGGATGCTGTGACTCCACAGCATCTAAAGGACCTGCTGTCTGGCGGTTCTGGCCATGCAGGTGAAGTCCTTCTGGGAGATTTGACGACCCTGATCAACCTGATGTTGTCTGGTCGAGTCAACAGCGAGATCACGGAGCTGCTGTACGGTGTGAACCTATGCGCTTTAAAAAAAAAGGACGGCGGGATAAGACCCATAGCCGTGGGCACCACCTACCGCCGCCTGGCAGCTAAAGTCTGCTGTCGGAAAGAAGCCGCCTATCTAGGCGACTATTTCCGACCCATTCAGCTAGGCTTTGGTTCGCGAGGTGGCTGTGAAGCCGCAGTACATTCTTTACGTACATTTTTGGCCAAAAATTTGAGGGAGGTAGTTTTAAAGGTGGATATAAAAAACGCCTTTAATTATGTAGATAGGGTCACTCTGCTAAAATAAATTAAAGACAAAATCCCTGAAATTTACCCATTTCTCTGGCAGTGTTACGGCTCACCTTCTAAATTAATCTATCAGAACAATATTATTTGGTCTGCTGTTGGCTGTCAGCAGGGTGACCCTCTAGGTCCGGCCATTTTTAGCCTAGCCATCCATCCGATTATTCAACGTATCCAATCCAAACTAAACGTTTGGTATTTGGATGACGGAACCTTAGGTGGTGACGTGGACACTGTTCTTGGCGATCTAAAACTCATCATTGATGAATTTCGGCAAATAGGTTTAGATCTAAATTTTTCTAAGTGCGAACTTTTTGTTTCCGACACTTGTATGGATAGAAATTCAGCCATTGAAAAATTTCTAAGTTTGGCCTCAAACATTACAGTTGTAGATGAATGTTCGCTTCGCCTCCTTGGTTCACCTATTCTTGACGAGTCTTTTCCGGCTTTTGTAGACGAGAAAATTCAAAATTTTATGAGAACTTCCGACCGATTGCTCAAAATTAACGCCCATATGGCTTTTACAATAATAAAGTTTTGCCTTTTTGTGCCAAAATTTACATATGCTTTAAGATCTTGTCAACTGTGGAAACACAGTGAGCTGGTGGAAGGCTTGGACAAAATAATAAAGAACACCTTATCGTCGGTTTTGAATATCGATTTAGATGACAGGGCTTGGAAGCCTCCTTGCCTGTTAAATTAGGAGGCTTAGGTATTCGTAAAATTTCAAGTGTAGCCCTACCAGCGTTCTTGTCTTCCGTCTATAGCACTTGTTCTTTGGTGAATAAAATTCTATCTCCTTCTCTTTTGGCTCTTTCTGGGAACACACTCCAAAATTTCATACTTAGACGAGGCTCGAAATGCTTGGCATAGTGCTTGCCCCAATACTACTCCCCCCAAATCTCTTTCGTCTCAACGGCAATGGGACGGGCCTCTGTGCGAGCTGACGCGGAATTGTCTGTTACAAACGTGCTCAAGCTCCACAGATCGTGCTCGTCTCCTGGCCGTTTGCAAATGGGAGTCAGGGTTTTGGTTGCAAGCACTTCCATCACAAAATACTGGTACTTTAATGGATCCAGTTTCTTTCCGTATTGCAACTTCTTTACGGTTAGGTGTAGGGTGCTGTGCCCCTCATCACTGCCAGTGCGGTACTGCTGTTGATCAGCTTGGTCACCACGGATTATCGTGCACCAGGGCTGCCGGTAGGATTTCCCGCCACGCTAGCCTTAATGATATCATTCGCCGGGCCCTTACCAGCGTTAACATTCCAGCCATTCTAGAACCGAATGGTCTGTTTCGTGACGATGGTAAGCGGCCTGACGGCATGACTCTTGTTCCGTGGGAGAAGGGTAGGCCTTTGGTGTGGGACGCTACATGCGTTGATACCCTTGCGCCATCTCATCTGTCCGGGACATCAGTTAGGGCCGGTGCGGCGGCAGATGTCGCTGAGGACCTCAAAAGACGCAAATATGCAAGTCTCGACAGAGCTTACTTATCTGAGCCTTTCGGGGTCGAGACTCTGGGTCCGTGGGGTTCCGGGGCCCATCGTGTTTTCAAAATTCTTTCAGGGCATCTGGTCGAAGCGACGCGTGACCCGAGAGCTGGCTCTTATCTGGCACAACGCATTAGTATTGCCATTCAGCGTGGCAATGCAGCCAGCATCTTAGGGACGCTTCCGTCTGGTAGTAATTTGGATCAGTTGAGCTACTTTTAGATCGCTTGTAGCGGTCTTCAGGTAGCACAACTGTTTCATATGTATTTTGTACATACCTTGTATTATTCTTTCTGTAAATAAATGTAGATGTTATTATAAACTGCACTTTACCTCATTAACATTAAGCACACTTTCATCAATAACAGATTATGTCACCGATACGATACCTATGTCATTTGGAACAAGTAGAACAGACTGGATTAACTCGTTAGTACATTATACACAATAACAAAAATTAGAATAAATGAAGGTAAACTAGTTCTACGACATTCCCAAAAGTAGCTACAAATAAAAAGTAGTAATTGCTAATACACTGCGGACAGACATACAACAAAGTGTCACCATATTGCTTAATTTTTTAGCTTTTAGTCTTCGACCAAAGAAATTTAGTTATCAAAACCTTATGTCACGTCTATATTTCCATAATGGTGCAACCCATGATGAAAAGAGGATCTGCCTACCCTTTTGGAGAAAAAGGCGTATATCTATGAATGAATGAATGAAAACACTTTATTGCACACCTTACAAACTAGTTAAAAACAAGATAACAATTAAACAAAAAAACTAAAAGTAAAAAAAGTAAAGTATCTATGTGTATACTTACACATTGTTTTGTCTTTTGCATTGACAAGCAGTCTCAAATTGGATCGAAAGAGACAAAACACGGAGTAACTATTCTATGGATGATTCGCGTTTGTTAGTAGCACGGATAGAGAAAAATAAATCTTCGTATCAAATACATGTACATACAATTTATACGTTGTCTGTTTATTAGTTTCTTTAGATGTTTGCACATCAAGCTAAAACGGCTGGGCCAATTTTGATGAAATTTAGTACACTGATTAAAACTTGGATATTTTTCACCACTAAAGTCAGTTTCTTTCAAAGAATAATGCGGGTGAAACCAAGAGTGACCTCTAGTGAAATTATACAATCTCATTCCAAGGTCACGAAGCTACTTTATAAGTTCGTGATCGAACCTACCGGCACTATCAATGAAACAATTATAAATATATTTAATTTATATTAACAGAAAACAGCAATTATCAATATAACATCGTTGCGTGACTAATTGACTGACCGAATCAATTAAGGCGCAATAGGTTCACAGCATGTCTATAATCAGCTCTAGTTTTTTTTATGTTTTAACAGTTCTTACAGTTTTCAAGAAGAAAAATAAATTTGGTATTCTTAAACTTTTTGTCTAGTGAAATCATTAATACCTACACTATTTGCCTTACTTCACTCGATGAAAAAATATATCAAAGATTAACTTTTTTTAAATTGATACACCATTTTAGACTTACTTCTTACACGTTTTAATTTTTGAACCATTTTGTAACTTATTAATTATTATTTGAGTTAGTGAAGTCATAAAAAAAAATAACAAAACTCTAAATAAAAGTGCATTTTTGTATTATTTTGTTATGCACAAAAACGGTGCAGCGGAGTGTCGAAGTAAGGCTGCGTTTCCATTGACGCGGAGCTAGGCGGAGCGGAGCTTAGCGGTGCATGAATTGACCAATCACTATGCTCGAAATCTCTGCTCCGCTTCAATGGAAACAGCACGAGCGGAGCGGGGCAGAGCTGAACGGATATTCATATAAAATAAGGACCCGCGACCCGTGCACCCACTGGCTTCACCCACCGGTGGGTGTAGTGGTAATTCCTGTTTACCCGTGTACCCACTGCGATATAGTTGGAATTAATTATCGATGAAAAAAATAAAATAATAATACGATAAGTTCGATGTTAAAGAGAAAAATAATACAAAAAGTTTTAAACCTCGTTATATACTATTAGGCCTATTTATTATACATATCTCATTTGCTACTTTTACGTCATAAAACTTCAGAATAAATAAATACGATAAAATAAAATGTCATCTGGGATGTCATCTATATTTATTGCTGCAACTGATAGTGAGTGTAACCATGGAGGTATAATAGTAATGGAGTGAGTGCTAAAAATAGCATAGTGTTCCTTCTTACTCCTATCCTAGAAGATAGCTTGCTATCCTATGTTAGAGAGAAACAAATATATTGTCACTCGACAGTCGTCTTTCCGTTCCGTACCCTGAATTCTGGTATCATGCATATACATCTCCCTAGATTGTTACCATGAATGTACTAGTAATTTGACATTTGGCCTGGTACGACTAACACAAATAAGAACAGATAGGTTTATGCTTGTCTCATTCCAACACATGAATACATTCATATAAAAGAATGAGACTGGTATAATCGCTAACGTTTCGTTTTTAGCCTTAGTTCCATGCCTTTAGTCCATCTTCTTAGAGTGTAACTAAAGCCACAGTAGCCACAAATAAAAGAAGAAGATAGTGAGTGCAATATTTTGTATTTGAACTACATAATGAGCACGGAAATAAAATTTATACATCGCATACAAATTGACTTATCGTATTATTTTTTTATTTTTTTCTTCGATAATTAATTCCAACCATATCGCAGTGGGTACACGGGTAAACAGGAATTACCACTACACCCACCGGTGGGTGAAGCCAGTGGGTGCACGGGTCGCGGGTCAAAATAAGCGAGGTGATGCGGAGCGGAGGACAGCGGAGCGGTGCGTAGCGAGGTGATGCGGAGCGGAGGACAGCGGAGCGGTGCGTAGCGAGGTGATGCGGAGCGGAGGACAGCGGGGCGGTGCGTGATTCGTTATCTTCGTCGTCAAGTAAGGAAAGATATAAAAGGATTGCTTTTTTCTTTTTAAGCGACAACATGACATATGCTCTTTCTGAAAGATGGAGACAAACTGAGCTCAAAATTGCGCAATTCCAAAGTTAGCTCCACTCCGCTCCGCTCCTCTCCTCTCCGCTCCGCTCCTCTCCTCTCTGCTTCAGTGGAAACACTTACCACTTTTCACCGCTATTCTCCGCTCATCTCCGCACAGCTCCGCGTCAATGGAAACGCAGCCTTAGAGTTGGGTAGTAGTAGTAGAGTATTTTTGTGAAACAGTTGGTCCGGGGAAGTACACCACCTATTTCTGCCGCAAAGCAGTCCTGCTCGCATTGCTGTGTTCCGGCTTGAAGGGTATGGGTGCTGGTGAAATTACAGGCACATGAAACTTTCTCATCTTTATGTCTCAGGGTGGCGGGTGCAGTGCAGTGCCACATAGAGCGCGTCCTAGGTGGACGTGATCTATGAGGTAATGCATTGTTAAAGGCAGAGGTTACCGCTTAACATCAACGCCTTCCTGATTTGTCCGGCTTGTGTCACGCCAATCTATAGCTTAATTATTTACTTAATATTAAAATTATAAGCGGTTGCACGCGGTATCACCCCCGTATTCCTCAGAAGGAAATGAATTTTGGGATAAAAAGTATCCTACCTATGTTAACAACAACAACAAAAAAGTACAAAAAGTATTCTTGACACAGAACATGAGATTGTGGGTCATGAATACTTACTAAATACCTTAAAGAAAGAGAAAAGGGTTCATTGATTTACAGAAAAATGGTATGGCGGTATTACTTCCCCCGATGAACTCCTTCACAAAAAAGCTCAACTGCTACTAAAATCCGTCGCCCGTCTTTTGATTATCTCTCAACACAGTAGAGATACTCTATACAATCACAGAAAAGTCAATAACATTGCTATCTCAAGGTCACTGATCTTTAAATAATAGGAACAAGTGGTTTATTGTAAAGCAACGAGCAAATAAAAGTTCTTTGTATAAACGGTAGTGCAATAATGTAACATTGTAGCCGTTTGATTTATTTACAATTATTTGCATGGATAATGCTGTGCAATGTTTATAACTTACACGATAAATTAATAACTAGATACCTAACTAATGTTAATTTTGTTTTTGTGTGCATTTTTGGATTCCTGCCTTAATATAAATAAATAAATAATTCTGGACAGTAAGAGCGTTTTCACACTATCCGATCCGATATCGTTATCAGACATCATTTCCATCATTTTAACGGCCACCGATATCGGACACCGATCAAATGTATAGAAAAGTGATCCGATAACGGTATCGGAGTGGAGAGTGCGAAAACGCTCTAAGGTGTGAACAATCTCCGAGTAAAATGGCTTGACATACGGACCGAAGGTTTTTTTTTAAACATTGTTTTTTTAACACAGCAATGCGAGCACTACTATTTTGCTGCAGAAATAGGTATGATGGTAGTACTTCCCTGGACGATTTTTTTTTCAAAAAAGCTCTACTACTACTACTAAACAGTATTTTGGCTGCGGAACCCAAAAAATGGCCGGAATACGAAAGACCCTTTTCCCCCAAAATGACGAATTTACGAGGTTCATGAAGGTGAATTCGTCATATATGTTTTTATTGTTCTACCTGAATGTAGGTAGATCTAAAGATCTATCTGCATCCAAAAAAAAAACGATATCTATCGACCACCATGCATAATCTTACATCAAAACCTGGCTTAAATTAAAGTTACTAAGAGCTAAAATATGTACCTAAAACAGAGATACCTACCTACTTATTGAAGCAAAACTGCAATGGTACAGAATTTGATACACAAGAAGTCAAGGTTTACACGTACCTACCTATTATGTCAATCAATATGAATAGTAGGTACAATAAAATACAGATCGACATAAAAAATATAAAAAGACAGAGCATAGTACGGAGGCCGCATTGCTCTAAGGATTAGAGCAACACGGCAACCGTCTGAACGTATAAAGATAAAAATTTGAAAAGTAAATAATAAAAAATATTTTTATTATTTATTATTTATATGACTTTTAAACATAAGTTTTAAAAGGTAATATTTAAATACAAGTAGGGTTTTTTTATGCGTGAATGACAGAACAAGCATATGGCTCACCTTGATGTAAGCGGTAACCAATACATTACATACACGTACGTAGGATTACCTAATTAGATAATTTTTTGTAAGTAAACTACATACTCGTATAGAAACATATGTTGGAATATTTTATCTAGATTAAGTAAGCCTAAGTAGTGTATCTATGTATGTTTATGAATTACTTCATTATGTTCCTTACTTGCTACACCCTAACAGAACAATTTAACATACTTATATTGATGCTTACGTAAAATACAAAATACTACGGAGGAGAGTCATATGTACTCACAATACTTATGTTGGTGATTTGTATCAAAAATCATGCTTCCATAATACTAGGTACCTTTTATAATATTACTGCGTAGTACTACGCATAACATTAGTACTAGCATACGTACGTGGCTTCACTCGCGCTGCTCTTGAGTTGCTGTTCTGTAGGTTTATATAGATATAGTTAGAAAATTCTTTATTGCACATAAATAAGAAGTACAAAGACGAACTTAATGCTAGAAAGCATTCTCTTCCAGATAACCTTTGTGTATTCCGGAAAAAAGATGTATCGGTAGTGAACACCTCCACTGAAGTAGGCTCGCCATAATTGAGAGGTGTATGGTTCCACAAACGAATTACAGTTACCGCGAAGGAGTCAGAGTATGAAGCCGCTTAGTGTGGTGGAGTCATCAACTTACACCGTTGAGAAGGTCGCACAGGACATCCTGGCGTAATTAGGGGAGTAAACCGCTCTCTTAGGTAAATGGGACATAAGTGGTTATGGAGTACGTTAAAGAGGAGATATAGTATGTGCGTATAGTAGGGGAGCCCAAGCGGGGATTTCGGGATTTACTAAAGCGCGGCAGATTAATATACAGGAGGATACCTTGTACCCGGTTAAGTACCTCCACAAAACATGAGGCCCATATATAAGGCCGTCCGTGAAGGATACAGGATCAGATTAGTAAAAAAAAATTGACCATCAGAAATTCTCGAGCGCGTCAGATTAAGGTAGGGTGAGTTAATTACATCCTAAAAAGTGTATATTCCACTAATCTGACAATTTGAGAGTGACGTAAAAAAAGGGGAGGGCAACAAAGTTGTAAAAAAAACGTCATCTCGACATTCTCGAGCGTAGCTTAATTTTTTTTATTTTGAAGGAAATAATTCAAGAATAATGCAAAATATATAATCCGACGATTTCCGCAAGCCGAAATAACAAAAATTCGTCGATAAAGTTAAATGCGTGCAGCTGCGTGATGCCTACATTTCCTTCTCCGCGTTTCTATTCCTCTCTCACTCTTTATCTATCTATTACTCTCTCACTCCGTCCCCACTCTGGTTTCTGTTAAAAAAAAAAAAAAAAATTTTTTTGAAAGTGGTTTTTTTGGAATAACTTTTAACCGGCTTTATCGATCAACTTCAAAAACTAATCCGCCTTTGAGCTTGAAAAACCACGTCGATCGCCACCAAGCTGGTCAAAAGCGGTTGATTCGTTCGAGAGATATCGTGAACGAAAGAAACCCGAAAAAGTGTTTTTTCGGGATTACTCCGAAATTTGTGGTTCGATCAATTAAAATTGCAAAATAACTTATGAGGATGATACAACTGCGTCGAATGCCGCCAACCGCGTGAAAATTGGTTGATCCATTCAAAAGTTATTGCGGTTTGAAAATTCCAAAAATAGTGTTCTATGAAACTTCTATCAGACTTTCGAGCTGGGAGAGCTCAAATGCATAGAAATATTATTTCTTTGAACTCAGCGAGCTCAAAATATCACATAAATTAAATTTTGAGCTAAAAAATGTCATAAGTACAATTTTAAGCGCCCAGGAATGGAATTAGCGGGAAGTTGCAGGGATGGCCTTTAAGGTGAACCGTTTTTCTAATTTTTTTTTGTCAGATCAGGCGGGTCCCTCTAAATAATCGTCAGATTATGAGAACAGTACGTTTAGAACATAAAGATGAACCATATATATCTTAATCTGACGCGCTTGAGTATTTCAAAATGGCGATTTTTTTTTGCACATTATGAAAATGGCCGCGAGTTTGCGTCCCATCGAAATCGTCAGATTAGTGAATGAGAGCTTTTTTTTGGTGCACTTAACACTCCCTTAGAAAATCTGACGCGCTCGATGTGTTTTTTTTTTTTTTTTTCATCCCTTAAATACAACCACCTAAATAATAATAAATAATAATACCTAATAAATAATAATACCAACCATCATGCAAACGATCAGATTAACATACGTACATTATTAAAAATACGTAGGGCATTGATGCTATCAATATTTGACGCGCTCGAGGATGTCCATGCAACAGTTTTTTTTTACATATTTAAAAATCTATAGCCGCTTCCCCCACCGATGTAAAGGTATATATCATATAACATTTTTTTCTTCTTATCATCTAAGCTTTGCATCCCAATAGGTCTCTACGACGCTCGAGTAAATCCCCATTTAGCCTCGTGGGCTCCCCTACTAGTAGTATCAAGCCATTTAAGTTGCTGAAGGTAGACTGAAATATGGTCATACTTCCGTAGACCAAAAATATTTATAATACAGAGGTTTATTGAATATTAAACATGATATTAAACTACTTTTAATTACTTTTTATAATGATTATTAGGTTGATATTGGTCAAAATATAGATAAATGTCAAAATATCTTTTGACACAATATGCATTTTTTTCTAGGAAATAAGACTTGTTTTAACTAAGTATTTGAATGACTGAACAAGCAGATCCCCACCATAATAACCACTGCCTTTAACAATAGATTACCTCATAGGTCACGTCCACCTAGGACGCGCCCTATGTGGCATTGCACTGCGCCCGCTACCCTGAGACATAATGATGAAAGTCTCATGTGCTTGTAATTTCACCGGCACCCATATCCTTCAAACCGGAACACAGCAATGCGAGCACTACTACTTTGCGGCAGAAATAGGTATAGTGGACGAACTCTCTCAAAACAGCTCTACTACTACCAAAAATACTTACTAATTTTGATATGTTCATTTGCTTTAATTCATCTACCCACAACACAGGTTTTCCTAAGGTGGGAGCTAGTGCACTTACAAATGTTTGTCAACTTACAACTTACTGTTACAGCTTATTTGGTACATACATAGTACTTAATTAGTTTTAGACAATATTTGTAAAACACTTGTTTCATATTTTTTGTACCAATTTAATAAACTTTAATTTACTTACTTTACTTTACTTGTCTCTACCAAACATCAAAATTGGTTAAGCCGTTATAGCGTGATCAGGAAATAAGCACACCGCCGAACGTTCAATTATTCGTATAAATTAAATTAAATTACAATTCTTTGCTTCTCGAAGGTATTTTTTAACGTTAAGTACCAGCTGAGGTGATTCCGACGGTATCTCCGATCGGCCCTACCCACGGGTTTCCTTATAAGCCAATGACCTTAATCTGTATTTTTAGAAGCACCTTTACAAACCATACCTACTTGTAGGATAGGCCGTATCGTTTTTTTATATGTAAATGCAAAAAGTTTCTGAATAATACTATATAGCTGCTATAAAAACAAATAATGCCAAACATTCAAGGCAAAAACAAAAGTTTTTAATATGGTGACCCCATTTCTGCCGCAAAGCAGTAGTGCTCGCATTGCTGTGTTCCGGTTTGAAGGGTAAGGGTGCCGGTGAAATTACAGGCACATGAAACTTTTCATCTATGTCTCAGGGTGGCGGGCGCAGTGCAATGCCACATAGGGTGCGACCTAGGTGGACGTGACCTATGAAGTAATGCACTGTTCATAGGCAGAGGTTACCGCTTAACATCAGGTGGGCCTCTTGCTTGTTCCGTCATTCAAGTAGTATAAAAATAAATAAAAAAAAAACTTTTATTTTTGCTCGATGGTAATAATGGCTGTTGAACCTTTTGACCAAAATAAAAAAGTATTGGTCGAAGAAATTAGTGATCGGAACAGTGAGCTGATCAAAATTCACTACCAGGTTGTGGAGTTCCGTTTTCCACCTTACAACTCCGTCATCAGATCAGCTCACTTCTTCTTCTTCTTCGTCTTCTGAGGTGTGCTCCAAAAAATTTCGACAATGTCAAGTGATAATATTGATAATAAAGTATATATAAAAATGAACCCCTATTTCTCCTGGTCCCGCTTTAACTCGAGAATGGCCGGACCGATTTCGCTTATTTTTTTTTGTTGTGTTTGTTATTGTCAGGTGAAATTTCTTATAAAATAAAATTTCAAACAAACCCGGTTGGTGGCGCTGCATTTGGGTCACCGGGACCACGCGAAAGAAGTCGCGAGCGGGCCGCTAATTTGTAATAAAATTCGTCAAGTCGTCAAGCGTCTCCGTCAAGTCATAACCCAGTTTAAATGGTAGTAGAAAACTAGAGATTTTACAGGAAAGTATCCACCATTTCGAAAAGACACGCAATACACTTAAATTTCACAACATCACAGATGTGCCACTTTATCCAAGTTACACCGGTTAAAATGCCACCAAAATTACACGAAATAACTCTACCAACACATTAAAATGTGACTAAATAAATAAAAAGCGGCCAAGTGCGAGTCGGACTCGCCCATTAAGGGTTCCGTAGCAACAAGTAACATAATATAAAAGTTCTAGGATGGTTTAACATTTATGACGTATTAAAAAAAAACTACTTAGTAGATATCTTTCAAACCAATTTTCGTTGGAAGTTTACATGACGTACATCATATATTTTTTGTAGTTTTATCATTCTCTTATTTTAGAAGTTACGGGGGGGGGGGGGGGGGGGGGCAGACATTTTACCACTTTGGAAGTCTCTCGCGCAAACTACTACTAGTTTAGAAAAAAAATATTTAGAAACCTAAATATCATTTTTGAAGACCTATCCATAGATACCCCAAACATATGGGCTTGATTAAAAATAAAATTTGCCTTTCAGTTGTAAGTATGGACCCCAAAAAATAATTGTTTTTTTTCTATTTTTGTGTGAAAATCTTAATGCGGTTCACAGAATACATCTAACTACCAAGTTTCAACAGTATAAGCTAGTTTCGGAAAAAACAGGCTGTGACATACACGGACAGACAGACAGACAGAAAGACATGACGAATCCTTGTCGATCCTCGATTTCCTTGTCTTTGACTACGGAACCCTAAAAAGACGTCGTTTCTTTCAAAAATGTACCATAATATTGTATTGTCATAGGAACTCGACAGGTATAATAAATTTAAACTCAATCGTTTGGTTATAACTGGTTTAAAATTCAGTTGTAATGGGTCCCCGAGACGATCAAGTCCACTTGACAAGTCTACGTGCTGTCAAGTATGGTCCAGCCCGTAGATACATGACGGGACTTGTCAAGTCAACGCTGTAAGCGATCAATATTCACTTCAATTCAAGCACGTAGACTTGTCAAGTGCACTTGATCGTCTCGGGGACCCATACCAGATAAAATAAAAGCTTGTAATTAAATAGGACTAACCTTCGTGATGCAGAGGACCAAGTGCCCTAACAGTACACTCTTAAAAATAACTAGTACACACGTGTAACATTGATCTCACCTTAGTTGGCCAATTAAGATACCGTACCGGTGCGTATGTCCCTATTAAGACGCTGTCAAAGAGGTATTTCTTAAGGTGGGGTATGCCGCAAAATTCCTAATCTTAGATTTGATTTTTTACTGACTAAATCAAGTACCTACAATATTCAAAGCGGCGCGAGACGTTTTTTTTGTATGAAGATTTCTGCCTGTGGCTGTCACAATCTTAAACGTATATTTAGCAAATTCAACATAAATAAATAAATAAATAAATAATGCTGGACAGTTCACACAACATTATCTAGCCCCAAGCTAAGCAGAGCTTGTGATATGGGTACTAGATAACTGATATACTTAATACAATACATTACATAGATAGATATTTATTTTTATACATAGAAAATACCCAGAACACCCTGAACAAATATCTGCAGATCGTACAAATATTTGTTCCGAGGCGGGATTCGAACCCGCAACCTCCAGCGTCGCAGGCCAACCTTCGCCCACCGCGCCACAGAGGTCGTCACCACACATAGTTTACGGCACAAAAAAAAACAAGGGCTTAAAGAGAGCCCAAAATACGATATCGATACATTTTCTCGTTAAACCTCTACTATGCGCTTATAATGTAAATATCTCTACTAACTAACGTTTGTTTTCAAAATTAATAGAGTAACAAAGCATATTATAATTAAGAGCCAAATTGATTTATATTTTAGAATACACACAAAATAATATTGTTTACATGTTTTGTTTTCGTTCAAAATTCTTTTTTTTCGTTGGCTTTTTATTTCGAGTGGTGTTGTTCTGACACTTTCTAAATTACCTGAACTTTACCGAGTTATTGACGGAATTTGGCATCGTCTTAAGACTCCATTACAAACGGTCAGTACTCTGTCTAGGTTAGATAACTTGTTTTATAAATAAAAACAGATATAAACTTACCGTAACGTCGCAATTAAACTGCCGATCGCTTTGTTTGTAAACACAAGGCGCAGGCCAGACGCACGCGCCGACACACGATGCAGGCGGCTTGCTACACGAAGCCGACACGACTGAGACTGACGGTCCCTCCCTTCCCTCAGTGAAACTGGTCTATTAATACATGCATGTCTTCTCGAGCGATAAACAGCTTTATCTATCCCGGGTCACAGAATACGTGATAGTTTATACATAAGTGAGAACTGGGTAAACGCAAGTGTTAGATAAGGCGGCATATTAACATCTATATTAAACAAAGTCGTGTTAGTTACACCACTTATAACTCAAGAACGGCTGAACCGATTTGGCTGAAAATTGGTGGGGAGGTAGCTTAGAACCAGGAGATTGACATAGAGGGGAGGGGTAGGAGGGGGGGGGGGGGGGGGTCACCGGGGGCTACCCGTGCGAAAACGGGTCGAGTCGTTAGTATTGTATATTTAAGATCTAGTTTTGAAACAAACAGTCAGTTCAATGGTATAAATAATTCGAGCGCTTATTTTTTCGCCTCGGTCGGTGAACTTAGTAAAAACGTATATCTAACCCAATTAGATCGATCGTTGTTTTTGTTTATATACGATCGCCCCAAAAAAGGAGTCAGGGATCATGTATGTATGTATCTATATAATATGTATGTATGTATGATTCCCGCCTCTGAACAAATATTTGTGCGATCTGCAGATATTTGTTCAGGGTGTTCTGGGTATTTTATATATATATAATAAAAAATATCTATCTATGTAATATATTGTATTAAGTATATCAGTTGTCTAGTACCCATAACACAAGCTCTGCTTAGCTTGGGGCTAGACAATGTTGTGTGAACTGTCCAGCATTATTTATTAATTAATAAATTTATTTATTTATCTATGTTTCTTTATTCCACCATATCTTCCAAATGGTTTTCTTTTTGTATTTTTCTTTCGTTGTGGAAAATTCTCTTGGATTCCCTCACTGGCGGGGGCTTGTGGGGGATATGTTGGACTTTAACCAACTAAAAACCACACCGGTGTTTCCTCACACGCTTTTTGCTGGGGTAACGGGAACAATAATAATGTTCCGCGACCCCGGCAGCGTTGGTCTGTTTGGACCCCCTCTCTTTCGTTATAAAGATTTACCGTTACAAATACCTGCTCTGGGGCGCGCGGGAAACACCGCGCGCGCCGCCTTGGGGCTATTATTTCGGCTGTAGACTCCCCCGAGTCTACCGTCAAAGCCCTGGTTTTGGAGGTTGAAGAAGAATGCCAGAGGGCCTTCTCCTCCTACGTCCTGATCTCCGGCTGCGTATCAGAAGATTGGAAGAGAACTCCCTCTCTCTCCGCAGCCTCCTTCCGCGAAAATGCTTTAAGCCTGCGCCAACCCCAGGCAGAAATCTTCATACAAAAAAACGCCTCGCGCCGCTCTAAAAAACGGTTTTTATTGAATATCTCGTAAAATATAGATAATTTTACAAAACCCCTACTTCACAAAAACCCTCGGCTCTGTTGTATTGTTTTTATTTATTGAATTTTTTACCCAATATTATGCACCATTTTAATAAACAATCGAATCTAGCCAAAAGTCAGAGGTAACTTTGTTTTTTTTATCGAGATAATATTGTCCTATCCTGTTGCTGGTACAGTGATATTTGGAATTATAATGTAGTACCTATCCGTAAATATTTTTAATTTGAATATTGTACTTGATTTAATCTGTTAAAAATCAAATCTAAGACTAGGAATTTTGCAGCATACCCCACCTTAACTGATTTAGATGATTGCGGTATCATTACAATCTACACCTTAAGCCGATAAGCACCGGAAATAAGAAATTTTTAAAAAAACCATGACGTCCAAATAAAAATAAAAAAAACACTGTATCTGGTCGTGTTTGTAATCAATGTGTTGAATCAAGAACTTGCGGAGTAGGTTCTATGGGCGCCTCTGTGGCGCGGCTGGCGAAGGTTCGCCTGCGGCGCAGGAGGTTGCGGGTTCGATTCACGCCTCGGAACAAATAATTGTACGATCTGCAGATATTTGTTCGGGGTGTTCTGGGTATTTTCTATGTATAATAAAAAATATCGAATCTATGTAATATATTGTATTAAGTATATCAGTTATCTAGTACCCATGACACAAGCTCTGCTTAGCTTGGGGTTAGATAATGTTGTGTGAACTGTCCAGCATTATTTATCATATTTTATTTAAAATGCACGTAGTTCCCAAGGAGAAAAAAAAACTTTTAATTTCACTTTTTAGTTGTCTCCAGTCGTGATTTTTTATATTTCCTTTTGTTTAGCTTTGTACCTAGTGCAGTAACTTTGTCGTCTGAAAGTATGGGGTAGTATGCGTCAAATCCGGTAGTTCTGATTTTTTGCAGACTTGTTTATGATGTTGGCCTTATGAATAATCTAAGTTTTTGACCTCGAGCGCCGAACGCAACCTTGTCAAAAGTCAAAAAAATCTTCTTTTTTACAAGTTTTGGCGATTATAACCCTGAGGGACTAGTTTTTGAGAAAACTTTCTTGAGACGTTTTTAAAGTAGACTAAATTTGCTACAATATGATACTAGAACTGTATCTGTAGACCCAATAGTTTCTGAGATTAAGCCTTTCAAAGTTTATAATTTTTTTCGAACTTTGCAATTTTTTACAATATTTTAGACGTCACTTTAATAACTCTAGCGGCATGAAGTGATTTCCAAAATGATGACCAGAGATGCAGCCTCACAACACCTCTTGCGGATGATTTCTTGCGGGTGCACAAAGGGTTGTGGGAACGCGTGCAGCTGCAGGAAGGCAGGATTAAAATGCTCATCAGTCTGCAGGCACTGCAGCGGGACCTCTTGTGATAAATATACCTGATGTTGCAGTAGTAGATATCCCAGAAGAGGACGATCTGTTCGATGTCAAAATGGAGGATGGCTTGTGGGCAAAAGACTTCGACGATTCACCACCATCCCCTTATGGGGATAATATGCAATCTGAATTGCAAAAAATTGCGAAGTTCGAAAAAAAATTATAAACTTTCAGAAACTATTGAGTCTACAGATACAGTTCTAGTATCATATTGTAGCAAATTCAGTCTACTTTAATAACGCCCTATGAAAGTTTTCTCAAAAACTAGTCCTTTAGGGTTATAATCGCCAAAATTGTTTTTTTTTTTTTTCGATTTTTGACAAGGTTGCGTTCGGCACTCGAGGTCAAAAACTTGGATTATTCATAAGGCCAACATCATAAACAAGTCTGCAAAAAATCAGAACTACCGGATTTGACGCATACTAAGGTCGCGCGGCGAACATATTTGGTGTCGGTTTTCGTCAGCGCTGTATGGCCGACCGAGCGTGGAAGACAGAATTCCCTGTCAAAAAAATACGGACATATCCTCGTCTAATCATGGGTGAAGCCTGCATACGGATCTACAGACCGATCACCGTAAGTTGGCACCTGCCGTGGAGTATTTATAGGTGCCATCTTACGGTGACCGAGCCGGACCTTTCACCGTAAGTTGGCACCTGCCATGGATTATAGCAGGTGCCATCTTACGGTGAACGGGCTGTAGTGATTATTTATTTCCTCTATGCCGGAAATGGTGTGCGTGTCATCGCGCTGCGTACTGTCGCCGATTGTGGCCTCCTTGTTGTGTAGAGCATACTAGCGTCCACCCGTGGCTTTGCTCGCTTTTTACTGGGATAAAAAGTAGCCTATAGCTCAATCCAGGTCATAGTCTATTCACAGAAATCGGTTCAGCCGTACGGCGTGATTCAGTAACAAACATCCAAACATCTACAGACCGTTCACCGGAAGATGGCACCTGCCATGGAGTATTTAATTTTGTATGGTTGGCACTATTCCCAAGGCAACACAGACTAAGAGTATAACGCAGGTGCCATCTTACGGTGAACGAGCTTTAAACATCGAAACGTTGACATTTATGATATTAGTGGGATGCATACTGTAGCTATTATTGATTCTGTGAATGTGGGCAGCCGATAGGTATACAAGCTATATTTGTCTTATAAAAACAGGTAATACGTGCCTTTTATAAAATGAAACCGCAAACTCCTTGAGGGACCAGTTTTAAGAAAATTAACATTCTAATATATACCTCTTCTTCTGAGTACTTGCACTCTTGCGGTCGTGGTCGTCTTGTTGTACTGTTATTAGGGGCTGATGTTGCTCGCCTCAAGATATCTCGCCATTTATCCCTATTCGTGGACACCCTAGTGCATTCATGCAGGTTGCCACACACTGCAGACTATATCTGGTCGGTCCAACGCATGGGCGACCTTCCGCTAGCTAATATATCTATGAAACCTTAATATTCCTATACTATAATCTGAGTCTCTTCAAGGCTAGAGTGAATAGGTGCTTTCTAGACCTTTGTGCTTCATCTTCGGCCACATCGTCAATTACCAACAGGTGAGATCGTGGTCAAACAAAGGTCTATCAAAGTTATTAAAAAAAAAAAAAAACATACACTTTGAGAGTTTTATAAAAAAAAAGTTACGAACATATACAGAATATAACTTTTGAAACTATCATGGTTATGTACATAATTTTCACTAGAAACGGGATATTTACCATGATTTTTTAAACTCAAAAATCATGGTAAATATCCCGTTTCTAGTGAAAATTATATACAGAATATTCTCAAAAGTGTGTATTTTGTGGGGAATTCTGTACGGTTCTATAATAAACTTCCTAATTAAAGGTTTAAAGCCTACATTACGAATAAATATTACACTCTAGATGACTATACAGGGCATCTACAGAGAGTGAAATCCAATAGATGGTCCCAAGTGGTCACTAACTGGTTTCCTAGAGATCAAAAGCGTAGACGAGGACGACCACTTAAACGATGGAGTGACGATGTTGTAGCTGTGGCCGGGAATCTCTGGCCAAGATTAGCAAGAGGAAGATATGAATGGAAACAGTTGGAGGAGGCTTTCACCGCCACGGGCGGTCCGTACACATTAAGTACCTAATTAATAAACAATTTTTTTAAATTAGTGTTTATTTTTTTTTTTTACTTTGTTTTTTGTTAGATTATTGTTTATTTGTATATCATTAACTTTTAACTTTTTTTTTATGTGTACCTATAGGAATAATAAAGCTATTTTTATTTTTATTTTAGTTTATTTAGATGACTATACGTCATATAAATGCGCCGCGTGGCCTGATGTCGCTCTGCCCCTCGAAAGCTAGCATGACAATTTGTAATTAGATATCTGTACTCACATATTAAGTATTATTACTTACAGGTTGTTATTTATAAGTATATCAAGTATAGCGTGTGATGTGTTATTAACTTTTGCTGATCCACTTTACATGCTTTGGACTACCTGCTTGGTTTTTAAGTTGGTTCTCTTTTGAATCAGCTTCTCCTTGTTCTCGAGGCACCACACAGGCGACTCTCACCTAGTAGTAAGAAGGATTATCAAATAAAGCCAAGCCGTGTTTGTTGCCTGATTCTTCTAGGTTTGGTCGCGTTGTAGCAGGAGTTTCAAAATGATCCTTGTGATTTCAATGAATAAATTGCTTTGACTTTGACTTAATGTATTTGTGTGCGTGTTTGAGGTCACGTATGGCCAAGATAAATTGTACGACGTAGTAATAATCAAGTACTATATCATAAGTACCTGGTGCGACCGAGCTTCGCTCATGGACGAGTCCATGGCTTCGCTCTGCGTTTTCTTTTTTTTAATCTAGTGTATCGCTATTCGCTACCCTTAATGTGTTTAGTAAGTGTCTACCCTTTCTAAAACTATGTATGGTGTATCAAATTAAACTTTTTACTTACTTACTTACTTACTTACTTACTTTCAATCTCTAATGTCCGTCTTCAGCCAGTATTTCCACTTCAACTTTCGAAATTCGAATTAGTTCGCTCCGCCGAGGAATAGCAACCTATTCAATATTCTGTGACAGATTATAAAAATGGAATATAAAAGAAAGATTTGTTGTAGTAAATGTTTTTTCACAGAGACGAGACCTAGCTAGATCGATTTTTCGCCCCCAAAAACCCCCATATATAGAAAATTTCATCGAAATCATTAGTGCCCTCTTCGAGAACGTGATAAGAAATATATATAGGTACAATTATTTCTCATTTAATATTATAGCATACCTCAATGGATGGGCGTAATATAGGCTTCACACACTTTCGCTGCAACATGAAGTATCGTATTTTATTTAGGCCCGTGAGCAAAACATGACATTACTTTAAACAGTCACATACAAAGCCCATAGGATCCCCGGTGTCGTGGGAAGAAACTACGAGTACCATGGTAACACACAACACACAGAAGCGGAACAAATATATGCACAACGACGTGACCTAATGTTGACAAATAAGTACCTATATACCATGAAGTTATCAAATTCAAGCTTCTTGCTATATACTTACGATATACCTATGTACTTGACACTGGTCAAATTGCGGAGAATTCCCTCAAAGGCCAAAGAAGTTTATACTCTCTCACACCATACGTCAAATAAACATCCATTTTCTCTACAAAAACGTCCATGACAAAACGTAAACGTCTCTTGGACATCAAACATCACTTGACATTGGCTAAATTGTTGCAAATAATGCACAGAAGCCATTACCAAAAAAAAAGTGTAGATAAGTAGCATAGAGCCCGCGCCACGACTGAAGTCCGAATGCCTTTTGAGGAACTAATAACAGAGGAAGATTTTCGCTTTTGCACTTTTGCTCATAGAAACTAGCGCTCCAGTCACCGGACTTCAGTCGTGGTGTGGACTTTAGGTACCATTTAAAAAAATCTCTATTTTACCATTTTACATGCTCAGTGCTCAGTCAGGCGCAGAACAATAATACTCCTACCGGATAGTAGGTAAACGTAGTATTTTTTCCTCTCTAATAAGTAAAATAAATAGATTTTCGTGAGGTATAATGGAACAAGCTCTAGCTACGAGGTACGTATAGCTGTGGTCAGAGAATTAGTAGGTACCTAGTGTATGGAAAGTAGTAGTGACGTTAAGGCTGCGATAGACGCCAAATTCTATCACTAAGTCATTAAAGTTCAGGTAAGTTAGAAAGTTACAGAATAGCACTCACGAACGAAAAGTGACCGAATATAAAGTTTTTTTTATTTAAAAATTATTAGGAAATAATTTAAAAAAAATAAAAACAAGGTCCGCTCGGCGTTGTGTTATTTAATACACTGAAGGCAATAAAAACATCTTATGATTGAAAGTTTAGGAGAAAAATGGTTGTAACTACAAAAAAAGAGGCTACTTTGCAAATATATTTCTTACATTTTATTTAGGATTTGCTTTATATGATGTAGATTAACATATTTGTTTTTGAAGATTTATCGATAAAGATCGTGGAGAAAAAAGCTTTTAAATACACCACTTTTAACATATATCCACGCCTTAAATTCCAGGAACTTTAGAAGAAAAATGGGCCAAACTTCGGAAAAATTCCAACCAAGCTGAAAATTTATGAACACGTACCCTTTAGCTCCCCAAATAACCTCTGAAAAGTCCCACAAGTCTAGGGGTGGGCATAACTTTTGGCAGCTAAAAACGGTGAAAAAAAATCGTTCCTGTCAATCTTACCGCTATGAGGTAGAAAGAAAGAAACAATAAAAAACCATTCAAAAAAAAACAATGGAAAATAATCAACAAAAACGGTAATATAAAGTTTATTGATAACACTAATAGTTCTTTCGTAATCGGGCATTGAAACTCCGATATATCCTCCATCAATAGTGATTGTTTTTGGATCGTCGATGTCATTTGTTTTTTCGGGGTTATGGTCCTCGACTGGGGCAGCAATTCAGGCAAGATGTCTCACGACAGTTGCCACAACCTGCTGAACATTGCAGTCCCAATTTGCGACAGCCGCACAAAGCGCCACATTTTATGTGATGTACAACATACCACAAGGTAGTGGTTTTGTATTAAAAGCTTAATTTTATTGCCTTTCGAACAATGACAAAAAATAATGTTCAGAAGACAATCTGGGGCAGGAGGTTGCGAAGTTTTTATTGGCTCCAATAAATCGTTTTTTAATACCCTTCCCAAAACTTGAGGGTTGAGCTCGTTTCCGAACCACTTCTGCACCTGGTAGTAGGCACGATATATCAGCTCTTTAGCCGCATCGATGGTGGGGGGTAACATACTCAACTGGATAACGATATTCGTACCAGGCAATGGCGTAAACCCACAAAACTCAATCCGATGTTTCGCATTTTTTTCCGTGGAAATTACTAATTTTATAGATGAACTTTATATTACCTTTTTTATACAGAATTTTCCATTCTTTCTTTTTTATAAGCCTCAAAGCGAACGATCAACAGGAACGAAGATAATTAGCAAAAAAAAGGCATTTTTCTCTTCGTTTTTTGGCCGTCAAAAATAATGCCCACCCCTTGACTCGTTGGACTTTTCAGAGGTTATTTAGGAAGCTAAAAGGTGTAGGTCCACAAATTTTCAGCTTGGTTGGAATTTTTCCGAAGTGAAATGCTAAATTTCCTGGACTATTAAGGCGCATTACTTTCTTCGTAGTACGGTAGAGTACAGATCGACACCCTAAAAGGCCTACCACCGCGGCACCGCCGCGCCGCGCCGCCTGCGCATCTTTGCAGCTTTGCGCGGCGTAAGCTGAAAGCGCCGTAAGTTTTATTAAATTGATAACCGGAATCGGACAGTATTCTATGAAATTGACTATATGCTGACCTATATACGATACGTTACAGCGGATACAGTAAGCAAACATTGTTGTTTCAGTGAAGGCACTGAGAAGCGGACCTACGTGCTGTTGGCTCTGAACATACTGGGTGTTGTCGGCTGCCTGTGCGTCATGATCACACTCACCTTGTGGGCTCTCGGTTAGATAAGTAACCAACTAAACTCTGAAGACGACCTCTGTAGCGCGGTGGGCGTAGGTTCGCCTGCGACGCAGGAGGTTGAGGGTTCGATTGCGCGCCTTGAAACAAATATTTGTGCGATCTGCAGATATTTGTTCAGGGTGTACTGGGTATTTTCTATGTATAATAATAAATATTTATCTATGTAATGTATTGTATTAAGTAGGTTTATCAGTTATCTAGTACCCATAACACAAGCTCTGCTTAGCTTGGGGCTAGTTAATGGTGTGTGAACTGTCCAGCATGATTTATTTATATTTATTTAAACTAGGGGAAGGGTTTATGGTTCCGTACTACCCGTACTAATTACCTTGAGAACTAGACCGATGACGTCATTTTCAATGTAAGGTGTGCAAAACGAAGTGTTGTATTTTTTTCAAGATTTGCATTAGATTATTAGTAAGACAGGGGAGACCTTTGTCCAGCAGTGGACGTATTTCGGGAAAGGGGTCGCATTCAACGGAGTCTCAAGTTAATTCGTACGGGTTGTACCTCAAAGGTACCAATGTAATATCATCACTCTTGTGTCTTTCACACCTTTTTTTTTTAAGACGCTTTGTTTCTATGTATGAAGTCGTTGCGTTAATGCTCACTCAGTAACAGTAAATGTTACAAATTTGATGTTATACAGTAATTACTTTAGGATGTAATCTAAATAAATCATACACAAGAAAGACGATTGGTGAAACTTTTCTCGATAGCTTTTTTTTTTAAATTGGCCCTTCTAAAACACGTTTTAGGTCCGTCCTTCATCTAGAAAAAAATGTAAGCGTAAATTTGTATAATATTCAGTAGGTAATCACATTACTTAGATTAATTATAGATAATTTAATTTTATATTTGCTACTTTAGATTACTTAGATTAATTATAGATAATTTAATTTTATATTTGCTACTTTAGAAGCAAAACGAAGTTTTATCATTTGTCGCTTTTGCGAGCGCCAGAAGTCTAAACCTCATCTCTTCCCAGGTTCAAGTGAGGAATAGCGCTGTCACTGTCTTACAGCTATTGTTTTCTTGATAGACTCCGCCCATTCGATATTTTATCATATCGCCTTAAGTGTGGAAATCCGTCGTGTATGCCCGTCTGCCACGGGGGGTGACAGGAGGGTTCTGCCGGACTTGAACCGGCTAAAACCACCACTGTGTTCATCCGGTCGCCTTTAGTCGGGACAACGGGTACGCTTTCGTACTCTTACGCTGTCCCAACAGCGTTGGTTCCCTGCAGAGGGGACCCCTTCCGGGAGGGGTGAAGCACGATACTCCACCCTGTCTACATGAGGGGCACGCAGGAACACCATGCCCCCCGGTTACGTTTGCACCATTGATTTGCCCCATTAATGGCAGACATAACTGGTTAGTTACGTTTGCACCATTAATGGTGCAGACGTTACTAGTTAGTTATGTTTGCACCATTGATTGATAGGAAACAGACCGTATTAAAAAACCGGCCAAGTGCGAGTTCCGGGTTCCGAACATACAAACTATGAAAAAACTATAAAAACGGCAAAAAAAACACGGTTGTTGTATGGGAGCCCCCTTAAATATTTATTTTATTGTTTCTTAGTATTTGTTGTTTTAAACTTTTCAGTTCCATATGGTCAACAGTTAGTGTTGACGGTACGTGGAGGGAGTAAAATCGCTCTTTTGTCACCGATTGCAGCAACTGAAAACTGTTGCGACCACCGAAAATTGCTACTAGAGTTTGCTACGTCTGCGCAATTTCCCAAAATTTTAAGAGAATATCGTAAAAATAGCTATTTGCGATTTGCCGGTTGCTCAACTGAGAGGTCAAAATTGCAACGAGTTATGAGCGCCTTAGTTGAGCCACAAAACGAATTTTGACTGCTGTCATCCAAAATATAGACTTTGTCATCACCTTTCATTTGAGCCATACAACGAAACTCTAGCACGAGTAGTTTCCGAAATATGACTGATTCAATTTTGACAGCTGTCACCCAAAATGTAGGTTTTGTCATCAGCTTTCATTTGATCCATACGACGAAACTCTAGCAAGAGTAGTTTCCGAAATATGACTGTTTCAATTTTGACAGCTGTCATCCAAAATGTAGATTTTGTCATCAGGTTTCATTTGAGCCATACAACGAAACTCTAGCAAGAGTAGTTTCCGAAATATGACTGTTTCAATTTTGACAGCTGTCATCCAAAATGTAGACCATGCCTACATGCCTGCTGCCATGTTTGGGATGGCTCGGCCAAACACCAGCTTGCTGCCTTGGACTCGATCGAACGTAGAGCTTTCAGGCTTATAGGTGAGCAACATATGGCGGAGACTAAGATCCAGAGTCTCGAGCACCGCCGTAAGGTTGCATGCCTTGCGATCTTCTATAGGTTAAATTTCGGTGAATGCTCCCAGGAACTGCACGATCTGATCCCACCATCTCCTTTTCATCATAGGACGAGCAGGCGTACGGCTCAGTACCATCCTTACCTCATTAGTATACCCTCTTTTCGTACTAAACGTTTCAATTCTACCTTTATAATGCGAACTGCTAAGGAGTGGAATACACTACCGTCGTCTGTCTTTCCTGAAAACTATAATCTGGGTATCTTCAAGACTAGAGTGAATAGGTTCCTTCTAGACCTTTGTGCTCCATCTTCGGCCACATCGTCACTTACCAACAGGTGAGATCGTGGTCAAACAAAGGTCTATCAATGGTAAAAAAAAAAAAGACTTTGTCATCACCTTTCATTTAAGCCATACAACGAAACTCTAGCACGAGTTGTTTCCGAAATATGACTGATTCAATTTTGACAGCTTTCATGCAAAATGTAGGTGTTGTCATCACCTTTCATTTGAGCCATACGACGAAACTCTAGCAAGAGTAGTTTCCGAAATATGACTAAAAATTTTTACAGCTGTCATCCAAAATGTAGGTTTTGTCATCACCTTTCATTTGATCCATACGACGAAACTCTAGCAAGAGTAGTTTCCGAAATATGACTGTTTCAATTTTGACAGCTGTCATCCAAAATGTAGATTTTGTCATCAGCTTTCATTTGAGCCATACAACGAAACTCTAGCAAGAGAAGTTTCCGAAATATGACTGTTTCAATTTTGACAGCTGTCATCCAAAATGTAGATTTTGTCATCAGCTTTCATTTGAGCCATACAACGAAACTCTAGCAAGAGTAGTTTCCGAAATATGACTGATTCAATTTTGACAGCTGTCATCCAAAATGTAGATTTTGTCATCAGCTTTCATTTGACCCATACAACGAAACTCTAGCAAGAGTAGTTTCCGAAATATTACTGTTTCAATTTTGACAGCTGTCATCCAAAAAAACGGCTATAGTTGCGATTTGCCGGTTGCCGTAACTGAGAGTCCAAAATTGTGTCGTGTTCTGAGCGCCTTAGTGATTGATAAAACTATGTGATCCCAAAAAAGTCAACTTTACAGGAATACAACTTTTAAATAATACAATACTAAAAAAAAAAATTGTGGAAAATTAATTAGTATATACATTTTGGGATTTCAAAATTTTGCAAAGTCAACCGAATGTTCCTAAAGGAACTTATATTTTGGTGAATATTCTATCCAAAAAACCATGTCAAAAACAAACGCATGTCAAAAACAAAATAAACAAATTTATATGGCGAGGAAAGCACGGTTAGTATGTTGTATCAAATTGAATGGTGCAAACATAACTAACCAGTTACGTTTGCACCATTAATGGGGCAAATCAATGGTGCAAACGTAACCGCGCGCACCATGCGCGCCCTCTCGGGGCCTAAACCAGCATCGGCAACGGACCCCCCCGTGTCCGCTGCCTATATATACCTATCTGTCACATCCTATGCTATCCTATTATATATTTTTAACCCCCGACGCAAAAAGAAGGGCCAAAGGTTTGACCGCTATGTGTGTGTGTCTGTCTGTGTCACCGTAGCTCTTAAACGGGTGAACCGATTTGAATGCGGGTTTTTTTATTACAAAAAAACAGGTTTTCCAGCGATGTTCATAGACACGTTTTATCAAAATCGGTTCGTCCGATTCATTGGGTTGGAGGTATTTTAAATTTTAAAATTTCTGGGTACCGAATCTGATCCAAGAAAAATGTTGAAATGCTGTACCTTCATACCGCCGTTTTCTCGTGGACCTACAATTACAGAGTTAGTTGATCTTATCACGGACGTATAGCGTCAATAAATTAATTCTGATATTTTTCTTATTTTCTGAAACAAAACTCCCCGCGGTTAAGTTTGCACCATTGATATGCCCCATAAACTCTAGTTGCCTACAGATGTGTGTAATATGATTCAGTATAGGAAAACCACAGAAAGATCATATTTAGACATTTGTATACAACATGATACGAGATATTAGGACTTCTAAGACTCATTTCAATCATTTTGTCTCAAGTTTCCTTCCATTGCTGGATATAGGCCTTCCCCATAGAATGCCACGACGAACGGTCTTAAGCCGCCTCCATGCAACGCCTTCCTGCAACCTCTATGATGTACCTATTTGGTCCATCAAAATTCCTCCTTTTCATCTTCCGGTTTGATCGCCACTCGAGAACCTATCAAAGTATCGCTTCACCTTATTCAGAATACCTAGCTTCAGGCAGCTGTTCTTCCCTTAGACTCGATGCAGGAGGCGATGTTGAGTTGAGAGTTGGCGTAATGTAACATCCAAGAGCTCGAGGTGATCTCCTTTAGATTATTTAAGGTGGTTGCTTTTTCATATAAACGTATTTTACCAAATATGGGCGAACAGAGTATAATTTTACACAGAAATTACTGTTGTTGGCTTTTATATTGGTCATTATATTTGCGGCAAATCATATTTGGTTGAAGAAAACAGTCGATTCAGTGTAAAATTATACTCTGTTCGCCCATATTTTGTAATTACGTTCGTATGAAAAAGCAACCACCTTAATAGTTTCTTCTTTCCAGGTTACATATTTCCCGAGCCGGACATTGCGGTCCCTATATGGACCTACATCCAGTCGGTGAGGATTGTAAGCAAATCTGCTTTGAGGAGCTCCTACAAAGACGATAACGGCATCGTGTGGGATGCGTTATCTGCGGATTTCTATAATGCATAAAGCTAAATACAAGTCGGTTTAAGCATTTTTACTTTCTAGACCACCAGTACAGGCGATTCATAATGGTCATATAAATTTTAAATGCTATATAATTCTTTTTGAAAAAAAAAGGTTCACAGGCTTCTTTAGTTATTCACCAATA
This sequence comes from Operophtera brumata, assembly GCA_932527175.1. Classification (NCBI taxonomy): domain Eukaryota; kingdom Metazoa; phylum Arthropoda; class Insecta; order Lepidoptera; family Geometridae; genus Operophtera; species Operophtera brumata. The sequence goes on along the minus strand of OW052238.1, from coordinate 11,530,454 downwards.
CTAGTATTCTTTTATCTGTGACCAATACAAGTTTTTATAATGTTAGTGATCGGAACCGTGTGCTGATCACAATGAGCCTAAATACGGCCAGTCTACTATTATCCATTGAGGAGTTCCGTTGTTCCGTTGTTCACGTTGTTGTCTCTATCATCATATCAGCTCTCTGTCACCATCATACTGTATTGTACTCATTGGAACTTGACAGGTATGCCAAATTTCACCTCAATCGGATTTCGGAAGTCACCCTTATCGCCACCCGTGAAATACTTATCATTGAGTATATCCATGGCTATCTCTGGACTTCTTCATCAGTTCCACTTCATCAAATGGAACTTTCTGAATGTACATGCTTGTCTTGTTGCTGAAAATACCGAAATCGCTATATGTGTGCCTATAATATTTGAGGAGTTCCCTCAATTCCTCATGGATCCCATAATCAGAACCAGATTTTGATGAAAATGGGAAAAATCTTGAAAAATAGCTATTGAGTCAAATAAAAAAAACCGAATCGGTTCATAAATGACGGAGATATGAGGTAACAAATATTTAAAAAAAAACACGAATTGAGAACCTCCTCCTTTTTTTGAAGTCGGTTAAAAAGACTAGTAAATTTCACCGGGAGGTTTATAACCACCAATAAACGGGAGAATGTTGGCTGAATAGAATAGAAAGAAATAATTTCGTAAAGTTAAACGATTTGAAAGATCAAATCATCCCTATCCGCGTCCCACTCCCGCACAGACTTATCACATACGTGCAAGTGAGAACACTGCACACCGCTGCGTGCGACGTCCTCTGTCGGAACGAAGGGGAAAAGAAAAAGTGTCATGGCAATAATTAGATTTTAACCGGATCGTTGTCTCGAAAAACTTTTGGATTATAATGGAGAAATGGATTCTTTTGAACTCATTGAAATGACCTGTGCTTATTTTGTGAGTGCCTAGTGGATCAGATTGCAATCGAGGACATACAGCAGCATCGCATAAAGGTTAGTGCTTCCTTCCTTTATGAGAACTGTATTCTTTACCTGAATCTACTCCGACGCAGTTCAGCTCACATGTCAATTTACATTAGCCAAAACTCGCAAGTTATAGCAAAACCCGCGCAAACAATAGGTAAAGAAAAGAACAATGGCAGGCCTTATCGCTTAGAAGCGATTTCTTCCAGACAATGTTCAGAAGGAGACGATGTTATGCAGCTGAATGTAACGAATAGCACAAAAGTTCGAGGACTCGAGGGTATAATCAGATAATGATAGAAAAATATATCTGAAAGTGTATGAATAATATTTGGATAAACTATGCGTTAAAATATGAGAAAGCCCACAATCAGTTTCACACGCTTTATAAATGACAAGTGGAATGCCCGCGACTTCGTCCGCGTGTTCTTTTCCATACAAACTTAAACACCCCGCTGCACCCCCTGGGTTGAATTTCTGGAATTACTTTCTTAGTGCACCCCTAGACCACAAAAGGAACGTACCCTCCAAATTTCAGGTCTCTAGGACTTATGACTTAGGCTGTGCGTTGATAGCCAGTCAGACAGTCGGTCATTTAGTCACGCAACGTCTATTATGTATATTGATATTTTATATGTATTGATTACTAGACTTACTACTATAGATAGTAGTAGTAGAGCTTTTTTGTGAAAGAGTTCGTCCGGGGAAGTACTACCACCATACCTATTTCTGCTGCAAAGCAGTAGTGCTCGCATTGCTGTGTTCCGGTTTGAAGGGTAAGGGTGCCGGTGAAATTACAGGCACATGAGACTTTTCATCTTTATGTCTCAGGGTGGCGGGCGCAGTGCAATGCCACATAGGGTGCGTCCTAGGTGGACGTGACCTATGAGGTAATGCACCGTTCATAGGCAGAGGTTACCGCTTAACATCAGGTGGGCCTCTTGCTTGTTCCGTCATCCAAGTAGTATAAAAAAAAAATAGAGTAGGTAGTAGTACTAATGTAGACCTACTAATTATAACGTACTAGCCGCTCGATACACTAGACGTTACAACAGCAGCGACGAGGAAAACCATAATACTCCGTGGTGTGGTGACACCTCCACATCTTCATTGACACAGATTAATGGCTAGTTACTTCGCAATACACGCTCGATTGTCGTTACGATCATCGTTTGTGCAAAACTTGGACTTAGGGTACATGTTACTCCGTGGTGACAACTCCACACCTTCATAATAATTATCATTCCGCTCATTAGGTCTAATAAATCTATTAGAAAAATTCCAACGCGCACTTGTCACTCTGAGCATATAACTTCTCATATATAAAACGCAATGTCCTAACTAACTGAGTGAACTTAAAATTTTACAAGGAGATTCCTCAAATAAAATTAGCAAACACGTGTTTCAGCGATACCTGAAATTTTCCAGAAAAATGGCAGAAGAACGTTTTCTTTGTAAAAAATAAAAGAACCTCAGTTTTTATAACGCACAGCTTAAACAGCTGGTCGTAGAAACTTGAAATTTGGAGAGTGTATATTCCTTTTAGGATGTTAAGATGTAATTAGAAAGGAATTTGGAAAGTTCGCCCCCTTGGGGGTCCAAAAAGGGCTTCTAATGTATACACTTTGCGTTTTGCAACGCACAGCTTAAACCGCAATACATAATAATAATTTGGAGGATGTATTCCTTTTTGTGTGAAGGGGAGTACTAAGAAGGATTTTGGAAAATTCAACCTGTAAGGGGTCCAAAGTGGCTTTTAATGTAAAACTATAACGCTTCGTATTTCGGAAATCGTTGGTAGTAGATACGAGTACATGAAAAGTCACAGGTCGTATCCTTAAACAAAATTAGCAAACATATGTTTCAGCAGTACTTGAAATTTTGCTGAAAAAAGGCATAGCAACATTTTCTTTGTAAATAAATACACTTAAGGTTTTAGCCAGATTTCAGCGTATTTCGACGATTTAATAGTTAGTTTCACGGTGTAGTCATTGAGATCAAAATATTTTCATAACCTCAAGGTTAAAATGGGTTTCCTAAAGTAAAAAACTTGAGTATGGCGTCATTTCAAAGGTCGTTTATCGGTGTCGTTGTTGAGGTACAAATATTTTCAGGACCTCAAGGTTAAAATGGGACCCCTAAATTGAAAAACTTGAGTATGGTGTCGTTTCAAAGGTCATTTCACGGTGTCGTTGTTGATGTTTGAGATGCTCTCTGCACGCTGGGGAAGGTTTCCGACTACGCGTGGACGAAGTCGCGACCGGGTCATCTAGTTCACAGATTAAATAATAAATAATAGTATATTTAAAAAATAAAAAGTATCAAGGAAGCTAGTCTTTATCTATCTATGTCTTCTGAATAATAAACACTCTAGCCATTATCTACAGAAGCTTTAAAGTCTACCAAAGGCGGGTGTCATCCCTCCATCTACTCTAGAGTGGAATAAACCAGTAAGTAGATATTTTGTAGGTACCGTAGAGGCGAACTCAATTATTTATCTGAACTTGATAAGCTAAATCAATATTCATAAAAGCGTTATTTTCCAAGCGTCAGTAAAGCTTAGCAAACAGGATAAGGAACATCAAAGTGTTACAATGGACAGAGCTACAATGTTTAAAGTAATTTTTGAAGGTATGTGTACTTGCCAAGATTATTTATATACAGCTCGTTCACATTAAGATGGCACCTGTAAATACTCCATGGCACATATCAACTTACTGTGAACGGTCCGGCTCGTTCACCGTAAGATGGCACGTGTAAATACTCCATGGCGTGTGCCAACTTACTGTGAATGATCCGGCTCGTTCACCGTAAGATGTCACCTGTAAATACTCTATGGCACCTGTAAATACTCCGTGGCATGTGCCAACTTACGGTGAACGAGCCAGACCGTTCACCGTAAGTTGGCACCTGCCATGGAGTATTTACAGATAGATAGATAGATAGAAAATACTTTATTGTACACCTTAATAGCTAATAATACAAACAAAAAGAAACAAACTTAACTATATAATTAAACGTACAATGGGCGGTAACATACAGGGGGCGTACAGGTAACATCTCTCCAAACTGTAAAGATTCCATGGCAACTGCCAACTTACTGTGAATGGTCCGGCTCGTTCACCGTAAGATGGCATCTGTAAATACTCATCATAGATATTTTGTATTATTCATAGAAAATACCCAGAACAACCTGAACAAATATTTGTTAATATTTCAAATAATTTACTGTTGGCCGCTCCCATAAAGTGTTTATCTTTTCAGGTTTAGAAGCGATCTCCGATCATCATCTCTGGACTTCGGAACCGCAACATAACTCTGCGCCAGACTACTCCAATATCATGAGGAATGTGTTCCACATGTCTATGATGACTATTGTCGTGTGCATCCTTATTGTAGTCGCTTTCGCATTATTCACTAACATTTATTGAGTTGGTAAAAATGTTTTAAGCTGAGGTATGTGTTTTTTTTTGAATACTTCTTGAATGACAGAACATGCAGATGGCCCACCTGATATTAAGCGGTAACCTCTGCCTATGAACAGTGCATTCTCACATAGGTCACGTCCACCTAGGATGCGCCCTATGTGGCATTGCACTGCGCCCGCCACCCTGAGACATAAAGATGAAAAGTCTCATGTGCCTGTAATTTCACCGGCACCCATACCCTTCAAACCGGAACACAGCAATGCGAGCACTACTGCTTTGCGGCAGTAATAGGTATGGTGGCAGTACTTCCCCGGACGAACTCCTTCACAAAAAAGCTCTACTACTTTAGGAATATGCCGCAAAATTCCTAATCTTAGATTCGATTTTTATTAGACTAAATCAAGTACAATATTTGAATTAAAAATATCATAAGACGCCAACCTTATACCTTATACCTTATACCAAGCATATACATATATACAGTTTATATCACTATCTTTGTAGTTCTGCCCGCGTACCGACGAACACGCCTCCCCAAACGTTTGCAAATCACTTTTAAAGGCCCCTTTTGCCCACAACCGTCACAAGAATAATTTCTAAACTGACATCCGCTGGCCCGGTGCCCGTTTCCGCACCGACAGCAAGGCTGCTCCATCGCCCGCGGACACCACTCCCGACGTGCTGGCGCTGCTGCCGAGCCCGGCGCGGCCCGCGCGCGCTGCGCCCCGTCTCGCTGCTAGCCTGTGTACGGGCTCGGACGCGGCGCTGGAGCCCGCCGCTGTCGCCGCGGTGCCCGTCCCGCTCGCCTGCGCGTGCCGGTCGGCTGCCACGAGTGCGAAAGCCAGCTCCACCGCCCTCTTGTATGTTAGTGTCAGCTCAGCTCAGGCTCATGAGTCGCGATCTCATGTCATCGCTCACGAGTCCCGATACGAACTGATCTCTCAAGTGCTCTTCGAGGGTTGTCTTGGAACTGCACGTACTCGCTAAATGTCGCAATGCTAGTCACGGCCGCCCAGCCGATCGATGCGGACGACGGATTGTTTTTTTAAATCTCAACTAGTTTTGTTTCAATGTAAAAGTATAATATTTTTTACTTTTCTTGTCTTTGATAGTCTGTTTGTTGTCCTTGAACTAATTAACGATGGTGATGTGTTCAAATCTCAATAAAATAAGAGCATTTTTTGTTTTTGTTTATAAGGTTATACATTTTTAAAGTGTACAAAATGACATACCCCCTTGGCCGGGTAAAATGGTTTACTATGTCGTTTGACCCCACGTATTTTTTCTTCTTTCAGAACATTCACAAACATACACACATCCATATTATAACATCATCATTTGAACATCATGCTTCGGAATTATACAAGAAAGACAGACCGATAGGGTTAGGAGGATAATACCTTAATGGAAAAGGAGTTTGAACGAAAACGAAATTTGATAACGAAAATTGCCCGGCATCTATTCTAATGACCTGCACTCCAGGTCCAAGCCAAAGGAAGTTGAGGTGCAATAAATGAGCTCATGCATATGTGCAAAAAAGATTTTTATTTTTGAACTCTGCAAGAGGACTCATTTCCTATGCAATATTGGTACGCCATTTTGTCCACATGGTGTATGTCATCTTACCCGCACAGGACGGACATAACGGATGAAGCTGAAGTTTTTGAAAATGTTTTTTTATGTTGTTGTGTTAGTGTTAAGTTAAATAATTTCTTCAATTTCGATAAGGTACTGAACCAACCGTATGAAATGGCTGATCACGTTGCTAAAAATAATGAATAAATCAAGATTTATGACTGATTTAGCAGAGGGTATGTCATTTTGTCCGCCTTTCCCCTACCCACAACTTACAATTAGCATAGGGTAGGATACCACAAAATAAAAAAGACATAGTAAAATCTTCTTATCGCCAACTGTTTTTGGAATCACAGGGTTATAGTATAAGGCTCCAATGGATAAAACTCTTTGCTGGTCAAATGCGTCACGTTGTTCGCCATTTTGTACCCCCAAAGGGTCATGGCTTCTTTGCACGCTCCCTGAAAAACAAACCAAAACCACAGAATAAATATAAGTACAAGTTACAAAACCATGTTACAATATTGATAAATTATATTTATTGTTTGTAGAAGCTAGGTACTTTAGATGTTAGGGATTTACAAATTTACATCTTTAGTTCAGGCTTGGCTCCGATCACCTGCATTTTGAACAGCTCAAACGTACGAACTTTAGTAGAGTCCGCGCCGAAGGCCTTTTGAGGAACTAACGGGTAACAGAGGTAGATTTTCACTTTTGCACTTTTGCGCGTAGAAACTAGCGCTCCAGTCACCGGACTTCAGTCGTGGCGCGGACTCTACATCTGATTGGTCAATGTTGGCGGCATCTCCACGGTTTTTTTTTTTTTACCAAGCTAACGGTAATGGCTTGACTTTGGTAAATACGTTAAACATTAGCCCGATTGAGGCCCTGATTGATAGGCATACAAACATTATAATAAATTATAAAACAATAATATTTCAAAATAAATCAATTCACAACAGTAGTAAAAAGGTAACGAATTTAAAAGGAAAACTATTACAGCTAAGTAGGCTTTACAAGTTAACGAGTAGGTAATAGTCGAGAACTATTACAGCTAAGTAGGCTTTACAAGTTAACGAGTAGGTAATAGTCGAGAACTTATAAAATGTACTTATAGAACAATTTTCATTGGAAATTACTTGTATCAAGTTGTTATTTCAGTAAAACAGAAAAGCCCCCTTCTAAGTCCGCATATTGTGTTTGCTAGATATAACTGGTGGTTCGCCCCGGACTGAGACCTCGCGAATACACGCGATTTAGGTAGGTTACCTTATTTATTTTGATAAAGTATTTATGTACGTGAGTACAATGTCGTTCAAATTCCTAGAAACGGGAGGTCAACAATGTGGATGTTATTCTGGTTATATTTTTATAGAGTACAAGTTTCGAAATTCTTCAATTTTAGACTTTTCCCAGTATTTGTATCTTAAAAGCTACAAACATACCAAATTTCAGCGTTGTAGGATTAGTGGAAGTACCCTAGACGTTTTGGTTTTTAACATTTTTGATTTACCCTAATAGGTATCTCAAAAACGACATAAGTTAAAAAACTATAAAAAAAATATTTGAAATGTCGAAGCAACGGCTTTCATATGACACCCCACTTGATCTGATATTTTCACTTTTATTTTTTTGAACCCCTCGTGGGCCCCAATATCTCAACAACCCCCCGACCGATATAGCTCATAACTAGACATCGGATTATATGCATTTGCATGTTTGCATATGCAAATGCATATAATGCTATTTTTATAGCGTTATTGCATATTTTGGTACTTTTTCATTGATAGTGCTTATTTCAGTAGTTATGCGAGTACGTTGGCAGAGTAAGGCATGTTGTATTACGCCGTCAACACATCCGACTCGCGCACACTCGGCGAGCGCACTGGATCCGACCGACTGGCTCGCGTAGTGGTCGGCCGGCGCTCGGTATACGTCGGCGGGTTGCGCTGTGCGTGCGGGTGGGGGCGGCTTACTGCACTTGCTGCATCACTCACGCGCCTAACGCAATTTAATTGTTTTTGACTCGCTGTGTTTGTTTATTTTTGTTGAAATTATTCAAATTCATTCAAATTCAAATTCAAAACTGTGGCACTGTGTTTTTTTGCAAAGTTTGTGAAAAGCGAATACCTTCTTCATTTTTGATTGTGCATCTTTTATGCATATTTCGCCCTTTTTTAGTGCATATTGGCATGCATATTTTGGCATTTTGATAGTGCATATAATCCGATGTCTACTCATAACCTTACCAACAAATTGTACCAATACTATTTACCCTCTAATAAAATTTCATGAAGATCGGATTAACGGTTCGGAAGTTATGCTCGGACAAACATACATACATACAAACGCCGATTCTTCCAAGGTGACTCAGAGAACCCGCTTCGCTCGTTCAATTATATCTACTCACAATCATTATTAGTGCCTAACTTGACTACCTGAGGTAGTAGGAACGCACATAATGAATAGGAATCATACCATAAGAACGTAGGTAGTTTATATTGCCTTCATTATGAGATATGAAGCAAAAAAGTTATGCTACCCTGATGAGAGAGAAGCTACCATGTACCTTGTGTTGTAACTTTTGAACTATCATGGTTATGTACATAAATAAATAAAAAATAGCTTTATACACATAAAAAGTTAATATACAAATAAACAATAAACTAACAAAAAAATAAAAAAAAAACATACATACATAAACTCACGCCTGTTTCCCGGAGGCAGAGATCACGAATTTCCACGGATTTCAACCTTAAACACTAATTTAAAAATGACATATTCTTTTATTTAAGAATAACCCAGGCCTTAGAATTACCTTACAAACTATGGTAAAATAAAAGATATTTAAATTTTAGAAAAATTACGACTACACCACTTACTTTACTATTTTTTACATTTTATTATTTACAGAATGAATAATAGAACTAAAACAAGGTATGTACAAAAATACTTAAATATAGAAAAGAAAAGAAAAAAAGAAGCTAACACAATAAATTTGGTTCATAGGGCAAGGTGGCAAGAGCACTGGCTGCATTCCCACGTTGAATGGCCAAAGAAATTCTTTGCGCCAGGAAGGAGCCAGCCCTCTTGTCACCAGCGGCGTCGATGAGCATCGGTGATATTTTTTTAAAAAAGGACTTAGTACTAGGGCCCCATGGTCCCAAAGTCTCTACACCAAGCGGCGCAAAAATGTAGTCATCGGAGAGGACTACATATTTGCGCCGCTTAGCATTTTCTGCTGCCTCCGCCGCGGCTCCAGCCTTGGTGATTGTTCCACTGAGATGAGAGGGGGCCAATGTATCAACGCAAGTGACGTCCCACACTAGGGCTCGCCCCCGCTCCCAGGGAACCAAGGTCATACCGTCGGGCCTTTTGCCATCATTACGGGCTAACCCTAATTTAAAAATAGATTATTATTAGGTACTTAATGTGTACGGACCGCCCGTGGCGGTGAAAGCCTCCTCCAACTGCTTCCATTCATCTCTTTCTCTTGCTAATCTTGGCCAGAGATTCCCGGCCACAGCTGCAACATCGTCAAGCCATCGTTTAAGTGGTCATCCTCGTCTACGCTTTTGATATCTAGGAAACCAGTTAGTGGCTACTTGGGACCATCTATTGGATTTCACTCTCTGTAGATGCCCTGCCCATTTCCATTTCAACCCCAATATTCGGCGTAATACGTCTTTGGCTTACGTATTCCTTCGAATGCTGGTGTTCCTTACACGACCTCTCAGTTTAATTCCTGTGAAACTTCTCTCCATTGCTCTTTGGAAAATTCGTAGTCTTTCCAATTGTTTCTTAGTAAGTGGCCAGGATGGCAATTCTCGGTTTGTAGAGATTAAGTCGAATTCGAGATATGTCGAAAAAAGATGGCGAATGTCGAATACAATCTTAATTTGCTATTCTCGTGATGTCAGAAATAGACATAAGTCGACCAAAATCATTCAAATCGAATACGATTTGATGGTTATTGTGACATTTTCGTGACATTGTTTTTTATTTTTTAGATTTAGTTCTCGGATTGTAGAGATTATCTCTAAATTAGAGATAATTTCGAAGCATGAATTTCTACAAAAAATGTCACAAAAACCATCAAATCGAATGATTTTGGTCGACTTATGTCTATTTGTGACATCACGAGAATAGCAAATTAAGATTTAATTCGATTTTCGCCAACTTTTTTCGACATGCGTCGAATTCGACTTAATCTCTAAAGCACGAGAATTGCTCTCCTGGTCTGACAAGCGTAAGTAAGGCATGGGGTAAGGCAAGGGTTAGGCAGATATTCATGGCTTTTGTTTTTAATTTGACTGGTCTTACCCTTGAAAACTTCCTTCATTGCCCAATACTTGTTCCATGTACTTTTTATTCTTCGAGTTATTTCTTTTTCTGACCGTGTTTCGAATGATATGAAATGGCCGAGATAAATATAGTCTTCTACATATTCCAAAGTCAATGCATTAATTTAAATAGGTACCTTTATTGTGTTTGTCATGACTTTGGTTTTATCTTGATTTATCTCAAGGCCTCAAGTCTCTTAACGAACAAAGCAGAGCCATTGCTTTGTTCGTTAAGAGACTATCATGTATGTGAGTTCGGCTGGTTTTTCCGAGAGTAAAACTAAATCGTCTGCAAATCTTATCTTGCGTAAGGTAATCGCCATCGATCTTGATCCCCATCTCACTCCAATTAAGTCGCTTAAAGATGTATTCCCAGACTGCTATAAAGAGGTTCGGAGAGAGCGGATCACTCTTCGCTCAATTCTGAATGGTGTGCCTGCCAACTCTTGTCTTACTCGAGCTGTGCTATTTTTATATATTTCCTAGATCAAGTCAATATAGTCTTCATTTATACCGTGCTCTGTCAGAGATTGCCAAATAGATGAATGTGAAATAGAGTCAAAAGCTTTGGAGTAGTCAATGAAGCCGATGTATAAATGTTTGTTATATTCCACTTATTTTTCTATGTTCTGCTTCAGCGTGTGTATGTGGTCAACGGTAGAGTAGTTTTTTCGGAAACCAGCTTGTTTAATTGGAAGAAAAAATTATATAAACATTTGACCTCTTTTGTTCCTTTTGCCGTATCCATAGTTGCCAACGACTAAATTTTCATTCGATTCTGGTTTTCCAATTTTAGCGTTCATATCGTCCATGAATACTATATTTTTTGTGCATTTATTAATTGCCTTTTCCAGTTCGTCGTAGAAACTTAACATTTCCGTTTTTTTAGCTCTTTCTGTGGGTGCGTAAGCTTGTATTATTGAGTACAACTTTCCGTGTATTTTTATGTGTAATAAGGCAACTCTCTCTGATATTGAAATGAAATTTTGGACTTCAATGTTTCGCTGCTTTTTTGCCAAGAAGCCAACTCCTTTTTCATCCTGTTTTTTTCCATAATAGTATAGAACGTAGTCGACTCTATCTTCAATTTTAAATCCTTCTCTTCTTACTTCTGAGATGCCAATAATATCCCATTTTACACCAGATAATGCATGTTCAAGCTCAATGACTCGTTCTTCTCTCAACAGTGATCGAACATTAAATGTTGAAATGTAGTATTTAGTTACGCTTGGAGGGTGGTAGTCTACTACCCCCGCAGTGACAAACCGTTCTGCGGGAGGTTTTGAAAATTTTGTGTTTTCCTGATTTCGTATGTTTGGGCCTGCATTGTGGACATTGGGGGTACATTGAAGGGGCGTTGTTCGTTGCTATCCATACGTCTCGTCAGAAGAGAGTGCCGTGGTATATGTCGGCGTGTCGCTTTGTTTCTGGAAGTAGCTTGTCATAGAGTTTTGGCCTATATGCGTTTTATTTTTCTTGACTTTGGTCTTTTTCGCTGGTTGAAAATTGGGAGAGATTACCAGTTGGGCACTGGATGTATATTGATTTGGCGGAGTTATTTCTAGCTCTCGTTTTTTAGTTTTTTTCTTGTTTTTAAGCTCTACCTCTTCTCTATTAGCATTTGTGTAAGGTTCACGGACAATAACCCGGTCGTACAGCAAAAAGGCTATTTTCCCATCTTTTCTCTCCTTTTCTAATTGGTCTTGTAGTTTTTTCATATGTACTAGGATTTGCTGTGGGTAATATTCTTTCACGTACGTACTCTTCTCCTTCAGATAATGTTTAATTTTTAATACTTATAGCAATTTTTTTCCCGTACGTTGTGAAAGTAGCGACAATGGGTCTAATTTTGCTGTCATCCCATTTGCCCATTATTCTTACCATTTCCAACTTATCCCTAGTACTAGTATAGTATTATTTTATCTGTGTCCCCAGTAACAATCTGCAAGTTGGCAGTAGACTCAGCGACTGGCTTCACAGTTTTTGAATTTGTTGTTGTGTCCTGGTCATTGTACGAAAAAGGCATGCGCTCATCGCGTGCAGTGTACTTCACACAATTTTGTTTGATCCGAATAGTGAGATAATATTTGTTGCCCAATTCTTTTTTTACGTGAAGTGCACTGTAGGGAAATACTAATAAATGTTCCTAAGCCTGCTTTGTATTTTTAGATACAACATTCCTGATGGCCTGTGATAGAGCATTAGCCACAGAGAGGCGGGCACCTCGGGGAATACGTTTCAAAATAGGGGTTGAAGTTTTATACTGGCTAATCACTTTCCAAAAAAGATGTAAATCTGCACTAAAATTTGAATTTTGCACCGAAACATCTACCGCTCCTGCGACCGGAGCAGACAGCGGGATCATAGGGTTGTTGTGGCACCCTTTTTGGTGAATTTTGAGACCTCTCTGTCCCTTGAACAAGCGTGGCTGGGAACATAGCGTGCACTCTACTAGATTCGGGACAGACACGACAGCAAGGATTTCATTCCTGTTTGCAATCAACGGCTGAGTGCATAGTGCCAGCACCAACAATATTAGACTTAGAAATAATTATTTAAGTAAACTTAGCGATGGTGACATCAAGGGTGCCTCCCTTATACTATTTTCTAGTGACACGATAGCCCAAAATTCTGATGATACTCTCAATTCTCTTGAGAGTAAACATCCGTCCACAGGGCCAGATTTCCTCCTCCCCGATCCACCGCAAGAGAGTGATGGCGCTGTCGAGACGACCAGCCAGGATGTGCTCGCTGCCGTCATGTCTTTTCAGAGTGGCTCTTCCGGCAGCCTGGATGCTGTGACTCCACAGCATCTAAAGGACCTGCTGTCTGGCGCTTCTAGCCATGCAGGTGAAGTCCTTCTGGGAGATTTGACGACCCTGATCAACCTGATGTTGTCTGGTCGAGTCAACAGCGAGATCACAGAGATTCTGTACGGTGCGAAACTATGCGCTTTAAAAAAAAAGGACGGCGGGATAAGACCCATAGCCGTGGGTACCACCTACCGCCGCCTGGCAGCTAAAGTCTGCTGGCGGAAAGAAGCCACCTATCTAGGCGACTATTTCCGACCCATTCAGCTAGGCTTTGGTTCGCGAAGTGGCTGTGAAGCCGCAGTACATTATTTACGTACATTTTTGGACAAAAATTTGGGGGAGGTGGTGTTAAAGGTGGATATTAAAAACGCCTTTAATTCTGTAGATAGGGGCACTCTGCTAAAAGAAATTAAAGACAAAATTCCTGAAATTCATCCATTTCTCTGGCAGTGTTACGGCTCACCTTTTAAATTAATCTATCAGAACAATATTATTTGGTCTGCTGTTGGCTGTCAGCAGGGTGACCCTCTAGGTCCAACCATTTTTAGGCTTGCCATCCATCCGATTATTCAACGTATCCAATCCAAACTAAACGTTAAGTATTTGGATGACGGAACCTTAGGTGGTGACGTGGACACTGTTCTTTGCGATCTAAAACTCATCATTGATGAATTTCAGCAAATAGGTTTAGATCTAAATTTTTCTGAGTGCGAATTTTTTGTTTCCGACACTTGCATGGATAGAAATTCAGTAATTGAAAAATTTCAAAGTTTGGCCTCAAACATTACAGTTGTAGATGAATGTTCGCTTCGCCTCCTTGGTTTACCTATTCTTGACGAGTCTTTTCCGGCCTTTGTAGACGAGAAACTTCAAAAATTTATGAGAACTCCCGACCGATTGCTCAAAATTAACGCCCATATGGCTTTTACAATTATAAAATTTTGCCTTTTTGTGCCAACATTTACATATGCTTTAAGATGTTGTCAACTATGGAAACACAGTGAGCTGGTGGAAGGCTTGGACAACATAATAAAGAACACCTTATCGTCGATTTTGAATATCGATTAAGATGACAGGACGTGGTGCTCGTAATCCTCCTTGCCAGTTAAATTAGGAGGCTTAGGTATTCGTAAAATTTCAAGTGTAGCCCTACCAGCGTTCTTGTCTTCCGCCTATAGCACATGTTCTTTGGTTACCAAAATTCTATCTCCTTCTCTTGTGGCTCTTTCTGTCAACACTCTCAAAATTTCATACTTAGACGAGTCTCGAAATGTTTGGCATAATGCTTGCCCCAATACTGCTCCCCCCAAATCTCTTTCGTCTCAACGGCAATGGGACGGGCCTCTGTGCGAACTGACGCGGAATTGTCTGTTACAAACGTGCTCAAGCTCCACAGATCGTGCTCGTCTCCTGGCCGTTTCAAAATGGGAGTCAGGGTTTTGGTTGCAAGCACTTCCATCACACAATACTGGTACTTTAATGGATCCAGTTTCTTTCCGTATTGCAACTTCTTTACGGTTGGGTGCAGGGTGCTGTGCCCCTCATCACTGCCAGTGCGGTACTGCTGTTGATCAGCTTGGTCACCACGGATTATCGTGGTGATACCAGAGGCCAGCACTACCTCATACGAAATGACGACGACCACGGATTATCGTGCACCAGGGCTGCCGGTAGAATTTCCCGCCACGCTAGCCTTAATGATATCATTCGCCGGGCCCTTACAAGCGTTAACATTCCAGCCATTCTAGAACCGAATGGTGTGCTACGTGACGATGGTAAGCGGCCTGACGGCATGACTCTTGTTCCATGGGAGAAGGGTAGGCCTTTGGTGTGGGACGCTACATGCGTTGATACCCTTGCGCCATCTCATCTGTCCGGGACATCAGTTAGGGCCAATGCGGCGGCAGATTCCGCTGAGGACCTCAAAAGACGCAAATATGCAAGACTCGACAGAGCTTACTTATTTGAGCCTTTCGGGGTCGAGACTCTGGGTCTGTGGGGTACCGGGGCCCTTCGCGTTTTCAAAATTCTTTCAGGGCATCTGGTCGAAGCAACGCGTGACCCGAGAGCTGGCTCTTATCTGGCTCAACGCATTAGTATTGCCATTCAGCGTGGCGACACAGCCAGCATCTTAGGGATGCTTCCGTCTGGTAGTGATTTGGATCAGTTGAGCTACCTTTAGATCGCTAGCAGCGGTCTTCAGGTAGCACAACTGTTTCATATGTATTTTATACATACCTTGTATTAGTAGTATTATTCTTTCTGCAAATAAATGTTATTTAAAACTGTGGAGAGCTACTTTCACCCAATACCCAATGTTTACTACATGGCCGTCGCCGGTGATACTTTTTGTATATAAGTATGTACATACTTTTCACTAGAAACGGGATATTTTCCATGATTTTTGAGTTTAAATTGTTCCCGATTTTTCGGCACAGTTGCAACTTTTCGACGGAGAACTAACTAAAGTCATTGCGAGTAGATATTATGGGCAGATATATCGATCTATCTTTTATTACGAACGATACAACTAGGTCGACTAGGATACCATCGGTTTCATTGAAACACTTCGCTCAACCTCGACACACACACTAAATATATCCGGACACGTAGCAGGTAGGTACCTACCTACCATACTTTTTTGATTCTCACACATTCTCACCACCAGGCTTCCATACTCCAGATAATTGAAAACCATCTTCTCTTTTGAAATTTCTGTGCTTAGTAATCTCAATTGCTTCTTGTACATGTATGTTATGTAGATACCTAGGTACTATGTTTTCCGTAATTAGCGGACATCGTGACGGCCGGCCGCGGCTGGTGCCGCCATGCGCCAGCCCGCACTGTTTCGACGGCGCGTGTGATTAGGTAGTTACTTAGCGCGGCTTTGAGTGTAAAACTAGCACCAGTGTAATTTCTAGTGTTCATGTGTCCTATGGCAGGTATATACAAAAAAAACATGATATAGGTAGATAGATTGAATCCTATAGAAACAAACGCTATTTAACTAGGTAGTATTGTGTTCTTCACATGTCCTTGGCAGAATCAACAATACCTACTCTGTTTGCGCTTGGGTCTCTTTTGACTAGTATAATAATAAATAAATAATAATGTTCACACAACATTATCTAGCCCCACGCTAAGCAGAGCTTATATTATATAGTCTAGCTATATGGTAGTAGCTTAGTATATAATTAAAGGAAGTATTACCTGTATTTCCCCAACATAACTGTACTCAAGTAAGTTTTTCCACCTGAAAGGCACGTCTCTGGAGACCCTGAAAGTGGAACTTTCCCCAGCCACTTCCATGTTAGTATGCGTGTGTAGGAACTCATCTACGCGCTGCGTGGCACCGAGCCTTAGGAACTTGAGTAATTGATGTGTCGTCACATTGGGACTCAATGCCAGTTCTTCATAACGGAGTACCCTGTATGATAACAATAAATTATTCAACTTTTATTATTGAACACTAGCTTAATACCCGTTCTTCACTACGATGAAAAACAAATGAATACTATAATACCTATTAAATTCTCTGGTAGAGACTGCTTCTCAGGCCTCAGCATTCGGCTAGTTATGAGACAAATTCTACTAGGAAAAATTATCCTATGGCTTTCTTCATGATAGGTACACACTATAAACAAGGTAGGTAAATATGCTAAATCTCGGCCCCCTAAGGTTTTTTCTACATTGAGCCTATGCAACTTTGGTAATTTTGACGTATGGATTATTTCATAAACATTTTTCGTACGGTTATTGAATCGTCTTTTCAAAAACAACATCAAATCTTACGAAGCTGTATGCTCAACAACACAGAAAACGTTTAAATTCAGGAAAGGTGAAAAACCCTAAAGTCGGGCGTTTTCACCCTAACCTCGACCGCATATTTTCCTAATGTCGGCCGGGTACAGTATGCTCTAAAAAGTAAAACAGAACTATTGTTTCAATTATAAGATACTTATTTTTACAGCAAAATAAACTGTCCTAGCTACAATACTAATGGTAATCTTTTAACAATTAAGATATTCAACTATTCATAACGAAACAAAAAATAAAAAACATGATAAATCTTAGAGAATTGGCGATGATAAATTTAAACATACAATTTTTTTTATTGAACTTTAAACTTATTCCAATATTAGTGAAAACCAATGTATATTTTTTTATAATACACTCACAGGCACAATTAACCGCCCACCTTGTATTTCTTTCAGCTAACAGTAATCGTCAAGTTAGAACCATATTTGATGGAAGTTATGTTAAAAGCAACCATTAAGAATAAATAAAATTACAAAAGACCCGAAAAAATCCGTTTATTAAAAAAAATATGTCAAAAATTCGATATCGCGAAAAATTTGCATGAAAATGTAATGTGTTTAATTTTAAAAAAAAAAACTACCAATATTTTTTCAATTTAAATTTTGATAATTGGTTTTACCACCTCGGGCCCTAATGACTTCTTGGAGCCGGTTTGACAATCCATCCATGATGTCTTGAATATCCAACCGAGGGATATTGTGCCACTCTTCTACCGCAGCCGTCTTAAGCTCTCCTAGGGTCTTAGGGGCCAGTAATCTTCGTCGGATACGTCTCTTTAGGTTGTCCCAAATCTGCTCAATCGGGTTCAGATCAGGACTGCGTGCCGGCCATGGCAAAACTTGATAGCATTGCAGATCTTTCGGTATGGTAACGAGCATTGTCATGCATTAATCTGAAGTTCTCACCAATAAATGGTGCGAAAGGTATGACGTGGTCTTGTAAGACATCCTCCACGTATCTTTGAGCGTTCACACCGCCTCTATTAAACACCACAAGATCGGTACGACCCTCGTAAGAGATGTCTCCCCAAACCATTATTGACCCTCCCTGATTCAGTTTTTTTTTTTTTTTTTTTATACTACTTGAATGACGGAACAAGCAGATGGCCCACCTGATGTTAAGCGGTAACCTCTGCCTATGAACAGTGCATTACCTCATAGGTCACGTCCACCTAGGACGCGCCCTATGTGGCATTGCACTGCGTCCGCCACCCTGAGACATAAAGATGAAAAGTCTCATGTGCCTGTAATTTCACCGGCACCCTTACCCTTCAAACCGGAACACAGCAATACGAGCACTACTGCTTTGCGGCAGAAATAGGTATGGTGGTACTTAGTATTTCCCCGGACGAACTCTTTCACAAAAAAGCTCTACTACTACTACTACTCAGTTATTGCGCATGGAGCAAACCGTTCATTTTGGTACCTGTATACCCGTTGACGACCATTTAGACCTCTTAAGGCTATTCTGCTCTCATTTGAGAACAGTACGTTCTTCCATTACTCCATAGTAAAGTCAGCATATTGTCGCGCAAAGGCAAATCTAGCTCTACGGTGCTGTGGGAGCAGTCGTGGAGCGCGAGCTGGACGAAAAGCCCTCTGATTACTTTCAGCCAGTCTTCTTCTAATGGTACGTTCACTCACACTGACATTTCTCACCTCTAAAAGACGTGTACGCGCTTTAGTAGCGGTGCTAAAGCGATTTCTTAGCACGTTACTGACAAAAAAGCGGTCATCCCGAGCTGAAGTGCACCAATGTAAACCTTGACCTAGCTTCTTCGTGTATGAACCAGTCTCCCGAAAGCGTCTGATGGCATCCCGTACCGTAGTTTGAGGTGAAAGGGGATTTCCCCTTTAAAGATCCCCTTTAAAGGGGAAATCCCCTTAATTGTGAACTTGCAGCTTTAAAGGGGATTTCAGGAATAAAAATTCCCGAAATCCCCTTTGAAGTAGAAATCATATTTACTATTTAATATTATCGTTCAATTAAATCGTTCTCCTCCGATTATTGTATGAGTTAAATAAATGAAAAATCTCGAATAGATACTTGACTTATTAAGGGAAGGTTATAAAAATAAAACAATATAGCAGGCTTAGTTCAAAATCACAGCATATTAACAATAGTTGACTGGTTATGTCAAAATAAATGTAAACAAAACAAAAATCTCTAAAATGAAAATAAAAACAAGTAAATAAAGTTCTGAGTTAATAAAACCTATTTATGTTTACTAATTAAGGTGGAAATACTCCCTTACAAAATGAGCTTGGACTAGTTAAGTTATTTCTTCTAAGTGATGACTTTACTTTTTTAAGAGAGTGGTTTAAAGCTCTAAAATTTCATTTTTTTAATAAATCCTAAATAAAACGCCTTGGCGTGTACTAATAAAAAATATTACTATTTGAATATCACAGTTTCTACAATAATTTACTTGATTATAATTATACGAATGCCTAGTCAACAACAAAATAACAGGCTTAATTCAAAATCACAGTATATTAATAATAGTATAGGGAGGCCAGGCCTCCGAAATTGAATTCCCGGTGGACAGACGAGTTTCCCGCCGACAACCAGTATCATTGTTTTCAACATGATCTCCTGAATAAGAATAGACTGGTTGTCGCATTCTAAAGTGGTGGACGGGGGAGAGAGGGGAGGGGAAAGATGTGAAAACCGGGTATAAAGTTTGGTTAATATCTCAATAACCGCTTGTCCGATTTAAAAGTGATGTACAACGAAGAATAAGGCAATTTATTGATTAGCATTTTACTTTTTAAATTTTTAAATTTGGTTGAGAAACGACAAAACTGTGACAGGTTTTAGCAAATACCATATTTAAAAAAATATTCAACAAAGGTTAAATTCAGACAAAATACATTTTTTGTTTTGTTTAATGAGTATTTGGACACATATTGTCAGTAAGCTTCATTAAGCGTTGACAGATGGCGCTCGAAGTATCGAAAGACTAAAAAGATTTCTTATCCAGTCAGACAATGACAAAGAGGTTTTGGCATGTAACTACACCCTACGCCATCTGGCAATTGTTAAAGAATCAGTATGACTCTAAAAAAACCAGCCAAGTGCGAGTGGGACTCGCACACAAAGCGATCCGTACTATCATTGTACAAGATTTAACGTTATTTATTTTATTTTCATTATATGTTGTTATAGAAACTATAATAATACTCATTTTGTAAAAAAATCAAGTATCTACCTACTACAGTTCAAAAGATAGTCGTTATTAAGATCGAGCAAAAACAAAAGTTTATTATATTTTAATAGTAAACTTTATTTTATTATTATTATGTTTTTTTGTAAAAACTACATCAGTACTTATTCTGTGAAAATTTCAAGTTTCTAGCTATTACGGTTCAAAAAATTGTTTTGTGTTTCCCCACTTGTTTCGGACTTGTGTTT
Organism: Operophtera brumata; assembly: GCA_932527175.1. Classification (NCBI taxonomy): domain Eukaryota; kingdom Metazoa; phylum Arthropoda; class Insecta; order Lepidoptera; family Geometridae; genus Operophtera; species Operophtera brumata. Next base: position 11,510,104 of record OW052238.1, on the reverse strand, counting down.
TCCCATAAAAAAAGTAAGAGTATGTCTAAACAAAAGAGTTAGGAGAGTTAAGAGTGGGTTAGGAAAGGTATAAAGACATGTGCTAAACGAAAAAGGAACATTTTATGGAAATATAGAAAGAAGCAAAACCAGGATAATAAAGTAAAGTTTAAGTTGTATGCTAAAAGATTAAGGCTCATTATAAAAATAACACAGAAAGCACAAAACAACTATTACTTAAATCCATCGCGTAACCAAATCTAAAGCAACTTGGCAAATAATAAATAACCTTAAAGCAAAGCCATTGCTTGATGAAATCGTACAGATTAAACTTGGTGGTAAAAAGGTTTTCGACCCAAGAGATATAGCTCAAGCTTTTAATGATATTTTTATTAATCAAGTGAGACCTGTTAGTACTGCAGATAAACACATTGATTTTAATCAAGTAAACATTAGCAAATCCATATTCATGCAGCCAGTCACACCCCAAGATACATTGCGAATCATCAATTCACTAAATAACACTAGTAGCACTGGTTACGATGAAGTATGCACAAAAGTTATCAAACTAGTTGCGCAACCAATAAGTAATATTCTAAGCCATGTAATTAACCAATGCACTCAGGAATGCAATAATAATTTATTATGCAATAATAAAGCCGTTGTTTAAGAAACTGGACAAGGAAGATAGAAATTGTTATAGGCCAGTAGCTTTGGTGCCTCTATTCTCGAAGATATTCGAGAAGCACATATATAGCTGTTTTTATTCCTTCTTTGAATTACATAACTTATTAGTGAAGGAAGAAGTGGGGTTCAGAAAAAATAAGAGCATAAATATAGCATTTTGTAACTTTTTAAAAATTGTAATGAGTAACATTGATGCTAGAAAAAAAGTATGTGCAATGTACAGTGGCGGAATGAAAAGGTTCGTCAATTTTCAAAGAAATCCCCTTAGCTTGTCGCGAGCACATATTACCTTTTCCAACTATACTACTGCGCAGACTGCTGTATGGAAAATCATAATTTAATTGTTTACTAACAAAGATCAAATTTGCAAACCTTTAATCAGTTGCTTGTTTATGTTTTGATACGAAACCTTTTTTATTGAGTTGACCAGAAGTTTTGAAATTTAATTCCACAGAGAACTTTTTTAGTATTATTCATTGACAGTGTATGTCATTTGTCTCCATTGTTATTTTCAGTAATATCAAAATATTCTAGATAATTATTCTCATTCTCTATTTGTCGTAATGCCCAGAAGTTTAACAATAGAGCAAAGGGCAGAAATTATTGCTGAACATGAATCTGGCTACAATATTAGCAACATATCGGCTCGCCTTAATATTACTAGAGACAGTGTAAGGTTCTGGATCAGGAGACATGGCGAGGAGGGGGTTTTAACAGATCATCGTCATACCAATTCTGGACGCCGCCCGCTTCTTACCGGTGCACAAAAAGATTTTATGAGACAACAATATGAAGAAAACGGTTTCATATCAACAAATAGGTTTGCTCAAATGTTTGAAGTTTGTCCCAGAGTGATCAGAATTGCGTTACACTCTATGGGCCTTCATCACAGACGACACGTCCAAAAAGTTGCTCTGACGAGAGCTCATAAGGAGGCACGCTTAAGATTTGCTCAAACGTATTTAAACTTCGATTGGAGTACCACTATATTTACGGATGAAAAATGCTTTAAATCTAGCCAGCATGGAAGACTTAATTTGTGGAGATATAATGGCACAAGATATACGGAAGAACATGTAGTGCCCAATTTCAATTCTGGACGGATCTCTGCCAACATGTGGGGATGGATGTCATCACATGGTGTAGGCGAGCTCGTTCTTCTTCCATCGAGGGCAAACGCAGAATATTATCTATCGGTTCTGGAAGAAAGTATGCTACCAACTGTCCGTAACGTATTTCCAGCAAACGAATTGCCGTAGTTCAATTATATCCACGACAATTCCCGCATACACACTGCTCGTATTGTGAATGAGTGGTTCAATCGACATCGGGAGGTTGAGGTTATTCCCTGGCCAGCAAGATCTGCAGATTTAAACCCCATAGAGAATCTATGGGGTTTAATGGTCCAGCGGTGGGTTAATAACAATGAAAGGACAAAAGAGGCCATAGAAAACCACTGCCAAACCATTTGGGAAGAGACAAGAGGAACGGACCTATGCTCTCGGCTTGTGGGTTCTATGCGGGAGCGATTGCAGAGTGTAATTAACGCTAACGGAGGTTATACCCGTTATTAAAAATATTATATACTTAGTTGTTTTTGTTATTATCTGCAGTGTAATATTATCTGTAATCTGATGAACAGACGGACAGTCAGACCGACCGACGACAGCGTAGGGTTAGCGATAGGGTCCCGTTGTTAGCATGCTTTGGGTACGGAACCCTAAAAATCATTACAGTCTATCGACAACACAGAAAAATTGTTTGTTTGGTGGATTGCTGCTTATATCCGTTGCCATGGTAACTGAAGTTTATTTTCGTAATATTGACACATTGGCAGTTCCGATACAGTACTATGTCGGTAAAACAGTCCATATGAAATACTATGTCGGTAAAACAGTACCTATGCTTTTTGCATTGAACAATCAAAAATAGGCTCTAAGGTGACGAACATTTTCATACCACCACTGTACATGGATCTCACAAAAGCATTTGACTATGTGGATTACGATATATTCCTAAGTAAATTATATAAATACGGGATTCGTGGAAATGTAATAGTAAACTAAGTAGCAGTTTACGCCCTCGAAAAATTTGCGATGCCTGCAGAGGGCAAATAAGTCATAAGTGCTCACTATTTTATAAGACCAAATTGTAACACTTATTTATGCAAATAAATATCTTGTATCTTGTATCTAATGTTTACGATCTAATAAGTAGTTATTTGAAGGGAAAATTACAAAAAACATAGATAACCAGGCTATGTCCTAGAACAAAAGTAGAAATTAAATACGACTCGGATATGAAGCAACCTTCTTTCGGAGTACGTACCCCAAGGAAGTGTATTAGGACCACTTTTATTTTTAATATATATAAATGATTTTCCAAAAGCTACTCTATATCCAATGGTCTTGTTTGCCGATGATAGTACAGTTGTATTTCCTTGTAACAATGATGATAAATATGAAAATTAAATTAATAGTGTATTAGCAAATATAATACACTGGCTAACATTGAATAATTTAAAAATTAATTTAGTTAACTTTAGACATCAATTATGACATTTAGCAATAGACAAATTGATTTTCCCGCACTTGAGGTACATTATTTAGATACAAAGATTAATGAAATTAAAACTACAAGATTCTTAGGATTAAATATAGATTGCAATTTGACATGGAAGGGACACGTAGATATTGTTTGTACTAAATTGAGTAAATTTTCTTATGCATTGTATATGATGAATAAAATTGTACAGCAATCGGCTGTCATTACCGCATATCATGCATATGTGTCCTCCATCCTTCGATATGGAATAATTTTTTGGGGAAACTGTACTGATAGGGAAAGGGTGTTTATAGCCCTAAAACGTTGTATACGGTCAGTAGCTATGCTTCAACGAATGGACTGATGTAAACCCACGTATATACAGCATAAAATATTGACATTCCCATGTATTAACATTTTTGAAATTGCATTATTAGTGAGAAAACATATTAACGAATTTGAAGTAATGCAAAGTAGACGTTTAGAGAACAGAATAAAGATACCACCTCATAAATCAGCGCTGCTCCACAAAAGTGTATTCTGTATGGCTCCCATAATATATAATAAGCTGCCTAGATAAATTAAAGAACATGAGAGTTTTCAAATGTTTAAGAATAAATTGAAGTTTTTCTTGACTTCTAAGGCTTATTACTCGATTAACGAATATTTGGCAGACAAATTCTAATAATATAATCAATTTAATGTTTAATTTACTACTTTATAATGATATTGCATGAATTTAATTAATTACTTCCTAATCTACTCATTGTGTTAAAAATAATAGTTGTTTTTTTTTAAATTTGTATGCTTTGACAAGGCGAAACATGGTGATACCTACTTTATCTTTTATTTATAACATCTGTATGTAACTTGTGTTTCAGACAAATAAATTATCTTATCTTACATAATAGAGCAACAGCCAGGGCTTGGAATATTTATGCATTTATATACATATGTTAGCTACCCATACTAACCATGGCTACAATCAAGTAAATTATTACTGTATTTAGCTTAAGTACAAATGCCTTGGCCAGCTTCTACTACACTATAATACCATAATCATTCAGGGAAATATGAACTATAGGTAGGTATTATAATATTAAAATTGTCTTCAATAACTTGCACTACATAACATTCCATGTACCTAGAACTTCGATTAAATATACATACTTAGCATAGTTTGAGGTAATCAGTTGTAGGACTTATGTAGCTAGGTACTAGGTAGATACATGTTGTGGTCTCATTATGGTAATAAAAAAACGGGTACATGGCTGAGCCCACACTCCTAACTGAGTTTCCTTGTGTTTAGGATATCAGTTCTCCTCCCTGCCTTCGGTTATTTATTGCATAATTGTGATTACAGTATTTAGCACTAAGTTATATAGTTTACGCGAATCAAGATAGGTAGTTGAAAACCAACATTATGATTTTTGGGTGTTGGCTCTTGGACTACTTTGTTAGCGTCGTATGTCATTCCATATTTGATACCTACCTACACTTAAAAGAGATATTTAGTTTCTTTGACAAGGTACAGACTAGCGTACCTATGGCATCAGATAATCATGTTATAGTAAGCGACTAGTCGTCAACCATTACGAGCTGCGTCACTCCGCGCCAGACAGCAACAGAGTTACGCGTTAGAGAGAGAGAGAGAGAGAGAGAGAGAAATGTTTAGGTGAATATCGCGATAGGCATTGAGCGCTAATGCGAGCTGAATTGCACTTTGTTGCGTTCCAGCAAGATTAGTATTTATATAAATTTGTTCGTGAAGTGAGCCTTCTGTACTGTGTATATTCTATGGTAGGGTGTAGAGTTACATGCCAAAACTTCTTTGGGCCAGTCCGTCATTGTCTACTGGATTAGAAATCTTTTTGGTCTTTCGATACTACGAGCGCCAACTTACTGACAATATGTGTCCAAAAACTACTCATTAAACAAAACCAAAAAAGTATTTTGTCTGAAATTGGGCTTTTTTGAATATTTAATAAAACATGGTATTTTCAAAAATCAGTTTTGTCGTTTCTAAACCAAATTAAAAAATTAAAAAAGCAATATACTTCTCAATAATTTGCCTAATTCTTTTTCATACATCACTTTTTAGTTAGGTGTCATTTACTGCCATTTTCAACAAAACAAAAACCTTTATTTTTTTGAAATTTGCAATTCTTCGAAATATTTAATAAAGTATGACATTTACAAAAACTATTGTAAGATACGATATGTTATTTTTTTATTACCTATCGTATGACCCCTTATTTGTTTAAATCAGACAAGCGGTTATTGAGATATAAACCAAACCCGAAACCCGTTTTTTTTAATACCCGGTTTTCGCATCTTTTCCCTCCCCTCTCTCCCCCGTCCACCACTTTAGAATGCGACAACCGGTCTATTCTTGTTCAGGAGATCATGTTGAACACAATGATACCGGTTGTCGGCGGGGAACTCGTCTGTCTACCGGGAATTCAATTTCGGAGGCCTGCCTAGGTATTCGGGGTACAAGTGAGGTGGTTAAGTGAAGTGAAGTGTCAACTTGCGCGCGTCGATGCCAAAGGCCGGTCATCATCGGGATAAGAATACCAGAAATAGTAGTTACATAGAAGAATGAAGCCAAGGAGAAATACTTACTTTTAGCTTTCGTTTCTTGACCGTGTTTATTTACTGTGGGTCACACAATCGTAGGAATATAGACGTGAGCTGACTCGGATTTCGCTTTTTTTATCGAATGTTAGCCCAGGTGAAAAAAAATAATTAAAAATTCCGACAATAAAATTCACAGCTTTTGATAAACAGATCAAATCATCCATAGATAATGCTGTCAGTGTCACCATAGACCTAGAATTTTCGCTATGCTGAATAGATAAACGAAGCGTGGGAGAGAGAAGTCATTTTTAAATGTACCCCGTGCAAGAAGAAATGTGACAGCAACAATTGTATTGAATGTGACATGTTTTTGCTTGAGTAGATGCCCATAGCGTCCGGACTCTTGTGCAGTTTAACTAATTTTGTGTTTTTTTTTGTAATCTTACTATTAAATAACAAATATTACTTTGAATGACAATGGTGTCATGTTTAGTTTGTGACAGTGAAGATACAAGACGTAATAATCCGGGAATATACACGTTTCTCAGATAAATAAGAGATTATTGGTAGTTCGGTTTTATTGCTTATTTTATCAATTCTGATTTAGTGAATGACCTAAAAACCAGTTTCATTCGTAGATTTGGACTTTCCCTTATATTTTTTAATAATATTTCGTTACTGCAACTAGAAATAAACAATATCAATATCAATTTCTGTTATGGTGTTGTACTTGTTTCTTAATATATAAATAAATAAATAAATATTATAAGTAAACATAAAAATGTTTGATTACGATAGGGCTTGACCAAGTGATGACGTCAGAAATATTGATAGTCCTGTTGCAGTCTATATCGTAGGAAAATATGCGGTCGCAGTTAGGGTGAAAACGGCTGACTTTAGGGTTTTTCACCCTTCCTGAATTTAAACGTTTTCTGTGTTATTGAGCATACAGCTGCATAAGATTGATGTTGTTTTTGAAAAGACGATTTAATAACCTTACGAAAAATATATATGAAATAATCCATACGTCGAAATTACTAAAGTTACTTAGCCTCAAAGTCGAAAAAACCTTAGGGGGGCCGACATTTAGCGTAATTACCCTATATAGGTAGAAGGGCTAATTCTTTTTTTTTTGTTTCCAAGTTATCGAGGGCCTTTTGAGGCCTTTTTTTAGATTTGGTTCTAATAGTCTAATTTCCCTCACCATAAATGAACTAAAGCTCACATTATGACGAGAGTCCAACTTCATGACCCTCAAACCCACTCAACTCGTCACTCAACAGACACTGACAGAGTGCACTTTGCACCTTGCTGCACGTTGACCTCGTTATATAGAGGCGGACGACCTACTTACTAAATTAATGACACGTAATGACACCAACTCAGCACGCAGACCGGAGATAGCATCATCGGACGCCTCCAACTTAGCCTGTACTACAGCCAGGCTTGTCTTCAGGAACACGATGTCCCTTAGTAGCCTGGTGACGTCGACGTGGTCGAATCCCACTGGTGGGAGCTTATGCAGCTCCTTAGCGACGAAATCGGGCCCGTCGTCGGGATCAGTCTCCTTGAGCAGCGTCACAATGTCCTGAAGACTCCTTTCACCTCCATCCCTCCGGCGGGACGGCATACTGGCTTCCTTGCCGAGCGTGCGGAAAAGTAGCAGCTTGCCACTGCAGATGTCATCCTCCATGAAGTTTGACTTGCAGATCTGCAAGATGCTGAGCTCGTCCATGATGTCGATGGCATTCTGAATGAAAGCCAAAAACTCATTCACGATGATCACTTTGTCAGCCATCGCGGAAACTATTGGGCTGCGGATTGAGCCGCGCGTTCGCGAATTAAATTCTTAAGTTTGCAAGAGCGAGACACGTCCGTTTCCAAGCGCGCATCGCATCGCACTGCACTGAAATTATACTTACATAAGTTGATCAGGGTACTTCTGAATCAAGCGCCCAGCAGCCACATAATCACTGATCATGTCAGCACAGAGCAACTCAGGTTTCCAGCAGTCAGCTGCGGGTGGACAGAAGCTACAATGTTGACGTGACTGCATAGTACCACGAGGATCACGTATTAACAATACCACTTTTGCGTTAAGCCTGCAAGTAAATTAGCCTCTATAAGCATGTCTACGTATATAAGTAGTACCTACCTACTGTATAAGTATTAAATTTAATGTACCTATCATAGGTGTTTTCTTTTAGATTGTCAAGTGGTGTGTCCGGCCCAAGAATAGACCCCTCATCTCCTGCTGTGGATGTCGTACAAGCCGACTAAGGGTTTACCCGGACTTGTTTGTAAGATTCGTTGTATAAGATTTGTCGTGGCTGCTAATAGCTTATTTAAGGAATGTGTTATTACTGGATGAAAGCGTAAGCAGAGTCAGTATAGTGGTAAGCAATAGCGGCGATGAGCTCACCACTTGTCACGTCTATTTCCCACGATGGTGCAACCCACAGTGAAAGGAGGCCCATTTCAGGCTCTGCCTACCTTTTCGGGGGAAAAGGCGTGTGTTTATATGTATCTATGTCAAGTTACCATTTTTGTATTGAGTCACTAGCTTGGGTCCCGCGCTTCGCGCAGGTTCTAGAACTTTCAGAAATTTCTCGAAAGTTCTCGATCTTTTTCAAGCTTTTCTGGAGGTTTTTGATTTTTTGGAAATTTCTCGAAGGATCTACAACTTTTGGAAATTTCTTGAAAGTTCTTGAACTTTTTCAAACTTTTCTAGAGGTTTTTGAACTTTCAGAAATTTCCGAAAGGTTCTAGAACTTTTAATTTCTCGAAAATTCTCAAACTTTTTCTAACCTTTCTGGAGATTCTCGAACCTTCTAGAATTGCCTTAAACTTTCCAGAACATCCCCGAAGTTTTCGAACTTCCTCGAACCTTCTAGAAGTTTTGGTTGAGTTTCAGGTCAAGTCGACCTCATTCTAAACCGTTTTTCTCTAACGGTCTCTAACCGCGCAGCCCAAAACCCAAACCACAGATTACTTAATAGTTACTACGCCCAAACCTTCTAAACCGTTTTTCTCTAAACCTTAACCACGCAGCCCAAAACCCGAACCTTCTTCATGGGTGGGAGGCTTTGGGGCTACCCTATGGTTAAACCTTCTTTGGGCTGCATTGGTTCGTTTTTGAGTTTTATCGGAACATACCGACATCAACTTTCTTTTATAATATACATATATTGATTATTTTTAGTTAAACTTACTCTTTGTCTTCCAAAATATCTTGAATAAGATTCAATCTCACACGAACAACCTTCATAGTTTGGAAAGGGAACAGCTTACAAAATCTTGCTGTGAAATTAGCATCAAAACACAGCTCTTTATTATATTTACAATAGTCCCACAATCTCGTATTACTCTGGAATTGGTCCGAATGCTTTTTTCCATATTCAAAATAGTAGCCCATACCACTGAAGTGACATTTGAGCAATTTCTTGATAGTGCTTATGGCATTGTCTGCAAGTGGAGCTCCTCTTATTTGTATAACTCCATAACTCAAAAGGGGTTCATAATGGTAAAAGTTACCTGGCATAGCATTTACGACCTCACCAAGGAAAGAAGTTCCAGATCTCCAGGTGGATATAATAACACTTCTCACAGGTTTCCCAGAGGCCTCCAGAATTAAATCTTCTAATTTATGAACACCAGATTTTGTAAAGTTGTATTTCAACAGATCAATTTTTATTTTCGATCGAGTTTTATCTAAAATTTCGTCTATATCTGGCGATCCATCGTAGGGGTTCGTGGGGTTCGCCTGCAGCAAACCTTCTAAAAAACCGTAAATTAAAAAACATAACGAACCAAATGCGAAACATAAATAAAAATTTACTCGGCGCAGCATTACGACAACACTCGAGTGATAAAAAATGATTCAATATAAAAAAAACTAATGATTCTTTGCTTTGCGTTTCCGTGGAAACACCGCATTCACGGACGGTAATCATAAAGTAAATTATATGAACTCTATGTCTATGGTTCACATATCTCGTATGACCATAGATTTAAAATGTACAATGTACAGCGAAAATTCCTCAAAATAATCTTATTCTGTGGAAAATTCAATGGATATGACAGTTCCCTTCCTTCACACTTCACCTCCTCGGACGAGACGAGACGCCATGTTAGTTTTGCGTTAGCATTAGCCAAAAACTACAATATATTACTGGCACTGGGGCATTAGCATCCTTCAACCTAGTTTGTGGTTTAAAGCCCTTGCAACTTAAAACACGTACGCCAATTCGACAAACAGACATTTGTGTGAAGTTAGCAGATCATTGTCCAGCAGATCATAAATAAATGAGAGTTCTATTCGCATGCAGCATAGTTCTACAGTTCCTGATACTTTTTAGAAATAGTTCTGGCGTTTTTCCCTTAATAAAAGTCAATTGTCAAAATGATCTGCCAACTTCCCGTAGCAGATCATTTTGCAGCAAATAAAAAAAAGTTATTTTTTCGCATGCGTATGAGTTCTATAGTTCCTGATACTTTTTAGAAATAGTACTGGTGTTTGTTTTTTTTTTCAATTAATACTGTTTGAAATGTTTTCATCATTTCAAACAGTCTAAGAAGCTAGAACTCTTTCCTTTTGAACAAATCCGTATCATAGCTGCAATCTAGAACTCCATTCAAGTCCAGAACTCACGTAAAAATTCCAGCAGATCATGTCCGAAAGTTTGAAAAGTAGAAACAAATATTTTTCCGTAATTTCAAACAGTCTAGAAAGCTAGAACTCTTTAGTTTTGAACAGATCCGTACGATAACTGCGTTCTAGAACTTGATTGGATTCCAGAACTCACGTTTAAATTCCAGCAGATCATGCCCGAAAGTTAGAAAAGTAGAAAAAAAAAACGTCATTTCTAACAGTCTAGAAGGCACGTCTAAGGAAGGTCTAGACTCTTTTGTTTTGAACAGATCTGTATCAAAGCTGTAATCTAGAACTCGATTGGAGTCCAGAACTCATGGTAAAATACCAACAGATCATGTCCGAAAGTTTGAAAAGTAGAAAAAAATATTTTTTCGTCAGCGGAGCTGTGATCCTGTTCGCAGCGCTGCAACCGCTAGGGCTCCAAGGAAGGAGAGGGTGTGATGCAGAGGGCTTTATCGAGGTGATAAGGAAGAAACGGAAGCCCTCTAGCCGGATCCAGTGTGGTACTCAACATCTATCCAGTGAGCAGCACTTCCGAGCGGAGGTACCCACTACGCAGATCTACGTGTCCCGCGTCTTTTTCGACGTGAAGGCCGCAGAAGTGGTGGAGTACGTCAAGAGGAAAGTCGGAGTGGGATTGAGGGTCGTGAAGTTGGACATGTATGTTAGTTGTAAGGTATATATTACTATGGGCCTTTGTCTAGGTACAATGTACATTTTTCACTGTTGCCTGAAATAAATGTATTGAATTGAATTTAATTTCAAACAGTCTAGAAATCTAGAACTCTTTCGTTTTGAACAGATAGCTGCAATATAAAACTCGATTGGAGTCCAGAACTCACGTTAAAATACCAGCAGATCATGTCTGAAAGTTTGAAAAGTAGAAAAAAATATTTTCATCGTTTTAAACAGTCTAGGAAGCTAGAACTCTTTCGTTTTTAACAGATCCGTATCATAGCTGCAATTTAGAACTCGATTGGAGTCCAAAACTCACGTTAAAATGCCAGCAGATCATGTCCGAAAGTTTGAAAAGTAGAAAAAAATATTTTTTCGTCATTTCAAACAGTCTAGAAAGCTGGAACTCTTTCGTTTTGAACATATCCGTATCATACCTGCAATCTAGATTTTGATTGGAGTCCAGAACTCACGTTAAAATGCCAGCAGATCATGTCCGAAAGTTTGAAATGTAGAAAAATTTATTTTCATCGTTTGAAACAGTCTAAGAAGCTAGAACTGTTTTGAACATATCAGTATCATAGCTGCAATCTAAAACTCGATTGAAGTCCAGAACTCATGTTAAAACGCCAGCAGATCATGTCTGAAAGCTTGAAAAGTAGAAAAAAATATTTTCATCATTTCAAACAGTCTAGGAAGCTAGAACTCTTTCGTTTTTAACCGATCCGTATCAGACCTACAATATAAAACTCGATTGGAGTCCAGAATTCACGTTTAAATGCCAGCAGATCATGTCCGAAAGTTTGAAGAGCAGAAAAAAATATTTTCATCATTTCAAACAGTCTATGAAGCTAGAACTCTTTCGTTTTGATCAGATCCGTATTATAGCTGCAATCTAGATTTCAATTGGAGTCCAGAACTCACGTTAAAATGCCAGCAGATCTTGTCCGAAAGTTTGAAAAGTAGTTTTTTTTTTTCATCATTTCAAACAGTCTAGTAAGCTAGAACACTTTCATTTTTAACAGATCCGTATCATAGCTGCCATCTAGAAATCGATTGGAGTCCAGGACTCACGTTAAAATGCCAGCAGGTCCTGTCCAAAAGTTTGAAAAGTAGAAAAAATTGGAGTTCAGAACTCGCGTTAAAATGCCAGCAGATCATGTCCGAATGTTTGAAATGTAGAAAAAAATATTTTCATCATTTCAAACTGTCTAGGAAGGTACAACTTTTTCGGTTTGAACATATCAGTATCATAGCTGTAATCTAGAACTCGATTGGAGTCCAGAACTCATGTTAAAATGCCAGCAGATCATGTCTGAAAGTTTGAAAAGTAGAAAAAAATCTTTTCATCATTTCAAACAGTCTAGGAAGGTAGAACTCTTTCGTTTTGAACGGATCCGTATCTTGGCTGCAATATAAAACTCGATTGGAGTCCAGAACTCACGGTAAAATACCAGCAGATCATGTCCGAAAGTTTGAAAAGAAGAAAAAAATATGTTTTCGTCATTTCAAACAGTCTGGAAAGCTGGAACTCTTTCGTTTTGAACATATCCGTATCATACCTGCAATCTAGAACCTGGGTAAGAAATTTTTCAATTTAGCTAAAATTTTTGACAAAATATGAACTTTTCGAGACCCGTCTCTGTTGCCCTGTTTTTCCGTCGGTCAACATCAAACTCGTTTTTTCAAATTATTTTACAACAGATCCGACTCTAAAAACAACAGTAATAGGAAGCCTTATCTTCTAGCTACTCCAAACAACCATTCATTTATAAAAATCATGCTACTTAAACCGTAATAGCTCAAGTTCTTTGTTCGCGCGCCCGCCCGGCGGTTCGAAGTGAAGTAGTACTATGTTGATCGCTGTGACATAGGTACCGCTCCCCACTTTTTGCGCGGAGCAACTGAGCGGCTATATAATAATAATTAGTTAATTAATTGTGACTGTGTTGAGGTTAGGAATGCGTTTTCCTATCTTTAAACTAGTGTTACGTGGAGGAAATTTCCTTCCTAACCATCACACCAGTGTGACAGAGAAGCGACGGTGTTGACGTTAGGAATGTGTTTTCCTATCTTTAATAGGTACTAGTGTTACGTGGAGGAATGAAAAATATATCTGAAACTGTATGAATAATATTTGGATAAACTATGCGTTAAAATATGAGAAAGCCCACAATCAGTTTCAGAGGCTTCATAAATGATTACTAGACTTACCTACTACTATAGTGTAGGTATCTACACCTACTAATGTAGACCTACTAGCCGCTTGTTCCACGTGGATTACATTATATGGGTGAAGTCCAAAATATTGACGCATGTAACACAATAGTGACACAAAAGTAGTACAACAATTTACACCACAGTGACACAATCACTATTAATTTTCACTAGAAACGGGATATTTACCATGATTTTTGAGTTTTAAATCTTCCCGATATTTCGGCACAGTTGCATGCGCCATGATCACGGGAGCACTAACTAAAGTCTTTGCGAGTAGATGTTATTTGCAGATATAACGATCTACCCTCTTTCTCACTCTTTGCGTGTCGGGTTAAGGAGCACATACGAGCGGTCAAGAACAGGGACATACATAAGTCAGCCATAGCTGAACACCTTTTGGAATCTGGCTCAAATCATTGGATCGAGTTACACAGTCCGCAGGTAATCTCGACAGAGCGACATTACATACCAAGAATGGTACAAGAGGCAATTGAGATTACCAAGTAGGTACAGAAATTTCAATAGAGAAGATGGTTTTCAATTATCTGGGGTATGGAAGCCTGTGGTGAGAATGTGTAAGAATAAAAAAAGTGTGGTACCTGCTACGCGTCCGGACACCGTTAGTGTTGTGTGTCGAGTTGGTGTGAATTGTGACAATGAAACCGATGGTAGTGGTATCGTTCGTAATAAAAGAGTGAGAAAGAGGGTAGATCGTTATATCCGAAAAAATTCTACGTCTTTGGTTATATCTGCCAATAACATCTACTCGCAAAGACTTTAGTTAGTGCTCCCGTGATCATGGCGCATGCAACTGTGCCGAAATATCGGGAAGATTTAAAACTCAAAAATCATGGTAAATATCCCGTTTCTAGTGAAAATTATGTACATAACCATGATAGTTTCAAAAGTTATACAATCACTATTGTGTCACTATGTTTGATAAAATACACCGTGACACAATATTTTCACCGGTATTCCAGATATTCGGTAACTAGATTACTCCTGCAGTCTGCTGTTCGCCTGGTATATGTACATACTGCTGTACCCTTCATGGGCGAGTCCGACACGCACTTGGCCGCTTTTTTGAAGGTTTGTGTACCTACTCGTACTTGCCAAGTTTATTATAAGTATTTGTTTGAAGTCTATGAATGTGTGGCATAAATAACCCTCATCAATAGCCGTTAGACATCCTCTTTTGGACGAAGCCAGAACAATACAGTGGGTCTCCGGCTCTCCGCATTGCCATTGCCCACTTGACGAGTTGTGACGCGGCAGGAGAAGGTTCGCCTGCGAGTGCGACGTAGGAGGTTGCTGTTTCGATTCCCGCCTCGGAACAAATATTTGTACCTACGATCTACAGATATTTGTTCAGGGAGTTCTGGGTATTTTATGTGCATAATAAAAATATCTATCTTTGTACCTAATGTATTGTATTAAGTACCTATATCAGTTATCTAGTACCCATAACACAAGCTCTACTTAGCTTGGGGCTAGATATTATTTTGTGAACTTTACTTTGGTCGAAGGTGTGAACTGTCCACCATTATTTATTTTATTTATTGCATTACCACAGATAAAATAATACTATACGCATTACCATAATCACTACGCTTGCCAGGCAGATGCTTGGCAGATGTTGAGTACTCAGGTGGATGCTGCTACCCTTTCCTTAGTAGTCTTTTAAGACATCCGCGGCAGGAGATCGAGGGGTCTATTTTAAGGCCGGACACACCAAGGCCTGTGAAGGTGGTACCGCTCCGCTACCTAGGGTAGCCCGGGGGCAATAGTATTTTTTGTTTGTTTTATATGGGTAGCAACCTTAATTTTTTTTAAAAACGTACGTTTTTAAAAACCTACCTACATTAATTACCTACAATATCTTATGTTTGATGGCAACCGACGGGTTAGAGAACTCTGTGAAATTTTAGGTAGAATCAATAGGTAATAATAAATAATGCTTGACAGTTCACACAACATTATCTAGCCCCAAGCTAAGCAGAGCTTGTGTTATAGGTACTAGATAAATACAATACAATACATTACATAAGCAGATATTTTTTGTTATTACATAGAAAATACCCAGAACAAATAACTGCAGTACGAAAAAATATTTAATTTTGTTAATATTTCTAATAAATTACTGTTGGCCGCTCCCTATAAGGTACTATCTTTTCAGGTTTGGAAGCGATCTCCGATCATCATCTCTTGACTTCGGAGCCCCAACATAACTCTGCTCCAGACTACTCCAATATCATGAGAAATGTGTTCCACATGTCTATGATGAATATTGTCGTGTGCATCCTTATTGTAGTCGCTTTCGCATTATTCACTAACATATAACTCTGCGCTAGACTACTCCAATATCATGAGGAATGTGTTCCACAGGTCTATGATGACTATTGTCGTGTGCATCCTTATTGTAGTCGCTTTCGCATTATTCACTAACATAACTCTGCGCCAGACTACTCCAATATCATGAGGAATGTGTTCCACATGTCTATGATAACTATTGTCGTGTGCATCCTTATTGTAGTCGCTTTCGCATTATTCACTAAAATAACTCTGCGCCAGACTACTCCAATATTATGAGGAATGTGTTCCACATGTCTATGATGACTATTGTCGTGTGCATCCTTATTGTAGTCGCTTTCGCAGTATTCACTAACATAACTCTGCGCCGGAATACTTCAATATCATGAGGAATGTGTTCCACATGTCTATGATGAATATTATCGTGTGCATCCTTATTGTAGTCGCTTTCGCAGTATTAACTAACATTTATTGAGTTTGTAAAAATGATTAAACGTGAGGTATGCCGTAATATTCCTAATCTTAGATTTGATTTTTATTAGACTAAATCAAGTACAATATTTAAATTAAAAATATGCATGGATACTACATTATAATTCCGATAAGCATCACTATACCAGAAACAAGACTGGACAATATTATTTCGATAGAAAAAAAAACAAAGTTAACTAGTTAGGTACGTCTATTTTTTTGCCTAGATTCGATTGTTTATTCAAATGGTGCATTATTGGGTCAAAATTAGATAAATAAAATGAATACAACAAAGCCAAGGGTTCACTGTAGGGGTTTTGTAAAATTATCTATATATTACGAAATATTCAATAATAACCGCTTTTACGAGCGGCGCGATTAGTTTTTTTTGTATGAAGATTTCTGCCTGGTGTTGGCGTATTCTTAAGCAGTGGCGCCATCTGCTGCGTCAATACGAACTATTCAGCGCTTGGTTTCTATTGATTAGTGTGGTGTAAAGCTTGATTTAGTAGGCCCATGACATGTGCAATCTAATTTGCACATCATCACCAGGAAGACATTTTATCCATTGAATCCATTTACTGCTGGCTATGGATAATCACGACGGAACTTGAGGTGCTTTCATCCACTGACTTCCTTTAAGTAATCGGTCCTATGATAACTTCTAAATCTGCAATGTGACGTGTATTAAATTATAATAGAAGTCCACAGCTGGACATAGGCCTCCCCATAGAATGCCAACGCCGCCTGCATCTACTTACTTCCTGCGACCCTTATAATGTCTTTGGTCCATCGAAACGATCGAGTGTTCTGCTACTGCGTCATCTGGTTTGTGGTTGCCAGTCGAGAAACTTTATTTCCCAACGGTTTTCATTTTGCGAGCTATAGCTCGCAGATTGACAACAAATGGCAGTTGAAATAAACAATATATAGCCATATATGGCCTGCCCATTGCCATATTGCCATTTCAACTTGCTAATTATTATCGTATATTGTTGCCTATTTATTGTAAAACTACCTGAAGATTAGACTAATAAAAGAACCAGGTTTTATAATTTACTATAACTTTATTAACTTGAAATAAAAAAGAGAATGCGATGTTTACTAATAACGCGTCGGCTGTGCTTTCTCCTACGATAAAACTTCAACATTCTTATTAGTTCAACTGTGACTCTTATCTCTAATAAGGCTACCCTTAAATTCTACCACTTTCATTCGTTACGCCCGGAATACACGAGGCTAGTAAACCAAGCCAGCCGTATGGAATAGATAAAGCTATGGTCAGATTTTGTATTCAAGTCCTATTTAAACAAACTAATGTCAAGATAAGGTTTCTGACAAAGTGATAAGAAAAAAACCCAGCATGTATCAAATTTTGCAGTACTAGGTACCTATTTAAGGTTAAATCCTAACCGTGCTATATCCTAGAAATAGTTAAGTGTTTTTCTCGATCGAATTTGAAACTGCTTGTCAAACAAAGCACTAAACTATTCCAAAGATAATACCCGTTTTATAGTAACACGGAGACGAAAGAACTTGCGTAGCAAATAGAATTAATATTGAATTATACAACGGGTATGTGTATTTTATACAATTTGATTTTACACATACTTCGCGAGTTCGGAAACCAACCCTGAAACTAATGCAAAATGGACAGTCACAAACAGACAGGAGACTGAGAAGACAATCTTGACTGTAAAATTTACCAAATGTGTGCTTCCCCTGTAGTGTGACCAGTGCCATAAAATATTTACTTTTTAATACCAGGTCTGGTTAATTCCATACATTTTAGAATTAGTTCACACAAAATATCGATAGATGGCAGTACTGGTATCGCTAGGAATATTGAACACATTAATTAGATTATTTTTTCACTTTTTTTGACGGCATTGCGTAAATAGTACCTCTAGAAGACTTTTTATGTGATTTTAACTAATAAAATAACAAAAATCGTTATAAAATAGTTTTTTTTTTCAATGTTTTTACTGACATCTAGCAATTTCTAACCGAAACATTTTGATTGGGTTCTAAGGTTCTAAGTTTGGTCAAGAAACACATAGATGGCGTTGAAATAAAACCATGTTTCGGAGAATAAAATTATACGATAATATTTCGATAGTTACTCCACAGAGTAGTAAGAATACTAACGTGTTACTCTATGATATGATGTGATGAAATACGCTTGATTTCTCAAGTATCATCTAGTGCGCTGTAAAGAAGGCAAGAGAGAAGCGCCATCTAGTACGCTGTTAAGAAAACAAGTAAGAATGCATATTAGTACGTTAGTACCGAGCGCGCGCCACGGGCGCTGCTCTTGCGCGACTTATCGTGGCAACGATCGTAGTACTAAGATTGTCTCTCTGTTGTACGTAAGTATTATTCCTTACTCTGTGTTAATACTAACTTTGTAGGAAGCGTTAATATCACAAACAATACAGCGAAATCTTTTTGATTATCTACCTTGGCTGACAAAAATAATCTTCTACCACAAAGAGGTTTTTTTTGCCCTGGTGTCCCCTTTGGTTACCTTTTTGGACTGGATAAAAATCAGACAATTAGGATATTAAGCTAGTAGGAGCACCATAATGGACTGGCCATGTTTTAGCGAATTCTACCCAATTTCTGTGGCCTAGCAGGCTACACGTTGAACCTATACCTATGCTTTAACCTTGTAAAACGTGTTCGCAATAAACACCTGACTTGACTATTTAGTCAGTACTAGCTTACTTTTTGCTAGCCTCGTGTATTCCTTACGTTAGGTCGCTCACGCGAATATCGTCAGCCTGTATACCGGCGCGAAGCAGCACACTTGTGATACTGTCCATGTCACTGGTAATTTCTTGTCTATCATAGGTAGTTGCTAGAAAGAACTTGTGTGAATGAATTTTTGAGAAAGTTCGTACCGGTAGACAGCTGTACCTACTGGCTTAATTCATGAATGCAGGCCACGTTATTATGGGCCATGATTATCATGAGTTAATTATTGCTTGTTTGTCGTTGTTTGCTCCATTTGAAAACACAAAGTTTACAAATACATTTTCAAATGCTGTCCTCATAGCTTACTTACGGATTCAACCTTTAAAAACTATCATTGGTATAAGAATTGTCCTGGCTGCTAACTTAATAAGGAATTTGTTATTACTGGAAGAAAACGTTTGCTGAGTCAGTCGTGGGAAGCAATGGCAGCGATGAGCTCACCACTTGTCACGTCTGTATTCCCACGATGGTGCAACCGACGGTAAAAAAAAGGCCTATGGGGGCTCTGCCTACCCTTTCGTGGAAAAAGCGTGTGTCTATGTATGTATGTATTTCAGTCAAGTAGCTTTAAATGTTGTTTATTAAATGGGAAGAGTACAGACAGAGTCCTTAATATCAATAATCCGTAAGTAAATATGAGTCCATAGCATAACCTCATTTGCTAACTAAACGTCTAAACAATTAATTTAAAACTTAAATATTATAAAACAATTTATCTTAAATAATAAAAATGAACGAAATAGGAGTCTGAAATAAAAGTATGAGAAGAATACGCAAAGCTTTTGTAGAGGGCGCCAGCTTTACAAAGTTCTACAAACCGTGTTTTGATAACGGAAGTTAATTTATTAATTAATTTATAATTGGGTGCCGCTGGTATGCTATAAGCGATACACAATTTAGGCAAAACACGTTACTCCCCTCCAGAAAAAATATCGAATATTGTCCTTGTTTTTGTTCCCATTCAACATAGCAAGAGAGAGCCGTGAAGCGAGTCCCGAATGTAGGAGGTCAATGCGTTTTGAAAGAAACATCGATCTTAACGTCGTAGATTTAAAGAGCAATTCAGATCGAGCTTCAGCGTGCCGTTTGCGACAAACGCAGAGCAGACCGCCTGATTTCTGATTTATAATTTGTACATCACTTCCAAGTAACATATTGAGTATTATCGCATAATATCGCATTAGCAGATATTGTTTAAATAAAAAATAATATATACAAAAAAGTCACAACAAGTATACATTTAAAAAAAACAACCGGCTTCAAAGCTTTCAATAAAGTCTTATGAGCATTTAATTAAGTCTGAAATTTACTATTATCTCCTAACTCGTAATCGATAAGTTTTGTGGCTTTCATCGTCAGCTCACGAGCATGAGATGATGACTCCCAGACGCAAACACTTGAATAAGTTATGACAAATTAACAAACACAACGTGCCATGAATTATTGAGGATTTCCCTCGGTTTCTGTGAGATTAAACCGTCAGATCCTGACTTGTTGCATATGGGAACCCATTCAAATAACTAAATATTTTTTTCAAGTTGGTTCACAATTGGACATATCAGTACAAAAAAAACAGACTAAAATAGAACCTCCTCCTTTTTTGAAGTTAGTTATAAATACCCACGTGATACGAATCGTGTCGAGGGCTTTCGATAATATCTTTACCTTCAATGTACTAAATAAAACTGGTATTTAAAATGAAATTCGGGACCCACGACACCTTATAACGTAATGTAACAACAGTTTGCAACAATGCTACAAAAGGCATGCTTATTTTTATGCATAAAATGCAATTAGAAAAGAGCCATTAGAATCATCAGCGACCCCAAGCTCTCCGATACTCTAGAACCGCTAAGCCAACTCAGATCATCGGATCTCATTAAGTGTTCTCTACCGCCTTTACAACGGGGAATGCTCCGACGAGCTTTCCGATCTAATCCCGGAATCGAGATTTTACCATCGCTCCTCCCGGCACCGTGACAAAGCTCGCCCCCACGTCATAGAACCCAGGGATGCTTGAACGAGAACATTCCTTTCCTTAAAAACTATGGAATGAGCACGCACGCTACGTATCTGAGGTTTTCCCGCTGGTTACGACAAGTGCCGCTTCAAGAAATTGTTAAAAAAATCCTTCAGGATAGGCAGCGCATCGACAATGTCCTTCGCATCGGTGTTGCCGGTGGCTATAAGCGACGGTGATCACTTCACATTATCAATTTGTTTCATAAAAAAAAGTTACCATAGATTTTTTGCAACGGTCTTTAGCTCAACTGTTTCATTAGATGTTTTAGTTTTGTACATATTGTACTAGTTTTATAATTATTTCTATAAATCAATATTTTATTAGACTCACATAAAATCCCAGCTGCAGAGTAACAACTAAATGACTAATACTTAATTCACAATAATAATATAGTATATAATTCCAGTCAGCGGTAATTTGAAGATAATCATAGCAACATTGTTTTTTGTGCAAAGCACTTCTGCATCTTGTCACGTTTTCCAAATTTATATTGTGTTAGATATCTATGTGAGGATTAAAGCCGTTGGACTATGTATGTATACTATGTATATTGTATGTATGATGTATCATAATTCAAATTGCCGTTGACTCTATCACTAACCCAAGCAAATACTTTGTGAATAAACATTTTACAAGTACCTTATGATATGCTAATGATATGATAAAAAACCTACACTGGTACCTGACAGCCACTAGAGGGCGTAGTCTTTTAGCAAACAATGGCACGGGCGTATGGTGTAGAACAACACGTAGTATAGATACACCATGAGCGCCCCTAGCGTACACTTTGTGAACCTCAATTTCCATACAAAAAGCAGTGTTACACTACACTGTAAGTCCGTGTCAACAGCCTGTTAAAATTCTACTTCAGCCTCAGAACATATAAGTAAATAATTTCTATACCTAACATGCAGTTTAGTAAACCTTATCTATATCACTACCAGTATTTATTTAAGGCATAACTGAATATATTTTATCATATTGTCAGATCTATCAGGAAGCATGATATCTTATAATTAATAATTGATGTTTTTATTGACCTGTTTTTAAGACATATTGCTTGAGTATATTTGCTATAATTGAGATAACGTGAGATGGTCTATCTAAAATAAACAAAACTACTGTAAATGACGGTAAAACTTTAAGCCTACCATAGCTTAAACCATAATATGTAATAAAAGAGATTACGTATCGTTGTAAAAGGTCATCTATAAAATATTATCTCCATAGAAATCCGAAGGACAATTCAGAATTGGAGCGCGTATCGTAAGGCTGTAGGTTTCAGCAAATTGCTCAAATTCTTTCTCACACGGTTTATTGTCAAGTATTTACGGCGTTAAGTCATTAAATCAAACAGAATTTATTAATAAAATGTCAAAGATACGAGGCAACTTTTCAGTTATTTTCCACTTCCTTTATAAATAACAAGGAGAAAGCAGTTAAAAACGGGAAAACCAGCTTGGCGCCGCGATTTCTCAGGGTACCGGCTTAATGCCGTCTTGTGCCGTGATACCATGCAAAAATCGAAGTCAAGAGATACAATAGGATACACTGAATCACATAAGATAAGTAAGTAAAAGAATTGTACGTTTGTAAGTGTAAAGGGGCTAAAGAAGACAAAATCGGTTTCAATACAAAACAGGCCAGATAACAAACGATGTTTACTTAAGATTTCTATAATTATCACATTACTAAGTGTGATATTTTAGAGATGACCTATCATTATGTAATATTTGTCAAAATTAATAGCAAGAAAACAGTAAAAGGCACTTCTATTTGATCATTGAACTTTAAATCAAACACAATATCAGAAGGGTGAGCATCGGAAAAACCTAGTGCACGTGATGACGTCAAATCTTGGATTAAAAGCATCGGGGTTCATGATGTGACGTCGTCATATGGACGAGATTTATCCAAGAATACAGGCCATGTCATCCCGCGGCGAATAACTTGAGCCCAGGCATCATGCCATGTGACTTAACATCAGAGGATTTTGTTTTAGAAACTGGCACTGAGCAAGTCACGTGGTCTATCCGCCAAGGTCCAGCCAGGCGCCGCTCACTTTACTTACAAAATTTAAAGGTAGAACTACATCAAGCACCTGTTTCTGTTCTAAACAGATTTATTTAACTAGTTTCTTCGTTGTAACAAAATTTGCTTGGCCTTCAAGGATCAACATGATTGTTCTGTCTTAAACATCGAGCAACACGGAATGGAGACGCCATCAAAGGCATTCCCCGCTGTAGTTCCCCTCTAAATGTAATGCCCTCGAGGGCATACAGCTTATAAAAAACTAGCTGTCGCCGATTGCTCTGTCAGACTGAATCGACTCGCGTGGGAGATAGTGCTCCAAGAAAAATGCCGAGTTGTTCAGTTTTATGCTGTAAAAAAATGATTGGATCATCAAATTTACAAGAAGATGGTGCTTCCTTTCACATGTACCTGAATTTCAATTAAATTATTATAATTTATTGCATAAAAATTGACCAAGTCAAATTAAGCCGTATAAAAACAAAAGTGGCCATCTTAGATTTTGTAATTTTTGAGTTAGTGTTCGGGGTAAAATAATAAAACTGAACGGTTTAACAAAAAAAACCGTGAATATTTTATTCAATAACACTGATTCACTCTTCACTACGACTGCACTTCAGTACACTAGTCATTCATTACTCTAAAATCACTCCCAAGTTACTTGATTTATTCGTACTGAAAGCCAATTCCCTTACGACTACCCTGCCCACTCTTAAACCGAGCTCCACTTAAGCGTGTGATAGAGGGGCGACATAAAAGTGACCAAAAGAATAGATATAAATGTGTATAATACATCAATGTGCATGTCAGGATGTATTCTGCTGACGTAAACATGTATATAACGTGTAATGTCAGTAAGCCAAGAGGTGGATGATTACTTAATATCCTTGATTACTAAATACCATTTATTAAACACGTTCGACATCATGTGACATGTGGCATTAACGAGTATCGTATTTGACGGCTATGTAACCACTAACTAACCGTTAACTACTAACTACTACTACTACGTGTCACAGGCTCTTTCTTGGTTCAGTGACCAACTTGAGATATAGTGTCCCTGAAAGTGGCCTGTGACCAATGGTGAAAGAACCAGTGTGGTAAAAGGATTAAATGTACCTCGCAGAGGTGTATTATATGATATGTCAACGTAAGTGTCATGTGAAACTATATTTAAAGAAATAAAATTAAATCACACTACTATTAACAACAAGTGTAACATCAAAAAGTTTGTACATTTGAGAACTTTGATTACAAGAGATGGCAAGCATGAAGATGATATTTAAACGAGTGTAAATTCTAGAAATCAAGTGAACTTAACGCCTTATTATCAGCCGGAACGTATCCAAAAAGGCACGACGACTGGATGTGCATAGAGGGGTGTTAGTGCCAACACTAATGTATCTGGTGGTAGCGAAAGTTGCTAAGGCAGAATAAACATGAAAGTAGAATAAATGCAGTGAAGATGAGGTTTGAGAAGTATGTATGGTGGACTTTGAGAGAGAATAAGAAACTGTGTGTTAACAGAGCATTGTAAAATGAAAGAGCACGTGTATAGTGACAAGGATTGAGAAAGGTATGCTTGGATGGTTTGGGTATATATAAAGGATGAATGATAGTAGATTAACGAAACTAGTTCATAAGATGAGCATGAATGGGACAGTTGGAAGGGGGAGACCTCGGTGAAGGTATTCAGAATAGATCAGGGTCGATCTGGAGAATGACCAGGCTAAGAGCGCCCTTAACCAATGAGCATATATGAAGAATGTGATGTGAGTGAATGAAGCGAAACAGGTATGCCAGGATCGTAGCAAGTGGAAATTCATGGTCTCTGCCTACTTCTCTGGGAAACAGGCGTGAGTATGTGTGTATGTTTGTAATATTATAAATGCTAAATTTTCTAAGGATTGGATGAAATTTAGAACGGCGATAGCTGGACCACTGGAATAGTTTTAAATTTTATTTAGATGTTCCCATAGGATCAAAACTTATGCGAGTGAAATCGCGGGTTGCTTCTAGTTTATAATAAGAATAAAACTACGTGGTTAATTTTATCAAAATCGGCAATATTGATCATACTTAAATAACTTTACTCTTTTCAGGTAAAAGTAAATAAAGATGCTTTAAAAAAATCGTTGATCGCCCATTGTGAGGTTACTGTAAAATCTTTGCACGTTGTGTTTGCCTATAATGAGGGGTTTTCACGGCCATACCAAATCATCTATAAACCCTTGAAAATAGATGTCGCTGCTGTGTACTTAACTGTAAAAATAAAGTGAAATGTAAAAGTCAACAACGAAGTGATATATTTTCGTGGTATTTTGTTACTATCACACAAAATAACATAGGTACGATGCATTTGTTGATTTTGACAACCACAGTTGAGTCAGGGCTATCAATTGAGCTAAATTGAATTAAAAAAAAAACGAAAATGAAAAGCCCCCATTGGTTTCTTCTGTAGCTAAAGATAGGTATATAGTTTGTACCTCTTCATATATGCATGTCGGATCCTCAAGATCCCTCCGAGCGGCAAAAGGCAACTTAGGGGCTTTCCAGTGGGTCTCGTGCAAATGAGGAAAATTCAAAAGTGGTTTCACTAAGATTTTATTCAAACTGACTTTGAACTTGATTTTGTATTTTGTTGATTAAATCGTGTGCACTCTGCCAACGCCGATGTAATAATGAGCTCTGGCGCTTTCGTACGCTCCTTTTATATCCGAGCGTCGATCGCTTTGCGTCTTTGCGTAAACAAGACTCGGGCGCATTCGTTTGGGTGGCGCGACACGACAGAATACGATTGTTCGCAGCCGTACACGTGGTGTTTATAAGCCTTCAATCTGAGTAGATCTATTCTCCAGATTCATCATATGACTTCTCTCTCCGACATACATGTGTAGACTGTTGGTAAACCTAATATTTTTTTTATTAAATAAGCAACTGCTAACAATAACAGCCTCAATGCACACTGAAATAGCTTTGTGCTCATTTAACAGTTTTTTTTATTTCTCAAAAATTCCTGTATGTGAGTTGCCCGTGTTTTCTTTTATACTACTAAATTAGTGATGTGCCTCAATAATAAAGTAGATTTTTTATCGATGAAATAAATGCTCGTTTAATATGTTTTACAAGCTATTGAAATTTGATTTATATTATTCGGGAGCCATAGCCTAGCCTAACCTAACTTTCTAACCGTTAATCCAATCACCATGAAGGTATTGGTATGTAACAAGGTAGGTAACTGTTATGATTTAAATTTGAAATTATTCATTTGATGCCATAAGTTGACGACCTCTGTGGCGCGGTGGACGAAGGTTCGCCTGTGACGCAGGAGGTTGCGGGTTTGATTCCTGCCTCAGAACAAATATTTGTACGATCTTCAGATATTTGTTCAGGGTGTTCTGGGTATTTTCTATGTTAATGCAAAATAAATATCTATGTAATGTACTGTACTAGGGATATCAGTTATCTAGTCCATATCACAAGCTGTGCTTGGCTTGGGGCTGGATAATCTTGTGTGAACTGTGTCCAGCATCAAAAAATAAAATAAAATTAAATATATATATATATATAATGAAATTCACTTAGGTACAATGTGAAAGAAAACACCATCTTTTCGTAAATTCGATGTTCCAGACCTTGATTTACAGCTGAAAATGTAACGATTCGGCATTTCAGTATTTGTAGCACTGTCACACTGTTTTACTGTATGCGTCACACGATCGGTTCAGTCTGACAGAGCAATCGACCCATCATGATACAATTTTTTTACTAGCAAAAGCAAAACATGCTTGGTGAGGGCTAGCAAGCTTTTTTTCCGTGATTATTTATATTTAAACAAAGACATGAATTTAAATTACTATGCTAAATTACAACGGATAGTTTTTTCGTTAAGTGTACCACAAAATTGCATGGGATAGTAGAGGACTCGCTTCGCTCGCCCTAATGATCGGGCGAAAACAGTGTTACTAACGCGTATGCCCAAATGAAATTGTGCATAGCCAGAGGGGAACGACATCTTGACATGAATTTAAATTACTATGTGATATTACAAAATCTAGAGGTGTGATAGTTTTTCGTAAAAAGTTGCATGCCTACCTAGGTTGTGGGATACGTGATCACTATAAATTAACAAAAGCATTTCCCAGTTTGAACTCATTTACTCATTTTCAAGAAAAGTCGTGTCATGAGTGTCCGTACTGTGTCGTGGGATTTTCCTATTCAAATCCTATTCTTTGATTGACCAAAGAATTTAAAAAAAATTGCTAGGTATAATTTTTTCAATGCGATTTTCTGTTCACTGGATAAAGCGCTAAGTATTACTTTACCTACCATTGTTTAACATTAACATAACTTAACACACCCAACACATACCTACATAGTTGTGATCCCACACTAGGATCCCATGTAACGTGGGATAATTAAGCCTGAAATTTAAAAAAAAACTATTTTACATTTTAATGACTAATGTAGTTTTTTGGCACTTAGGACCATGATTTTTGGTTTTTGACAATAACAGTGACAGACAGATATAATACATCGTATATTTCGTGGCCAGAACCGACATGGATTATGTAGGTTAGAAGGATGACGGCAGCTAAGTAAAGCGTTTTTTCCTTTCCTTTCCTTTCGTCTCTTTTGACTTGCCGACCCATAGTTTTATGAAATTATTGTATGCTTTGAACAAAATTCTAATTAAATTTTCCCAATAACTAATCATCTCATGAGCTAGTGGTTGTACCTGGGGTAGGTACTCAAAATTTTCTTGATTTTTTCTCTATACTCTAAGTTTCCGCGTTTACCCCCTCTCTCTCCAGCCTACTACTACCTTTTACTAATCTAAAATTTCATAGTGATCCACAAAATGATCTGTATGTTATCCTCGATAACTACTCCGGAACTCCTCCTTCACAGAGAGCGTTCAACCCTTCCCCCCATACCTAGCCGCCCTTAAATCCCTTCAATGACCCTTGATGGTAGCACAGAATATATACAGTAGGCAAAGTAAGTTCCTACCAAAAAGTTATCGATACTATTAATTTATCGACTTGAGTGCTGGAAGTCCCTAGAACGGGTGTTACTGTCAATTTTGTGACATAACATGATGTTTGTACACAGAAAGCATCTATGTGTGTATAAAGATTTTTGATGTGTTGCTGTTTATAGATGTGTGCGTTTATAGCGATAGAACGACTGGTTACAAAAGTGTGCATCAAACTGTAAGTGAGTGCGTGAAGCCCCCCTCAAAAATTTCTGAATAAATATGTATCGGTTGACAGCTCTAAGGCGTCTCCCCTCCGGTACGGAGGCCTGCGTTGCTCGATGGTCTTAAATATGCGCAAGTTAAGGTGGAATAAATTCCAACAATAATTGAAATAGTGTTCTAACTAAAACATCCTATTATCTACACAATTTAACTAGATGTATTTAAGTTTTTTTTATAGAATTTTGTTAACTTATTATAATTAAGTATCTTGGTAATGTCATGTAATTATTTTAAAATTTGTTTGCAAATTAAGTCTAACCTAAGAGAAGTACTGTAAACTCACTAGTTTTAGATATTTCTTCATTAAGGAAATTTCGAATTGAATTGTCGTCGCCTGCACCAATATGGTACGCAAGCTCCAAAGATATCCAAAGATATGTAAACAAATTTTGTTCCAAAACTATATAAACATTCTGTAATGTATTTTATAGTGCTTAACAGACGTGTATTTGGAAGAAAAAATGTTAACATATATTTTTTAATTCGGCTTTTATGTCAAATTGCTCTTGTATAAAATAAGAAGCAAATTTTTGGAAAATTTTAATTTGGGTACAATACTTGTACTGTTTCTTACAGCAGATTTCCATCAAACTACTAGTTTACAGTATTAGAGCTATGATAGAGTAATATAATATCGCATTTTGAGTATTTTCGAATAATATCAATACTGGTAATCAATTAATTGAGAGGTAAGGTTAATCACTTAAAATATTATAAAATTTAGAGTTTGTCAAGATAACAGAAAGTGCGTAAGTATGAATTTTGATAAATAACTGATGAAGAAATAATATTTTTTCTTCTGTGAGCAAAAATATGAAAGTATAGTACCTACGAAATAATAGTACAAAGACATTTTTTTCATCAATTTAAACACTATCAAAATCAATGTGTACTCTTATCACTACGTAACTCAAATCACTCGAAAACTCGCAAGAACTGAATACATTCAAATTTAAGTTACATTACAATGTAGTAAAATGTTTAATCCTAAGTTCTACCTTATAGTCAAGTGCACTTAATGGATTTCACTGCGTTCGTTCAACTGGTTGGAGCTTTCATTAGCCGCCTTCATTAGAATGTTTCATGTAGAATACTTATCCGTTTAATAAGCTGCCTATTTTTTTCCGTTTATTACTGACGGACCACCCTAACCAACTACCTGGGTGGTTGGTTAGGAAAACTTGTTCTTAACAGACCACTAGCTGTCCACCCAGTTTTTCAGTCAAATGAATTTTACTAAAGTCTAAATCCAAACGTGCCAAATGGGACCCTATTACTAAGCCTCCGCAACCGTCCATCCGTCTGTCTGTATTTAATCTGTCACAGTGGTATATTTCGGCAGCCGTAAGAGGTAGCCAGTTGAAATTTTCTCAGATTAAATGTTGTTTGGACATGAGCCCTATGCAAATAACCAAATCCCAAGGTAGGACAAAGAGTTCTCTAACCAAGGGATAAAAACGATATTGCGTTTTAATCTACTAGTGGCGACATCTAGTCTTGAGTACGGTAAACTTTTCCCGTTTCATAAAATTCTGTGATTTTCATCAAACATTATCTGAGATAACTCCTGTGATGAATACTTTTCGAGTAATGGAGGGACTGTGACTGGACTATCGAACCACACACTATGCGAGAGATGCATGGCCAAAGAAGTAGGTAGTTACTTAGTGAAATTTATTTCTAGTAAATTTTAAAATGATAATTTGTTTTAATAATAAATCAGTGTCGAAGCAGGCCGTGGGCATTGTGTTCGTGACGCACCTAATAAGGTAAAAATGCCTACACGTTGTGTTAAATGTGTACAACAATAGTGACAATAACCACACTACAATTATTACGAATAAATAGTGTTAATTATGATTCAATGATTTTGTATCGGTCTGAATTTAATTTTGCTTTGACTTCCTATTTTGTGAAACGTATCCGATCGATTTATATGTTTTACAAATAAATTTAATATTTCCAGTAGGTGGCAAGGCAACTACCGTTTTGTATAAAGGCTGAAAGGTGGTGCGTTCTCGTACAAAGCAAGGCAACAGTTTATCAACTCGTTTCGCTGATGAGCAAACGCTACTGTTTCTTCGAAAGGTAGACAAACAGACAAAGGTGGCAAAGAGTAGAGTTACTAATCAAAACTAAGCGCCCATTTCATTGCGTCAAAATAAAATATTCCTCCGTAACGACAAATATCATTTTCAAACGTATAGCTTGTGTCAAGTAAAAGCAGTGAGGGCGTGCAGTGTTAGATTAGTTTATCTCCACACTTCGCTTGTCGGTGTTTGGTATTTGTTTTGTATGCCAAGCAAAAATCAGTCGCACGAGTAGACCAGTGCCTCTACTGGCTGTGTACAAGGTCGCCGCATACTTTGGTCCCACCGTTGATTATATACCTACTTGTCTAGATCAGTTCAGTTTAGATCTTGATTGGGTTTTGCGGTTTAGACGACAATTTCACCAATGTCACGTTAGTATGCAAGTTCAGCTTTTACACGAAAGAGATTCCGGTGTATGAATGATAGTCTGGCACGAAAGAACGCCTCAAATTGGTCAGTTTCCTATACCCTTAAAAACTATTCAAACGTTTGACGCGTGACGCGGCGTAGGTGAGCGTAGAACACAGCTGTCACGCACATGTCTATAAGAAAATCGAAACATTTTCTGTGTTTTGATTTATACACAGCGATACTTCTAGACAAGTGTATATTCACATTCCACAAGTGAAAACACAACCAGGTTAGCTTGACAACCATTTTCTTTTCCTACTTGTATTCCTAGTTTTCTATTAACAACACTAGTAAATTTCTAGTAAAACGGTGAAAATTCATCATGAAACATTCTCAAAAAACAACACGTATACGCATATTAGGTCACAATTTAGTCGATATGAGCACGATATATTCTTTATTTTGACTTATATTATTCCAAGCTTAAGGAATCCGAATCTACCAATTCTAAAAGCAAATGACTAGCGGTGTCGTTTCTCTTCGATACGCAGAATGACTTTGTGTCCATTCTACATGACATCGTATAGCAACTTTCTACATTTACCGATGTAAAGTCGCTCGGCGCGCCACAGTTTTGCGAAGGCCTTAGTTTTTTAATCATCAGGAACTCAATTTAGGCTTTTTTGAGGATTGTATTATCTCATGGACGGAGATTACATTCTACTTTCCAAATATGACATTAACATTTTTTTGTATAAGTTGAGGGTAGTTTTGTACCCGATCGATCAAGAAACGCGTATGAATACGTTAGAATTATAAAAATTGGAGTTTCAATGTTGTGCGTGTTTAATGCGCTACTTTTGATTGTTAGTTGTAATTAAGTATCACAGTAGGCTAATGCCTAAAAGCCTCATAAACGCGATTCAAGTCGTTTTTCATTGCTAATTACTATTTTAGTTGTCAAATTACCTAAGTTCCGACGCGACAATTTGGTCATTTCTACGTACTTCTCGTAAAATTTGGGATTCAACTGGATTATGTTCTCTAAATTATTTGAATATCTTCGTTTGTATTGTTATACAATTGACTTATACATTATTAATAATGTAAAAATAATGCACTTCTAAACTATATTATTATAGTGTCTATATAATGGAAGCATCAACAATCTGTCAATTCCTTTAGTGCTAAGTATATCCGCCTAAGCTTAATTTAATGCGCTAATGTTAGTGATCAAAATTGCTTGAATGTGTGCTGAGTACCGCTGTCTTATAGTGTTTTAAAGTTGAAAAAATTCGAACAATTTTGATCACTATAATTAATGGTCCATCTTTTACAATTTGATATAATGACACAATCTTTGTGCAGCACATAACCCCGATTTAGAATCGTCATTAGGAATTTTAAATGGGAGATCTAAGCGCTTTGTAAGACTATAAAACATGGAAGTATTTATTTCGAGTTATGGAAACGTTTTCAGTCTTAAATAATAGTTAAACATAACTAAATACACACTCAGTAAGTTCGTTGTTACAACATTGATTTCAAGTATTCGCGAAATCTGAGAATTCAAAATGTCATGGAAATAAAATATAACTTAAAATATAAATATGGTACGTTTGCAGATGTAAAGTTTAGTTGGTCTCGCAATAGCAATGCCTCTAGTATTGCATCAGCCAGATTGTACGGAGATGCAGCTGAAGAAACTGCGCCTGGAAAAAATAGTTTATTGTATAAATAGAACATACTGCCCCCAAGTCAGGCGATGATGGACAAACTTGCCACATACGTGAGTCCATCACCACCTAGTTGCGGCAAGGCATGTGTAGATTTTTTCTAAAACATGCAGCTTCTCTACGCTATTTGGTGGTGACAGACAACAGGTGGGCAAAATTGTGAAGTTACCTTTGTAGAATTGAGTGACGGAAATTGACTATAAAATTCAACAAATCAACTATAAGTTATCACTATAGTTATAACGAAAGAATATATAGCATATATAGATAGCTATAGTAGCATGTTTTAGAAAATTCTATAATATATTATAGATAGCTATAGTAGCATGTTTTAGAAAATTCTACACCAAGCCTTGGCCGCAACTAGGCAATGTCAGTGGATGGAGGCGACTCGGAACCGTTCATAGTGGCATTTTATAAGGAAGGCCTATGCCCCGCAGTGGACTTTTAAAGGCTAATGATGATGGTGGTTCCAAACTGGAAGGTTTGGCTCATTTTCCCATCATTTCGCGAATCAAGCGCTAGCTGTTTATCACTGACTAGCAACTCGCCCCGGCTTCGCACGGGTAGTGCCGGGAAACGGCTGCACCAATTTCCACCAAACATAGCTAAGAACACTCTCAATAAAGTCACCTTTCAATCATAAATAACTAAATCAACATCGGTTCGTCCGTTAGTGAGATACACTGCCACAGACAGCAATCATTCCTTGCAATTGCAATTTTTTGCGTTTCTGCAAGCTGATGATCCTGGAATGGAAACGGCTGCACCAATTTCCTCCAAAAATAGGTAATAACCATCTTGCAAACACCATCTTTCATATAAAGATAATCGTATCTAAATCGGTCAAACCGCTTTGGAGATAAACAAGAATTTAAACATTTTAAAAACCCCAACGCATTGTCATGCTACAGTGCCACAGAGAGACACACAGACAGAGAGACACACAGACAGACAGACACAAACACATAGCGGTCAAACTTATATAAAAATGGAAACATTTGTTTGCACCAACACACTACCTCTCACCCTAAACGCATACTACTTCTCCGTTCAGTCGGGGCTAAAATTATGCATAAAAACATCCGATGATATGACATAAATGATGTATAACACCATGCTGCATTCGATAACTAGCACTGCCGATGTGTGGAGCAGACCAGCAAAGCTCAAGTAGGAATGGGCTGGCCACGTCAGTCGGATGCACCCCGAGAAGTGGGCGAACATAGTTACTCCTTGGGTGCCTGATGACGGAAGGCAACGAGGGGGCCGGCCGAGAAGGCGTTGGCGAGACGATCTCGAGCCTTACGAGAAAGATTGGTGGGAAACTGCTGAAAACCGGGATGAATGGATAATTTTGGGAGAGACCTTCGCCCAGCACTGGGCCACAATAGGTTAATTTGTTTATTCCGTAACTACACTTACCAGAAGTATCATTTGATGGAAACACTATTGTCAAATAATCAGTATAAAAAAAACTTTCGAGGGTTTGTGACACCAAATAAACTTTTTAATAAAATTAATTGAAAAAAAATAAGTTTTCTAGAAAACCGAGCACAGAAATCATTCCAGAACAGATCTGGCAAGGATAATTTAGCTCGGAGGGAGCGAAGCGGAGCGGAAACATGAAATTGTTCACCAATATTGAACTTAGAGCATTGCAGGCCTCCATAAGATATTGAACATTGATAAAACTTTAGCCTAACCATTTTATCAAGGAAAAAATGCATGCAAACTGCTGGTACTATCCTCTTAGCTATAATTTGAATAAAGCTGAGCGAGACCTTGAAGAAGTCACGACAAAACATAATGCGTCGTGGTCTGTCAGTCAGTAACTTATCAACGTTATTGTACAAAAAAATAATTTATTAACATATTATTCTTACGCCTTCTGATTGGCGTACAGAACCATTGAGAACCTCGGACCGCAATCTGTGGCCGATTAGACGCAATATAGTGAATGTAGTGTTGCTAGCGTATCTGTTGACGAGTAGCGTGGAACTGGGTTCTATGACCGCTATGGGTTTCGCTATGACCAAACGTAACCTAGCGCGGGCTTGTTACGATATCGGCGTGGAATCATCGTTATTCTGTATGCGAATGGCAGATTCCATAAACGCGACGAGGCGCGTTACAAGCTTGTTACGAACTGACAAAATACCGTGCTTCAAGCTTACGGGTGGTCACCTCTTTTATTTGTATGCTAAAGGTAATTTAATGATGATACCGGTAAATACTTACATAATGTAAATGTCAATCAATCTTGTACACTTGTAGTAAAATCTTCTTATAGCCAACTGTTTATGGAATCACAGGGTTATAGTGTAAGGCTCCAATGGATAAAACTCTTTGCTGGTCATATGCGTCACGTTGTTCGCCAATTTGTACCCCCACAGAGCCATTGCTTCTTTGCACGCTCCCTGAAAAACACAAACCAAAACCATGTTAAAATATTGACAAATGATATTTATTGTTTGTTAGCTTCTACATTGGATGTTAGGAATTTACAAATTTACATCTTTAGTTCAGCCTTGGCCCCGACCACCTTAATTTTAAATGGCTCAAACGTACGAACTTTACCTAAATCTGATTGGTTACAATAATTAAAAATAAAGAATAAAACCATAATATTTCAAAAGAAATCAATTCACGACAGTAGTAAAGACGTAACGAAGTTAATAGGAAAACTATTACAGCTAAGTAGGTTTTACAAGTTAACGAGTAATAGTTGACAACTTATAACTTTGAAATAACTTAGATCAAGTTGTTATTTGTGTAAATAGGAAAGCCCCCTTCTATGTCCGCATATTGAGACGGGCTACAACGTACGTATTTTTTGTGTTTGATCCTTGTAACCTCATCGTGCACATTATATCCGAAAGGTATAGCGGATTTCAGTTATTATAGTTTATAAAAATTTATTATTTTATTACTTGCATTCATGAAGTCATTTATAACTAATCGGGGTACATTTGTGTTTGCTAGAGATATAATATATAAGTACAGCTGTCAAAACGGACTTCACTGTGGTATTACATCATACGTTCCAGGGTTATATGCGTAATGTGATGCAGAGGAATTACATAAGTACATCCTTTTGCAATTTAATGCGCTACGGGCACATCATAACAGACTCCAAAGAAAGTAAAAATACGTACTTATACTAGTTACAAGGCGATTATTTGTAAAAAAACAATATGTATTCAGCCTTGTGTAACCGATCGTTAGTTAGCTTGTAAAAACAATAAAAACGTCTAAAATTAGTTAGTAACTTGTGTAGCTACAAATAGAGACGGCAAAGCTAGTTGGTTAACCCCCAGTGTTACCAGTGCAAACCAGTGCACCAGTGCAGTGTGTAGGTGTTATCCAGTTTTTAAAGAAAACATACATAAAATAACACCCAACAGTCACACATATAGTCCTGACAACACACTAGGATTCCCTGTGTCGTCACTTACCAACAGATGAGATCACGGTCAATCGAGGGTCTATCATAGTTAAAAAACAAACTACGAGTACCATGGTACCATAACACCCTGACCCGGAACAAACATTTGCAGATCTTACAAACATTTGTCCCGCAACGGGAATCGAACCCGCGACCTTTCGCACCTCAGCCGGTTACTCGCACGACGCACTACAGAGGTCGTCAAGATTGAAGTAGAAACAAAATGATTCTAATTCCAGAGTTTTTTCGGATTCGAATTCCATATAAGGCCCAAATAAATAGAGCGTTAACAAAAAGTAAAGTCCGTTATGTTTTCCCTCTGTGCAAAATATTGTGTATCTTATAAAATAAAAAATAATAAACACAATATGTATGTGGCTAAATACATATTGTTTTTTTTTTCAAAAAAGAAAACAAAGAACAAGTGTAGTTTTATAGACCTATTGCGCTCATATCAATATTCTCCAAGATATTCGAGAAATATTTTTATGGTGAAATTAATGCTATTTAGAGAAAAATAACATCTTGTGCAAAGAGCAAAAAGGTTTTCGTCAAAACAAAACCACCAACATGGCAATTTTTGACTTTTTAAAGAATGTTATTTGTCAAGTTGACAGTAGAATTCCGGTTTGTGCTATATTCTGCGATATGACACAGGCATTTGACTACGTGGACCATAGTGTTTTGGTCAGAAAACTTGAGTGTTATGGGATAAGATGTTTTAGAATTATTTCATTCATATTTAACAGATCGTAAACAAGTAACAGAAATAACAAGACTAAACCATAAAACCAAATATGAAGACACATAAATCTGTAGATAGAAATATTAAATATGGCGTTCCCCAGGGAAGCATATTAGGGCCACTATTGTTTATCATCTATATAAATGACCTGCCGAATGCATTAACTCAACCTATGACATTATTCGCTGATGACAGCACAGTGACCATAAAATGTAATAACGTTAACTCTTATGAATCGGATAACCACAAATCTCTAGAATCAATAATTTCATAGCATTATTATTGTCAAATAATTTAAAAATAAACTTAAACAAAACTATCGTAATGCATTTTAACCAAAGAGCCAAAGATCCATCTGAAATTAAGTTGGCATTCTACGATAGTGTAATACAACAGGTTTCTTAGGTTAGCAGATAGATAAAAAATTAAACTGGAAGAAACACATTGAAGAGTTAAGTAAGAGAACTAGCAGCTTGGCCTATGCTCTGCAATTATCCTCAATTATCAACTCTGACACTTTACTAACAGCGTATTATGGTATAGTAGAATCTGTACTCAGATATGGAATTATTTTCTGGGGCAACTCCACTGACGAATAAATTATTTTCTATGCTATGTACAAAATACAAATCACTGATAGTTGCAAATAGGGCTTGCAATCCGGATATCCGGATATCCGAATTACCCGGATATCCGAATTATCTGGATATCCGCTAATTTTCAAATCCGGATAATGACGTCCACACTATCCGGATAATTCGGATAATTCGGATAGTGAAATTCATCAAAAAATTACGATAAGAATCTTAATTTTAAATACTGATCTTTTGTTTTACATGTTTGTCACATATACATAAAGTACCTGGGGGGACCTAGCTTACCTAGGTGTTTGCAAAATGCGTGAAAACTCGGAAAACCGCGTTTTACCAGAGATGATACCTAGCTAGCAAGAAATTAAATGCAAGTTTTGCTTTATTGAAAGAAAAACTTGCTTAATTTCTTACAATACATACCTGATTTCTGATTATTATATATTATTTTATTATAAAGTTATCACTGATGCCCGAAACAGCTGCATACTTATATTTTGTTTTATATATCTTTTTTATCTGCTGTTATTGGAAATAAGGTTACAGTGTCGACAAAAACATAAAGCTGCACAGTAAATTACTTACCTACCTCATAAACATAACGCATTTAACACTCAACTCATGATAAATCATACACGGCTTAATACAGTAAAAACTTTAAGTACCACTTTGCCGAACATTCGGCGATATAGCTATTATTATAGAATTATTTTTGCTATATCGCCGAAAATAATTCCAGAATTAATTGGTTATGTTTTTGCCTTAGACTCCATAGTCTAAGGCAAAAACAGCTGCCATGAAGCTAGGCATCCTGAATAAGGTAAAGCGTTACTTCACACACAACAGGACAGCTTCTCAGTTTATATAAAGCACAAATCCGGGCTGGTATGGAGTACTGCTGCCATGTTTGGATGGTTCGGCCAAACACCAGCTTGCTGCCTTGGACTCGATCGAGCGTAGAGCTTTCAGGCTTATAGGTGAGCAACATATGGCGGATATGGCGGAGACTAAGATCCAGAGTCTCGAGCACCGCCGTAAGGTTGCATGCCTTTCGATCTTCTATAGGTTATATTTTGGGGAATGCTTCCAGGAAATTTCTGCCGCAAAGCAGTAGTGCTCGCATTGCTGTGTTCCGGTTTGAAGGGTAAGGGTGCCGGTGAATTACAGGCACATGAGACTTTTCATCTTTATGTCTCAGGGTGGCGGGCGCAGTGCAATGCCACATAGGGCGCGTCCTAGGTGGACGTGATCTATGAGGTAATGCACTGTTCATAGGCAGAGGTTACCGCTTAACATCAGGTGGGCCTCTTGCTTGATCCGTCATCCAAGTAGTATAAAAAAAAAGAAAAAAGGAACTGCACGATCTGATCCCACCATCTCCTTTTCATCATAGGACGAGCGGGCGTACGGCTCAGTACCATCCTTACCTCATTAGTATACCTTCTATTCGCTTCAGCTTCCTTCTAAAACGTTTCAGTTCTACCTTTATAATGCGAACTGCTAAGGAGTGGAATACACTACCGTCGTCTGTCTTTCCCGAAAACTATAATCTGGGTCTCTTCAAGGCTAGAGTGAATAGGGCCTTCTGGAACTTTGTGGTCCATCTTCGGCCACATCGTCACTTACCAACAGGTGAGATCGTGGTCAAACAGAGGTCTATTAATGTTTTTAAAAAAAACGGTAAACCTGTCGAATTTGCCGAATACCGAGTATAAAACGAATATTCGGCCCATCCCTAATTATTATTATGATATTCGTTTTAATTTTACGACAAAGAGCTACCGAATTGGTTAAAGTGATTCATATTTGAATGGTGGGTGAATGTTGGTTTAATTTAAACATGAATAAAAAGCTATTTTTAACCATCATTTTCTTTTATATATTTTTTTTAAAGCTTTTTCGAAATTATCCGTATTATCCGAATTATCCGGATATCCGAATACTAAAGTTCACTACTATCCGTATTATCAGGATAGTAAAAGTTTACGGATAATGCAAGCCCTAGTTGCAAACCATTGTTTTTAGAATACAAAATTCTTACACTTCCGTCCTTATTTATCATGGAAGTTGCGTTATTTGTAAGAAGTAATCCTCATCTGTTTCCACGCATGTGTGACACTGTGATACGAAACAGACGTGATAATGATCGACTATGTAGACAGGTATCTAAAACTGCATTGATGCGGAAGAGTGTATATTCTCTATGGCTCCGATAATTTATAATAAAATCCCTAAGTGATCTTAACGTTAACTTATTTAAGTCAAAAATTAAAAAGCTATTAATTGAAAAATGCTATTATAATATTGACGAATTCCTGAATGAATTTTTTTAATTTTAATTTAATGTACCTGATTAATGTAATTTT
This sequence comes from Operophtera brumata, assembly GCA_932527175.1. NCBI lineage: Eukaryota > Metazoa > Arthropoda > Insecta > Lepidoptera > Geometridae > Operophtera > Operophtera brumata. The sequence goes on along the minus strand of OW052238.1, from coordinate 11,470,581 downwards.
TGGTAATTTGACAAATTTTAATTTTAATTTAATGATACATTGACTCATAATAATTGTATTTAATAATGGAATTTGAATGATATTATTTCAAATTAATTGGCTCTGTTTTTAAATTTTCTATGTTAAACTAACTAAATTAGCATTGCATTCTCTCCATTTGCACGCCGGCAGCGGCCAAACATATTGTGTCTTACTCCTATTTTTACCATCAATTTGTACATATGTTTAAGCAAATACATTATCTTTATCTTTATACTGAACTGAACTGAAGTAAACTCCAACCACGCTTCGGAGCTGAGGAGCTGACACATACCATTTTGTCAATTGTTGAATGGATAATTCGCCAGCTATGATTGTATTGTGATAGTCTTGTATTTTATGTGAAAAAATATGTTTTATGTTTTCACTTGGGTTTGACTATTATAATAATAAATAAATAAATAATGCTGGACAGTTCACACAACATTATCTAACCCCAAGCTATTCAGAGCTTATATAGTATAGCTATATGGTAGTAATAGAATTGAAATTACCGTGGCTTGGTATTTTTTTACAAAAATTACGACTATACACCACGTACTTTACTATTCACCTGCTGACGTTTCGTTGACCATTTAGAGGTCCTTCTTTATGAGCACCGACCGCGACCGCGCTCGAAGGCCGTGAGACGGGAACTAGCTTGGCTCCGGCGTTCCGCACGCTCTGCCCGTCTAGACACTGAGGCAGGCGGGAGCGGCGGGGAGAGGCAAAAAACCCGTTCTTCGTCGCTCGCGTCGTCACCGACGTAAGGCTGCGTACACACCGCACTAATTGTGTCACTCTCCAGAACTACTTGCACTCTGTCCCGATTTCAGTACCGGTCTCCAAGACCGGCTATACGATATATAGGCTATATGTTAGTAGCTTAGTATAGAATTAAGGAAGTATTACCTGTATTTCCTCAACTTCACTGTACTTAAGTAAGTTTTTCCACCTGAAAGGCACGTCTCGGGAGACTCTGAAAGTGGAACTGACCCCAGCCACTTCCATGTTAGTGTGTGTGTGTAGGAACTCATCTACGCGCTGCGTGGCACCGAGCCTTAGGAACTTGAGTAATTGATGTGTCGTCACATTGGGACTCAATGCCAGTTCTTCATAACGGAGTACCCTGTATGATAACAATAAATTATTCAACTTTTATTATTGAATACTAGCTTAATACCCGTGCTTCGCTACGATGAAAAACAAACGATAACTATATTCTATTCTGTGGCAGAGACTGCTTCTCAGGCCTCACCATTCGGATAGTTATCAGACAAATTCTACTTGGAAAAATTATCCTATGGATAACATTAAATTTAAATGTAACCCAAAAATTTCGTTCCTGCGGGAATCGAATCCGCAACCTCGCCTGTGATCGGCGATGAATTTACCAATTCGGCCATAGAACGAGCTATGACGCTGATGACGAAATTTGTGGGCACTATCAACTCGGCTATAGCGCCGATGGGAGCCATCTACAGGTGTTTCATTAGAAACCTTTAAATTTAATGTTATCCATAAAGTGTGGTTTACACTTGAAAAATAATAAACTATCCTATGGATATTATCATGATACAACTTTGTGAAATTTTATCAAGATCTGATCAGCCGTTTAATCATGAAAGGTTGCAAACAGACAGAGGTACTTCAGAATTTATATGTTAGTAGGTAAATATGATGATGGAACTGGCAAGAGGCCCACCTGCTGATGCAAAGCAGTAAAACCTGAATTCAGCAAAACCTCTTGGATCACCGCTGTCTAGAATGGTTTTTAAAAGGCATTGCATTATGGATGCACAGTTCTATTAGTATAGTACCTGTTAGGTTATCTGTGACGGTAGATACTGTATTGAGAACTCTTTCACAGTAGGTACTCTTTTGCATGTATTCTGTCTGTATATAATGTTATTCCAAATCATTCAAATCCAATCTATTCGCTTTTTAAATCAGATTTATTTCCTACTTTGTAATCAGTAGAATGTAGGTATAGGTATCAGTAGTATAGGTATTTTGTTAACAAAACTATAAATGATTGATAACTATACTGAAAAAAAGTTTTAAGTATCTTGTTATTAAAGTAGGTAACTTTACTATAAACAATTAAGTACAGTACTTCGTTAGATATACTTTAACCAAACAAAAATTTAAAACATGAACAATAATTACTCATGCTAGTCTGGTTCTTTCTTGTACTTGGGACCCATAGGTAGAAACAACCTTAAGTACAGTATATAGTTAGATAAACCAAAACCATAACCAAAGAAAAATTTAAAACATGAACAATAATTACTCATCTTAGTCTGGTTCTTTCTTGTACTTGGGATCCATAGGTAGAAACTACCTTAGTACAGTAATTAGTTAGATAAACCAAAACCATAACTTGTACTTGGGACTCCTAGGTAGAAACAACCTTTATGGTCGAAGGATGGCGAACTATTGCAAGTTAAATAACTAACAATGATTGAGGTCACTTCGACCCATGTTTCAGAACAAACCCTTGCAACAAACTGGCTCATGCATCGAGTTTGTTAGTTTTTCTTTGTTTTTTTGCTCGTTGATTTACAATCAACTGGTAGGCTATAAGCGGATTTTTGGAGTGTGTAGACATGCCGGGCTGCACTTCATTGAGTACATATAGAAGGGCTATTCCTTTTTTTTGGTTCCAAGCTATTGAGACCCTTTTGAGGCATTTTTTCAGATTTGGGTTTAATAGCTTCACAGCCAGTTGATTAGGATGCTTTGAAAGTCTAATTTTGTATGCCTCTTCTACGAGTTTAGTCTCATCCTTCACTGCAGTAATTTTTAATTGTTCATGAAGTTGGAGTAATTGAAAATGAAGCCCTTTATTTAATTATACTTACATAAGTTTATCAGGGTACTTCTGAATCAAGCGCCCAGCAGCCACATAATCACTGATCATGTCAGCACAGAGCAACTCAGGTTTCCAGCAGTCAGCTGCGGGTTGACAGAAGTTACGATGTTGGCGTGACTGCATAGCACCACGAGGATCACGTATTAACAATACCACTTTTGTGTTAAGCCTGTAAGTAAATTAGCCTGTATAAGTACAAGCATATAAGTAGTACTGTATTACCTATTAAATTTAATGTTAAGTTTATACATCATAGGTATTTTATTTTAGATTGTCAAGCTACCATATTTCTATGAAGAATGGTAGTTATTATTTTTAATTCAACTTACTCTTTGTCTTCCAAAATATCTTGAATAAGATTTAATCTCACACGAACAACCTTCATAGTTTGGAAAGGGAACAGCTTACAAAATCTTGCTGTGAAATTAGCATCAAAACACAGCTCTTTATTATATTTACAATGGTCCCACAATCTCGTGTTATGGTTGAATTGGTGCAAATGCGTTTTCCCATATTCAAAATAGTAGCCCATACCACTGAAGTCACATTTGAGCATTTTCTTGATAGTGCTTATGGCATTGTCTGCATGCGGAGCTCCTCTTATTTGTATAATTCCATAATTCAAAAGGGGTTCATAATGGTAAAAGTTACCTGGCATAGCATTTAAGACCTCACCAAGGAAAGTGGTTCCAGATCTCCAGGTGGATATAATAACACTTCTCACAGGTTTCCCAGAGGCCTCCAGAATTAAATCTTCTAATTTATGAACACCAGAATTTGTAAAGTTGTAATTCAACAGATCAAATTTAATTTTCGATCGAGCTTTATCTAAAATTTCTTCTATATAATCTGGCGATCCATCGTAGGGGTTCGTGGGTTTCTGCTGCAGCAAACCGTCTTCTCCATCCTCGGTTTTCCAATAGTTCCTGATGTTTCTGCTACTTTCGGAGGTTGGACGATAATTGACGTTATCTGTATATCGACTTCCAGCAAGAATTAGGAGAACACTGAGACCAAATGCGAAACATAATGAATAAAAATTGACTCGGCGCAGCATTACGACAAAACCCGAGTGATAAATAAATTAAATAATGATCCCATAGAAAAAAATTATACTAAAGACTCTTTGCTTTGCGTTTCCGCGGAAACACCGCATAGCACTGCACTGCCCACTGCATGTACCTTCAATCAACGCCACTTTGTACATCCATTCTTTTTTTTTTGTTTGACGTGTGGCTTGCTTTACGCCATGCTTTACGCGTAACGTATGTAAAGTTGTCACTTACTTGTCAAAATCAAGTTAAAGACAAGACCTGGTGGATCATTGGAGGAATTAATAATTCCTCCAAGTATCTCACTACGCACATCATGCATGATTGCATGATCGACAAATAAAGGTGTATGGCCATACTGCGGACTCTAGTAGCTTAACCTTAGTTTTGCCAAAAAACTAGTAGCTTAACCTTAGTTTTGCCAAAAAACATTTTGAATAAGTATGTAGGTACCTACGTCTAATAAAAACCATATCTAGTTATGTAACTGTTTATTCTGCATAATTACGCATTTCCTACAGTAGGTAGATTACAGCAGAAAAATAGAAAGCTCGCTTGAATTAGACGTTGTAGCCAACGATATGCATCTTGCCGATGGTCTCACCGAGGTAGAACCACAGGCCTACCTCGGTCGCGACGAGAATCAACAGAAAGGCCTGCTTCACGGTGAGTTGCTTGTAGCAGCCGGACTTCATGAACTCTTTCGCTAAAGCCAGTTCAGACTTCAATTTCTGTGCAAATAGATACTTAGGATTAATAATTAACCTATCCAGCCCCGATCAACAATTTTGTTGGGGGTAGGGGGAGAGAAGGGGGGTGTCAAATATTGTTCAAAATAACTAAGATATACCTACCTAATAGAGTTTTGGACCTCTCGCTTCTTAAATTGCCATCGCGGCTCGTTCCACTCGCTGCAGGTGCCTTTTTTATCTGCACCGATTAATCAATGGGAAATCTTGCTTCTAAACACTTAAACGAATTTCTCGTGCCTCACTCCCCGTGCTGATATTAAATAAATAAATAAATAAATAATGCTGGACAAGATTACACAACATTATCTAGCCCCAAGCTAAGCCAGAGCTTGTGTTATGGGTACTAGTTAACTGATATACTTAATACAATATATTACTTAAATAGATATTTTTTATTATGCATAGAAAACACCCAGAACACCCTGAACAAATATCTGCAGATCGCACAAATATTTGTTCCGTGGCGGGAATCGAACCCGCAACCTCCTGCGTCGCAGGCGAACCATCGCCAGCCGCGCCACAGAGGTCGTCGTCGGTCGTATTTCCGAAGGCGGCAATTTTAAGATTTGCCAATTGGCGCCATGATCGTTTTGATGTGTGCTTCCAACGCCTAAACCATGCCTAGCACCCTTGTACACACAGGCGCAGTCGCAGCTCATGATTTTGGGGGGGGGGGGGGGGGGGGGGGGGGGTACATCTTGGCTCTACTAAGAAAGTCAAAAATAGGTACTTCAATAATTGAAATCACAAGGATCATTTAGAATCGTCTTATAAACTTAATTGTTCCAAAGCTACCTTGATCGATCGCGATCTAAAAATTCAGTGCTTATTTTTAGCTCGAGAAGAGAGCAGTAATAAAGAAAGCTATTATAATATAATGGCGAGCCGCAAAAAATTCTGTTTTTTTGTTCGAGGAGAGTGCAGTAAAAAGATATGAAGTAGTTGAACATATGACGGCGAGCGGAGCGAGCCGGGAAAAATGCCAGTTTTGTAGCTCGCGGACAAACCTGTAATAAAGAATAGCTATGAGCAGAACATATAACGGAAAGCGGAGCGAGCCGCGAAAAATTCTGTTTTTTAGCTCGAGGAGAGATAAGAACGTAGCTTCGGTGTTTTTTCGTAAAGAAAAAATAATAATATTACTTGCCACTGGCGATATTGCTCGGAGTTGCCAAAAAGAGAAGAAGAGTTCTGAAGGTTCATCCATACAAACGTACATAGGCGCTAATCTCATTACCCTTCCTCACTGAAACGAGGCATAGCTTTGCTTTGATAAGCTAACTTGGCAATCTGCGACCGCCCGATTTCGCGGACTTTTTAAATTTTGATTTGCACCGAGTGTACTTCAGCGCTCTTTTCAAAATGTTGGATTAAGTACCTACTTTTTATAACGTTATTTTGAATATTTTTGGCTAAGACTTTAGTTGGCAGAGAGTAATTTGTTTGAAATGTTCGTAACCGTCAAGTTTTAAGAGATTTTTCAAGTTGCCGTATATGGTTTAAGGGGGGGGGGGGTCATGACCCTACACATTGGGCCAGGCTGGGACAGCAGCTATTTGGGACACCGAAAAACAGGCCCCCGTAAAAAAAACAGGCGAGCGCGTAAAAATAAAAGATTTGACAAACAAACTGGACAGAAATTACAACGGCAAGCGGAGCGAGTTAAGAATCTTTCAGTGTTTTGGGCGCTAAGAAAGCAGACAAAGGTAACACAGATGATTGAACGCAGCAAGCGGAGCGAGCCACACACATAACACTGTGTTTTGAGCTCGCAAATAGCACAAATAACACGTAGAATATAAGTGCTCATTAAGTGTTTCAGGGTTTCAGCACCAACATGACCCGAATCATTTCTGCGCCCTCTTGGTCTGCGCCCTGTGAAAGAGTGCTCTGTGACTTTTAACGCCACCATGAACCAGGTCATGTGTGCGCTTCCTTCGTGTATGTGCGCCCTGTGAGAGATTACTCTGTGACTTTTCAAAACCACCCTAACCCAGGTCGTTTGTCGTCCCTTAAGGGTCTAGGCCTGTGAGAGATACTCTGTGACTTTTTAACGCCACTATTATGACCTAGATCATTTCTGCGCCCCCTTAGTAGGTAGGTATCTGCGCCTTGTGCCAGCCACACCGATGACCGAAGATACGTAAGTATCCCTTATTGGTCTGTGGACCGAAGCTACCACCCGTAGTAGCACTCAATACCACACTTGAATTTGCCGCCTCGAGCAGAGGCCCCGACGTCGTTAGATCAGGAGCTGAACCTACGGTGTTCTTCCTAGCCTATGGTAGGTAAGTAAGTAACGAATTAAAACTAGGTATCGTGGAGATAAGTAGGTACTTAATATCAACGTACCTAAATATTATGGGCCGCGACTGCCTGCCTCGCGCCGCGTTCAGGTCGTTCCGGACCCACTGTACCACCGCCCGTACCCTCAGGTCAGGTTATAAGCTCCTGAAGAAGCTGGTAAAGTCCAGCGATACTTCGAGGTTTAGTTACGAGTCCATAATAATTACGTGGTCTAGGTACCTAACCCTGTGTGAAATATGTATCTTACTTGTATTTCATCAGCAGAGGGAGGCGCCATCTCCAATTTATAAAAGCCCTTGGCCACGCGCATTTTTCGCGCAATTTCTGATTGCGAAGCTTTTTCGGCCTTTTCTGTAATCGTAATTAGAGATGTTTATTGATCGGTGTTTGCGTAAATGCAAACCAATTCATTGTGTTCGTTCTTATTTGTGTTTGCTCACCTTTTAATAATTCTATTAGTTTGTCCTTGTGTCTATTTATTGATGGTTTGTACACTTCAGACAATTCGTACGCTAAGGTCATTCTGCTGCCTGTAAAAAATGCCATGTAGGTAGATACCTACCTATTCTATAACCGACATTGGTTCCTCAAAGTATTGTGTGGGAAACGGATTTGGACCATCCACCATTATATACCCAGTTAGTTAAAATGTCTTCACAAGGCAATTTCCCATTTTTTGTAGTTGTACCTACTTGTGTACTATTAGTGTGTACCTATTCAAATAAATTTTACAAGCTTTTATTTACCTAGTTTCTCCTGTCCCCGTGTAGGTAATCAAATCTTACAAATTAAATTTGAACCACTTCCTGGTTCTCGATTGACCTGATCTTTGGCATACCTGTCATGTTCCGATGACAATACAATAGGTAGGTATTATGGTGACAGCGAGCTGATCTGATAATGAAGACGGCAGGTGGACAGTGGCACTCCTCGATGGATATTAGTAGACTGGCACTGTTTGGGCACATTTTGATCAGCACACCGTTCCGACCACTAATTTCACAAAACCATTTTTAAAAAAAAAATTGTTTGGGACATATTTTAACATTAATAAATTCGCAGCCTGAATTTACTAACTGGGAACTGTTAGATACCTGTCTAGTCCTAAATAGACACTAAGTAGGTAGGTAAGTAGCTATCGAAATAGAAGCCTAAAATTAACTTTGGAAAAGAAACACGCTTAGAAGTAAGCAGTAAGAAAGTTTACTCACGAATTAAATTTCTAAAATTTTTTACAGCATTGGTGCTGGATGTCATTATTTCTTAGTAAACTATTTCACACCCAATTTACATAAAAGCTCAACACAACGCTCGTTTGCCGTGTCAAATGACATCAAATTGACATCAGTTGACATTGCAAAGTTCGCATGGAGATTCAACAAAAAGATTCGTTAATGACTGAAAGTCTTGAAACTTATTTTTTCTTCGGTGGCGGTGGCTTTTTGGGTTTTTCTACTTTTTTCACCTCAGCCTTAACTTCGGTTTTCTTAGCTTCTTCAGCTTTTTTTGCAGCCACCTTTTCCTTAGCTTTTTGTTCTCCTAAGGCTTTTATCGCTTCATCTTTGCGTAGTTTGGCTTCATCAGCTTTGATTTTATCCTGTGCTGCTTTCATTGCAGCCTCTTTTTCGTTCTTTGCCCTTTCTTCTTCGGCATCCATATCCTTAATTTTTTGAGCTATTCCAGAAATGAAATTATCAGTCGCTTTTGACACGGTATCTTCCAGTTTCTTGCCAACAGGGCCGTTGATGAAGCCTCCTACCATGGGAGGCGCACATTCCACCTTAGCGTATTGCCATGCGGTAGCTAGAGCTGGTTTCAAGGTCTGACCTGCACCTAAAATTAAAATATCATGTAAAATATAATTTTAGTTTAGAGGACGGGTACCGAGCTTTATAATGGATTCGTATTCGATCGAGCAAGTAAAGCGAGCGAAAAATCTCGCAAACAACTTCGGCGATTTAATATTTGTATATAAGTTTGCATGTATATAGATACATTTGTTTTACTTTAGGTGTGCTATCAAGATTTGCTGGTAACTATATAAGAGCTTAATCGGTCGAGCGAGGGTTGTTATAGGGTATGTTTTTCGTATGTCGTATGTAGGTATGGCATGTTTGTCGGTATAGGGTTTCAAAAGATTTACCTAATTAGGTACATTGTTTGCTACAACTGAAGCTAATATAAGCGTGTTAAAAATGATGCCCAGTCTCGTTACTACCTATCGTACAAAAAGTTCTGAGATCTTAAGTAGTAGTCGGGCATTATCAAACAACCTTCCAGTTTTATTAGTTGACTATCACGCGGCATGGTTTTGAAGGTAAGTAAAATTAAGTTACAAAAAAAGGTAAGTAAAGGTAAGTTGAATTTAAGGTACCTATTCTTAACCTTTTTGCAACGCAATTAAATTTTGTATTTAGTGATTTATTTATAGGTTATTTATTGTACTAACATAATTTAAGTTATTTTTGTGTTACTAACCCAATATGGATCTCTGGTCTGAAATAAACGTTTATATTATATTATTATTATTTGATGAGAGCCATCCATAAGCACGGTAGACACCAGTAACTGTAGACACCGTCTCAAAACTCTAAGCATTCTTTGAAAATTGTAAAGGGGTAGTCTGTGGCAAGTCCAACCATTATGTTTGGTACTTTTCCACTCGCAATAGTTACCTAGCGCTCATAAATATGATTATGATGATTTCGGACACATCCGCAAGATTCCACTTTCGGCATAATTTTTTTTTCATCATTTTGGTCTGAATGACGCATATGGAAAACGACTGAAGACAATTCCCCAGGTTCCACTTTCGACATAAATCTGGCGAATCCGGAAGAAACAGGTTCATTTTATTTAAAGTTAATTTTATTTAGATCAATTGTATTATATCATCATCATCATCAGCAGCCTTTAGACGTCCACTGCTGGACGTCGCCTCCCTGATAGAATGCAATGGCGGTCATCCTACTAATATTATAAATGCGAAAGTTTGTGTGTGTGTGTGTGTTTGTTACTTCTTCACGCTGAAACGGCTGGACGGATTTGCATGAAATTTGGAATGGAGATAACTGTACTCCAGGAATAACACATAGGGACATTTTTATCCCGATATTCCCGCTGCTAGTTTGCCATAATCGCCACGTTTGGTAGGCGGATTAGTGATCGCAATATTGGTGTCGAGTACCTACTCAGGTGGATGCTGCTGCCCATCTCCTGGTGCAATCCCTTAGTTGGCTTATAGGACATCCACTGGAGGAGGAACGGTGGGGTCTATTCTTATTTATTATTTTAGTACCTACCAATTCTAGATAAATTCTAGACTGAGTTTTCAAAATATACCAAGGTACGTTACGTATTTATAATTAAAACCGAGTCGGTGTATGTTTCAAAAAACCACATTAAAACCTTTGGGCCAAACAAACTGCTATTTAAGCAAATTTATTGAATACAAAAAAAACATTGTTACATCTTGATATCGTTTTTGTATGTTTATCTTTTGCTATTATGATCCATCTTCATTTTAGACCCCCTATCTTTTTTTTTACTTTTTCTAGTTCCGCTTCAAGATATTTTAGTTCTCCAGCCAGTCGAGCGTTTCGGAATACCGTAAGTTTATCCACAAGCATATTTGTTAATTTATCCAACGTAGATTCAATCGTCGGTATCACTGGATTGGCGACCAGTGGCCTAGCTGGTGTGTTCGTGACCACGTTTTTGGCAGCACCCCATACCTTCGAAATGACTGGACGAACTTTGTTCAAGGAAACTGCGAACAAAACAATGCGGATTTATTTAAGCTGTATCTCTCTCGCTAATATAGAGAAGAGAGTCCCAGCCGATAGGAATCGAACCAAAAACAGTGTCCAAATTGTTTATACAGACATCCAATTGTACAATATAGTCTGCGCTTGTTTTGTCGCAGTTTCTGTGAGAAATTCATTGATTTCACACTTACCTAAAACTAAATCCAATGCTACACGCGTTGCTCTCGCCATTTTAGATGTTTTTGATGAGTTTTAGGTAAATTGTTTGTAAATTGCAATAATAATTACAAATTAAATTACAACCTTGTTACAATAATTTTGAGATGGCCATAGAGGAAAAATATTACAGAAAATACTTAATATAATCTCTTTGGGATGAAATTATACCTACCTAGATACCTATCACCGTTAGCACTGGTTATCACCAAGGTTACGTAAAGTAGTTTTAGTTGTAAAAAGGTTTGAATGGACCATGGACCATGGAACGGACTATGTTTTACCCATCGGAGGCCTGCAATGCTCAAGGTTTTACCCAGTCCAGGCTACCCTTGAAACTCGATCCCAATCTTAATTTGGGATTTGTGGTCAAATCGTGCCATTTGTTACTCTCGAATCCAATCACTTTCAAGTGAATTTCAATATACCTACGTGGGAAGTGACTGTTGGTAGGTTCTTGATAGAAATAAAATAAAATACATAGAATACCTTCCAATGTTATGTCTATGTTCAGGTAGATAGAGACTGATGATGTTATGAAGCTTTTTGGCTGATACATAGTCATACCTACTGAAGAGGCCTTTTGAGTAGTAGTAGAGCTTTTTAGTGAAGGAGTTCGTCCGGGGAAGTACTACCACCATACCTATTTCTGCCGCAAAGCAGTAGTGCTCGCATTGCTGTATTCCGGTTTGAAGGGTAAGGGTGCCGGTGAAATTACAGGCACATGAGACTTTTCATCTTTATGTCTCAGGGTGGCGGGCGCAGTGCAATGCCACAAAGGGTGCGTCCTAGGTGGACGTGACCTATGAGGTAATGCACTGTTCATAGGCAGAGGTTACCGCTTAACATCAGGTGGGCCATCAGCTTGTTCCGTCATTCAAGTAGTATAAAAAAAAAAAAAAAAAGAAAAAAAAAAAAAAAAGAGGCTGATAAAACCTTCGATAAAACCTTCGATAAAAACCGATAGGGAAATTACTATAGCAGCTTTCGGTAGTGACGTAAAATTCAGTAAGTAGAGCTTTCGGTAGAAATTGGTAGAGACAGCCTGACCGTAATATCGTACAATTATGTAATCTGTGGCCTGGCTTCCGTTAGCAAAACAATTAGGTGATTGTTTTGCAATTACAAATTAATGTGTATATCTCTAGCCATCGGTACCTATACGAGTTCATCGACGAGCCTGGACAGCGTTCTTTTGCAAGATATTATCTTTTTGTGATGCAAAATATATTCGGTTACAACATATAGACCTCGATAAAACTGCACGTTGAAGTAGGTATATTGCTTTAGCAAAATCGAACATGATTTTATTGGGCAACAGCAATTTGCAAATGCATTGATAAATCGCTGACCTAAATCCATTGTTTTAAGTCAGCAAAATAGGTGGTAGGTAGAACTTGAAATACTTATTATGTATTAGTACCATTATTGGTTTACTCTCGACGATCGAGAATGATCTAACTGTAACCTACCTACCACGCGCGGTGTAGGTGCCTACTTCGTCTCCTTGACTGGTTTTGACCGAGTATAGTCTTTAGGTTAGACCCTTAGAGAATTAAAAAAAATTGTAAAGGTTAGACCCGATCGAAAAGTAAATACCTACCACGTAAATACATACAAGCAAGCTGGCGACTTCAAAATGAAGTACCGGTGCGACAGAGCTTCGCTCGTCGTTTATTTTTTGAAGAATCGTGTTTTAGTGTCTATCCTTCGGTCATCGAGCAACACGGAGGCCTGCAATGCTCTAAGCCAGGGGTCACCGAATGGCGGACCGCGGTCCGCATGCGGACCGCCAACCCATCTCTTGCGGACCGCGAGAAAACAGAAAAAAGAATGGAGCGACGAAGCTGCAATTGTTTTCGACAGTGATAAAGCTACGCTGCAGATAGAAATGATTGACTTTCAAGAATACACGGCTTTGAAACACAAACATGCGGAAGTTCCCAGTGAAGAGTTCTGTATAAAATTTGTAAGCGGTAATAAATACCCCGAACTACAAAAATAAGCACTGAAACTCCTTACCATGTTTGGGTCAACATATGTTTGTGAAGCAGCATTCTCGAAGATGAACTTCATTAAGAATAAATTTAGATCTAGACTTACTGATGAACACCTCCAGGATTTAATGTCAATAGCTTGCACCAACTTGACTCCAAATTTCAGACAGATAGTCTGCAACAAGAAATGTCATTTTTCTCATCATTGATTTGTAAAAAAGTACCTTTTTATTGCCGTAATTACATGTTTTTAATAAATATTTTTCTATTAAATCTGTGCGGACCTCGATGGTCATTTCATTTCTTTAAACGGACCCCGAGCGAAACTAATCGGTGACCCCTGCTCTAAGCCTTCGGTCTACCCCATCGAGCAACGGTACGGAGGCCTGCATGCACTAAGGTCTACCCTTACAATCTCTAATGTCTGTCTTCAGCCAGTATTGTCATATTAATTTTTGAAATTCGAATTCGTTGGTTCCGCCGAGGAATAGCTACATAAATATCCTGTGACTGACACAGATTAGCGAATAGGGAAAAATAAATAATAGTACATTATAGTCCAAGTGTGCAATGTTGGTTATTACCGCCGAGGCGCCATTGAGACCCAAACCGTTAGGTGAGGGTCTTAAGAGAGCCGAGGACGGTAATCATCAATACACACGTGTATCATACGACGTTTTTCAACACACTTGTGAAGAAAATAATAATAAAACAGAAATACTCACTCTGTGTAGGTACCTATATGTTCAAATTCAAATTCAAATTCAAATTCAAATTAATTTATTGTTCAACTGTCTTTATAACTCACTTGTGAATAATAGCAATGAAATAGTCACAGTTTGATTACAGGTGTATAAAACAGAAATACACACTCTGATGTTCATTTGTCTCTATAACTCACTACCTAGTAAATAATAACAATGAAAAAGTCACAGTTTGATTACCTACAGGTGTCATTATGTGCCTAATTGCGGTGAAATTAGAGCCACTCTATGAGCAAGTGTGTTGAAAAGTAAATTATTACTGGAAAAAAGCGTTAGTCGAGTCAGTCATGGGAGGCAATGGCGGCGATGAGCTTACCACTTTTCACGTCTATCAACCCACTGAGAAAAATACGATATATCTTCTTATAAAATAAATACATACCTATAGGTAGGTACCTCTAAAATCTAAATATCTCAAAATATCTCAAACGCTGAAACCGTTCTACCATGCCAAGTCCACGAACAACCCCGACGACTGCCGACTCAAAACGACAGCCGTACATCGAGGTCCGTGCGTTTCGGCTACTAACAACTGAAAGACAGATTCACGAGGTCCAGAGCCACTACTACTAGTTATGTTACTTGCATCAGCTCTTACGAGGTATAAAGTATCCCAACCAGTCGATTGATTTTCAGTTAGCTAAGAAACAAATTTATTTCGATTTCAGTTTGCATGTTCTCAGTTCGACAGTTAGATGCCGCCCGAGACATTGCAATGTACTGTTCGTTACTGTAATCTAATTGAAATTCAACATCTATCCAGGTTAATACGTTTTTTCGAAGTTGTTTATCAAAGCGAGACGCTTTTTGCTCCATCTAGCACGATAGGTGTGGGTGTGTATGATTGTGTTACAGTCGAAACACAGTTCAGGCAAAGCTTGATTTACCTTGATAAATAAAATAAAATAAATATAAATAATGCTGGACAGTTTACACAACATTATCTAGCCCCAAGCTAAGCAGAGCTTGTGTTATGGGTACTAGATAACTGATATACTTAATACAATATATAACATAAATAGATATTTTTTATTAAAAATAAAAATACCCAGAACACCCGGAACTAAATATAATATAAAATAAAATAAAATATATATAAATAATGCTGGACATTTTACACAACATTATCAAGCCCCAAGCTAAGCAGAGCTTGTGTTATGGGTAATAGATAACTGATATACTTAATACAATATATAACATAGATATATATTTTTTATTATACATAGAAAATACCCAGAACACCCTGAACAAATATCTGCATATCGCACAAATATTTGTCCTGAAGCGGGAATCGAACCCGCAACCTCCGGCGTCGCAGGCGAACGTTCGCCCGCTCCGCCACAGAGGTCGTCAATAGCTCATAATACGGAATAGCCAGCCAAAATCCATGCAGAAAACGGTTCAAGTGTCACGTGACCGCTGACTGGCTGGTATTGTGCGTTCATATTACGAAATTACTAGGCAGTTCAATTTACGCTGTAAACTTTAGAGGAGTCAGTCGAACCTAAAGTCAGGCTAATGGACTCTGAATTGATCAAGTGACTTGAAAGTGATTTGGAATTAATAGTGAATAGTTTGAGTACCGTCGTAGTGAAGACTGTATTTTTTTGATAATTTTATTGGATGTGTTATTTTAGTTAAACAGGAGTTCCAGTGAGTAGTATTTCAATACGAAACCTAGCTCGTAACATTATTATGAGTGTGTTTTATGAACCAGGGAACCCAGGGAAGTTTGTAGATACCTACTCATTGCCAACTTTCTCAGTCTGTGCGCGTACGGGTAGGTAGACCTAGTTTTGCCTGAAATCCGTTTTTACCCGTAACATCCGGTATGTATGCCAATAATAACGAACCAAACCTAAATTGGGAGCTTTCCTTCGTTGTAAGTTTTTGCGCCTCGCCCCAGTTTGAAAGTTCGTTGCCTCTGGCGTCTAACTGCACGCTTTTTTAACAGAACTCGATATCGTTCGATATGACAAATGAGAGGTATACTGGTAAGGTCAGCTATAGATCTCAGCTGCGGAAAGAAACTTCATACAGGTAGTTTCGTTTCCTTCCATACATTTACTTGCTGGTGTAACGAAACCGAGGAGACAACTAAGGACGCTGTCAGTAAATGAAGCGATCGAATTCTCGTACTAAGGCGTAACTCGTACTTAGGTGATGCAAAATTTTAAAATGGTACGAAAATTTTATATGGAAGTAGTTCATGCTTCACCGTGCACTGATTCTCGTCCGAGGCTCGTCTGAGGCTCGTCCGAGGCTCGTCCGGGGCGGGGCGCGGCGCTGTGCAGCATAAATGCACCATTTATTATTACTCTGCTGTCTAACGGACGTAGCGCCTTTTTCAATCCAAAGCCTATAAGCCCTGATTTTAAGCATTATTTCCAAGCGTGTGTCCGGCCTAAGAATAAACCACTCCGACCATGTCGTAAAAGCCGACTAAAGGATTACCCGGACTTGTTGATAAGATTCGTTGGTATAAGATTTGTGCTGGCTGCTAGCTTAGTGGGAAGAAATGGCGGCGATGAGCTCCCCACTTGTCACGTCTATATATCACGATGGTGCCACCCACTGTGAAAAGAGGCCCATTGAGGCTCTGCCTAACCTTTCGGGAAAAAAGGCTCGTGTCTATGTATGTATGTTCAAAGCTCAAAAGGACAAAGCATATCACGAACAGGAACAGAAATGATTGATTCAATTTATATTTTATATGAAGGCAAATATATATTTAAGTGTCGAAGAACTTCGTTTAAATTTGAATAAAACGGTATGAGACAGTTGTTTAATTTATTGCAATCCATTCATCACTATGATATAAGTGATCCATCATTGTCCTGGTGATATTTTAGAAACTAGCCATGCTACTATAAAATGCGAAATATCCATGGAATAGTTTACACAGTTTAGCAGCAGTATAGCTTTTTTATAAAAGAGTTCGTCCGGGGAAGTACTACCACCATACCTATTTCTGCCGCAAAGCACTAGTGCTCGCATTGCTGTGTTCCAGTACTTCCAGTTTGAAGGGTATGGGGTGCCAGTGAAATTACAGGCAAATGAGACTTTTCATCTTTATGTCTCAGGGTGGCGCCGCAGTGCAATGCCGCATAGGGTGCGTCCTAGGTGGACGTGACCTATGAGGTAATGCACTGTTCATAGGCAGAGGGACTTTACATCAGGTGGGTCATCTGATTCTGCTTGATCCGTCATTACAAGTAGTACATTAAAAAAAAAAACAGTATTTGTCTTTTGTATTAACAAACAGTTCCAAATTTTATCAAATGAGACAGACGGTGTATCTATTGAAAGGATATTCCTCGTTTATTAGTAGCAGGGTTCGTAGTTAAGGCGCATACAACTGCCAAATTCCTTCACTTTCTAACTCATTAAAGTTCAGTTATGTGACAGAATAGCGCTTGCCGATCGAAAAGTTAGTGAAAATCACGAAAAAACATTATTTGCCACGTTAAAAACCGTCGCATCACAGAATCATACGTTCAATTTGAAGATAGTCTGTGCCGACATTTAGGTGAAAGAAAAACCAGCCAAGTGCGAGTCGGACTCGCGCACGAAGGGTTCCGTACCATTATCTATAAAAACGGCAAAAAAACACGTTTGATGTATGGAAGCTCCCTTAAGTATTTAATTTATTATGTTTTTTAGTATTTGTTGTTATAGCAGCAACAGAAATACATCATCTGTGAAAAGTTCAACTGTCTAACCAACACGGTTCATAAGATACAGCCAAGTGACAGACGGACAGACGGACGGACAGAGGAGTCTTAGTAATAGGGTCCCGTTTTACCCTTTGGTTACGGAACCCTGAAAAGTAAAAAATTTTACGTCATTTTAAAGTTGAATAAAATTTTCAGTCGAAAACAGCTGCACTTTGTTATTTTTTTTAAATGTTTATGAACAGATAGAACATGTTGTGCGTTCACTGGTCATGAATGGCATATATTTTTTTCAGCACATAACATTGACTCCTCTATGAGACCAATCAGCTGCTGTATGCGCCTTAACTTTTTTTGATAGCAAAATTGTTTTCCGAACCAAAACGAAAGAAAGAAAGTCATTCATTTACAATCATCGATACGGAGGCCTGCAATGCTCTAAGTTTACAATGAAAAACGTGGGGCACACATATACACATACCTTCACATACACACAAAAACAAAGATTAATAAAAAACTAACCTTGACAAATAAACATAATAATAGGTACCTACTGTTAGCACCATCAGCACGCATCATTGTATGTACGGATGAGCGGTACAGATATGGAATTGACTCATCACATGCTTATCAGAATCGCGAGCTCGGTTTCGGCTCATTTTGATTAACTCACAGTTCCGATTACTAATAATAATACTACTATCACTAATACTCACTACAAGCTATAAAAATATTTATCAACATTGAAACTGGCGTTCGTCATAAGAATCCAGAGTTTCGCTGTCATAAATGGACGTTCATTTATGACTGCGAATGCTCTGAATGTCTATTTACAGGGTGGCGGACGCATTGAAATGCCACATAGGGCGCGTCCTAGGTGGACGTGACCTATGAGGTAGTGCATTGTTAAAGGCAGAGGTTACCGCTTAACGTCAGGCTTATCTGCTTGTACCGTAATTCAAGTAGTAAAAAAAACTCTTATTTTTTCCCTGCTTAAAATCTTTCCTCCATGTATTCCTAAAATCTACATTTTCTCTGTTGAAGGCTTAAAATAAATACCAACTATTTTTAAACCCCCGACGCAAAAAGAGGGGTATTATAAGTTTGACCGCTATGTGTGTCTGCCTGTGTGTCTATATCTGTGGCGCCGTTATGCTCATAAATGGGTGAACCGATTTAAATAGGTAGGTATTTTTTTATTTGAAAGCAGGTTTTCTAGCGATGGTTCTTAGACATGTTTTATCAAAATCGGTGTAGCCTTTTCATTGCGTTGGGGGTTCTTTATATGTTTAAATTTTACTTGATATTGTTAAGACTTTTCTCTTCTTCTTCTTATCTTAGGTAATGGCTTCTGTGCATTATTTGCAACAATTTAGCCATTATATTTATATTTTTATAGTCAAGTCGAAGACTTTTCTTTCAAATATGACGGGTTCAAAACCTATACTTTATTGTTTGTCATACCCATAGATCTAGCGAAAATTCTAAGTCTTGGTCATACTTTTACGCCACAGATGGTAAATTTTGATGAAATTAACAGAAATATCATTTATAAGTTATAACTTTTGTTATGTACAAGCTTAAAAATTCATGTTGTCTCTCCACGATCGTGTTCAAATACCGTGTGTGAACTCACGGAAATCCAAACAAGGGTCATGGCATCCATTTTTTTCTGCACACTAATTAATCTAGAGCCTTCAATTTATAAAGAAAAACGTGCTTTGTATATACGGAAGTTTTAAGGACATTATCATGTTTGATTTAGGCGTAGATTTTCAAACAATTAACCAAGTACGAGTCGGACTCGTGCACTGAGGGTTCCGTATTATGGAACAAGTAAATTTCTATATAATTTCCTATTAAAGTAACTTTTCTTGGTATTTGTTGTTTATCCGTAGAATACTCAAGGAAACACAAAGGTTAAACTAAAATGTATATCTTATTAATAATATATAAATCTTGATATAAGCTTCATTGAAAAAAAATACAAGTATTTTTAGAACTCTTGTATTAGTTTGTTTTTTTGATTACCCATTTGTCAGAAGAAAATATTATAATCTGTGAAAATGACAACTAGCTATCACTTATAACGATACTAAGTCCATGCTTATAGCTGATCAAATATAGGAACCTCTGTGTCAGATAGTCTCGTTAGCGTAAACTTACATCCATATTCATAGTCGTATCTCGAGCCTTTCTCCACTACACCACATACTCAATTTCACTCAAGGAAAATTGTTATTACATTGCAATGAAGATTTTGAAAATGGAACTCAATATTTCCTCGAGTGAGGCTGAGTCGAGTCGAGGAAAGGTGGAGGAACATGCCCCCGTTTGCGCCCTTTGTGGACGAAACCCTAAAAAAGAAGTGCCTATGAACCTAGCTGTAAAAAGCTGTCTTGGTAGATGGCTCTTACGGATAAGTTGACAAAATAATCTATACAATTTCTTAGTGATAAATGTTTCTAACAAGCTTATAGTTAATCACAGTAGAGATTTGGGACCCATTCGTAGATGTTTTTGATACCGTAGTAACTATTAATAATCTGAGTGTACCTACGACTAAGAGCATTTAGCTTATTAGGGTTCCGCATCCAAAGGGTGCCAGATAGAACCCTATTATTACTAACCCTACGCCGACGCGCCCTCCGTCCATCCGTTCGAGTAGGTCCGGATTTGACACAACACAGGCCTCGGCAGCAGTAAGAAAAAAAAAACCGTTTCAGTTGAAATTTTCACATACCATAAATAAATAATAAATAATGCTGGACAATTTCACACAACATTATCTTGCCCCAAGCTAAGCCAGAGCTTGTGTTACGGGTACTAGTTAACTGATATACCTACTTAATACAATACATTACTTTATTTTTTATTATACATAGAAAACACCCAGAACAAACTTTTACTGAGACTTTTACAGAACTGAACAAATATCTGCAGATCGCACAAATATTTGTTCCGAGGCGGGAATCGAACCCGCAACCACAGAATAAATATTAGTTGCCGCAACCTCCTGCGTCGCAGGCGAACCATCGCCAGCCGCGCCACAGAGGTCGTCACTACTATATTATGTTGTTTAGGCGGGTTCATGCAGATAATACAAAAATATTTGGGAGGTCCACCTGAGAGGGTCCCCCTGAGAGGGTCCCCCTGAGAGGGTCCCCCTGGGAGGGTCCCCGTACAAAGAGTTCACCAACCAAAGAATAACAGCGATATAGCCCGTTCTAATTTTTCCATACGGGACATCAAGCTTGGAATTGAGTAAACCCCGGCACCCTCCGGCGACGGCTTTTTGGACAGTGTTGACAATTTGACACACACGGCAGTCTGATACCACGTGTAAAATGAACTTGTCAAGTATTCATAGGTTTTGACGACCTCTGTGACGCGGCGGGCGAAGGTTGGCCTGCGACGCAGGAGGTTGCGGGTTCGATTCCCGCCTCGGAACAAATATTTGTGCGATCGCAGATATTTGTTGAGGGTGTTCTAGGTATTTTCTATGTATAATTAAAAATATCTATCTAGGTAATATATTGTATTAAGTATATCAGTAATCTAGTACCCATAACACAAGCTCTGCTTAGCTTGGGGCTAGATAATGTTGTGTGAACCTGTGTGAACTGTCCAGCATTATTTATTTATTTATTATTTGATCACCTAATATGATATGCCTAATCTCTTACATTAGAGATGTAAATTGTAAGCGAGCCAAACTTCATGTCGATTTGGATTGACTAGTTCTTAAAAGTGAGATATAGTACGCGTCACGTAACAAGAACGCTGGAACGTATGAAGAAGTATGACCGCCAGCATTCTTTTTACATGACGCGCATTATACTTAGAAAAATCGTACTATATACCCGCTTTGAGAAGCTGAAAATGGACCCTAAAAGATTTTTGAAGTATTTTCTCATGAGTGAAGAAACATTATAGTACTTGATGGAATTTGGGACAAAAAATCAAGAAGCAAGATACTTCATTTAGACAATTATAATTATGCAATACGTTATGCATTTTTGCCGTCCAACGAGGAGCTGTAGACAAGGCGGCACGGGGTTTGGGAACATCGCCGTACCATCGCTGTGTATTTCCCGAAAGGTATTTAATGTACATATTCAGACCATAATCTCCACTAGTAGGTTTATATCAAATCAAATTATGATGAACTGACCTTTTTCTTTTTTATATACTACTTGAATGTCTGAACAAGCAGATGGCCCACCTGATGTTAAGCGTTAACCTATGCCTATGAACAGTGCATTACCTCATAGATCACGTCCGACCAGGACGCGCCTTATGTGGCATTGTACTGCGCCCGCCATTCAATATGAAAAGTCTCATGTGCCTGTAATTTCACCGGCACCCTAACCCTTCAAACCGGAACACAGCAATGCGAGCACTACTGATGCTTTGCGGTAAAAATAGGTATGTGGTAGTACTTCCCCGGACGAACTCTTTTACAAAAAAGCTCTACTATCTATATGCATATGGATGGGGCGCGCATGGTGTACAGGGTTCTGCTTTCAAGTCATAGTTTTCACTACGTAGCTTTAAAAGCTTCTAGTCATCGTTTTCACTACGTAGCTTTAAAATCTTTAAGTCATCGTTTTCACTACGTAGCTTTAAAAGCTTCAAGTCATCGTTTTCACTACGTAGCTTTAAAAGCTTCAAGTCATCGTTTTCACTACATAGCTTTAAAAGCTTCAAGTCATCGTTTTCACTACGTAGCTTTAAAAGCTTCAAGTCATCGTTTTCACTACGTAGCTTTAAAAGATTCAAGTCATTGTTTTCACTACGTAGCTTTAAACGCTTCAAGTCATTGTTTTCACTACGTATCTTTAAAAGCTTCAAGTCATCGTTTTTACTACGTAGCTTTAAAGCTTCAAGTCATTGTTTTCACTACGTAGCTTTAAAAGCTTCAAGTTATCGTTTTCACTACGTAGCTTTAAAAGCTTCAACTCATCGTTTTCACTACGTAGCTTTAAAAGCTTCAAGTCATAGTTTTCACTACGTAGCTTTAAAAGCTTCAAGTCATCGTTTTCACTACGTAGCTTTAAAAGCTTCTAGTCATCGTTTTCACTACGTAGCTTTAAAAGCTTCAAGTCATCGTTTTCACTACGTAGCTTTAAAAGCTTTAAGTCATCGTTTTTCATCATGAGATATATGTATTATTTGCTTAGAATATGCCTCAATCTGGCTCATCTTCTTACAGCTGCCAAGACAGAATACAGACAGACAGACGAACAGACGGACTGCGCAGCTGCGTAGGCTCAGTTGTACAAAAATATGGAAAATGATTTTCCATACAATGGGATCGATAAAGAAAGTATTTTTTGTATGTTGAAGCATTTTTAACCCCCGACGCAAAAACGACGGGGTGTTATAAGTTTGACGTGTCTGTGTGTGTCTGTGTCAGTGTGTGTGTATGTCTGTGGCATCGTAGCTCCCGAACGGATGAACCGATTTTAATTTAGTTTGTTTTGTTTGAAAAGTTAATGAGTCTGGAGTGTTCCTAGCTATGTTTGATCAAAATCGGTTCAGCCATTTCATTACTTGCTTGATAAAACAATACGTATCATGTTCTGAACACGTAACTTTCGGGAAAACAGCGGCTTTAACAAGGTGTATTTATAACATCGTGATCTGTACAAATGTTACTTATTGCCATAATATTCCTTTAGTATTGAGATGTGAGTCAGCAGTGTAAAAACATTGATAAACAAGCGAACCTATCTATCGTCGCGTCGTGAGTCGTGACGATGAAGACCTAGGATCCGGCCTCTTGCGTCATCATAGTATCCTTGCCATGATCATATCCAATGATCTCATGGTCTCAGTGCTACCAGCACAAAAAGCTATTCGGTACTGACAGCGGTGAAAAATGCGCTAGTTATACCACAGATAAGCAGATTTATAGTAGTAGTAGAGCTTTTTTATGAAAGAGTTCGTCCGGGGAAGTGCTACCACCGTACCTATTTCTGCCGCAAAGCAGTAGTGCTCGCATTGCTGTGTTCCGGTTTGAAGGGTGCCTGTGAAATGGTGGCGGGTGCAGTGCAATGCCACATAGGGCGCGACCTAGGTGTACGTGAGCCTATGAGGTAATGCATTGTTTTAAAGGCAGAGGTTACTGCTTAACATCAGATGGGCCATCTGTTCATTCACGTAGTTATTTTTTTTTATAAAATTATACTATACTAAGTAGTAGTTATACTGACATCATGTCCCTTATTCGCTATGACCATAGGAGATACTTACCAATAACGTGTGAAAATGTATTCTGAACGAAGATTCCACGCAGAATCGTAACAAGCCCGCGTTATGTCACGTTTTATCATAGCGAATAAGGGCCCAGGGCGCTAATAGGATATTTTATGAACCGAACAGAGGAAGCACCGAATAACGTCTATGTTCCCCTGTTTTTTTTTTATTTACATCCTCAACGAAATTTTGGATTGAGGGCTCAATAAAGTCGAGGAAATAAAAAAAAAATCGTCGTAAATACGAGTACGTATGTACGTAAGAGTAGGTACGCTCAGAGAATTAGCAAGCTGAAATGGCAATGGGCTGGTCATATATGCCGAAGAACCTACAACCACTGGGGTAAACGTGTTCTAGAGTGGAGACCACGTCTTGGTAAACGTAGTGTGGGGCGCCCCCTGGCTAGGTGGAGCGACGATCTGCATAAGGCGGCTGGTAGAAAGTGGATGGGAAGAGCTGGAAATCGGTCTAAATGGCGCGCATTGGGAGGGGCCTAATGCTCAGCAGTGGACTGATACAGGCTGATCATGATGATGATGACATACGAGTACGTAAGTCACGCCGAGCCTGTCAGGCCCGATGTCACCACATAAAGGTTAAACGTAAATTAAACCTACCTATTCAATTTATAATGCGTCTATTACGCACTATTCATCATTTAACTTGTGTTACTGTTCCATGGTGTAACTGCTCCGATAAGAAACTACAGCTCAAACAACCATGAGCTATATACAATTTAGGGTTTCTTACCTCAACAGGAAATAAAAATATATGGTAATGAATGTCTTATTCTGTATGAAAATAGAGAAAATTAAAACCTCTATGGTAGTTCCAGTAAATTCACAATTCTGATATTATATAAATTGCTAGGAGGCTTTGTAACACAAATAAAAGAAGTAGTAATTAATTTTGTAAAAAATAAAAAAACCCTCACCGCAATGAAACGGCTGAACCGATTTTGATAAAACATAGCTAAGAAAACTCCCGACAAATTCACCATTCAAACAAAAAAAAACGATATCGGTTCATCCGTTCAGGAGCTACGATGCCACAGACAGACACACACACAGACACGCACACACGTACAGACACGTCAAACTTATAACACCCCGTCGTTTTTGCGTCGGTGGTTATAAAGAGGAATTTTGAAATTTTTACCCATTAACTGGGATAGTTAAGTTTGTAGGATAAAGCTCTACATACATACATTAATAGACACATGCCTTTATTCCCAAAGGGGTAAAAGGCCTCTTTTCACCGTGGCTTGCATCATCGTGGGAATAAAGACGTGACAAGTGGTGAGTTCATCGCTGTCATTGCTTCCCATCACTGACTTGGTTAACACTTTCTTCCATTAATAACACATTCCTTAATATGCTATCAGCCATTGCAGGACAAATCTTATACCAACAAATATTAGGTACTAACAAGTCAAGCTCTTTAAAATCAATATAATTCGGCATGGTAGGACAAGTTATGCGAAAAAATGGTACGCGGCGCAAGTTCTACTCGCACTTGTCCGTATTTATTTCTATGTTAAGGTGGATGCGCACGCTTGCGGCACCAAATTCAAATTTGTTGTTGTTTTTTGTCCATTAGCTCATCAACACTTCTTCAGATAGCGAAAGTTGAGTTCGCGAGAACTAAGAGACTTAACATACGTTTTAATTGACGCTATCTCATAAATATTATCAGTTTAGCCCCTAAACACATTTTTACAGTGTTTTTTTTTGTTTATGGGTATCGTAGCTAAACTCATGATATTTATGAGATGATATCAATTAAAACATGTGTGTAAGTCTCTAAGTTCTCGCAAACTCAACTTTCGCTATCTGAAGAAGTGTTGATGAGCTGTAATCGGCAAAAAACACAAAAAAAAATGAATCTCGCCTTGGTCCCCGCTCTTTCCCGTTATTCGGGGTCGGCTTTTCCGACACCTGTGAGGCCGAAATTTGTCAGCCCGGTGATCTTCCGCTTTTCGCTTTCTTCGTAGTCATGGAAAGGCACTTTTCACGATGTGGTATTCTGGTCTTCTGATCTGAGCCTTGTTTTTTTATTTTTGTATACCACTTGAATGACGGAACAAGCAGATGGCCCACCTGATGTTAAGCGGTAACCTCTGCCTATGAACTGAACAGTGCATTACCTCATAGGTCACGTCCACCTAGGACGCGCCCTATGTGGCATTGCACTGCGCCCGCCACCCGGAGACATAAAGATGAAAAGTCTCATTTGCCTGTACTTTCACCGGCACCCATACCCTTTAAACCGGAACACAGCAATGCGAGCACTACTGCTTTGCGGCAGAAATAGGTATGGTGGTAGTACTTCCCCGAACGAACTCTTTCACAAAAAAGCTCTACTACTACTACTAGGTTATTCGACTATTATTAATTAACTTGCTGCCTGCTTAGCTTTGATAGTTTTCCTTTTAACTTCGTTGTATATATTTCTGCCGTTATTATTTTCACATACCTATACATAGTATTATTTTATCTGTGCCTATACAAAAACAACCGTTTACCTGGCAAGTAAAACAAACAGAATCTGTGGATGGTCTTTATAGACTTAGAACATTATATTATATCGATGACTTAGAATAAGCTTTTAAGTGCGTACAACCATAATATAGCTCTCAACTACGAATACCTACAATGCACGTGGTTGACACGAACTTGCCCGCTTTTTCATCAACATCATCATGATCATCAGCCTACCTCTTTCTTATATTTTTCTTATATGGTTTATCTCATTTTTCACAATATGGAAACACAGTGGCGGCACAGAATAAATAATTAGTACAAGTTGGCGGCCAAAACGTTATCTTTTGAATTTCACATTGTCAGTGTATATATACCATTTTACTTTGGTCGAAGATATATACCTCGATTTTGTAATAATTTTGCGGTGTAACTTTGCTACTGCGAAGTAGATAAAATGTATATTATAAAATGCCAAACTGTTGATCATTTTATGTCGTTGACCGTGGCGTGTGTGCTGATTAGATGATAGATGGAAGTAACGAGGCCAGCAGAATCATTTTATATAACAAACATCAGTAGAAAATAGTGAAACAAATTGTAGTAGTAAAAAGTACAAACAGTGGTAGATTGTTAAAAAACGGTAACCAATAAATTTTGCTCTAGTTTAGTTCGAGGATGGAATTTATCGTTCATTCAAATTCGTACCGTAGTTACGTGATCGCAGTTCGTACCCAAGCTTAATACATTGCTGTTCACCACTTATGTGATACAATTATTTAGCAAAACAACCGACTTCAAAGCTAGGAATTGCCTACCATCCGTCTCCATCAGTAGATCAGCTCGCTGTAAAATTAGTGATCGGATCGTGAGAAAAATCAGCCTAAACACGGGCAGTCACTTATCTACCGAGGAGTTCCGTTGTCCACCTTCCGTCTCCATCATCATATCAGCTCGCTTTACAATTATTGATCGAAACCGGTGCTGATCAAAATGAGCCTAAACACGGCCAGTCTACTATTATCCATCGAGGAGTTTCGTTATCCACCTTCCGTCTCCATCATCAGATCAGCTCGCTCTCACCATCACATTGTATAGATAGCAGACATCAGCATAATCTAGGATTGGTAGAAGTGATCGTGCAAGCGCAATAAATGCTAGCACGAATGTAAGGATCCTCGTTTGAAGTCCTAGGGCTGGAAAAGCTACATTACAACACAATTTTCGAGATGAGGATCTTATTTCAGAGCATGGATGATGATAGTAGATTATGCTCTAAGGGAATAAAGCAGTGTCTTACGTCGCGAGCGGTATATTAAACCCTGAGCACAACGAGTTATATAGAGTCCTGAGTGAAGCGTGTGGTTCAAGCTGCCCAAGAGGAAGACAGTCTTTATTCCAGAGGAGTATACTCTACTTTTCACACCGTCTGCGAGACAATAAAAATTATCTGAAAATCACAGCACCAAACACCGTCTTTTTTTTCCCATTCTTTGCAAAAGCACCTTTTTTGGAGTTTTGCTTATGTTGGCCCGTTCAATTTTCGAACAAAACTCTTTACAATGCCATATGGGCATTTTTTACTATGAGTTTTCCACGAGATTCCACACGAATTTGACGTTCCAAATTCAAATCATTTTATTCCCTAGGGAGTTTCATACAACTTTATATTCCTAAAGAGATAATGCTTTACTTAACGTTAAGGTTGCATGATATTATGTAATAGAACATTGTCGAATGTTGTCGAATGTTGGAGGTGAGAAAAAAATATTTCAGTGACACTTATTTTTATATATCGTGCTACTAAAACGCTGACATATAGCTTCTGTACGCTGATGTAACTTTATAACGCTAATTAAAGCGATGGGCTTGACATTTCACAGTAGGTACACAAGCAAAGTATCAGCAGGTAATGAATAGGCTTGCACAGTTCAATTGGCACGCTGACCCCTTGCGAAGAGGTCATCTTTTCAATTTGATGTGACATCACCGTCGAACGTTTACGCATGTTTCTTGTGGTCTACTTGAATGATTACCTACTTATTATAACCATAAATGTCAACATTTGGATGTTTGGTTGTTTGTTTTGAAATTACCTACGCCGGAACGGCCGATTTCAGTGAAATTTAGTATACAGATAGATTATGATCTGGGTTTATAGGTTACTTATTAGTGCGGTAAAATGTGAGCAAAGCCGCGGACGCACACGTAGTTATAAGCGTAGTTTGTGATTTCTGATCAACTTTTGATTGATTCTCTTTACATTTTGCTTTTGAATGCAGTGCTTACCTACCCTGTAAGTACCTACTCTATTTCAATACATCAATTTATTTTCATGACTAGGTACATGTTTTTATTTAGGTAACTTGACCTGTGTATGTTAGTGTGGGACATATCTTGAAAATGAATTTCAACCGATTAAACTGAAATGTTGCATCAAGCCTATCACGTTCCGATGACAATACACAGCTATGGTGACAGCTAGCTGATCTGATGATGGAGACGGGCCACGGAACTTGATGGGTAATGGCCGTGTTTAGGCTCATTTAAATCGGCACACGGTTTCGATCACTAATTATATACAAGCTTGTATTAAAAATGTATTTTTCAACTAAGAAAGATCATCAAATCAAGCCAGGCCGCGTTTGTTTCCCTGATTCTTCTAGATTTGGTCCATTGGAATAGGAGTAGATAGACTTAGTTTATAAAGCGATTCAAACGGATTGAGATTTCATAAAATAAAATTCTTCTTTTTTTAACCTTGGTATATCTGTGTTTGACCACGATCTCACCTGTTGGTAAGTGACGATGTGGCCGAAGATGAAGCACAAAGATCTAAAAGGCACTTATTCACTCTAGCCTTAAAGAGACCCAGTTTTTTTTTTCAGGGAAGACAGACGAACGTAGTTTATTCCACTCCTTAGCAGTTCGCATGATAAAGGTAGAACTGAAACGTTTAGTACGAATAGAGGGATTTTTAATTTGAATCAACCAAAAATCTACCGATTGTAACGAAGCGAGTAGGTAAACCATTGATAGAATAGTACCTATTACCTCAATAGAGTAAATCCATTCAAGTATCACACAAGCTGGAACAGTCGTCTATGCTCCCTGATCAGGAAATTGTGCAATACGTTTTCTATACATAACGTGGCTACATTGACATAGAGAGCCGCTGGTTCACTCTATGACTTGCTACTTGCGGATACGGATACATTTCTCATATTATCTTCATTTTGATGAGTGCCTTACGGTCCCACCGCGTTATAATTTCGGCTGAATAACAATTGAAAAAAAAACTGGGTTATCGGTTAAAAAACTAGAACACTGCGAACTTTTAGCGGGCAGTAATGAGTTTTTAAACCTCTTTATAAGTGCACGGCAATTATCTTTGCCGCGCACTTTTGAATTTGGTACATCTTAGTGTTCAGCGCCAAAGAACTGATGATATTTATGAGATACTATGAATTCAAACATGTGTGTTAAGTCTCCTAGTTCTCGCGAACTCAACTTTCGCTATCTGAAGAAGTGTTGATGAGCTGTAATGGGCAAAAAACACAAAATAAAAAAAAACTCGCGCCGCAAGCGTGAGCATTCACCTTAAGCCGCAAGCAGAAAAAAAAATTGAAAAAAATAACTACAGCCGGCTTTTCGTCAATTTTCACGGATTGTTATCATACCTTGATAAATCTTATACAATTATATTCACATCATCGAGTTTGACATGACTAGCTGTACGGCCGACCACAGATAGACTGGGTGAAACTATTCTCATTGAGAGTAGTTTGCGAGGTGACAGTTTTTACGCGTGACATGGGTTCTGGTTTATTCTATATCCTAAGGTCTTAAAATAGTCGGCTCAACCGTGCGTGAACCGCATCATGGAGTAGCCAGCGGCTTCCTTTACACTGTGACTTCGACCAACTCGCTTCCGGAAGTCGTGGGTCCGGCCTCATGGATCAACATTTGTACTTATCTATCTGAATTATGTAATAAATCTCGATACTATAAATGCTAAGAAGGAACATACAAACATCCACTACTCAGGAAACACGAGTGTTTTAATACCTAGTTATGATGTGCAGATGCCCAAGTCGGAGTTTTGCATGTAAACTTACCTTTATTTCATTCCTAGCCGGATTCTTCCAATTTATAAGATTGGAAGAATGGCCGGGGCGTGTACATTTCAAAAAAATATGCAAATAACGGAAAACTATTAGATAAATAACTCTAAAAAATAAATAGAATATCTATCGAAATAAATACTTAAGTAAAATAATTCTACATTGGAAAATACCATTAGTATATTATATCCCACAAAATAAGCTATTTGAACTAAGTTAAGCAGGTAAGTGCAAATGTTTTTTTTTCAACTTTAAATTACGGAACAAACAGGTGGCCCAATCCTTTGCCTATAAACAGTGCATTATCTCATAGGTCACGTCCACATAGGACGCGCCATAATGCGGCATGCACTGCGCCCGCCACCCTGAGACAAAGATGAAACGTCTGTATGTAATTTCACCTTCTAACCGGAACACAGAAGCGAGCACTACTAAGAAGCACTCCTGTTTTGCGGCAGAAATAGGTACCTATCGTGGTATTAGTAGTTACTTCGCTGGACGAACTGTTTAACTAAAAAGCTCTACTATACTACTATATCTCTACTATTCCTGCCGCAAAGCAGTAGTGCTCGCATTGCTGTGTTCCGGTTTGAAGGGTAAGGGTGCCGGTGAAATTACAGGCACATGTGACTTTTCATCTTTATGTCTCAGCGTGATGGGCGCAGTGCAATGCCACATAGGGTGCGTCCAAGGTGGACGTGACCTATGAGGTAATGCACTGTTCATAGGCAGAGGTTACCGCTTAACATCAGGTTGGCCATCTGCTTGTTCAGTAGTATTAAAAAAAAAAAAAAAAAAAACTTCATAGTACCTATAAAACAAATGCAAAGGAACATGGGACATCATAAAATCGCACGAGTCGACGAAATCGGAGCATAACTACATAGAGTCAATAGTATACGAGGGCTTTACTATAACATTTAATATTACAGAAATTGCAAGTTCCTTCAATGATTCTTTCATTGAAATAACAAACAAGCCAATTCATCCCATCAACAGTTATGTCGATATTCATAGTTCCAAGTCGAGAATTTATTATTAACAACCACTCCAAAGGAGGTACTCAAAATTATTAAGTGCCTTAATAACTCCAATGCTGTAGGATATGATGAGATCAACGAGGCTCATAAAAAAGAGTGCCGTAATATTAGCTCCATTGCATTATTAATTTGTCATTCGTAGATGGTGTGTTTCCAGAAAAATTTAAACCTTAGAGCATTGCAGGCCTCCGTTCCGTGTTGCTCGATGGTTGAAACAATCCATCGTCAAGCCGCTACACAAAAAGGTAGCATCACGGCTCTAGATAATTATAGGCCTATATAACTTTGATCCCAAAGTCATAGAGAAAGCGATGCTTCCCAGAATCTTAAGTTTTACTAATAAAATAATATCATAGGCACTGAACATTATGGATTTATGAAAAATAAATCTACAACTCTAGCTATATTCAATCTGATCAAATTTAGTAGTAGTAGAGATTTTTTGGGAAAGATTTCGTCCGGGGAAGTACTACCACAATGCCTATTTCAGCCGCAAAGCAGTAGTGCTTGCATTGCTGTGTTTCGGTTTGAAGGGTATGGGTGCCGGTGAAATTACGCAGTGCAATGCCACATAGGGCGCGTCTTAGGTGGACGTGACCTATGTGAGAATGCACTGCTCATAGGCAGAGGTTACCGCTTAACATCAGGTGGGCCATCTGCTAGTTCCGTCATTCAAGTAGTATACAAAAATAATACTAATAATATTAGAGAACGTCACGGCTGGAACACCCACAGTGGACTTATACTTTGATATGAGCAAAGCTTTTGACTTTGTTCACCATCCGAGGTTATTGGCTAAGCTCTACAAATGTAGCATCAGAGGTGCAGCTCATGATTGGTTTAAGACATATTTAAATAATCTAAAACAGTACACTGAAATAGCAAAAATAGATCAAAAATAGAAAAAGTTATTTGCAGATCGGAATTCAAAGCAAATACCTTTGGAGCAAGGAAGCATAAGTTCAAGTTATTTATTGGTAACATAAAAACAGGTGAATCGTCGGTACTTGTACACTAACTTATTCACGAATACAATCGTCAAAAATCAGATATGTATAAATGACTATACAATCATATATTTTTTTATTTTTTTTTATATTACTTGAATGACGGAACAAGCAGATGGCCCACCTGATGTTAAGCGGTAACCTCTGTTTATGAACAGTGCATTACCTCATAGGTCACGTCCACTGGCACTGCGCCCGCCACCCTGAGACAAAGATGAAAAGTCTCATGTGCCTGCAATTTCACCGGCACCCCTTACCCTTCAAACCGGAACACAGCAATGCGAGCACTACTGCTTTGCGGCAGAAATAGGTATGGTGGTAGTACTACCCCGGACGAACTCTTTCACAAAAAAGCTCTTCAACTACTAAAATAAAATAATTATAAATAAATAAATAAATAATAATGCTGGACAGTTTTACACAACATTATCTAGCCCCAAGCTAAGCAGAGCTTGTGTTATGGGTACTAGATAACTGATATACTTAATACAATAGAATACATAGATAGATATTTTTATTATACATAGAAAATACCCAGAACACCCTGAACAAATATCTGCGATCGCACAAATATTTGTTCCGAGGCGGGAATCGAACCCGCAACATCCTGCGTCGCAGGCCAACCTTGGCCCGCCGCGCCATAGAGGTCGTCTTCATCATTCATCATCGTCGAATTCATTAAATAAAATAAAATTGAAACATTAAAATAAAACATGTTCTGTTCCTGCTCTACATTAATGATTTACCGAAATGCACGGAGCATAAAACAATCTTATTTGCAGCCGACACCACGATCTTAGTAAATTGGGAAGATAAATTACACCTTGAAGATGAGATTATCTGTGGCGGGCGGGCGAAGGTTCGCATTCGACGCAGGAGGTTGCGGGTTCGATTCCCGCCTCGGAACAAATATTTGTACGATCTGCAGATATTTGTTTAGGGTGTTCTGGGTGTTTGCTATGTATAATAAAACATATCTATTTATGTTATATATTGTACGAAGTATATTAGTTATGTAGCACCCATAACACAAGCTCTGCTTAGCTTGGGGCTAGATAATGTTGTGTGAACTAGGCCAGCATTATTTATTTTATTTTATTTATTGTCCTATGGTCGTCAAAAATATATAATGTAGAAATAGATAATGTATGTATGCCAAATAGATAATGTAGTTAGATGGCTAGATGTAAATAATTTAAAAGTGAATATATCGAAAACAAAAATTATGCAATTTCGTGGTATTAATGGAAAAACTATACATTTTAGTGCAAACTGCAAGCTATACGGCAAAATCATTGATAATTTAAAATTTCTTAGAGTAACCATGGACAAAATTTGTAACTGGAAACTCCACATAAACGAGCTCTGCACAAAACTAAACCGTTTTTGTTAAGCTCTAAAGCGAACCAGACAAGTAGTCTCCCTTCAGGCAGCCCTTCAGGCGTACCATGGCACGGGTATGTGGCATCTGTACTACAGTATGGGCTACTGATATGGGGTAACTCAACGGATACAGACCGAGCGCTTAAATTAAAGAAATGCATACGATCTATCTTCATTTACTAACTCTACAGCGTCTATACATAAAACAACTAGCTATTTTTGTAAAACAAAACCCAGCATTATTTAAAACAAATCAAGACGGGCGTTCTCTCCAACTGCGAACACAAACAAATGATAGACTCTATCTCCCGTTATGTAAAAAAATCTCTTCAGAAAAACGCCAACTTAATGGCAGCAAAAATTTATAATAATCTCCCTGAAGGACTCAAAGAGTTGTCCGGAAACCTATTTAAAATAAAAATACATAAATGGTTATCAGAGAAGTGTTTTATTCTGTGGATGAATTTTGGAATTTGAAAAATGACTTGTCTATTGTAAATTATATTATATTATTTATTAATTAATATATTGTTATTTTATGAATTAAAAGTTTTTTTTGTACAATTTGGACTACGATATTTTTGTTTGTACAGATACCACAATATTGTAATTGACTAGTAGTATTAATGAATTGATTGATATATATTTTATCCAATGTATGTAATAGAGACGTACCTATTTTAAACATTTGCATGCTTGTGAAGCAAGAACATGTGCTCCTCACTATAACATAAGGCATTCCATGTATCCTACCATGTTTTAGCAAATGAAACTGATTTCATTTCATTTAATTTCATTTATATGCATAGTCTTTAAACAATACATATTATTAACAATACATACATAGCATACCTATATCACCAGTGTAGTAAAAAGAACATCATTCATTAAAGTAGGTATTTACAAAACCAAACAAATTTGTAAATAGGTACTATTTACGCACGACAACCTTGATCTAACATTCAACTGATTTATCGCTAAACATTTGCCTGTTAGTCTTCTTCTGAATGAAGCATTGTTGCTAAGATTAGATGGGACAAAAAACCGGGTTGTGTGTGGTTTCATGGTCCCGGCAACCGGCAACCAGAGGCCGGCTAGACGGTAGTGTCGTCAACGGTCGGAGGAGCGCGGTTCACCCAGACCAGCCAGCAGGCAGACAGTCAGCCGCGTGCCCGATCGCGCGCCGCTCGTGTTGGGTCTATGCACCATAGAACCACAATCCGTAACTCAAAATATACTTATGTGATAATACTTGATAGTTAACCCATATCATCTACGTATCCGAACAGTGCAAGCTTTACACCCAGCCTAACGGAATTGCGTGCATTCGTACGCAAATGCCAGGATTTGAACTTTTGTGGGTGGAAAAATAAACATAGCACTCCGGTGAGTTTACTATTTATCTTTTTAAATGGCACTTTATCTTTCAAAAGTTCTCAGGATTCTACTCCCGTGGTTCGACTAGTTTTATTAGTTATCTAATGTGGCTATTCTTGACGTAAATAATTAATCTCGTCTACTACTCGGTGAAAGCTAAACAGCATATTTATGAATCCAGTATATTCAACACCTACTCCTGTTTTGTTGACTAGTCAGGTATCAAGTAATGTAGACGAAGGTAGGTAACTAACTTTTGACTAACATTGGTATTTTCAATCAATATATTATTAATACAGGGTGGTTGCTCTGAATACAAGCAATTTAGAGATAATTTTTCCTTTAAAATACATAAGTATTGTTTTTTTTATTCATGACTTTATTTATAAATGAATTTTATTCACCACATATTATTATGTAACCTAGACACAACAAATTGTGAATTAGTAGAAATATCTTTATTTACAAAAATATTTAAAAACTATTAGGTACCTAATACATTACAAGTAAGTAGGTATAGGTAGGTACCTAAGTGCAGACAGCAATACAAATAGAGTACCTAGTTCCTGATGGATCCATTGGCTTTGATCCCTTGTTCTGATAGATCCCTTATAGGTACTACCTATAATTTTGTTCCTAATAGGTGCTGTCTCCACGGGATCGGTTTAAAATGATTATTTTAATATTTTTTTTGTTCCTGATGGATACGTAGCAATATTTAGTAGGCAGGCATTTATAATTACCTATTCAATAGTTGCTTAATAGGTAGTTACATAATATATTTTGTTATCATAACTTACAAAGTCATTGACACCCCAGACCACACCACAAAATAGTTTCAGTACCATTATTATCCTCGCCGCTGTGGCCAACAGGCCAGGTGCCTGAAGTACCTAGGCAGACTTCTATTAAAATAGAAGTCTTTGGAAGTAGGTACCTACCTACTCATCCGATTTTGATGAATAAGATGTCAATCGATTGGTCCGGGTACCTATAAGAACAAAATCAAGGTCGGATGGGTACAGCCATAAAATAACGGGTCTCTCGATTTTTTTACTATCTTTCGAGTGGGATGACTAATGAAAGAGAAAATTCTGAGTTTACTTTTTTTTACACATAGACACACGCCTCTTTTCCCGAAGGGGTAGGCAGAGCCTCAATAGGCGTCTTTTCACAGTGGGTTGCACTATCGTGGAATATAGACATGACAAGTGGTGAGCTCATCGCCGCCATTGCTTCCCACGACTGACTCAGCTAACGCTTTCTTCCGTAATAACACATTCCATAATAAGCTAGCAACCAGGACAAATCTTATACCAACGAATCTTATCAACAAGTCCGGGATCTTACTATGTATATAAAAATATTGTACATACTTACATAAGTACGTAATGTTGTGGTTCACCGTAGTCGAGCTATTACAGTTTTTATAGCTTTTTATTTGTTAAAATTATTTACTAATTTCTGGCTCATAATTATATGCCATTATGAGCTATAGAATACCGTTTCGTAACATTCAATGTATGCATTTCGTACATTCGTGAATTGCATCATATCTGATAGACGTGATAACATTAGTTGTCTTTGAAAAGTGCAGTAGTTAAATTAACCTTTTAATCATTTTTCCGGTAAAATGGTCCTGTATATATGAGTAGTGTCACGCTTCAATCACGCCCCTCGGTCTAAATCAATAGAGCGGCACGTAGGGCGCACAATAGCCCAGACAGACTCAAAATGGAGTGCATTCAAAATGTGCACTTCAAAAGGCACTCTGACATTTACGAGCAAACCAGCCAGCCTGCCTGCTTCTCTACTCCTTACATCCCATGTTGAAGATGATTTAGGATTAGGTTTGAATGTGATTGGATTTGATATAATATAAGGGGAAATAAATCTTTAGATGAGCGATGTTAAAAAAAATTGTGGGTGACAGTGATTTGCAATTCGCTCGTTTTAACATTTTCCATTGGTATCCTTTAGTGATCGCTTCTTTCACACGTTGTAAAAACTAGTGGTTCGCTTAGCTCTCTTGTATTTTTTTTGAATGAATGATGGAAAAAGCATCTGTCACTGATGTTCAACGGTAAATTATTGATTGTTTACTCGTAGTCGTATTCGAGTTTGGGCTCCGTATTTTAAGCAAAAAAATCAAAAAAGACGGAATAACAACCGAAAAGGACGAATAATGTTCGAAGTATACATACCTACACAGTGTTTTTTTAAATCGAATTTGGCACCTACTAAAAATAAAAATAAAAAACCTGTTAAAAAGACAAAACACTGTGTAACTATTCCATCAAGGATAATCCCAGTTCCTAGGTAGTAATTTTCACGAAATACATGTACCCATGAAGGAACCTTTAGAATACATACGTACATAGATACACGCCTTTTTCCCCAAAGGCTAGGCAGAGCCTCAAAACAAAAGGCCTCTTTTCGCCGTGGGTTGCACCGTCGTGTTCTGGGTATTTTCTATATATAATAAAAAATATCTATCTATGTAATACATTGTATTAAGTATATCAGTTGTCTAGTACCCATAACACAAGCTCTGCTTAGCTTGGGGCTAGACAATGTTGTGTGAACTGTCCAGCATTATTTATTTATTTATCGTGGGAATATAGAAGTGACATAAGAATAAACCAGTTATTCCTATGGAGGAACATAATGATGTACTTTACTTGTTCACAAATTATTGGCAAATGTCAAGTTCAGTGTCAACATCAAAGCAGCTGTAACGAGCATCATTACCGTTGTAACCTCGTTGTAACTATTGTAGGTATAGTCTGTGACAATACATTCGAGAATATAGGTATTATTATAGCTGTATTGTCCAATTCGACTAGGCTCAGGTTAGAACGTCTACCTACAGTTTTATTTAAAAAGAACAAGATAATTTTCGTAAAATATACATTTACATAATATAGTTTATTTACACAAAAAATTAGAAATATGAATAATATGTATGTAATAAATCTTATTTATCACAGGCTCAAGAACCGTTACAACAATCTTACGGCAAAATTAATTTCAACTTATATTTTTGGTCCAAGCCTATTTATTAGAAATAAGGTAATTCTTCATAATGCCAAGTAACGTTAAAGAATTGAAATAAATAACCGAATCATTATTCTAGCTACTAATAAGCTAAGTAGGTACTAACTTACCAGTGTTACTCCAGTGTGACAGAGCACCGACCGTCGGCGTCGTTATATGAATGATATGACGTCGTGTTTATTGTAGTTTAGAGAATTACAAATTGACATTAAAAAAATTGAAATTCGAATTCGTTGGCTAGGCAGTGCACAAGAAGGGAAATAATGAATAAATAAGTATAAGAAAATTAACAAAAGAAATTAAAAGTTTTTATTTGTTAATTTTCTTAAACTTATTATTTCCCTTCTTGTGCACTAACGATATTTCTTTTTTACGCAATACACCAAGGTTATCTGGAAGAGAATACTTTCTAGCATTAAGTTCGCCTTTTTACTTCTTTTTTAATAAATACTTAAATTGTGTTTAATTCAGTTTGGTGTTAAGTACTCAGGTGGATGCTGCTGCCATCGCCCATCTGCCCATTTTATTTATTTTATTTTTATTATTTAAGTACCAAGGTAGTAGGTACCTTGAAAATCTTAACCTTTCTTGATAGGTAGATATACTTGTTTACCTACAATCCATTATTATTATGACTGTGCTTGACAAAGCGAGGATATTCATTCATTACACACTCAACTGAAACGACCAGAAAACATTGGACTCTTGAAACCGATTAAATGCTTCTCGACAGTTCGCATCTAAATTGGATAACGAGGTCATTTTACAGTGGTTATTTTGCTCTTTTCTGGACAAAAGCGTGTGGATGTGGAGAAGCAGTTATAGCATGTACCTACCTAGACCACCGAGCTACTTTACCATCATCATCAGCCGCAAGAATTCAATTCAATTCAATGCAGTTTTAGTGTTAAGTACTCAGGTGGATGCTGCTGCCCATACCCTGGTGTAATCCCTCAGTCGACTTTAGTTTTTTTTTTTTTTCGGCTTTTGTTACGCCTTTTTGCGAGTGTAGGTACCTACCTACTTGGCTTAGTAATGAATAGTTTTAATCAACATTAAAACAACTTATATTGTATATATTCTAGTGCTAATTACTATAATATAATATACATGGTAAATGAGTAAGTATTATTTTAAAACAAATCCACAATATAAACACGCTGGCTCAACTAGCTGGGGCACAGAATATATAATAGTATAAAAATGGGGCATTTGGGCCAGCATTGGTGATACCGTTTACTCGTTGGTGCAGCTATTGGGCCAGTGTCTTAGTAATATTGTACTAATATAAACTTTAGGCCATAGGTAAACTTTAGCTGGAGCAAACTTTTTCCCAGGGAAAACCCACCTGCACGATCGTCGAGTAGAACCAGTGTGTAGGTCACCCCAATAGGTTTATTCAGCCTGTGGCCTCATTCAGGGAGTTTCGTTTCATGTTGGCTTCATCATTATTTTTACCCGAGCCGAAGATTGTCGTGTTAGGCCCGTAATATCAATAGCAGTCGTTGGAAATTTCGGTGGCACGGATCTAGATTTTTCTCAGAAATTACAAAACTTATAAAAGTGATAGGTGTTCGTGTCCTGATTCTTCATATCACAATTTTTTTTTTTGTAGCAGAGATCTGTCCAGAAATAATCGTCCGGCAGAAAGTGATCCGTGGAGGGGGGTCACGACCCTCCGCATTGAGGAATACGACGCGAGGAGGATTACATAGAAAAAATTATCAAATATTTCCATTTTACAGGCAAACGGGACCGATTTAAGCCTCTTAATTTTCTAGGTAGATTCATCCAATCACACTATTTAATATTGTACTAGGATTTTTTGAAACTAAACTTTGTTTTTTATTTTAAAAAAAAACAGTGTAATTATTCAGCGTAAAATATTTTTCATACGACTTTAAACGAAATTCTTTAGGTACAGAAGTTTGCTTCTCGTTCGGTTATTAAATAATTCTTCGTTCATTCAACACGTCGTTAATTTTTCATATTTCATATCATTTTGCATTTTTTATGTGCAAAAAGGGGG
Organism: Operophtera brumata; assembly: GCA_932527175.1. Classification (NCBI taxonomy): domain Eukaryota; kingdom Metazoa; phylum Arthropoda; class Insecta; order Lepidoptera; family Geometridae; genus Operophtera; species Operophtera brumata. The sequence continues at coordinate 11,430,401 of OW052238.1, read as the reverse complement.
TGAAATTGCGTGTAGTCTGTTAGAGGGCTTTATGCTACGAAGACACTTCGATACTGCTTAGGCTGTAGCGACTGACCGCCGACGCTCCGCGCTGATCTTATGGTAAAAGTGCAGGAGGTCCAGCCATCACGTAAACATCCGGAGTGCCACTTATTGAGCCTGTGCTTGTATTTAGATAACTGAACACCGTCGCAAACTGCATTCCACAGACTGAAGGGAATTAGCCATAACTTATTTTAGAGCCCGGCCGTGCACGTTTCACACGCGTTAGTAGGGTCGGGTCGTATTTGGAATGGCACAAATGCCGGCAAATATAAAATAAAAGACGGACGTTTCAAACATTTGAAATTTTTGGCGATTGTTGGTAGATAGGCCAAATATTTGATCCAACGGATACAAGGAACAGACGCGAAAAATTTACCTCTAGAACACACAAAATGCTTCTTTTTTGGCAATTTTAATTTAGTGTTTTACATTCTGGGTTTGTGCTCGACTAAACCCGACCACAGATAAATAAATATTATACACCCGACATAAGTCAAACCGGAATCATCATTATCAATCCTACTAATATTATAAATGCGAAAGTTTGTGTGTGTGTTTGTTACTTCTTCACGCTGAAACGGCTGGACGGATTTGCATGAAATGAAGATAACTGGACTCCCGGAATAACACATAGGCACATTTTTATCCCGATATTCCCACGGGATCGAGACTTACGCGGGTCAAACCGCGGGGCGCTGCTAGTAATATATAAAATCGTTGCGTGACTGACTGACTCACTCACTCACTGACTATCAACGCACAGCCTAAACCGTGAGTAAGTCAGAGAGACCAGAAATTTGGATGGTACATTCCTATTGTGGTCTAGGGATGCAACAAGAAAGGAATTTCCTAAATTAACCCCTAAAGGGCCTTGATGTTTGTATGGAAAACCTCCATGTTGACGAATTCACATGCCTTCCACTAGTAAATCAATATAAATCTCAAATTTATCCTAATTTGGTCCTGAAACCCCAAACAGGACATAAAACAAGGACAAAAATCCCCATTTTTCAGGGTTCTGTAGTCAACAATACAAGGGTATAGTTTTGCCATGTCCGTCCGTCTGCCTGCTTAGCTCAGAGAGTCCTTCCAGAAACCTGCAAATAGGTATTTTTTTCTAACGGACATTTCTGAAAAATCCACACCAATATTTTTTCCCTGTTGAGTGAATTTCAATTTTAATAAGCTTTTTAATACAAAAAAGTACTTACCGCCACTTTTAGCCGGACAAATGTTTAGAAGCCGAACAAAACGAATGTCTGGAAACTATGCTTTATTCCGATTAGTAGTTCCTAAGCCTTTGAGTTGTATTGTTTTTGCATGTTGAACATTTGCGAGCTTTGTGCAACATAGTCGCCAACCACAAATCGTTGTTCATAAGAACATAATCTGTGGAATGACCTGAATGAGAGCAAATTGATTCGAAAGCTCGTAGACTTGAGGAGTACCACCTAATAAACTTTAGAAGCCACAGATATTGCCTATCAATGTATGTACCTATATAAAATAGTTGTGTGACTGACTGACTCACTCATTTACTCTCTGACTAACTATCAACGCACAGTCTACTAAACCTACAAGAGTTCTGTATTTCGGAGGATTCATTCATATTGTGGTTTAGGGGTGTACTAAGAAAGTCATTTATTAACAGAAAGAATAATACAAGGTATGTACAAAATACATATGAAACAGTTGTGCCACCTGAAGACCGCTGCAAGCGATCTAAAGGTAGCTCAACTGATCCAAATCACTAAGAAAGTAATTTAAATTTTAGACACATGTCTAAGTTATTGATTTTTTAACCCTAATCATCTTCATGATCATGAAGAAATTAGACCTCCCCACTGTAACGCTAAGATCAAAAGTCTTGAGCTGCCTCCATCCACCGAACTACGGGGACCGTAAATGCCATCGATACACCGAGTATGGGGCCATCCTCTGACTCATAGTTTACCTATAGAGAAGGGGGTGAGACTGGGAGATATTATTTCTCCGAAACTGTTCCCTGCATTGGAGCATGGTTTCAACTGAAACGAATATGGCATCAACATCAATGGCGAAAACATGACACTATAGTCATCATGGCAGAATAGCTGGCTAAAGAGAGGGCTGTGCTCGGACTACGTGATAGAATCTGAAATGAGGACATCCGTAGAAGAACCAAGGTCACCAACATTGCTCTTTGAATGAGCAAGTTGAAGTGGCAATGAGTAGGCCATAAAGCTCGCAGAATCTAACCTGATAACTGTAGGGGAATAAAGGTTCTAGAGTGGCGACCACAAGACGACGGACGACGCAGAAGAAGAAGGCCTTGATGGACCAAAAACATTATAAAGGCTGCAGGAAGTCGGTGGACGGAGGCGGCTCTAAATCGTTCATAGCATTCTATGGGGGAGACCTATGTCCAGCAGTGGACTTCTGTAGATGATGATTATTCTGTTTTTTATTTTTTTATTTTATTTAGTTATTTTTATTTTTTTATTTTATTTAGTTATGGGCAAAGAGCACGACAGATTGGATCCCAAACAGACGACGGCCACGTGGAAGGCCCAGACGGAGATGGCGGGATGAGCTAGACTCCTACTTGAAGGATTGGTGCCAAATAGCCAACAATAGAGACAAATGGAAGGAGGGAAGGGAGGCCTTTGCCCTGCAGTGGGACACCACAGGCTCATAATAATAATAATAATAATTAGTTATTGGTAATCAACAGGTTCTTACGTAAAATCTAGGTAAAAAAACATATTTCATAACATAGGGCCAATGAAAGATAACCCCAAATTTGTTAATAATGTAGTTGAGGTAGGAATAGGATATTATAGAAAAGCCAGAAGGACATACATAAAGATTAAATTAAATTACACACTTAAATTGCATTCAAAGTGACCAGAGTAAGCAGTGTGTAACTAAGGTAGGCAATATAATTACAATTAGGCAACATTCATTATTATGATACCTATAGGGAATATTTTACTGGGTGATAAAATCTCTGCCCCACCTGATCCAAGGTTCTCAACGGATCAAACGGTACTTCAGAATTTGTATAACAAAATACAGCCGGCACTTAAGAAATTCCAGGCTTAAGTGGCAATGCGTCTCACCTCACGTGCTCTCTAATTGATCAATGGATGGGTAATAGGTAAATGCATACAGGGTATTATTTTATCTGTGATACAGGTAATGCATAGATATCTGAGCTATGAAGAAGTGTTAGCTACTCGGGCTGTTGACGTTTTGATCATCTGTTAGTTTTAACCCCCGACGCAAAAACGACGGGGTGTTACAAGTTTGACGTGTCTCGGTGTGTGTGTGTGTGTGTCTGTCTGTCACCTCGCAGCTCCCGAACGGATGAACCGTTTTTTTTTTTTTTTGTTTTGTTTGAAAGGTGAATTTGTCGGGAGTGTTCCTAGCTATGTTTGATCAAAATTGGTTCAGAAGTTTCATTGCGTTGCGGGTTTTTTGAATTTTTATAAAATTAATTAGTTGTTACAAGCTTTTAATCATCGACCAAAGTACATTTTTACTTTGATCGAAGCTTTTAATTAACTTGCAATGTATGCCCGGGGGAAATCTTGCTATTGAATTTTAAAGCAGTTATTCTCAACCGATTGAGCTGTAATTTGACATACTTGTCAAGTTCCGACGACAATACAATATGATGGTGACAGCGAACTGATCTGATGAAATCTGAACTCCTCGATGGATAATAGTAGACTGGCCGTTTTTAGGCTCATTTTGACCAGCACACGGTTACAAATTACAATCACTAATTTTATGAAAACTTGTATTGAAAAATATGTTTTTCACAAAAAAATTATTTATCCTTTATGTTTTTAACACCCGACGCAAAAACAGGGGTGTTATAAGTTTAACCGCTATGTGTGTCTGTCTGTGGCACCTAGCTCTTAAACGGGTGAACTGATTTTAATGCGGTTTTTTTTATTTGAAAGCATGCTTTCAAGCGATGCTTCTTAGACATGTTTTATCAAAAACGGTTTAGCCGTTTTATTACGTTAGGGTTTTTTAAATCATGTTTTTTTTTCTATTAATAACATCATAACATGGAAAGGTGTCTGTCGTTTGTGATCAGACCAGACAGAAATATTAATTTTGATTTTTTAACCTATGTCACTGCTCTTTGCCCCACTTGTTTTTACACTTGACAAATTGTAAGTATTTAAGTGTTTTATGTGATTCCATGCCTTCAGTATTTTCGATTTTTGCAAGGTATCACGTACAAGACGGCTGAGCCGGAACCCTGAGAAGTCGCGGGCCAAGCTGTTTTTTCGCAATTTAGACTGCTTTCTACTCGTTAAATAAAGGAAGTGGAAAATAACTGTCATTTTATCATCAAACTTAGTGCTTGATTTAATGATTTCAGGGGCCCAATTCTACTAAACCAATTGTATTTGAATTGTTTCATAATTGTCACTTCTGACAGTTTTGGTATAGATAAGATCTTTTGTGACTAAACATTATAAAATCTTTTTTGTTTGAAATCCTCTTTGAATTATAATATTTGTACAGTTGCGCTTGCGTACTGCGCTACGTATCATCAACGTATACAAGTAATTTTTGACTTTTCGTCGGGTTTCAGTAAATATGTAGTTCAGCGAACAGTACACCTCGCGAGCACGAACTATACAAGTAATTAATTTTATAAAAATTAAAAAAAAACCCTCTACGCAATGAAACGGCTGAACTGATTTTGATCAAACATAGCATGAACACTCCCGACAAATTCACCTTTCAAACAAAAAATATATCTAATTCGGTTCATCCGTTCGGGAGCTACGATGCCACAGACACACACACACACACACACACACACACACACACACAGACACTTCAAACTTCCCCGACGTTTTTCTGGCGGGGTTTAATCATATTAATCCATATGCATTCTACTATGCATTATTCATTATTCATTGTGGCATACTATGGGGGATGACAGCCTGGCCCATGGTACGCGGCCCATATGGGGGGGTTCAGGAGTGGACTTTTACTGTCTACTGAAGACGTTCATATGTATATGAACTTTTGTCGGTAATTATATCCGAACAAGGTAAGTAATCAGAGTCGTTACGCATTACGTAAGGTGCAATTTTTCCGAGCATGAGAACTCAGGTTACCTCGCAAACGGCGCATATCCGTGACCAACCAGTCCCAGTGGATTGTTGACACATTAGCAAGAACCTAATTACTTAGCAATAAGGTTGAAATTGCAGAAACTCTAGCACACCACATGCCAAGGTTCACGTTACACCCTGTTGACGCAAGAGGACACTCCTACTAAATTACTTATCCCTGTCTACTCATGGACTTGGCTACGTTTATTATGAAGTTTTTACTTGTCTGCCTTTCCTTGTAGGTTTCAAGAATTACCAATACCACTCATTCTTTCAAACTTTCGTCTAAAAAGCTTGACTCTCGCGATTATACCACTTTACGTCTTCTGAAGCTTTGTGGCCCGTGGAGGATCTAAATAGGGAAACTAACGGAATGCCCGCGACTTCGTCAGCGTGTAGTTTTACCATACAAACTTCAACACACTGCTGCGCCCCTAAGGGGAGAATTTAGAACATTCTTTTCTTAGTGCACCCATAGATCACAAAAGGAATGTACCTACCCTCCAAATTCCAGGTCGCTAGGACTGTGTTTTGATAGTCAGTAAGTCAGACAGTCAGTGAGTCAGTCGGACAGTCAGTCACGCAATGATTTTATAAATATGTACATATTGATGATAACCCATAAAGTAAATATAGATAGGTTTAAGATTTAATTTCTTTGTAGCTGAGGCCCAGTCTAATGAATTTATTCCTGTTCTTCATGCATTTCTAATGTTTGAGGTTCTTTCGCAGTAGTTCGCTATGCAACTGCTGATGATGATGTCACAGACTGGATGGGACGAACAGGACGATCTTATAATTCATTCTGTGTCGGACTACTGCATTTGGCACCCTAAAACAAATGAAAATCTATCCTACTCCGTGCTCTACGTGTTCTAACCCTACCATATTTTTCACTAAGGTATAAAAGCTTTTACCCATCTAATCTACTAACTACACACTAATGACTCAATTAACGAGACTACGTCAAGAGTACTTGTCAGCTCTGTAATGATCAGTGCTAGACAGAATCCATTCACTTTCTTCCCTTCGTTTCCTTTTAACAACCCTCGTTTTACGTCAGTTCTGTTTAGTGAAGGTTCATCTCGCTGAATAAAGGTTGCCAGTCAGACTAACCAGAGTCGCAACCGCGCTAATTTTTAACGTTATTACCAAAACAAAACCAGAGCCGTTCACGTTATTTCATACATCTGGGATCCTTGCTTGTAGCTAAGCTTAATTTGCACCTTAAGCAAAACGTTTGTAAATTGGTTATTTATAACTCACTAGAGGACCCGCGAGCGACTTCGTCCGCACGTACTCAGAAAACTGCCCCGGGGCGTTCAGACAACTACTTTAACATCAACAACCACGCCGTAAAACGACCTTTGAAACGACACCATACTCAAGTTTTTCAGTTTAGGGGTCTCATTTTAACCTTAAGGCTCTAAAAATATTTCGATCTCTATACCATGAAACGACCTTTGAAACGACACCATACTCAAGTTTTTCAATTTAAGGGTCCCATTTGAACCTTGAGGTCCTGAAAATATTTTTATTTCAACAACGACACCGTGAAACGACCTTTGAAACGACACCATACTCAAGTTTTTCAATTTAGGGGTCCCATTTGAACCTAACGGTCCTGAAAATATTTTGATCTTAATGAATACACTGTGAAACTAACTTATAAATAGTCAAAATACGCTGAAATCTGGCTAAAACGTAAGGTGTATTTATTTACATACAAAACGTTCCCGTAGCTTTTTTCTGCAAAACTTTCAGGTACCGCTGAAACTTATTTTTGCTATTTTTATATAAGGAATCTACCTGTGAATTTTCAAGTATCTACTACCAACGGTTTCCGAAATACGAAGCATTTTAGTTTTACACTAAAAGCCGTTTTGGACCGAATTTTGGAGGGTGAATTTTCCAAAATCCTTTCTTAGTACACCCCTACACCCAAAAATGAATACATCCTCCACATTTCATGTCTCTAGGTCCAGCGGTTTAGGCTGTGCGCTGCAAAATGCAAAGTGTATACATTAAAAGCCCTTAATGGACCCCTAAGGGAGCGAATTTACCAAATTTCATTTTAAGTACACTTTGAAACACTAAAAGGACTACACTCTCTAAATTTCAAGTCTCTGCGACCAGCGGTTTAGCCTGTGCGTTGTAAAAACTAAAGTTTTTTTATTTTTCTACAAAGAAAACGTTCCCCTGCCATTTTTCAGGAAAATTTCAGGAATCGCTGAAATACGTGTTTGTTAATTTTATTTGAGGAATCTCTACGTAAAATTTCATGGTTTTACTACTAACGGTTTCCGAAATACAGAGCATTTTTGTTTTAAGTTAGAACCGCATTTTGAACCCCTTAGCATGCGAATTTTCAAAATTCCTTTCTTAGTACAACCCTACGCATCGAGACAAACACACCCTCCAAATTTCAAGTCTCTACGTCCTGCGGTTTAGGCTGTGCGTTGGACCTCGTTGAGTAAGTCAGTCAGGACAAAGCCTTTTATATATTAGATTAATGTAGACATATTAATACTTTTTGAATAGGCCAACATACATTTCCATTTTAAAAGCCGATGCACTTTTCGGATTATTTCTTTTATTTAAAAAAAACTTCCCCGATATTTAGTCGGCTTGTAAAATAAATTTTATAGGGATATAAATACCTCAAAAAATAAAATACCTACTTACACCTCAATCCACGATACATTAGGATTACATTTCGATTTGCTTGGGCTAACATTTTGCATGCAGTTCATAAAAACCTTGTTTTACAAAATGCAAGCGAGTAATACTTTCTTTACACTCTTCACACTACGGCATTGGTAGTTGGATTCCAATAAATCAGTGCACTATTGCAATAAGTGTGTACAACGGTACAGCTACAAACCGGCTACCGAGTAGGATTCCTACAGCAGTCGAGAACGCGTGAGGCGCCATGCTCAAGCAGCATGATCAACTCATATCTTACAACGAGAACCCTTGTGTATCTTATATTATGCATTTTATATCGTATTACGAGCCTATGAACCGTAAAACTGTATAAGACATATATCAATCAAAGACTTCTATTAAAACTGAGGTTTAATAGAATTCTTATATATCAATACGCCTCGGCACAGTTGGCGTTGTTTCCAGTGTGTTTTTTAGTCCTATTTCTGACCAAACCTTAAGTTATGTAAAATTAATATATATATTTTGTTGTCTTTATTAACCGAAAGAATAATACAGCTAACAAATAAAGGAGTTAAGCTATCTAAATACCGTTGCCAACGAGCTAAAGATAGCTCAACTGAATCAATAGGTACACTACCGACGGAGGCGTCACAAACATGCTGGCTGCATTGCCACGATAAATGGCCATGCCAAAGTGTTGAGCCAGATAAGAGCCAGCTCTCAGGGACATTGGAAAACGTGAAGGGTCTCAGTACCCTACGGAGCCAGTCTCGACCCCAAAAGGCTCAAATACGTAAGCTCTATCGAGACTTGCACATTTGTGCCTATTGAGATCCTTAGCCGAATCGACAACTGCGACCATAGGTGATGTCCCGGTCAGATAAGATGCCGCAAGGGTATCAACGCATGTAGGTAGCTTTCCACACTAAGAGCCTACCCTTCTCCCATGGAAAAACAATGAAAGCGTCAGGCCGCTTACCATCGTCACGTAGCAATAATTAATAATGTAATTACTTAGTTTTAATAAATTACCTTACTGATGTGTGCATTATAGCAGCTAACTGGTTCTGCTAGCCTACCTCCAACCGTTACTACTACGGGTAGGTATTACCTACTCATAAGATTTATGTGTAGTGCACTGTAAGTAGGTACCTAACTTTTGAAACTATCATGGTTATGTACATAATTTTCACTAGAAACGGGATATTTACCATGATTTTTGAGTTTTATATGTTCCCGATAAATCATGGTAAATATCCCGTTTCTAGTGAAAATTAAGTAGGTACCTATTTAAAAAATTCACGACTTGATTATCCGTGACTGGCTGACGTCACTTCTTAGTTTGGTATAAGGTAGGTAGGTATCTAATCTGTTGGGGAAAAACAATATGCCCCCAATATTGTATTATATTGCGCATATAATTATATATTGTATTAAGTATAGCGCGCGCCAGAGGAACTACCTACCTATTCATTATTTCTTAGACTTTAGGCACTGAAGCTTTAGGTTGGAAATTGCGTACACCGCAATGGCCGTAATTTATTACCGTTTCAGAAAAACCAGGGTTTACCCAAGAAAACCACTTACCTGAAATAGTTTATGGAATAATAATAATATTCAGATTAAGTATGAAATTTTAAAACTGTAAGAGTCGGACTCCAGTATTTGGAAGAGAGCAGGAACGTTAAACGTTAAACTCCGAAACTATTGGTTTTCGCGGTACGCCATTTCATATTTGGGCCTCTGATATGTAAATCTACATACATACGAGTATAAAAACGATTTATTTTTGTCAAAATATGAACCTCCAAGCTAATAATGATGGATATGAGAAAGTTGAGCCCCACAAAGTCTACATCCCTACCAATAATATTAAGCCGAAGTTTGTTTGAACCAAGCTGAACCAATTTAGATGAAATTACAACGATAGATTATAGGTACCCTGGATTAGCCAAACTTCTTATACCAGTATCCAGTATCTATCTGCCCCACGCAAGCTAAGCCGCTGGCGGAAGCTAAACGAACGCACTTAGCTAAACCACGAACTGTTAATGCAGTCATTAAACTGTTTTACTATGAACTTGAAATTGAGCCCTGCAGCTATACAGCCGTGGGAACACGTCATCGGGCGCCACAAGAAAAAACTTTATGAGTCACGCATAGTGCTGCGAACTTGCGAAGCGAGACAACGATAGGTAAGTAGGTATAATAGATCCAAGTCTCAATGGATACGCGCAATAATCACGTTAGAAAACCCAAAGGTAGGTACATACGATAGCTTCCATTCAAAATAAGGATGTAAGTTTTATATTACAATCCGCAAAGTGCTTCTTGTTTCATCCCAAAAGGTATCTAGGTTCAGTACGTTTAATATTATTTAAATTCTTGATTTATCCCACACCTACTTATTGTTCTTTTATCTAATTCAATCGAGTAACTGAGTATAACAAAGAAGCACAATTGAAAGACTAGCAATGGTTGCTAAGAAAAATCCTCTGCGAAAAACAAGCGGACAGACAAACAGCTAAATCTGACCTCATGGTCTCCTTAACCTTGTGAGCAACGAACCCCTAAAAATTAATAACATCTGGTTATAATTGACAATATCACAGATTGAGGAAAATCTGATAGAATAAGTTGCACGCCGCATGTCTCGCGCCGTTCCTTTGAATATGATGAGTCAACCGGAAGGTCCCACTCAGTCATGTATGAGAGGTGTATAATATGGTGGATTGAATTTCAAATAAGATAATCCTACGTCCAAAATTAGTTTCCTTTATTTTACATGCCTTATGACCAAAGTTTATTATGGCAATGGCCAATAATACCAGCAATAATAATGTGCATTACCTTCACTCCGCCTTCTTTATTTACTGGACGAACTTAGTAACCCATTAATTACATTAAAATCTATTGGACATCAATGATATTGAAGATATGAATATTCTGATTTTCATAATATTCATATAATTCCATCTAATAATTTTCGACTTTTAAATGTTGATAATCGAATTATTATTCCCATAAACAACCAAATTCGAATTTTAGTTACAGCAACAGATGATCACTCTTGAACAATTCCACCATTATGAGTAAAAGTAGACTATTAGTAGTTTTATCTTATTATGGGCCCAATTTTACTAAACCAATTGTATTTAAACTTTTTATGAATTGTCTCATACAAAAGTCACTTTTTTTAGTTTTGATATTCTTCTAATTTCAATAAAAATAAATAATGCTGGACAGTGGATAAATAAATAACTTTTAGAAACAATCGTAAAATCTTTCTGCGTAAATTTAAAAAAAAAAACTCATAAAAGCAGACTAGGTACTAAATTGGTTTAGTAGAATTGGGCCCCAGATAAGACATTGCGATTCAGCGTAGCAATGCAGCCAGTATCTTATCGAGGGACGATAACGTCTACTTGTGATTTAGATCAGCTGAGCTATCTTTAAATCTTTAGATAGCTCGACGACAAATAACATAATACTATAATAGGCTCAACTGTTTCATTTGTATTTTTAGAATGTCGTACCTAGAATAAGTACTTAATTGTAAATTAGTTGTAGTATATTTTGTTTCTGTAAATAACGTTTTCTGTTCATGTATGAATGTTATAAAAACAGAATAGATCATTATATTAGTAATAGAGCTACCAATTGCGATATGGTTGTTTTAATTGAATGGTGTTTTAATAGAATAGACAATGAAATCCAATATGGGTAAAGTCGTCTGTTACAAGGGCATTACTATTATGTCTTATATCTACATCTGCTACCTATCTATCTGTGACCAGCTGCTAGCTTAGCAGCATAGCTATTGACTACAAAGTATTAACCTAGTCCACATTTCTTGGCCAAGATTCAATAGATTCCGTTGCACAATTTTTTAGCGTAAACACGTTTTTGTATAACATTTGCAAGGTCAGTTTAAAATACCACTTAGCACCGTTTTAGCCATTTTACTGAAGCGTTTATGTATCTTACCAATAAAAAAATATTTCTTCATTCATTTTGTAAACTTGTGCAAGAGAGACATATGTATTAGTAAACCTTTTCAGTTTCTTCAGTAAACTTCTTCTTTGCTGCTGTTCTTGCAACTGAAGTCACAGTCGGCAGCAAAAAAGATGTTTTACTCAAATGACTACAGACACTGGACTCGTGGAAGATAAGCAGGCAGATAATAAATAGCTAACCAATCAGATGACGTATCAATGCACGTTAGTGCGCGCTCATCACCTGTCTTAGCAACAGTAACTACGTGTACAGGTCTAAAATCGAGGCTCTTTATTGGACAGAACCTTCATCTTCATCATCACCACCATGACATATGCCTCCCCCTAACATACCATGACAACCGGTCTTGATCCAGCGTCTGCTGGTTCATCGAGCCATCCGTAAGCCATACACTGCGTCGTCCGGGTCCGTTCTCTACTGGAGATCCTCTATTCCCCAACGATTGTCGGTTCTGCGATCTAATCTGCCAATCGCCACTTCTATTTGGTAATTCTGAGAGCTATAAGGCCTAGGGCCTTGGGACGAACGCATTCAGTATGTAAGGCTATGTTCACATGTAACGCGCGTTAATTCGCGTTAATCGCGCGATCAAATTTGAAGAGAGTTCAGATGATGAGCGCTAATGCGCGTTGCGAGAGTACTCGTCAGTCTAGTTCGGTAGAACGTCAAGCGAGTCAACGCGCGATTGTCTATAGCCTTAGGCTATGTTCAGATGGCTGAATTGTGACGCGCGTTTTCAAATCGCGCGCTTAGACATCCTAATATATACCTAGCAACCGTTCACATGCGCGCGCGTTAACGCGCGTCAGCGAGCGTCAACGCGGCGCTCAGATAAAAAGTTTCTAGACGCAGACAATCGCGCGTTGACTACGTCTACGTTCTACCGAACTAGACTGACGAGTACTCTCGCAACGCGCATTAGCGCTCATCATCTGAACTCTCTTCAAATTTGATCGCGCGATTAACGCGAATTAACGCGCGTTACATGTGAACATAGCCTAAATCTTGCGAAAAGCGTGATGCTTTGCTTATGTTTATGCAATTTCCTCAATGTACGAAATGCCAGACGCGAGTGAGGAAGCGCAGTACCTATTACTGGACCGGTGCCAAGTGTTAACAGGTTTCTGAGCGGGTAATCTTACGGTGTATAAACAAATACGTACAGATTCGAATGTTATTCGGTACATTGTAGCAAATAATAGTATCTCATGTCAATAACGACTTCTATGGCGCGGCGGGCGAGTAGCAAGATGAGAGGTTGGTTCAATTGCCGCTGCGGGACAAATGTTTGTATAATCTACAAATACATATTTGTTCCGGGTCTGGATGTTGTGGTATAATAATAATAAAACCTTTTTATTTTCCTTACCAGCTAGTTGACGTAGGTTATGATCCTTACTCTTAAAAACCAATGTTTAAAAAATAAATACAACGTTTATTTTTTTACTTATTCCTTAACCCTGGGGTGTTGTGGTATAGTAATGATTAAATAGAAGAAAAAAAACACTGAATTATGGAGGTGGTTTCTTCCAAACGTAAATGACCTCTAAAGAGAGTTTACCGTGAATTTCGTAAACGAGTTTTTTAAAATTTCGAGCCTTCTTCAGCGTGAATGCAATGTAACGTGATGCACTCCCTCGTGTACCGATGTGCCCGGGGGGGGAAAGGAGTTTAGACAAGTTGTTATGTTTTCAGGACTGGAGTAAACTCCAGTCTTGCGTCGCAGCTGAAACACAAAAAAAACAAGTAGAGGTCCTTTCTCGACAGATTAAAATATTTCAAGTCCTAATCAAAATTCCGCAAAACCGTGGCCATTTCCCGTAAGCTAACTTATGTATTATCTGTTGACACAGCGCAAACACCTCGGCATGTTAAAGGCATAACCAATGACCAATCTACTTTACGAGATAGACGTAGCCAGGGTAGGTCCCCAAGGGCACCTTTCCCTTTTCATTAAACTGTATTGTAAAATCCTCAGTTTGCCTTCATAAAGATTGTGACGCAATATTCGCTTACTTCCTCCCAAATATCAAAATTAGAAGTAGGAAATGGTTCAAAATTATCCTCGTGGTGTCAATGAGTACCTTACTAGTTTGGCCTTTGACTTTGAATCTGAAATAATGTTCGAATATATATTATCAGTCCGGCCCGTTATCTAATATGTGTATACCTAACATCAATCTAAAAAAACTCGGCCATGTGCCTGTGTGGGCTCCGTAGTCAATTCTACTTGTACTAATATTTATTCTGTGGTCAAGTCATAGTTTTTCCTCGATAACGCGGTATTTTAGGTATCAACACAGGATATCCGATACTAGCCATTTGCCCACGGTTTCGCACGCGTGGTGTCGAGATAAAAAGCAATTCCCTTCCTGCCCCCCATCCCCATCCACTTGACAAATATGATATGACGACCTCTGGTGGCGCGGCGGGCGAAGGTTCGCCTTCTGCGAGCTGCGACGCAGGAAGTTGCGGGTTGGATTCCCGCCTCGGAACAAATATTTGACGAACTGCAGATATTTGTTCAGGATGTTCTGGGTATTTTCTTTGTATAATAAAAAATATCTACCTATGTAATATATTGTATTAAGTATATCAGTTATCTAGTACCCATAACACAACCTCTGCTTAGATTGGGGCTAGATAATGTTGTGTGAACTGTTAGCATTATTTATTTATTTATTTATAATAAAAACCCGCTCAGCCGTTACGGAGTTCAGTGAAACTGCACATATCGTGCGAGCGTAGCCGCGGGCGGAAGCTAATAAAACGTACTCAGCGTTATTCTAGCTTACTATAGGTGAAAGATATTTTAAAATCAGTTTTTTATTTTATGTGACATCCTGTGAAAACCAGTTTATTATTAGGTATTAGGCATTCCTAATACCTAAAAATAACCCTACCTATAGATAATTTTCAAAACCCTCATTAAAAATTATATATAGATAGATAGTTAAACACTTTATTGCACACCAAACAGAAAAATAAAAAGATCAAAGATCAAAAAACAATAAAATATACTTTTCACGAGATACGGGATATTTAACATGATGATGAAGTATGTGCATACACATGATAGTTTCAAAAGTTATAATAACTGTAATATACAATGGGTGGGACAATAATAACCTAACAATAATTTCTGATAAGTCCCTAATAATAAACTGTATCCTTCCTGTACCTATAGAATATTTTAATGAGGGTTTTAACAATGACACACTTGGGGAATTACATGCTTCACGGAAAAACTGTCTGGCAGGGCCAGACATTTTGGCGGGGAATATATATTCCCCGCCAAAATAGTCTTCGTGTTTTCTGTTCTCTTTTAACCATCTCAATATAAAGATATATACGTGGATATCCACGAACAACGAGATCCACGAACAACGAGATGGTTAAAAGAGAACAGAAAACACGAAGACTTTTTTAACGATATGCCACACAGGAATACACTTCAGTGACTTTATGTAGGTAATTACTGTCAAGTTACAACATCTTATTAAGTACAACTTTGTTTAACAGTAACATTATATTGAGTTTGAATTTTAAATAAAAGAGGTTAGACTAGGATAAATGTTTAGGTTGAGGCGCGAAATTCAAATTGTATTGTGTTTTTTGCTAATCACTGTTCATCAGCACATTTTGAGATATCGAAACCAGATTTTCCGAAAACTAGGAGACACACATAACACCCTGTATTTTGATTGAAAGTGTCTCATAAATATAATTAGTTTAGCTATGAATGTCAATGACCAAAAAATCACTGTAAAAATTAAAAATGACTTTCGTAATGATTTGGTAGCCGTTCATGATATCTAACAGACACCTACTTTCAATCAAAATATGCGGTTTAGGTATCCTAGTTTTCACAAAAATTGGTTTCGCTATCTCAGGAACTTTTGATGAGATGTGATGAGCAATACACACAACACTACCTCATACGAAAAGCAAGAAAGCAAGTTTGAATTTTGCGCCACAAGCGAAAGGTTTCACCATAACATAAAATGTTAGGCTTACGGTCTATAATTTTATATATTCACAGTGCTCAGATAATTATCTCACTTCACAAAAAAGGATCTACATATCGCTGCCGTAGAAGGAGAATTAGATAACTACACTTTTTTCGAAATCGACTTTATTGCGTTTTCTTAAAGTCTAAATTATGCCGCGTCTTTTGGTCTCACCTACGCTTGATTATCTGAATTTGTCACAAAGATATTTAAAAAAAACCGTGTTGGTAACAGAAATATTTAGTAAAATAATAGATATGAAAATGGAGAGCAAGAAGTGAATAACTGAATAAATAATTGGATAACTTCAATGATACCCCCTTTGATGCCGATTAAAATGCATAAAATGCTTTATTCAGTTTTACCTCGACGCTTAACCGGAATGTGACAAAATGTGTTTCGTCAAAAATGAACAATCTTATCGTCTTTTTCCTATTTTGATTCCATCTTTACATACTATTTATTATTCATTAATTACTCTTATTTACATTTTACAAATCTGTTACTGAGCTACTACTACTAGTGAAGCATCAAATAAAACAAAATTAATACAGATAAGTGAATAAAATATTATTTCTGAATTGAGAACTAGTGAACACACACGAAAAAAATAGGCTCTCCTACCGAAAACAATATCCACTACCAAAACTAAAATATAAAAATAACCTACTTCTACCTAAAAACAACATTCAGTAAAATAAAACAAATAAAAAAAAGCCTCTAAACAACATTCAGTAAACCAAACACATATAATAAAAAACAGTCTCTTCCTACCTGCCTATCTCTACTACATAAACTTAATTAATTATAAACTTTTCACTAATACTTTCAGCTTTGTTTATTCCGAATCTGAGTCATTGATGACTGGATGACTGGTTGATGGTAAGCTTTCATACCATGGATGCAGCTCTTCAGGAATTATATTGGATTTATGATATTAGTGGGATTAGTAGGTGTTTTCCGGTTGGATTGTTTGTGGAACATTCTCCTTGAAATGGGCGTTAGTCGCGTTAGTCACATTTAGTAGCACTGATCGCTAGTCTATGTAAGGACGGTGAATCAATAGTCACAGTGATTGAGGTGATCTCGCTCGAGACATCATTTTTTTTTTTTTTTGGACATTATTGTTATATTTTAATGCTTTCAAACATTGCTTCGACTTCAAAGAAATTGACTTTGATTCAAATAGTAATGATGAATGAATGAATGAATCAGTCTAATATTTGAATTTGGAACACAAAAGGCACATAGTAGGCATAACCCGAAATTATAATCCTGCTGAGTGCGTCCCGGAGAATGGTCCACCGAGGTTCAATGAATGTCCAACCAATAATTACGACCGTGTACAATGATTACGAGAACGCTTTTATAATATTATTGTCCTTGAAAGCATTTGCACTATCAGCCTGTCACATTACAACTGCAATAATTGCCACATTTGTCCTATTGATACCATTTTACTGCACTTCGTTTCTATAGAGGCAGTTCAATAAGCACAAAATATTTACGGTTAATTTTCATTTGAAGATTATCTTGAAATGTATGTAATCGATTGTAGTGTCGATCGCACTAACCCGATTACCTACTAAAATACTTAGTCAGTTTTATTCTTTGTATGATTGTCGGTCTCATCAATAAAACAGCAGGACAGGGCTAATTTTAATGAAATTAAGTACAAATATAGATCGTAACCTGAAGCACAAAATTAGTAATAAAAAATAGTGAAAATAAGGTTCTAATCATGTTCCGATCTAGTGTCGATGTCATACTACGCAGAAATGTGATTATATCGAATTTTGACCGAAACTTGAACACTAAAGTTTTTCCGGGAATTTAGTCTTGAAATCTCCCCACTCTTACTAATGATATTTTTATATATTTTTTTATACAACTTGGAATGACGGTTCAAGCAGATGGCCCACCAGATGTTAAGCGGTACCCTCTGCCTATGAACAGCACATTATCACATAGGCCACGTCCACCTAGGACGCACCCTATGCGGCATTGCACCGCGCCCGCCACACCCTGAGACATAAAGATGAAAAGTGTCATGTGCCTGAAGCTCTACTACTACTATTAAAACACATTACTCTACCTTACTCTAATTGACCGAGCGAAGCCAGTCTTTGCAAAAACTGCTAAAGTTTGATTTCGTCTGTCTGTATGTATGTACTCGCGTACAGGTCGTATTTTTTAACTAATCTTGACGAAACTTGATATACAGGTTCTAAAATTTCTAGTATTTTTTTTTGCCGTCCGCCATTTTTGATTGGATTTGTATTTCCCCCAACAATGGGAGAAGTTTGTTGTAGCTTCATTTACAGCCCGATTTTGATAATAACAAGTACATAATTTGGTACTCAATTCTAAAAAAGTATTTAAAAAATAAGCAAAATCGTTCAAGAGTTTATCAAGACCGCGAGGTCTACTATTCGCAGAACTTCTAGTTTATGGTAGCCATGAATTGAAAATAAACTAAATTGCATTAATTTAAATTCAGGGAGCTGGATCAAAATTTGCAGTCAATTCACAATTCAGTCACGAATCAGTCAATTTCCAGTTTCCAGAAATTTGACTTGCTGGATATATAAGGTAAAATATATTAGGGTAATTTTCTCAGGGTAAACTCAGTACCCTAGGATAACTAACGCAGGACTCAGATTATATCTGTTGCAGTGCAATTCCGTGATCAAAATAAAAGGTCTGATTTTTGAAGGTCCTTTGGCATTTTACAATCTGCAAGGGCAGTGTACCTTACGGTAGATTTTATGTTATGTACCCAACTTCCTTATTGCTTTCATTAATACCAATTCCTCACTATGAAATGCCATATTATTATTATGATTATAGCCTTTATTCAGACACATTACCATTATGTTACAATTCACTTAAACTAATTAACTCCATCTAGGTTGAGTCGACATCGAAAACTGATTCCAGTCTGTTTGCCTTTGATCGGTAAAGGTCTCTCGAACTTCTCCGGTCTTCGTTCCCCATGTTGTTCGGGTCCAAGTTACCCCTGCTGCATTTTCTTCGTCCTTGCATCTTCTGAATTGCCTTCATCTATTTATTTTATTGTATACCAATTCTTTATTGAATTGCTTAATATCTCTATGAAATGCAATTTATGCATAAGGAAATCAAAATTACGCATCATACAATCTGCCAGCGTCCAAGCCCAATCACGATACACGTTATGTTTTATGAATTCCCAAACCGCATTATTTGAGCCGATTATCGATGGTGAGTGGTGCCTTTTTTTGTAACTTATTGTGGTTCTCGGAACTTCCTTAAGAAGCCTCAATTTGCTTCGACTTCGCATCAAAACGGACGAAGGCCGTCGACCTTCGGTGAGGTACTGTGAGTCATTTACAGCGATTAACTTGAGGAAATAAGGCTGTCTGACAAGATCCCAAAACATGATGCAGGATAAAAACCCCATTAAAACAAACAATCAGAAGGTTATCTCCTATTTTAAATCCAGACAGAAAGTTTAATAGACTGAAAATTTGTATTCTGCTCTCTACTTTCGATTCATGCCAACCATGGGTTAGAGTAGGATATATATATATAATTGGAAAGACTGAAGAGAGACGCTATTATTATGCAAATATTCTAGCCAAAATTCTCGTGGTATTCTAATTTCGGTCACAATTCGATATATTTACATTTCCGTGTTGTATTGTATGAGAGTATGGCCACAACATGTGACAGTTATATTGACACTATATCGGGACATGCATGGCCGAGCTTTAATTACCCTATTTTTATTGCGAGGCCCAATTCTCTTATTTATTTTATAACCACACTGCAAGTTGACCGAAACGAGAATGTATTGGAAATTGACTGAGAAATTGGTATTCTGCTCCCTCATAACAACAATATATTCTACTTTCGGTTCTTGCGACCATTTATTAGAGTAGGATAGTGCTATATAATAATTGTAAAGAGTGAAAGAGAGAATTCTCAGAACTCTGAAACATTCAAGTTACAGTCACATTTCGATATAATCACATTCTGCGTTGTATTGTCAGGTGAACAGAATACCATTTTTGACGTTTGTGACATCGACACTAGATCGTAACATGATCCGAACTTTAATTTGACTATTTTTTATTACGAGAATTGGGCTTCAGATTAATTTACTGAACACGGAATAATTTAAAGTAGTGTTAAGTTAGTTACTTTCCGTCAGTCGTTATACTTGGTTTAGTTATTCATTCATTAGTTAAGCTTACAAGGAATTTGAAATAAAGATGGCGGCCCGGCTAACCACAGTTGCGACTGGACTCGCGCGAATCAATTTAAAAAATACCTAACGGAAATGGCCTTTTCTTGGACTGTTATAGCGAAATAACCAGAAATCTTTATTCTCAAGCCCGTAGTCTTTAACTAAGTATATCGAAATGTCTTTATTGTGTTTACTCATTGCAAACTAATTTGCACCAAGTACAATATCTATCTTATCTAAGGTAGGTACAGTATCTATCTACCTACACATCAATGCTCATTACTTTTTTATTATCTATTGAATTCAAAGGAGTGATTCACCATTTGATTACGAACTACGCAATATCTCCGTGCAATATGTATGTACACATGCATATTTGAATGTCATTATCTCAGCGTAGGTTCGCAATATTTCAACATGAGTATCAGCCGTTTAACGTCCACTGATCACCACGAGGTGATCGCTCATCTCCTTTTTATAATAGTACGAGCAGACGCACGGCTCGAAACCATCCCTACCTCATAAGTATACCCTCTATTTGTACTAAACGTTTCAGTTCCACCTTTATAATGCGACCTGCTAAGGATACACTACCGTCGTCTGTCTTTCCTGAAAACTAAAATCAGGGTCCGGCCACAAAGGTCTATCAATGTTATTCAAATTCAAATTCAAAATCTTTATTTCAGGCTTACTGCGAAATGCACTAAACCTAAACAGTAAGCCCATATCAACATAAATACATTAGAAACTAACATACACGTAAAAAAATAACACTTTACTTGTTACTTAATCTAACACACGTGTGATCGCCGACGCGTCGCGGCCCGGGGGATCACGTGACAGGCGTCCCTTGAGCCGCCGGAACGTCACCCCTTTCGGCCAGAAGTCAGGGCTCAAGTAAGTCATCACATTTTCCGTAGGGACCCTCACCATAAATGAGCTAAAGCTCACATTATGATGAGGGTCCAACTTCATGACCCTCGAACCCACTCCGGCTTTCTTGCTGATGTATTCCACCACCTCTACGACCTTCACGTCGAAGTAGACGCGGGACACGTAGATCTGCGTGTTATAAAAAGGTCTCTCCCATAGAATTCAATGGGGGATATACTATAACCACCTCCCTACAGTTGGAATGGTGTTCGCAGTATTGGTTTTCTGGTGGCCTTAGCCGGCTACTAAGAAATCCTTGGGAGGAGACGGAGGAGTCTATTACTAGACTATTATTTGGTACCTTGTAGACCTTTATGCTCCATCTTCGTCCACATCGTCACTTACTAACAGGTGAGATCGTGGTCAAACAAAGGTCAATTATGCTTAAAAAAACTGGGCTGGACAAACTATAGCCTATTTATAAGGCCATAGGAATCTTGTAAGGAGATAAAGCAATAATAAAAATATACACAATATATACAAAACCGCTAGAGGTTATCAAATTAGTATAAATTGATTTGATTATTCAGTTTGCGAAATGATATAAATAACGAGGAGGAAAATGGCAGAATAAATACTAGTTATTATGTACATTGCAAAATAAGTACCGATTGAATTACATTACGCGTAACAACATTGCGGCAGATGCATTACAAGTGAAAATAAATGACCGCCAACGAGATGGGGCAATGGACACGTGACCTAAACACTGTTACTTATGACCTTATAAACAGATTCAATCATATACTACATATATATTAATATGTTCATCAGTGAACAAGGTCACCACTGAATTAATTTTAAGCAAACTCTAACTGGCGTAGCAACAATATAATCGACAGGGGTTTGATAAAAATATAATGACGTTTAAAATAACTCCTAGACAGAAGCTTCTGGTACATGGATCTGGAGTTATATGGATCAGTTTAACATATTGTAAATGTCACCGGGTAATTGTATAATAAAACTCGTGAGATTGTAAACTGTAGAGTAGACAATAAAATACAGGCGCAATTTCACTAGTGATATTATAATTCCACGGTTAGATTGTGAATGGTCTCCTTTCATTCTCCATATCACTGGGTCTAGTTGGTATTGATAAATAGTCCCACGGTAGGTCGCTTGTTTTTTTTAAAACAGTTTATTAGTCTTTCTACATTATAAATCCTGGGACCACGAGAATAACCTATAAAGGCCAAGTGAAATTGTCAATTGGCCCGTTAAGATTGTAGACCAGGGTCAAAGCCTACAAAAATAGTAAAAAATGAAAAAAAATTACAGTAGGATGAAACCCATTAGAAAAGCGGGGGAATATGATCAAAATGAGAGGAAAAATAAATTACGGTCGATCCGAGTTCGGGAAGTGGGAGGGGGTGAGTTTTTAAGGGTAAAAAATGGTTTATCTTGATTTCCGGCAAAACTACAAGTCCTATGGAAAAAAGTTAAATGGCAAAGTTGTAGGCAATAAAAAGATCTACAACTTTTGTGTATGCAGATTTTTCACATAACCTCAAAATTTAGGTGAAAAATTCCAAAAACCAAGTTTTTGGTTTTTTATTTATATCTTATTCAAAAAAAAAAAAAAAAACTACGAAATTTGGTGAAAACTTACCTTATTATGTCCCAAATACACTGTAATTTATTTGATTAAAAATATTTATTTTTTCGCTTCATTTTAACTTAATATCAAAAAAGCACCCTAATTTTCAATCGAAAATTCTGACGTCAAAATATCAGATTTTTTCAAAAAGTTTGGGGGCTTTTTGTTCTTTGAAATATCTACTTTCTGATGGTGTAAAAAAAATATACATTACTATAGGAAATATTCTTAGAAAATGCAAAAAATTGAAAAAACCTCAAATTCGTTTTTTTTTAATCATTATGTACAATTTTGAGGTATTTATTAAAATTTACACTTTAATTACTCAAAAAACGTAAGATTTCATGTTTTATTGATAAACGAAAAAATTAAAAATTAAAATATACTTCTATAATTAACAAACAAATCAACAAAGACATCTACAATATTTTGAAAAAGTTGTAGAATCTTCTTTAAATAATAATATTTGTAGATGCCTATTTATTGCTGTTTTAAGATAATTTATATACCTGAGTGACCTTCGGTGAATTTAAGCCCATTGTAAGTTATTTATTATTTATTGAAGTATTGCTCAAAACCATTTGCTGCAGCTGTGAAACTGGATGTAACAGTTTAAAATGTGGCTGCCGAAAACATGGTTTAAAATGCACAAATTTATGCACTAATTGTCATGGTTCTGAAAATTGCTCCAATATGGAAGAAAAAATCTACGAGGAAGTAAATGATTCAGATGAAATTATGGATGAAGAACCAATGCAGACTGGAAATAACATTGGAGACGAAGATGATGGTCTTGAAGATTTCGACGATCAACTAGAGTTGGAAAGATTTGTCGAATCTGACGATGAAGAAATGCCTCCAAAGAGACAAAAACGAATGAGTAACTGATTAGAATTTCAAATAACGTATTTATAAATAACAAGATTAACGTTTTTTTAAAAAAAAAAATGAATAGCGTAATCAGAATTAAGTTTCTAAATTCAATAGTACGATTTACATGTATATTTATTTTTTATGAGATTTTCTATGACATGAATGTAATTCGAGTAAAATAAATAAACTTTTTAACTAAAAAAAATTGCAGCAATCACATTTTTTTGATGAAATTGTACATAGTAATTAAAAAAAAAACTAATTTGAGGTTTTTTCAATTACTTGCATTTTCTAAGAATATTTCCTATAGTAATGTATATTTTTTTTTACACCATCAGAAAGTAGATATTTCAACGAACAAAAAACCCCCAAACTTTTTGAAAAATCTGATATTTTGACGTCAGAATTTTCGATTGAAAATTAGGGTGCTTTTTTGATATTAAGTTAAAATGAAGCGAAAAAATAAATATTTTTAATCAAATAAATTACAGTGTATTTGGGACATAATAAGGTAAGTTTTCACCAAATTTCGTAGTTTTTTTTTTTTTTTGAAAAAGATATAAATAAAAAACCAAAAACTTGGTTTTTTGAATTTTTCACCTAAATTTTGAGGTTATGTGAAAAATCTGCAAATACAAAAGTTGTAGATCTTTTTATTGCCTACAACTTTGCCGTTTAACTTTTTTCCATAGGACTTGTAGTTTTGCCTGAAATCAAGATAAATCATTTTTTACCCTTAAAACCTCACCCCCTCCCACTTCCCGAACTCGGATCGACCGTAATTTATTTTTCCTTTCATTTTGATCATATTCCCCTCCTTTTCTAATGGGTTTCATCCAACTGTAATTTTTTTTGGTTTCAAAAATTATCTACCCTGGTCTATTGACAATATAACGAGTGAGATTGTAATACCTTGTGACACAAGTAATGGAGAAATTATAAACTATTGATATTCTATGAGTTTTATTGTGAATCAAATGGTATGTTTACAATAATTCGACAGTTTACAATCTCACGAGATTTATTAGAAATATTCGGTGATTACAATTTTCCGGTAACATATACTTACACATGTTAGTTTTATTAGGTGCATTATTACTGTAAATAAAGATTTTATGAACTAGAGAAAAAAAAGAGTGAGCCTTACAGTAATCGCACATATGATATTATGTAACATCTGACATCTCACCTCCTTGGCAATAAGCAACATGGCTGATAGTAACAACCTCTCGGAAAAATGGCGCGCTTCCTGTTACACACTTCCGTCCCTTTTCACGAAATCATTCCCACAGATTGCAAAGAGAGAGGAAAGATCACATCAAAAAACAATAAAATAAATGTGCTCAATGTCATCCGTAGAACGTCATTTCGTACGTCATTACCTTCCATCAGTTGGATCAAAAGTTTTGGCCTGACTACCAACCCGAAAAATTCCCTGCTATTACCGTCGACAGGCTTTATAGTAACTATTCGGTAATGTTTTTCGGGGCGAATTGAACATAACCCGAAATTACTCATGTTTAAAACATCAATAATTTATGTTATTATTTCCTACAACTATATTTCCACGTAATTATGACGCCGACTGTAGTCACTATTGTCACTTCTTTTACAAACAGTGCCACTAGCGGGATGTTATCGTACTAATCTACATACAAATAACAGTTTACGCAAACTTGATAGTTTTAGTAAAACCTAGTATAGTATTATTTTATCTGTGGTACAACTATATTTCCACGTAATTATGACGCCGACTGTAGTCACTATTGTCACTTCTTTTACAAACAGTGCCACTAGCGGGATGTTATCGTACTAATCTACATACAAATAACAGTTTACGCAAACTTGATAGTTTTAGTAAAACCTAGTATAGTATTATTTGATCTGTGGTAAAACTGAAAATACGAATGAAACTGATATCAGATTATTTGCTAAAACATGGTAGGATGCATTGAAGGTCGTATGCCACGGAATAAATAATAGTACAAGTAGCTTCATATACCTAAAGCGCGGAGTGCGCGCCACGCCTGTATATTGTTATACTATTATTTATTCTGTGGTTATAGTGAGGAGGGCATGTTCTTGCTACACTAGTATTCAAATGTTTGAAAGTAGGTCGGTCGGGCTATCTCTAGGACTGCTTTCAACGGTTTTTAGATAGAACAACTGGTTTTTTTAAACTTGGGATGCATTGGAGGTCTTGTGTTATAGTGCTTCACTATTTTGCAAATGTTTGAAAGTAGGTCGGTTGCGCTATCTCTAGAATCGCTTTCAACGGTTTTTAGGCAGAACAACTGTTTTTTTTTAAACTTGGGATGCATTGAAGGTGGTAGTAGTGTGGAGGACATGTTCTTGCTTCACTAGTATGCAAATGTTTGAAAGTATCTGTTGAGCTATCTCTAGGATCGCTTTCAACGGTTTTTACATAGAACAAGTGTTTTTATTAAACTTGGGATGCTTTGAAGATGATAATAGTGAGGAGGACTGTTCTTGCTTCACTAGTATGCAAGTGTTTGAAAGTGTGGCAGTTGGGCTATCTCTAGGATCGCTTTCAAAGGTTTTTAGACAGAAAAACTGTTTTTTTTTTAAACTTGGGATGCATTGAATGTTTTACTAGTGAGGA
Source organism: Operophtera brumata (assembly GCA_932527175.1). Classification (NCBI taxonomy): domain Eukaryota; kingdom Metazoa; phylum Arthropoda; class Insecta; order Lepidoptera; family Geometridae; genus Operophtera; species Operophtera brumata. The sequence goes on along the minus strand of OW052238.1, from coordinate 11,404,270 downwards.
GGACATGTTCTTGCTGTACTAGTATGCAAATGTTTCTAAGTGTGTCAGTTGGGCTATCTCTAGGATCGTTTTCAACGGTTTTTAGATGGAAAAACCGGTTTTTTTTAAACTCGGGATGCATTTATGGTATTTATAGTGAGGAGGACATGTTCTTGCTTCACTAATATGCAAATGTTTGAAAGTATCTGTTGGGCTATCTCTAGGATTGTTTTCAACGGTTTTTATATAGAAAAACTATTTTTTTTTAAACTTGGGATACGTTGATGGTCTTGTGTTATATAGTGAGTAGGCTTTTCTTCTTCACTAGGAGGAGGAGGTTCTTGCTTCACTAGTATGCAAATGTTTGAAAGCAGGTCAGTTGGGCCACAGATTAAATAATACTATACCAGTAGCTGGGCTATCTTCGGATCGCTTTCAACGGTTTTTAGATAGAACAACTTTTTATTTTTTAAACTTGTATTTATTATTTCTTTTAAATCATCAGTTGTCCTGAGACGTCTACTGCTGGACGAGGACTCCCCTTAGAATGCAATAGGGTATTTGCCACCAAGTTGGCAGGCAGATTGGCTATCGCAATTTTGGTGTTGAGTTTTCAGGTAGATGCTGTTAGGGTCCCTGGTGTACCTAATCCCTTAGTTGTATTGTATGACATCCACGGGAGGAGACGGAGGGGTTTATTCTTACGCTGGACACACCACTTTCAACTGTTAAAGTACCCACCACGCTGCTGTAACCACGAATGTCGTGAAGCACCTCGTCATTTAATTTGCGAAAGTGCACACAATTTATAAATGTAATTCCGCACAAATTGCTGCCTGCCACAACCGCGGTGAGCTAGACGTTCTAGCTGCTCACGCTAGGGGGCAACACTTAAACAACAGCTAAAGAGTATATTTTTACATATTTATTTCGATGTATAGTTTATTTATTATCTACTAGCGGCGCCCCGTGGTTTCGCCCGCATAAGTCTCGACCCCTTGGGAATATCGGGATTAAAATTAGCCTATGTGTTATTCCAGGGGTTCAGCTATATCGATCCCAAATTTCATCCATATCCGTCTAGCCATGTCAGCGTAAAAAAATATAAAAAATATGCGACCTCTGTGGCGCGGCGGGCGAAGGGTCGCCTGCGACGCAGGAGGTTGCGGGTCGATTGCCGCCACGGAAGTTGGAACAAATATTTGTACGAATCTTATAAATTTATCTCAACCCAAAGATTGCCTGGATAAAATCGCTTCTAAGCGATGAGATTGTACACTTAATTTTTTATTATTATGATAAGTTTTGTTTAATTTTTAATTTAGTGTCTACAATAAAGTATTTTCTATTCTATTATATTCTAAAGACTTCATCAAGTTAACGATCTTGCTGACCGTGCGTCTTTTGTTGCATTTTGCGACAAACTTTTTAACTTTATCTAAAAACTTTATCAAGTGGATGATCTTGCCAAGTTATGTGCTTCTTTTGTCTAACTTTGGTCATTGCTGCCTCGTCCCTTCGAAGCCCTCATGCAATATTATTTATTATAGGACAATAAAGTTTAAAATTCTGTGTAAATTTTGGTCCTGTTTGTTGATGCGCTGTGAATGTGATTTCGGTGTGAATTGAAGCCAAGTCATGTTTACCTTCGAGCCTTATTCGAGAGCCTCGCTAAATTCGCTAATGAACGACTAAACAGTTTATCTAGCCATCTAGCCTGGACCTAAATCTTTCAGGGTCTTGTGGTTTTCGGGTCCATACAATTTAACCAAGTTATGCGGAGGAATCTGTTAAGGTTGAGGTTGTATGATTGCCGCCATCGCCATTGTCACTCACTTATATCTAGTCGGTGACAACGTTTATCTATGTTTGTAGAGAGGATTACTTTGTCAGAATGCTGAAACTGTTTCTTTGGATCTCCCGTTTTATGGAGCAAACATGGTACAGCTTCAGTTCAGTTCTTGAACAAGTGGCCATGGTACAGCTGTCTGAGGTGTCTTAACATATTATGTCATAATTACATTACAGTGACATAACGACTATGTCTGTGGCGATGCGGGCGAGTAGCCGGCTGAGACGCAAAAGGTGCGGGTTCGATTCCCGCTTCGGGTTTTTTCGCATTATCTTTTATTTGGTAGGTCTGGGTTTTAAGGTACCATGATAATCATCGTTTCTTATAGCTCTGAGACTATGTATCTGACTGTTAGTCTACCTAGCGGCCCGCTCATTGAACCGATTTCGATGAAATTTGGTACACAGATAGATAATGAATTTATGACCAGGATTGAGCTATAGGCTATTTTTTTCCTGGTCAAATGCGAGCGAAGCCTCGGGTGGATACTAGTGTATAATAAAATTAGATTTTATAAAAACATACGCCCTAACCATACTTTCGAACATTCGTCAATTGATTCGTTTCGTTATTCAAGATAATGCTTAGTGTTATGAAAATTAAAGAGGTCTCTGAACTCATCTTTGTTTCAAAGAATGTATTACGATGCTGACGCACTTGAGTTAATGCTGATCTTTTGCTTACAACAATGTACCTGGTCGCAAAAACCACCGACTTGTAAGTCATACATACAGTATATATGGATCAGGCAGAACAACTGTTTCATTTGTATTTTTTAAATTTTGTACATACTTACTTTTATTAGTCGTACTTATTATTCATTCTGTAAATAAAGAGTTTACATGTATAAACTCACGCCTGTTTCCCAGGGGGGTACGCAGAGACCACGGATTTCTACTTGCTACGATCCTGAAATACCTCTTTTGCATCATTCACAATTCTTCATACATGCTCGTCGGTTAAGGGTACTCTTGACCAGAGCCTCGAGTCTGTATGTTTGACAATCATCAACACGGGCGTGTAGTGTACACTGAACACGCATTTTTGTATGGAAACACGATATACGCCCCTAGCGTCCACTCTGAGAACTTCATTTGCGAGTCTATTCTGACAGGGTTACGATGAACACTATACACGCGTGTTAAACAGCGGTGTAAGAGCCTTGTCGTGTAGACAACGCACCATTTCTAACGGTTTGTCATAAAATTGCGAGTCTACTCGGCAAATTTGACAGCTACACAAACGTAACACGAGAACAATGAACGTACGCAACACCTACGTTCTACACTTGGATCTTTGGTTGTGAGCTGGCACGAGACACGAGTAGTTCTTAGATGAGTAGTTTTACAAATTTCTTGTGAATTTTTAAGTGCTTGTGGAATACTAAGGATGTCTTTGAGATATTATTTAGCATGGAGGTGGATAGAAGCCGCACGGACTCGTGCTCAACACCGACATCTTCGGGAAATGCGGGCCAGTGTTCGAGAGGCATTCGACCCAATAGAAGATCTCACTGAGACAGAATTTAGGAAGAGATATCGGCTATCGAAGGATGCCTTCAAATTCTTATGTGAAGAACTGCGACAGCGTACCGACCTAAAGTCTAACCGGTTTCTTAGCCTCGAAACAAAGGTGAGTACCAACCAATTTACTATGGTCTCCAAAAAGTAACCTAAGTTTAGTTTTATTTCTCTTGGAATAAACGAGAATAGTGAAAAGATTCACTCCATCGAACGAGGATGCGTCTCGCAAGGAGATAATTTCTTGTAAGTACATGTCTTGTAGGTTATATTTTTGAGCTAGCGTTTGCCGCCTGTCTCCGCCCGCTTGGACACCAAGTAGATACTTACCTACACGCATGTTTATGCACATAAAACCTTGTTTCTTTCAGGTTCTCATGGCCTTGCTTTTCTATGCGACTGGGTCATACCAGCGGCCCATTGGTGTGGCCAAAAACTTATGTCAAAAATCATGCAGCAGGTAAGGTTTAGCTAAAGGAACACTGTTGCCTATTATACATTATTGGCCATAGAAAAATATATAAGTTACGTATTTACTAATATTATTATTACAGGTTCCTAGAAGAGGTTACCCAAGCGCTAATCCACCCGCAGATGATGATGAAATACATTGTATTTCCTCAAACACCTTTGGATAGACTGGCTGTCAGTCAACAGTAAGTGAAATGTATTATTTAAAACACAGATATTACAAAAAATATAAAACCCTATCGTTATTTTAATACCTACCTACATACGAAATTCAAACACCATGGTAGCTATAATAAAATCCTTCTTCTCTTTTGTCACTCCTAAAAGTCTCTAAAGGTACTAAGTATATAGGACTCTCAGTCAGACCAAACACTGCCTATTTAGATATGACTTTGAATGGTCCACAAAGTTAACCCACGAAGTAGAAATGCATAACCTTCCAACTTCTTTTATTCATGGAGAGGGTTTCATTCTATTGAGAAATATTTGTGTGTTACTGAGTCCTAGTACTACTAGGACCTACCTTTATCTATTTTTGTTTTAGATTCTACAATAAGTATGGATTTCCTGGGATCATTGGGTGTATTGACTGCAGCCACATAAAAATTTTCAAACCACCCGCTGTAGAAGAACATCTCTACTTCTGCCGGAAAAACTATCATTCTATGAACGTGCAAATGGTAAATGGCAATCTATTTCAATTTGTTCTTCAATGCAATGTTATTAATATTATATAATATATTTTTAGATTTGTGATAGTAACTACCGAATCCTAAATGTGAATCCCAAATATGGTGGGTCACATCACGATTCATTTATATGGGAAAACAGCGTGGTGAATGAGTATGTGCAAAATTTACATCAAAATAACGAAATGGTGTGGTTACTAGGTAAGTAGATTTAATTACTCTAGTGTAATTAAATTTATTTGCATGATTGGTAAACAATATTAATTAGCATTTATAATTGCAGGTGACTCCGGATATGCTCAGCGGCCGTGGCTGATGACGCCATTCTCGAATGTAGCTGCCGATTCCCCGGAAGGCTTCTACAACCAAAAGCATATTCGGGCCCGTGTTACAATAGAGAACACATTTGGAAGACTAAAAAACCGCTGGCGTTGTCTGTGCAAGGATAGGGTGTTGCATTATAAGCCAGCAAAGTGTGCACAAATTATCCAAGCTTGTTGCATACTATACAACATAGCTCTTGATTTTGGAGTACCAGAACCTGACGGTGGCTCAGGTAACAGAATATAACTAGATTTTAATAATAAAAAATAAGATTATTTTGTTTTCTCTAACAAACCATCATCAAATTGAATGGTTAAAAGCCAATTAAAACAGTGAATTGACGGTGAATGTATCACACAGCTGCTAACCTACCTAGTGAGTTTGTGTTATTTAAGGTAGGCAACCAAGCAGTCTCAGTTGGATAAGCTAGTAATGTATTGTAGTAAATATGTAAAGTTATAGTTTTAAGTTCCAATATGTATTTTAGATCAATATATTGGAGATTCTGGAGACCAGGAGCCAATGGATCACGGAGCAGAACGGGACTCCGCCCTTATTAGAGGAAGGTTGTTGCGGGAACAACTGGTCAGAAGATTTGTTTCAGAACTTGTATAATTCCCTAACGGTAATAATCAGCTGGTACTTATTGTAACAATTAAGGAATCTGGTACGTGCCAATAAGGTCATTTATTAGGCTCAAGTATGGCCAAAATTGTAAAAACTGGCAAGTCATTGGAGATACCCCCACCTAGTAGTAAGAAGGATCATCAAAAGAAAAACAGACCGTGTTTGTTGCCTGATTCTTCTAGGTCTGGTTGCGTTGGAACAGGAGTAAATGTAAATTTATTTTTTAAGACGATTCAAAATGATCCTTGTGATTTCAATGAATAAAACTTTATAAAAAAAAAAAAAAAAGATAATTTATAAGACAATAGCTAACTTAGTAGTTTTGTTAGTAGGTTTGAAATAAAATATTCATATTATTATTAATTGTCTTTTATTTTTATTTTACAGTTTTATTTAAAGTGCGTATTTACAAAACTTATAACATTAAAGATAATCCAAGAAATAATAATGCTCCAACATTAAGGCAGCACCAACCCCAAGCACAAATCTTAACAAAAAAACGCCTCGCGTCGCTTGAAAAAGCTGTTTATATTGAATATCTAATGGTGTGTCCAGCCTAAGAACAGACCCCTCTATCTCCTCCCATGGATGTCGTAAAAGCCGACTAAGGCATTACCCGGACTTGTTTGTAAGATTCGATGGTATAAGATTTGTCCTGGCTGCTAGCTTATTTAAGGAATGTATTATTACTGGAAGAAAGCGTTAGCAAAGACAGTCGTGGGAAGCAATGGCGGCGATGAGCTCACCACTTGTCACGTCTGTATCTCACGATGGTGCAACCCAGGGTGAAAAGACGCCCATTTGAGTTTCTGCCTAGCCTTTCGGGGAAAAAGGGACAATCATCAACGCGAGCGTGTAGTGTACACTGAACACGCATTTTTGTATGAAAACACGATAAACGCCCCTAGCGTCCATGTATGTAGCGTTTATGTATGTTTGTATGTATGTATCTCGTAAAATATAGATAACTTTACAAAACTCCCTCGGAATTATACTGTAGTATCCGTGCATATTTTTAATTTGAATATTGCACTTGACTTATTGTTAGTCAGTTAAAAATCAAATCTATGACTAGGAATTTTGTGGCCTGCCTGACCACCTTAATTTGGATTATTTAAATAATTGTTTAGCATGGTCAAAGCCCTCTCAGCTATATCTTGCCACCGGTTTGTGGCCTCTAGTTCTCGATGACGCAGAGCGTTGTCGGCCTCCCATCGTTCCCTCTCAAATGCCCGGTGGGCGGCATCCGCTCGCAGAAACATCTGCAACTCCGAGTTAGCCTCGTTTGTGCGCCTTAGATGAGGCGTGCGTCGCTCGTGACCGCGGGCGATGCGTGGCGAACGTCGCTCGTTCCCGCGGGTGATTCGTGGTGAGCGTCGCTCATTCCTGTGGGCGACGCGTGGCGAGCCTTGCCCACGAGCGACGCGTGGCGAGCCATGCCCACGAGCGACGCGTGGCGAGCCTTGCCCACGAGCGACGCGTGGCGAGCTTTGCCCACGAGCGACTCGTGGCGAGCCTTGCCCATGAGCGACGCGTAGCGAGCCTTGTCCATGAGCGACGCGTGGTGAGCCTTGCCCATGAGCGACGCGTGGCGAGCTGACACCTTCAACGACGCGTGGCGAGCTGACACCTTCAACGACGCGTCTCTGCGGTGACACTATGAGACGCCGGCAGGCTGATGAGGGTCCAGCAGCTGCATTGTCAGCTGGAAAAACATTACAAATAAAAGTCGTTGTTCCATCTAACCAGAGAGCTATATTTGCCCGTATGCGGTCCCCAGGTTGGCAGTTAACCCTCTGACCGATATGGCTCACAACATTGCATACAAATTGTACCAATACTATATACCTCCCTCCAAATTTCATAAAGATCGGAATAACGGGTTTTTTTCATCGGAAGTTTCAGACAAACATACTTTCATACAGAGAAACGCCGATTCTTCCAAGTTGCAGAGAACTCACTTCGCTCGTTCAATAATAATAATACTTGCCTGAAATAGGATTCCTAGTGAAATTATAAAATCTTACCATCGGTGGTGTCTTGAGACGCTGCGAGCCATTGAGAGTCATTGATTACTATAACAAATTAAAATTATAATGTAGTTTATTTAAAATAACATCATCATCCAAACAATACATTCTAGGCCAAAAATAATCAACATATTTATTAGCCTAAAACATAAAAAATAATAATAATAATAATAATAATACGTTGCGGCATGCCCACCAATAAGTTGTAGGACCCGCTCCTCTAATGGGGTTAAACACAACCTGATGGCTGGTCCACCCCCAGTCAGATTTTGTGACCGATTAATTTTTGCGGCCTTTCTTTTCGTGTTTAACTTTAGGTCACTCCAGACCTATAAAAACATAAAAAAGCATGCAAAGCATTCATCATGCAAGGAAACCCCCTTCTATATAAGTTATTTTAGCTATGAAAGTTTTAAAATTTGATTGATATGAATAAGAGGGTTAGTTATACAAGCATGCTGCCTTTCCCATACAAACATAATAAAATTATGCAAATACCTTTTTCCACTTATCTATTAGCCTTGGGTCGCCCGTGGGGTCAGCATTGAGTTGCTGGCGGAGCTCCTGCCACCGCTCGGTCGCACGAGCCCGCCCCATGGCCGTAGAGGTGGGTTTGGAGAGGTCACCGTTTCTAAAATACAAGTAAACATGTATTATTCCCGTCACAACAGTAAGGAACCGGCATGCGTCATAAATAGCAATTATAAAATGTACATTATGTCAATGCTCATGGTAAAGAAAATATATCATTTAACTTACAACTTCATGAAATTCACCATCATCTCAAATTGGGTCGGACTCGTCCGCATTTTTAAAAAAAATAACTTCTTTCTTATTTGTTTATTTTACGTTCACTTGAAATCGCAGACACTATCGCACGCAGTCGTTGGTAGGTATTCTTCTTCTTTTATTTTTAATAAAATATGGCATTGTCTTTGACAAAATAACTATCAAAATCCATAGGTTTTCAGTTTTAAATTCAATTCAAAAACATTATAAAACAAACATTGCTACGTTCGTGTAGCAGACGTTCGTGTGCTTACGGGCTTCCAAATGGCACGGTGTTGAAGTAACAGACTCAAGCGTAGACTACACGACACGAGAGACAGGGGTGTATGCTGTAAGCTCACGCCACGCCCGTGTTGATGATTGTCAAACATACAGACTCGAGGCTCTGGGCTTTTTTTCAGAACGTGTCCGATGTAGTCTGAATACGTTCGCCGAGGTCCATTCACGCTCGTCTTATGTACCCGTTTCGGCAATCTATTATCGTTCATACTGTCTAATTGCCCAATCTAAGCATACCTTTCTCAATCCTTGTCACTAAGTCTTCTGCAATGCTCTCTTATCACACTATTCCTCATTCTATCTCTCAAAGTTGCCCCAGACATACTTCCCAAAGCTCTCATCTCCACAGCATTTATTCTACTTTCATGTTTCTTCTGCCATACCCAAGTATGTCGGACAACATCATATAATGTCTTCATGATACGGAAACATGTTAGTTTCTCAAAACAGGATCTATTTACGATACTGCGTCTTAGAGTTATTTGTTATGTAGCTAGTCTATATTATATCTGTTTAAAACTTCCTATATTTTACAACAATGTAATGGCTCCTGATTAAGTAGCCTCGTCCACGCTGTCCTATATCGAGTTACTATATATAGTATAATCTACTGCCCCCTATTGATTGCGAGTGGTGTTGCCAACTGGTTAATTACTTTTGTTGATCTTTTGTTAAGCGAGTCATCTATATCCCACAACGTATGCAATTTTGCGGTATACTTTACGAAAAACCCACACCTCTCGACTTATTAATTTAACATTATTTAAATTATTGTCTAGAGAGTACAAATATTTAAAAAAACAAGTTAAAAAAAAAACAGCATGATTCAGAGAACATTGTCTCTTTGACTTGCTTAATCAGCATCTTCCGTATTATTGCTGATTCTCCTAATTATTTTGTATGTATATTTAAATTGTTCATTTTAGTAGATTTTAACACCTTGGATAACTAACTCAGCTAGTTGACCTCAGGTAAGTAATATAATATGTTTGGTGTTGCTAAAAGCGCCTAGGTACCTAGATTCTATTGATATCTTTCACCTTTTAATATATGTCTAGCGGTCCTATTTAAAAGCACAATTACACTATTAAAATTCACGTAATTCGTTGTGTATGCAGTCAGCGTACGCGGTTTCCTGTTAATGAGTAGACGCGTTTGTTATCAACGGCACTTATCATTTGCGTTAGAAGTTGCAACATTTTAGCGTTGGCCAACATATTATATTTGTTAACCGTTAGTTCCTCAAATGGCCGCGTGGATCAAAGGACTCTAGCAAATTCTCCGACGCTCCTGTATATGTCACTGTAACGTCTACTGTCACTACAATCCACAACCGCAGTTCATGCCTAGGCCAAGCAAATAAGATAGGAAGTAAGTCTACATAACCGAGATAGCTCTCAGAATTAGCAAATGGTAGTGGGCAAGCCATATAGTACCTACGCAGAACTCACAGCTTTTGAGGAGTAAAGGTTCTCAAATAGCGACCACGAACTGGGACTATATCCGTCATTTTAGAAAAGAGACGTCGTCATTTCCTAGTGTTTGTTTGAGTTATTTTTTGTAATATTGGTGGCATTTTAACCAATGTAGCTCGTCTATAGAGCACATGTGTAGTGAAATGAAATGGAAGTGTATTGCGTGACTTTTCAAATTGATGGGAATTGTCGACCAAAGTTTTTGTAAAACGGCCACCGATTTACATAATAAACATGACTTGACGTCTTGCAAGCATTTTAACGTTACAAATTATATTGAAAATACAATAATTATACTTGAAAGTGGCAAATGCACAAGCCGTACGATATCAATTATAAAGAAAACAAAAACACGAACTTTTCGACTCGTTGTAAGAAGAACCTCTCGATTGACCAAAGACATTATAAAGGTCGCAGGAAAATGGTGGCAGGAGGCAACTCAAGACCATTAGTCCTGGCATTCTATGATTCTATGGCCTTTGTCCAGCAGTGGACTTCTATAGGCTGATGAAGATGATGATGATACTTGATATGACTTTACTGGGAATACAAATTATCACCTCGAAAATGATCTTTACCTTCTGATGTAAAACCATGAAAGCCATTCTAGATTTATTTTTACACTTAATTAGTTCGCACAAAAACTTCTAGCGAACCAAATTCAAAAGTAAGACTAAAACAATGGAGTCTGGTTGAGACGGTCATTGCTACTTAAATTTTCTATTGTGTATTTTGAATACATAATTTAGCATAGGTATATTATAGTAATGACTTCCTAGAACGTTTCAACGATACCTTGAAACAGAATAGGTATTTACGTACCTAATGCTTTGAAATATAGATACTGTCATGCATGTCACTAAAATCGATCATTTCATACATTGTCATGTCATGTCATTACGACAGAAAATGTACGTGAAAATTATAGGTACTTCTTTTGCTTCCGTGGCTTTAGTAGCCACAATTTTGCCAAGTGAAAAAGACTGGGAACAATACTACAAGTCAAAAAATGGAGTGTGTATCAGCTCTGACGCGCGACTGGAGTTTACTCCAGTCCAGTTCACTATAAGATACGCAAAAATGTTGCCCAGAGTACTAGTATAGAATTATTTTATCTATGCCCAGAGGGAAAAAATAACCGACTTCACTTTTTACGATTTGACTCGCCATATATTTGCGTACCGCAGGCCTTATAGGGTAAACTCCAAAAATCTGAGCACTTTATTTATAACACTTTTTTATTTATTTTGCTGTTTATCATTTTGACTACAGTTCATCCAAATATGTGTACTTGAAAGATTTCAAATGACAAAAAAGAGTCAAGCTCACTCTTGGCTGATTTTATTTGAATCTTTTTATATTCTCCTCGGACGTACTCTGTGGCGCGGCGGGTGAAGATTCACCTGCGACCAAGGAGGTTGCGGGTTCGATTCCCGCCTCTGAACAAATATTTGTGCGATCTGCAGATATTTTTTCAGAATGTTCTGGGTATTTACTATGTTTAATAAAAAATATCTATCTATGTAGGTAATGTATTGTAAGTGATATCAGTTATCTAGTACCCATTACACAAGCTCTGCTTAGCTTGGGCCTAGATAATGTTGTGTGAACTGTCCAGCATTAATTTTTTAATTAATTAATACTTTTATCACATTATACAATATACGTTACGATGATCTACTTATGAACTTGCATGCGTAATTTTAGCTCGAAATATTAGCACAGTGCAATCACTCGCAACACCTGTGAGAATAAGCTCACGAGTTGGCTTCCCAAGCAATCATTAACACCTTATTAATATAAATGACAACTAAATAATCAAGGTAGGTACATCTTTTATGCCCATTAGCACCAAGCAATACTAACTTTTCATTGAAACTTTTCTATGAAAAGTCAGAAAACGGATGCGTATTTCCGAAAGGTACCACCATAACTCATAACCTAGATAATAGTACATAATGATACCAGAGATAAGTTGGTTTATTTATGTAGCTTGACCAAAACATTGTAGTAGCTGCCTTTAGAGTCAGCTATCAAATCATATACTTAGGCCACTGTTCACCAACACATTATCGGACGTTTAAACGGCTCTTTAGCTTAAACAACTCTTTTTGACAGATGTTTTCATACATTATCTGTCACTTTGACGATTGGTTACGGTAACCACCGATTTATTTGTTCGTTAACTTGGGTCTTAATATGCCATGTTATAGCATAAGCTATTATTGATTTTTGTGTTAAAACTTTGGCTAGCAATCTGTTGTGAAATTAGGCATTAAATGTAAAGCTAATAATGAAAATATTTAAATAGCCACTGAATGGAACTTCCTTGCCTGCTGCCTAGCCTGTTCTAAAATCGGATAGGAATCAATATGCATAACATGCATGCATATTTCTTAATGGTCAGTAGTTTAATTTTTAGATAGTAATTAGTTTCTTAGTACCATTTGTTTGACCCGCGACCCGTGCACCCACTTTCCTAAGAAAAGAAAATAAATAAATAAAATGCTCCTGACATCTGTGCGTAAATATGAAAATAAACATAAATATGGTGTGGTGAAATACTCTACCAATAATTTAAATTAGATTTTCACATGGCAACCAAAGGCATCTAAGTTTTTTATTTTATTATTTACTTTTTAATTACAAGTATCTTGTAGTCTAGCTATAATGACAAGAATGTTCAGCTAACAACATAAAATCTCTAATTTACTGCAGCGCCCTCATCTCCCACGCCTGTTCTCTTTCCGGACAGACCACTCGAAGCTAGGTTTACGAACAAAGGAACGTAACTTAGCCCTTACAATCTGGTATATTACTTCCATTTCAAATGTTTTCTTTATTGAATGTTTGATTTGCCTTGAAACAAGTAGAAGCGTAGAACATTAGTAATCGTAACGCGTTTATATCTTTTGTATGATGATTCCTTCAAGGGCGTGATTATTTTATTTAGCCAACATACGTTGTTTGAACACAAACCCTATAAAAAAATAAGAAGTTGTGGGCATATAAAAAACATAGCTAACGAATTTATTGACGAACTTCACTATTATTAAGTCGGTTAAAAATATGGTATCGTCTGGTTACCACTTATTCTAATTGCTTACTTTTTACTTACTTATATACTTAATACTAATATCGTATTCAGTTGTCTCATACCCAAATTACTCCAAACCTATATCGTACCTCGCACAGGTATCCCTAATCCTTCTGCTGACCCCATCAATGATGCTCTATCAACGACGTCTTATCTCTTTCGACACAGTCCCGGTTCCACTCCCGTATACCCAATGAGGTTATTTAATTCAAAACCCAAGCACGACGGAAAGGCTGCACCAACACATTTGGAGTTAAGCTGCATTATAGTATAATCTGTAAGTGAAACACTTTCCCCAGCGCGAAGGTCGCGGTGGCTGTGCTTTGTATTACCATCACGCGTGCGACCATTCTGTAATGTCTATTGAATTCTGAGTGCTTGAAATATTTCGACTTGCATCGTTGCAGATCTTTCATTAAACTGAGAGATTAACTGTTCTTGGTACCGTCACAATAAATTAACTAAGAAATATTTTACTGTTTATACGGGTGACTACGTATTTTGTAGAGATTTTAGAGGAGTATTAGGTATCTTTTATTTGAACATAGCTACTTTTAGAAACGATACATCTTTATACTGCTGCGATCCAGCAGCGAATCAGTAGCCGTGCAGTGTAGTTTTATTTTGATTCATTGAATTTGTGACGCTTTATATCCCAACTTTTTCGATTTAATAGGGGAACGAGGATAATTATCAAAAAGAGTAAAGCATTACAGATTGCATCGTTGACAGAAGTATAATAGCAATGATATTACGTCATTAGATTGCATTAGATGATCTTTACAGAAAAATCTAAATTGCCCTCTAAACTCTAAACAGAAAGAGATCAGTTTTTTTTTATTTGTGCAATTGACATTTAAGATGTTAAATAATAAAAAAAGAAATAAATAATGCTGGACAGTTCACACAACATTAACATTAACATTAGCAGAGCTTGTGTTATGGGTATACTGGTATATGGTAATAACTGATATACAATATAATAGAATACATAGATAGATATTTTTTATTATACATAGAAAATACCCAGAACACCCTGAACGATCACACAAATATTTGTTCCGAGGCGGGAATCGAACCCGCAACCTCCTGCGTCGCAGGCCAAACTTCGCCCGCCGCGCCACAAAGGTCGTCTAAGGTTAAGATAAACGTTTAATCAATAATTTTGGTAAATGTTGTTATTTAACTTGTTAAGATTATTATTGTGCAACACGCCACGATCAAGTTCTTTGTATCTCTCTGTATTAAATATTTGCGCGCTCATTTTTATTTCATTCGAAACTCAAAAACAATTTACAATAAATAGCTATATGCAAGTACGCAGAATATTCCAGCCTTGTAAATATTGCATTTCCTCGGAATTCAGTACTCCGTTTCACACGGACCATCGATTTACCAAACAAATCGTTCTGACCACACTCGATGGGCGTTCTGACGCGGTTGACCACCAGTTTACTTTACAGTAAAATCTGCAAACTTAATAGAAAATTCATGGGAATTGCGTTTGTGTCAGCCATTCAGGTGAGCTTAACCTTTTTGCTGATTCAAAAACTTGTGCGTACCGCTGGCCGTAAATTTTCTACGATTTGTGGCCCGCTGTAGCTAAGCTAGGATTAAACATTTGACATTTAGGAAAACTAGCCCCAGAAACGGAATAAAGCGCAAGTTGTTGAAACAAATCTTGATTGCCTCCAGCGTGAGTTTTTATTGAGAGCGGATGGGAATAGTAACTTAAAAATAAAGGAATACTTTTAGACAAGATGGTTCAAAATAATAGAGCTAAAAGACAGCACTTAGGTGAACGATACCGTAGTTTTAGCAATGCGATGTTTTCCGGTGCTCCTTTAATTAGTCCATTTGTAATTATTACACAGGCAGACAGAAAGTTTTACGAAGTATTTAAAATGTAGTACTTGAAGAGAATTAACATGACAAAAGGTGACAAGTGAAGACTGAATGAGTAAGAGTGAATGGGAAGAGAGTTCTGATAAATACTGTTAAAATAGAAGCGGAAGATGATTGGTCACCTTGATTGGTGATCTGTTAAGACATGACGACGAGCAAAATGGAGAGGATAAACTAGGTAACAAAAGAAGACTTCAAAGTTAAGATTGAATGAGAAGAAAAAAGGTGGATGGCCATATTTTAAGACATGACAGCTTCATAAATAACTTCATTGAAGGGAAGTTACAAGGGAAGTGAGGAAGAGAAAGATCACGAATAAGTTACATGTGTTAGATACATGTCGTACAAGGAGGTGAAAGAGGTCGCTTCGGAAACGTGTTAAACGAGGAATTGGCATCTGTTTAAAATGTTATATAATTTGCATAAAGTTATAACTGGTTGAGAACGGCTGGTCTAGTGGCAGTAGGTAAGAATTACGATGCATTGTATCATTCCGTGACAAAGAATATCAGCCATAGGAAGCGCAAGCGGCGATGTATGCGACGGAGCGGATATGTGAGTTAGGACGATAAAACACTGTGACGTATATTTACGCGCTATCACAGAATAATCGGTGCACATACATTTAAATAAATATACATAGCCGACGAATTAATAACCTCCTTTTTAGAAGTGGTTTAGAAATGAGAATAACCTTCAGGTGTCTCTAGTCGTGCCGACCTCTGTGGCGCGGTGTGCGCAGCCAGGTGAGATGCCGGAAGTTGCGGGTTCGGGAAAATGTTTGTCATCATCATTGTCTTACCCTTTTCCGAATTTATTTGGGGTCGGCGCAGTACGTCTTTGAACTCTCCCATGTCAGCCGTCACCTCATCATTCACTCCCTTCTCATTAATATCATCTCTCACGCAATCAATCCATCTTTTCTTAGGTCTTCCTCTTCCTTTCCATCCACCAACATTAATATTCATAACTTTCTTAGTTACATGCGTTTTACTCCTCCTCATAACATGCCCATACCAAGCTAAACGATTTCCTTTCAACTTTTCTGTCACTTGTCTGGAAAATGTTTGTCGGTTTGAGAACTATATGGCCTGCCCATTGCCACTTCTAATTCTGAGAGCTATGTCGGTGATCTTGGTTCTTTTACAGATCTCGTTTCGGACGACATTTTCAAAGGTCACGATAAAGAGAGTTCGTCGTGGTATTCTATGGGGGAGACGTATGTCCAGCATTGGACTTCTACAGGCGGATGACGATGATGGTACCTATTAGTTAGCGTTCGTCCAATTATGTACGACAGTTGGCTGATGATACAGTTGATAATCAAAAACATAATCTAATACAAAACCGTTAATGTAACAGGTTCACAAAATGTGATTTACATTTGGAGAGACACGAAAACAACTAATCGTTCAATCAAGCAGCGAGACGGTTTCAATTTCCCCGGAGTGATCCGCAAACGTCAATTTAAAAAACCGGTCAATTGCGTGTAAGTCTCACGTGCAGAAGGTTCAGTACAAGTATGCTACCATAATAATATGTATTAATTAATTATTACCATAGTACTCTCACTTTTAAGTAATTCTCATAGGTTTATTTTTATTTTAGGCTCTAGAAATCCCATGCTTGACTTTCGTATATGTTATTTGATATCTTTTATCTACACTTATATCGTAAAATCCTGGTTAAGAAAATTAGTGTTTTTATGACATATTTTATAGTATTCCTTCGTTTATAATAACAAAAATAAATACCTTAATATAGCATTATTTTGCTAGAAAAATGACGCATGAAAAAAAACTTATGACACAGATAAAATAATACTATACTAGTACTTAGTTTTTTTTTTATTTCTTTTTTTGCCCCCCTAAATTCAAATTCGTTTATTTACGCTATATGTCCGTGATTAGGTCACCTGAACTCTGTATATGTACCAATATTTTTTTTATTTTTCTTCCTGTATATTCGGAGAAAATGAGCTGTAATAATGGATCCGTTGTTACCACCGAACCCTAATATAACAATCTCTTAAAACACTCGATAACCAGTTACAGTGGTCTTGCGGTCAACTATCAACTATAAGCAGAGTAGATAATAGTTACTACGTAACTATAACACAGTAGCACTCCGGTGAGCCACAATTGAAGTCAAGGCCAACGTCTAAATATTGACACTCCTTAATGGTTGTGAGTTGTGACGATTGTCGCCTTATAAAACATAGGAGGTAAATCTTGACATTTAATTTGAAGCAAGGTCTCTGCCAATACTGAATCTCTTCAACTAGACTTCAAAGCAAGCTAGAGGTCAAATAACCGACATCAAAGCTTTAAAAAAAACACAAATCGCTTCAAGCGTGCCTATAAAATTTGAAGGGTTCCCCCGATTTCTCCAGGATCCCATCATCTGATCCTGACCTGATGACCATGGGACCACATTGGATGTATAGTACACTTTCAAACAAAAAAATCATTTTCCAAATACGTCTTCGAGTAATCCAGGAACATACATGAAGAAAAAATAAAAAAACGACATCCTACTTTTTTAAAGTCTGTTAAAAAAAATAGCATAAATTTACGTATATGATGTGTATACCGAATTACTGAACACATGCGTGCACATAGACACACGTCTATTTTTAGGCAGATTATCTATGGCCCTCTTTTCATCGTGGTCGCACAATCGTAGCAGTGTAGAGTACCTAATGGTGAGCTCTAGCCGCCATTGCTTTCCTAGAACCAACTATGCTAATTACTAAATTACTATTTATAAAAGATATACCATTCTTTTAATATGCTATTACAATTCAATTATAATTTAAAAATGGTATTCTGCTAAATTTATGATTGTATCATAAATTATAGTTTATTCTTTTTTAAGTGTAAACCACACTTTATGGATAACATTAAATTTAAATGTAACCCAAAAATTCCGTTCCAGCGGGACTCGAACCCGCAACCTTGCCTGTGATCGGCAATGCCTTTACCAGTTCGGCCATAGAACACTATGACGCCGAAGACGAAATTTGTGGGCACTATCAACTCGGCTATAGCGCCGATGAGAGCCATCTACAGGTGGGGGGGTTGTTTTTTGTCGGGTTACATTTAAATTTAATGTATCATAAATTGTATGTAGATTTTACGATTGTTTAAAATGATCACAATTATAATGCAATTGCAAAACCATTGAAGTTAGTAGAATACCAAAAGTGTCAAAAGTGACAATTATGATACTATTAACTAACAATTTAAATACTATTGGTTTAGTAGAATTGGGGAATAAATAAATAGTTCAGTAATAAATAAGCTAAATGGCTTATTTAATATCCTAAATAAGCTAGCAGCCAGGACAAATCTTATACTCACAAAATATAAGTCAATGTATACTCGTACATAATTATGTATCTCAGTTCATTGTGAGTTTTTATGGGTTTGCTACCAGAACTCATCATAAAGTACCTACTTCAATCGTGAAGCTCTATCTACCCTGTTCGGACTTACCTATTCATCTTTTTATTGTATAATTCAAGTTGTTACAAGGCCATAAGTCCGTGGAAAACAAACAAGTCACGATTATTGGTTTGTAAGTCCTCCGCTAGATACAGCGGATGTTCCGCAGTGGATTGTCCGCTCCGCCTGAAAAGCCGATGACTTAGCAACGAATAAAGTGGTGTCTTTGTGTATTTGCAGTGTTATAATAACCATTTTTATGAGAGATGGTAAGACCTATGAGATGTGTAGCCTGGTGAAAAAAAAAAACCTGTTTTTTGGGTAATTTTCAAGACTTTTAGTAGTAGTACAGTTTTTTTGTGAAAGAGTTCGTCCGGGGATGTTCTACCACCATACCTATTTCTGCCGCAAAGCAGTAGTGCTCGCATTGCTGTGTTCCGGATTGAAGGGTATGGTTGCCGGTGAAATTACAGGCACATGAGACTTTTCATCTCTATGTCTCAGGGTGGCGGGCGCAGTGCAGCCACATAAGGTTCGTCCTAGGTGGACGTGACCTATGTGATAATGCACTGTTCATATTAGGCAGAGGGTACCACTTAACATCAGGTGGGCCATCTGCTTGATCCGTCATTCAAAGTTGTATATTTTTTTTTTCACAAAGACATATAAATTAGAGTTAATGACATTTTGGATAAAATATTGAAGAGGTCTTGTAGAAATCAATATTCGGTAGCAAGTTGGGACGATCCCAATAATATTTAAAACAACAAAGTTGGAATGTTTGGATGTACTGATTATTGGTTACTCAATCACGGCGAAACGGCGAAACTGATTTTGGTGAGATTTGGTATACAGATAGATTATGACTTGTATTAAGCTATTGGTTTCTTTTTATCCCGGTAAAACACGAGCTGAGTTGCGAGCGGACATTAGTAACGAACGGACGTTAATAATATTTATTTTGAAGGTTCCATCCCGTACCTTCTCAGACGAGTTTCATTTGAACGAGCTGGGAGTTATCTCGTACTACCTCAGGCGAGTTTTATTTGGACGAGCTGGGAGTTGCGAAACTTTGTCAACTATTTCTAGATATTTTTATGAATATTTTGTGAACATCGAAGCAAAACGCGCAGGTCCCGTCATGTTACAAAATGATCCTTGTGATTAACATTGTCAATTGTCACTGGTCACCGTTTTATGGTACATGCATGCTGACCACTACACACGTATCTTGCAATAGCAATGCGATAGTAAGAATTGCGCGATTATCGCATCCAAATTGCAAATTCATCGTATTACGTATCGCTGATACCTACGTAATACGAATTTGCAATTTGGATGCATTAATCGCGCAATTCTTGCTATCGCATTGCTATTGCAAGATACGTGATGAGCTAGCCGCTGTAGTTCGTCCGTTAGGTGTTCATAGAAAACGAGGGTAATTTTCTAAAAGTAGCATTGATCGAGTTAAGCCTGCCCTTGAAGTGTCACCGTAAGTCAGGAGTCACGACGACTGACCAATAATATAACTTGAAGGTTGTATAAAAAAGCCTTAATTAAAGAAACAAAAACTATACAAATAAAAAATATTTCGGCATTTAAAAGAGCATGGCTACAAAGTACGGTATTTACCAGTAAAACGGTTGGTGAACTCTGTTTTGAAGGTTTTTAAAGTATACGAAACTATATGAGTAATTTATTTTTCTTTTAATTGCCATGCTGATCCGGTTTTGTCCATAATTGTGGGTTGGATCTTTTTACTAGATTGCGGTCGAAAAATAAGGGTTATGTGGTTGACCTAATTTGAAACCTTGATAGAAATAATTATGTACCTACCCATAAGTTTACCATACTTTAGTAAATAAAGATATTTGATTTAATTTGACCTTTGTATGTATGTATATATGTATGTCTGACCCTATGTTTCCTCGTAACTACTAAACGGCTGAACTAATTTTGATGAATGATATGTTAGATTCTTCTAGAACGCGTCACTGGGTATACAGGTCACATGTGCATATATACATATGCAAATGTTTTTTTTTCTTAACAAATGGTCTCACAGGTGTTTTCATACGTTTCAGTAAAGATTTTAAGTATTTTTTAACTTTTATCTTGTTACAAAAGAGTCAGCGACCCTTTAATTAAATGGCTAGAATACCTAAACCACCGACTATTCTCAAAGAACTATCATGAAAAGTAATCGTGGGAATCTGCGTCTAATTACCTATGAGGTTTGCTTGCTTTGGGAAGCGTAGAACTAACCCCTCACACCCCCTTGTACCCCTTAATGTCTACCGAAATTCCAAACAATAATCACTTACCAAATTATATTTCACCAGCTGCGCCCCGCGGTGTTACCCGCATAGGTCTCGACCCCGCGGGAATTATGGGATAAAAAATAGGCTTTGTGTTATTCCAGGAGTCCAGCTATCTCCGTTCCAATTTTCATCCAAATCCAAGCCGTTTCAGTGTGAAGAAGTAACAAAAACACTGACACACAACCTATCGCATTTGAAAGTGTGATTTTAAAAACTCGTTATATGAGTATCGCTGTGACTTAGTCCCTCTATCAAGTCGAATAGGTAGCTGTTGAACTGTAATTCAGTATGTCTATGAATCTCTTTGCTTTCCTCTCTTCTGACCAATAGTGTAGTAGATCTAACTAACTATAATGTCTACTTCGCCCTATGACCATAATCATAATGCGACGTAGTCCCTGACTATTAGTCCCCGTTATGTCTGAGGGTGGCAGGCGCAGTGCAATACCACATAGGGCGCGTCACATGTGGTAATGCATATTTATAGGCAGAGTGATCCAAATGCTTGAACCGTTATTCACAAAAATAAGAAAACTATTTGGGTCTGACAATTTTTTTTTTGTACGCATTTTGTTGTATTTACTTGCATAAGTTGCATACATGCATATATTTATAGACACACGCCTTTTTCCTCGGGTAGGCAGAGCGTCAAATGGGCCTCTCTTTTCACGGTGGGTTGCACCATCATCTAGCTCTATCCTATAATCATTAATAAGAGGCAAGCTTTATTGATCTGAATAAAAATGTCTAATTGAAGCCTATCTATCGGAGGCGTCCTACAGGCGCCTTCTCGACGGGATTAAATTAATCGCCATCTTCATCGCCTTTTAAGGAGTAAACGAGTTCTGGCGACCCCAATGCAAGCTTGCACGCTACTCTGCAAAGCTTATGACGGTAACAGCATAATCAACCATTGGAACCTCGAGGGTACTAGCTGAAAATCAGTGTTTGCTCTTTGAGCAATATCATTCGCTGAATTATGACCCTTTTGTGATGCTGCAACACATACGACTATATGATATACATATATATATATATATATATATATATATATATATATATATATTGTGATATATATTCACATGAGACTTTTCATCTTTATGTCTCAGGGTGGCGGGCGCAGGGCAATGTAACATAGGGTGCGTCCTAGGTGGACGTGACCTATGAGGTAATGCACTGTTCATAGGCAGAGGTTACCGCTTAACACCAAGTGGGCCACATGCTTGTTCTGTCATTCAGTAGTATTAAAAAAAACGTACTTTTAGTTTTAGTTTTTATGGTAGTGCAAGGTGGTCGCCACGTCTTGGCATCCAAGGCCTTAATTAATTTGACCGTGCATAATTCGCGCCACAAAAAAAAGAAGACTTTGACTCTAGCACTACTCAACAGAGAGACAATCTGGATTTCCACATACAGTCAGCAAGTATTCATGTTTTCAAACTTAAACGTTTTTCTTTAAACTCTACTTCACAGACCATATATCAAAATAGACACCGCAAACACGTAAATTTAGGCGTAATTAGGCATTTTTTTATTAACATCCGACATGCTATCGTTATGACGTCCGAGAGCAAACTGATTTGAGGTTTGCTAATAGGTGCATTGCACCTACTTCGGGCAGGGAAAGTGTCGCACAAAGAAGGTGCACTTGCGTTATTTACTGTAATATAAGTCTGTGCTCTACATTATGTATGTTTTTTCTGCAAATTAAATTACTTTACCAACAATTTCCTTCTCAAGTAGATAAAGATAAAGATAAGATAAAGATAATGTAAATGTAAGATAAAGATAAGATAGCAATAAGATAAAGATAATGATAATTTATTTGATTAAACATATGTACAAATTGATGGTAAAATAGGTGTAAGACACAATATGTTTGGCCGCTGCCGGCGTGCAAATGGAGAAGATGGCATGCTTATTTAGTTATCATATTTATATTAAACATAGAAAATTTAAAAACAGAACTAATTAATTACCAAATAATATCATTCAAATTCATTAATAAATACAATTATTATGAGTCAATGTTACATTAAAATTAAAGTTAAAATTTGACGAATTACCAAATATACATTAAAAAAATTACATTAATTAGGTACATTTAATTAAAATTGAAATTTGTCATTCAGGAATTCGTCAATATTATAATAGCATTACTAAGTTAATAACTTTTTAAATTTTAACTTAAATAAGTCAAAATTTAAGAAATTATTAAGTTAAGCTTTTACTTAAGTTACTTAACTTTAAATAAGGTACTTAACAACTGATGGCTTCAATAACTGATGGTTTAGTCATACATTACACACTCGTTCCCTATAAATTGTCTCGTTTTAGCAACCTACGCTCACGATAACAAACACTTATAAAACATCTGAATAAAACAAACAGCACGTTGCGTGGACTGGACTAGCTGTTCCCGCCTGTGTGTAAACATACATTTATCCCACAGCATAGATACAAATCTCGGCAACTAGAGGCGTGGAACTGTTACTTCTAATCAGCATGGCCTTGCTAATTCTAAATAAAATCAGGGTTATGTAAAACCAACAGCATCTACGACTTTAAATGTGCAAATTTGTGTTTGCATTAACCTCTATCTGGCCTCGACATAGGCATTCATTAATTAAAATACTTTACCGTACCTACCTACCACTTAGAAACTTGTTAATGATTATTATAATAAAAAATATATATCTATTTAATGTATTGTATTAAGTATATCAGTTATCTAGTACCCATAACACAAGCTCTGCTTAGCTTGGGGCTAGATAATGTTGCGTGGAATGTACAGCATGATTTATTATTTATTTATTATTTAAATCAGCACACGGTTCCGATCACTAATTTTATAAAAGCTTATGTTGACAAATATATTTTTCACAAATATGACATGCGTTTCTTTGTAATATTGTAATAATAATATGTTTTTTACCGTGTACGACTAGGTCAAGATAGGTATTATAAAATACATAGGTAAATATAATAGCCGCGACATGAGAAATTAGCAAATTATCCTTACAGCAATTTGCAATAATACGGTTCGTTTTCAGATATAATTATGTAAGTCTGGCTCCGGTATCAACATAAGAGAGTAAAATAAAATATGCAACGTATTGCCCGTAAGTCTAAGGCACCACCGGAAATTTTATTGCAAATTGAAAACAAGAGGAAGTATTATTAACGATACAAGTATGTCCATTCTCGACGCTTACATAATTATGAAAATCCTTCAAGCATTTATATAACTCAAGGAACATAAAACGGCAACAACCGAGCTTTACAACCAATTATCTGTACTTATGCACAGTATAATTATCAACGCAATCAAAAGGATCCCGTTTACTGTAAAATGAAATGAATTAGTCTTGGAGTCTCTAATAATGCGTATTCCGAAGAGATGAGTTTCCTGTCTGAATCTCGTAATGGAATTGAATTATTTCTAATCTCCTATTTTACTTCATAACGGTTCTTAACTGGCGTTCTTGCGTGCTCGTAAAAGTTTCACATGCATTCAATAAAGTTGTACTCAAGTTGTTCTTTGGTTTGTTGCAGAAGCAGATTGATATCGAGGCGACGGCGCGGCGCCCGGCTCCACGCCACTGCTGATGACAGAATAAATTGTGATGCTGGCACCAACAGGACCTTACAGGAAACTGCGTCCTAGAGGACGACGAAGGACGTTATAGTTTAAAGTTTAGTTCTATAGTGAGAGTGCCTTCTACAACGATGTTGGGTAATCGTCGTAACGTCATATTTAGGGTGAGCATCGTCATCAACATCACCGTGTTCCTATACGCGGCGATGCATCTCTCTGGAACCACCACATCTAATGGCGAGTGGATCCCTATCACCGCAGACGGATCCGAGAAAAATGCTGATATCTCATATACCATCAGAGAGGACATCAGAAACGAGACGCAAACGAGACCGGCGGACTCTAGTGTTAGAATATTCGAGGACACGACGTCTCTGAAGCCGGTGCCTTCGACAGTGCCCACCACAAAAAAGGCGGCTTCAAGCACGGCGTTTGCGGATTTAGATAAAAAGAATAGTCCTGTGCCATTAGAGTTAGATTTAATGAATGATACTCTTGACATCGTGGATGAGAACGCGTTATCGGATGCGACACTTGCGAGACTGCGGACGATGCTCGCGTGTAATGAAAAGGATTTTTTGCCTCAAACGCTGCAGCGCGGGGAGTACTGGGTGCTTAAGAACTACGTGCGAGCTGACCACGGCATAATATTGTGCCACGAGACCGTCACCTACACCACGCACGCTGGCTTCGAGTTCCTCGACAATGTGCTGCCTCTTGTTGAAAGGTAAGTGAAACGAAGCGTGACGACTTGTCTAGCAAGAGTTTTGCAACATTGCAGACGTCCATAATTAGATGTGTCGTCATTAGTGACACACCTCTCACGATTTATTTGGCAACTGGTGTTGTCTGAGATAAAAAATATTGTGCAAGCTTTGATATGAGCTTTCATTCGATTGTTCTTCGTGCACACACATTATGCGGATATTTTCACCATGCGGGTTTCCCTACCGATGGTCACAATCAATAGGTGTTTTAAGATACACAGTACAGGCAGAGTGACCAAGGAACAAACAATAACACAGAAAGTTTTAGTAAAAATGATGCTCAGTCATTTTTTAACCTATGCCTTCTACAAACAAGGCAATTTGCAACGACGACGTTTTGACTGACTACCTAGACATTTTACAAATTAGTTTAGTTATTTTGTAAGCAAGTCGTTTTATCTACAAGACTATTCAATTCAGATATTTTACTCACACTAGTTCTACAAGCCAGCCAATATGAACTCAACTTTTTTTTTGATGTACAACTTTTTAACCAACTTCAAAATAGGAGGAGGTTCTCAAGTCGTCGGAATCTTTTTTTTAATGTGTACATTCCCTGATTACTCGAAGACGCCTTGACCGATACGGAAAATGATTTTTTTGTTTGAAAGGGTATACTTTCCTGGTGGTCCCATGGTCATCAGGACAGGATCTGATGATAGGATCCTACAGAAATCGAGGGAACTTTTCAAATTTTATGCGCTTTTTTTATAGTTGTTGGATTAGAAGTCGGTTGTTTTTCTTTTAAATAAAATTACTTGTTTACTTTTATCATTAGTCAAGATTTATTTACCATCTGAAAATCTCCTTGGAGTTTACTGTAGTAGTCTTGTTACACCCTGTATAAAAATGGCATTGAGACGAGTACAAAGATCCACTAAAACTCATGATGGCAAAACCGATGTAGAGCATAACTAACCGTCATTCTCAGCAAAATTAAATCTTAATGGAGCTTGAAGCGTAAAATAGATTTTGATACAAATAATAAAAAAATGTGTTAGCTACAAAAACAGAATTTTAAACGGCACTCAAACGGGTCTGTGTACGTATTTGATGCGAGATACAATCAGGTGTGACGAACATTTACAACTTCACGGACATTTCCTTTTACTTGAGGTTTATTGCGTACAAACCATAAGGAGATGTCATCGCAGAGACAATAAACTTACAAAATACCAGTATTTTGGAAATTATTGTATTATTTGGCGCATTTGCGTTGCTATTGCAGAATGCGAATAAGTAGCATGCTGCAGCATTTTCTGTAAGTAAGTAGGTAGTTAGAGACGGTCTAACTTAAAACTGAACTTCATGTTTATAAGGCTATTTTGATAATGCGTTGTTAATTTAGCTTGACGTCAATTCTCCTGGCAGGTGATTTAATAAGTGGCATGTGGTGGTTCACCTACCAGGTGCCAAAAATAGCCTTTTAAACATGAAGTTCAGTTAGAGTTGGACTGTTTATACCTACTTTTAATAGCATTTGATTTGCGGTAGCTATTGTGTACCTACAACGTGCCTTTAGTCAAATAGCCGCAGCATGCTGCATTTGCAAGCAAGATCTTAAACAATTACTAGGTACTGCATTGGGCAGTCATTTATAAAGAAAAGATCTTTGTGATTAATGAAGAAAATGGGTTGTTTTATTAGTATTGATTAGGTACTGATAGAAGTTCAGCTGTCACAAGGGTCATAGCTTGCCGGCCATCATCATTAACAAGCTTTAGGCGTTAATGCAATGGGGATTCGACATAATCACCAAGCTTGGCAGGTGGATTGGTGATCGCGTATTGGTGTTGAGTACTCAGGTGGATGCTGCTTCCCATACCATGGTGTTTTTTTTAACTACTTGAAAGACGGAACAAGCAGATGGCCCACCTAATATTAAGTGTTAACCTACCTCATAGGTCACGTCTACCTAGGACGCACCCTATGTGGTATTGCACTTCGTTTTGTTTCGTATGAGGTAGTGCTGGCCTCTGGTGTCGGAGTTTGTCAAGCCGCCCGAGGGCCTCTGCCATGGCTTATCGACTGGCATTGCACTGCACCCCTTAGATATAAAGATGAAATGTCTCATGTGCCTGTAATTTCAGCGGCACCCATAACCCTTCAAACCGGAACACAGCAATTTGAGCACTAGTGTTTTGCGTCAGGATGGAGGTAGTACTTCCCCGGACGAACTCTTTCACAAAAAAGCTCTACTACTACTAAAGTCATAGTCTCTTAGTCGGATTTTATGACATCCGCGGGAGGAAATGGGAGATCTATTCTTAGGCCGGACACGCCACAGTCGGTACCTAAGTGTAAATAAAGCTACAAGTTTTCTTACAAGGATATCAGTAAATTATGCTAACGCATTTAGTTCTACCAAGTGTATAGTTCCCATTAGCAGGTAAAGCACGAGTGTGAACACGTATTCTTAAAGAAATCGAAAGTGTTTAACGTAGTCGGTAATATTTGCTAATGTAATTCCACTGTTCAAATCACATTCGCTGCGGTTCCACGTGAATGGATGTTGGTTATGACAGCTTACTCCATCATCTTTTGTGTCAGATGTTGGGGGACACGACTCCAACAAAAAATAGCACTATAAAGCTTAATATTTCGCAAACGGATCCCTGAATCGATTAATGGTATTCGCACACCCGTAATATTTTTAACGACCTATCCAGCCACACCCCACACCATGGGATAGACGAAAAAAACACACCCTAAAAAAACACCATTTATTTTACCACTTTCTTGACGTGATTAACATCCCTGTGATTAGTATACCTATGCCAAATTTCAGGTTTCTAGTACTAAGAGTATCTGAGCTTAGCCACGGACAGACATACAGACGGACATAACGAAACTATAAAGATTCCTCGGGCTGTCAGCATTCCGGATGCGGTCCTATTGCAGGCCATCGGCGGCAATCCAGTTGCAGTCCAATTGCGTTTTACTAGACGATAGACGTCACACAAAACCGCAGGCTTTGGTGACACATTTCCATTATTTCCCATGTAACACGACACACCTCCGCGCGATTTTGATGTAGTGAATCCTATAATTTGTACAGTTTTACCCAAAAAATATAAGTCGCCCCGTTAACCTGCGCCCTAGACCAATTTCTATAGCGCGGGAACTTTCTTTCTAGCAATAGCAATCGCGCGCTAAAATCTTGCGCTGTTATTGGTTAATCGATTTCACGGCCGCTCGTTCATCAGTCAACTCTTAGATGTGAGCGGGACAGAGCTATACTATACGTTCGGCTACTGTCGGATATCAGTCTGCGCTTTTCTGCGCAAACGAAAACAGTCGATCGGACTTATATTTTGGGTAAAACTGTACGTGGGTGTACCTTCAGTCTACGAGTACTTACTGGTACGTCGGTTACTCAACAGTACTCCAATTTGTAAGTGCATTACATTACATCTGATAAAGAGAGCTGGTTCAAGTTGCAAAATTGATGACAATGTGCAATTTAAAATCGCTTACCTCTTAATGTCGATCGGCTATTTTGGGTTATAATCTGATTTGAAAATAATGATGGCCTCTCGTTGCAACCCAATTTCAATCGGCAACATAGAACTGAAGACTGATATTTGGACCCGGAATTTATACAATCTTTATAAATTATTGAAATGCGGCTATATACAATTCTTAAACTTTAAAATAAATAATAAATAATGCTGGACAGTTTACACAACATTATCTAGCCCCAAGCTAAGCAGTAGTAGTTAGCAGGTACTAGATATCTGATATACTTAATACAATACATTACATAGATAGATATTTTTTTATTAAGAAAAAACACAGAACACCCTAACCAAATATCTGCAGATCGTACAAATATTTGTTCTGAGGCGGGAATCTAACCCGCAACCTCATGCGTCGCAGGCGAACCTTCGGCCGCCGCGCCACAGAGGTCGTCAAAATGCGTCGTATGTAGAGATTAGCAATCAGGATCTTAGATTAGTAAAAGGAGCACTCAGTAATCCCAAATTTAACAGCACCGGCCGCACTCCTGATAAGAAAGAAAGTGGGATTTAAATAGTCAACTTATCTATTTTTTAATCACCATAACTGATACCTCTCTGTTCTTGATAAAATTCGTCTAAAAGGAGCTGTAAGCATGTCCTGTAGGTACTACACACGAAGACGCGGGTTGCAGCTAGTCTTCAATACAAATAAGAGCTATAGGAACTAAAAGGAATGCCAGAGTTACAATGTATCAGCAGAGCACAGAAAGTGGAGTAATGTATCTCATGAACACATCTAGTGCGGCATCTCGGCCATGAGAGCACCTAACGTTAAATAATCGCTCGGATATTCCTTTATAATGACTATATTAACTGGGCGCGGTCAGATCGACCTGTTTTTATTCTAGACCTGTTTTTTCTCTAAACGTAGTTAATGATTGAAATATTTATTTAGATTATGAGGACGTCAGCAACGGTTGTTTCTACATGTTTAATTTCAGGTTAAATCGTCTCAAGATCTTTCCTTAAAAGTTTGTTAAATTGATATTTAGTCTCCATTAACAAAATTATACCATGAAAGAACGTCCCAGACAGAAGCAGACAGTAAGTGGAATCTGCACAGGCGTAAAGTTAGGTATCATGTTATCTGTGGTAACGTACAACAGATGGTACGATCCATTTAGGTAGGATCCATGCCCTAATTATCCCATTTCTTGAAATATTTTCTTAAAATTTAATTGGGACTTCCCTCGAGATATATTCGTAAAAAATGGTTAAAATCTTCGCCCAAAGCTTTGGTCGAAGGTTAAAATATGTTCACAATCGCCGAAGATATCGCGTAACATATCACACAAAAAATACAGTTTTCTTTAAATTTTCTTGAAACTAACATGCATCAACGCAAAACTAACCATTAACCAATGAATATTAAGATGCAAATTAAAACATAAATTACAATATTGTAAATTGGTTTAAGTTAAAAGTAAAGTGAGTTAAAGTTTTTAGTAAAGTAAGTAAAGTAGTTTAACACAAATCAAATAACTATTAAAATTATAATTTTCATGCAGTATTTTAATAAATTAACCGTTAAGTTGTAGGTATCTATCATTTGAATTTTTAGCATGGCAGAATTGGAAAATGTGGCCACCATTTTGAACTTTTGTTACTAGGCGATTGCTTTCAAAATCGATATCTGAGGGTTTATGTTGCCAGATAACACGAATATGTTGACAGACATAAATATTTTTTCATCCCGCCATCTCGGAAAGAGTATTTTTGCTCTTCGATATCTGAGTGTAAAGCCGTTTTTATCCGCTAGAGGATTAAGTAAAATTGAAATTAGAACATCGTGTGCACTAAGTTTGTGAGTTCAAAACATAATTAAACCTATTTACTTCTACCTCCATGGTGCCGAATTTATCATACAACCTCTTTAAATTTGTTAAAAACTCAGACTCGGAACCTTCTTGGTGTATTACTTTTTTTTTCATTTAGTAATTTCCTCGCTGATTTGGGATGAAAAGTTACGTGTTGCACTCGAGTGCAAAGATTTTTCACCTCGTGCTCTTTTGATTACCTCGCTAACGCTCAGGATTCTAATTTTTAGAATCCTTCGCTTGCTCGGTCATCAAAATTGAGCACGCGTTTAAAAAGCAACTTTGCACTCTTATACATATATAACTAATAACTATTGTATTTGAAATTGATATTTTGCATTACTATATAAAAATATTGTACTAAAATACAATTAATGTTGTGGTTTACAGTAGTCGAGCGATAGTTATTTTTTTAACTTTTAACTTTTTATATTAATTTTGGTGGTTTTGCTGTGTAGCCTCTATTTCTTCTACCTCGATAAGAGTTCCTTAAAAATTATCTACGATCAACCATTTGAGTGTGTATATTGTGGGTTCCATTATTATCCTCCTTGCGTCGGTAACCTCACTGCTGAGGGTCGTGACCTTTATGTAGGACCTTGGTTTTGATCATGTGTCTCCAATGGGTTCTATCCTCCGCGGAGCGGATACGAGTAGCGTCGCTCACGCTGGAATCGTATCCATGATTATAGGAAGCACATTTAGAACAGATAGAAGACGGAACACGCTTTAGATCGTAGCTGTGTGAAATATATGAAGTTGTCGGAATGACTTCATTCAGCAATGATACGGGTTTCCAATTCGAGCAACAATGTGACATGAGAGCGGATGCGCAATATGGATATCAATGTACCTAAACTGATTATTAGCAGGCAGTTCTAAAACGATGGACAATATGAAAAAAAAAGAAAAAAAAATTACAGGCACATGAGACTTTCATCTTTATGTCTCAGGGTGGCGGGCGCAGTGCAATGCCACATAGGGCACATCCTAGGTGGACGTGACGTATGTGGTAATGCACTTTTCATAGGCAGAGGTTACCGCTTAACATCATGTGGGCCATCTGCTTGATCCGTCATTCAAGTAGTATATAAAAAAAAAATTGGATTGTAACACTTTGGTTTTAAAGTTGATAATCGCCTAGTTTTTCTGATCTAGCCAAGAACAGTCGTAATGCCCCAGTTTTGGTATTGCACGGATTTACGGATGACTACGCGGGACGAGTATGAACCACTTTCATAAATGCTGTTGTCAACGAAACTAGATATTGCTCGGTGTCCAAGAATGTCCGGGAAAAATGTAGAAGTGAAACTCCTTTGAAATAATCAATGGGACACAATGAATCAAAGTCATCATCATCATCAGCCTGTAGAAGTCCACTAATGGACATAGCCATCTCACATAGAATGCCACGACGACTAATGTTTAGTCACTTCCACCCACTGATTTCCGAAGACCTTTCATATGTCCATCGGTAGGGGCCTTTCTTTAGATAAGA
The DNA here is from genome assembly GCA_932527175.1 of Operophtera brumata. Classification (NCBI taxonomy): domain Eukaryota; kingdom Metazoa; phylum Arthropoda; class Insecta; order Lepidoptera; family Geometridae; genus Operophtera; species Operophtera brumata. Next base: position 11,372,265 of record OW052238.1, on the reverse strand, counting down.
GATGGTTAACAGGTACAGATATTCTATTTAAGGTGAGGTATAATGCAAAAATACCAATCTGGAAGAATTAGTGTCAACTAAAAAAGAAATCCAAATTGGTTCATAAATGACGGAGATACGAAGTAAAGAACAAAAAAAAACACGAGAAGTGAACCTCCTCCTTTTTTTAAATTGGTTAAAAAATAACGCACTCTATGGATCTGAATAGGTAACCCTATTACGCTTACGTCATCTTATCTATCTTCAAAGAGCTTAATGGGCGTTGAAATGCAAATTTATTTTTTACTACGTCGCTTTATCTTGTTAATGTTTATGATGCGTCCATGAAAGGATTTAATAGAGCGGAAACATCCTGTCAGTTTTAAGTTCTTAGCAAACAGCCGACAAGTGGTAGGTTAAAATTAAGCAAAGACGATGGAATATTTGGACTAATAGGACATATAAAAAAATTATACAAACGTTGTCTATGTATAAAAACGATAAAGCCGCGTGGCCTGATGTCGCTCTACCCCTCGACAACCACCACGGCAATTTGCAATATCTGTCCCAACATATTATCAGTTTGTTTTTTATGATTAGATGATATCAAGCGTAGCGTGTGTTGTTTTATGAACTTTTGCTGATTCTCGTTACGTAACTTTTGACAACATTCTTGGTTTAAAAGTTGGTTCTCTTTTTTCTTTATATCAGGTTATTGTTCTTGAGGCACCACACAGGCGCTTCCCACATAATAGTAAGAAGGATCATCTAAAAAAGCCAAGCCGTGTTTGTTGCTTGATTCGTCTAGGTTTGCTCGCGTTGTAAAAGGAGTAAAAGTTTATAAAACGATCCAAAATGATCCTTGTGATGCCAATGAATAAAATTATTTTTGACTTTGACTTTGTACCTAAGCGCAGTTGACTTACCCAATCGGGCCTGAAATATGACCCCAAGAGAAATTATACCATGCCACAATGATATACCAATTTCCAAGAAAAATTACGTCCATAGTTATTGACCTCGAAAACGAATGAAATAGCTACACCAGACGAGTGCTCTTTTTAATAGTTTCTTCAATCAAGTCGTTAAGAATGGCCGAGCAGCACGCAATGTCGAATATTTAAGTCCATAGCTATGTAAATTAAACCGGCTATCTCGAATTTCCATTATGAAAAGTGAAAATGCGCCCGTTTTGTTTATATTAGTAGAGTAAACATGACGAACCGCATTTCACATTTTTATCACACAGGCGACAAATATTACGTAAACGGTTTGGTAATATTTAAAAGATCACTGGTTTTCCGACCACATTTTTGTTATGGCGATTGATTAACACTGTGCTACAAAAATGGAAATTGAAAAACGTTTAGCATCTCACAATCGCTCTCTTCCTGGACTACACATAATATATTATTTATAAACGTGTTTAGCCTCGGTATAGTTTAGCTTCGACTTTCACCATTTTACTTTACAATTTATAATCATTTTTTTAATAGAATTTGATTGGAATCAGTGATTTCAATGGTTGTAGTTTTCACTTGCTTAAGTAATTTAAATATTATTAAAGGTTTCAGTAAGTTTTTTATTTGGATCTATCAGAGGTCATACTTAAAACTAATACTGCGATCACCAATCCGCCTGCCAAGAGTGGTGATTATGACAAATCCCCCACCTATTTTATAGGGGAGGGTTCATCCAGTATTGGGCGTCTTCCGGCTGATGAATAAGCTCACTTTTAGTTTCGTGGGTGCTATTCTGTAACTTTCCAACTTACCTGGGGTATACCTGTACAAGAGTTCGATGGTAAACGAAACTATATGTAGTTTCGTTTCCTTCCATACATTTTCTGACAGCGTCCTTAGTTTTCTCCTCGTTTTCACTAGGGGCGCTGCAAGTTAATGTATGGAAGGAAACGAAACTTCATATAGTTTCGAAAACTATCAAAACTCGTACTAAGCCCCCTGAACTTTAATGAGTTAGATAGTGACGGAGTTTGGCGCCCATCGACGCCTTAATACCAACCGTTATTACGGCACCTATACGCAATAGGTACATAATATCATGAAAAGCTTATTAGTAGTAGTAGAGCTTTTTTGTGAAAGAGTTCGTCCGGGGAAGTACTACCACCATACCTATTTCTGCCGCAAAGCAGTAGTGCTCGCATTGCTGTGTTCCGGTTTGAAGGGTAAGGGTGCTGGTGAAATTACAGGCACATGAGACATTTCATATCTATATCTCAGGGTGGCGGGCGCAGTGCAATGCCACATAGGGTGCGTCCTAGGTGGACGTGACCTATGTGATATTGCACTGTTCATAGGCAGTGGTTACCGCTTAACATCAGGTGGGCCATTTGCTTGTTCCGTCATTCAAGTAGTATAAAAAAAAAAAAAAAACTTTTTTTAGCATTTAAATGACTTTATTGTAGAAATAAAACTTATTTGTATAATTAACGTTTGTGCTATTATTTATTCTAGTTCTGCATTAGTATTGATGGTGAATAGTAACACAAACCACAGAATAACGTGTCGTCGTTATATTTGTATATAGCGACGACACGCAAGTACCCGCTAATTGAAATTGAAAATATTGCGTAATTTAGCTACCTCCTATTATTCACTGTTTGCACAAAACCTACTTTTTCTTTGACTAGAGGTTATTTGCAGTTATGCATTGAGCTGACCAATAGTAGAAAGTAGTAGTGTAGTAGAGAATAGTTACTAATAGATCCCTTGGCTTTGATCAGAGCTTTTTTGTGAAGGAGTTCTTCCGGGAAAGTGCTACCATCATACATATTTCTGCCGCAAAGCAGTAGTGCACGCATTGCTGTGTTCCTGTTTGAAGGGGTGCCAGTGAAATCAGGCATACCTTTTTATGCTACTTGAATGACGGAACTAGCAGATGGCCCACCTGATGTTAAGCGGTAACCTCTGCCTATGAACAGTGCATTACCTCATAGGTCACGTCTACCTAGGACGCGCCCTATGTGGCATTCCACTGCGCCCGCCACCCTGAGACATAAAGATGAAAAGTCTCATGTGCCTGTAATTTCACCGGCACCCTTAACCCTTCAAACCGGAACACAGCAATGCGAGCACTACTGGTTTGCGGCAGAAATACGTATGGTGGTAGTACTTCCCCGGACGAACTCTTGAACCTATGAGACTTTTGATCTTTATGTCTCAGGGTGACAGGTGCAGTGCAATGCCACATAGGGTGCGTCATACTGGACGTGACCTATGTGATAATGCATTGTTAAAGGCACAGGTTACAGCGGTCTGCTTGTTCCGTCATTCACGCAGTACAAAAAACAATATCGCAGCTTTTCAATGCGAATTTATGTAAGAAGTTTCCATATTTCCATAAAATAGGTAACAAATAGTATAACCTGCTTTATTTACAATCGATCCTGGTTATAAAATAACGCGGACTCTTCATTAATATTACGTCGAATAACTATAAATATTTACGCACTTTGTCTGTCTAAATTAAGTTCTCTGTTATTGTAACCTTGGGCCCTCCAGGTAGATATTTTGGTAGTAGTCTAAGATCCGCACTAGAAACGACCTTCAAAACGTATTTTATATCAAATTGAATATATTACAAAATATATCTTGTCTCAAAAATTCCTGACCAGACTATGAAAAATTACTTTTGACTTTTTTTTAATAACCGTGATAGACAGTTAAAATTTTCACAGGATCATGTATTTCTGTTGCCACTATAACAACAAATAGGTAAACAGAATAAAATAAATGTTTAAGGGGGCTTCCATACAACAAACGTGTTTTTTTGCCGTTTTTTATAGATAATGGAACGGAAGCCTTCGTTCGCGAGTCCGACTCGCACTTGGCCGGTTTTTCAGTTTATAATTAATCATAGTCTGGGCAGGAATTTTTTAGACAACTCACTCGAGATATGTTTTCCTATATATTAAATTTGATATAAAATACTTTGATGGGTGAAGGTCGTTTCTAGTGCCGATCCTCTACTATAGTGTGGTAACCTACGTTGGCTATGTCAATGGTTTCAGAAATTGTCCTGAAACAGCGCGTGGAGTTTTGATCAGAGACTCAAGATAATTATTAAATTTTGCAATGTATATCTTTGTTTATTATTTTCCAAGTGTAAACCACACTTTATGAATAACATTAAATTTTAAATGGTAAAGGCATCGCCGATCACAGGCGAGGTTGCGGGTTCGAGTCCCGCTGGAACGAAATTTTTGGGTTACATTTAAAATTTAATGTATATCTTTATTGCAGAAATAATAATACAAGTTGGTACCTGCAAAACTTTAAATAAAAACTGATCTTTAGAATTACTACCAGACGGAAGAGTACCTAAGATGCTGGCTGAATATACAAAGCGCGTTTGAATAGACATGCGTGTTGTCGGGATGGTGCACTCTCCCCCTTCAGCATACATCCACACACCCAATATGTAAAGCGAGCGTAGCCGCGAGCGGAAGCTAGTAAAACATAGATAGTTTTTTTATTGCACAAGACAAAAAAGCAGTACGTAGGCGAACTTAATGCCTACCGCGCCACAATGGTCGTCAATAATTAAACTAAATACCTACTCTAAATAACTAGATATATAACTACCTAACATATTATATTCGTAATATATAAATATAACCCAATAAATAGCATGAGCGCTCAATTTTGTTGGACATTTTGTAATCACAAAAAGTATTGGTACAGTTTAGACTTGAAGACTCCCATGGAAGCGGCTTCTCTGATTTCTACTGGAAGAGAGTTCCACAAGCTTACAAACATAGCTTAGCACTCAAGGATAAGGATAGCATCTTGGTAGTGAAATATTGTTGGACCAGCCGGCATAGTCAAGTGGCATTCGCTTCGAAGCAATTCCATTTTTACAGTCGTAATTCAATACAAAAGACCACGTGGCATTTCGATAGCATACGTCAATCTCATACATTTTTGGTTTTCTACAAGCGACATCGCTATTCGATTGTTACTTTGTCTACGGCCTCAGAAGTCCGCGGAGATTATCCCTACATACAAACTTTTAAAATTACATGTTCAATAAAACATAATATTAGCAGATGAAATGATAAAAGTATATTTACTTAATACAGTGTACTCCTAAAGCCTTGAATGATGCGTGACGACTGACGTGGTGTTGCGCAGTATGGAAACCAGTCCCAACTTCCGCATCTCTACAAATATTTGTAAAATTTTAAGCAATAGTAAATTAACGAGCATGTACAATCGTGATAATTATTTTAACTACCTAATCGGATTCGCTGATTCATCTAATTAAGCTCAAGTAAAAGCCCAACTTAAGTCGTTCCGTAATTATCAATTTGGGATCAAGGTGGGATCCAACGGTAATTAGGTGTTTCAAAATGGCAGGTACCTGAATTTTACTAACACTCAAGAAAAAGAATTGGGGATTCAGATCGAATTGACGGAAGGATGACCTTGTTGGAAATAGCCACAAATACCACGAAATTAAGTAGCAGTTAGCGTGTTCCGACATTGAATAATGAGAGACGAGAGATGGCCCAAAATTAAGCACCTAAGTTTTAATGAAATTGTATGTGGGCCGACCGTTGGACCGTTAAAGGTAGAGCTCCCAGATATTAACCGACTTTTCGACTTTTGTTCCGTCAAATATCCAAAAGTTCGACTTTATGTTAGTGTTGCCGAAAGGAATGATTGTTTCATTATAAAATAAAATAAATAAAATAGATAAAGTTTTCTTCCAATTCTTTTTCCCTCTCGATCTCTATCAAACTCCTATTTCATAGAATTGAAATTACCGTGGCTTGGTATAATTTTAGAAAAATTACGACTAATACACCATGTACTTTACTATTCTCCTGCTGACGTTTGGGTTTGTTTCGGCTGGTGGTCGGTGCTCATGAAAAAGGACCTCTAAATGGTCTATCTATTTCCTTTAGACTCTGTCACTTTATAACTTACCTGAACTTAAATAAGTTAGATAGTGACATAATTTGGCTGTTGTCTGCGCCTTAAATTATTTAAACTTGTGATTCTATTTCAGGCAATTTTATTGTGTATATCAAATTATAAATAGTTGCCATGTTATTTATTAAGAGATGCCACGAAAAGTGATTATGCTGAAAAATCGGTTAGCAATTATTAGGCATTCAAAATGCCGAATAGTAGAATTATTCACCATAACCATTCTACATTAAACACGTTTTTTTTTTTTTGGAAATATTTCATTACTCACATTCTGAGTAGTGATCCTGTTTGATCCATTGTCCTGTTCGATCCATTATACCTATAATTTTGTTCCTGATGTATCCATTCTGCAATGGATCATTTCAAAATGATTATTTTAATTAGTGTTTTGCTCTTACAGTGGTCTCGACTAAACGATTTTTTTGTATTTCTATCGATACTCGTTTTACTGACTGTCCTAGGTACCTAAATATTGAAATCGACTGATTTGCCTAATACAAAGGATATAAAAAGATAATAAAAAGATTCGGGATTAAATGAGTTCTTAAAAAAAAAGATGCAATTTTTAGTTTTTCCTAGGCTGACCTCATAAAAAGTTCAACAGACTGGAAAATTCTGACAATATACTCGGTCTGGACTTTGAGTATTGATTAAAATAAGTCTAAATACTTCTTGATGATTTATTGTACCCTACTTCAATATTGATTGATTGTTTTTATTTATTTATTTTTTTCAAAATTTATGTTAGTTAATTATTCGCCATTGTCGAATAATATCGAATATCGAATAATGGCGGCATCTCTAGTTAGTTATTTTGCACAAAATTAGCTTTTGTTTGATAGATGCTGATTATTAACTTTTGATTTGATAGATTAACTTCTTTTTTTAAACATCTCTGACTTTTGAATATATCCGGCTTTTCAATGTTTTAATCTGGCAACCCTATTAAGTAGCAGGTTGTACCGACACGCGTGATTACCAAAGTAATGTTGCAACTGGACTGAAAGATTGATTTTAGAATGTAGGAAGTAGCTCGTTGCACTGTGTGTCCCAAATATGAGTGCGGTCTGAGTAACTGTGCGGACGTAATGTGGATCGCATTCTTCGAAAACAACATCATCAGTCTGTAATGTTTTCTACTACTGGATAGTTAGAGGCCGAAGTCTTTAACAAGCAACGGACTTAGTTATATGTAACACGCGTGACAGTGGTGAGTGCCTCTAGCGTAACTCATTGGGAACTTAAATTTCCATACAAAAAGCCAAAGTGAAAAGTAATTTTAACCGACTTCAAAAAAAGGAGATGGCTCTCAAGTCGTGTGTTTTTTTTTTATTCATTGAAATAACAAGGATCTTTTTGAAATCATGTTACACTGCAAAATACATCCTTGTCAATTACTTGCTCCGCGTCATACAGTACTTTTTTCATACTTTAGTATTGTACCTACTTACTTACTAAAACATCGAGGACCTTGAAACTTGCGGTCGATCGAACGATGGATAATTTATACCGAAACGACTAGCTATGTAAATAAATTGGTAAATAAAGTTATACGAAGGTAAAAACTAGTAAGGTATTAAAAAATGTAGCTGTTCATAACATTGGCACACTCATCTAGTTAACCTAATCTAGATATTAGATCAGACCTATGAACGGTCTGGACCGTTTTACGGTTGTAGGTATTAAGAAATCATCCGTCGCATTTTGTGCTAACAATACACTTCCTTCAGTGCTCGTAAGGCGCTGTATGAATAATCCAAGAAGTTCTAAATATAGGTTGGTCCATGTTCTGTATGTGTATTACGTACGGAGATCAGCTGAAAATCTCGTCTGCCTAAATTTTTTACAATATGATGCTTTGGACCAAAAGAGTATTCATTCTTTGCTCTAGCTAGACCGTCAAAACATCGCCATTTTAAAAAGCCATCGTCCACTAACAAAATGTTTTGAAACTTTTACATAAAAGCATGGTGCCAATACCATAATTTAAAGGTTTTCAGTACATATTTTTGAAGGTACTTGGAACATAGCTCTAAACTCTCATAATTTTACCTCAAAATTATGAGAGTTTAGAGCTATATTCCAAGTACCTACATGTTTAAATATACACAGCTACATGTTGGTTATTATCGTAGTGTACAGATTGTGACGTTGTTCATCACTTCCGTAGTAACAAATTACATACATGTACCTACCAACTGTGATAGCAATGTACAACTAAATTACTAATACAATATCATAGTAACCCACTTTTAAAACGGGTTAAATATTAGTTGAGTTGATTGTTTTAAGGTACAATGTATCAAGCACAATAGCTAGTTTTGATTCAATTATTTAAAGGTAAGGTACCTATGAAAATGAGTAGCAGTACCTGTGCAATTAGGCAATGACAGGCAAGTTGGTTCAGACATAATGATTGCAGGGAACCACGGTTCCAATGCAGTATGCTAGTTTACGAGTTCTGTGGCGGATTCTCAGTCATCGCTTGAATACCATGTGAAACTTTTAACCAACTAAGCCAATTGCTCTTGGCAACTTCGACCAAATTACTTTGGTCGAAGCTTGGCAACCTTTTTATTTGTATCAGTTGTACAATCTGTGCTATGTAGACGTGGTATAGATTTTACTACTTACTAGGTAGTTACTTTTTTATAGAAATGAATGACGGACAGTTGGGCTCACCTCGAAATAGTATTAATGCAGTGCAATGCCACGTAGGGCGCGTCCTGCGTCCTAAGTGGACGTAACCTGTGTGGTATTTATTGCTATGGTTTAACCTCTGCCTACCTATAGCAATTACCACACTGGTCTCATTCACGTAGGACGCGCCCTACGTGGGATTACACTGCATTAACTGCTCAATATTGGGTCAAAGATTTATTAACAGACACCGGGACATGTGTGTTCACCTTCCGTTGCCATCATCAGATCAGCTTGCTGTTACCATAATATTGTATTGTCTTCGGAACATGACAGGCATGCCAAATTTCAGCTCAATCGAACACTGGGAAGTGGGTCGAATTTAACTTGTAAGATTTGATTACACCGGGACGGGTGAAACTAAATAAAAGCTTGTAAAATCAGTCTTTTTTCCAAACAAATAGACCTCAAAATAAGTGTTTTAGACTATGTATGCAACATACCCTAAGCTACTTTTGAGCATTTTTTTTTTAACTTCCTGTTTGACGGTACTAGCAGATGTTAATCAGTAACCTTTGCGCCTGCATGCATGCCATTACCTCATAGGTCACGTCCGCCTAGGACGTACCCTATGTGGCATTGCACTGGGCCCGCCACCCTGAGACATAAAGATCAAAAGTCTCATGTGCCTGTAATTTCACCGGAAACCATACCCTTCAAACCGGAACACAGAAAAGCGAGCACTACTGCTTTGCGACTGAAATAGGTATGGTGGTAGTACTTTCCCGGATGAAATCTTTTACAAAAAAAGCGGCCAAGTGCGAGTCGGACTCGCCCATGAAGGGTTCTGTAGCAGCAAGTAACATAATATAAAAGTTATTGGATGGATTACGATTTGACGTATAAAAAAAAAACTACTTACTAGATCTCGTTCAAACCAATTTTCGTTGGAAGTTTACATGGTTAATGTACGTCATATATTTTTTAGTTTTATGATTCTCTTATTTTAGAAGTTATGGGGGGGGGGGGGGACACACATTTTACCACTTTGGAAGTGTCTCTCGCGCAAACTATTCAGTTTAGAAAAAAATTATATTAGAAACCTCAATGTCATTTTTAAAGACCTATCCATAGATAACCCACACGTATGTGTTCGATAAAAAAAAATGAGTTTCTGTTCTAAGTATGGGGAACCCCAAAAATTTACTGTTTTTTTTTTATTTTTGTGTGAAATTCTTAATGCGTTTCACAGAATACATCTACTTACCAAGTTTCAACAGCCTATTTATAGCTTCGGAAAAAAGTGTCTGTGACATACACGGACAGACAGACAGACAGACAGACAGACATGACGAATTTATAAGGGTTCCGTAATTTTTGGTTACGGAACCATAAAAAACACTACTTACTACTAAAAATGAATGTTGGAGACACAACATTTTATGGGGAATCGCATCACATACCACACCACAGTGGAGAGTAAATGTGAGTCATAGAAGCAAGCAATGTAGCAGATGATGAATTGATCCTTATTGATGTTTCCTAATATATTTTTAGTGATATTTAAAAAAAAACAGAAGTGCACTATACAATAACATTCAATAGACATCTCTGTAGCTTCATAAATTCTCTAATAGAATAAGGAGTTGTACAATAACCACATGCCTGTCTGCATTTGTACATATTGCGGGTACTTTAACAAACAGGTGTATCCGACGTCAGGACTTGCGGTCAGATGAGGTCTCTAATGAGTTGACTACGGGACGTGAAATACCGTACCTCCTAGGCAATAAACCAATCCATTCTCTACCAAATGTGATATGAAAAGGACAGCGTTTTACGTGCATCGACTGACTCTCAAACTGTCCATTACATGCCAGCCACAAAAATATATATAGCAGAAAACGGTTTATACAAGTACTTAAGACAAGTATGCTTTCCAATCAGCTGAATAGTTACAATGAAAAGGCAGTTTTCTCCTGAAAGATTCGTTTTTTTTTGTTTCGTTTTGGTACGAAAGGGTAGGACAAAAATTTGCTTGTTCCAAAAAGTTCCGATGCGGGAATTGTACCAACTATTGCATTAAAGGAGCATCCCAGTAGGGCGCATCGTAAAATCTTCCACCGCACTGGTTTTTTTCTAGTAACTGCCGACTTCTGGTAGATCAGAAAACAACCAGTGACACGAAGGAAGAATACCAACCGATCTCTGCCTTCTTGGCTTATCGTTTCTTCCTGCGTCGCTATTCACGGTAACGCCATTTAGTGCGACTCCTATAAACTGATGTCAAATGGATGGACGCCAATAATTTACAGGTTCATTCCAAATGGCTTTCGGCTTCACTTTCTGCGGCTGCTGTACCGCGCTGTTGCGATGTAATCGCTAGAAAACAAAAAATAAGGACTTTTTGGCACACGGCCGGCTCGTTCTATGTCTTTGAGTGAAATTAACGCAAATGGATGTGAGTTTGCATATTCACGGGCTACGCAACATGCTGCTAAATGGCGTGAGGCTGTGGACTAGGGCGGGCACGGAAATTCTGTGGTTATCACCATGCCAAAATATGACTTAAAGATTTGACAATCTCAATCCAATTCTGACTATACATACTACGGCATTTGACACGAAGGACTGACCGTGAGTGGCCACCCTTAAATTTACCGCAATCAATCCGGTCTTCTTGTCACGGGGAATCCTAGTGTGGGATATTATGTATGTGACTGTTGGGCGTGTTATATTACATTATCCGCCTACGATAGTCCGCCTAATTACTTGTGTTACTTTCTTGTCCCGTCTCCTACTAACCCTTTGGCCGGTCTACTGCCACATGTACTGTTATCCGCATTACTACGTCATGTAGGTCGAACTTGAACGTATAGTTAAAATCGTTTGTGAATTACAAAGCTAATTGCGAGTTTATCGTGATGATGGATTAGCCGTAATGCCGGTTATGATAATTTACATACCTATGTTGAAACAGCCTTCGGCGAAAGCATACAATGCACTCGTAAACTGGAGTTGCCGTTTGTACTGCTTATGCTATTGTATTGTCTACGATACGACTTCCTCAAGCTATATACCTAAAACCTGATTACAAACTATTCAGGTAAAAAAGTTAATTTTATTTAAAAAAACACTAACTGTGTTTCAGTTGTTTTTAACAAAGCGAGCGAAGAGAGCAAAAGTCCTTGCAACAACTGGCAAAATTTTCTTTCATCTGTGCGGATGTATGTACTGGTCGAATTAATCAATTAATCTTGACGAAACTTGATATAAAGGTTCTCCAATTTCATAGTTTTTAATCGTTGGCGATTTTTGGTTGGAGGAGTATATCCCCTAAAAAGGGAGGAAGTTTGATGGAGCACCATTTATCAGCCGATTTATTAATATTTGGTAGAAACATTCGGTACTCAATTCTAAACAAGAGTTTCGACTATGAGCAAAATCGGTTAAGAGGTTGTCAAGAACATGATGCATATAATAATTACATCCAGGGATTGGGTCTGCCTAGGGTGGTAGTCTACATTGGTTCTAGGGAGTTTGCGGCAGGATGTTCTTACGTTGCCTTGTCTCGCCCTCGACGACTGGCGGATATTGTGTTAGAAGAACCCTTTAATTGAGACCGTCTTACAAGAATTGTGACTATAATTATAAAGGTCTTGCTCTTGCGAGTAGAGGAAGAACAGACAGTGAATCGATTAGCGATAAAAGGGAGGCGCCAATAGAATAACTAAATACTACAGATTTTACAACTGTGTAATAATATTAGATGCAGAGAACTATACATATTATACATTCACTGTCAGTGAATGGAATTATTCATGGTACACAAACTATACACAGTTATTGCAAAAAAGTTTGTGCTCGCGAGGTTTTCTGTTTGTAGAACTACTAGTGTAGTTGTGGGAAAGCAGTGGCAGCGAAAAGCTCACCACGGGCCATGTCTAGACTCCCACGATTGTGCGATCTACAGTGAAGAGAGGCCATTGATACCCTGTCCACCCCTCCGGGAAAAGGCGTATGCATATGTTTATGTAGCACAAAAATGTATAAACACCCTTTGTCTGCGATTGTCCGCCGAGGAGAATATCCGATCAAAACCAGCTGCCAGGCTCTTACTAAAAAGTGAGCGTAATAAATAGTTATTTTTTCAATGGGGAGTCACAGGCAAAACTAATCTCAGATGGCGCCACCATCGCTGGTGCTGTTTATTGTCTGAAGTTTCTGAAGTTGGTGGATCTGTACTAAAATTATCAATTGATATTTGACACTTTTGACAGTTTTTTTTAAAAACATTTTTAAACCTTCGTTTGGCTACGAAACAACACCAGCGATTATGCGCCGCCTAGCGTGATAAATAAGCAGTGTGTCTCCCCATTCTAATTGTCTCTTGTTATTCAAAATCGGTAAAGAAAAATTTACTGAGAAATAAAACGAAATTTAATTGAAAATTTTTTGCATTTTTATTAATGTAAAATATTTTGTTATACAATATCAGAAGCGAAAAGAGTAACTTAATTTGATAATAAAGAAATGTTCCATTTTAATTAATGGAAAATCATTTGTTATTAAAAAAAACGCGGAAAATGGACAATGATGAGAATTATAACTAAATTTAGAAACAAGTGAATGGGGTAGGGGAATGAAGTCTAGGCAAGTAGTCTTGCAAGCGGAGGATTCCGTGTTCCATCAAGTGTTCTGACCGGAGACGGCATGTTCCTATCTAAATAGACTGATTACCTTAAAAGGATGATATTATGATATTTCCGCAGTTGTTCAAAGAGTAGAAGTTCACCTCGAACTTGATTTTGAAATATATCGTTTATCGATAAATTTGTATAAGTTGAGGTAGATATTTATTGGGGGACCTCTTGGCCCGTAACTCAAAAACCCCTGTACAGATCACAGCACTCGTGTTTAAATTCGCACTGATCTTCAGGATGGCTCGCTGTGCTCTCTCCAATTCAATTTTTGGCTACACCTCCATGAGATCAAATGCAGTAATCAATTCCTTATTACTTACAGAAAACTTCATTATATTGTAGGTAATAAGTTTTGTTGAAATAAATATTCTTCAATACAAGCTTTTAAAAATTAGTGATCGCATTTACGCCGTTTTGAAAATTTTATTATTAAATTTTTTATTTTTAGATTTATATTTAACAGTCTTATTTTACAAAGCATTTTAAGTAGCGCCTTAGTGTGTTTAATATTGTCCATGAAAAATTCCACGCTGTACAATTACTTTCATGATAAAAGGAGTTATAATGAGTTATCTGTCCTTTTGTAACCCAACTTTAAAAGGATTATTCAAAGTAATTCCCTCAGGGCCGGTGTACAGCCGGGAGAAAAGGGGCAAGACCCCATCCATCACTGTAATCAAGTGTAAGCTATCGATCACGCGTCAAGCCATGGGGTTGACAGTGCTATTACAGTGTTATTAAATACCGGAACGATTACACACTTTTAGATTACACGACATAATATCGAGAAGGCAGGCAAGGTACAGACTGTTCACTGTGAGTTGGCACTTGCCATGGAGTATTTACAGGTGCCATCTTACGGTGAACGAGCCGGACCGTTGACCGTAAGTTGGCACTTGCCATATGGACTATTTACAGGTGCCATCTTACGGTGAACGAGCCGGACCATCACCTCACAGAATCATACATTTAACTTGAAGATAAAGTCTTTACCGACATTTAGGTGAAAGAAAAAGTACAATATTATAAGTTGTTTAGAACTTGGATCAAATTTTCAGTCGAAAAAAGCTGCACTTTGTTGTTTTTCTTCATATGGTTAATGAACAGGTATAACTTTTTTGCACTTCCACTTTACAGAGAAAGGTAAATGAATGACATGTATTTTTTTCAGCACATAACATTGGCTCCTCTGAGAGGAGAAAGCCTCCAAATAAGACAAACTAACTGCTGTATTCGCCTTAATCATACGACTACTTTACTACGGAATACAGTCGCTAAATGTAGTATCTTGCTGCCTTAGTTAGATCATAAAAAAACTCTTATCGGTTGCGCTTATGATCTCTACCTTATCAACACAAACATCACGTTTTAAGTTGCCAGATATGTCTGAATGTTGACCCAAAATTAAACAATGAATGTTATGTCAAGGTAAGAGATTGTTGACTTGTCTCAAGCATGTCTTAGCGCTGATTATATCATTAAAGCCAGTGGGGTCATTACTTATTACCACAGAGTAGGTAATAGTAAAAATCTTATCCCTAAAAAGTGATTTCATAATTGTTACCTAAAATACAAACAGAAAACGGTTTATGCTCTTGTAGAAACATTGCAGTAATTTTGTACGAAAGTCAATTATTACATCCCGGTTTCCTTATAAAAGTGCAGCAATATTCTATGGTACCTACATCCCAGTTCCTAATAATGATTTTTCCGCATCGTTTCGGTTGCACCCGATGTTTTAAACGGCGGTAATTTCGGGTAGCCAGACCACTATTTTTGATGCAACACATACAAGGAAATGACGTATGCAACGAAAAATCTACGATTCGAACACATTGAGGCCATTTCTTTTAGTTGACCAAATTTTAAAGTTGACCTAAAATTTTCATGTGTTAGGTTAATATAAAGTAAATTCGTTCAAAAGATTTTAAAATAGAACGAATATACCGAAAATACATTTTATCTACACTATTGTAAAATCTTGATTATGAACTCAAAAAGAGTGCTAATGACAGGTTTTATAATACCTTTGTAAATAATAATAAAAAAAAAACATTAAATTAGTACTGTTTTTGTTAGGAAAAACCTTAGAGCGAGAAGAAGGTAGGAAAAACAGTACTTTATGTTTTTTTTTCATTAAAGTGCACTACGTCTTGACCGAGGAGGTTTTATAAAAATTTCACTCGTTTATGCTTTGTTCGTCAAAGTTTTATAGCATGGGCTTAGATAGTGTTGAAACTGCACACAACGAAGAACTCGTGTGAAACTATTAATAACCTCGCCAAGGCACAGAATATATAATAGTTGGCTAAGGCACGGTTATTAAACTAACACTCTTGTTTTAATAACCCCTGTTAAGTAACAGTTTAATAAACTACTATTAAAATAAAAGTTTTTGTTGCTTTATTTTTTATCAATTTTTTTCTTTTTTTCTTTTCGGTGCCGGTGAAATTACAGGCACATGAGACCTTTCCACTTTACGTCAAATCAAATTCACATTGTTTTTTTTTTGTTTGCTCAGTGCAATTTAATGCCTCCATAACAAAAACTGGTATCTGGTCTAACACAGGGTCACCAAGAAAGAACCGGTGATATGAAGTTAGTTACAAAGTGATTCTACATAGGATACATAGCGGAATGTGACCACGAGGTATTGTGAGGTAGGTAGAGGTTACCACTTACCATACCGCTAAGTAGAAGTACATCATGAGATAAATTATACCAGTTCAGTCACTTACAAAAAACACTCTAAATAGGTAATTCCCATGTAAACACGTAGAGTTTTGCTATCTAAATGCAAAAGGTTTTTTCGATTGAGACACTCGACATTGTCATGCAACGGCAATTTGGGCACACAAATTCTTCAGTATTTCGTTATCTTGGACAATAAAAACTTTTATTTGACAACTAATTTATTATCAAAAGGGCACATACAATTTAGGCGCATATTTTATTTAATTGCTTAATTATTGTTTAAGTTATTCAGTAAAGATACGAATTTGTTATTATGAACTAAAAATATCAGTAGGTTAGTAATTATATACACGGTTTACGCACAAACTTATAATACTTATTGCGCTATAAACCTTGAAATTATTATAAAACACAACGCAATGCGCCTGGGTACTTAGTAAGAATATTAACAGCACTCATTTGAACTGACGAAATACCGAAAAGCCTTGAAGCTGCACCAGGAAACATAGCTACAGCTACCGATAAGATTCCTGGCAAGCTGCCACCAAAACAACATCAAACGGAATACCATCGAAATACCAGCAGACAACAAAGGGTGAGCAAAATTTCCAATCAAAAGCTTATAATTCAATAAGTAAAGCTTTCATACATGACTGCGATAGCGGCATTCCGTGCTTCTGTGTGTGTGTGTGTGTTTGCGTGTGTGTTGTAGTATACGTGTGTGTGTTTCTGTGTGTCGTCTACCCAGAATATGAATACAAGTCAGCCATTAATGTAAAAATACATTTATTTACAGAAAGAATATACAACAATATGTAGTTGTAATATACATTTACAATACAACTAATACAATAGGTACATACAAAATTTAAAAAAAAACATGAAATAGTTGTGCGACCTGAAGACCGCTGCTAACGATCTAAAGGTAGCTCAACTGATCCAAATCATTATCAGACGGAAGCGTCCCTAAGATGCTGGCTGCATTGCCACGCTGAAAGGCAATACTAATTAATAACCCTTTTGATAGAGTTACCTTATACGCGAGATGCAAGTCATTAATACATTCCAGACAATATTAATACCAGCGTGACCAGCGCACACAAAATAGTATTCTGGGTAAAAGACACAGAAACTCACACATACATACTAGAACACACAAGACACGCACACAAGCCTATTGATTCGGTGTTCACGTATGAATCTTATGTGAACACCAAATCAATACCTAGCCTTTTCACGCATAGCCTATGTGAAAAACGTAGTAGCATAGCACAAGACTGTATCCTGGTTATTTGCGACTTACCCCGTTGCCAGTGACGACGTGTGTCCGCTGCGATGCAAACGACGCACCACAGGCTGCCAAACTGTCGCACGTCGCCCCTCCTCATTAAGCACCTGCGGGCACGGATCACGAATGTCGAGCTCACCCTCTCTAGGGCTGGCTCAGACTGTCAATAAGCTGAACAGCCAGACTTTACATTTCTTCCTATATTTAGGAAGAGTAAAGTCTGGCTCACTACTTACTTACCTGGAAGTAGTGGTAGATCACTACTTACTTACCTTCACTCTAGTATAACAAAAGTGAAGTGTACAATATAGTCTAAAAAACCGGTATACCGGTATAACGGTTCCAAGGATATTTTGTATTCTTTAGTAGTACAATAAGTCTTTATATTTCCACGGAAAATGTATAAATCATGAATATTCATGAAGAGAAAATGCGTAAAAAATGTGCTGTAATTTACCAAGACTCGAAAAAAAATTATTAAATTAAAATTAGTATTTTCTAATCTAAGCTAATTTTACACTGTACAATTATAACTATAATGTAAATCTATCATAAAGTCACACGAAAGTACTATGAAAAACAAGAAATGGGCTCAGTGTTTCTGAGCCGTTTCTTTTCCTAAGCCTTTTCTTTGCATATTATGATACGTGTGAAAAGTTAGTGGAAAGTACGATACCATACCATAGTCACGAGTTTGTCAGTAATCACGAGTTACCATAGGTCTCCCAGTTTCCGCAAAATCAGGTTTCGCTATCTCAAGATGTGTTTATGTGCTGTGATGAGCAAAAAAAAACAATAACATTTTAATTTTGAACCACAAGCGAAACGATGTGTTGTACCTACCTCAAAAACGTCAAAATAATACAAAACATTTCACAGATAGAATGTTGCATGTCTCGCGCCTTTATGCACACGCTCAATTCTTGCAATACCTCAGCTATTTAGGACATAGACACGACATCTTATCGGCCCCATCTGAGCGCTTACTGCGACATCCCACTGACATTTTGAACAATTTTATTGTGTAACCGTAACCTTTATTATATCATCGGGTTTCATTGAACAATCAATGCACACGTAGGTATGGAACAATGTATCATTCTAATGAAGTTCACCGTATAAAGAGCAAAGAAAAATGGTCCTGTTCGAAATGTCACGAATGGCTGTGAATTTCGTGACCTGAAAACCTGGAAGCGCCTTATGGTTTTTGTGGCTACGCCATTATAAACGACGCCGTTGTCGGGGCTGAATTGATGGTGCCGGGTGTAGGTTTCCACGCTCTGATTAATTTATTCCAAAACATTTGTAAGCCAATGACTGTGTTGGCTTACACTATGTTATAATAATACTTCGCCTGGTAAGATATTCCGAGAAAAATTGGTCATGTGGGAAACACCAGCCTACGTCATCACCAATGAGAATTGAGACAGCTCATCTCTGTGCTACCAGTAAAGTGTCTGGTAATCTCCCCAACCCTCGTATATTAACTTATCCGATTCGATAAATATACGTGGTGTTTACAAAAAATTACGTTCACTTCAATATTTTCTAACAGAGTTTATTTATTTTATAAATCTAACGATACACAGTTATCTTAGTTAGTTTTAAGCTATATAAAACAGAATTATTGGACATTCATTAGTAGAAATTAAATAAAAAATGTAATTGCCGTGGTGTGTCCCTTCGACCAAAAGGTGTGTCCGGCCCAAGAATAGACCCCTCAATCTCCTCCCGTGGATGTCGTACTAAGGGATTACCTTAGGATTACCCGGACTTGTTTGTAAGATTCGTTGGTATAAGATTTGTCCTGGCTGCTAGCTTATTTGAGGAATATTACTGGAAGAAAGCGTTAGCTGAGTCAGAAGTGGGAAGCAATGACGGCGATGAGCTCACCTCTTGTCACGTCTGTATCTCACGATGGTGCAACCCACTGAGAAAAGAGGCCCATTTGTGGCTCTGCCTACCCTCACGGGGGAAAAGGCCTGTGTCTATGTATGTATGTATGTATATAAGAATGTATGTGTGTTGCAAAAAAGTGGCAACTGGAGAGTGACGTCATCTGGTGATCGTCACGTGGTCTACTCGGAGTAACAGCCCTTGTTTCCTTGAATGGTGGCCGACACTATTTGCTATTAGTCCTTGTTTTCATTAGCGTGTATTTATTCGTGGCGTCGCGTCGGTTGTGTGAGCAACCTGTGGTAGTTTGCGTAGGTACAAGGCGCGAGTCACGCGACTCCCCCTCGGGACTTGCCTATTGATTAAATATAAGTGCCTAATAATTACTGAGCTCCAAACACAACTAGGTTTTATCTATATTATTTTTTGTATGTACCTGTATACTGCTGTGGAATTAAAATGTGTTTATAGACAAGTTGAAACTAGGTATTGGAGGCTTTTGAAATCACATGGTGTACTTTAGTTTTTTCCCCGACGGAGCGTAGTGGGTATCAGCGTTTACGGCTCATAAATGCTCATAAATGAGAACATTCGTTTGCACACACAAACACACAACCTGTATGTTGTGTGTGCAAACGAGGGTATGGATGATGATGTCTGTGAGATGGTTCTTACCTATGTTTAGTGCATTATTTATTGATTACAAGCTTTTATTTAACTTGCAATGTATGTATGTTTGTCGGGGTGGAATCCGGGTGGAATCTTGCTACAGAATTTTAAAGCAGTTATCCTCAACCGATTGAGCTGAAATTTGGTATACCTGTCAAGTTCCGATGACAATACAATATGATGGTGACAGCGAGCTGATCTGTTGATGGTGACGGAAGGTGGACAACGGAACTCCTCGATGGATAATAGTAAGCTGGCCGTGTTTAGGCTCATTTTGATCAGCACACGGTTACGATCACTAATGTAATAAAAGCTTGTATTTAAAAAAATCTTTTTCACAAAAAACTTCTTTATTTATTATTTGACAAACACCGTGGTTGTAAACAACGTTATAAATACTGTATCATCAGATGCATTAGCCTGGCAGTGATTGATCGAGAACTTCAGCTAGGCTCCTACCTTAATTGACGCAACCTTCCACCCCATTCATTACTTTGCTCATTTTATTTGCCTGCGTAATAGGGATGTAACAACACGACTCCGAAAGATAGGACTTTCCAGAAAATCATTCGATTATTCTCATGTATTAGTATGAATTTTAGAAAACATGAGACTTTTTTTTTAAACCATTACACAAACTTGCTTTCGGCCCACCTGATGTAAAGTGGTCAACGTCGCTTATAGACACCGGCAACACCGGGGGTATTGTCGATGCGCTGCCTACGAAGGAATTTATGATCATTTTTCTTGAAGCGGCACATGTCGTACCCAAACCAAGCGGGAAAACCTCAGATAGAAGCTCATTCCATAGTTTATAGGTATGGGGAAAACATTAACATTACATTCGACACACTAACATTTCGAGAATTATCTCGCATTGGCACGAAACCCTGAATACACGAGGTCCGTCACGTACTAGGCCGGTTTTTAGAGGTGTAACATCTTTCCTCTCGCTTTCCTGCAATCTGTGGGAGTGATTTCCTGAAAAGGTACGGAATTTTGTAACAGGAACGCGCATTTTTCCGATAGGTTGGTTCTATCAGCCATGTTGTTTATTACCAAGGAAGTGAGATGTCAGATGGTACTACCAGCCATGTCGGTAATCCAAGGAGGTGAGTGAGATAATATATACGACTACTGTAAGACTCGCTCGTATTTTTTTATCGGATGAAGAAGCATAGTTACCCAAATAATATAGAATAGAATAGAATATTTTTTTATTTGTAACAACACAGATAGTTAAACAAAAGAAAACATGAAAAAAAAAACACAAAATGATAGTTAGATATGCTGTTACAAAAAGGTCTCTAACTCAGCATATGCAGGTTGTAAACAACCTGCGCTGGTCTTCCGTTAGAGCCTTTTTCTAACCAAGAGAACAAAAAATAGCAGACGTGTATGATACGAACAATAACAATAGATAGAACAAAAATGAAAAATATACAATAAAAAGTAGTACTGGTAGTAGTAGTATATCTATCTCTTCTTTAGGTCCTAATATGATTTCTACATCGACTCCGAAAAATAATGCAACTACTGTCAACTCCGAATTTAACTGCCATCGTTAGTACGTAGCAGCGTGTGCGGGCACCATATTAGGAATTATAAGGGGATCAAAAGTTCAAAGGCCTTAACTTGGCGAAACTTCCTATATTCAATTTTACAGGTAAACGGTGAATCCGATTCATGCACACGAATGCTGCACTTGGGAATTAGAAATAGATACCTAGTGTTTGTTGGGGAAAGCAGTTATATTGATAGCGGAAAGTTTTCAAATATTAGAATTAAACGCCGTGGTGTGTCCGGCCTAAAATAGACCCCTCCGTCTCCTCCCATGGAGGTCGTAAAAGCTGAATAAGCGATCACCCGGACTTGTTTGTAAGATTCGTTGGTATAAGATTTGTCCTGGCTGCTAGGTTATTTATGGAATCTGATAATACTGGAAGAAAGCGTTAGCTGAGTCAGTCGTGGGAAGCAATGGCGGCGATGAGTTCACCACTCGTCACGTCTATATTCCACGATGGTGCAACCCACTGTGAAAAGAGGCCCATTGAGGCTCTGCCTACCCCTTCGGGGAAAAAGGCGTGTGTCTATGTATGTATGTAACTAATTACAAACGGGCAAAACCCAGTTTTATTACAAAAAAAAAATTGTAATAGATAGGTTAAGATTCAGAGACAAGAAAGTAAGACGGGCGAAGACCAGTCATAGCCGAGCATCGGCTAAGTTGATCTTTAAAATTCGTATTCAGAAACATAGTTCGTCACAAACTTAGCGCGGTCTTAGCTAAGATTATACTTTGTTGCCTATGGCAGTTTTTGTTTTTAGCGGAACTTTTGCCGGTTTTTTATGCAGACGTAACTAACAAACGACAAAGATACATAAATGTTATTCGAGTGAATGAAACAAAATATTTATGATGCAAATCTATTTTTAGGGTTCCGTAGTCAAAGGCAAGGAACCCTTATAGATTCGTCATGTCTGTCTGTCTGTCTGTCTGTCTGTCCGTGTATGTCACAGCCTTTTTTTTCCGAAACTATACGAGCTATACTGTTGAAACTTGGTAGGTAGATGTATTCTGTGAACCGCATTAAGATTTTTACACAAAAATTAAAAAAAAAACAATTATTTTTGGGGTTCCCCATACTTAGAACTGAAACTCAAAAAAAAAATTTTCATTAAACCTAAACGTGTGGGTTATCTATGGATAGGTCTTTAAAAATCATGTTGAGGTTTCTAATATCATTTTTTTCTAAACTTAATAGTTTGCGCGAGAGACACTTCCAAAGTGGTAAAAAGTGTGTGTGTGTGTGTGTGTGTGTGTGTGTCCCCGTAACTTCTAAAATAAGAGAATGATAAAACTAAAAAAAATATATGACGTACATTACCATGTAAACTTTCACTCAAAATTGGTTTGAACGAGATCTAGTAAGTAGTTTTTTTTTAATACGTCATTAATCGTAATCCATCCAAGAACTTTTATATTATGTTACTTGCTGCTACGGAACCCTTCATGGGCGAGTCCGACTCGCACTTGGCCGCTTTTTTATGTGTTAAGTTGGTAACATAAATCGGAGAAAACATTGTTGGAACATTGCGGGAACATTATCGGAACATTAATTTGGAAGGAAAAAATAACCATGAATGAGTGGATAGATGAGTGGATGGATGAGACCTCAATCCATGGATTGAGTGCTAAAATAGCCACTAATTTTATAGAGTGTTCCTTCTTACTCCTATCCTAGAAGATAGCTTGCTATCCTATGTTAGAGAGAAACAAATATATTGTCACACGACAGTCGTTTTTCCTTTCCGTACCACTGTTTATTGGTACCATGAATGTACATCTTCCTAGATTGGTACCATGAATGTAGTAGTAATTGGTACCAAGTGTGACATTTGGCCTGGTACAAGTTACACAAATAAGAACAGATGGATATATGCTTGTCTCATTCCAAAACATGAATACATTTATATAAAAGAATGAGACTGGTATAATCGAATCCGGTTTGTTTATAGCCTTATTTCCATGTAGTACATCTTCCTAGAAAATAACAAACTAGCAAAATATGACAAATGTCAATGTTAACTACACCTTTACTCGCTTGGTGACGCCACTCCTGCTCTATGTTCGGCTCAAGTAGTCGATATTCACTACTTACGCTTAGCTTAGCTTGCGCTAAGTTTAAGCACTGTTCCATACGTTTCTGAATACAAATTGGAGCGTAAGCACTGAATTTTGACATAAGGAAGCGTAAGTCCACGCATAAACTCCTCTCTGAATCTTAGCCTAATAGTTTTTTAAGGCTTATTATTTTCGCGGCGACAGAAAAATTAAAGAGCAGCAAACTATTTGCAACTAAAATAATAACTTGTCAGCGATTAAATATTTTGGCAACCATTTATATTAAATGAGCTTTAAACTAAGGATATTTTAAAATTCAAATAATGGCAGCTACTTTAAGGTAACAGAAATAATAAACAAGATTACTGAAATCATAGGCGAGGTACTATAAATAATGACTTGGCGACTAATATTAGCAGAAGGATAACAAACTTTATATTAGTGGCAACTACAGGTCTCCATCTTTAGGTTAGGTTAGGTTAGATTTTTTTTATGACCTTGATTTATTTTATATGCAATCTCCATTGAACAATTAGAGTAGGCCATTTTCAACTTTTTATCCGCTGTCATGTTTCTGCTTAATTAGTTAATTCAGTCACCAAAACAATAACTCGATGCTAGTTTATATTGAAACAAAGCCGAAAATTGATTACTTAGCTGCTACTTTTTACTTTATACTAGTCTCCGCAATTAGTCGCCAACTTATTATTTTTGTTACCCCCTTTAATTTTTTATAAATCCCTAAATCAGATTAATTTGTCGCCGCGTTAAATACATGCCCATATTTAAAGTTTTTTTCCATACAAACATAATAATTTTATATAAATAACATACCTATAAATTTTAACACTGGCACTTATTAAAATGTTTTTTTTCTCTTTTAAAACTGGGAAATTGCCGTGTTAAACTAGTTTTTACTTAAAACAAAACACTAGTGATTATATTGGTTCCTCAAAGTTTTGTATGATAAACTGTTTTGGACTATCAAAATCGTTCAAAATCCGCTAAATGGTACGCAATGATAGCTTTTTATTACCCTCACTTTGTTCACTCTGAGTAAATGATACCTGTTAAGGCCCGAAGATTAAACAAAAGGTACTTATATCATATTACAACTTTTGAAACTATCATGGTTGTGCACATACTTTTCACTAGAAACGGGATACCATGATTTTTGAGTTTTGATTGTTCGCGATATTTCGGCACAGTTGCATGCTCCATGATCACCGGAGAACTAACTATAGTCTTTGCGAGTAGATGTTATTGGCAGATATATCGATCTACCCTCTTTCTCACTCTTTTATTACGAACGATACCACTACCATCGGTTTCATTGTCACACTTCACTCCACCTCGACACACAACACTAACGGTATCGGTACGCATACTAACGGTTTATTTATTTATTTATTTATCCGGACGCGTTGCAGATACCACACTTTTTTTATTCATAAACATTTTCACCACAGTCTTCCATACTCCAGATAATTGAAAACCATCTTCTCTATTTAAATTTCTGTGCTTAGTAATTTCAATTGCCTCTTGTACCATTCTTGGTATGTAATGTTTTATCTTATTGTTTGTTCAGATGGATGGCACCAATAAGCATCGCGATCCACGCGCCCGGCGGTGACATGACACCCACCGTGAACTCCATTCGGTACCTCCGCGATTGCACCGGCAACGAGCTCGTCCGCCAGTACGTCACCTTCCATGTCTTCTTCTCCAACAAGCACATACCTAGTAAGGTGAGGGATACGAAACAACTACGGAGAACTTTACGCATGGCTCCATAGAGCAAAGAATGGCTACGTTTGCACTGGCCCGGATTTCTGCCTAGGCCTACAAGCCCCGGCCTAGGGGCCCAGCCAGCCTAGTCCGAAGAAATATAATTTTACAGTGAGAGAAGAAAGTATTTAGCAGGTTTGAATAGTGCAAAGCTATTATTTTCTGCAATGAAGTAGATTAATAAGTTGATTAATAGTAGATTATTAACCAATGTAATAAAGCAGTGTCGTACGTCGCGGGCAGCATATTGAACCCTGAGCGAGTTATATAGAGTCCTGAGTGAAGTGAGGGGTTCAAGCTGCCCAATACGAAGACAGACTTTATTCCAGAGCTTACTCTACCTTTCACACCTTCTGCGATATGAAAATCACAGCACCAAACACCGTCTTTTGTTTGTCATTTTTTGTAAACGCACCTTTTTTAACACGCTTTTATTAGCTTGGGTTGTATCTATGTATGTATGTATGTAACTGAATCTTTGAGCATAATTTTCACCAATTTCCAGAAGTCTGATTAATTTGAAACGTTGCATAGAGAGAGAGAAAAAGAGAGAGAGTTAGAGTTAGAGAGAGAGAGAGAGAGAGAGAGAGAGAGAGAGAGAGAGAGAAATCGAACTAAAAAATAGAAAATAATTTTCAATTTCAAAGAGTTTATATTACCTACAGTAGTAGAAGATCGAACAATCAATCAGTTTTTTTTTTTTTTTTAAAAAAAGCGTGGAGTTCATTTTACTACTTTTCATAACTCTCCTCTCATAGATAGTTGCCAACAGAATGATTGTTATATTTACTTTATCAAGCACCCCACGCTTTTAAAAAAAAAAAACTGGTTGATTGTTCGATCTTCTACTACTGTAATATAAACTTTTTGAAATTGAAAATTATTTTCTATTTTTTAGTTCGGTTAGCTATAAAAGCGTGTTTATTTTTTTTTTTTTAAATATTATTTATTTTGATTTCTGCTTATGGTGGCCATTTCTATTTTCGAACAAACCTCTTTACAATGCCATATGGGCATTAATTTACTTAGAGTAAAGAGTAGACTTAGAGTTTACTTATAGTATTACTTTATCAGTGCTTAGAGTTTTTCACGAGTTTCCACATGAATTTGACGTCCCAAATTCAAATAATTTACTTTAATGCACGAAATCGATCGTCAGACTGATACCCGAAACGTGAGGAGTTTCATCTCCCGTATTGGCAGGCGTCCAGAAACTGTTGTGCCCAATCCCTTTTATCCTGCAGACGCTCAATATACAGGCAATTTATCATGAAAACTCGTAAAGTATATTATTATCCCTACCAAAAAAGTTGAAACGAGTCTTTACGAGAGTATTTACTTATTTTAAATACCGGCCAAATGCGTATGGTGAACGCGTAGTTTAGGGATCAGTTTTAGGTCACAGTTATCACTACGTAACACTAAAAGATTTAATTAAAGAATTGGGGTTCATGCCCCAATAACACGAAATCTGTAAACTTTTTAGTAGTAGTAGAGCTTCATTGTGAAAGAGTTCGTCCGGGAAAGTACTACCTCCATACCTATTTCTACCGCAAAGAAGTTGTGCTCGCATTGCTGTGTTCCGGTCTGAAGGGTATGGGTGCCGGTGAAATTACAGGCACATGAGACTTATCAATCTTTATGTCTCAGGGTGGCGGGCGCAGTGCAATGCCACATAGGGTGCGTCCTAGGTGGACATGACCTATGTGATAATACACTGTTCATAGGCAGAGGGTACCGCTTTACATCAGGTGGGCCATCTGCTTGACCAGTAATTCCAATTAGTATAAATAAAAACAACTGACTACCTCTTACGAATGCCGAGATACAGGAATAAAGGAACCCCTGTCAGACGGACGGACAGACAGCGCGTAGACTTAGTAATAGGGTCCCATTCGCACCCTTTGGATAATCATCATCAACATCACCAGCCTTCAGAAGTCCACTGGTGGACATATGCACTGCCATAGACTTTACCATGACGAACGTTCGAGCCGCGTCCATCCACCGCCTTCCTGCAACCTTTATAATGTCTTTGGTGATCGGGGTGGGCCTTCGATGCAGTAGACTACATAGTCTGATTCATGGTCGATACTTGAGAACATTCCCCAACGGTTATCTGCGAGCTATATTTATGGCTTTTTCTTTGCCATATCGACTAATTCTGAGAGCTCTAGCGATGTTGGTTCGTCTACGAATCTCCTCATTTCAGACCCTTTGGGTACGGAATCCTAAAAACTACTATGAAGACTAAGCTGATGTAAACTGGTTTCACTTTTCAGATACCTGCCCCAGATAGTTTTATGTCAACACCATACAACTGCACTGGGAGTCCTCCATACAACATCACAACCCCCACTTATATGAAGGAAAAGGGAATCCTCTATCCAGTCAACGTCGCAAGGAACATCGCGAGAGAGGCAGCACTGACACACTACATACTGCCTTCTGACATCGAGCTGTATCCAAGTCCTAACCTGCCCCCCAGGTTCCTGAACATGATCGCAAGAAATGCGAAACCACTGACTGATTCGAAGAACCCCAGGGTCTTTCCGATAAGCATATTCGAAGTCGATGCCAAATCTCCGGTAAGTTCGCTCTCTATGAGACGTCTAACAAGTTCTAAAGTTACCAAAATTCATATCAGAGGTCCCTATGGGCTCGGCCGTGTCCTACCGTAGGATTATTAGTTTTAAATAGAATATTAAAAGCTTTTATTTAACTTGCAATTTATGTATGTTGAGGTCAAATCTCGCAAGCTGAATTAGAACCAATTTTTGACATCCGACTGAGCTGAAATTTTGCAAACCTGTCAAGCTCCAGTGAAAATACAATAATTATGATGACAGCAAGCTGATCTGATGATGGAAACGGAAGGTGGACAACAAAACTGCTCCATGGATAATAGTAGACTTAGCCGTGTTTAGGCTCATTTTGATCAGCCCACGGTCCTGCTTAATAATTTAATCATCATCATCATCAGTCGGATGTACACTTCTTAAAAGCTTGTTTTGATCAAAAAACTTATTGAATTTCAGTAATTTTCTATCGGTCCATTATTCAATGAGTTATCGCGTCACAAAATTCGGCATAATTTAGTTGCATCAAAAATGTTGACCGGATACCAAACAAAATAAACAGACGTATTTTGTGGGCAGGAACACTTGAAAACGGAAGTAAATTAAGTTATAGGCTATTTTTTACCATCACCATAGACCCCCGTTTACTCTCGCTATATTTTATTTTATTTGATTGGAAGAACAACTTATGAAATAGAGGTATGCAAAAAAAAATATACAGATTACCTATGTCGTCTAAAAATAAAACTTATTTTTTGTGTACGACGCGCGCCCTCTTGTGCGATTCATGACGAGTTACCGCGTACGTTCAAGAGGTAGCCTAAATCTTTGCCCTACATACTTACTACGCTGAAGACGAAAAAGGTACTAGTCAGGTTATTTTTTTTCCTGTAGACTGGCGGAATATGCAAATGGCCCACCTGATGTGAAGCGATAACTTCTGTCTTCAACAATACATTAACAATGCACTATCTCGTAGGTCACGTGACATTGCACTGCGCCCGCCACCCTGAGGCATAAAGATGAAATTCTTATGTGCCTGCAATTCCACCCACACCCATATTTAGTGAATACAGTAGTGTACATACGTACATAAATAGATACACGCCTTTTTCCCCGAAAGGGTAGGCATAGCCTCAAATGGGCCCCTTTTTACTGTGGGTTGCACCATCGCGAGAAATAGACGTAACAAGTGGTGATCTCAACGCCGCCATTGCTTACCACGACTGACTCTGCTAACGCTTTCTTCCAGTAATAACACATTCTTTAGAAAAGCTAGCAACCAGGACAAATGTTATACCAACGAATCTAACAAACAAGTCCGGGTAATCCTTTAGTCGGTTTTTACGACATCCACAGGAGGAGATGGATGGGTCTATTCTTGGGCCGGACACACCACGGCTATTACGGAAATAATCAAATGCAATTTCTGTTGTTCTTTTCTGTTTACCCTTTAAATTATTAATTTCCAGGTGCCGCTATCAAAGACGCAGCTCAAAGCGATGTTGGGCAACAAGACCGCCATACCGTTCCACAAGTTCGTCTGTCCATACTGCCACAGAATACCGCAGAGCGAGCAGTGGATGAGCGCAAACGAAACCACTCGTAAGTTTCACTTATCTATTGAAATACCTTTGCCAGTGCTGGCCTTTGGTTCCTGAAATCGGCTACAAGTACTACTCCGCGTCAGTTATTGTACCCGTGACGTTCCTATTTGCAATTACGCCTCCTAAACTACATTCGCAACCGCATAGTTATTTGACGTTGTACGAATGTGTGACTTTTAATTTACTTTTCAATACTGTTGCTCGAAAAGTGTACTTGTTTATAAGGTCAGTAATATATCTTGAAAAATATTTATTTGCTTAGAGATTATTTTTTGTCTATTTTATCAAAGATCCTCTATCATGATTTTTCATGTCATACAGCTATCTACAGAATTAGAAATTAAATGTATAAAAATGTACTTATGTTGTTTAAAAGAACATATTGTTAAGGAAACCTTTACATAATTAAGTATATAGTCTCAGTGTTTTAAATAGAAATAAATGTTGTTTTTTTTAAATAATTTCTGAAAGTTTCGATGGCGTAAAAAAAGACTCAATTCATTAAAACATACGGCAAGGGTACCTTCCTGTATTCCTGAACAAAGTTAAAGCAACGGTTCGCGCGTTATCTCTTTGGCATAAGTTAGAATGTTGCCTATGCTCTCTAATTCAGGACCGCTTGATTCGACTAACACTACAACTACGTGTCACCGGTTCTTTCTTTGTCACCCTTTATTAGGTAGAGCTAATCATTGTTTTTTCTAATAGGAGTAGGCATATACTTTTAAAATCAAATAATCTATTCATATACTAATATTATTATTGTAATATTCAGGAGAATTCTTAGTGTAGGTAGTTTGGACGTCATAAGTAGGTGAAATATTAGGGATAAATCATTATTTTATTAATGCTTTCTAGAATAAAACATTTTTGATTTTAATAGCAACAATGAATTGCATTCATTAGTCTGGTTTGTTTAACTGATAGAACAATCATTAATTGAATAACGGTTCCTAGAGTTTTCAGGTGACATTCAGGGGCCGCGCGGTAAAAAAAATGTTAGGGACGTTAGAAGCCCCAGCAGGTTGGCGTGAATCATAAATCAGAATCATGAATCAGATTTATTTCTAATTTGCATGCTTTTGCAGGACACCGTTCCCTAATTTAATTTTAGAACCGTTTTATCACCAGAACTATAGATTTTAATCGTAATTCCTATTGTTTTGGTGAGAAAATAACATTCGTGATCAAATAAGCAAATTAGGAATAATTAAGTTATTATCTTAACCTACTTAAAGATTAAGTTACATGCAATTAATTGGTGATCTTTAAAATATTCTTACCAATTAAAGAATATTTACGGGAAGCATAATACTTTCGAAATTAGCCATGACTTCAGTTTCTTTTTAAAAGTAATACCTTCTAATAATTTTACCTCTAGGGCTAAATTAAACATTTGAATGTCCATATATAGCTTATGAGTGATTAGATCAGAGACCATCTTTACCTTACTAAACTGGGCCTAGTGACCTGTGGTAAAGGGAGGCTCCTTTCGTGCTCTGGACCGATATATATCCTCTATGTACCAGAAACCGACGCATGGGGACGACAGTCTCAATTATTTTACGATTTTAACTTATCGGCTTGAAAACTAAGCCGAATTGACTGGTCCCGAATAAAAAGGCTGATCTTGATAAGCTAACGGAACACGCAAGGCATCGCGACCGTGTTTATTGCCAAAAATGCGACTAATGTCGAGATCTTATGCAGTGGCAATTAATCTCTTTAGTGTCGTGAGCTATTTATTCCGTCTGCAACATGGCTGGCCGTCGCATGGGGCATTCTAATTGCGTATTATGGTTCAACGACCGCGCGCTACCCGCTCGCTCCCAGACGGGCCGCATCCATCTGCTAAATCACGCCAATCTGCAAAATTGCATGAATTTAACAGTTCATTTCGTTTGTCAGTTGTACACACACACGTAATGTATCACATCTTCATCAGTAGACATGCCTTCTCTACCTAATAGACAAAGCATACTCGATACATTTTTTTTTAGAGATATTTAAGTTTATTACAAAAAAATTATCCCAAAGGGTGCCAACGGGACCCTATTAACAAGCCTCCGCTGTCCGTCTGTTTGTCAGCGGGTTGTATTTCATGAACCATAGTAGGTAGATGAGTACCATGGTAACGCAACACCCAGACCTGCAACAAATGTTTGAAGATCGTGCAAACATTTGTCTCGCAGCGGGAATCGAACCCGCGACCTCTCGCATCTCAGCCAGCTACTCGCCCGCCGCGCCACAAAGGTCGTCAACAACGTAGAATAAACGCGTTTTGCGAAAGTAAATTGTGTTAAATTTTGTACGATGGTACGGAACCCTTCGTGTGCGAGTCCGACTCGCACTTGGCCAGTTTCTTTTACATTTAAGTTAGGTTGTGTTGTGTTGTGGCGCGTGAACCTTCTAATGTGAACCTAGTCACAAAAAAACGTAATAAACGTAGCCGATTGCGTTCTGGCGCGCCACGACACACCCCGACACAGCAATATGAACCTAGCTTAATACTCATAGCTGATTCGTTTGACACTGTTTTCGTTGCAGAGATGGATGTGTTCCACGTGGGCAAGCGGCACAGCAAGTTCGCGCACTGGGAGCCCATCTTCATCGGCACGCACCAGGACCCGTACTACGATGAGCGGCTCAGCTGGGAAGGCAAGAACGATAAAATGACCCAGGTGAGTTATGTGTTCCACGTGGGCAAGCGGCACAGCAAGTTCGCGCACTGGGAGCCCATCTTCATCGGCACGCACCAGGACCCGTACTACGATGAGCGGCTCAGCTGGGAAGGCAAGAACGATAAAATGACCCAGGTGAGTTATGTGTTCCACGTGGGCAAGCGGCACAGCAAGTTCGCGCACTGGGTGCCCATCTTCATCGGCACGCACCAGGACCCGTACTACGATGAGCGGCTCAGCTGGGAAGGCAAGAACGATAAAATGACCCAGGTGAGTGAAGCTTTAATTTCAACGTTTCGCTTGTGGCGTGAAATTAAAATTTTATTGAGTTATTTGCTCATCACAGCTCATCAACACATCACGAGATAGCAACACCTGATTTTGCACAAACTAGGAGAACTAAAACACATGTTTTGATTGATACATAAATATCATTAGTTTACCCTACGAATGTCATTCAACAATATTTACGAAAAACAAAATCGTGTCTAAACTAATGATATTTATGAGACACTTTCAATTAAAATATGCGTGTTAGGTCTCTTAGTTTCTGCAAAATCAGGTTTCGCTATCTCAAAATGTGTTCATGAGCTGTGATTAGCAAAAAACACAAAAAAAAAAAAAAAAACACATTAAAGAGCTTTTTCGAAAACGATTTTTTTTAAGAAGAAGAAAGTTATAATTTTTTTTTTTTTTTTTTAATAATTATATGTAGGTACCTATAGTAGAATTATGACACACAATTATAGTCGGCATTCCAATCAACTCCCACCGGTCCGCCCTCGCCGGTGCACTCTTGCATATTCATAGCAAAAGAGTTAGGTTTAGAGTTTCGATTTTGATAGAGTAAATATTTTCGAAACTAATATAAATCTGAAACGAAATGAATGACTTCACTCGCTTACGAAAGCACTATTTGAGACCCAAAATAAATCTTAATCTCTCCTCTTTAATCATGCACGTGCTTGTGTACAGTCAGCTACATAAGTTAATAGCCATTATATGTTGTTCCACAAATAGAACAAATGTGTTTTTATCCTACTTTTTCTATTTGTATAATACATAGTAACAGATGGTACAGTTCTGCGAGTCATTTCCACTTCAACTTGCTTATGCACTGACCTTGGTCGTTCTACGAATATCTAGTAGTTCTAGAATAGTAGTAGTAGTAAAATAGTAGTTGGTATAGTTCTAGTAGTAGTAGAGCTTTTTTGTGAAAGAGTTCGTCCGGGGAAGTACTACCACCATACCTATTTCTGCCGCAAAGCAGTTGTGCTCGCATTGCTGTGTTCCGGTTTGAAGGGTAATTAAGGGTGCCGGTGAAATTACAGACCCTTGAGACTTTTCATCTTTATGTCTCAGGGTGGCGCGCGCAGTGCAATGCCACATAGGGTGCGTCCTAGGTGAACGTGACCTATGAGGTAATGCACTGTTCATAGGCAGAGGGTACCACTTAACATCAGGTGGGCCATTTCCTTGACCCGTCATTCCAAGTAGTATACAAAATAAAAATAAACCTCATCCCTCGAAAACTCACTAGGTACTTGTAAACTAATTCAAATATTCTCTCAATTTCAGGGTTACGTACTGTGCGTCAAAGACTACGACTTCATGATCCTGAACAACGCCTTCCTGACCCACAAGCCGGGCATCAAACACTACAAGAAGGACGCGAAGAGGGATAAACTAGCTAGCAAGCAGACCAGTATGGTCAAAAAGGTTATCATGCCCGAGCTGAAGAAACTGTATGGTGCTAGGAGTGGTTGCAGTCTGTGACGAAAACTAACCAGCAACAGATTTATTCTCTACTCAGCAACGAGTCAGAATATGATGGTTACGAGAAACAGTGGTAATTAGCCGTATATTCATTGTATAGCGATAGTTTAAATAATATAGTTGATATAATTTAAACTATCGTGGTTGGAAATCATTTTAAAACGAATATGTCGTAAATTTACCGAACTCGGCCTGGAAACGTCAGTAAAAAGACTATACACAGTGGTAATTAGCCGGTTATAGTTGAACTATTTGTCGCATGACTTAGTTGTCAATGACGTGTGCATCGTATGTGTATGTGGCGAGAGGTCTCGGCCTATAGGCTAACTTGATGCACTAACTACTGCATCAAGTCTTATTCAAACCGGTGAGATTTAAACAGGTATGTTTGGATATTATTAGATATTTCTTGGGGCTTATTTTACATTGCATACAGGTTAGCTTCCCTTTCATAAATTCTCCAAATGTTTTCTTCAACCAACGTAAGGATATGGAACATGTATATGGGAGAAATCATGAGTTATCGATGTTCTAATTATCATAAACTCGAAAATTACCTGTATGTAAAAACCTTTTTTCTAGTTGTACAGTGTTTTATGTGTACGACTGTTTGCTTTTCCTTAAGCAAAATGTGTATTGAAATAAGACATATCATTATAACGATAATCTGACTTTAAATTAGTTTTTTAAAAACTTCCATTATTTTCTTAAACTTTCGCATAAATTTATATACATCATAAAATGATATCAGATCCTGCATATTATTATTAAATTTATATATTTTTCAATTTTGAAAAATAAACTTTTTTGAAAGCATGTCGTTTTATATTTTTATTTAACTTTGTTTGTTTTGTGGCGCAAATAAATATTTTATATAACTAAATACAATTTTTATTAATATGAAATTAATGGCATTTTATCTCAGTTTTCTAGTTATGTAATTTCAGACTGGTTTTAACATACAATCCTGACGGAAATGAGACTTTATACACCAAATATTACTAATACCACAAAATAGACTGGTTATTTACAAAAATACCTATCATGTGTTTTAAAAATACAATGTATCCGTGAGTTTTCTAGGTTTAAAACATGTCGCAAACATTGATACAAAAGTGTCACAACTCCAAAGTATGTTAGTTTTGAGTTGTGTCACTTTTGCATCAACATTGTGTGATATCTAATACCTAGCTTAGAATTATTGTTTGTTTATAAGTGTAAATATTCATATATGAGTTAGCATCATGCTTCTCTTTATTTTATGTAAAGAGGCACTTGACTCTGCGTTAAGTGCCCTTTTACATACCGCGACTAGTTTTAAGTAATGAGCTTACTCTTAGCCGTATCTTTTAGTTCCTTATCAGAGAAATTGTATGTTATATTTTTTCACCAAGTAAACGAATCTTTCTAGCTCTATTATAATAATCTATATGTTATATATTTAAATGTATCAATACCGCATTTAAATATTTAATATACTACTGTGTACTTTGTGTCAATACTGTCACTATAACGGAGACGGGGCTACAAATTGACAAATGGCCAAAACGGGATTTAATGACCATATTGACGGTATTGATGTAGGTAATGTATTTATATTGATTTTAAGAACAAAACCTAAGTATACCTATGCATCTTTTGTATATTTGGCATACGTGTATATATTAGTTGTTACTTTATATTATAGTTACATTTTCGTACTTGCTAGTTTGTTTTGTGTTTAGTATTTTATTTCAAAGTAATTATGACTCCATATTTCTTAGTAAGATAATCAGAGTAGTTAAATAGACGAAGCCTGGAAATCGATTGCTACTATATCATGTTTTAAGTTCCTGTGTTATATTCCTTTAAGTACCTAGGTACAACGAGTCTCTTACTATGAGTTTTATTTCATACCTTTGTATTATTTAGTTTAGACAATAATATTATCTCTGTAATAGATGAAGAGTCTGGTTTTGAAACCAAGTATTTTCGATTTATGTTATTGTTACTAATTCGTTTTGTGACTGTTTAATCCCAGTTCATTAATTTGGTTATTTTTGGTTAGTAAAAAGTACAGTTGAGTACAAATCATTGAATAACAAATGTTTGCATTAAAAACATAATTTACCGAAATCAATATGAATTTGTGGAAATAAAATATGAGTCATATGAGTCAATATAGGTAAATAGCTTTTATCCAATAGACGTTATAATTAAGCACGTGGGCCTTATTGTGGTTGAGTGTTGTATTTGAAGCTATTGTATTAAAACAGTGTTCAAACTCACCACGTTCGAATGTACTCGTAGAATATAGTTATTTTTTTATTTGTTTAATTTTTTCTTTAAACTTTATTCTGCTTATTTTAATAGGTACAACCAATAAGTTTTGTTTTGTTTAATACTTAGGTTTATTATAAAGAGTAATAATTTGTTTTTCGTACGTTTGTAATGGATAAATACGAAATATACTAAACCTATTTTAAAAATTATTCCACCTTTTGGATATAGGATAAAGGATATAGAATATGTTGTATTAGCTTCTGCCCGCGGCTACGCTCGCGCTATATGTTTGTATTGTGCGCTCTTTAGCGGATTTTGATTGTACCTATTGAATGCTGACTGAGGAAGGGGGTTAGAACCTTTTTTATCCCGTTACCACGCATGCGAAGCAGCAGGCAAAAGGCTAGTTAGATATATTTTTAAATATCGTAATCCAACTATTTTATAGTTTACACCTGTTTGAATTTTTTTACCAGGAAGGATTTGAGAATAACCTATCTGGTTATTTTTTTCAAAGTTAAGAATAGTGGTTTATGGAACTGTTACATAACATGGGTAATTAAAACACAAGTGTGGTTAATTTACACAAGTGTTTTAATACCTAGGTATGTACAGTTTCATACACTGCTTTAACTAAACTCGTGCAATCGAACTGTTGTTTGACCACATGTTCTTCTTCTTAGGTAATGGCTTCTGTGCGTTATTTGCAACAATGTGTTTTTAAATGTCTGTTTGGCACATAAAAAAATAACGTAAAAAGCGTCAAATTAATAACCGTAAAAAACAAACACCATTCTACTGCGCATGCCATATAGCGCGCGTAGCCATAGACCATAGACTATGTCACGAAAATTAGTTAAAATTGCATAAAATCTCCTCCTAACCGTGGTGTATATTAATGGAAAAACTTTATTTTGTTAGGAAAACAATGCTTTTGAGTGCTTTGAGTGCTTAAAAGGGTATTTAAAATATGACAATATTTTCGGTGTTTTTAAGTACGTTTATTTTTTACATTTATTTCTTGTAATTATTAGTCGTAAGCCTCTATCTATGGGTTTTGGTTTCGGTGAACGCATGTGGTGAGTTTCCGCTGGTAGGCTGCAAGTGCCTTTAGTTCATAAGTGCAATAAAAAGTCTATGAATGTGATCATTTACGCGAAAAATGTATTTATCGATATTATATTTCAGTAAGTATACTGCAATTTACATTTTATACATATTAGGTAATGATTCGGTAAAAACTGAAAAAACTTGTAATCAGTCTAAAAATTTAAATAAAAGTATACCTTACAGACGTCAATTTTATTCATATTTTGTTAAAAAACCTTTTACCGCCTTTTGTAGAACAAATCTACTAAATCAGTATCTCTCCCATAGACGTAGAATTTTCGGAATAGATCTATGATCTCTCCACTAGATAATCTTCTTCACAATTGGGACATACTGCAGACCATCGAGCAACGCAGGCCTCCGTCTCGATGCTGCAGACAATGATGTTCCTGCCACATCTGTCAATGCATTCAAAAACAAGCTCAACTTCAACTATAGTAGTATAATAAGTAGTAGTAGAGCTTTTTTGTGAAAGAGTTCGTCTGGGGAAGTACTACCACCATGCCTATTTCTGCCGCAAAGCAGTATTGCTTGCATTGCTGTGTTTCGGTTTGAAGGGTATGGGTGCCGGTGAAATTACAGGCACATGAGACTTTTCATCTTTATGTCTCAGGGTGGCGGGCGCAGTGCAATGCCACATAGGGCGCGTCCTAGGTGGACGTGACCTATGTGAGAATGCACTGTTCATAAGCAGAGGTTACCGCTTAACATCAGGTGGGTCATCTGCTTGTTCCGTCATTCAAGTAATAAATAATAAAAATAAAAAAAACTTTTTTAATGGCGCCGCGCTGCTCGCTCTACAACTGGCTACCAAACAAAATTAGGCATCCCACACTGTGATGACGTAGACAATCAGCTGCTCGTCTATAAATAAACTAGTGGTTCACCCCGAACTGAGACCTGTAACACCCCCCCTTACTTAAAACTATATAATCCGCGCGCACTCACCGACTTCCTAATTTACTCTGTGGAGCTGACGTAAATTTAATCTTACCTACTTTCTTAAATCACTATAAATTGGCCATGTGATCGTCTAGTTATATTCCTACGTTGTGTATTGTAATAACTCAAATTCTTTTTTTTTTGATAATTTTGTCTAGTCTTAATGTATCCTATCTACATAAAATATATCTACCTTTTTCCCTTACCCATGCCATTAGTTGCTTCTAATTCTGGTAAAAAAAATACCTACTTAAATTTTATTTTTATTTCTGTACACTTCGGGACATTTAACTAAAAGTTTACTCCAGGATATTATTTTATTCTATAGTTTGTTATTCCTTTGATAAGAGAATACCGTAAAGGAAATGACAAGAAATTACTTGTATAAATTATTTGCTTTCTAGATAGGATTTTTAAGTTATTCTTTAACTGTTTGGAGGGATGAACCATAAATGATAAGGTTTACATCCAGGGATAAGCGACTTTTGGAGGACAGCACCGACCTCGCTGCCCACGGTGATCTTCTACCATTGCTTTTGGTTAGATCTCCCTCGCTTGGACATAGGTAGATTACCTAATATTGTCCGGGAATTTTATCCAAATGATATTCTAATGCAAATCAATTCTTTTTACTCTATTACAAGGGATTTCAGAGGATCGCGAATCTATTTCCGTCGAGAGTAAGTTTGTTAGTCATTTTCAAACATTCCAGGGAATTTACATGTAATCAATAATGTAAAACCAACTACATTCATTCTTCACCTTTGGTTAACTTTGGGATTTATCTAGGCTTTCTAAAGCCCTGAAAAATCCCTACTCAATTCATATTCCTACTTACGAATAATTCTAAAATTCTCTGTAGAATAAATAGAATTCCTAGTTGGATTATCCAGGTAAGAATAATCACTTGCGAAAAACCTAGACTATATTTAAATGAATTTTTCCTTCCGCGAACGATAATTCTCAATTACAAGATTCTCTTTCTTCTAGTATTTTAATACGTTTGATAAATATTTTACCCGTTCCTTTATGAAACAATAATAGAAAACTAAATTTTATTTCCGGTTAAATTTTAGAAAATGCCAATTTGTAAAGTTGGTCTACGTACGCACTAATACAATGCCTACATAAGTGTGCCTGATTACCTGGCTAAATTGGGTGTGTGTGATTCAAAAACTTTGAGAAGCCGATCTCATTTTATTTTAAATGTGCAAGTTAATTGTGTGTGTCTCCTGACGAGGTGCAATGCTAGAATACCTAGTTTGAAACTATTAAGGTGGGGATGTCTGTCGCTGTGTTACCTTAAACGACAAACGGAGCCTAGAGGGTAGGATTAAAGGTAAATAGGTAGGATAAGACTCACTTGACTATCGGACTCAATAGCCACTCTTTCGAGGGTGAAAGGGTTCCTGACCAGTGAGAATGGAAACCTGAAAACATTAAAATAGAAGATAATCTATAGACTACGACAGTCTACAAATATCTTCCTTCGGAAAATGATCACTTTTTCACAAAACTAAACACTTCCCTCCCCATTGACTTTGAATATTTAAAATCACTTGAAAAGCATCACCAAAAAGAAACTAGTTAATTCCTTTTATTTTGGAGGTTTTTTCAATTACTTTTATATTTCACATAATTTAAACTTTCACTAAATTATATTTAATTTCACTTATTATGGACTATTCTACTTTCTAGAATCAGTCCTAATATTTCAAAGTATAAATCTCTAGCTTTTAAAATAAACTTCAAAATCACTTCATAACTTAATTAACACGATTTAATATTTTTACCCCAGGGCTTCCGCACAGACGTGTTGCTTATTAGAAAATTGCCCAGAACTGACCCAGATCATGGCCGCTCCACCATATTTAAGTCCCCATGGGAGGGGTGAGGGAACTTCCTCGTAAAACAAAACAGTGTTTTTTTTTAGGTCAAAGAGGATGCGGAGTGCGGAGGGAATAACGCGTTGTTTATACAAAACATTCCGCTTAATTCTGAACCTTATTCGTATGGCTCCTAAACAACCGTCTGGAATTTGGTGTACTATCAAAATATTCTGAGAAACGATTGTTTATCCTTTGTTAAGTATCCACACAGACCAACTCTTAGAGAGACGAAAGTACAATCCTCCATTGTTAGCAACCTTATTACCCAAACTCCGTTCGATTCACTTGATAAAAATATCCACCAATTTTATTTGAGTATTTGTGAGATATTAATGAAACCAGTAAGTACGTTTCGTTACAGACCTCGCGAATACACGCGATTTAGGTAGGTTACCTTATTTCTTTCGAAAAATACGTATCGTTCGTGTGGTTCGAAAAGTTGGACCTTCAACGTCGTTTAAATTCCTAGAAACGGGAGGTCCACAATGGATGATATACTGGTCATTGTTTTATAGAGTAGAAGTTTCAAAATTCTTCAATTTTAGACTTTTTCAATCCTTTTGTGTCATAAAAGCTACAAACATACCAAATTTCAGCATTGTGGGATTAGTGGAAGTACCCTAGAAATTTTGGTTTTTTACATTTTCGATTTACCCCATAGACGTAGAATTTTCGCTATACTAGATCTATGATTTACCCTAATATCTCAAAAACTACATAAAATAAAACATTATAAAAAATAATTTTGAAATGGCGAAGCAAGGGGCTTTCATATGACACCCCACTTGTTCTGATATTCTCACTTTATTTTTTTTACCCTCTTTTGGACCCCAATATCTCAACAACCCCCCAACCGATATATCTCATAACCTTACCAACAAATTGTACCAATACTATCTACCCCCCAATCAAATTTCATGAAGATCGGATTAACGGTTCGAATGTTAAGTTTGGAAAAACATACATACATACATTCAAACACCGATTCTTCCAAGTTGACTCAGGAACTCGCTTCGCTCGTTCAATAAATCATGCTAAAAACTATTGATCTCATCCAAAGACCTCATTAAGTTAGCCTATCTAGATATCCCATCAAATTACATGATATTTTGTAGGTACAAACAATAAATTCACTAATATCAAAACTCAAGACCAGTGGTTTGTCAGTTTCATATAAAATTAAATTTATTTAATTTCAAAATTTATCACAATTCAAGCACTAGGAGGATTTAATGCTAGCAGCATTATCTACCAGTCATCCTGGACGTGCAAAAGATGGTGAGGTGTGTCTTGTGCCCGCCTTCCACTGCGAACGGAACGGACTCCGTACGGACTCCGCTTAACTCGCAACGGTGAACTGCATATTGCTTCCACTGAATAAGAGTGAGCGGAGCGGACTAAACAAGTTCAAAGAGTCACAAAAGTGGTCGCAGAGTCGAGCGGATTCCGAGCGGACTCCGCTCGACACGCAACACTGATTTTCATAGAAGTAAAAACATCATCACGTGCGAGTAAGCGGAGCGGACTGAGCGAGTTAAAATGAATCCGCTGCGTCATGGCGTCGCGCGCTAGTTTTGAACGGACTCGCTTAGCTTCGCTCGCTCCGCAAAATCCGCTGGCAGTGAAAGGCAAATGCTGAAACTCTTTTTTAGTCGAAGTGCACAGCTAATTTCCTCCGGTCCGCTCAGTTCGCTAGCTACGTTTCCGCTCATTACCCTTTCTCAGTGGAAAGCGGGCATAACAAACAAGCTAACGTTGTTTTGTATATGACTAGCGGTATAGGTACACTTCCCTTAAAAGTTAATGAAAGGTTTGCGCTGGGAAAAGTACTGTTTTCTGTTTTAGGAAAGTGAAATTGATAAGAAATAATATAGCCCGAAATAAAAATAAAAAACATGTACCTACAATAAATAAACCATTTAATAGCTATTAAGTGGCATCTAGGCATATAGTCTACATAGGTATATAGGCATAAGACATAAAAACAACTATCTATCAATAGCGTATTACCACGCTGTTTTCCATACAATTTCTACAGCTATAACAACTATTATATGATTGAATCTAACACTAGTAGCACTGGATCTGTATTCTGGACCGGGGCCAGTTGAATAATGACTATCTGGAGGTCTATTCAAATCTGTACCGCGCGA
Source organism: Operophtera brumata (assembly GCA_932527175.1). NCBI lineage: Eukaryota > Metazoa > Arthropoda > Insecta > Lepidoptera > Geometridae > Operophtera > Operophtera brumata. Next base: position 11,330,027 of record OW052238.1, on the reverse strand, counting down.
ACTGGTCAAAGGTCTCGATTCTACTTCTTGGTTGTGGAACCTCTTCCTCTTGTTCCTTCTGTGGAACTTTTTGTTCGTTAGGCTGTTCTTCTTTTGGCTGTTCTGCTTTCGGTTCTTCGGGAACCGATTCCTCTCTATCAGGCAGCGGATCTGGGCTGTTATCTTTCTTGTCATCTGAACTTTTATCACCATCACCATTGGCAAAGAAAACCCCCTCAAGAAACATATGTGGCTGTACTGAAAGGCTTCTGTATAGAAACTGGGGGTCTGTAGAAAAGGAGATGACGTTTTCCGTGATTCGGAGCATAGAAGGATGAAATGTGTTTCGATAGAACAAAATAAAAATAAAAATAATAAATGGAAATGTTTCACGTTGAGACGACATTTTTTCTTTTTTTCTGTTGTGGAAAATTCCCTTTTAGCCTTATGTCAAACTGATAAAAAACTAATTAAAGTCACCAAGAGTCTCCGTCAAGCATGGACCTCCTACCCAAATAGAACAGAAGAAGAAGAAGAGGTCTAGGACCATGCCGTCAAGTCATAACCCAGGTTAAAATGGTGGCAGAGAAACCAAGGTTTTGGAGGACAAAATTCATCATTCTGAAAAGACACGCAATACACTTATCCACACACATTCGCTCTTTAAATTATGTTACACCGGTTAAAATGCTACAAAAATTACACGATATAACTTTAAAAAACAAGGGAAATTACATAAAAATGAAGACGTTTAAAAAATGGCGAAATGAAGTCCCAGCATTTTAGTTTTGCTACGTAAAACTTCTTGAACACAGAGAACTTGGACCAATCGGACCCATCGGGGATTTCTTGGGATGGAGCAATGAAGCAATCATGGACCTACCACGGAGCAGAGAGTTCTGTGCACGGAGCTGTGCATAAGGCCATGTAGGTGCTTTGCAGAGTATTATTGATTGGTATAAGTACATTATTTATAGTTTTTGTTATTCGTTTGCGCCTAATAAAAAAAAAAATCACCACGCTTATTTTTAACCCCCGACGCAAAAACGACGGGGTGTTATAAGTTTGACGTGTCTGTAGGTGTGTCTGTGTGTGTGTCTGTTTGTGGCATCGTAGCTCCCGAGCGGATGAACCGTTCTTAGCTATGTTTGATCAAAATCGGTTCAGCCGTTTCATTGCGTTGAGGTTTTTTTTATAATTTTTACAAAATTAATTGCTTGTATTGCTAAGTGGATTAGTGATTACAGTATTGGTGTTGAGTACCTACTCAGGTAGATGTAGCTACTAGCTACCCATCCCCGGTGCAATACTTAGTTTGCTTTTAGGACAACTACAGGAGACTGTGGGGTCTATTCATAGCCGGACACACCACAAATACATAAAAATAAATTTCTTAATATTAACATCTCGATGATAATTTTGCATACTAATTTCTATATTAACAGGTTTATATTCAGCTACGAATAGTACCTAACGTGACTTCCAGCTATCGAAATATCTAGGCGTAGGAAAAGGATGTCATAGTTAGCAAGAAGAAGACTAGGTAGGTACCTTTAAGATATTATTTGTCGATACTCGGTATAGACAACACAGTAGGTACCTACCCATTTTTAAATTTAGCTTATAGTGCCACCAACTTATTTGTTCAGGTGGACAAAATAGTAACCTATATTTTAACTCCCCTTTTTTTTGGTTTTCTTACTGTGATAGCAAAATGGCTCCACTTTCAGATAAATTGGTGGAACTATAATACCTTCTTACGATATGAAAACGCTAGCTTCTAGAAGCTATATCCTGTGATTCGTTTTATCCAAACACTAAATAACATTCCTAGGGTTCGAATTCCACTCTAAGTTATGCCATGCATACCTCTTGCTATGTACTCTGTACACAAGAAAGTTTTGAGATTCTTCAGCAATTCAATTAAAAAGTTTGCTTATTACCACGTCTCACGTTCTCGCGATGCTAACTTAAATACAAACCGTTTTCCACCCCGAAGGGAAGAAAACGATTATTTTAGGTCAAGCCGAGGCTAGACCTCTAGGAGATATCTATCTTACCTTCGTTTGCCCATGTCCATACAATTAACAGTTCTAGCCATGTCTTCGAGTGTGATTCGGTAGCGGGGAGGTGCGGGGAGTAGTTACCTCACCTCCCCGCGCGCAGGTGCCGGCGGGGGTCACGCGCGTCGCTAGGAAGCAGCGCGCCTTTCTTTAGTACCTTCCGATAAGCCGGCTAGGCCTTACCGAGGTCTAGCCTCGGCTTGACCTAAAATAATCGTTTTCTTCCCTTCGGGGTGGAAAACGGTTTGTATTTGAGGTCGCCGAGGCTAGACCTCTAGGAGAAATGTTTGTTTTCTGCCGGCACTATAGTGTACTGTGACAGAATAGAGATATACTCGTACCTGATGATGGATGAATACAGAATAAAACTTGGGGTTGACCGGTTTTTAAAAAATAATAATCAGTCAGTAATTAACAATTATATATAGTAGGCTCATAATCATCATCCTCCTTAGCCTTAAAATTCACAAAAGTAAGCAATTGTAGGTAGAATCTACCTTTTCAGATAGGGTGAAAACCCGTTAAACACGTTAGAATTAGGGCCTCGTGGCTTTTCCACGAACTTACAGTAAAGCTTAAATAAATTCTCTGCCTCCACTACAGTTCCCTCGGCTGAAGATCTGATCCAACGGAACATTATTTTGGAAGTAGTTTGGTGCAACTGCTGATGGTGCTCCGCAAAAGGTGCTTTTAGCCAACCTGTAATTACTATTCTTGGTGCAGCTTCCACTTCCCCTCGCGTAGTTATAAATATATTGTGCAAATTATTATTATTTTCTTTGCCGAAATTTGGATCAATTGCTTCAACCATATTACCAAGCTCAAGGCAGGGTCCTCTAAACAGTCCAAATGCCACCCTGATTGCCAATGTGTAGCACTATCGGTTTTTTGAGCCACATGTCGGCCAAATCGTGACCGACTTCTCTGTTATGTGACAGTGTTGCGCGTCGATGCAGAGAATAGTCAGATTGTGAATACGCCTACAGCAGAGGCTAAAAGAAGAAGCAAAGCCACGTGGCGGGATACTTCAAAAATTATATGATAGGAGAGTATGCTAGCTCTTAACCACTCTAACATATCTTCAATATTCCAAAATAAGGTCCTTTGCACCATGTTTAAAGATCTTTGAATAGCTATTACCTTGAGCATCTTTGTGACCAATGGATGGGAAGACAGACTTCGTTCTTGGATTGGATCAGATAAGGAGACTATCAACGATTTATGTACTAAAACCGTGGAATATGCTAACTTTTTTATCCGTGATAAAAAGCCTATAAATGAAGCTAACTGTTGTGGTCGAGGATTACCGGGATTTGCCCCATTTTGTCTACACCACTCGACCCACGGCTTCCAAGCCGAACTATAAGTGAGCCATGTCGAATCTTGCCAGGCTACTTGAAGAAGTTCGACATCATTCGGATCTAAGTTCATAGTTAGTTTACTCCACCACGTGTCCTCCAAACCTCTAACAAAAACCTCGCACATTCGGTGGGGGCCGTTTGGTTGAGAGGTTGACTGAGCATGCCTGAGATGAAATATTTGAAACGGTGCCTCTTAAGGCTCTCCGTTTTAGGTCGGCTCTCGAAAATAGCTTCTCCCAACGAGGGACTACCATTAAATAGATCCCCGACGACTTGTTGAAGTACTGCAGCATTTGGGAATCAGAGGAAGTGGGGAAAGCCCCCCGCCAAATGAAAATGCCAGGGTCGGCTGAAGAAGTTTATGAATAGCGCTCCCACTTCCTCAAACTCTAATGACACGTAACCTACCGGCCTAGCCAAACGGCATTCGCTACCAAACGATTATATTTCTACATTCGTAATACAGAACACAGTTCAGTCAGATACAGAACAGCAGAACACATGACATGTCGATAGCTTACGTCAATCTCATACATTGTTGGCTTTTCTACTAGCATCATCGCTAATAGCCTCTAATTTGTATAAGGCCTCTGGGGCTACATTTGAATAAGTCGTGGCAAACAGATCGACTTGAGGAATTCCGAATCTTCCCGAAGATTCGACTGGTTATTTCCTTTTTCGAATGCCAGTCTGGAAGGAGATTTCCTCTTAACAGACTATCTGCAATCGCGTTGTAACGAACCGGAATATAAAAGGGATGAAGCGCTACTTCTAAGCTTTCCGCCAATACTAAAAATTCCTTTGTCGTCTCCAAAAGACCAACAAACCTCGTTCCGCTTGATTCCGGATGTACGATACCACAGTTTTGTTGTCCGTCTGCATGTACCACTAATTATTTCCCTACTTTGTGTGAGAGCTGTCAATACTACAAAGAGTTCTTTGCGGTGTTTTTGCGTTATATCCTGTTTGATCTACTGTCCTCATGCTTAGATGACGATCGCCTAGATGAAACCCCCCAACCTTCGTCTGACGCACCCGCTGTCAAGAACATTGTGCAGTTCTGAGGGATAATTCTGCCTGGGTTCGTTACATTTTTCAACCACTAACAGCACTCCGCTAGAGCCTGTGCAGGAACCTTGACTTTTTGAAGACAGCAATCTTGTCTCAGTTTTCGGCCCGCTCTCCGAATATTTCTCGCGTCCTAGAGGACCGTCAAGTGACGCGAAACCCAGCCTGCCTATTAGCAACATACCTGTCCGCCGAGACCATAGATACTCTCTTTGAAGTTCTTTTAAGTCGTTCACTAAGCGGCTTATTTTTTGAATTCGGTAACCTCCTTTCGTTCTAATCTGTATCCCACATAATTCTAAAGAACTCTATCCGTGTTTTGGCCCTGAGGATTGTTCTGCATTTATCGACCAACTTAAGCTTTGAAGTAAATCTATCAAGTGCGATACCCGCGCCTCGAGGATCAGAGGGTCCATAAGCAAACAGAAAATTGTCTACTAGATAAACGAGCAACTATAACCAGTTCTCTATCAGAACTCTCGCTACCCAATTGCTGACACGTGGGACACTGGACAGCCCGGAAGGGAATGAAGTCAGTTTATACAGTTTCCCTTTGAAAGCAAAAGCTAAAGTGACTTATCTTTATCGGAATATGGAAAAAAAGCCTGACATATCCAGTTTCACCATATAGTCACCCTCCTGTAGAAAGGTCTACGGAGCTGGTTAATTAACCGGAACTTCTGTGGTTTTAGACAAAAATTGAGGCAGCGAAGGTCGAAAATTTGTTGCATCTTTCCGTTTGACTTTGAAATCAAAATTATTTGCGACAGAAACCGGAACGTTCTACTACATCTGACTTTAAGCAAGGTTTTTAACTCTTCTGTCATCGCCCAAGGGAACAGAAGGTGGTTTTACTACCAACAGTATTGAATATCCTGAGATTATCTTCAGAATTGGAGCTGATGCGCTCAATTTGTATGCCACTGTATCAGGTAATCCTTCAGTTGTCCCCCTCGAAAAAAAACGTCAAAAACACCTGGATTTTATGAAGCTGACGTTGCTCCGTCTCACGATCGGACTTATGGTCTTTCTTGGACTGGGACTCCGCATTTGACGCACGCATGGAACGCTCTGCTTGGGTTGCTGCCCTTGTCTCTTCTTCTTCTGTCGTGTCGATGGTTCTCTGTCAAATTATTTTAGACCAGTGCTCTGCCACGGCTATGGCATCATGAGTGGCTTCGTAAACGTCTTTCAGGGTGCAGGTGTGAGGACACTGCGTGCGCGAAAGTAGGTGCACCATCGAGAACACTAAGTCGGTTGCTTGGATTTGGATTAAATTGCCGGCTTCCGAAATAAATTACCTTTTGCTCCTTTACCGGCTCTCTTATCTGGAAACCTCCCGGCTCGAGAAGGAAGTATGGCTGATATGCCACCATGGTCTTTTATAAAGGTTGGCAGGATTTTTCCGTCAAATAGGGTGAGTCTTTGATGGTGGGATTTGCTGCAAGGCAGCCTTGAAAGCAGCCATCAAAGCATCATTCTTTGTTTTGAAGGATTTTTGATGAAATTCGATAGATTTGGCTCGATGGCCACATGCAAACTGAAGCAAGGTGTCGGATATGCAGTATTAATGTTTGAACCCTCTGCGAAGACATTCACCAAGTCCTGAGCCGCCTCAGGATATTTAGCTGCCACGCCTTTGAGTTGTTCCGCCAAGGACTTCCTTTCTACCAGCAGCCTATACACAAAAAACACCATGCACGCTCCATCGATTGTACTTCCAGATGATGATGACCCTCATGCTGCCTCTAGTGTAGGCAAATTTTGCCAATCGCAAACCAATTTAGATGGCTACCACGACCTTGGTGGGGGCTAACATGGGTGAGGAGTCCCTGGAAGGGTTATACTCACTCTACTCATCTGAATCCAACTCAAAGGATGTCACGCCATTTCTCGCCCACTTTTGCGCTATCGAAGGCTGTTTCGGCTGTAGAGATGTGAGAGCAGCAAGGGTTTTAACGAAACCACTGTCTTATTGAAAATTTAAGTCTGGGTGGCTGAACCCCTGATCTTATTTGCTATCGCTGGAGGCCCCACGATGAGCGCCCTTGCAAACGCCCAGCCCAGCAGCTTAATTTTAATCTTCCGAAAGATCTTCTCTGAAACATATGCCGCATCCGGGAAGAAAGCTTAAATCAACTCTATTGTAGGTAGGGTGAAACTCGTTCGGCATTTGAGGATCAATCTCCTCTCCAAATAATTCCTCCTTAGCCATATGTACGACCCTCCAACACGTAGGTACATCTATCCGGCAGATGCTTCTGGGCCAGGAGCTTTACCCGTTCTAACAGCGCGTTTTCCTCCTGTGACTTTATTTCCTCCTTTTGCCTCTTCGTGATACGATCACCACTCAGTGCCATGTATCACAAACAATTAAAAGAAAATTCACCAGCAGGAGGTACTTGCTCTCTCTGCAGGGTGGAGGTGAGAGAATATAAAACAGCGCGATTGCCGAGCCAAGAAGTTTAATTTAGATAGGACGGCTGCGGCTGCGGCTGCGGCTCGCGAGGCTTCCTTCGAGTAGGCGCGCCGCTCGATTTAGACGGCAAGGGCTGCGGCTGCGGCTCGCGAGCTTTCCGTCGAGCCGTCGCGCCGCTCGATTTAGGCGGAGACAGCTGCGGCTGCGGCTCGTAGGCCATCGCTCACCTGCGACGGCTGCCGCTGCGGCTCGCGAGCCTTCCGTTGAGCCGTCGCGCCGCTCAATTTAGACGGAGACAGCTGCGGCTGCGGCTCGCGAGCCGTCGCTCACCTGCGACGGCTGCGGCTGCGGCTCGCGAGCCTTCCGTTGAGCCGTCGCGCCGCTCGATTTAGACGGAGACAGCTGCGGCTGCGGCTCGCGAGCCGTCGCTCACCTGCGACGGCTGCCGCTGCGGCTCCTGAGCCGTCGCTGTGGCTGAGCCATCTGGCGCGTTGTCTCACGACAATTTGCTTACAACAGTTGTTGTGAACGAACTGTGTAGCCTTACTAGGGAGCTGTACAGCTACGCCTAGGTAAAGTGGAGTGCATGAATGGAAGCTCCAAACGCGGTAGGTGAACACAAGAAACAGAAGAACTTCGTGCTCCTCACCTTTATTAGCTACGTAAAATAAGCGCTTAATAACACAGGAATTCTGAAGTAAATAGATAACTTCGTGGTACGTAAAATAAGCGCCGAATAACACAGGAATACCTGAAGTCAATAGATAGGTACCTCGTTCCTAGTAGGTGTTAAATCGAACACAAAGTTCTACACACTCAATTTATGAAGACACGACTGAAACAAAACATATTAAATATCACTTACCGATTACCCGGTACGTGAACGAACACTACAACAGTGTTAATCAAACACAAAACCAGTGAAAAGCGTTAACTTTTAAAACACTTTTATCATGGACATGCGCACACACTCGGTAAAAATAGCGTACTAAAGAAAGGCGCGCTGCTTCCTAGCGACGCGCGTGACCCCCGCCGGCACCTGCGCGCGGGGAGGTGAGGTAACTACTCCCCGCACCTCCCCGCTACCGAATCACACTCGAAGACATGGCTAGAACTGTTAATTGTATGGACATGGGCAAACGAAGGTAAGATAGATATCTCCTAGAGGTCTAGCCTCGGCGACCTCAAATAGAAGCTATCTCCTGCTATAAGTTTTATCGAAGCGAGGTACCTCCAAGCGAAGCACGTAGCTAGAACTTCATCTCGAGAACACAGGGTGGAGAAGGCAGCTGGAAAACTGACGCAGCACCCTTGTCACTAGACACGGTTGGTTCTATATTATCCAGACATACGGAGAGAGGGCATGCGTTCCAAACCCTAGTTATTGACCGAGCGATCGAAGTGAGCGAAATCTTTGCAACAACTAGGAAAAGCTTTCATCTTTCCGGATGTATGTACCTACTCGCGTACAAGTCGTATCAAATAAATAATAAATAAATAATGCTGGACAGTTCACACAACATTATCTAGCCCCGAGCTAAGCAGAGCTTGTGTTATAGGTACTAGATAACTGATATACCTACTTAATACAATACATTACATAGATAGATATTTTTTACTATACATAAAAAACACGCAGAACACCCTGAACAAATATCTGCAGGTCGCACAAATATTTGTTCCGAGGCGGGAATCGAACCCGCAACCTCCTGCTTTGATTATTTTTCAACTAATCTTCTTCTTCTTCTTTTTCTTCTTTGATCTTGATGATCTTGATCTTGATCTTGTTCTACAATTTTGTAAAATTTTATTAACGTCGGCGATTTTTATTGATGAGGTATTTCCCCAAATTTTTTTTTTTAAATCTTGCTCCTTTCCTTTCCTTTTTGTTTGGTTCCTTTTCGCTTTTTGCTATATCGGGAGCTCACCAGCTGTCTCCTTGAGACTGCGCCTTGCTATTAGTATTCTGCAAGACGCACGTCTGGCTAGCTCAAGTTGTAATTTGGGATTTCACAGTTCGCTTATTTATTCACGTTATTCCGAAAAATGTATTGAACGATAAGACAATGGAATGTTGTGCTATTATTATGATATCATGCTATAGAGAATGGAAGAGTTATCCGAACGAACTTTGATTACCTGATCTATTAACTACATAATTCTCACATAGACATAATGACGCAAGGCATTTGAGCATAAGTATTTTTTTTAGAAAAACTATACTCTACGTACTATATTCTCCTGCTGACGTTTCGTTGACCATTTAGAGGTCTTTCTTCATGAGCACCTACTGCGACCACGCTCGAAGGTCGTGAGACGGAACACACATAGAATTAAAGAAAAATAGTAAAAAAAAAAAAAAAAAAAAAAATCTTGTCAGTTCACACAACATTGTCTAGCCCCAAGCTAAGCAAAGCTTGAGTTATGCTTGTGTTCTTAAAGAATAAGAATAGTAAAGCACGTGGTGTATAGTCGTAATTTTTCTAAAATGATACCAAGCCATGGTAATTTCAATTCACGACTTCTGTGGCGCGGCAGGCGAAGGTTCGCCTGCGACACAGGAGGTTGTGGGTTCAATTCCCGCCTTTTGCTTTTTTTTCTGGGTGTTCTGGGTATTTTCTATGTATATTAAAAAAAAACTATGTAATACCTATATTGTTATCTAGTACCCATAACACAAGCACTGCTTAGCTTGGGGCTAGATAACGTTGTGTGAACTGTCCAGCATTTTTTTTTTTTTTAAATTCTGCGTTTAACTCATCGACCGAGTGCGGAACACCATGCTGCGTTCGATAACTGGCATTGCCGATATGGGGAGCAGAACATCAAAGCTCAAGTGGGAATGGGCTGGCCACGTCAGTCGGAAGACCCCCGAGAAGTGGGCGAACGTAGTAACTCCTTGGGTGCCTGAAGACGGAAGGCGACGACGGGGCCAGCCGAGAAGGCGATGGCGGGACGATCTCGAGGCTTACGAGAAAGAGTGGTAGGGAACTGCCAAAAACCGAGATGAGTGGAACATTTTGGGAGAGACCTTCGCCCAGCAGTGGGACATAATAGGTTAATAAAAAAATCAAAATGTTTTTTGTTGTAACAGTTGATTATGCACTATGGGAATAAAGCAGTGTCTTAAGTCGCGGGTGGCATATTGAACCCTGAGCGTAACGAGGTACTCTAGAGTTAACTCGCGAGCGTAGCGAGGAAAAAGAAGAGCGAAGTAGAGAGGAAGTAGAATAATCAGTTGATTAATAGTAGATTATGAACCTAGGGAATAGAGCAGTGTCTTACGTCGCGGGCGGCATATTGAACCCTGAGCGATTTATATAGAGTCCTGAGTGAAGCGAGGGGTTCAAGCTGCCCAAGATGAAGACACTGCTTTATATTTTTTTCAAACTAAGGTTTTATTAAAATGAGCCTAAACACAGCCAGTCTACTGTTATCCATCTATGACATATTAGGAGTTACCTTGTCCACTTTGCGTCTCCATCATCAGATCAGCTCGCTATGACCGTAATATTGTATTGTCACCAGAACAGTATGCATCAGCAAAATTGGTTAGGACAAAATGGTCTAAAATTAATTTGCAAGATTATTCCCATACACACCAACAAACTAACAGGTGAAGTTAAATAAAAGCATGTAAAAACACTTTAAAGAATATAAATAGGTAGGTATGGCAAAGGTACCTCCTCAATAACAAATAGTAGGCAAAGCCAAAGTCTAATATTTATTCTGTGCCAAAGTACCTCATCAATAACAGATAGTAGGCAAAGCTATAGGTACCTCATCAATAACAGATTACTAGGCAAAGCCATAAATTAATGGTAAATCTCATGCATTAATCTCCTAGTAAATATTTGCAATTCCAGCCTTGACCGATGGCAGGTAAGAACATAAAGAGGTTCACGTAGGTTGACGATACCGTTGTCGCTGGTATCTATGCTTACATACAGAAAACCATGCACTTTGCTTAAGCGCTGGAAAACCTGCAGCCACCTGCTTTATAGGCGGATGCGGCCTAACGATAGACAGGTAGGTATTTGTAATTATCGGCAACCTTGACATTCACCGGACATGAATCTTCTGGCCGAAAATAGTATCTAAGTTTTTACCTGAGATTCTACCAAACTTGAGTAGACTGGTCTAGGATTTAATATTAAAACAGAGGCCAAGACTAAGGGGAAATTAGGATGTAAATTTTTACCCGATTTCGAAAAAATGTTTTTGACAGTCTATATAAGTAATGTGTGTATGTTCACATGTTTCCACGTATCTCCTAAAAACTTAATCGATTTAACAAATGTGGTGTCTTTGGATTCGTGCCAACAATCCGCGTGTCTTATAATATACTTAATAAAAAACATATTTTTTTTATCAAAAGAAATTTGATAAGCACTTTCTAAATATAATATATATTACGTATGCAAATATTTTTAATTTCTTAACAAATGGTCTTTTTCATACCTCTCAGTTAAGATTTTCCGTAGTTGCGTTGTACTATATGTAACTTTTTCTTGTCGCGTAATAGATTTAAAACGGAATCGACTGCTCTTGATGCTACACTACAAAGATCATACTCATTAAAACTTCACACTCTTAGAATATTTTAATAAGCTTCCTTAGCAATATGTCCATTTAGGCCGGCGCCCATTACCTGCACGGCACGGCATGGCATGGCAGGTTGTGCTGCGGCATCCCGCGGCGTTTCGTGGCATGCCGTGGCATCCTGCTGAAAACCCAGCCACTCTGCACAAGTTTCAACCTTATTTCAACTAGCTTAGCAATCATAATTCCTCGACATAAAGTGACCCATACGTCTCGCGGATTGCAATGGCGCGCCGTGGCAACCCGTGGAATGAAACGGCATGACACGTCATGCCGCAGCATCCCGCAGCACGTCGCGTCATTTCGCAGCATCGTGGTATCGAAATAAAGTAACATGAATTCTAAATAAATATCTAAAACAAGAACGACCTACATTTAGATTATTATAAGTTTATATTGTTCTCATATAAGTGACATTTGTCTTCTTGAGAATAAATTATTTAAACCTAACCTAATTCTAAACTCATTGAAATAATAGTTTATTATTTTTCAAGTGTAAACCACACTTTAAGGATAACATTAAATTTAATTGTAACCCAAAACACCAATGTTTCTAATGAAACACCTGTAGATGGCTCCCATCGGCGCTATAGCCGAGTTGATAGTGCCCACAAATTTCGTCTTCAGCGTCATAGTGTTCTATGGCCGAACTGGTAAAGGCATTGCCGATCACAGGCAAGGTTCCGGGTTCGAGTCCCGCTGGAACGGAATTTTTGGGTTACATTTAAATTCATTGAAATAAGATTCAAAATAACTTAATTAGTAATAAAATCCTTTGCCATGCCATGCCGTGCCACGCCGTCAGTGGGCGCCAGCCCTAATGTGTTCCATACATTTCTGTAATGCCACATTCCAGCAATGTGAACTGACTTGTCGAATGCCGATGTGTTCACAATGGCATCGAAATGAACCAAAGCACTTCCAGTTTAATTAATTAATTATTCTAATAATTCATTAAATAGTCCAATTAATTAATCATCGAGACTAACAGGTCAAGCTAATAATATTTCGTAAGGTTTTTGTGAAATACACTCATGGACTTATTTAGAGGAACGATTTATCAATCGGAAAAAAATACTGAAATATGTACAAAAAGTTCGTAGTACAAATTGGCAATTCAAATATTAATTAAAAGTCTTTTGTTTCAGGGTTTCATTTGTTTTTTCCTTTATTTGTTATTTTCACTAGTCTATTGGAATAATTTTGCTGACGTATGCGTAGGTATTAATTTCATAAAATTCTATCTTTTTTGCAAATTTTTTCACAAAAATGTATCACATAGTGGTGCTTACACATCAATGAATACCTGAAGGGACAATGCCGGATCTTAGCGTAGCTCAGGTTTCCAAAACTGTTACTTAGTTATAAAGAAGTGGCTCAGACACTGCGAGTTTCCAAATCCGTCATCTTCCGAATTTCTAGACGTTATCGGCAGACTGGAGAGTACACGAAACGTGCAGGGCAAGGTTGCAAGAGAGTCACTTCAGCGAGAGACGATCGATTTATGGTGACCAGTGTTCTGAGAAATCGCACTATGACTTCTTCTGATCGACGTTCGACAGGTAACAGTTAGCACTAAAACGCTCCCTTTGACAGACTACAAATTTTGATTCTCTAAGACTAAAACCATAAGAAGAGAGCTGGAATAAGGACGTACTTGCCAGCTAGAGGACCCTTACTTACCACAGATCATCGAGTAGCTCGGGCTAACTTCGCTCGCTCATACCAAAACTGGAATGATGGTGATTGGAGGAAAGTATTGTTCACTGACGAGTCTAGGTTTTGTCTTAAGCCAGATGATAGAAGGGTTGAAGTTTGGAGATGACCCAGAGAAAGATACGCTCAGTGTAACATTGTCGGAAGAGAGTCATATGGTGGAGGGTCAGTAATGGTAGGGGGCGGTATTTGCATAGGGGCACGTACGGAGTTGCACATCGTAGAAAATGGATCCCTGACTGCGTCTCAGTACGTAAATGACATCTAAGAACCGATTGTCATGCCCTTTGCCTCATACATCGGAGAGAATTTTCAATGAATGCTGGATAATGCGCGGGCCCACACTACAGCGATAGTTTGGGGGTATCTTCAAGAGGTTGAAATTTACGTTTTGCCGTGGCCAGCACGCTCGCCAGACTTAGACCCCATTGAATATGTTTGGGGTAAGCTCGGAAAACAAATAAGGCAGCGGGATCCAGCACCAACAAACATAGGAGATCTCAAATGGGCACTGGAAGAAGAGTGGAATCGAATACCTAAACATTTCATTGATAACTTAATCAAAGGCGTGCCGAGAAGATTGCAGGCAGTTTTAACAGCGAGAGGCAGTTTTAACATCAAATAGGTACTGAATGTGCCCAAACACTCGACAAAAAATCCCCGTAATGTCATAACACAATCACATTTTGAAATGTGATGATTGAAGGATGAATTAACCATCAAAACATAATTTTTAAGATTTCTGTTGATTAGTCTTGTGTCTGAAGTAAGTTCTTTTTCATTCAAAATAGTAAAATTAATAAAGTACATAATATAATTTCTATAATTATATACAAAAAAAAGTTTCAGTTCCGATCTCTTTCTTTTTTGCCCGTTCCTCTAATTATGTCCATGAGTGTATATATTTTTTAATATAAAAACGTTTATAAAACAAGTGATCGGAACCCTGTGCTGATCAAAATGAGATTAAACACGGCCAGTCCACTTTTTTTTTTTATACTACTTGAATGACGGAACAAGCAACTGGCCCACCTGATGTTAAGCGGTAACCTCTGCCTATGAACAGTACATTACCTCATAGGACACGTGATGACACGTCCACCTAGGACGCGCCCTATGTGGCATTGCACTGCGTCCGAAACCCTGAGACATAAAGATGAAAAGTCCCATGTGCCTGTAATTTCACCGGCACCCTTACCCTTCAAACCGGAACACAGCAATGCGAGCACTACTGCTTTGCGGCAGAAATAGGTATGGTGGTAGTACTTCCCCGGACGAACTCTTTCACAAAAAAGCTCTACTACTACTACTACTACTACTACTATACGTACACATCTAGGAGCTACGTTGTCGCCCTTCCATCTTCATTCTGTCCATCATTTGTAATAAATTACACGTAAACAGTTAACTGAAATAGAAAATAAAGAATAAAAATTCAGATCCCTGGAGGGCAATTCTCGGATTGTAGAGATTATCTCTAAATTAGAGATAATGTCGAAGCATGAATGTCTACAAAAAATGTCACGAAAATGTCACAATAACTATCAAATCGTATTCGAATTGAATGATTTTGGTCGGCTTAGACTATTTGTGACATCACGAGACTAGCAAATTAAGATTTTATTCGACATTCGCCATCTTTTTTCGACATATGTCGAATTCTACTTAATCTCTACAATCCGAGAATTGCCCTCCTGTACTTTCCCCATTCGGCACATCTCGCATCACAATCTCACGCACTGTCACCTTGATGTAACCAGCCCCCTTATTCGCTATGACCAAACGTGACATAACGCGGGCTAATACGATATCTGCGTGGAATCATCGTTCAGAATACATTGTGACGTGACACGTTATTGGCAAGTAATCTCTTATGGTTATAGCGAATAACAGCCAAGGTGTGGCCGCGAGATACGACCGGGTTTCACAACTCCAAGGTCGGTGCGCATCCGCTGGTGGGTAACTACAATCAGCGTGCTGCTCAATTCAGTGCTTCGGCAAAGCTCGTGCGTGCAGGACATTAGACAAGATGGACAGGATATTAATTGTATTAGCGTGCGTCTGTGCTATCGGTAAGTTTGTGCCTCTTAGACACCTTCAAATAATTTATTCAATTTATAATACAGACTAACATAACAATAGTACAAAATCTGCAAATAATTACATTTATTAATATAGTTTTATTATTAAACTACCCATGCTGTACATGGTATGTAAATTACTTAGATTCCTAGTTTTTCTTTGCTATATTTTTGAAATTATTTTAATTGAACTCTACCATGATTTTAATTGTTTCAAATTCTTTTTTCGAAATTATTGATACTTATAAAAACTGAGCGATTACCAAAAAGAACCAACACACGATGAATGAATAGTAAAAGTATACCGTATGTAGAGCAGCGTAGCATCTACGAGGTATGCTCTACCATCAAAGGTCTACGAAAGGCTACGGAGAAAGAACAAAGTTATATTTTGTAAAAAAACCTTTTAAGTTAAGATTGTCTTTTGAAAGATTTCTTCTTTATAATGCACCTTATTGCACCTTACCTTAGGCATTTAAAAACACATTCGACCTTTATAAATCTAGGCCAGTTATAAAATAGTAGCCCATAATATAATTCTTCTTCTCTTCTTATAATGGGTTCTGAGGAGTGCTCCAAACAATTTCGCCAATGTCAAGTGTTGAATTATATTTTTTAAAGTCAAGTCATCAAGAGTCTCCGTCAAGTCATAACCCAGTTTAAATGGTGGCAGAAAAACCGAGTTTTTCCGGGAAAAATCCACCATATCAAAAATACACATAAACTTAACTAGATCGCACGTGTGCTACGAGTATTACACTACACCGGTATTACATCATATAAATTAATGTCTACGTATCCCTAAATCATAAATGTCAAAGTTACGATGTTTATGGATGTGTATGTTTATACTCAATCAAGCCGAAACTGCTTAACCGATTCGGATCAAATTTGGTACTCAGATAGATTACGACCTGGATTGAGCTATATGCTACTTTTTACCCTGGTAAAACGCGCGAGTGGCTAGTATTACATAAAGTAACGTTACTTTTGGAGAAAAACAAAAAGAATCGGCGCATGCCATATATATGCCACCTGTATGCCATATGCAATATCAAGATATAATTGAAGAAAACTATTAAAATAATTCTTAACATGAAACCTACCTGCCAGCAAGTTTTAGCAGATAATTTTTTACTACACTTGCGAAGTTGTCGCAAGTTTATACTAAATATTGAATAAACGTATACCTATTAGTTAATTGTTTCACGTCAAAAATGAGAATCTTCTTGTATAGAAAGGTCAACCCAAATCTGTAAATAGGTAAAACGTGTTTATCAAGTATTTTGAATAAATTATAACCAAGGCGGTTTCACGCACCGGCAGCCTAGAACAATGAGGAACAATAGCAGCTATGTAATGCATTAGTTACAGGTAATTGAAGTAGGTACTTAATTGTCTCATGCTAACTGATGAATGAAATATAAACAAACAAGGACGTATTAGAGACTGAACCTCGAGTCTGCAAATGTAACAAGAAAATACACGGGCGTGTGTTGTTTTTTTTCCTACTTGGATTGACGGGTCAAGTATATGGCCCACCTGAAGTCAAGCGGTACCCACCGCCTATGAACAGTGCATTACCACATAGGTCATTTCCAACTAGGACGCACCCTATATGGCATTGCACCAGGCCGCCATCAATAAAGATGAAAAGTCTCATGTGCCTGTAATTTCACCGGCAACCATACCCTTCAATCCGGAACACAGCAATACGAGCACTATTGCTTTGCGCCAGAAATAGGTATGGTGGTAGTACTTCCCCGGACGAACTCTTTCACAAAAAAGCTCTCTACTAAAAGACACGCTCCACACTAGGGGCGCTTTTCGATTTTTCCGTGCTAAAATCCGTGTAGTGTGCCTACACCGTGCCTGGTGCCGTGCAGTGCCCATGTAGTTTCTTGTTACATTTGCAGACTCGAAGCTCAGCTTATATACTAGCTGATTACCCGTGCTTCACTTACGGTGTGAAGTTATTTGCTACGTAACTTCTAACAGTAGGCAAGTAAATTACAGAAATCTTTAAACGATGGTAACTTTTTTGGAAATCCGATTTTAATAAAACTAAGCCAAAAACTCCAAATTAAGTTATGTTCACGTGTGTAAATTATTTGAGAATCCTTTCTGTAGATTCTGAAAAGAGCGCGAACAAAAAAAAACAGACTGACAATGGTAAAAATCGCTGTTTTGTGAGTCTCTTCTTTAGTCACCCCTTTCTATTTTTTAACACCCGACGCAAAAAGAGGGGTGTTTTAAGTTTGCTATGTGTGTGTGTATATCTGGTCTGTAGCCCAGCGGGAATCGAACCCGCAACCTCTCGCATCTCAGCCGGCCACTCGTCTGCCACGCAATAAGTACGCAATAAGTAAGCTTTCATCAAGATATATAAAATCGTTTCTTGACTGACTGACTGACTCCCTGACTGACTATCAACGCACAAACTAAACTGTGAGTCCTAGAGACCTGACATTTTGAGGTTACATTCCTTTTGTGGTCTACGTGAAACGAAATTCAAGAAAGGGATTTCTGAAATTCGCCCCCTGAGTGGTTGCACTGGGGTGTTCAAGTTTTTACAGAGAAAAAACTCCACGCGAACGAAGTCGTGTCCACTCCACTAGTTAAAGATTCAAAATCTGGATCTCTGAATACATAAAATAAAATGCGGATCTATTTTATTTTTATAGGACGTCTTTTCAATAAATATCGAATAAACATTGGTTTCCGTGCAACTCGTTTTGTTTAAAAAGCTATTCTCAGAAAATGCTTCAGTGTAAAAATAATAAAAATAAAACACTGTTCAAATCAACTTCTCTTCGTCTTGACTGTTTAGAGGACAACAAGAATGCTATCAAATACGCAATAACATGTCATCTCACCGTAAATGAAGAGTTATTTAGCTCGTTTGCAAGTGTGTAGCTTTACGCGTATACTTACAATAAAAATAAACATAGGTATTTTTAAACAATAAAATGTCTGAAAACCTTATTAAACAAAGACTTCATTTGTAGGCATATAAGTAAAACACGACACCGCAAACACGTAAATTCATAATTCATAATAATAGAACGGCATAACCACGTCATATGCCGTTTGCCGTCATGATGAACGAGTACGTTATACTGCCAAGACGCGCCAATAGATGTTTCACGTCAATAAAAATGGTGTGTCAGTGCGACGCACAACTGGCGTTTACTCTAATCCAGTTCCAGGAAAAACATAACGGACATCACTTTTTGATAACGCTCGATTTTACTATTTTACTCCATCTATTTGCGTACCGTGGGCCTTATATGAAAATCGATTTGTAAGGAGTATACTCAAAAAAGTATATCTCTCAAAGAAAAGATATCAAAGAACTCTATGACTTTCAGTTTCTCATATTTAACGTTATTTTTCCCGCAGCCTCAGCACAGTATGGCTCACAGTTCAACAGTCGCTTCCAGCAGCCAGCCAGCCAGCAATATCAGCAGACCAACCAGTACCAACAGAATCAGCAATACCAAACAGCACAGCAGCAGCCGGCTCAGAGGACCTCAGCCGGTGCCTGCAGAGAGCTCAACGAGCGGTATCCCGTTAGCGGCAGCTGCGATAGGTATATCGAGTGCATTGTAAGTTTATATAGGTACTTACCTATACTTTTGATTTTTTAAGGTCTTAAAATAGACCATTCTATCCGACCACACTAGTAACCAGTCGGTCCGTGTACCTATGTCCTAAAATAAACCAGTCCATCGCCTCCCGTGTACCTATGTCCTAAAATAGACCAGTCCATCGCCTCCTGCGTACCTATGTCCTAAAATAGACCAGTCCATCACCTCCCGTGTACCTATGTCCTAAAATAGACCAATTCATCGTTTCCCGTGTACCTATGTCCTAAAATAGACCATCCCATCGTCTCCCGTGTACCTATGTCCTAAAATAGACCAGTCCAACGCATCCCATGTACCTATGTCCTAAAATAGACGAGTCCATCGCCTCCCGTGTACCTATGTCCTAAAATAAACCAGTTCATCGCCTCCCGTGTACCTATGTCCTAAAATAGACCAGTCCATCGCCTCCTGCGTACCTAAGGGGTTACAACAGACGATGGACAGCAGCATATATCCGAGTACCCAACACCAATGCGATCACCTTTCCGCCTGAAAAGCGTGGTGATTATGGAAAATCTCTCCATAAAAATGTTCAAAGATTTTTCTCCGTATCCCCATAGAAACGTATCTTTTTACTTGCCTGCCATGCTATCAACATCCAAATTATATCGTTAGGTATTAAAATTATCATGCATTAAAAATCAATTAAAATTTTCACGAAAATTGGGATATTTGCCATGCCAGAATTTCTCATGAATCGATTTGTTCCTTTCTTTGATTAAAGAAATTAATTGAAAAATAAACCGGTTTCAGCAAAAACTCCTATAAATATTATAAAATCTTGATCTTTCAATGCCTATTGAAATCTATTCAATAGGCATTGACGAATTGCAAGCGGTTACATTAAATCTAAATGTTGTTTAACAGAATGGAACATCCGAAGAGAAGACCTGCCCTGACGGTCTCCGCTTCAACCCCAATGTGAACTTCAACGTGTACCCGTGCCAGTATCCCAACGAAGTGTCTTGTCTCGAGCGATCTGCACTACGTGAGTTTCATACAAATTATAGTGACATGAACCACCAACACGCCTATTCCAAACATCATCAACTTGCGGCCCGAATCCCATTCCAACACCGGTCACAACGGCGTCGATCATGCATCAGCCTAAAATGCTCTCCACTGCTAGGATTCTGGTTTATGCTCAATTTAAGAGAGTGAATAACATAACATTACACTCAAAAATCACAGACATTCCTAATCCCACACTAGGATTCCCTGTGTCGTCGGTTTAAGAAACTACAAGTACTATTACACCCAGACCCGGAACAAATATTTGCAGTTCATACAAACATTTGTTTCGCAGCGCAAATTTGTACTTTTGTTTTTATGCAAAAACAAAAGTACAAATTTGAGCTTATATCTAGTTATAGCTAGTATATAGGTTGTACAATTTTATGGAGGATAAATTTAATAGGCACATTAGATTTAATTTTATTAATTTAATCTATGGAATGTTAAAAATAATAAAATAACAAACTACAATGTAAAAGCTTAAAAATAAAACAAATTATTAAATGCTAAAGGTAAAACAATTAAATTGTGATGTCAGGTTATAGATACTTAGGAATACACGAATTTATAATTTGATGTCATTAATTTCACATTAATTTCTCATTAGAGAGTAGCATTCTATGCGCTGCTAACAGCCAGCCACTATCAGCCATTTTTTTTGCCAGCCCATATATTTATGTTGCCAACAAGTTACATCATTGTCAAACATTCATCAGCCTGAAATGCTCTCCACGGCTCGGAAGTCTAGAATAACATCGATTTAAGAGATTGAAGCAAACCACCACGTAGGCCACTGGCATACTCCTACATAGCCTGAGTATGTTTTTCTATATTACGTCTATAACTTTTGCGCAAATAGATAGGAAACTTCCTCCTGTATGCCTCTGCCTCTCGAGAGTGAAGTGTTCTATCGGCTTACTGCTACAGCAACCAGCCACTCTTGCCCAAATATTTTAGGCGATCCCAATGAGGCCCGTAACCTATAATGCTCGCGACAAAAATTGGTTGAGCATGGCTGCTACATTCATCAGATCGAGCCAGATTACATGCTTGCGGCGAGACTGTCATCGCTGATTTTAACCTTATTTTTTCATTTTGCAAAGATTCACATACGGCACATGAATACTGATGTTAAAACGTCGAGATTCTGAGTCATTGGTGTATGTAGCCGTGTTGAGAATAATGCTAAATCAGAATAATAATATGATAGACAGTTTAGTTGCCTGACTATAGTATGTCACCATAGGCGCGTTTTATAGTTTGCTCTATGGTACCCTGTATATAAGTATCCTGTGAGATACCTACCCGTTTTATTGCGTCAATACCAAATTTTAAATTACCTACTCCCACCCAGAGCTCGATTTGCGATTGCTGTTTAATTTTGTCATCATCATTGGCCTTAATAAGGTGCAATTGGTGATGAATATTATCTTTAAGATTAGACAAAGGCTTGCACAACTATCGTAATCGGACCCATTTGCTGACAAAGTTATGTGAATCTCAATCAATTTCAAATAATGATTCCATCGACCTTCAATACTTAGGTAGGTACATTTAACGAGAAAAGACGCACAAAACAGGCTGTGGGCATTAAGTAATGACTACTACAGTACATAATGACTCAATGGCTATGGCTGAGTTTATCACTGAATAATGTTGATGTTTTCATTTTGATTCAGGTCTAATTTATGTTGTTTTGTTGTTTGAACAAACATTCAATCAAATTAAATTTTAGAAAGCATTCAAGAAGCTAGCTAGGCTCTTCAGTCCACTATAAGGAAGGCAATAGAAAACATCCGAAACATTGAGTTTCTGTACGGAATAAGGCCGATGGACCTAATATAAAGGGAACAGTAGCGGCAGTTATTGTGGCATGGCGTGTATTAGATAAGATAGCATCAGATGTTCGCCAAGTTCGGCCAACTCAATTTTCCGGTCGAAATTAGGTGAGCGCTGTCCTAATGTGCCTCAGCAACAACAAGGACTGTAACTAAAACTGCAAAGCTCTGTTCAAACCTTGAGAAGTTGAGATGAAAATATCAAGGGTTTTACGAAAATAACTTAATGCGTAGTCAATTGTGGAGCATTTTTTGTCAGAACCAGATATTACACAGAAATGCTAATATGAAGTTTTTCTACAGAGCCAGCTCAACCTACCGAACAATGCCCCCACCAGTTTGGCTACTACAAGATCGGAGACGCACGCAACTGCAGCGGCTTCAGGACCTGCGTGAACGGAGTCGGCTTCGACTTCGTGTGTCCTGAGGGTCTGGCGTGGAGTTCCGAGAGCTACCGTTGCGAGTGGCCCGATGAGGTCGCCGACTGTGACGCTGAAGGTGGGTTACATACCTCCTGTATAATAATAAGCTCCTGGTACCATTGGAACCGTTGCTGTCGTGTCTCCGGCCTGAGAATAGACCTCCCTGTCTCCCCCGATGGATGTCTAAAACGCCTATTAAGGGATTACATTAGGAGATGGTCAGCAGCATCCACTTGAATAGTCAACACAAATACTATTATCACCAATCTGCCTTCTAAGCGTAGTAATTATGGCAAATTCACCCCATTGTCTTCTATGGGAGAGACCTCGTCCAGCTAAAGGCTATTTTGATGATGATGACAAACAACCTTAAATCTTGGACGACCTCTGTGGCGCAGCGGGTGAAGGTTAGCCTGCGACGCAGGAGGTTGCGGGTTCGATTCCCGCCTCGGAACAAATATTTGTGCGTTCGCAGATATTTGTTCCGGGTGTTCTGGGTATTTTCTATGTATAATAAAAAATATCTATCTATGTAATATATAGTATTAAGTATATCAGTTATCTAGTACCCATAACACAAGCTCTGGCTTACCTTGGGGCTAGATAATGTTGTGTGAACTTTGTCCAGCATTATTTATTTATTTTATTTATTTTGGAAACCGCAACTGAAGCGCTCCAGAACCGAATGAGGTGGCTAGCATGACTGTAACGCTTTGTATAGACCAAGTTGCACCACGTGTTTCTTTCAGATTATTTTCCTTATACTAACCTATTTTTGAATACCAAAAACTTGATATCATATCGGTATCGTCTCCAGATATCGTACTTTTCCGGTAGAAAATTTGAAAACCAGGCAACTTCTGATGAAACACAATTGAACGTATTTAGATAACTAAATATTTCTACTAAATGAAATCGTTTTTCTATTACAGCTTTCCTCGGCTTCCGTTGCCCTGAAGTGCCACAGACCAAGGAACTTGGACCTCCTGCTGGATTCAGATATTACAGGTAAACTGACCTCTTTGGACTTGCCTTGTGTCTGCTATATATAACCTTTTTCAACCTTCGATCACAGATACTTTTCAACACATAATACGAAATTTAAAAAAATCCTTTTGCATTGTGTAGAAAAACCAGCTACGTTTTTTCTAACGCGTGCCAGTTTCCACAATTAGTTTTTTTCTGTAAGCGGCCAGAACTTTGTGTCTAACCTTTCCCTTTCTGATTCATTAGCTCATTTGCAACTCTGTAGGTATATCTTCAAGTCGAACTACAATAACGTAGAGGTCGAAATACCGAGAACTGGTTAGGTAAGCGGTCACCGGTCTAAATGTCAGGATGAGCGGTGACCTTGCTTATGTAACCTCTTAGAAATACCAATGGACTAATACATACTTGTGTATAAATTATGATGATGTTTAGCGTATGATCTTGCACACCTGTGCCACTTTCTATAGGTGTTTAATCATAATGTAGTTATTGGGAAAGAATAGCACTGATGTTAACAAAACTTTGTAGTTGAGCAAACGCTAAGAAGTATCTTAATTCCTTGGTATTACTCACACTGAAGATGCTTCCAAATTAAAGTGTTTTTGTACCATACAAATAATATACATCCGTAGTTTTTAGGCAGTGATGAATAGTGAATGGAGCGTAGACTACCCAAGCTACTTGGCACGTGACAATTTGTTTTGTTATCTTTTGAATGGCGTTCCGCCGGTTGATGAACCTGCTGAGGCCCACATCATGATAAGCGGTAACCTCTGCCGTTAACAATGCATTGTCTCATAGGTCACGTCCACCTAGGACGTACCTTATGCGGTATTGCACTGCGCCCGCCACCCTGAGCCATAAAGATGAAAAGTCTCATTTGCCTGTAATTTCACCGGCACCCATACCCTTCAAATCGGAACACAGCAATGCGAGCACTACTGCTTTGCTTTACTTACATTGTTTTGGCAGTTGTGAGGCATTGATAGTTTCTGTCAATGACACTCTGCCTGGCAGAATGAAATACAGTTTGAGAATACTGTCTGCGTATCATCATCAGCCTATACAGAAGTCCGATAGCTGGAGATAGGCCTCCCCCATAAAATACCCTGATGATTGGTTTTGGGCCGCCTCAATCCACTGACTTGCTGGCTACTTTTATAATGTCGTGGGTTCATCGAGAGGGGGCCTTCGTCTTCTGCGTCGCCTCGTCTGGCTTGTGATCGCCACTCGGGGACCTTTATTCCCCAACGGTTATCAGTTCTGCGAGCTATATGGCCTGCCTATTTCCACTTCAACCTGCTTATTTTGAGAGCTTTGTCGGTGATCTTGGTACTTCTACGGATTCATTTCGGATTATATCACTTAGTGAAACACCGGGCATAGCTCTCTTGATAGCCCACGGCGTAACTTTGAGCTTTTGTATGCGGCTAATGTCGGCCACGTCGACACTGAAGTCATCACTGGCAACATGCACTGATAAAAACACTCAGACTTTCGTCTTGAGGCTCTGTGGTATTTGTAACGAGAAGATAATGGCGTAGTTACCCGAACGCTGCCCATCTGAGTTAAATTGGTCGGCTTACTTCTTTGACTTTCCTACCTAGTTGGATAGTTTGACACAAATAGACATAGTGATCAACAACTTCGATGACTGCTTAGGAACTACGTGCATAGAGTCAATACGTATCTTATGGGTTCGCTAACATTCCAGGTCCGACGCCAACTGCCAGAAATACTTCCTCTGCATCGAAGGCAGACCGCGCATCCTCTCATGCGGCAGCGACGCTGCCTTCGACGACCTGACCACTTCCTGCGTGTCCGCTGATCAGGTGTCCGCTTGCCCAGCGGAGCTCAGAGCCACTGCCGCTGCCGCCAGGGAGTCAGAGAAACAGCTGCTGGCGAAGGAACTTGAATTCGACGGGAAAAGCTTCGGAAAGAGCAAGAGGCGATTCTAATTCTAGGAACCGTTTGTCTCTACCATGTGTTTCACCATCGATTTTTCCATATTAAATTATCATAGTCACTGCGGGCCTACTCTCAACTAGCGAGAGTGGATACAGATTAAGGTTTCATATCATCATAAAATTCAGTTAACTCGTGGTAGAGGTTTAGAACATGTTAGAATTTAACTCTAGATTTAAAATCTACCCTAGTCCATTGTCATCTGTGCGTCTAGTCAAAGTTCATCGATTTGCCATAATTTACTATCAATTTGAGAAAATCCTTTTTAAAACCTAATTATTGATTAAAAAAACTACACGCACCTAAGTATTAAGTAAGTTACCATCTTACTGATGATTGTATAAGGCCTATTGTCCACTAAAGTGTCACTGTATAAAGGCGTTGAAATGTACCGTACATCAACCAATGCTGTTCCGATGACAAAAAAAACTTTCCAAAGATATAAAACAATTGAATTAGTGTCTGTATTCATTGGCGATCTATATCGGATCTAGAACAAACATGAACGTGTCTGAACAGTAACGCTTTATAAGACAGTGGGCCTTAGTGTTTAAAAATAAAATAATTATGTTGATAAATGTTGTTTGTTTTTATCTTTCGAATATTCACCGCAAGTAACAATTATACTAATTTGATATTTATTTGTTATTGATAAGGTGATTGTTATTGAGGTGATTTATTTCTATATAAATAGGTTAAAATAACATCATTGCACATCATTGCTGCAAGTTGTAGACAGTGACCATGTTCTGCTTTTGCGTTGCACTGCTGTACGTAGCTTCCTGTAAGTATTTTTGTTTAATTCATACAAACTTCAATAACCAAGGAAAAAATAAATATATAATAAATATAATTATAAAAAAATATTTTCTTTGTTTTTTTAATATGGTTACCCTAATTGAGGCTCTGTCCACCCATTCAGGATGAAATGCTATGGTATCCATTTACGTAAAAAAAGAAGATATTTACAATTATCTAGCCCTAACACCCACCCAACTAATGAGATTTATGCCAGATTCCCAATGAAAACCAGTTTTCTCCAACCAAAACATGTTTTTAAATAGACTTTAAAAACTGGTAAAAGATGTTTTGTAAGCGTAAATGCTTGTTGAAAACGTAACTATTTAAATAAATAATGCTGGACAGTTCACACAACATTATCTAGCCCCAAGCTAAGCAGAGCTTGGGTTATGGGTACCTACTAGATAACTGATATACTTAATACAATACATAATATAGATAGATATTGTTTATTATACATAGAAAATACCCAGAACACCCTGAACAAATATCTGCAACAAATATTTGTTCCGAGGCGGGAATCGAACCCACAACCTTCACCCGCCGCGCCACAGAGGTCGTCAAGAAGGTTTCATCAATATACATATTAGTTTTCAAACAGTGCTGTAGATCAGAAAAACCAACATAGGTACATAGCATACATAATGGTGCGATCAACAGCAGGTGTTAACAAAATAACTCTTGTCCACCATAGCCTATGGCCAGGCCGCGACTCTGCAAGCCCCAGTTCCTAAAGATCCATCTGGACCTTCCCAGATCTGCACCAAACGGAATGGCTACTTCAAGCAGGATGGAAGCTGTGATTCCTACATAGAATGCCGGGTTAGTTACCTTTACTTACTATCTTAGCTGGTGGTGCCCGGCTTAAGAATAGACTCCTCCATCTCCTCCCGTGGATGTCATAAAAGCTGACTAAGGTATTACACCAGGGGATGGGCAGCAGCATCCACACCAATACTGCGATCACCAATCCGCCTAATTGGTGTATTGGCCCTCGTCCAGCAGTGGATGTCTAAAAGCTATTGATGACTACCAAAGCACTTCATCATCTGCCTGTGATTGTAGAAACAGTGAAAAGAAACATCAAAATAATAGCCAACCGTTTTTGATACCTTATTCATCCAGGTTTGGTCTGTGGAACAGGATTACTATACACTTAGTTTCAAAAAGATTCAAAATCAGATAGCTTAACTGTTTCATTTGTAATTATTAAATTTCGTACTCACACTTTTATCAGTATTATTAATCTTTCTAAAAAAATAACTGTTTAGCTTTTATCAATTGAAAATCAACCACCTGGACAAATTGGTCTCGCAGCGGGAATTGCACCCGCACCTCTCACGTCTCAGCAGGCTACTGACCCGCCGCGTCTGCAGGTCGTTAATCGAAATATCACATCATAATTTTTGATTCTAGACTATACAGGTTTCCAGAACTCGATCTTTGACGTAACGCAGAGTAACCAAAAAAGAACAGCTGACGAAGAAGTAGACGTAAAATAGTTTTCTGGTGTACAGGATTTCCGGGCAACCTCACAGTTGTGTCTTGAAGGTCTCAACTACAACCAGCGTGCCCAATGGCCCGAGTACCCTTGCAGCTACCCCATAGACGCTCCCTGCCTGAATCGTGGTGCCTCTCGTAAGTTTCCTCATTTCCATACAGTGTTATCATAGTAACTTCCTGAACTACTTAACCGTTAAAGAAGTTAAAATTACTATTCTACAAATCAGTTTTAGTAGGTATAGTCATATGTACACAGCTTGTTTTTTTTTTAACATTGATAGACCTTTGTTTGACCACGATCTCACGTGTTGGTAAGTGACGATTTGGTTGAAGATGGAGCTCAAAGGTCTAGAAGGCACCTATTTACTCTAGCCTTGAAGAGACCCAGATTATAGTTATCAGGAAAGACAGACGATGGTAGTGTACCTACTCCACTCTTTAGCAGTTCACATTATAAATGTAGAACTTAAACTTTTTGTGCGAATAGAACGTATACTAATGAGGTAAGATGGTACTGAGCCGTAAGCCTGCTCGCCTTTGATGAAAAGGAGATGGTGGGATCAGATAATGCAGTTCCTGGGAGCATTCCCCGAAATGTAACCTATAGAAAATCGAAAGGCATCCAACCTTACTATCTTTGACTAATACTCTTGTTTCGTTGGAGCAGGGTAGGCCTTTGGTGTGGGATGCTAGTGCGTTGATACCCTTAGTCATCTCATCTGTCCGGGTCATCAGTTAGGGCCGTTTCCTCAAATGGCGTAAATATGCAAGTCTTGACAGAGCTGGCGTGCTTGCCTTACAGGGTCGAGAATCTGGTTCAGTGGGGTACCAAGGTCCTTTACTTTTTCTTAATTATTTTATGCCCTCTGTTCAAAGCGATACATGACCCGAGAGATGGCTCTTATCCTGGCCCTATCACCATTCAGTATGTTAATGCAGCCAGCGTCATAGGGACGCTTCCGTCTGATATGGTGATTTTGATAGCTTTTGATAAACTTTAGATAGCTCAACTGGCTCAGTTTCTACGAGAGTATAGTTAGACGAGCTACTTTTTTTTAAATAACGGAACAATCAGGTGACCCTCCTGATGGTAAGCGGTAAACTCTGCCTATAACAATTCACTACCTCATGGGCTATATTTATTTGCTTGTAATAGTTACATAAAGGTTTTTAAATGCATATTCCGCTATTATATGTATATTATAGTAGCCTAGTATGCAAAAGGATAAGTAACTTTAGTAGTTAGAATGAGAATTCAAGAATTCAGAAGTTATTAAGTAGGTAAAGTACATCTATACGTCACGACCATCTGGAACGAGCCCTATGCGGTATTGCACAGCGCCCGCCACTCTGAGACATAAAGCTGAAAAGTCCCATGTGCCTGTACTTTCACCACTACCCATATTCTTCAAACCAGAATACGGCAATGTGAGCACTACTGTTTTGCGCCAGCAATTAGTAGTCTCTCTAATTCTTTCACAAAAAAGATCTACTACTAACAAAAGCATAGCTTTGTGATTCAGCATCTTATTCAGCATTTTTTTGACCACCGGTTTTTAAAATGCCTTTTCTTTAACAGGACCCGCTAAGCCAACCGCCGAATGCCCCCACCAGTACGGCTTCTACCCTTCCCTTAAGGCCACCCCAGACCGCTGCGGCAACTACAGGATGTGCGTGGAAGGTCGCTCCCTCGAGATGGCCTGCCCCGTCGGTCTTGCCTTCAACGGCGTGACTGGATGGTGCGACTGGCCCGAGAAAGTCGCCAGCTGCAATGTTGATGGTAGGTTCTCCGTCATCGTCATCGGTCTATGAGAAGTTGGTACAAGGAGTATAGATGGCGCAAGCTTACCTAGCACGTACCTAATTCTCATAAGATCTACCTACCTAGGTAGCTAAAAGTACCACTCGCAGAATAGACAACCGCTGGGGGTTAGGACAGATCACACATGGTGTCACCTGTCGCCACGTTTCACGATCAGCCATGTCGCAGTAATCTGTATGAAATCTCTACCGATTCTTCACAATCGGCATCAGCTGTTGGCGCAACAACATCGCCTCACCGGCTCCGTAGCAGCTGAAAAGTATATCTGAAGGAAACACGATTTCAGCGTGCCGCCATATGGTGATGCCGCAAAAGCCTGTCCCGTGTGTGATCTGATAAAATGTACTCGAGTAGCACCACGCACCGGAGAAGCTAGAAGCTAGTAGATGGAGGTGGCCCAAAACTATTATTATCGTTGTGGCATACTTTGGGGAGGCCTATATCCAACGGCACTTATAGCCATGATGATGGTGACCTTAATAGCATTAAAGTTCTAATTGTATTTCAGACTTCCTTGGATTTAAGTGTCCAGCTCCTCCCCTAGGAGCTGATGGAGAACCTCTTGATATTGTTGTGAACTTCAGGTAAGTATTTTCCCACATTTGTATTTATTTACTTGAGAACCTCTATGCTGCGGCGGTAGTAGAGAGGCCCCGTCGAAATTCAGCTTGTTCTGGCGGTTGGTGTTGGTCTATCATTACTAACACTTCAATTGTAGTAAATTGTTGTTGTATACAACAGTGTTAGCATCAGTATTTATACAAGGCCTACGATATTCACAACGAAATTAAATTATTTTTAGTAAGTAGGTACCTAGTAGAGTTTATTGTAAAAATGTTATCCAGGGAAGTACTACCACCTTATCTGTTTCTGCCGCAAAGCAATTCGAATTTCTCGAATTGCTGTATTCTGGTTTGAAGGGGTGCTGGTGAAATTACAGACACATGAGAATTTGCCAATAGGGTTATTTCTAAGAAAGATAAAATTATGGCTCGTTGACAGAGCCTCTTACAGTGTTAGCGAATTTCTTAATAGTGATACTAGTATAGTATTCTTTTATCTGTGATAGTGACTAAGACTATCTGTACTGTGGTTGTTTTATTGTTTAATTTAATGGATAACATTTGCTAAAATTATATGTAGGTAGTTAAAAATAATAGTCAATTGATGAAATTAAAATTTTAATAAATTAGGTACCTATTAAGAATTTTAAAATTTGCATGCCGATGTTTTTGGTGAAACATGTGAACATAAATTACTTATTACTAATTACTATTAACCATGTTTGAAGCGAATAAACCATTTAATTTCATTTCATATACATCTTTATGTCTCAGGGAGGCAGGTGCAATGCAATACCACGTAAAGCGCGTCTTAGGTTGGCATGAACTTCAAGTTGTTATAGGGATGCATTGTTATAGGGAGAGGTTACCGCTACACACCAGGTGGAACATCTGTCTGTTCCATAATAAATTAACAAAAAAAAACTTTTTCCACCTAAATGGACGCTCTGTGTACTTCCAACCATGGTACTCGTAGTTCCTGATACCTAGGACACAGGGATCCTAGTGTGGGATCTGGAGTATGTATGTGGCTGTTGGGTGTTATGTTGTTATATGTTTCTTCTCTTTGTCAGACTACGTTCCTAACAATTTATTTTGCCCTTTCAGATACGAAGGCGAGTGCTTCTACTTTTTCTCCTGCGAGAAGGGCAGAGCCCGGCTCCTGTCTTGTGACTATGGGTTCGCGTTTGACCCCGTGTCAGCACAATGTGTGGATGCTGACCTCGTGCAGTGCAAAATACAGCCCGTATAGGGATTGCAATCCCGCAGCTCATTCAATCTCGCGGTGATATGCGGGATTACTCAATCCCGAGCGGGATCACGCGGGATCCCGCATCTTTGAAATAATGTTATAAAATCAAATTGAAACTACAGATTTTTGTGTAAAAAACAACTTTTATTAAACATTTTTTACATTAAGCATCAAAAATAATTATTTTCTATGATGCTCTCGCTTGTGGCGTGAAATTTAAATTGTTTGGTGTTTTTTGTCCATTAAAGCACATGGACACTTCTTCAGATAGTGAAAGTTGATTTCGCGAGAACTAGCAGACTTAACACACATGTTTTCATTGATAGTATCTCACAAATATCATCAGTTTAGCTACGAGACACCTATTTACAGAGTTTTTTTTTGTTTAGAGGGATCGTAGCTAAAAATTTGATATTTATGAGAAACTATCAATTAAACCATGTGTGTTAAGTCTCCTAGTTCTCGCGAAATCAACTTTCGCTATCTGAAGAAGTGTTGATTAGATGTAATGGGCAAAAAACACCAAACAATTTGAATTTCGCGCCACAAGCGGGAGCATCTACCTTAATAAGTATACCTAAGTAATTAGTAATCTCTTTTCTTAGATTCATCTTTAAACGTTTGGCATAGTTTAATAGTTTTGTTTATTTTTTACCCTTACTCCTAACAACAGTTTTATATTTTTTAGTCTTATTTATAAAAATTACTAATAATCAAATCACAACTTTCTCGTAGATGCCATTTACATACTATGATATCAACCTATGGTTATAACTTTTTAAAATACGCTCTTAAGAAGCAAATGGCATTTATTGTATCATCTCTCTCAAGCTTCGAGCTTGACTCCCGGAATAATACATAGGCACATTTTTGACCTGATATTCCCGCGGGATCGAGATCTATGCGGGTAACACCGCGGGGCGCCACTAGTAAATAATTGAAGACCTCTGTGGCGCGGCGGGCGGAGGTTGGCCTGCGACGCAGGAGGTTGCGGGTTCGATTCCCGCCTCGGAACAAATATTTGTGCGATCGCAGAAATTTGATCAGGTTATTCTGGGTATTTTCTATATATGTATAATAAAAAATGTCTATCTATGTAATATTATCTAGTACCCATAACACAAGATCTGCTTAGCTTGTGGCTAGATAATGTTGTGTGAACTGTCCAACATTATTTATTTATTTATTTTAATAAATGAACATTGATATAGATGTATAGGTATAACCTTAATCCTACAATACACTTATCAGGTACAGAAAAGGCCAGTCACATAGCAATATGCTTTGCCTTATTTACCTGAAATAGGAATGAATATTTTATGTCCTACAGATAGTATTAAATGAGATATTTTGGATGTTTATATGTTTGTTTTTTACTCAATTACACCGTATCGACTGAACGGATTTCGATGAAATTTGATAAAAACATAGATTATGACCTAGGTTAAGTAACCAACCAGCCGGGATATTGCCTAGTAGACTGACGTTTGATGTAGATTAACAGTTTGCTGTTTATTGCGCAGCGGGTTTTAGCTTTTTTACAAGAACAGAAATATTTAAAACACGCTGCGTATTGAATAGCAAACTGGACATCGAAATCAAACGTCAGTCTACTACACAATAACTCCACTGGATTAAAACATGGATTAGGCAGGGCTTGCAAGCCCTACCATTAGGAATTAAAAAAATGCTCCAAAATGAGCATGAGCATTTTTTTCATGTAAATAAATGATGGAACTAGCATATGGCCCATCTGATGTTAAGCTGAAACAATGCAACAACAATGCATTACCTCAACGGTCACGTCCACTTAAACACGCGCCCTTAGACATAGAGATGAAAAGTCTCATGTGCCTATAATTTCACCGGCACTTCTCTCTTGTCGCGAAATACATATAAAAGACATCAACGCGCTCAATGATTATTTTACAAGAGTTCGTTTTTAGGGTTCTGTACCCAAAGGGTAAAACGAGACCCAATTACTGTTGTAATTGGGTTAATTGTAATACCGGCTCGGCTTTCTGTCTGTCTGTCTGTCCGTCTGTCACCAGGCTGTATCGCATGAACCGTGATAGTTACACAGTTGACATTTTCACAGATGATGTATTTCTGTTGCCGCTATATTGTCGTTTCTTTTATTTCTTTCTTTTCTAAAAAAACAGAGTAAAATAAATATTTAAGAGGGCTCCCATACAACAAACGTGTTCTTTTTTGCTCGTTTTTGCTCGATTTTGATAACGGCAACAGAGCCTCGAGTCTGCAAATTTGACAAGCAACTACACGGGCATGTGGTGTACACTACACGGATTTTAGTATGGAGAAAACGAAGAGTGCCCCTAGCGGGCACCTTGTGTACCTCGATTTCTATACAAAAATCCATGAAGTGTACCTACACCACACGCCCGTGTGCACATTTGCAGACTAAACCCTCTGGTAGGCGCTTGAAACATTCACAAAACATTTAGATTACATATTCACTTTAAAAATAAATAATTGAATAAAAATAAAACAAATATTTAAGGAGGGCACCCAAACAACAAACGTGTTTTTTTTGCCGTTTTTATAATGGTACGGAAACCTTCGTGTGCGAGTCCGACTCGCACTTGGGCTATTTTTTTTTCTTTAGGTATTAGTTGTCGTCCAAAACTGTTAACTCAGGGGCACATACACAACCGATACAGGTTTTCGCAGCCTTGGGATTTTTCCCAGCTGTGGGATATTTCCCAACTAGATAATTTTCTCGTCTCAAGGCCCTCATTATGTATCATTAGCATCAGCCTATATCAGTCCATTGCTGTACATAAGGCCTCTTGAATGCGCGCCATTAAGACCAATCTCCAGCTCTTCCCATCCACTTTCTACCAGCCGCCTTACGCAGATCTTCGCTCCACCTAGCCAGGGCGCACCCCACACGTTTACCCAGACGTGGTCTCCACTCTAGAACACATTTACCCAAGCGGTCGTCGGTTCGGCAATATGCCCAGCCCATTGCCATTTCAGCTTGCTAATTCTCTGAGCTATGTCGATGTTGTACTTGGTGTTATTGGTGATGACGACCTCTGTGGTGCTGCGGGCGAGTAGCTGGCTTAGATACAAGAAGTTGCGGGTTCGATTACCACTGCGGGAAAAATGTTTGTATGATCTGCAAATATTTGTCGGGGCTGGTGGGTGTTGTGGTACCATGGTACTCTTAATTCGTGATACCCACGACACAGGTGATCCTAGTGTGGGATCAGGGTATGTGACTGTTGGGTGCGTGCTATGTGTTTATGTACCAGCTCCAAACTAACTCAATGATTTTTGTGAATGTGTTCATACATACGCTGTTGTCATTCCTCTGACGACCTCTGTGACGCGGCGGGCGAAGGTTCGCCTGCGACGCAGGAGGTAGCGGGTTCGATTCCCGCCTCGTAACAAATATTTGTACGATATGCAGATATTTGTTTAGGGTGTTCTTGGTATTTTCTATGTATAATAAAATATATCTATCTTTGTAATGTATTGTATTAAGTATATATATATATATATATATATATCAGTTATCTAGTACCCATAAACAAGCTCTGCTTAGCTTGGGGCTAGATAATTTTGTGTGAAATATCCAGCATTATTATTAGCATAAGTATAAATAAATAAATATATAAATGTTACTTAAAGTTCTAAATGAAAATTGCTTGATTATGACTGGTAGAGTATTAAAAAAATAGTACTTACACATAACAAAAAATGAATAAGGCACATACTCTTCAGTTATTTAGGAAGTACATGTAGCATCAGAGCGGAAAATTTGTCTCGCAGCCAAATTAGGAAAGGTGATGGATGCCGGTTTCTGATACCTAAGTGAGTTTTAACTACAACCATTTAATAACTTGTACCGTTAACTTGTAATGAGCAAAGTAATAAGAAAGTATTTTGAGAACCACAGCTATCAAACTATTATGTATCCGATAACAAATATTTTGTGGATGATTTTGTCAATTAAGATAAAAAATAGAATATGTATCTATAAAAGCACTGGTTCTTGAATATTTTTACACTCTCCGAGTCGCGGTAACAATGCTAGGGACAAAACTATTGTTACTATCCTTGGTGGTGTATGGTAAGTGTTGAAATAGGTAAGTATCTAAAATAAATAATTCCTAGAATTTTTCTTATAATAAAATTGTTTTCAGTGTCGGGCCAAGGCGTATCATACTATGGGGGCTCCAATGTTAGGACTCAAAATCGACTTCCCCCACGGCCAATAGGCTCATACAGTCCTGGCTTCTCGCCCAACGTTGAACCGATAAGTCTTGTAAACAACCCTCAACCCATCTACCAACCACCTCAGCCGGTACAAGCTGACCAGCATCAACCTATCTATCAGTCACCACAAGCAATACAGTCTGATGTACCTCAGCCACCAGTTGCTCCTAAAATCCCTCCAGAACCTGCTTCTCGGCCAATAAACAGCTTCCCCAGGCCCCTCCCGCCTTGGAGTTGGAGTCGACCAAAGGTATTTCCTGCAGAAATTAACACTCAAGAAAACCCATCGCCACCTGACAACGTCCTAGTAGACGTGTACCCAGAATCATCCCCTGTACCCCTAAAATATGGTCCAAAAGCACTGGACTTTGAATCTCCGGTTGAATCTGATCAGCCGGTGCCTGTAGAAGGTTCTGCAGTTGTGTTACAGCCTGAAAAAGCAAAAATTTCTTCGTCACCAATTCCTGAAGAATTGTTACCAAACATAGAAGTCAACACTAAACCAGAACCTTTGGCCGAGCCATTGCCAGAAATTGAGCCTGTTCCACAACCTTCACCACCTGGAGCAAGACCAAGTTCGGAAGAGCCCTTAACAGATCCAATTCCAGAGCTTTCACCAGAGCAACCAGTGCCTTCTTACCCAGAGCCAATACCAATTTCCAACTCACAGTCGGCAGCTGAGATTCAACAGGAACCTATACCTGCAACATATGAGTCAAATCGTTTCATTGAGCCTGTAAATCAGCCTCCGACACCAATAACCCCGGCGCTTATGAATCAGCCCTCTGTACCTACCTATCAACCAGTACAAACCCCGGCACCAGTAGCGTATTTTCCTATGTCTCTGCCTCCTAGGCCAGACTATCAACCTATGCAACCTCCTGGCCCAGACTATCAACCTATGCAACCTCCTGGCCCAGACTATCAACCTATGCAACCTCCTGGCCCAGACTATCAATCTATGCAACCTCCTAGGCCAGACTACCAACCTATGCAACCTCCTGGCCCAGACTATCAATCTATGCAGCCTCCTAGGCCAGACTATCAACCTATGCATCCTCCTGGCCCAGACTATCAATCTATGCAACCTCCTGGCCCAGACTATCAACCTATGCAACCTCCTGGCCCAGACTATCAACCTATGCAACCTCCTGGCCCAGACTATCAACCTATGCAACCACCTAGGCCAGACTATCAACCTATGCACCCTCCGGCGCCTATCCCGATACCTATGGCCAGGCCCCCACAAACTTTGCCACCTCCAGAACCTGCCCCAAGGCCACCACAGCCTCGGCCGATACCGTCCCACCCAGGGGTACCTTCAACGTCTTACATCCCAATATCAGCCCCTGAAGATGATATCATACCTTTGACTGAATTCCAATGCATCAAAGGCGACGCGTACTACATCATTGCCAATGAATGTGATACATACATCGAATGCCAGGTACTTCTTTACTTTGCTTATGTATATTTCACTAAGTCCTGGCTGAGGGACCTGCCAGATAAAAAACCTTATCTTCCTTGAAGACGATAATGAGAGGACTTTTAGTAGTAGTAGAGCTTTTTTGTGAAAGAATTCGTCTGGGGAAGTACTACCACCATACCTATTTCTGCCGAAAAGCAGTAGTGCTCGCATTGCTGTGTTCCGGTTTGAAGGGTGCCGGTGACATTACAGGCACATGAGACTTTTCATATTTATGTCTCAGGGTGGCGGGCGCAGTGCAATGCCACGTAGGGCGCGTCCTAGGTGGACGTGACCTATGAGGTAATGCACTGTTCATAGGCAGAGGTTACCGCTTAACATCAGATGGGCCATCTGCTTGTCCCGTAATTCAAGTAGTATAAAAAAAAAAAAAAAAAAATTGGTTAATCATTATCAGAACTTTTTGCAACATAAAACAGTTCTTACAATGGACATCAATAATTGTTTCAGAATCAAAGGCCCTGGAGACACACTTGTCCAGATGGTCTCCACTTCAACCCTACAGCATCGTATCCGGCATACCCTTGTGCGTTTCCATCTGAAGTAAAATGTGAAAGCACTGCTATAAGACGTAAGTATTCATGGTACTTTTTTAGAGATCCGTAACCAAAGGGTCCAAACGGAGCCCTATTGCTCTCGCTCATCCGCCCGTCCGTATGTCTGTCCCTCAGTCACAATGGTGGTCTAGCGGCTAAACCGTTGACTAAATTGAAGTCATACAATTTGAATTTGAATTAAATTGTCATAGATTCTAAATTAAATTGAAGTCATCATATTTCCACCTGACCTAAAGTCAAACACCTATATAGGGAATCAAAAAATCTTTGGTTTTTTGTGAGTAGAGCCCGTTAAGCAAAATGGGCATGAAAAATAAACTTTCCTAATCCACCATGTGGGGTATCATTTTTAGAGCTCATTATTATTATTATTTATTATTTATTTATCATACAAACTAATCTAAATATATTTTGGTTAGTAGTATCTTAAAACCTATATGTCTCTATTAATTAGAGTAAGACTGTATTTTGTATTTTCAAAAGTAATGGAAATCAAAGTCATTCAGTTTTTTTTCCAAAATGTTGTTACCAAGTTTTTTTAAGTTTCATTTGAACTAGAAACTAGATCATTTGTAATCATGGTATTTAAATAAATTCTTAAATAATGGTATTTTAGAAAACTTGAAACATTTCGAGAATTCTCTCGTAGATTTCGTACGGGACCTTGAATGCACGAGGTCCAACGAACACTTGGCCGCTTTTTTTCTGCACTTTACTATTTCTAGGGTTCTGTAATTAACAGCTACTTGCGTGAATTTTTCCCCTTCATTTGTCTAAAATATTTGTCGATATCATGATTTAACCCCAGCGAGCAATTTCGCAATTTTTCCTTTACCTAACTGTGCTATAAGACATTGCTTCGTACCAAATTTCAAGATTCTGAGTTCACGGGAGGTTTTGATTCCATTACGAGTGTCAAAAAAATTGCAGGATAAACGGCTGTATCTTTTGATTGCGTTGGCTTAGAAGTTTGATTTTTTCACAGCTCCAAGGGACAGTAGTCCTGAGTATTTCATATGAATTTCAGCTTGATACCCTCCACGCGTTCCTGAGAAAAAGGGTCTTGACAGACAGACGGACAACAAAGTGATCCTATAAGGGTTCCGTCTTTTCCTTTTGAGGTACGGAACCCTAAAAAGAGCTCATCCTGATGTGAATAGTAGACTGACAGTGTTCCGCCTATTTTAGAAACTCGCGGTTTTGGATAGGTACATAGATTACCCTAGATCTAATGTTTTTCGTGTTATTTTCACAGAGGCTGCACGGCCAACGGGCGAATGCCCTCATTGGTACGGTTTTTTCTCAATATCCGGAGGAGATTGCAGCCAATACCTTATGTGCCAGAAAGGGAAGGCTACCCTCATGAATTGTCCCTTTGGACTAGTGTTCAATGACGAACTAAACAGCTGTGACTGGCCAGAAAACGTACCACAATGCCATTCGAACGGTAAATTCCTTTTTCTCAAACATGATTGGATATTCAAATAAGAAATTTAAACAAGATTACGCTGTAAAAAGGTACTATGAGGCCCTGAATCTTGTAGGGGCTCATTAACTTTTAAACATAAAGTGGAAAACTCCTGGAAGTAGAACTTTAGTACAAGAAAAAGAAAAAGAAATCTTAGGTATGTGGTTTTTGATATATTGGACCCTTAAAAGGAGATTTTTCCACTTTAAGGCTGCGTCCTCAGTAGGAAACTATGAGTCGGCCGCCCACTGAGACAGTAGGCGCAAGTAACGCTGCAAACTGCGTAGGTGAACGCAAAACTAGCAAACTGTGAACACTCCATTTCAAATATATATCTACGCCTTAAAACCTACGCCGCTAATTCAGTCAGCGGCGTATCGGTTTAGTACGCCGCGCCCTTCCATATATTTGAAATGGAGTGTTCACAGTTTCCTAGTTTTGCGCTCACTCTACGCAGTATGCAGCGTTACGCGCGCCTGCTGCGTTACGCGCGCCTGCTGCCTCAGTGCGGCTCACTCAGTCGGCGGCGAACAGCTTGCCTACTGGGGACGATCTTTTCTAGTAAAAGTACCTACAGTTTACGAAATAACTATTAAGTAATCTGTGCTACAGTGCTACTAGGAAAATAATGTCCCTCGGCAATTGTCGATCATGTCTAACTATCGCTTTTTCGTACCTAATCATATTTATATTTCGAAAATCCGATGATTGCCAAGATCCATTACTTTCGTGGTAGTACTGTACATTAGTGAACCATGAAATTATGAGTAAAACACAGTTATTTACTAGTTTAAACACAGTTACTTTCAACGCCAACTCTCAAAAACTTGATAGCGTAGGTACCTACAGGAACGGCTCAACATTTAGCGCCTTGATTTTTAGAAAGGCAACGGCAACATGGTAGATATCTTAACATGGATAGGAATTAACAATATATGTACATATTTATATTGCAGCTTTCAATGACTTCACCTGCCCAACTCCACCAGAGGATGATCCAGACCTGCTCACTAAATTCAGGTAGGCAATCTATGTACTTCGTTCAAACCCTACGTAGGTACTATACTTACTCAAGTAGTACCTACCTACCTAACGTTTGAACCACTCTGTAACGAGATAACCTTAGATTTTCGGGTATTTACCTACGTATGTTTTGGCTATTAACAGGCTGTAATGGGTAATTTAATTTTATTAACCGTAGACCAAGCTATTTTACAAGCGATTAATTTATATATTTGCATTTTTCTAAAATCAATCAAATACTATATTTTCAATTAATAGGTACGGCAACGACTGCGGAATATATATGGCTTGCCTACGTGGTCATCCCCGGTTGCTGAGGTGCGACTCGGGCTTGTCTTTCGACGAGAACTCGCAGGTCTGCATCGACTCCGACCTGGTCACGGATTGCAGATCCAAGGAAACTAGATATTATGCATAGAATATAGTTTATTCTAAGATATTATGACTTCTAGGTTAGGTATCAATAATCTTTTTTGTATCTACTTAATTTGAATTAAACGTGCCAACAATGCTTGCCTGTATACCTACCGTGTCTTGTTATGAAACCTGGTGGTAGCCCTAATTCTAATAACTTGTAAGTACCTACCTAGTAGTTGTAACTTGGTTGGGTGGCCCTAATCAGCATTAGGTAGGACCGAAGAAGAGTAGATAGCTATTCTTTGTTCTATGAGTGGGTAAGACGCACACCAAATGGCGTTCCGCTGTGGAGTATATTGCGCATTGTCCTACTGTGCTAGGCCCACTCCAAGATGTCCGAACCATACAATCACTGACCTCCGACCCCCCGGTATATATTGTAGTTTTTGCTCCGACCAAAGAGGAGGTAGGTAAAGTAACTAACTATAATACAAATAGAATGAACTCTAACAAAATACTCGTCGAGGCCAGATTGAAATTCGCGCGCTGCGCGCCTCTGCAACTTATTACATTTTTATTTTTAATTTATCTCTTAGTTTCTCATGATCATTAAAAATAAAATTGTTTTATTTTTGAATAGAAATATAATAAAAAATACCACAACAATATTTTTTCGTTGGCTGGCAACAAAGTTTAGTTCTCAGTTTTGGCAAAAATGTTAATAAAAAATTTACTTTAACGTTATTGGTCAGACCTTAAATGATATCTATAGTAACCAATCAACAGTAAGACAAATTTTTTAAATCATTTTCTGGCAATTTTAATGTCATCGACAATAAATACCATTTATTTCTGCGAAAATATCGCGGTTTCGCGGTTTGTGGAGGCAAATTTAATTTTTTCCTTCTCAAAAAATATCAATGTAAAAATCGGTAAATTACGTACACCCAAAAATTAAAGGAATGACCGATTATTACTAGCTTCCTTTTTTAATCTAACGGAAGGAAAATGTGATGTTTCACGGTGCACGTTCCATGACGAGACTGGCGGCGCGGCGGCCGCGGGCGAGACATTCCGCTAGCGCAGCCCTGGCGGACATCGCCCTTGTTGCCCCTTTGGATCGAACGGTTGGGTTGCGTAGTCGTGCCTCTCAGCCATCGCCGCGCGCTCCTGTTGACGAAAAATCAGTGACCCCATCTCTGAATCTCCTTTTGAAAGGACAAAAAACAAGCTAAAAACGTTATCCTGTCATTTGTGCCATACTCCAAATCACGGGGGCCTCCGCTGCGATGTAATATCGATCTCGCAAAATGGAAGATTCCTACATCATCGCCAATTTCCACGCTCTATGTCGGTTGTGCCTGAATAAAAGTGCGCTCTCGGTGTCGATTTACGGGGCTGCGCCCGATGACGAAGCCAATGTATCGCTAACCTCCAAAATTGCAGAATGCTGCGAACTACAGGTAGGTACTTTTATTATGTACCTATTTATAACTATTCTAAACAATTGAATATTCAGAACACATTTGGTAATTGTGTGCTGAATATTCAATAAAGATACTCTACTCTCATTCCAGATTGACCCCAATGATGGCTTGCCAGGAAGGATCTGCTACAAATGTTTACTAAAAGTAGACAAATGTTCCAAGTTCAGAATCCAGTGCTTACAGAATGACAACAAGCTGAGACAGATTACCAACCGAGTGAATGATCTCGACAACTCAAACTCTTCAGAACTTAGTAATTATAACTACAACAACTGCCACGAACAGCAGAAACCAAAGCCTGAAGATTACATTGTTGAAGACAGTGTTGTGATGGTAGTGGATCCCAGTCTTGACTATGATTCTTCAGAAGAATCTGAAGGTGTTGAGCAAGTGGAACCAGATGTGACTGAAAGAGATAACAACCCCGAACAAGAAACAATAACAGAGTCGTTCTTCAAAAATGTATCCATGTGTCAATACTGTGATCAAGCATTTGTGTCTCCAGAAAAATGCAAAGAACATGAGATTGCATATCACGATCCAAACCTGCCATACAAATGT
The DNA here is from genome assembly GCA_932527175.1 of Operophtera brumata. NCBI lineage: Eukaryota > Metazoa > Arthropoda > Insecta > Lepidoptera > Geometridae > Operophtera > Operophtera brumata. The sequence continues at coordinate 11,287,734 of OW052238.1, read as the reverse complement.
GTGGAATGCAGTCTAGTTTTCGCTGAGCGCTCTCAATATGTACAGCACACTAAACAAGTACATGGCAATGATAAGCCATATCACTGTCCGGAGTGTGAAAAATGCTTTGGCCGCCGCTCAGATTTGAGAAAGCATTCTATTGTACACACAGGCATTAGGCCGTACCAGTGCCATTACTGTCTGAAAAGTTTCTCTCGTAACACAAACTTGAGTAAACATCTTCGAATTCACGCTGGACACAAACCACATGTTTGTCCGTTATGCCCGAGGAGTTTTGTGGCCAAAGGGGACTTGGCTCGCCATGTGCTAGTTCACTCGGGCATGAAGCCATACAGATGTCGAAAATGCCCTCTCACGTTTGGCCGCCGAGATAAGCTTATCAAACATGAAGTCAAGCATGGACCTGTTACCCCAGAACATAATACAGATTATGATAACAACCAAGATATGCATGACATGGTTGTGAATGTGAATCCGTTCAGCAATCTTATGACATCCCCTAATCAGCTTCACACCGATGGATCTAATACTGACTATGATCTTCCCAGAGTCCCAGATCATATTTCTGGTGAGAGTAGCTTCAGCAGAGTACAGAAAAACCCTTCCACTTCTAAACAACAAAACTCCCCACCGAAAAAGCAAACACTTGCTAAGAATAGGCCTAAGAATATAAAGTGCCACCAGTGTCCAAAGAGATTCTCATCGCTGGATGCTTACAAGACGCACGTTTCTATTGCCCACATTGGGTCCAGGGTCTTCCAATGCAAAATTTGTTTCAAGAAGTTTGCCCGGAAAAGGGAACTTGATCGCCATACGCCCATCCACTCCGGTATGAAGCCTTTTTCATGTGGCCAGTGTGACAAGAAGTTCACCAGAAAGGACAAACTCAACAAACATGAACAGAGCCATGAATGTTTGGTTGTGAATATGCCTTGTATAGAATGTGGTGCCACATTTGAGAAGAAAGCTGATTTGGTTGCTCATATCAAGTCACATTTTACAGATAATTTTGATGATAAAATCACACAAATCAAAAAGGAAGATGAACCAGAGTTTCAGCTTGATGCCAATTTTTATGATTTAGAAACTTGAAGGTCAACCATTCTGTAACATCTTTAGCTTGATGTCAATTTTAGTGATTTAGAAACTGGAAGGTCATGTATCTAAATCCTATGTGCCACAACTATTGTTAAATATCTCTAGTACTTAAATTAATGGTATTTGATTTTGTTACAATCACAATTTTTTATAACTATTTTATGAGGAAGCTATCTTATTTACTGTTATAGCATAAGTTTTTGTTGCTGTATGTTGATGTACATACATTTGTGATGTAGTGTCTCTATTTTAGAGTTCTACTTAGGTAGGTACTGGTAGGGATTTGAGATTGTATTCTCTAAAGTTAAAGCTAATATACAATCTTGGTCCTTTGTTTTTTATATACAAAAGAAAAAGATGACGATACGTTTAGTTAGCTTTAGATTTAGAGAATGCAACTTCAAATCGCTACCATTGTCGTAGTTAAATTTAATTTGTTTTAAAAACAAATTCATACAATTTTAGGGACTTAGGCCACTGTTCACAAACATATTAACGAGCGTTTAAACGGATGTTTAGCTTAAACAACTCTTTTTGACAGATGTTTTCATACATTATTTGTTACTTTGGCGATTGGTTACGGTAACCGTTCGTTTATTTGTTTGTGAATTTCGGCCTTAATTTAGTTGTTGAATCCTGTCAAGAAATCATGACATTGGTTTTTATTTGTTTTTTTTTTCTAAAGAAAATATTTTGTTCAGTAGCATTTGTTTCAAAAAATGCTCATAATTAAACTATTACAATGTTTGTAAATATTCAAATTAAATTTTATCCAAAGACTATTATTAGAACGATTGATATTGTGATTACTAGGTATCTGCTAAATGAGTATGTCCTTAATCAATTCCTACTTATGAAAGTGAGAGGTAGTTTAGTACAATGCACAAAATATATAGTTAACATTAATCAACTTGATGTGCTATTTTTGATGCAAGAAATTAACTGAGAGCTAGGCTTATTTTATTATAAATTGACATGTGTTTTTTGCAATCAATTTGAAATCCTTTTCTGTTGTAAGAACACCACCGCACTGTACTATACTCTGTGTACTACACTGTACTATACTCTGTGTACTACACTGTACTTGTACTGTCACCATCGCTAAGAATGAGAAACTAAACTGGGGTTAGCACAAATAGTTTTAACGTTACCGAGACAGCTGGCAAGGTGATCACAAATTTCAAATATTGGCCAATGACATCCACTTGAAATATTGATAAATTAATTGGGTAATATTTGACATTATGATCGTCTCGCTAGCGACTCTTTAAAGGGACTCAATCCACCATTTTTTAAATAAACGTAATACTTAGCTAATTTCACTTGATTGTCTAAGTTGTGTGTAATTTTGGTGGCATTTTTACCGGTGTAACTTATTCATAAAGAGCACATGTAGGGTGTAGTTACATAAAAAAAGTTTGCGATCATGTTGTAAAGTTGAAATACCTGTTTTGATTCCTTGAAATATTATTAAAATCATAATAATTTATCTTGTATAAAAACGAAGTCAATGGTTATCTGAAGTTGTGCGAGCAAGAATAATAAACTTGGATTACTTCACAATAGACTAGAAGATATAGGCACATGTGAACCACATATTCTGTTTATTCGTTTTCCATAGGAACTAATTTAAGTTCATTTTATACATAAAAACAACGGTAATAAAATGCCTTGTTTTTATTTTAAACGGTATTTTTAACAAGGAAAATACAACAATTAGTTATATAGTTTTCTATAATATTTGATTCAACATAAAAATTATGATGTTTACAAACTGATCGCTAACTTTTTTAATGTTTGTTTTAGAATAATGGGATTGGTGGACTTTGTCTTCCGAAAACTCATTTTAAACTGGGTTTATAACTTGACGGAGACTCTTTGACGACTTGACTTCATTTGCTTGGAGTATTCATTATGAGCCATTAAAAGAAGACAAGAGACTCGTTAAAGTTAGATATTCATACTTGGACCTCTCAAGTTTTCATTTTGACTATTGATGTGACCTGCATTGCTCCGTAACCGAAACAGTGACTTAACTGTTAAGGCACTTAAAATATGTGCTATTTAGGCAGTTTACTTTATTATACCTATCACACTTACCTGTTGACTTAATTTTAATGTAGTACCTATTTCAAATATAATGATTGTAAATATTTATGCAATAAATGTTGTCCACTAAAAATTAGTTACGGTATTTTATTTTCCTTCAAATATTAATTTCAAAATAATATTTTTGTTGAAAATTTTATATTTCAAAACAAGCTTTTATGACATTACTTATCCGACCTGTGAAGTAATCAAAATGAGCCCAAACACTGACAGGATATTGTTAACCATTAAAGATTTATTTTGTCTACCTTATGTCTCCATCAGTAGTAGATCAGCTTGCTGTCACCCTCATATTGTATTGTCATCAGAAATTCACAGGTATGCAACATTTAAGCTGTATCGGTCAGATGGAACTGGTTTAGAATTTCGTTGCAAGATTTGAATAACAAGTGAAGTTAGTTAAACAAAAGCTTTTAAAACTATTAATTTATCAAATTTATGAATCATCATTATCATTCCCAGCCTGTATCCGTCCAATGCTGGGTATAGGCCTCCATTGTTTGCCACTCCTACTCTGTGCAGCTCACATCCAGTTTCTTGAAATAAGTGAATAAAAAAAGACGTTTTCATACCTAACTCATTTATTTAGGTAATAAAACTTATCCGGCTATAGGATTAGCATGTACTGTAACTGATGATATTTTGGCTTCTGATAGTGGTCTGAAGGTTTTGGGATTCACAGGCATTTTTTCCAAATCATCAATAGCTTCAAATCCATCTATGACCCTGAAACAAAAGACTAATGAATGTGTGCGTCATGAGCTGTGGAGTGTGTACTCCTTCATGAGGTTGTCCATACAAGACTAATAGAGTAAATATCAGGAAAAAAGTTATACATAAATTAAACACACGTGTCTATACATAAACGACACAAATAATTGTATACACTGTAGCAAAGCAAGTCTATGGGCAAGGGAGTCACACTACGCAACTTCATCACCGAAAATGTTACTTTGAGCCATGATAACTGTCAAAACTATAATGATAGTTTACAACGAATCCACATGTGGCTTCGTTCGCATACCAGGGTAAAAAGTAGCCTATTTGGTAATCCAGGGTCTATTTCTCAACTTCCAAGCTACAAATTACAAGTGTGTTTGCCATGGATGATAATATTGTTATTTTGCAAAGGGAAACACATGAGCATGGCTACTCACTTGTAGCTTCTAACTTGTATCTTGAGAGTAATAATCTTAATCGTTCTACCTAATTTCATGCAATCCGGTTTTGACGACGAGGGTGCATTATAAACGGGACTCCCGATTTTAGTCCCGGAGGAGGAGAGGGACTACTCCCGGTACCCCTCCCTCATCAACATTTCCATTTTATAAATCTCAAACTTAACTTTTCGTGATTTTTTCTCAAAAATTAAACACATCCTAGGTTGAGGCGTGGTACCGGAAGGATAGCCCTCTCTCTTCCCTTCCAACTCTCCCCGCCCGACGATACTACATGGTAACAAACAAACATCCAAACTTTAAATTTTGCATCTATATTATTAGTAGAACCTCTAATCATACTGACCTTCCGAATAGTGTATATTTTAAGTCCAAATGCGGTTGCTCTCCGTAACTAAAGAAGAATTGACTACCGTTTGTATTTGGCCCATTGTTAGCCATGCTGACCATGCCTCGAGAACTATGCTGGAAACAGATTTATTTTGATTGTCAGTACGGCCTTTCATCGTCATCCAGTAGACATCCACTGCTGGACATAGGCCTCTGCCACTATAATAAATAAATAAATAAATAATGCTGGACAGTTCAAACAACATTATCAAGCCCCAAGCTAAGCAGAGCTTGTGTTATGGGTACTAAATAACTGATATACTTAATACAATGTATTACATAGATAGATATTTTTTATTATACATAGAAAATACCCAGAACACCCGGAACAAATATCTGCGATTGCACAAATATTTGTTCTGAGGCAGGAATCGAACCCGCAACCTCCTGCGTCGCAGGCCAAGCTTCGCCCGCCGCGCCACAGAGGTCGTCATGCCATGGAGAATGGTATTGAGCCACTTTCTGTGTTCATCAGTCCATCAAGTGATAGGCCATCCTAGTGTCTTCCAGTTAGTAATCACCTTTATACTCTAGCCTGGCTGCTCATTGCCACTTCTATTTTCTAACTCTGCGAGCTTAGCAGGTCATCTTGGTAAATGTATAATGATTTTGTTTTTTTTATATATTTACCTTTAGTTCTTCTTTGAACTCATCTTCAAACTTTCTTCCCCATATCGAAGTGCCACCTTTTCCTGTGCCTGTGGGATCTCCCGTCTGTACTATAAAGCCCTGAAATGCACAGATGTATTTAGAGATAGTATCAATGCTAAACTAGTTGACAGCAAAGACCTTTAAAATGTCTGGCTGCCAGTGTATACTTTTACGTGTAACTTCATAGCCGCTAACCTAGTTTCACTTACTTACTCACGTTATAGTATCTTACCTTTATATTCCGATGGAACAGGCAGCCGTTGTAATAGTCGCTAGCACATAAAGCAAGGAAATTTTCGCATGCTTTGGGGCATTGTTCGCAAAATAGTTCTATTTTGATGTCGCCAACGTCCGTGTGCAGAGTTACTGACATAGTTATATTTTTCAGTTGTTGACGATTTATTAAAAGGAAGTAAACTACTATTCACAAACAGCAAACAAACGAAGTTATCAAGGAAGGAAAATGTGAAAATAAAGAAAGCACAAACAAACACAACACAGCGCGACAACAATTTGACGTTTTTTTTTTTTTATTTTCTTTCGCCCTTTTTGGCAGGCTATAGTCTAACAGCCTTATTCATAAAAAGTTATCGGACATCTAAAGTCTCTTTAATGTATGGTGGTTGATTTTTTGTATTCATGAACGCATTTTAGCACTAACACGTTGATTAGATGCATTATAACTTATGGACAAGTTATGGGAGGCAGGACCCTACTTTAGCGCCATATTAAGAGGAAACATGGCCGACTCACAACAGCTGATTTGTATTGTAATGGGTGTAACTGTGAATTTTGTCATAAAAACAATCTGACGCGCAGTATTTCTCTCCGATTTCTTCATCCTCGAGTTTAGTTGTGATAGTTCATAGTTAGTTTATAGTTGATAATTGAATTTGTGAGTGACGGTCTTATTTTTGTGTACCTACATCCTTGAAATATGCAAGCGCTAAATGGATTGGATGTTGTTGCAAACGTTCAAAGTTTATAAAACCCTCCACGCCGTGCAAAGGTTTACAAGGACAGAATTAATAATTTTAGTTTGGATGACGAGGACTTTAGAAAAAGTTATGCGTTATATATTGTAAACCAATCATCATTAGGACAAGCAATCATTAGTAACTTTTTGGCGGAAACTCTCAAAAAACTATAAATCTAAATGTCAGAAAGTCAACACAACCGTCAAATATAATGCTATTTGGGTGCGTGTTGGATGGTTTGACGGCTGATTTCATCAAGCACACGAGTAAACAGGAAGTATTTCAGCTAAATGGCAACATTTTTATTTTATGGTGCACTACAGTTGCACATTAGCTATCGGAGCTGTAGTGAACGTTTATGAATAATCATTATTTTAAAACGCATATTAGGCTTAGTGAGCATTTTAACTAATCGACGTCTAAAATGTCTTTTAGCGTTTTTTTATGAATAAGACTGTAAGACCATACCGCCCAATTTGACATGAACAACAATAACAACAAATAACCAAAGAGGAAACATTAGCTACCTAAGACAATTTTTTTTTTTTTAATGGCCTGGTAACTGTTCCTTCTGGCCATGTCCCAAGTAGATGTACCTATATGATTATTTTGTACTTTATTCCTATATTATGTTACTATGTTCCGACACAATTTTACATTGTTTGCGAAATAAATGAAATGAAATGAAATGAAATGAAATGTCTTTTTTTTAAATATCAGTTTTTGCAGGCGGCGCTAAGGTTGCCAGCCAAGAAACTTGAATTTCTATTTCTTCATGTTGCCAGCACAGGATTTATAAAAAAAAACTGTCGGGTGCCGCCAGGTTGAGGTCCATTGACAAACAAATATTTTAAACGTTTACCCGTTTATCCATCGATATATGAACCGTTGTTCCACTATTTTCACGATAAAATCAAGCCGTCTTCATATTGAGTGTTTGGCGTTATTTTTACCCAACAGTTACATAGGTCCTGATCCCACATAGGATCCCCTGCGTAGTGGGTATCAGGAACTAGGAGTACCATGGTACCCTAACCTACTATTAATCTCCGTACTTACCTGGAAGTACGTGGTCATGAGCTAGCATGAATCCAGACACAAGACCTGGGTAGGCGCATGCACGAGTGCCGAGAAGTGAGCGCGCTTTACAGCTTCGGTACCGTTCATGGAGAAATGGTAGTTAGATTCTCTAACGTCCCTAGCTGGGATTGAAGCTAGCAGCATTTCCGGGGTGCGGGTAGTGAGCGACTATGACCGCACCGATACCATATTGGAAAAATGGTAGTGTTTTGTACAGTTCACTCGCCACTCGCATGAGTAGCCTGATTCTAATAGTATCTTATTCTGCACGGCTAGACCTGCCGCAACTGGTACTGGCCTCGGCCAGGTGAAGTGCGCTTCCGCGTATAACTGCAAGGTTGGTCGGGCAGACACATTAAACACGTATACAGCTCGTTCACCGTAAGACGGCACCTGCGTTATACTCACAGTCTGTGTCCCTGGATGACCCTGCCTTGGGAATAATCAAGAAGCTTGAATTTGGGTAGTCCTCATGGACTTAGTACGTCCATGGTAGTCCTATAACTTAATGGGAATAGTGCCAACCATTGAAAAATAAATACTCCTTGACAGGTGCCATCTTACGGTGAACGGCATGAAGTTATAGGATTTACCTATAACTTCATGGTGAACGGTCATTAAACTGATGAGGGTATGCCAATTTAACATGCAGTAAGGAGGTTACTGCTCACAAAAAACAAACGAGTACGTACGTAAATGTAATGGTTTTATTAATATAAATTATGTAACACAACTTATTAATACGCTTAATGAGATCACAACTATTCGCTTCCACCAGCCCGTTCATTTTGTCCCGCATGCGGTTCGTGCAGGTTCTCATCCAGTCCAATATGCCCGTAGTTCCCTAACAGTCTCTGCCCGGTCGGGTCAAACGGGGATTTCAAGTGTATAGTCGCTTTATACTTCTTTCCTAGAGCTTCGATCTCGTACTCGCCGTCCTTTAGGAAGTCTTTGGTGACCTCTGAGCCGTTTGCGACGTAGCCAATGCCGATGGGTTTGTCGAGATAGTACGCGAACTCGCCTCGTCGTAGGTAGCCCACTGGCTCACCGTTTCTGAATATAGCTTCCTGGCCGAATAGCGAAACCTGGAACAAAATAAAGGTTGATTTACCTACTAGGAAATCCGTTTAACTTCGACAAAGACATCAGCCGACGAATCCACCTCGGGTAAGCAGCATTCCCCATTAGCGGCGGGTAACATTTGACGACCCCTTTGGCGCGGCGGGCGAAGCTTGGCCTTCGACGCAGGAGGTTGCGGGTTCGATTCCCGCCTCAGAACAAATATTTGTGAGATCGCAGATATTTGTTCAGGGTGTTCTGGGTATTTTCAATGTATATCTTAATACAATATTATACCTATGTATAATATTGTATTAAGTACATCAGTTATCTAGTACACAATTTCTGCTTAGCTTGGGGCTAGATAATGTTGTGTGAACTGTCCAGCACTATTTATTTATTTAATTATTCGGAAAACTACGCCATATCATCTCATTACAGATACCGCAGAGTTTCGAGACGAAAGTCTATAATCAATGCGTGACTTACGTACGGCTCTGACACGTGGTCATTAAATCGCGGGGCAGACTATAGAGAGAGCTATGCTCATAGTTTCACCACGCCAACGTCAACAATAAATAAATAATATCTAATAACATCAATAACTGCAACATAAAAAAAAATCGCGCCTGCGCATTGTTAGTCCACATACACCTATGGTGAACTCTAGGGGGAATATAGACGTATATGACATGAATGTCATATAAGTTTATATTCCCACTAGAGTAACACCCCCTATTTTAACGTCATGACGTATATGACATTCATGTCATATACTTCATGAAGTTACAATCATCATCAACATCACCCGTAGATGACCACTGCTGGACTAGGTCTCCTGCATAGAACGCAATGGGGGATTTGCCTTAATCACCGGAATGGTCTTACATACTCATGTGGAATGGTGTTTGACGACCTCTGTGGCGCGGCGGGCGAAGGTTAGCCTGCGACGCAGGAGATTGCGGGTTCGATTCCCGCCTCGGAACAAATATATGTACGATCTGCAGGTATATTTTCAGGGTGTTCTGGGTATAATTAAAAAAACTTATCTTTGTAATGTATTGTATTAAGTATATCAGTTATCTAGTACCCATAACACAAGCTCTGCTTAGCTTGGGGTAGATAATGTTGTGTGAACTGTGCAGCATTATTTATTATTATTTTTATACTCATGTGGAAGCTGCTGCCCACCCCTTGGTGTAATCCCTCTACGGCATCCACGGGAGGAGACGGAGGGTTTTATTCTTAGGCCAAACACCACAGCCAATACGTGATTGTAAATACCTTGTCATCCAGCGTGAAGTAAGCGTATTTCTTGGTGACTCCGTCCTGCCTCGCCCTCGTGACGTGCTCGTTGCCGATATAGTCGCCGTCCTTTCGGCACGCGAAGCCGAGATTCGCTTCTATGGGGTTGTCGTCAGTTCTTAAATCGGAGTTCCACAGGTGGTAGCCTGTAACAGACATTATGGTCCAGCCGTAAGCAAATAGATAGATAGATAGATATATAGAAAATACTTTATTGTAACACCTTAATGAATAAAAATACGAAAAAAAGAAACAAAACTTAACTATATAATTAATATTACAATGGGCGGTCTTATCGCTTAACAGCGATTTCTTCTAGGCAACCTTTGGATGGAGATAAATTTATAAGTAGTTTACATAAGGAACAGGCTACAGTGGCAATATAATAAATAAATAATGCTGGACAGTTCGCACAACAGTTTTGTTAGTAGTAGAGCTTTTTTGTGAAAGAGTTCGTCCAGGAAAGTACTACCACCATACCTACTGCCGCAAAACAGTTGTGCTCGCATTACTGTGTTCCGGTTTGAAGGGTATGGGTGCCGGTGAAATTACAGGCACATGAGACTTTCCATCTTTATGTCTCAGGGTGACGGGCGCAGTGCAATGCCACATAGGGTGCGTCCTAGGTGGACGTGAGACATGGACCTATGAGGTAATGCAATGTTCATAGGCAGAGGTTACCGCTTAACATCAGGTGGGCCATCTGCTCGTTCCGTCATCTAAAGATGTATTTAAAAAAAACATTATAACCCCAAGCAAGTAGAGCTTGTGTTATGGGTACTAGATAACTGATATGCTTAATACAATAAATTACATAGATAGATATTGTTGATTATGCATAGAAAATACCCAGAACACCCTGAACAAATATCTGCAGATCCTACAAATATTTGTTCCAAGGTGGGAATCGAACCCGCAACCTCCTGTGTCGCAGTCGAACCTTCGTCCGCCGCGCCACAGAGGTCGTCATAATAGAACTTTTATTTAGATCTGGACACAGGGGACGCCATATTCGTTCACTGGGGGCGCCACTATCAAGTTCCTGCCCCGGTTCGAAAATATCGAAGTTCCGGGGATGATGACCGTTGGGTGTGTGTTCTTGTCCAGACGAGGCGATTTACGCGCGATTTGACTAGCACGATTCGAGTCGCGCGTTCGTGAGATACTAGAATGTATACTACTACTAATGTATGGAACATTCCGTCCACATGTAGTCGCGCGTTTTGCCGCTCGCGCGTATATCGAGTGCAATACGCGAGACTCTCGACTCGCGCGTCTGAAGCGCGTTCGACGCGCGAGTCGAGATACTAGGGACCCCATTGATCCGTCCAGTACGCGCGCGATAGTTGCCGCGAGTGGACGTACGCAATGTGCTTCCAAAAACGCGTCATCGAGCGCAACATAACATTCGCGAGACGAATCGCGCGTAAATCGCCTCTTCTGGACAAGCACTTACCTTTCTCAGCACTGAACGAGGTGAGCGCCCTCCAGCCGCCGTTCCTCAGCCCCTTGGCGCGGCTCAGCTGCTTGTAGACTTGTATCGCTTGATAGGACGGGATGTGCAGCTCTCAGCTGAGCTCGCCCGACCACGACACACGCAGCGCGCGACATCTAACAACACATCTTAGACCTGGGGTCCATGACCATACCTTTCTCAGCACTGAGCGAGGTGAGCGCCCTCCAGCCGCCGTTCCTCAACCCCTTAGCGCGGCTCAGCTGCTTGTAGACTTGTATCGCGTGAGACGACGGGATGTGCAGCTCCCAGCCGAGGTCACCCGACCACGACACACGCACCGCGCGACATCTAACAACACATCTTAGACCCGGGGTCCATGACCATACCTTTCTCAGCACTGAGCGAGGTGAGCGCCCTCCAGCCGCCGTTCCTCAGCCCCTTGGCGCGGCTCAGCTGCTTGTAGACTTGTATCGCGTGAGACGACGGGATGTGCAGCTCCCAGCCGAGGTCACCCGACCACGACACACGCAGCGCGCGACATCTAACAACACATCTTAGACCCGGGGTCCATGACCATACCTTTCTCAGCACTGAGCGAGGTGAGCGCCCTCCAGCCGCCGTTCCTGAGCCCCTTGGCGCGGCTCAGCTGCTTGTAGACTTGTATCGCGTGAGACGACGGGATGTGCAGCTCCCAGCCGAGCTCGCCCGACCACGACAAACGCAGCGCGCGACAGCTAACAACACATCTTAGACCCGGGGTCCATGACCATACCTTTCTCAGCACTGAGCGAGGTGAGCGCCCTCCAGCCGCCGTTCCTCAGCCCCTTGGCGCGGCTCAGCTGCTTGTAGACTAGTATCGCGTGAGACGACGGGATGTGCAGCTCCCAGCCGAGCTCACCCGACCACGACACACGCAGCGCGCGACATCTAACAACACATCTTAGACCCGGGGTCCATGACCATACCTTTCTCAGTACTGAGCGAGGTGAGCGCCCTCCAGCCGCCGTTCCTCAGTCCCTTAGCGCGGCTCAGCTGCTTGTAGACTTGTATCGCGTGAGACGACGGGATGTGCAGCTCCCAGCCGAGCTCACCCGACCACGACACACGCAGCGCGCGACACCTAACAACACATCTTAGACCCGGGGTCCATGACCATACCTTTCTCAGCACTGAGCGAGGTGAGCGCCCTCCAGCCGCCGTTCCTCAGTCCCTTGGCGCGGCTCAGCTGCTTGTAGACTTGTATCGCGTGAGAGGACGGGATGTGCAGCTCCCAGCCGAGCTCACCCGACCACGACACGCGCAGCGCGCGACATCTAACAACAAATCACAGTTTTAGTGACGAAGGGTTATAGAAATATGTAGTAAGGAGAATTGGTAAGCACGCGAGACGTGCCTCGCCAGCGTCTCAGCATATTGTACACACTCTATCATGGTGTCTTGTGCCGCGATAGCTTGCACAAATATGAACTACAGGACCTTAGAGAATTAAAAATATTTGTCCGACACATAGAATTTAGTCGAAGCCAGTCGAAGCCTACATTAGAATCACATAGAATCAGAATTGTCATTTGAATTTTTGAAATTCGAATTCTTTCGCTCCTCCGACGAATAGCACACTATTCGATATTCGGGGACTGACACAGATTAACGAGTTAAATGTTTTTTGAGGAAAATTGCGTTTTCCCAAATAAAATAGATAATTTTTTCGCCTTCAAAAACTCTCATATACCAAATTTCATCGAAATCGTTGTATATGTGACTGTTGGGTGTCATTTTATGTTATTACCTGTACTTCTTATTGTCGGAGGAGTAGGGCGCCTGTGAGATGTGCATACTACGGTGGGTGTTCACTGGGAACGCGTCGTTCGACAGACCCACGTCGGTGTACCGCTGGAGGATTCTTTGGCTGAAATCAATTATTACACGTCGTTTATTATTCATTTCTTACCCATAATAAACGCACGAGTCGGATTTACGCACTGAGGGTTCAGTACTTAAGAACAAGTATGATCCCAAATTGGTGATATGAGGTAAAAACATAAAAAAAACACACGCGTGGTGTCGGGATGAAGAGCAGTCTCCAATCGCCTCCATGCCCACAACCATCCACACAATGAATATTATTGAAATCCGCCCAACCGTTACGGAGTTGAGTGCGAACTTCACATAACGCGAGCGTAACCGCGGCCGAAACCTAATAAAACAAAGCTTACAGCAGTCGGAGATAATGTAGCTTTCTTTTACTGAAAGTATTTTCAGAATCGGATCAGTAGTTCCGGAGATTACTCCTAACATACTACAAACAAACTTTACCTCTTTATAATATTAGTATACAGGATGTAACATAATATGCCTATAAGCCCGGGAAGGTGGTATTCTACCCATCATGGCGAATAACTTTAGTTCTACGACTTTTTAAATTGCGAAGTTTCTCATTCATGAAATGTCTCGTAAAACCTGAAATTCCTCGAGAAATTCCTGAAATTCCTTCAGAAATGTACCTTACACAACATAAGGCAGACCCACGTAAGGTACTTTAATGTATCGTAACATCTTCATGTTGTGCTACGTACACTTTTGGAGGAATATGATGAGTTTTGCGAGGCATTTCATGAATTAAAAACTTCGAAATTTAAAAAGTTGTGGAACAAAAGTTATTCGCCATGACTTGTAGATTACCCCCTCCCTGGGCTTATAGGGATATTATGTTACACCCTGTATAATACCATTTTTTTGGATACAGCGGGAAATTCAGCGTATTCTAATCTTGTACCCTGTTGGGATTTGGTTTTTGTTTTTTATTCTTAGCATGTTATGTGGCAGAAAGAGAGGTAACTACTAGGTGACTTTAGCTGTAGGTAATTAGCGCGGTGCGACCTGCTTTGCACTTTATTGTGTGGGGCAAGAGCCGCTATTTATTTAAATTGTTTTGCGGAGTCATCCTTCTGTACCTGTACTATTATGTATTCCGTGGTAATAGGGTCCTGGTACACCCTTTGCGTACGAAAGCCTTAAAACGACAGTGAAAATATTACCTGTCAGGTCCTTGGACACTGAGGATGCACAACTGTTTAGTGACATCTATGATCTGAGCTCGTAGCTTGTGTTGGTTGATGATGCGACGCAGGTGTGCCAGTGTGTGGTTCGCGCTGAAACCACTCGTCACCACGTAGTACCCAAGGCCCTGCAGATACAACCTTAATTTAAAAGCCGTAGAGAACAAAATGCCGTGTTGTCTGGAGCCTTCCGTCTCCTGCCGTGGTTGTCGTAAAACCCGACTAAGGGATTACACCAGGAGATGGGCATCAGCATCCACATGAGTACAGTTTTACTCAAAATATAAGTCGCCCCGCGATGTACCTGCGCCGTAGACCAATTTCTAAACCGCGGGAACCTTCTTTCTACCAAAAGCAATCGCGCGCTAAAATCTTGCGCTGTTATTGCTTAATCGATTTCGCGGCAAAATCGCGACCGGTCGCCTCTTAGATGTGAGCGGGACATAGCTATACAGCGGGTCAGAGCTATACTATACGTTCGGCTACTGTCGGATATCAGTCTGCGCTTTTCTGCGCAAACGAAAACAGACGATCGGACTTATATTTTGGTTAAAACTGTACTCCAACATCAATACTGCGATCATCAATCCGGCTGCCAAGCGTGGTTATTATGGCCAATCCCTCAATGCATTTTATGGGGGAGGCTTCGTCTAGTGAACGTCTAAAGGCTGATATGATGATGATGAGAGAACTAAATCTCATCGAGCATTTTCAAGTTACAAAGTAATCAATCATTTTCAACAATATGCCCTAACTAAAATGAAATAGAGTGGAGAATTACCTTGAAAATAGGTTCGTGCAACTGTCCGCTGCCTCCATCGAGAATACTGACGGTCACATCCGCTTCGACGCCACCTTTTTTGTTCAGCAGAAGCGAATATACCACTCTGAAAATATTGAGGAATCCAATTCAGACAACTTCTCGAAATATACCTAGCCCTAAATGTCAAAGATAGACAATAGTAGATTGTTATACAAGGAGCTAAAATGACCCATTAAACTCGGGAGTAACTAGAAACCGAGTTTTAATGGTTTTTTAGCGCCGTGCGTTACACTCTACTTTTCACTACGATTGCGAGAAAATAAAATAATCCGGAATTTCTCAATTTGAAAAATTAATTACGGTCATAAAGAAAAAAGAATACACAAAATGTGCATTCAAATAGAGTCAGGTAACAGTCACAAACCCGCCCTCTGCTCCCCGGTGGAGGTATCTAGTGTTAACCCACCTGTCGTCGTTTCTGGACAGGTCTGCGGTGAATGCCAAGTTGGCGGTGCGTTGCGCGTCAGGGCCGGTCAGATAGAACTTGCCGTAATACGACATATTGAACAGCGCCGCTGCATTTCTGCACGCTAACGCCTCAGAGCCGATCTGGAAATAAACAAATACAACTTTACTTCAACTTTTCTTTTTCTTACTACTTTTCTTCTTTTCTTCTTAACTTATGAAGGAACACATGAAAGGCGACCTACCCCTAACACTAAAACGCCTATTCATCGACATTTACCACCATGAACAATAATATAGGGCTCAGAGGACACTGGCTGAAGCTGCAACGCGGGCCATGTACCAGCAATCCGAGGATGTACATATTACCCAATCGCGTTGTGCGCACTTGGAACCGGTTACCAGACTCAGTGGTCAGTGCCCTCCAGTGAACTCTTTTTAAAATAGACTTGACAAACACTTGAAGTGCACTGATAAGGATTAACGAATTAGATACGAGAGCTAAAAAAATAAATACATAAATGTGTATCTTGCCCGTCCTACGGTGCGCAGAATGGTTGCTGACTGAGTTACAGATTTTGAGACTCAACAGTGGTCAGAGGACAATGGAACGTAGCGTTTTGAGTTATAAGAGAACCGACCATGTTAGGAACACCACGCTACGTTCCCTGACTGGTATTTCCGACGTAGGTGACAAAACAGCCAGGCTCAAATGGGATTGGGCGGGGCACGTCAGTCGAATGCTTCCCAACAAGTGACCGAATATCAGCACACCCTGGATACCTGATGGACCGCGAATCCTAAGTTTTTGTAGTTGACTTCTTCTATTTTTATGTTTTTAATAGCGAACAAGCTGAAGCTGTCAAGCTGTTCTTAATAGCTAACAACTTCTTCCATATCCTATTCGTAATATTGATTCGTTTTATTTGATGCAATGACTATACGTTGACGACGGCCGCATCGTCGTCCGTCACCGGTGATGCCATGGTTTCGACTGATGTTAATGCAGACTGGACAGTTGAAATTTTTCGTGAGTATTATGGAAAAAAATTAAAACAGAGCAAGCTTCAAGTCTCATGCAAATACTTACCGTATACTTGATCGTGAATGGTTGCCATAACACAGGGAGAGAGCACCGGTGACAAACAAAAGGAGTGTACGTATTGTGTGTGTAGTTTGGTACCATAACCTCTCGCCGGATCCTTTTTAATTTGACTGTTCCCAAATACAGACGAGGGAACAAGTCAAGTCTATGTTCCTTACCAAGTCATGGTGCTTGGAGAATCCGAAGCTGTATTCCCCTTTCAGCACCTCTTCGTACCGTTGGTCCATGTTACGGGGATAGTCGTGGGTGCCGCCCCAGTCGTATTGCTGTACCCTGATCTGAAAGAGGAACAATTTTACGTTACTGGCGAGGTCTGAAATCAACCAATTTATAGCAGAGTAATACTGTAAGGACGAGACGTCAGCCAATATAAAGAGTAGACACCTCATGTGTCAAAATCGGTTTAGTGGTTTCGAGTTATGAAAGTTCATTGCCCTTGCTCGCTAAAACAGGACATAGCATATTAGCATAGTGGGGCATAGTAGTCGGGCAAAAATTTAGCAAAGAAAGCGCCAAGAGATTACCCATCCATAGACGTTACGGCGCATTCCATCAAGCTGGCCATAGATCCAGCCTGGTGCAGTGTGGGTTACCTTCTCTCCCGGCATGAAGAAGGCGGGCCGCTCCCAGCCCGTGCGCGCCTGCATCACGGCGCCGTCCTCCACCAGCTCCTGGTGCAGCGCGTCGTGGCTCGCGTCCCGGCCGGCGAGCGGCTCGTGCGGGGACACTGTGGACAGCCTGGTGCACTGTGGGCTACCTTCTCTCCCGGAATGAAGAAGGCGGGCCGCTCCCAGCCCGCACGCGCCTGCATCACGGCGCCGTCCTCCACCAGCTCCTGGTGCAGCGCGTCGTGGCTCGCGTCCCGGCCGGCAAGCGGCTCGTGCGGGGACACTGTGGACAGCCTGGTGCAGTGTGGGCTACCTTCTCTCCCGGCATGATGAAGGCGGTGCGCTACCAGCCCGCGCGGGCCTGCATCACGGCGCCGTCCTCCACCAGCTCCTGGTGCAGCGCGTCGTGGCTCGCGTCCCGGCCGGCGAGCGGCTCGTGTGGGAACACTGTGGCCAGCCTGGTGCACTGTGGGCTACCTTCTCTCCCGGCATGAAGAAGGCGGGGCGCTCCCAGCCCGCACGCGCCTGCATCACGGCGCCGTCCTCCACCAGCTCCTGGTGCAGCGCGTCGTGGCTCGCGTCCCGGCCGGCGCGCGGCTCGTGTGGGAACACTGTGGCCAGCCTGGTGCACTGTGGGCTACCTTCTCTCCCGGCATGAAGAAGGCGGGGCGCTCCCAGCCCGCGCGCGCCTGCATCACGGCGCCGTCCTCCACCAGCTCCTGGTGCAGCGCGTCGTGGCTCGCGTCCCGGCCGGCGAGCGGCTCGTCGTGCGGGAATACTATGCTGTAGTTCTTGACGTACGCCTCGTGGCTGCTCTCGCGCGTCCAGTGCGCACGCGCCATCTGCCCGGGCGTGAACCGACGGATGTCGAATGTGAACATGTTGTAGTGTGGTCTGCAAGTTGAAACCAACATTTTATTATCTCGCACGGAATCGGTCTAATTGATACAATAGTGTGTGATGTGGCAGTTGGTCATTTGGTACCCTGTTTTTTTTTTGTGGCGGTAAATTTTGTCTTCATACGATACAAGATTTTGGAGTAAGTATCTAGGTTAATAAGAATAGATCCCTCCGTCTTCTGCCGTGGATGTCGTAAAAGCTGCCTAAGGGATGGGCCACCGCCACCTGAGTACATAACAGAAATACCGCGATCAACAATCCACCTTGAAGCCTCGTCCAGCAGTGGACATCTAAAGGCTGCTGATGATGATGACAATGTTCTAGGTTCAATGATGTTGCTTGTAATTGAGAATGAAAAATAACTATTGTTTTGCAAAACAGTTCGAATTTTTACTTGCCTTTTATATATTTGTTACTACGTGTATTAGGTAGGTACTCTCATTCTGAGCGGACGTCATACGCTATCAATTAGCAGTCAGGGTAACAAGATAACGATAACCCCCATGTTGTTATTTTGATGAAAACAACAATATCGTTATTTGGACTACATTACATTTGACTGGTATTTATCGAGCCGAGCCGGTTCACTCACCTCCCGCTGACGATCCATTCAGCCATCTGTATTCCACATCCAGCTGAGAACATCATTCCAGCTGAGTTGTAGCCACAGTTGTGGTATAGACCTGGAATAAACAACTCAATCAAACTTTCACTAAACAATAACTCATTACGTGAAACGGTCCTAGAAACATTCCCATCTCTTGCTGTAAAATGACAATGCAACAAAGAAACATGCACAGACAGACCGACACACTATGGCCTCAAGCTTATAACACACCTCTTTTTAGTCAAAGGTAAAATGTAACAGGTTTTTAATCTGTGTCTTCTGTTTCTGAACTCTATCTATAGCTACATGTACGTGAGAAGCCATCTAGCCAGCTTACTTATTTGAACCATTCGGTGACGACGTCATTCACCGGGGCACCTCGCATTTTCAAAACTCTTTCAGTCTGGTCAAAACGACGCTTGACTTGAGAGCTGGCTCTGATCCGGCTCAACGCCGTGGTATTGCCGTTCAGCGTGGCAATGCAGCCAGCAATGCATAATGCGAACTGCTAAGGAGTGGAATAAACTAACATCGTCTGTCTTTCCTAAAAACTATAATCTAGGTCTCTTCAAGGCTAGAGTGAATATGTGCCTTCTAGACCTTTCTGCTCCATCTTCGGTCACATCGTCACTTACCAACAGGTGAGATCGTGATCAAACAAAGGTCTATCAATGTTACAAAAAAAACATCCTAGTGACGCTTCCGTCTGGTACTGACTTGAATTGAGCTATCTTTAGATCATAGAGATGTGAAACTATTTGTATGAACGCTGAATACATTCCTATATTTCGTATGCATACCATCTAACTCATTATATGAGATAGCTGGCGGCTTCTAGTTTCAAAAGTAAATACCAAAAACATTAGGGTCCTCTCCCAGCAAAGGCTTATGGTCGGGCGTGAAGGACTCAGGGCCACACACGGTGCTCTTAATCCCGACTGATCCTAGTTTTGGGCATAGAGATGTGGCGCTGTTCATGTGGACGCTGAATACATCCCAATCCAGCTCGTATAGGTGAAAGGATAGGTTGTCTGGGACCTTGAACAAAGTGCACAATTATTAAGTTTATTGTATTGATATATTACCCACTGTGTTTTTAAAAAAAATTATAGACTAGCGTCTGTCTTTGATTTGTCTATTTCAGAGTGTAGAAATTTCTTAGTTTCACTCGCTGCACTGATTACACTTTAATGTATTTTAATGTTAACAGTTTGTTCGTTCGCAACCAGTTATCTAATTTGTCTTTGAAAGCATTTATTGATGCGGCAACAACAACATCTTCTGGTACATGATTCCAATTCCAATGATTGCAGTGTTTGTATTACAAACTGATACTCCCTAAAAAGACTTGGAAGTTGATACTAAGTCAACCGGTGATAAAGAATCGGAATATGAATATAATGTACAAACTGGCTTACCTGGTCCAGCATTATAGGGTTAGGTTCATACCCTCCCACGTTGCAACTCTCCCCTTGTATCTTGATGTACAGAGCCACGTCATGGTCTCTGATGTTAGGGCTGTTCCGTACTTCGGGCGTTCCGTCCATGACTACGTATGCGTGTTTGAATGGAACTATGGGCAGGGAGGGAACGCCGGCGAATCTGGCCACTCGGGGACCCCAAACACCTAGGGATAAATAGGATTAGGAAGTAATAGGAGACATTGGTGATATAAGACCAGTGCTGACTCTGTGGGTGCCCCGTGACATCCGATCGGTCATGTGTTAAAATCTCGGGAGTGAATACCTATTGAATAATTTTTCTCAATAGGTTTAAACGTAGTTAGACCCAGATCGGAGACGTTCTGGAAAAAGGCTAAGTCAGCATGTATGAAGAATTTGATGAAGCAAAAGAGGTATGTCAGGATCGTAGCAAGTGGAAATCCGTGATCTCTGCCTACCTCTCTGGAAAAAAGGCATGAGTTTATGTATGTAGGTTTAAACTCGATTATTTTATGAGCGAATTACCACGTGCTCGGAAAAAATAAAAAATACTCCGGCTTGCGATTAAGGAGCGTGATTTTTCACTAGCATACACTACCGGTGTGAAGGGTAAGGGTGCCGGTGAAATTACAGGCACATGAGACTTTCCATCTTTATGTCTCAGTGTGGCGGGCGCAGTGCAATGCCACATAGGGTGCGTCCTAGGTGGACGTGATCTATGAGGTAATGCACTGTTCATAGGCAGAGGTTACCGCTTAACATCAGGTGGGCCTCTTGCCTGCTCCGTCATCCAAGTAGTATAAAAAAAAAAAAAACCTAATTATATGCTACAGTAGCATCTGCTCGAAAGTAGTACGTTTGTTTTTGTGCTACAAGATACAACATAGTTAACATGTGCATTACTATGACTTAAAAACTACAACTCTGAGGGAATACAAAAATTGGAAGTCACTGAAGATCAATCCCAGAGTTGAGTCACCCAGGCCAAAGTTTACCACCACTAAATCTTTTTAACAGATGTTTACATAACGTTAGTGATGAAAAACTAATAAATGTTAGTGAGATTACCTCCACAATTGACGACACATTTTGCCTTGATAAAGCCTCTATCGGTGTGAACACCTGTAACTTCCTTGTTTCCCAGAATATTGTGTGAGTAGTGGATGTCTATAACTGGACATTCGTCATATATCTAAAAAAAACAAGCCTGTTAGATAATTTCTTTAAAAAAACATAAGTTATAGTACAGTACTGCCACGGTATTTGTGATAACACAACAGATATGGATTTTCATACCAAAACTGACGGCTTAGACCGACAGGGTCCAGTTATCCAGAAGGTGCTCGAGGAAATGTATGAACATACAAGCATGTTTGAGAAAAATATACAGGTTACTCACTTTTGCGCCATGTTTAGTAGCCACTTTAACAAGCGCATTGCACACCATAGCCGGGTCTATAGTGCCGTCTTCTGAAGCGTACAGAGCCATTTGGAATACCGATGGATCGAGTAGCGGGAACTTCTTCTGAGCTTCATTAGGGTCGAGGATTTCACTAGGAATGCCTAGAGCTTTTCCTAGTGTGTGTAGCCTCATGTATTCTTGAGTACGCACCTGAAAGGAAACTTGGTTTAATGCTAGCTTCGGAAAGTTAAGAGGAAACACAAGGGCCGTTTTCCCATACAAACGTAGTCCCCTGTTTTCTCCCTGGATTATGCCAGTAGAAAAATATTTTTTTTTCCAAAAAATCTGTGGCCACCATGGCATGTCCCTATGTTTTACTTTATTTTATAAATTAATTTTTAAAAGAGATATGAACATTCAAAAACCTAAAAAAATGGTCAGATTTTCCGCTGTGTTCAAACATCCTGAAAACAAATTTGACTAGATTAAATAAAAAAATGAAATCATAGGAACACGGCCAAAACTTACATTTATTTTTAATAAAAAAAAGTGTTAAATTGATTAAGTTTTGGAGAAGGAATCAGGGGACTACGAATCGTTGATTCTATGTACTTTTAATAGGTATTGTCGATCCAAGCTGCAGTTGTCTCTATCACGCTCTGCGGGGGGAGGTTTGAGGTCTGCGCGACAGCAATAGATTTTACAAATACCTATTTTTTTATTCTCTAGCCCTTGGTGTTTCCTCTTAAGCCATAAATGTCGACTAGACAAGTGGCAGCCCAAAACTAAATACTATCGGGAACAACCTAAGCCCTGCCACAGTCAGAAATGTATCGGGAATGCAATACTCTCACTGCCCTGCTGTCATAAAGTTTACACCAGTACAGAGGGCAGTCACTCGTCTAAATATTTTGTCTATATTTTTTGTTTCCATGTTTCTGAATAAATAAATTACTTACTAATAAGCGCTGTCATAGGTAACGTCATACTTTGTTTTAGTAGAAAATACACAGCCTAAGCTATGTTTTTTTTTCTATACAACTTTAGATGACAGAACAATCAGATGGCCCACCTGATGTTAAGTGGTACCCTCTGCCTATGAACAGTGCATTATCTCATAGGTCAAGTCCACCAAGTACGCGCCCTTTGTGGCATTTCACTGCGCCCGTCACCCTGAGACATAAAGATGGAAAGTCTCATGTGCCTGTAGTTTAACACCCAACAGCCGCATAGGTACAAAGTTTTGACCCCACACATAGATTATCTGTGTAGTGGGTATCAGAACTACAAGCATGACAAACGGCAATCCTTAATAGTGCGATCAATACTAAAATATTTTATTTAATACCTTGCTTCTCGATATAAACATGCCGCCATTGTTAATCCAGCCCGCGTAGTCGCCACATTCCTGTTCTAAGCCGCTGTAGACTGCTCTTGAGTCTTTCAACAGCTTGATTTCCAAGTCGCAAGGCCTTAATGACCAGACCAGACCTGTGACAAAATATATCATGAACTTGGTGTTATCCGTATTGTGTATCAATGCGTATGTGACCTCTAAATGTGTCATGTTTGGTAGACATCCCGCAGAATGCCCCGAAGTACAGTCTTGAGCTACCTCTATTTATCACCGTTCGGTTTATCGAGCAAGGGGCCAAACAACCATCACTGCTAATTCAAAACTTAACACCTCTGACGTTGACATCAGACATTGTCTGGTATTGTCGACCTCTGTGGCGCGGCGGGCGAAGGTTGGCCTGCGACGCAGGAGGTTGCGGGTTCGATTCCCGCCTCGGAACAAATATTTGTGTGATCGCAGATATTTGTTAAGGGTGTTCTGGGTATTTTCTATATATAATAAAAAATATCTATCTATTTAATGTATTGTATTAAGTATATCAGTTATCTAGTTCCCATAACACAAGCTCTGCTTAGCTTGGGGCTAGATAATGTTGTTTAAACGGTTCATTATTATTTATTTATTTTGTTTTTATAACACTATTCAACCAAATGCATTCCAAACAACATACATATCTTAATGTGCTGGAATCCCGACTCAGTTTGGGTAGCTACAGCTAGGCTAGTTTATTTTAACTAAGTACTTCCATAGTGCTATGTAATATGGTATCATACTTTGGGGGAAGCTATATTTGCCTTACAAAAACGGGTAGATCTACGTGCCAAATATAAAATGAATCCGCGTGACTCCTAGAGGATTTTTTTTTTCCGTTTTTTTTTTGTATAGTTAAGGAACGGGCCCAAAACAAGTATGAATCAGTTGGTCAGTTCAGTGGAGTGAATTTAATGCATTTTCTTTGCAAACCTGCAGTATGCCATGTAGTGCCGCTAGTCAGCTTAGACCTCTCCAGAAGCACTGCATTGACGCCTCGCTTGGTGAGCTGGTACAGGGTGTTGCATCCAGCTATTCCTCCTCCTATAAATTACAATCAATCTTAAATATTGGAAAATAATAGATAAGAAAATACACAGAAAAATCCGTAATCTATCTATTATAAGTATTTACTCCGGCGGCTTTGGAGCTGGCAACCTAAATATACCGTGTAAACAATATTAGTTTTTTCAAAGATAAGTGAACTAGAGCGCTCTGCGTACAAACGAAGTTTGCTCCTATTTTTTATATTATGTCATCAAACTCCAATAAATTGTATAAACTTGATCAATACCCTAATGTACCTAGACCCGGAGGGTTTGTTAGTTTCTTAAAAAATTATATAGTTTCGAAATAACACCGATTTAAAAATCTTAAAATAATAATAATAATAGGGTCAGATTCAGAAGGTGATACTTCTGGACTCGGCACACATACCCAGGAGGTTCATCTATGGTGCCCTAGCCTTCGTCTGTTTGGGTATTGCTCCGCGGTCGGTGATTTCAGTTATGATTTATATTTATGACTATAATGTTTTTTATATACTATCACATGAACGCAAACAAGGAATTATCAATCCTTTCTGTTTTTTTTTATCTTCTCTCTCCAATGATATACAACTCTATCCTATATCCCACTCTAATCTTCGTTCGACAAGAATCGAAAGTAGACTTAGGAAGCAGAATACAATTTTTTTAGTAAATTCACAGTTGAG
Source organism: Operophtera brumata (assembly GCA_932527175.1). Taxonomy (NCBI): domain Eukaryota; kingdom Metazoa; phylum Arthropoda; class Insecta; order Lepidoptera; family Geometridae; genus Operophtera; species Operophtera brumata. Next base: position 11,262,982 of record OW052238.1, on the reverse strand, counting down.
TCTCGATTTGAGGTCATCTTTCAGAGTGGTTTGAAAATTACGAAAATGGATTCTGACCTCAAATAAGTTTTAGATTGTTTTTTTTTAAACCGCCTTTTCTAATATTTGTAATCGAGCCGCGTGCGCTGATAAAAACATTCCCAAACACTGCCAGGCTATTATAAATCATCGAGGAGTTCCATTGTCCAGCTTCCGTCTCCATCATCAGATCAGCTCGCTGTCACCATAATATTGTATCGTCAACATCATCGGATCTTGACAGGTATGTATGCCAAATTTCAGTTCAATCAAGTAACGGGAAGTGGTTGAAAATTTGATAGCCAGAGTTGTCCCCCACAGGTTCCACTAGCCACCTCCTGACTCCATCATCACATCAGCTTCAGGATACCAAAATATAGTATTGACATCCGAACTACATTACATACAAAGTTTGATTTTGATGTTATCTTTATTCTTAATGACGGAACAAGCAGATGGCCCATCTGATGTTAAGCTGTAACCTCTGCTTTTACAATGCATTACCACATAGGTCACGTCCACTTAGGACGCGCCCTATATGGCATTGCACTGCGCCCGCCACCCTGAGACAAAAAGATGAAAAGTCTCATGTGCCTGTAATTTCATGGGCACCCACATACCCGTCAAACCGGAACACAACAATGCGAGCACTACTGTTTTGCAGCAGAAATAAGTACGGTGGTAATACTTCCCCGGACGAACTCTTTCACAAAAAAGCACTACTACTACAAAACTTCCAAGATTTGATTACATTGTTAGATACAATAAAAGCGATCTTGATAAGAGTATAATACACAATTACATAAATAAATGAACAGTCTCCACTCACCAATAATAACTACATCTGCCGATGACACAACCTCTGTCTTCGTAGCCAAAAACCGCTCATGTCCATTTCTCAAGTAATTAGCTGCCTTTAACCTAATACTCGTATCTCGGACAACTTTAAACATTTTTACTGGTTGTTACTTCACGCAACATCAGAAGACGAATGAATGTTGATGTAATTTATTATCTCAGCTAGCAAGAGAATCGTAAGTAATAACATTGATAAGATGCAAACAAAATAAAGTAGAATAAAATAAGTCGATCATTTCAAACCTTTGTAGGTTAAAGTTCAAACTGGGTTCATTTGTTTATCTCAATAAGTATTTTGGTCCGTTTGTCTTGTTGAAATGAGATATATCGGCCACTGAGAATAACATTAACTGTGAGAAGGGAATTTAAACAATTATTTAGTACTTAATAACTTTATACTTATTTATATTTTCTTTTTTGGCTTATAATATAAAAAATTGCTAGTCTATTTTACAATATAATTTACATATACAGAATGTCCCGGAGTTTAAAGCCAAAGTCTGTGTATTAACCATCACAGTATATATAGAAGTGATTGTAAAAGATTAGCATATAATGGGCCATGGTATAGATAGATAATTCATAGGTAGCTTTTTAGGTTTTGAAATTATTTAAACTATACTACTCAAAAAATCCTGGGACCAGCTGTTTTATTATATAATAAAAAACGGCCAAGTGCGAGTTGGAGTCGCACAAAGGATTCCGTACCATCGTAAAAGATTGAAAACTATGTACTTTTTAAGGACGAGCAAAAAACGCCGAGGAAATCACGTTTCTTGTATGTATTTTACTTTGGTTTGTATGGGTACGTTGAATTGAAATTTTATGATTTTTTTGTTATAGAGGCAAAAGAAATACACCTCGGTTACGGTTGTTACGTTTCATGAGATACAGCCCGGCCGCTGACAGACGGACGGCCGGACGGATAGCGGAGGCTTAGTAATAGGGTCCCGTTGGCGGTCTTTGGAGACGAAAACCTAAATATTTCTAACAACTTAGCTAATGTGTTGTCAAAACAGACGTTGTACGACTGTTTAGCGAAGAGTCCAGTACAATGTATGTATACTATTCAGCACCTGCCGGTGTTGGCCCATCACAGACTTTGGATACAAGATTCGACAAACAATGAAATTGTTATGATTGAATTTTACTTCATAATAAGTCTACAATTCTACATAATTATATGTATCATATGCTTTCTATGCATATAATGCAAAAAATACATTATAACAGTATAATAGATTTTCTAATCAAGAATAACGACTATTTATTTGGTGGATTACATAATATCCTACTGAATCAAAAAAAAATCTTGACGTCACAAATTAAACAATTTTCTCGGTTAATTTTTAATTTAAGGTTTTATTTAACAAGTAAGGTATTCCTGACGTTTCGAATACTTTGCAGCTTCCGTGGTCGTAACCTTCGACCAAAATAAAAAACAAACTATGGACGGGCCTCAGGGAACTATAGTTTTGAAGCTTATAAAGTGATGAGCTCACTCACTTCGCTTCAGTCGGTCTTTGTGACGGCAACGAGTGACGTAATTGTAATTGTGACTTATTTTTTACGGACGTTTTGTATGGATAAGGCCCGTCTATACTTTTTTATTTTGGTCGACACACAGGTGTTTGAACAGAACTATACCGTCCAAAATGTTAATCGAAAATGAAACGCCAGGAATAAAGAAACACGATAATCCGTTTTAAATTGTTTAATTTATAATGGTAAACATAGCGCAAACCTAAGACATTATCACAATTTGCAATCCATACAGTTGTGAAACGAATGTACTTGCGTAGAGCAACGGCGGGACTCTCGCGGGGTATATAAATGCAAATACAGTTGCAAGTGCAAGGCATGCAAATTTATATATTAGGTACTAGTAAATAAATTATTTTCTAATAATAATCTTATTATTTTATTTTCCATTATGTGGCAGCCCTTGCACATCTGCGTGTGGCAGCGTTAGTACCTACAGCTCGTCCACCGTAAGATGGCACCTGCCTTGGTTGGGTGCCAACCAAGGCAGGTGCCATCTTACGGTGAACGGTCTGTACACGTACGGCGGTGTTACCCGACACCAAAGGCGTTCCCCAACTGTATGGATTGTACAACCGTGTACGTTACTATAATATAGACAACACCATTATCATTGCCATTATCTAAAGTCAAACCGCAGTAATATTATCGCGAGCTCTTTCTAACGGACTGGAATAATAGGGACAGCGATAATTTTAGCTCGGTTTAGATTTAGAGATTGCACAGAATCGACACCAATGTGATATTAGTATTTAACAGCTAGATTTAATTTAAGTCAATGTTATACAAACAAAAACTAAATTAAAGTATTTTACATTACATTTACAGTATAAAAAAAGGCTTTGTGGCATATATTTTAAAAAATGACGGAATATTGACATTGATGTAAGACAACAATTTGGTCTTAATAAAATGCAAATGTACAAGTAAATATCGATATAACAGAATTCACACGGCCCTAATTAAAATGTTTCTAACTGCTGATACGATTGTTTATTTTATTGTAAGCCGTAACCAGTTTTAACCGGGATTATTTGATTTCGGCCTGTGTATTCCAGAGTCAGACTAAATTTTAACCGAGACTAAAGCATAGATTAGGAGACAGTTATTTATCGAAATCCATAATGAACATTGGTAGAGTGACGCAAGTGTAACATGGCGCGACTGTGCGCCGCACGTGTGGCGCTGTTTGTTCAGCAACTTATACATTTAGTTCCTCAACACGCCACCGCCAAATTATAATTGTGGCACTGTATCAAGTTTTTTGACCGATTTCAATGAAAAGTTGTCACCAATCTATGCATGATGAAAACGGGCCTAAAATAATCTATACCAATAACATAAAATTTAAGTGTTCGTGATTTTAAAATAAATACCAATATTACAGTAAAAAATGCTATTTATACGGTTCTCATCATGAATAAATGTTTTTAGAATTATGTCTGTCTGTCTGTCTGAAAGTTTGCCAAGAATAGGCATCGAAATAGTTCAACGGATTTAAAGGAAAATGTTAGGGATTAACATATAACAGGAATATTAACTAAAATGGTTGTGTATATTCTATTTCAATATCTTGCAGGATTCAGAAAACATTAATTTATCGCGCGAACGAAGTCGCGGGCACAGCTAGTGATAAATAAGAATCTCATAATTACTGTAACTTCTAAAAGAAGCATTAAGAAAGGACTTAGAAAGCATTAAAAATGCCGAATGGCCAAACTCATTTCTAGAACAATAATGGAATCCATTCGATCATTTACAGGCATGGCGCACTCCGCACTTGATTTGTCGAGTTATTTCAGTGAGTCAGACAAGATAAGAGTTACGCGATAGAAATAGAGGTAACTACTAGGTTAATTTAGCTGTAGGTTATTAGCGCTGTGCGATCTGAATTGCACTTTATTGTGTGGGGGCAAGAGTCGCTATTTATTTAAATGATTTTGCGGAGTCAACCTTCTGGACCATACTATTATGTATTGTGTTATATATCTGATGCATAGAACTCGTAAGACTATTGTCTATTCGATGCATCAGCAAGTTGAAATGGCTACTGACAGGCAACCGCGAACCGAAAGAGGCAGTGAAAGACAGACCCTCGATAGCTTTGTTCTGGGAAGTCTGGGGATGAAGGCGGCTCAAGACCGATCGTCGATGCATTCTTATGAAGAGGCATACATTAGGGATAAGTAAATACGGACATCCATATAGACTTCTTCATATGATGCTGATGAATTGCTCATTAAAAACATTTTGGCAAGATGACGTAATTTCTTTTGCAATCAGTTTCAATGATTCTCTTTTAAAGTATGTTTTTGCGATTACCTTAATTACGCAGTGTAGTTGCGATAACTTTTATTTTAATGACTGAACAAGCAGATGGCCCACTTGATGTTTAACAACCTTTGCCTTTATCAATGCATTACCTAATAGGCCACATCCACCTTGGAGGCATCCTGTAGTAGAACGTCCCGTGGACGTCCCGTAGAACGAACGAGGGACACTTTCACAAAAATGCTCTACTACTAAAATTCGATCGAAAGACAAAACACGGTGTAGCTATTCCAAGGATGTTCATACTATAGATGTATTGAAACTGATAGCAACACATTACGTATTCCGCAAACTTATTGTTAATGTCAATGTTGCACATCCAAACTAATCTTGCACGAATTATTTCAGTCACGTCATTACTTTTTGTATAATTGTGATAGTTTCAAACATGGTGTGGGCTAGCTACCCTCGGCGGGGTGAGTCCTAGGCGGTGTTGCCTGGCTGCGTGGTCGCCGGCTGCCGCCGCCACCGCCGCTTCCAGCTGTGCTCGTAATGCCACCAGCTCTCTTGTGCGCTGGTATATCGGGTCCTGAAACACGTTCATAGAAACATCATCTTCTATAACTTTGCATAAGAATATAGTACAAGCTCCACGAGCTTTAGTGTGGTGCGAATGCGTAATTCTGTTGCTATCGGTTTCAATGCTGGTTCTATTCTGTGCTGAGTAGCCGGTTGAGGGTTAGATTCCCGCTCCATGTCAAATGTTTGTATGATCTACTAATATTTGTTCTGGGTACTCATAAACAACATGGTCCCCCCAACCATCCCTGTGTGGGATCAGGACTATGTATGTGACTGTTGGGTGTGTGTTAAATCCGGATGAGTTTACTGCCACTAGCTGCTTGGAAGTGCGAAAGCTTTTGAGCCGGCGATCTAGCTCCATCCGGTCCATCAAGAATATTTATTTTATTTTTATTTTACGAGATATTCAATAAAAATGGATTTTGGTGGGGCGGGATTTTTTGTAAGAAGATTTATGCCTAGGGTTGGCGCTGCTTAAAAGCTTGCACTCCAGGAACCAGTTATAGTAAGATTTTAATCAGTTATATCATCAAGATGCAGATGAATGCATACATTCGGTTCTACTAGGTACTAACACAGTCAGCTAGTAAGTGGCATGTTTCGCTTAAGATGCGAAATTCAAATTGTATTGTGTTTACGCATATAAATAAATATGCGTGTTAGGTCACCTAGTTTCCGCAAAATTAGGTTTCGCTATCTAAAAATATGTTGATGAGCTGTGATGAGCAAAAAACACAATAACATTTGAATTTCGCGCCTCAGGCGAAACGTTCCACCTTAACAAGTAATTTAGCCCTCTGTTTGGATGGAGTTAACTTTATCATGCTTAAAAGTCGGTAGTAAGTGTTTGAGAAAAACATGAGTCTGCAAATTATTATTTTTGTCAATATCCGTCTGTTTATTGTACTTACGTCATTGGATTTAATTACTTTTAAACAGTTTAAAGTAATAATCGTGTTTATAAAATGATCTCTGTATTCATTATAAGACGAATACAGGGTCAATGGTAAAAACAAGTCATGACATTTTGTGTTTATCTCATATCTGCAGTCATGCATATCTGTTGCCCTTTATTAATAGTATTGTATGTAAAAGTACATAGTTTGCTATCTATACGTATGATTTATGCATGGATGCGATGTATGAATGTCATCGAGACCAAATATCAGCAAAATGGCCGCAAATACCCAATGTCCAGGAGATTAACCTGAGGAGGCACTTATAACATACATAACATAACATAACAACTAGAATAGAACTAAATATTGTAATTTGTTTTGTAAATCCAATAAATTAAATAAAATAAATAAAATAACACCCAACAGTCACTTACATAGTCCTGATCCCACACTTGGATGCCCTGTGTCGTGGGAATCAGAAACTACTAGTACCATGGTACCATTACACCCAGACCCGGAACAAATATTTTCAGATCATAAAAACATTTGTCCCGCACCGGGAATCGAACCTGCAACCTTTCGCGTCTCAGCTGGCTATTCGCCCGACGCGCTACAGAGGTCGTCGTACTTGTGTTGATATCATGAGGCGTGAGAATTTTAGTCATTTAACATTTTTGGAAATCATTGATTAACGGCCATTTCGCTGACATTTAGTCACTCGAAAACATCCAACGCACCACTGATTCACCTTGTGTGGCTATGCCAGCGTTCCGGGTAAACTAATAATAATAATCCTTCAATAACTAAAACGTGTTATGACAGTGAGCATGTAAGTATATGACTAGGTTATTAAATGTGCTGTGGTTTATCAGCTAAAAGAATAAACACCTCAGTTTCCTCCCGTGGATTTCAGGGATTACACCAGGGGATGCGCACCAGCATCCACCTGAGTACACAACATCAATACTGCGATCACCAATTCACCTGTCAAGCGTGGTGATTATGGCAAATCCCTCTATCTTCTATGAGAAAGGCCTCGTCCAGCAGAGGACGTCTAAAGAGTACTGATGATATGGAGGGAGAGAGATGGGATTGCAGCGATAGCGGTGGTTTACGTATAAGTACTAGTAGTTATGACATACGGAGCTGAAATATGGGGAATCGCGCAAGCCTGGTTGACAAGTTGACAGTTACTAAGTGAGCTATAAATAACTAAATGTGGACTTTCATTTACGAGTAATAATATAAATGGTTCCATGACATACCTGTTGCCTCATAGTAGGGTTCCACCTACAGTACAAAGCCTTCCACAGCTTGATGACTCTCAGTGACGCGACTGGCACCAGTACAACCTGCGGTCTGGAGAACGGCGACGGAGGGGAATTGGCCCCGACGGCCGACGCGCCCCAGTACAGGGGGTTTAGGTAGAGGTCCTGCCGACTGTTGATGTATGACCAGAGCGAGACTGTCTTTGTTTTCACTTCTGAAACAGTGTTTGTAATGTTAATTATTTTACCTTTCTTATCCTGATTATTATGTAATAGGTTGTTGCCGTGGTGTCTGGCATAACCAGCATGTCGACCACCGTGCCACGGAGATCGTCGAGGAAATAATAAAAGTATGCACGGTGTAATACATCCATTTATACAGAGTTTGGTATAGAGGCCCTGAAAAGGACATGTGACCGATACGTCACAACACATGCATAGTAATGTTTTGCAAAATATTGGTTCTAGAGCATGGATTAATGTTTTGCTTTACTATGTGCTCTCAATAGTGACATATACATAAAGTGCGAGGCGTACTGAATTCTTTCACCACAGTGGTCCTTTCAACGGTCAACAGCCACTATTCAGGATCCCCGAGGATCCCTAATTTTTGTAGTAGTAGAGCTTTTTTTATGAAAGAGTTCGTCCTGGAAGTACTACTTCGACGACCTCTGTGACGCGGCGGGCGAAGCTTGGCCTGCGAAGCAGGAGGTTGCGGGTTCGATTCCCACCTCGGAACAAATATTTGTGCGATCGCAGATATTTGTTCAGGGTGTTCTGGGTATTTTCTATGAATAATAAAAAAAAATATCTATGTAATATATTGTATTAAGTACATCAGTTATCTAGTACCCATAGCACAAGGTTTGCTTAGCTTGGGGATAGATAATGTTGTGTGAACTGTCCAGCATTGTTTATTATTTATTTATTTATTTACTACCACCATTCCTATTTCTGCCGCAAAGCAGTAGTGCTCGCATTGCTGTGTTCCGGTTTGAAAGGTTTGGTTGCCCGTGAAATTACAGGCACATGAGACTTTTCATCTATATGTCTCAGGGTGGCGGGCGCAATGCAATGCCACATAGGGCGCGTCCTAGGTGGACGTGATCTATGTGGTAAAGCAGTCTTTATAGGCAGAGGGTACCGCTTAACATCAGGTGGGCCATCCGCTTGATCCGTCATAAAGAGTAGTATACAAAAAAGATTGTATAAAAACGACCACTGTGGCGCGGTGGGCGATGGTTGGAGGCAGGACGTTGCGGGTTCGATTCCCGCCCCGGAACAAATATTTCTACGATCTGCAGATATTTGTTCAGGGTGTTCTGAGTATTTTCTATCTATCTATCTATCTATCTATTCAGCCGGCAACACCCACTGTTGAGTAAAGGCCTCTTCTCTAGAACGCCACTCCTGGCGATCTTGTGCCAGCCGAAGCCACTGCTCTCCTACTGCCTGCACAATATGCCAATCTGCCTCGAGGCCGCCGCATATCTCTCGGCCATATTTTCTATGAATACTAAAAAATATATATCTATGTAATATATTGTATTAAGTACCTATATCAATTACCTAGTACCCATAACACAAGCTCTGCTTAGCTTGGGGCTAGATAATGTTGTGTGAACTGTCCAGCATTATTTATTTATAAAAAAAGGAATTTGACTGGTGTTGTGTAACTCACCCTCTTTAACCCTCTCCCGCTCCGTGTTGAAGAGGAAGGTGCCGAAGCGACACGCGTAGAGGTGGTCCACGACGGTGACGAGCAGCCGCTCCGTGAACTCGAAGGCGGTCGGGAACTGCTGCTGCAGCTGCCACACGCAGTCCGCCCACTGCACGAACACCGGCGACCGGTCCGCGTCAGAGTGCCGCTCGTCGCCGTGACCTATCCGCTGAACAACCGACATAACAATCTAAGTTTAGAAACAGAATATAATTATACTAGAAACTCGCCCCGCTTCGCACGGCTATTGACAGGATCCCCCCCCCCCTAACCTTTCCCCCTAACCCTTCCCAACCCCCCATCTATCTACACAACAGATACAAAAACCTGCTAAAGTTATTGCTCATAATTATGCTACTCGCTGATTTACACCTTGGGTTACATTATTGTTTTATTAGTAAAGATCCCTAATTTAAAAATATATATAATAAAGCCTATGTCACCCGGGGATAGCGTAGCTTCCCAACAGTGAAATAATTTTTCAAATCGGTTCAGTCGTTTCGGAGCCTATTCAATGCAAACAAACAAACAATCAAATCTTTCCTCGTTATAATTAGTATAGAATAGCGACTCGTCCCGGCTTCGCACGTGTAGTTTCAAGACGAAAAAAAGCCCCAACCCCTCCTCTGGTAGCCTATGTCACTCAAAGTGGCTGTAGCTTTCCAATGGTGAAAGAATTTTTGAAATCGGCACTGTAGTTTTTATGTTTATTCATTACAAACATACACACACACAAAAATACAAATCTTTCCTCTTTATAATATTAGTGTACATATAGATAGATTACTACACACAGAACAAATCTGTCCATTCTAAACGATTAAAAATATCTAAAAGGCTTTCGAACATTTGCCTGTGTCGCAAATCGCAATACTACGTACACATAATAAGGTGCAGCCCTGTCAACCTCGAAAACTAACTGTCACGGGTAAAATTGAAGGCCGAAGACCAAGAGGACGCAGTCCCATACGTTGGACTGATCAGATCCGCACCGCTCTGGTTACCCAACTTCACATCGCGATTCGTGCCGCCGGAGATCAGTGGAAGACGATTATAAGAGAAAAGATCATGCAATGAGTTCGCGACCCTCTGCCTTGAGGAAACGATGCACAGAGAGAGACACTACACACAGAACGGCCACCCCCGCCCCGCGATTTCCGCGTGCCCGCAGCCCGCCCACTAGATAGCGGATCGATTCGCAAGTTCCTCATACTAAGAGTCGACGTTTGTTCAGGCCGCACACAGTTTATGTAACATATAACATTTGAAACTATCATGGTTATGTACATACGTTTCACAAGAAATGGTATATTTGCCATGATTATTGAGTTTTGATTGTTCCCGATATTTCGGCACAGTTGCATGCGCTATATGATCACGGGAAAACTAACTAAAGTCTTTGCGATTACATGTTATTGGCAGATATATCGATCTACCCTCTTTCTCACTCTTTTATTACGAATGATACCACTACCAAATGAATAGTAATGAATGATGAATAGTTTATGTTACAATTTATTACTGTAAGTCTTCGATCAAGAATACAACTAGATTTCGGGTCACGTACAAAATCAAAGCTTAGTACCGTCCGCGTGGTTATATACACTTATACAGCTATATTTTTTTATGCTAACGAACTGAAACAAAAGGTTTAAAACAGTTCTAAGTCCAACCTAATTACAACCATGACACAGCAATAAAGTAGCAAATCTTATCAAATATTATCCTATACTTAATATCATTCGTCACAAAAAACGAGCAAAGCAATAAATTACTACTGTCACTTAGAAGTTAAAAGACATAGGTTAAACAACATTTAGTGTGAAATCAACCTTAAAGAGCTACAAATTAAGTTCTCACAAATACAAATCAAAAATATGAGCTCACTTTTCAAGTGTTATTCACAGAGACGTATTTTTTGTGCCGACCTGACATCTAGTTGTATTCTTGATCGAAGCATTTAAATTGTAAATGCAAAACACAAGATGCTGTGAACTGCTAACGCGATAAACGTCTACAAAGCTCACCAGCTGGAACTTGTGTCCGAAGGAGAGCCATTCCTTCTCGATGAGCACCTGGAAGCCTCTCAGCGTCCGGTAGTAGGGGTCCAGCATGAGCATGGCCAGCGCGGACAGCTGCGCCGTGCGGTCCCAGCCGTCGGAGCAGTGCACCAGGACCGACGTCTTGTGGTTCTCCACCTGCATATTCAACGACAAATACAATTTTTCAAGAATAGCCTCCTTTCTCAGAAACATTTGAAAAGATCACCCGATCCCTGAATTTGAAGACCCCACGCGGCGGGCGAAGGTTCGCCTGCGACGCAGGAGGTAGCGGGTTCGATTCCCGCCTAGCAACAAATATTTGCACGATCTGCAGATATTTGTTCAGGGTGTTCCGGGTATTTTCTATGTATAATAAAAATATCTATCTATGTAATGTATTGTATTAGGTATAACAGTTATCTAATACCCATAACAGAAGCTCTGCTTAGCTTGGGGCTAGATAATGTTGTGTGACATGTTCAGCATTATTTATTTTTATTTTTATTTGAAAAGATCTTAAAGAAAAATGTATTAAAATGATATCCATACCTTATCGACTATTCGCACCGCACCCGCCAATATGCATTTTATATGTTTCAGCCAGCAACTTGCCTCTATACCGCTAAACCATCTGCAAGAGACAAAAACCTGAATTATAATCAATGAATATATCCTGCAAACACAATCATTCATCCAAAAAAACCGCATTGAAATCAGAGAACCCGTTCTGAAGCTACGTGGTAACAAAGAAACATGTAGACAGACACACTATGGCCTCTTTATATCAACACTCTTTTTATTCGGGGGTTAAAAAGGCTTAATTAAAGGGTTGAAAATGTCTTGGTTACACCTATAATCAACAGAATAAGTTGTTTGTTCTTCTTCGTCGTGTCGACGGTGGATTTGCTAGTATTGTACCACTTCTACGGCGTTGTCAGATGCAGTGTATTGTCACTTAAGGTACAGTTTTTTGTTGAAAAATATATTCAAGAAAAGCTTTTACAAAATTAGTGATCGGAACCATATGCTGATCAAAATACACACACCACTATTGTCCATCAAGGAGTCGCGTTGTCCACCTTCCGTTTCCATCATCAGATCAGTTCGCTATCAAAACAATATTGAATTATCATCGGAACTTAACAGATTTGCATAACTTCAGCTCAATCGGATGTCAAGAAGTTGTTCTAATTCAGCTTGCATGATTCCAAGACACACATACAAGTGAAGTTAAATAAAAGCTTGTAACTTGTAAAAAGCGGAAAGCGGTTGTTGTTTCGCCAACGTGTGATTTCATATATTTAACCCCGACGAAAAGTAGAACATATATGCGTTTAGGATGAATGGGTGTTTGTGTGTGCAAACAAATGTGCCCGTTTATTTCCAAATTATAATCTGTATGCGTTTAGGGTGAGAGGTTGTTTGTGTGTGCAAAGTGCAAATGACTGTTCCCATTTATCTTCCAAAACGGTTTGACCAATTTAGATACAGTTTTCTGTAAAGGGTTTGTGATTCATCGGTGATGGTTCTTAGATAGATGTTATGATGTCGCCAAGGGGTGCTAAAATATAATTATTTCACTCAAAATGAAAATGAATGAATGAATGAGTTTTAGTGCATTTTTTTGTATGGAAACTGGTGTCGAACACACTGAAAATAGTCGTGTTTTTTTTAATAAAATTGGCTCGTCTAATGTGAATTCTACACAACTCATTCTGTCCTTACCTCGTTTGATCGATCTGCGGGAAACACAGCTCCTTCAGCTTCCGCAGACTCTCCCTCATCACGTGAATGTTGTGTATATCCAAGAACACCAGGTCCGCATTCTGGTAGGCGTCTTCTGATTCATAGCTGAAACAACAATATGCTCACTTCCACCAACCACTTATGACAACATTTGTGGCGTGTCGGGCGAGTAGCCGGCTGAGGATGCGAGTGGTTTGTCCCGAAGCGGGACAAATAAATAAATAATAATGGACAGTTCACACAACATTATCTATCCCCAAGCTAAGCAGAGCTTGTGTTATGGGTATTAGATAACTGATATACTTAATACATTACATAGATCATACATATTTTTTATTATACATAGAAAATCCCCAGAATACCCTGAAAAAATATCTGCAGATCGTACAAATATTTGTTCTGAGGCCGGAATCGAACCCGCAACCTCCTGCGTCGAAGGTGAACATTCGCCCGCCGCGCCACATAGGTCGTCAAATGTTTGTATGATTTGCAAATATTTGTTCCGGGTCTGTGTGTTGTGGTAACATGGTACTCGTAGTTACTGATATCCACGACACAGAGAATCATAGTATGGCATCAATCAGGACTATTGGATGTTATGTTACGTATGAGACACTTAACGAACGTCAAATTAGTCAGTTTTTCACAGAAACCAGTCCATTTGGCAACCTTGTCCCGTAAACTATGAATGTTGTTTGTGGTGGCATTCTATGGGGAAGGCCTATGTCCAGCAGTGATAATGATATTTTGTGGTCTTCTAAGTTTGAGCACATACATATGTTTTTGTTGCTCGACTGTGTGGCGCTTGCAGCGCAGAGCGAATTACCTTTGAGCGGTACGGCTCATGGCCTTCGGATAATTAAGATTGCCAATTGAAACAAGATTAGTGCTCGCAATGGTGTGCTGATCAAAATGAGCCCAAACGCCAGTCAACTGTTATCCATCGAGGAGTGCTGTTGTCCACCTTCCGGCTCCATCATCAGATTAGCCGCTGTCAGCATAATATTTTATCGTCATCGTACACCGGGAATTGGGTCAAATTGAACTTGTAAGATCTGTTTACCCTGGGACAGGTGAAACTAAATAAAAGCTTGTAAATAAGCAAACAGCTTGTATACGAGGGGATTCAATATTTTTGAAATAAACGTCGTCATTTTGATTGGCATGTAATTAAAAAAAAAAAAGTTAAACCAAAAATACAGACTTGCATACAAATTATGCACACTAAATAAATCAAATTAAATTTACTGTTTAATGGTATTTGCAGAACTGTTTTACTTAAAATAGTTTACGAGAAAAAAAATAAAGAAAATTTTAAGGTTAAGTATGAAATTTTAAAATGGGAAGTGTCGGACTTCGGTATGGGCTCTCGCCAGTACTATCGCGAAGTCGCCCTTGAGTGTCGCTTCAACCACTCGACCTTCGCTACACTACGAAGATCTCCTACGCGAGTTACTGGCTCCGCGTTTTTATATACACTCTAGGGGCGTGACGCACAAGACCACGTGGAGTCGGGGTGCTCCGTGTCTGTTCTGCCTATAATTTAGAGTGCAAGTTAGTATTTTTGATAAACAATTCGTATTTTTGTTTTATAAATCATATATCCGATATACGAACCACATTTTTGTTGTGAATTCGATAAAAAAGGTCATCTCGTTTTGTGTGATTTTTTAGTTTTTTTATATGAATGTTTAGTTAATCAATTGGTTTTTTTGCACAACATTAATTTTTCTGGTATGCATTCAGTTAATTAGTGGAGTTACCTGGTGTGCTGAAAAATTATACAGATGTGCATTTAAAAATATCCCATTTTGATTTAATTACATTTTAGTGTGTTTTTTCGAGTTATTTCGTGTTATTTTGGAGGGATATTAACCAGTGAAACTTGGATAAATAGCACATGTGTGTAGAGAAATTTAAGTAATTTGCATGTCTTTTCGAAGTGGTGGATTTTTTCCTGTAAAAACTCTGTTTTTCTGCCACTATTTAAACTGGGTTATGACTTGACGGAGACTCCTGACGACTTGACTAATTTTATTACAAATTAATATCACTTGTTTGGAGAAACTCAAAAGCCATTATATGAAGAAAGAAGAAGCTTGTACGAGTTTCGCTTATTATCGAAAGCGTTAGAAAGATTGTCTATCGGCCATGCTCCAGTCCTACGCTAACCTAGCCACATGAGGTCATAACGGCAATCCTAGATCGTACATAGTCATCATTAGTGACCGCAAAGTGCGTTCTGTTCTTTCCCGCCCGCGTATGACTTGATCTACTCATAATTTGCCTTAGGTTAGTTGGTACTGACGTCATCTAGTTCTTTGGATTGAGTGCATGCGCATATTTTAACTGGAAATCTAGACATTTATAAGAATGTTGTTACACGTCAGAGCTAAGGCATTTTAGGACAAAAGAAATAATAGTACCTATAGCTAAAATGTAGGCACTATTATTTCTTTGTTCTTCGAAGTCTCATTTTGAAGACACAAAAACAGAAAATCAAAACTTCTGAAAATGTTAGAATCTGTATAAAACCACGTCCAGGTCAATTCTGGAAGAAGTGGGGGGAGGCCTTTGCCCAGCAGTGGGATACAAAGGAATATTAATAATAAAATAATAAATAAATAATGCTGGACAGTTCACACAACATTATCTAGCGCCAAGCTAATCAGAGCTTGTGTTATGGGTATTAGATAACTGATATACTTAATACAATACATTTCATGGACAGACATTTTTTATTATACAAAGAAAATACCTAGAACACCCTGAACAAATACCTGCAGATCGTACAAATATTTGTTCCGAGGCGGGAACCGAACCCGCAACCTCCTGCGTCGCAGGCAAACCTTCGCCCGCCGCGCCACTGAGGTCGTCATTTTGTCAGTTTTGATTTTCTGTTTTTGTGTCGTCAAAATGAGACTTCGAAGAACGAGGAAATAGACTGATTGATTGATCATCAACATCATGGTTGTGCGACACTCAGTGAGGCTCTGCCTACCCCTACGGGGGAAATGGCTTGTATGTAATAACCTTCGACCAAAATAAAAGCGTATGGACGGGCCTTAGGGACGATAGTTTTGAATCTTATAGAGAGTGAGCTCACTCACTTCCCTTCAGTCGGTGTTTGTGACGGCAACGAGTGACGTAACGTACGTGTGTTGTAATTGTGACTATTTTTCACGGACGTTTCGTTTTTTTAAATATAAGTACTACTTAGATTGGCGGAACAATCAGATGGCCCACCTGATGATAAGCGGTACCCTCTGCCTATGAACAGTGCATTATCACATAGATCACATCCACCTAGGACGCACCCTATGTGGCATTACACTGCGCCCGCCACCCTGAGACATAAAGATGAAAAGTCTCATGTGCCTGTAATTTCAGCGGCAACCATACCCTTCAAACCGGAACACAGCAATGCAAGCACTACTGCTTTGCTACAGAAATAAGTATGGTGGTAGTACTTCCCCGGACGAACTCTTTCACAAGGTAAGGCTATTGGTGAGGCCCGCCCATACTTACAGTACAGTAGTAGTAGAGCTTTTTTGTGAAAGAGTTCGTCCGGGGAAGTACTACCACCATACTTATTTCTGCTCCAAAGCAGTAGTGCTCGCATTGCTGTGTTCCTGTTTGAAGGGCAAGGGTGCCGGTGAAATTACAGGCACGTGAGACTTTTCATCTTTATGATGTCTCAGGGTGGCGGGCGCAGTGTAATGCCACATAGGGTGCGTCCTTGGTGGACATGACCTATGTGATAATGCACTGTTCATAGGCAGAGGGTACCACTTAACATCAGGTGGGCCATCTACTTGATCCGTCATTCCAAGTAGTATTAAAAAAAATGGTCTTAGGTAATAACGTACCCGCCTCCCTTGGCCTTGTTGGCGACGGCGTTAGCTGTGGGACGCGCGTCCATTATGAACAGCTTGTGCGCCTGCGCGTTCGCGTCCATTATCAGTTGTATGTAGCGCTCGTCTTCACGACTTCGCTTGCCGCTTACCTGCGGATACAGAGCATATACTGACAAAACAGGATATATTTCACACTTACACATATTTCTCACATAGTTGAGCCATTGCGGCGACTCCAAGTTATATGGCAAAGTTCCCTCGACGTCCTCTGTGGCGCGGCGCGCATGTAGCCGGCTGAGATGCGAGAGGTTGCGGATTAGATTCCCGCTGCAAGACAACTGTTTGTATGATTTGCAAATATTTGTTCCGGGGTCTGGGTGTTGTGGTACCCGATATTCGTAGTTCCAGATACCCACGACACAGGGATCCTAGAGAATGTACTAAGAATTTAATTTAAAAAAAAACACTAAAATTACCAGCCAGACGGGACTCGAAACCGCGACAGTGTCCTTAATACGGAGATGCGTTTAACCGCTCCGCTACTATTAAAATCTTATCATGCTACTATAAAACGCGAATTATCCATGGGACAGTTACACGGTGCTTTGTCTTTTGTATTCGTTCGTTCTTTTCGTATGAGGTAGTGCTGGCCTCTGGTGTCGGAGTTTGTCAAGCTGCCCGAGGGCCTCTGACATGGCTTATCGACTGCTATTAATCAATAACAGCCGGGACCGACAGCTTAACGTGCCCTCTTCGGCACAGAGCGATGGAAATCCGCACATAACTTAGAAAAGTCATTGGTGCGGACCCTAGGATCGAACCCGGTATCGGTATCGGTATTTTGTATTGACAAGCAGTTTCAAATTCATGAGACAAAAACTATTCAAAGGATATTTCGCGATTATTAGTATTTTCCCATATGTGTGGGGGGGTTAACACTTTAAAAACAAATAACCTATGTATATGTCTGTTCGGGTTCGGTGTTATGTTATGAATGTATTAGATAAGTTAGTGTATTTAGTTGTGTGCATTTCATATTATCAGATGCCCACTGCTGGCTGGATGAAGCATCCCCCATAGGTGGGGGATTTGCCATAATCAGCACGCTTGGTAGGCGTACTCAGAAGGCTGCTGACCATCCCGTGGCGTAAATAGGCTGAGACCACCGGACGCATTTCATATCGGTAGGGTAGACTACATCGTATCACCGGGTCTTTCCTGGTCACCCTGCTCTCAAGTGTCTAACACGGCACGGAGTACTTATTAATCTTTGGTGTTATATGTACATGTTTCATGTAAATACTGATAGACGTAAGTAGGTATAGGTACTAATAAATTAACACCATTTTTGCACAGCTGCAAATGAGCGGAAGTTTTATGGAATAGGTACAGTGAGATCATCATT
This sequence comes from Operophtera brumata, assembly GCA_932527175.1. Lineage (NCBI taxonomy): Eukaryota > Metazoa > Arthropoda > Insecta > Lepidoptera > Geometridae > Operophtera > Operophtera brumata. Next base: position 11,244,774 of record OW052238.1, on the reverse strand, counting down.
AGTGTTGCACTAATTTATAATATCAAATATGACCTTGTCTCAATTTCGTCATAGGAAACTTCTACGCAAAACATTCTAAAATCAAGAACTATAGAAAACCGCAACCAAGGTTTTTGTTGCACGTTGCGACATTCCTATTATAGTACTCAATCACCCGAATCCAAGCAACCGTGGTTTTTAGTAGTAGTAGAGCTTTTTTGTGAAAGAGTTCGTCCGGGGAAGTACTACCACCATACCTATTTCTGCCGCAAAGCAGTAGTGCTCGCATTGCTGTGTTCCGGTTTGAAGGGTAAGGGTGCCGGTGAAATTACAGGCACATGAGACTTCTCATCTTTATGTCTCAGGATGGCGTGCGCAGTGCAATGCCACATAGGGTGCGTCCTAGGTGGACATGACCTATGAGGTAATGCACTGTTCAAAGGCAGAGGTTCCCGCTTAACATCAGGTGGGCCATCTGCTTGATCTGTCATTCAATAGTATAAAAAAAAAACGTTCTATCCTCGTCACACGCAGCGGTACCCAACAATTACTAGAGGACCCGCGTTGTTATTTAGACTACGGCCTCTTCACTATCCCCAGCCAAGAGTCGGTTGGCCTGAGTCCCATGCGGGCAAGGTGTTTTCAACCTCTAATTTAATTACGGGATATATTGATGAAACTAGAGGTTGAGTGGTTCCCACTTGATTGAGGCGTGGTCGTCTCGCCAAGCAATTGCTACGAAGCAAGTCACTGGGGGGGTATGGTAGGAAATGAGGTTTTTCGCCATAATGATGCAAGTAGCAAGCGAAGCGAGCCACTAAAACAAGAGTGTTTTGAAGAAAATGTACTGGATTAAGAAGACAATCATCGTGCGCAGAAACTTGCGAGAGAGCATATACCTACTTATTCTAGAAGACAATGTTGCGTCACCATCAGCCTACAGAAGTCCACTGCTGGACATAGGGTTCCCCATAAAATGACACGACGAAAGGTCTAGAGCTACCTTCTTCCTCCGACTTCCTGTGTCCTGTTCCTTCCTCTAGTGTCTTTGGGCCGATACAAGGCAAAGGGTGTAGACGCCTGACTTGGAAACTATTGATAAGTTAAGTTTCAACTAAGCTGGCTGCATCTAGTAACTGATTATATCCACGACATCACTAGTATTCATCCCCCGATATGTGACCGCTATAGTTGGCGACGGCCGGCACAGACCAGTCGGCCACTTAGCGAGGGAGTGCTCTCTTAGCTCAGAAGAATATGAATCCTTACCCCGACTAAAGGCTGGCTGCACCTAGTAATAGTCGCCTGAGAGCTGGGGTTTATCCACGACAGCACCGGTATTCTCCCCCGGGACCTGAACGCCGCCACTGAGCGCAGCAGGTCATCGTTGGCCGCGGCTGGCACGGCCCACACGACCGGAAGCCTAGAGTATGACACTCCTGTGGTTAACTTACCCCGACTAAAGGCTGGCTGCATCTAGAAATAGTCGCTTGAGAGCTGGGGTGTATCCACGACAGCACCGGTATTCTCCCCCGGGACCTGAACGCCGCCACTGAGCGCAGCAGGTCATCGTTGGCCGCGGCTGGCACGGCCCACACGACCGGAAGCCTAGAGTATGACACTCCTGTGGTTAACTTACCCCGACTAAAGGCTGGCTGCATCTAGAAATAGTCGCTTGAGAGCTGGGGTGTATCCACGACAGCACCGGTATTCTCCCCCGGGACCTGAACGCCGCCACTGAGCGCAGCAGGTCATCGTTGGCCGCGGCTGGCACGGCCCACACGGCCGGGTAGCTGTCGCACACCTCGTACTTGTCGTTTATACGGGTAATACGCCACATGTCGTTGTTAACACCCTGAAATATAACAATTTCAATAGTCATACACACACGTTCATAATTTTTGAGACTTTTGCCACTGTTCACCAACACATTAACAGGCAGTTTGCATGGCATTTTAGTTAACCTTACCCATTGAGCAACAAGGCCTGCAACGCTCTAAGACCTAATCCATCGAGCAACATAGGCTCTAAGACCTAACCAATTGTGATCGACTGAATTTTTTCATACATTATCTGTCATCATGAGCGTTGGTTACCGAAACCACCCGTTTATTTATGTATTCTTGAACCTTGGACTCACAAAAGCACAACCATAATGCAAAAACATCAATATTACCATCCTTATAATATTCTCTGTAAAAATTTAAGAAATGTAATATATATCAAATAAATTCACATTTAACACAGCTTTTATTAAAGTGACAAGCAATACCCAAGATAATAAATATCTTATCAGATAGGTGTCTCTGCGCTTGAAATTAGACTACTCACCAGTAAAAAGAGTGAAAAAAGGCGATGCTACAAAAATCAAAGTCGACCATGTAGGTCAGACAGGTCGGATTGGCTTTTAAAATCAATACACCAATAATTTGCTTGGAAATGCTTTCTAAGACTCTTCATGAGGGAAACATAAAGTAGCAAACATTGTATCATAGGGGATTTAATTAAAAAGTTAAAGGAAATATGTTTATTACTAAAAAAAATAGTAAAAAACACAACAAACATTTAATACCATTCTCCTGAGCTCTGCAATGGGCTCATACACGTGCCAGCCGTCTTCCGGAAAGGTCTCTGCATAGCTAAATGCGAATAGAGGAAGTCTATGAGACAGTGGGAAAGCCAACTGTTGAAGCTTTTCAAAGATTCCTCGGCGGGAGTGGTTCTCTTGTCGATGGGCGAAACGCAGATTACGCATATCCTGAAAGAAAAACATAACAAATTATATCTATACTACTACTACTAGCCAGTTCATTTCTTGGTCATCCTGCATAGGGCACAGGCAAACTTTTATCTAAATCCATTCAGTCACATACCTACAGGGTTATTGAGGGACAAACATCTTAATTTTCTAATTTAAAATATAAGTCAGTAAAATCTATTATTTTTGACTCTTAAGACGTACCTTACAGAATATTTCAATGCCATACGAGTTTTCTCCTTTAGAAGAGGCACCACCAACTTTCTCAATGCGTGATACCTGAAAAATAAAAACACCTTAGGGCTACGCCAAAACCAAACACAAATATTCAGCCCCACTATAGTGAACCACAACATTAGGTAGTTATGTAAGTAGGTACAATATTTTTCAAAAGTTAAGTAAAACAATTTTCAAAAGGGGATAAAAAAGAACCTTAAGAGAACTTAGCCCTTAAGTCAGTATTACAGTTTATGGGATTGGCTGGGAATGATGAGGATGATATTATTTCCCATAATTGAGGATAGGACGTCACTTAGTAAGTTAGTCCGATCTATTTAATTATAGGACATAAGCTTGTCCTCATTTTGTAAAACTTATTGCAAAATGTAAATAAAAATCCCAATGAATTGGTTGTCAGTTTTGCATGATACATGTATGGCCATTATTAGCTATTACTTACAACACCAAGTGGCACGCTTAAAGTGCCCTGCAAAGTCGAGGACTCGGTAGGCCTGAAGTGTAGCTGATAGTTGGTCACTTTGAGCACTCCTCGGGACGGGCCGCTGTACGGACACAAGTATGTGACATCTCGGGCCACACTCATCACCTTCTCGCCATCCAAAAGTTGTATGTCTCCGAGAACTTGAGGCTGCAATAGTATTTAATTAATTAATTAATAATGAACCCGACTTTATGGGAATTTGTGCTGGTATAATATTTGCCCAGGCTGCTGGCTTGTTTAGGTGTGTGTTATTATTTTATGCTACATAATTGTGATTTTTATTTTATTAGAGTTCTTTGACATGTAAATTGGTTTTACGAATAAATTGTATCTCTGTATTTTCTGTATTTCTGGAAGAAAGCGTTATCTAAGTTGGTTGTGGGAAAGCTAGTCACATCTGTATTAATGGGATTCTGTGACCCATTTTGAAAAGAGGCCCATTGAGGTGTGTCCATCTAAATATGTATTAATAATTAATATTGAACATAAACAGCTTAGCTTCACGCGCAATGAACCTCCCATTAGGTTTGAATATGGAAAAGAACATTAGCTTATTTAAAATCCATCATAATTGTTAGAGCCATTTACAAACTAACAAGCAAACTTTCCAAGTGTGCTTAAGCACACTTGGAAAGTTTGCTTGTTAGTTTGTTAGTTTGTTTAGTTTGTTTGTTAGTTGTTGTCTTTTTATCTTTTGTTTGCTTTAAAGCAAACAAAAGATAAAAAGTAAGGTGAATTCATCATCATCACTACCAGCCTTAAGACACCCACTGCTGGACATATACATGGATTTGCCATAAATCTAGCTCCTGTTGGAACATAATCAACTCAGGTGGATGCTGGTGCCCATGTAATACCTTATGCATGGTGCAATGCCTTGGTGGCATGCACGGTGTAATCCCTTAGTCGGATTTCTATGATATTGATGGAAGGAGATTCATTCCTAGGCCGTCCGGCCTGACACCCACCACAGAATGGTAGAGTAGCCTGTGTTATTCCAGGCAACAAACTATATCTTAATCCAAATTGGTTCAGGACATTCATTAAAACATATCATTTTATAGTAGAAAGTAGGATTAATTTTGATAAAATGTGCATATTGTTAAATTTTTGACATTATGGCAATGACAAATTGAAGAATGTTAAGTACAAAAATAGGTATTGAAAGGGAAGTTCAAAAATGTTGTACACATCAATCAGTAAAAGTTACAGCTAGAAGAGATGGAACCGACAAGGGATACATTCAGGTACTGGCCTTAAATAGTTCACGATGCTGCCTGTGGCTGTGAATACGTTTGACAAACAAGCAGACATGATCTGTTTTAGTTTTATTCATTACTAAACGGATGGAATCTTAGATTAATTGCCCTTACAACTGGATCAACTTCAGCACTGACTTGGGGCAGGGCCTCTAAAGATACACCAGGAAACTAACACTAATGCTAAACTATAAAGTCACAGGAAATAACAAAACAACGGTCAATAATTGGTAAGAATAAATTAATCCATAACAGAAAACTTACGGAGTCTTGTCCGTGTTTAGAATTCAATGAGCTTGATTTCGAGTCAGAATCCAATGAATCGGAACTGGCGTTTTTTGATAAAGAAAAGTCTGAATTTAACAGTTCAGAACTATTGTGTTTATCCATATCGCTTGAGCAACCTTGTTCTAGCGATTTAAATAATTTCTGAAAACTAGAATTCTACTATAACCAGAAAACTAAACGAACAAACAGACAGCCCAGTAGCAACTTTATAAACAAATCGCTTGGTTGGTTGTGTGAAGTTGTGAACTTGTGTGAACTTGTGTATGGTTGACATTGACATATTTGACTCATGGTGAATGGTTATAAGTTTAATCAGTCTTTACATGATTGGCCAAAAAAGTAAATGAAAAAATTCATCCAATAGTATAAATCGGAAATGTCTAGAGTAAACCTAAGGAAACACATAACAATTTTTGTTTTAGTGCTACCATCTGAGTACTGCTAAATATACCAGACTCCTCCTTTAAAAATCAGCTGGCAGTTCAAATGGTTTTTATTTAATTGAATATTATGTACGCACTCACTAGTAAGTCTAGTAACCATCATTTCAATTGCATTTGTAGGCCCGTATTACTAAATGCAACTAAACTTTTTTTTTGTTTTTAGCTTCGTTTGACCGCAATTTAGAGGGAACCTTCACTCTTGCCTTCTATATTGCACCAAATATAGAATTGTACGCTGGGAATTTTGAAATGGGAACCCATTCGAGAGCTTCTAGAGTTGTTCAATTTAATCGACAGTGCGTCATTAAATTATGTTAAATCGATATATTTTTATGCATGTTATCTACCTAACAGAACATAGCAACGGTAATTTAGATTGGAGACTCGGCTTTGTTTTTGTTGCTATTAAAGTCAGTATAGAGCATAAAATGAAGTTCCCTGATGGTGTAAATCTGAACACCTATTTAGCTTACAAACAAACAAAACATCTAGAACCAGGAAGAAAATTTAAATCGGAGCTCTTTGATTGGGATATAAATAATCCTAAATCGTTAGTCATATTATGCATTGAAGAAATATCAGACAAATGGATGGGTAAGTTTTCCACAAATTTTATAACACGCTCTATATGGATTTATATCCTGTGTTGGACATAAACCATACGAACGGGTTTAAGAAATTTATTGGAGTGTGATCTATATTTGATTCTTAAGGCTTCAGGTTTTTATTATTTATTAGGTTAATACCTAATGTAGCCTGAATTATGCGTGTTTTATTAATTTTCTTGTTTATTTTTTACACACTGACTAGGTACGTAATCTAGTTGGTTATTATATTAATTTCTACAAGATGATTTATTGTGAAAAAAAACTGTTAATAAATAAATAAATAAAAACATGACTATCAACATAATTGCAGGATACCCAAAATTGGAAACATTGGTAGCAAAAGACCGAGAATTATTTTTACAAATTATAAATACCGATGTCCCCTTGAATATATTGGTGGATAATATCAAAAGTGATATATTTTGGAGAAGATGCTATAGATCTAAGTGGCCTGGTATACCGCTTGTTCCTGCAAACAAGAAATGGATAAACATTTTCATGGAACGACATTTTGCAGATATTTTAGAAAACATGAATCCAAGAAATTATGATCCAGAAAAGGTTTGTCCTTGTTATAACTGCTTACTTGAGTTTATGTATTATTGAATGCTAATTCGACTTTTTCCTCAGGTTACAGCTTTGGTAAAGCTATGTGGTCCATACATACAATCCTTATCCATTCGAAGCATGATACCATCAGATATTCCTGTTCAAAGAATGGCCTCACCAGAAATGGCTGACCTTATTACCAGCCAGCGTCAAAATGGGATTAAAATTCATCCGAAAAATGGAGAGGTTCTATCAAGAGGTAGGGCATACCAACACCTACGATAAAAAAATATGTTTAAATGACGTCGTGTTGACTTATGTTAACAAATACAAGTTCAAGCTAGATTTCCTATTCTGTCCTGAAACTGTTTTAGATCATATATCACTACACGCCGCCATTGGAAGTCTTAGTAATTTAGTAGAATTGCACATAACTTACCAATTACGTAATATTGGAATAGATTTTCGCAGAGATCAGTTTCAGTTTACCAACAACGATTCGAAAAACCTCGCACGTGGATTGGAAAAATGCTCTCAGCTCAAAATTTTCAGGTACCTACTTAATTCATTAGTTCAATGAGCATGTTTATTGTATGACTATACAAAATTTACATATTTTTTTTGTTTCAGATTAACAAGAAGTGATATGAACTGCCAAAGGGTAAAATATATTCTTCGAGGACTTTCTGATAGTCAACATCTTGAAACTTTGGATTTTAGCCATTGCAAAGTTGGTGATGAAGGCGCGACATCTATTGCAAAATTCATAACAAAACGTGAAAACTTACGAACTGTTGTACTTGCTGATAATTTGTTTGGTAGGATACTGTACTGAATAAAATCCAACAATTACACTGAGCTTCAATCAAATAATTTATGTAAATTATCAAATTTTCAGGTCCAGCTGGAGCTGAAAATATATCTCACGCTCTGAATCATTCCAGCTGTTGTATACGATTATTAGATCTACGCTTGAATACTAAATTAGGATCTGATGGAATCGCTCATATTGCAGTATCAATAGCAAGGGGATGCAATCTTACTCAGTAAATAAATAATTTGTTTTTAATGTTATTAGAAATACACTGAGCAGACATTTTCCGTTTAATATTTTTGTTTTGTTTTGCAGCTTAAATATTTCTGGATGTGGTATCAAACCTGGGCCATTGATTAAGGCTCCGAGTGGTGTATGGTCAGTTACAAGTGCTGAAAATCCTCCCACATGTGGTGAACTTTTGGCACGGGCTATAGGATTAGCAAAAACACCTCTAAGATCCTTAGACATAAGCGTCAATGATATTGGTTCAGTAAGATGATCTGACATTATTTTAATATAAGATCAAAATTACGAACGAACATTTATCGATTACCTACGTTTTGACAAGGCAGTGCTACGTGTTACTTTGAGCTAGATACCTACCTACTGTTATTTTTATCACGGATGCAATAACTTCTTTTCCGGGAAAGACTTAGAATATTCTGAAAGATTTTAAGTTTACAATTTTGATTTATTTTAGTATATTCCTCTTACGAGACAGTAAAAATATATTTTTAGCACATTTTAAGATGCTAATCTGGAATACTTCAGTTTCTTATTATTTTCTCAATATTTCAGCCCAGTGATAACATACTATCCAACGCTATCTGCTTAAGTTATATAGTGGATATCAATTTAAAACGCTCAGGGATGGGCCCAATGTCCATATCCATAGCAGAGGCAGCTGCTGCTGCACAAAGATTGAGAAGAGAGGCAGACAAAGGAATAAGATTCAGAAGAAGTGCTGGAAGGGTACTTCAAGCGAGACGTGTGGTTAAGGGCATGAATATAGGTTCGTAATAATTGCTAACACTATGTTATACCAGTAGTTCTCCCCGAACGTTACTTCGCGAATGTTTTTTTTTTTTTTTTAAATCCCTTTCTTCTTTACATGACATGACCTATTTATGACACCTATTTTAGAGGACCTCTTGGATCCCCGTAGCTCAAAAACCCCTGTACCTAACGATCAAGCTCATGTTTGAACTTAAAAAATATATTCAGATATCTTACAAGTTTTATCAATTTAGAAAAATTACAACTATACACCACGCTCTTTACTATTCTCCTGCTGACGTTTTGTTGATCATTTAGAGGTCCTTTTTTAAGAGCACTCACTGACCACGACCACGCTAGTCGGTCGTGCGACAGGAACTCAAATTCAAAGTAACATCACATGGTAATTTCAATTCTTAAAGTTTTATCAGGATTTGATCAGCAGTTCTGCAGTTATCATCAGAAAAATACTTATACTTCAAAACATACGTAGGGTCAGGGAGGCTACGTTTCGGTTTTTTTCAGAAGTCTCGACAATGTTGAAATACTCAAAAGATGAACCTGAAATTTGCACAGATTGTTGGTAAACTATCTTAGTTTAATGTAGCATCATATTATTTTCATTAAATATTCCAAAACAAAATTAGAGAAAAAAAAAGATAATTGAGCCACTGTTTACTGTTTGTTTGTTTTTTGTAGCACCGAGTGGCTCAAGCCTGTGCTACACAGTGACTATAGTGGTACACATTGATTCAGTAGTGGTATTTTGTGCTAATAAATAAAAGAATGTTAGTAAAAACTGCTAGTTTTTATAAAACAAAAAAAAATAAGTTTATAAGTCTTGAAATGTTGTTCTTAACAACCAATTAACCCTTAAACTAGCAACATCATTTATAGGAACACCATAAAAACACAGATTGTTGTTAAAATATCCTAGTTTAATTTACCTTGCATCATTTTATTTTATTAAATACTGCCATAACAAAATTGAAATAAAAAATAAAAATGAGGTTAAATTAGCGTGAGCCACTGTGTTCTCCTTAACCACGGTCACCTCCGTAAGGCACTCAATCCGCCCGCTGACTGGTTTGGCTGTGTTTGGCGTTCATTCCCTTCAATTTTGTGACAAAGATACCTACATAAAGCGCGCCATTCTGGTCGAAACATGCATGAGCCACTGTTGTCTCCTGAGTCACCTCCCTGACCAACATACAAACGTTGCATCCTACAATAAGTTCTCGCTTCGCTCGGTCATCTACCTACGTAGGTGCGTAAGATTTTGTCTGAGCAGTGCTTCTAACATTAGTATATTTATTTTAATAGATGCAGATCCAATACTATTAGCGCAGCAACTTTCCGCGCGACCATCTCTTGTATCTGTGGCATCTGAAGAGGGAATGTTCAGTCTGCAGACTCAACCGCTTCCATCTGATTTTGGATTCGTCCCAGCATTCAAGGTAATTACGATGTAATATAAACGAATTAATTGTTCTTAAATTGTTCCATAATTCTGACCACTTTAATTTATGTTTAGAATCCTACTCCATCATCACGAGCTTCATCGATCACAGGACCTCCAACATCGCGAAGATCTAGTCATCATATGATTTTCGAACCAGTCAAGGTAATAATATTATATTTTATGGTTTAGGGAGCTTTTTTTATTCCTATTCCTAGCATATTCAATTTCTGTTATTTTTTAGGATAATGTGATATTGTGATGATTTTGTGTTTACAGGAAGTCCGCAAAACCGTCTTAATACGTCGTGGTTCTGATGGATCTCTCCTACAACCTCGTAGTGACAACTCACAACGTCACATAAAAATATTTGTTTCCTAAGGTTAAAATTAAGTTACTTACGTGTAAGGTATCGGATTTAAAAAACGAAAGATTAAAAAAATCTAAGTTACCTCTGAAGGAAATACCAATATTGTTTCACAACAACTTTAATATTGTATTCCATTCTGCTATATATGAAGACTGACAACTGTCACAGATGCCTTATGTTTTACTACCAAAGAGTACACAAACACTTCACCTCCACCCTTGCCACATACTTCTCCCCCTACTCCTGGAAATCAAACAATATCTTCTAATAACCTGCGAGGCGGGTGTCGTTCCCTTGCGGGGTAACGACGCTCCACTGCAGTTGATACAGGCAACGTTGGTGAGTTTGGCGTATGCCAAACCTCCCGATCTATTTCGCCACCCCCAGCACTCGCCCCGCTTCCCGCGTCAACGGACACTTCCGCCCCCGTGTCCACTGGCCAAACAAACGGATACCTACGCCTATCTGGATCAATAAACCCATGTTCACGATCACAAGTAACCCGTACTTTAATTTGATCCACATGTCTGTGAATTCCCGTACCCTCCGATGATTTGATCTCATAGTCGGTACTACCTAACCTCTGGACTATTACACCCTCAACCCATCTACGAGAACCCTGAAAAGAACGGAACCAAACCGGATCCCCCTCCTGAAACCACCTTTGAGAACCCCTGGTTGCCACTTGCTGTCGACATTGTGCAGTTATAACTTTCTCTTCACACAGTGGTTTCAAACGATCCAATCTAGTACTCAGAGACCTACCTTGTAGAAGTTGAGCTGGGCTCTGACCTGTCGTACTGTGTGCTGTATTCCTATACATCAACAAATACCTCTGCAAAGCTTCTTCCACATTACACTTCTGACTTATCGCCTTTTTAATAACCCGCTTACAAATTCTAACAGCATTTTCTGCTGCCCCGTTTGAGGACGGTTTGTATGGTGCCGAATATAAATGCTCTACACCATTATCCCGTAAAAATTTATTAAATTCCTCGCTACTAAAGGGTGGTCCATTGTCGCTAACAATCTGACGTGGAATACCAAACCTGGAACATATCTCACGAAGACTACTAATGACTGACCCCGCTGTAGTGGATTTCATCTTACAAATCTCGATCCATTTGGAACATGCGTCAACTACGACCAAATACTTATTCCCCAAAATAGGCCCTAAAAAATCAATATGCAGCCTAGACCAAACCCGTGCGGGCCAAGGCCAGGGCACAGGCATGTGGTGTGGAGGCGCATCGCTCACCTCGACGCACACGCGGCACGCACGGCATATCATCTCGATGGCCTCGTCGATTCCTGGCCACCATACGTAACTCCGAGCAATACTCTTAGTTTTCACTATGCCCATATGACTATCGTGGAGTTCCCTCAAAACTTTCTCTCGGCAAGTACTCGGAACGACCAATCGATGCCCCCACATTACACAATCTAACTCCGCATATAACTCGGCTCGTCTGTTTTGATATGGTTTTAGTTCCTTAATTTCCACCTCACCCGGCCAACCATCTTTTAAATAGCTCAAGACTCTACCCAAAACCGGATCTTTCCTAGTCTCATTTTTAATATCTTCATAACTCAACAATAAAGCTTCCGAAGCGAAATGAAGATAGGTCTGTTCGGGCTCTACTTCCTCTTTACTCTTTGCACTCGATGTTTTATAACTTCCTATTAAACGCGATAGTGCATCAGCAGTATTCGCATCGGTGCGAATATATTCAATTTCAAAATCATAAGCGGCCAATAACAACGCCCACCGCTGTAACCTACTCGCGGTCATATTAGGAACCCCTAACTCCGGCCCAAAAATACTCACCAACGGTTTGTGATCTGTGCGCAATACAAAATGCCGGCCGTACAAATACTGATGAAACTTTTTAACCGCGAATACTATAGCCAGAGCCTCCCTATGTATTTGACTATAGTTCGCCTCCGCAGAAGTGAGCGCCCGCGACGCATAGGCGACGGCACGTTCCGCGCCGCTGTCGTCGGGCTGCGCAAGTATCGCACCCACGCCACGCGCGCTGGCATCGCACGTCAGCACCAACGGGCGTGACTGCGAATAGTGCACCAATACATCCGACCGCATTAGCACCCGTTTCACCTCATTAAAAGCGCGATCCTGCTCAAGCCCCCAGAACCAGTGTTTACCCTTTTTCAATAAACTATACAAAGGAGCTAGTTTATAGCTTAAATTCCTTACAAACTTGCCATAAAAGTTGACCATTCCTATGAAAGATCTCAATTCCGAAACGCTACTCGGCGATGCTATTTCCAAGATTGGGCTCACCTTCTCAGGGTCCGCTTTTACCCCTTCCCTACTAATAACAAAACCTAAATATTTCACTTGATCGGCCAGAAATTCACATTTACTTTTTTTAATTCTAAGCCCTTTCTCCCTTAAAATCTGCATTACTCTATCCACTGTGTTTAAATGGTCATCTAATGTGGTGGATGTACTGATCAAAATATCATCCAAGAACACCGTGACATCAGGGACCTTATCAAACAATTGAGACATAATTCTTTGAAAAATTCCCGGCGATGATGCCAAACCAAACACTAATCTAGAATATTTAAATAAGCCCTTATGAGTATTGATGACTGTTAAATCCCTCGTATCATCCAGTACAATTTGATTATATGCTTGAGACAAGTCTAATTTTGTAAAGAATTTACTTCCCCCTAACTTTGAAAGCAAATCATCGATCTTTGGTACGGGATATTTGTCAACATGTAACACTTTGTTCAAAGTTACCTTGTAATCCGCACATAAGCGTAGAGATCCGTCAGGTTTGTACACGATAACCAGCGGTGTGGCCCAGTCGGAACAATCGACGGGTTCAATAACACCGGCGCTAAGCATAGCATCCAACTCCTTGTCCACTCGTTCCCGTAGGGAGTACGGCAGTGGTCGTGCCCTACAAAACACCGGAGTGGCCCCCTCCCGCAGACGCAACGTTGCCCGACCACCGGTGAAACACCCCAGGGTTCCATCAAAAATCTCCTTATGCCTGGAAATTAAATCATTTACAATTTTTTCTTTTTGCTCATTGTTAAGATTTCCAGGGATTGCTAAATTGTTCAGGCTTAGCATTGGTACTTCTATCTGAAGTTCAACCAACCATTGTCTACCTAAAAGGCTAGTTGCTCCCTTCCTGAACACATACAAGTCTAATTTCTTTCTGTTATTCAGATGACAAACATCCACCTCTAGCCGACCCAACGCCTTATCTCTACACAGATTATAAAAATTCACTGCTAAATCTGTTTCTAACAAAGGACATGTCTTAAAATATTTTACATAAGTATCGTAGTTTATGCAAGATAGCGGTGATCCCGTGTCTATTTCCATCGGTAAAATCACACTGTTAACATTCATCAAGATTCTCACCGGTTTATAATGGCTCAGCGATAAGTTGTGACAAAATTGTTCCATTTCATCACCTTCATCCCCTTCCGTTTCGTCCTTAACGAGCCGATTTGACCGGGCATCCTCACGCCTCTGCCCGGCGCTTACCGTCTGCCACTTAACATAGGCACCTCTTCCAATACCGCGGGCGGAGCTCAGCCCGCCTCGTGCCTGTCCCGAGCCTTGCCCCCGGCCGCGCACACTACCGCTCCGTACGCCCGATGCCATAGCAGCACCCTTCTGTGGACATACTCTTCTCAAATGACCCACTTTCCCACACTGACTACATTGGTACGTACGGAATTTGCATTCCACAGCTCTGTGTCCAAAGCCCCCGCAAGACAAGCAGCTACCTCGTACACTGCAGATAGTCTCACTCTGTCGGATCGCCGCAACCGATGTCGGTGCATAGCCACCCACCATCTTGCCCGATGCAGCCGCTGGTTCAACTGCCGCAGCATCCCTCTCTGCCCCCTCGAGTGCCGCAGCTAAAGTCACCGATTTCGACCACGTGACGTCTTTGTTGGCGAACAATTGCTGACGAATAAATTCCGACCGAATTCCGCATACAAATTGGTCTCTTAGGTTTTCATCCAAACTTTGACCAAACTCACAGAAGCGTGCCAGCTTTTTTAACCCCGCCACGTACTCTTGTACCTTCTCTGATGGTTCCTGTCGACGTTGCCGGAACCGATAACGCTCAGCCAACAGTGACGGCTTTGGGTCTAAATGGTTCAACATCATTTCCATTACCAGTTCATATTCCAGCGCCGATGGCTTCTTGGGGCTGGCAAGATCAGAGAGCAACTCATAAGCTGCGTCACCCATAGACGCTATCAGAATCGGCAATTTCAATTCCTCCTTTACCGCGTTGGCCTTAAAATACATTTCCATGCGATCGCCGTACGCTCTCCAGTTCCCTTCCGACATGTCAAATTCTTTTATTTTTCCAACCGACATTTTCAAAGGTTACATTTACCCTCCAATCCGATCAAACAATACCCGCAGACCAGCAGGAAAAACAGCTCTTGATATGCCCGTTTTATACTCGTCGCCACTGAAGGAAATACCAATATTGTTTCACAACAACTTTAATATTGTATTCCATTCTGCTATATATGAAGACTGACAACTGTCACAGATGCCTTATGTTTTACTACCAAAGAGTACACAAACACTTCAACCTCATATCAATGATGTCTAATAATAAACTTTCAAAGACCCTAGTTGTCTGTGAATGTTTCACTGTCTTAGTTGTTATTTGTCTGAGTGGCACGCATGTGTGAGTTTTATATTTTCACCAATAAAGTTATGAGTTTAAGTTTTTTTTTTTAGTCATTAGTAACCAACCTATTCTTCGTGTTTATCCAAATGATGTTTTTATTCAATAAAGTTTGTAGGTATGAAAATTTAGAACAGACGAAAGATATAAAAAGTTACAGACGTACAAATTAATCCATAGTTTATATTATAATTTGTTACTAAACTGGTATCTTACTAACGGTATTTTGTTATAACCCAAAATTAATCTAAATTACCATTGTTGTAGTATTTACCCATTATATGAAGGTATTTTATAAACATGGCAGCATAATTCATAGACAATTAGTCACTTCCGTCCGCCAACGGCAGTTCTTGCTGTCATGTGCGTGCGGTATGTCATGTCATGTCACATCACAATCAGTCAAGAAAGCTCAAGTCAAATCAAACAAATCAGTCAGTTAGTGAGTCAGTCAGTCAGCCATGTTATTTCTGAAGGAATGTGTTTTGGAATGGTGTTAGTGATTAAATATAAATTGGTGTCGTTATATGCCTGAATTCGTTCTCAACTGTTGTTTATTGTGGATTTTAAATGTGTTTTTTGTGCAAGTGAAGTGAATACAAGCCGTTAAAATGAGTTGGGGTGTTGAGCTTTGGGTAAGTATGTTTGTTAAATCTAATTTCTCATCATATGGATTGTTAGCTCGGTGTCTGTTCTCTCGAACTTGTTACTTGCCTGCTGATGTTCGCGCTGCGCTAGTTTTGTCGCTTGTAAAAGAAAAAACTGCGGTCACTGTTTTTTCTTTTGCAAAATGCAGGTTTTCACATGTCTTGATGTCGAACCTAAACGCCGTCCCTTAACGTTGTTATAAAATATAACCGGTTAAGTTTCCTTCCACATCAGATAGTTTAAAAGTACTTTCATATCTTTGCTTTTTGTATTCAAGTAGTGATACCGAAGAAAGCATGTAATGTCTACCAGGAATCATGAACATGGTAGTTTTATGCTGGTCTAAATATTCTTACTATAATTGCCTTCTAATATTTTTAAATGTAACACAAGCTTAAACTATTTGTTGTGTACATTCTCGATTTACCATTACTAAAATAAGTATTTGTATTTGTTTTTAAGTAAAACATCTTGTATGAGAGTTGTCTTGTCTTGTAAGTCAGTGATTGGTCTAAAACCAAATCAAACCTGCATTATCCTATGCCAGTTTGATTTTATACAATTTATTGGAAAACTACAGGTCTAATAATTAGTCTCCAGATTGTGTCTACTTTATTTAATTGACTTGAATTAATTAATTATCTATATGAGGATCAACTTTGTTTTGCTCTTATCTTAATATCTTCTATATCCGTCAGACTGGGAGATGGCATGAAGAAACATTCCGTTGATGCAATATTCCATGGTAGTTGATTTTGGACCGTGGTTCATTATTGGACATCATTATTCATTACTCATTAAAAGTCAAAAAAGTCAAAATCAAAAGTACCTATTTAATTAAATCACAAGGATAATTTTGAAGTCAGGCAGTATCTCTACCCAAAGTATTACCTACATGGTATATTCCTGATTATTCTCAATGTCCTAGTAGGGTAGACGATTTTGAAATAGCGTTTCTCGGAAATTGTATGTGTGGGATTTATTTCCTTTGCTGACCATTGAGTCATATGGGTGATGCATTATTTTTAACATCATTAACTTATCAGTCCTTACTTAGCCGCAGCACAGTAACTATATATTATGTGCTTATGACCACATTGCATGCGTACACCCTACTTTACTTAGTACTGGTAATTACACTAATGACACTAGAACATAAGCTTTAACTAAAGCAATGATGCTTACTATGAAACCATTAGACCTACACCAGCATTTTAAGTATGCCTCCAATTTTCCTCGACTCAGCCTCACACGAGGTTCATTTCTAAAATCTACATTGGAATGGAATACCGAATTTACTTGAGTGAGTGGAGTGGAGGAAGGTTTGAGGAATGACTAAGAATATGGGTGTTAACTGTTAAGTCATAATCATGAACAAGGCAGCAGTTACCTGGTTTGTAGAGAAATAGAGATAGTAAGTGCAATACTTGGCTGCTGGTTTTATTTGAAATGTTTTTTTTTGGCTGGTATTACACAATGGAGTATTGAGGCACAAATTTAAAACAATAGTTGAAGTACATTAGTAAATATTCCATTAATGCAATGGGCTTGCAACCTGTTTATTATGGAATGGAATGCTAAATACTTAGCAAAAAGTAAGCATGTACTAAATTAATCATTTAGACTTTACTGACTACCTTCTAGTAGGATATATTTACAGATCTGAAAGAGATCTAAGGATATCCTCCATGGTGAATTACGAGGATTGTACTGCTAGAGTGTTTGAGCCCTCTGAATACAACAGAAGTTTTGCGCCTATTTTATTTTTAAATTTTGTATATACCTATTAACAGTACACTAATCTAATCTAATATCTGGTGGTTTGTCAGTTTCTTATAATTTTATGTGGTTTCCAAATAATCACACTGACTTAAACATATGTCTGGAAATCTAATAAATAATAATATAGTTTAATTCTAAACAATTCAATGGGAAACTGACAAACCATAAGTCTAGATATTGCTATCTAGATTTTATTTTCAAAATTTCATCAAACTTTGTTTTGTATGGAGCAGCAGGCTAGCTGTACACTGACCATAAGTTGTGAGGCTATGTTGTATGAACAAGGTAGCTTATAGCACAACGCAATTCAGAGAGTTCATCAGCTATTTTATGGTTGTCAAACTGAGCTAGATGGACTAACTAAACATAGTACAAAAAATAAGTAAATTGAAATTAAAAAAATCCAGGCTTTTAGTTCTTTTATACAAATGAAATAACAATGCTAAAACATAAATAAATAAATAAATAAATAATGCTGGACAGTTCACACAACATTATCTAGCCCCAAGCTAAGCAGAGCTTGTGTTATGGGTACTAGATAACTGATATACTTAATACAATATATTACATAGATAGATATTTTTTATTATACATAGAAAATACCCGGAACACCCTGAACAAATATCTGCGATCGCACAAATATTTGTTCCGAGTGCGGGAATCGAACCCGCAACCTCCTGCGTCGCAGGCCAAGCTTTGCCCGCCGCGCCACAGAGGTCGTCACCATGTATACATAACCCTCTCTGAGGCCGTAGTCAGAGTTTTAACAAGCATTGGACACGGACGTACGGTGTCGTGTAACACGGTTTTAAAATTCGTAAAGTGTACGCCCTCATCAGTGTCTCCATACAAACCCCGTGTTACCCTGCACCATACGCCCATGTCAAATGGTTGTTAAAAACTTAGACTCAGTACTCGGCACTCTATCCAGCCCCTCCTCTCTTCGTAAACTTCTAAGAACAGACTGGCCAAGAAATACTTGATTTTAAAATTGATTGTTTGTCTTATGTATGTTGACGACATCTCCAGTCATTCTTCAAACAATAGATTCCACACAAATCATATTGAGTATGTTGAAGACATCAGCAGCCAAACTTTAAACAATAGATTGGGCACGCAAACAATTGTAATTTCAGTCTGTACTAGTGACTATTGTGTGCTGTAACATCCACATTCATAAGTGTATTGATATAACCGAGGCTTGTGTAGGGAAAATCTCATTGCCATGCCCAATGTTTAAAAAAAAGAAAGCTTAAAATTATAGTTGTAGCTTTCTTTTTCATAAACTGTTTCGAGAAGGCCGTGCTTACTGATCTTTGTTGAATTCGAAATTAACTTTAAACTCTTTAATAACCCTCCTTCTGGGCACGGGTAAAAATACTGTAGTACCTAATAAGAGCAGAGATTGATAGTTACCTACCTACACCAGTTGGATTGTAGTATCTACTGTACTGATGCTCGAGTTTACTGTAGGTACCTACAGTACAATAGGCATACAAGGCGTGTCCTACAGTTTTTTTTACGACGCCGTTCTTTGCTACAGCTGTGATATTTTTTATCCGCGAAATGCCTGAAACTGCGGTCGTTGACCCCCACACGCACATAAACACCATATCGCCACGAGTCGACAGTGTTTATTTGTATCTTGAAGTGTGTGAGAGTGGTCAGTGTTGGCAAGCTGCAAGGCCGGTGGCGATGGCGGCCCGCATTCCGCTCGACTTGCTCTACCTAGTTGTGAAATGAGCCCATTCGTTACCTACCTACTAGTATGTACCTCCCATCAATATGTAGATAGTGGTAGATACGAGAAACATTATATATTTTACTGCAATTTTACAAGCTTTTATTTAACTTGCAATGTGTATGTTTGTCTGGATGGAATCCGGGTGGAATCTTGCAACTTAATTTTAAAGCAGTTATCTCCAACCGATTGAGCTGAAATTTGGCATACCTGTCAAGTTCCGATGACAATACAATATGATGGTGACAACGAGCTCATCTGATGATGGAGACGGAAGGTGGACAACGGAACTCCTCGATGGATAATATTAGACTGGCCGTGTTTAGGCTCGTTTTAATCAGCACACGGTTACGATCACAAATTTTATAAAAGCTTGTATTGAAAAAAATATTTTTTACAAAAAACTTATTTTGTGAGAAAGTGAAAATTTAATATCAATCAATAATTTAAATAATTTAAATGAAACACTATATTTTATTACGTCTTTCTTTTTGCACCTGCTTATAATGACTGTAGTGGTAAATTATGTAGGTAAATAAACCATCAAATGAAATGAACAGATTAGCCTACTTTAGCCGGAAAGTTTACGAGTAGTTTGTACCTGTTTCCCGAATCGACGAGCTTTGTATCCATCAAGTTAGCTGCTCCGCGTCTACCCAATTCAATTAACTATAACCTACCTACCTAGTTGTCTTGTAGTCTTGAGACTTTGCCCCTGAACCAGTTTGCTAAGCGTTTTGCAACGGCGACCTGTTTAGCGGACGAGAGATTGATATTGTGCCTAGCTAACTGGCATAAAATGAGCCATTCACCTTGCAATGCTTCGTGTATACGTTTCGTGCACACGACAAAATCAATATCCTCGATAGTTATGCTTTTAGCATGTAACCATCAGACAACATGTACCATGTACCTATATAAACTGAAACACTGGCTCATAAGCAGCACCTTCTACAGTTATGAGGAGTTAATTGACATAACATGATAACTTTCTGACATAAACTTATTGTAATTTACTATTTTAGTGTTCACGTAATTTTGAGATTTAATTTATAATAATGCGATTTTAATTATTATTTTTTAATTTCTAATGACTGATAATTGAATATTATTATTATTTAATTGTTCGAATATTGTTCTATTTTTTTATTTTTTTATCATTTACTTATTGTTAATTTATATATTGGAATCTATACTGCAGTATAGTAAATATATGAATGTGTACGTGTAATACTCTTACCAAATAAATGATTATTGATTATTGATTAGGCGTCGCAGCAGAAGGTATGAATTGTGTCACGGTGCAGCCGTGGACAGGTAGGTAGTCTAGGTTTTAGGTTCCTATCCTACCTGATAGAAGAGCTAGGGTAGGTAGAAAAACGATTAGGACATTTTTATACATATATTAAACTTAAAATGCTAACAATAAGATCACTGAATAGATTGTTAAACTTAGAGTCTTTAGTGTTATGCTGAAGGCAGAAGTGCAGGCAGAGGGCCAGAGTAGCAGGCAGAAGTGCAGGCAGAGGGCCAGAGTAGCAGGCAGAAGGCCAGACGGCTATGGGCCGGGGTATGATCAAGGGTCTCAATCTCAGCAGTAGAATAGGTCTCAAAAGGTCACGCTTGTAGAAAAGAACACTTGGACACACGCGTAGTACGGAACCCAAGAACAGGTGTGGACTCTCCACGGTACTGTCCTGTGAGCTGCAGATCGGAAGCACGTGGTCTAGACGTCATGGTGAAGTGCGCGCCCCTTGTCTGCGAGGTGGCTCGTGGCAGGCTGGTAGCAGCAGGTAGGGCTGGAGACAGCTGGTAGACAGCAGGTAGCTGGTGAGTCCGGTTGGTGGCTGTGAAGCCACCAACCGTAAGGTTCGACCCGTAGAGTTGGACCCTGTAAAGATCACGTAGTTGTAGTGACAGGCTTGATTCTTCCCCCTGGTGTAACTTGGTTGAAAGTCGCCTCTAGGTGCCGCAGACGTGGCTCGCAACCTTATTACACCGTAGGGTTTACAACAGAGATTAAGAACTAGTTAGTCAGAAGGACAGACATAGTAGTAGACAAGTGGACGTGCTTCAAGTGTGATGCTAGAATTTACAACATTAAGAAAAATAAAGATAAGAACATCAGATTATACAGTGCTAGCTAGAGCGTAATATATTTAAATAAACTCACCAAAATTGGGCGCAGTGTAGGAATATAGATGTGTTATTGATTGCTCCGTCTGAGTTTGGAATGTGCTTGGCGTAAGGGCGCCTACCTTTTTATAGGTGAGCCTAGTCGTCAATAACTTTCTATGTGTACGTGAGATGTAACCAACATGGCTGTGTGCATGTGTGAGTTGTCCGTTAGTTTTTTGTCAACAAGCTACTTGTGTGAGTATGGAAGCTTCTAGAAGTTTTTATAATAATTTTGTAATGTTACAGTATCGCCCCTCCCAGAGAAAGGGTTTTTCCTGATAAAACCCGCTAGAACTGCAACCTATCTCTTGATGACTCTACATTCATACTGTCTTTCATACTTCAATCTTTTATTCATCCCGCATTAGCCTCAAGTCATAGAAGGCTTAAGAAGCTACAACTAGAATATATTTACTTTAGTGTGTAAATATACTCATATCAACAAGAGTTTTAGTTGTTAGTGTAGTAGAGGCTTTATCATTTAGAAGGGCAAGTGTTATTTAGTACTAGTCTGTCTGTAAGTTAATGTTCTAATATAAATTCTAAGTGTCTCTATCATTGTAGAGTTGTTTAAGTTTAAGTTGTTAAGTGTAGATTAGTATTAATTTAGAGAAGCTGGCATTTTAGGCTTATTTTAGATGTTTGCCATAATCCGCATCCTAGTCAGAATTGGCTTGTTTAAAGAGTTTTGAAGCAATCCGCTCTGTTGTTAGAGGCTTATTTTTAAATGAGTTTTCACCGCTCATATTGCTTCTTAGAGTGTTCCAATAGGTTTAGTTTAAGTAATTATTAGTTAAAGTTAATTATTAAATATAACAGTTATGATAAGAAAATATTTAGTGTTAACTCTATAGTTCTATTTGTAGTTAAAGTTGTATGAGTATAAGATAAATTAAGAGTTGATTCTATGTTTCTATTTGTAGATGAAGTGGAAAAAAAAATTTTTTTTTTTTTTGTAAGTGTTGACTCTATGTCTCTATGAGAAGTGAAAAGGAAAAAAAATTTTAGTGTAAGATCTATGTTACTAAAAATTATAAGTGTTTGCTCTATAAAAAAAAATGTAGTGTAAGCTCTATAAAAATTTTTTTGTGATTGAGTAAGTGAGTGAGTTTTTGTAATAGTGACTGTTGTTTATGATACTGTATGTCGCTCTATGTGTTGGAGTTCCAGTTTAAAGGCTAATCGAGAAAAAAAAATTAAGGAAGTTTAAAGTTATCCAAAAAAAATAAAAGTATTAAGTAAATGCAAGTTCTTAAATAGGTAAGTGTTTTCTATTATTAAGTCAAGTTTATTTTATTTTGTGTTTACTTGTCTTCATATTATTTATTGAATTTATCCTAATTGTTTATGTTTATTATTTTTATCAATGGGATTAAAAAAATATTTTTACAAAGTTATTTTTTTTTGTACTGAACTTATGGTGACATCTGTTGAGAAAGTTTCTAAGTTATCTCTAGTTCATTATTACTAATATAGAGGGCCATAGCAATATTGTTTAACCGCCATCTGTTGGGAAGGTTTAGTATTAATGTCTTTAGCTTCCTGTTGGAAATCATAGATGGCAGTAATAGTATCGATTAGTCACTTTTAGTAGCTGTAGATCACTGCAACAAGATATCATAGGGGTAGGCAGGAATATTTTAGTTATCTGTTTGTATTAGTACTAATAGGGTTTGAATGTAGATGAATAGGTAGATAATAATTTGTGATTTTAAGTAATGATTAAAGATTTAAATAAATAGCATTAATTAATTTGTTTAAGTTTGATTTCTCATAAATATTTTAATTAATATTCTAACAATTTTGTTTCTGTTAAATAAGACACGCGTGAGTTGTTTACGAACTATGCATTCCTGACAGAAAATAAGGTAAGTAGGTCAGGCATGTTCGCTCAAGTACCTATTTGAATGTGTTTGTAATGAATAGTAAGATGTTTGGTAGGTAGGTATGTAGACAGCGTGTTGTTTGACAAACAGTTTATAGTAGGTAGTTTTCTGGAAGATTCTACCGGTCAACAGTGACGATGCCTGTGACGTAATGTGATGTTGTAGCCATCAACATATTGTATTTTGTTTTTCTAGTAGCTAGTTTTATAGCAGTTTTGTAGGTTTACAGATTATTAGTATTTATATAGTAGTACATAGTTTGCTGGTTTTTAATGAGCTTTCAGAATTATAGATTTTAGATATAGATACTCATACATACTTAATATAGATATAGATACATAGTTAGTTATCTAGTTAGTTGTTTTTCTTAGATTTAATTCTTGCGTGAGGTCTGAAATGAGTATGTTATAAAATAGATTACTATAGGCAATAGTAAGCTAGCATTTAGTGATGGCTTTTTTTATATCGGAGTCACGACCCGCTCCGTTTGTTCCACCGAAGGTTTAGTCCCTTGGGAGAAAAATGCAGATATCCCGCCAGAGATGTAGGGTCTCGGCAAGAAAGTATATTTCGCAACATTTTAGGTTTGTTGACCTCTGTTGCGTTGGAAAGTTTTTATGAATAACATACTCAAGACCGCCTCGCACATAGATTGAATAAGCATTTATTAAGTAGGTAGTATAGTTTTATTTGGTTATAGTTTAGTCTTTAGAATGTAGGTAAAGTTATTTTCTAGTTCAAAGTTAACTAGGTTATAGGTAATAAGTCTTTAGTCGACCCACACTCACACGTAGGATTAGTTTTATCAAGTAGATAGTAGGTAGTTTAGTTTCTAGAT
The DNA here is from genome assembly GCA_932527175.1 of Operophtera brumata. Classification (NCBI taxonomy): domain Eukaryota; kingdom Metazoa; phylum Arthropoda; class Insecta; order Lepidoptera; family Geometridae; genus Operophtera; species Operophtera brumata. The sequence goes on along the minus strand of OW052238.1, from coordinate 11,220,748 downwards.
GATTCGTTGGTAGGTACATTCAAAGTTGTTTACAGTTTTAAAGTTAGTTTAAGTTTTAACAAGTAGATTTGCTTTTATTTAGGTAGTATTATTTTAGTTATTAGATGATACGTAGTTAGGTATGTTCAACGTTGTTTATAGTTTCATAGCTAGTTTAGGTAATAGTATTTGCATAGATTACGAATTACGATTAGTGTAGATTAAAGTTACGTTTAGTTTAGTATAGATTTTAAGATTTTAGTGTATACGTAGGTAGCTACGATGTAGATTTTACGTTTCTAGTTTCAAGTTTAGTTTTAGTAAAAGGAATATTATAGATTTTAAGTTAACCTTTAAGTTTACGTTTAGTTTAGTTTAGTTTTTAGGGAACTCGTAAGTAGGTACGATTTAGATTTTAAGTTATCATGTTTATTATAAGTATGTAAAAGAAGTATTTAAGGTCAGTGTTTCTCACACACACACACACGCACACGCGTTGATAGTATTAGTATTCTATAAGTAGGTAGATTGTTCTAGTGTTGTTTACTATTTCCAACATTCTAGTGTCAAGGTCAGTTGTAAGTCAAGCTTAGTGAATCAATGAAATTGCATGATAGATACATAGATATATAGATTGTTAGTTAGGTAGATAAGTAGGCAAATATTATTCTTTATAGTGAATGAGTTTAATATCCTTTATGATAGTTTAGGTGTATGGTACATATAGGATTTCCGTTCATATCTACTAGTTTGTAGACGATAGATGAACGTTTGAGTGAGATTTGACATTTTAGATATTTAGTTTCCATTGTTACGACGAACTAGCACTGTTTACGCAATAATGCAGGTACACAGAAATGGTTAGAATTACACAGTAACACACAGATAGGTATACACAGATAGATATAGCTGTAAAGAATTATACACAATTAGACAATAGATAGTAGTATACACGATTAGACAATAGATTATTAGCTTTGGTACAATAATAATTTCTAGTAGCCATTATTATGATACCGCCACGATGCAATAAAGGCGAGCTTACACCTCTGTTCTTGTAGGTATGTTGTTCCGAGTTTTTACCAAGCGTTTGTAAATGACAAAAATAGGTATGAGACATAAGTTTGAGACTGAGATTGAGAATGAATAGGGCACCATTATCATGTTGATATGGGCCGGAATAGGTATAGTGAATATATCTCTTATGGTAGTAAAGAGAGAATTGTAAAGAGAGTTGGAAAGAGAGTTTTAAAGAGAGTTGGGCGCCACTGTCACGGTGCAGCCGTGGACAGGTAGGTAGTCTAGGTTTTAGGTTCCTATCCTACCTGATAGAAGAGCTAGGGTAGGTAGAAAAACGATTAGGACATTTTTATACATATATTAAACTTAAAATGCTAACAATAAGATCACTGAATAGATTGTTAAACTTAGAGTCTTTAGTGTTATGCTGAAGGCAGAAGTGCAGGCAGAGGGCCAGAGTAGCAGGCAGAAGTGCAGGCAGAGGGCCAGAGTAGCAGGCAGAAGGCCAGACGGCTATGGGCCGGGGTATGATCAAGGGTCTCAATCTCAGCAGTAGAATAGGTCTCAAAAGGTCACGCTTGTAGAAAAGAACACTTGGACACACGCGTAGTACGGAACCCAAGAACAGGTGTGGACTCTCCACGGTACTGTCCTGTGAGCTGCAGATCGGAAGCACGTGGTCTAGACGTCATGGTGAAGTGCGCGCCCCTTGTCTGCGAGGTGGCTCGTGGCAGGCTGGTAGCAGCAGGTAGGGCTGGAGACAGCTGGTAGACAGCAGGTAGCTGGTGAGTCCGGTTGGTGGCTGTGAAGCCACCAACCGTAAGGTTCGACCCGTAGAGTTGGACCCTGTAAAGATCACGTAGTTGTAGTGACAGGCTTGATTCTTCCCCCTGGTGTAACTTGGTTGAAAGTCGCCTCTAGGTGCCGCAGACGTGGCTCGCAACCTTATTACACCGTAGGGTTTACAACAGAGATTAAGAACTAGTTAGTCAGAAGGACAGACATAGTAGTAGACAAGTGGACGTGCTTCAAGTGTGATGCTAGAATTTACAACATTAAGAAAAATAAAGATAAGAACATCAGATTATACAGTGCTAGCTAGAGCGTAATATATTTAAATAAACTCACCAAAATTGGGCGCAGTGTAGGAATATAGATGTGTTATTGATTGCTCCGTCTGAGTTTGGAATGTGCTTGGCGTAAGGGCGCCTACCTTTTTATAGGTGAGCCTAGTCGTCAATAACTTTCTATGTGTACGTGAGATGTAACCAACATGGCTGTGTGCATGTGTGAGTTGTCCGTTAGTTTTTTGTCAACAAGCTACTTGTGTGAGTATGGAAGCTTCTAGAAGTTTTTATAATAATTTTGTAATGTTACAATTGACTAAGCATATTTGGACCTTACTTCCTTTTTTTTATATAAGGCCCACTTTACGCAAATAGAGGGGAGTAAAATAGTGAACAAATAGTGAAGACATTTATGTTTTCCCTCTGCGCAACGTATTTGCGCATCTTATATTGAACTGGACTGGAGTAAACTCCACTTGCGCTGACACACACCATTTTTTTCCACTCTGCTCGCGGGCGTGCATCGATGGTGCAGTGTGTTTTTACCTTGGCAAAAGTTTGGCCAACTTTGTGCCCAATAGTACGCAATAGTTAGGCCAACGTCGAAACCATAACCATGGTACAGTGGTGTGGCTGATCTGATGATGGAGACGGAAGGTGGACAACGGAACTCCTCGAGGGATACTAGTAGACTGGCCGTGTTTAGGCTCATTTTGATCAGCACACGGTTACGATCACTAATTTTATAAAAGCTATTGAAAAATATATTTTTCACAAAATCTTATTTTTACTATATTCATTACTTTGCCTGTTACATACGCACAACCAACGTTGTCTATGATTCAGTTACTGAATTACTCATGATCAAGTCGACGGAGTACGTTAGTACCTACCCTTTATACCTGCTGTAATAACAGTCATTTAGCCTTGTAAGAACCTAGAAGGCAGCAATAATTTTCTTTAGCGCCGGGAAAAAACGTATTTTACATTATAGTTACAAGATACTCGGAACAAATATTTGTGCGTTCGCAGATATTTGTTCAGGGTGTTCTGGGTATTTTCTATGTATAATAAAAAATATCTATCCATGTAATATATTGTATTAAGTATATCAGTTATCTAGTACCCATAACACAAGCTCTGCTTAGCTTGGGGCTAGATAATGTTGTGTGAACTCAATTTTCACTAGAAACGGGATATTTACCATGATTTTTGAGTTTTATATGTTCCCGATATTTCGGCACAGTTGCATGCGCCATGATCACGGGAGAACTGACTAAAGTTATGAAGTACTGAACTGATTCAAAAGTTATGTTGTGTGAACTGTCCAGCATTATTTATTTATTTTATTTAATTCATTGTGATGTCATGTCTCGTAACACGCAAACTCTACCTTGCCTTACAATTTCGGCCTTCGTACCTATCTCCGTAAAACTCCAACAGAAAAAGAAGAGAAGGTAAAAACAGGTTTTTATGTAAACAAGCATGACCTGTTATGTATATACCCGAATAAAATCCCCCGAGAAATAAAGTAACAAGCCTCTCTTGTGAAATGAGCGCAGACTCCGAACCAAAGGTCAAGTGCAAACCGAGTTTAACGATGTTCTTACATTCAAACAAACCGAATTGGATAGGAGAGTTTTCATCATTACACGACGCTCATAAGAGGTTTTACATTTATGCCAACAATTACAACTACAACAACATACAACTATTTGATCGCCCTAACTTGCTGAAAACAGCTGCCAACTAAGTGTTAGGTATGGCAAAATAAAATAAATAAATAATGCTGGACAGTTCACACAACATTAACTAGCCCCAAGCTAAGCAGAGCTTGTGTTATGGGTATTAGATAACTGGTATACTTAATACAATATATTACATAGATAGATATTGTTTAATATGTACATAGAAAATACCCAGAACACCCTGAACAAATATCTGCAGATCGCACAAATATTTGTTCTATATCGGGAATCGAACCCGCAACCTCCTGCGTCGCAAGCGAACCTACGCCCGCCGCGCTACAGAGGTCGTCAAATAGTTTTCAGATTTTCACGAGTTCATAATTTTTTTTTTACAAAAAAAACTATATTTCTTCTAATATACGGCGCGAAGGGTGTTTTGCAAAATACTGCTCGCTCGGACACGTTGATTGCAAAAATAAACTATTTTCTGTCATTACGCCTTCGGTAAGTCGTTCCACTTGATTGGTTTCCATTGACACACACCTGTTATTGCACTGATTGAGGTAGACACTTGTACCGAGTCCAATGCAATTGCTTAATAATAATGATACAGAGACTTCGCACAGTTCTCTACTTGAAAAAGACAGAGATACCTAATTAATTAGTTTTTTGAGAAAAATATATTTTTGACCCCCGACGCAAAACGATACGGGGTGTTATAAGTTTGACGTGTCTGCGTGTGTAAGTGTGTGTGTTTGTGTGTGTGTGTGTGTGTGTGTGTGTGTGTGTGTCTGTGGCATCGTAGCTCCCGAACGGATTAACCGATTTAGATTTTTTTGTTTTGTTTGAAAGGTGAATTTGTCGGGAGTGTTCTTAGCTATGTTTGATCATAATCGGTTCAGCCGTATCATTGCGTTGAGGTTAAGGTTTTTTTAATTTTTACAAAATTAATTACTTGTTCAATACAAGCTTTTATAAAATTAGTGATTGTAACCGTGTGCTGATCAAAATGAGCCTAAACACGGCCAGTCTACTATTATCCATCGCTGAGTTCCATTGTCCACCTTCTGTCTCCATAATCAGATCAGCTCGCTGTCACCATCATATTGTATTGTCATCGGAACTTGACAGGTATGCCAAATTTCAGCTCAATCGGTTGAGGATAACTGCTTTAAAATTCAGTTGCAAGATTCCACTCGGATTCCACCCAGACATACATATACATTGCAAGTTAAATAAAAGCTTGTAAAATAGATTTACTTCTGAAGCACAATTATCGTAATAAAAACCCTACTTTAGTTCAGAGGGGCAAGTCCGAGTTTACACACACCATCGTAACGATGATCGTAACGGCGAGTGTACGTGTATTGCGTAGTAACTAGCCATTAATCTGTGACGTTTTTGGCACAGATTAATAGCTAGTTATTATGTTATACACGTACGATCGTGTTACGTTCACCGTTACGATGGTGTTTGCAAAACTCAGACTCACCCCTCAGTACTGTAAGACGTACACTGTTGGACGAGGCCTCCCCCATATACACTATCACGAGTGCTCCGTCAAAGCATTCCTTTAAGCACATATTATAAAATTGGCTTATCGAGCATTCCTATTGAAGGGTTGAAGAATATTTGACCTGATGACTTTTTTTATTTTAAATTATTTGAATTTAATTGTTAATGATTAATTATTGTCAACTGATGACATGATTTGAATTTAATTGATTTGTTTGAATATATTTATTTTAAGGTAATCTTTTGATTGTAGTATTATAAGTTTAGACGAATGTACTTGAATTGTAGTTAGAATAAGGTAGTGTAGTGTACAATTTATCTAGATATTATTTAAAGTGATGACCTGTAACCTTTTTATGTTACCAATAAATAACAATACATTATAATGCAATGAGGGATTTGCCATAATCACCACGCTTGGCAGGCGGATTGGTGATCGCAGTATGTTGAGTACTATGTGTGATGCTGCTGCCCATCCCCTGGTGTAATCCCTTAGTCGGCTTTAACGACATCCACTGGAGGAGATGGACGGTTAATTCTTAGGAAAGTGTCCCTAAAAAGGGTTTAGTGACCAATAGTGAAAGAACTCTGCACAATTTCTTGCTGAAATTAGCTCAAATGATGTAAACCAAACAATAAATGGGGTATTCTTATAATATCATTGGGCAGGAAAATCTGCAAAATTAGTCCTACTAACACGTTTCCACGTCGTGTATTAACAAAAAAGGCGTAGGAGACGGTTATGGCAAGCCGGTTGATGTAGTAACGAAAAATACTTCGAGGAACTCAAAATTATAAGGTGCAAGGTTTGCAAGATTGTATCGCTCAATTTTAAACCAGCGCTGAACGTTTTAGAGTACAACTTCGAACGCTTATTCACGATAGCGATTATTTGGCGTGGGTCCTGCGTATTCTGGTCGAACCGGTTTTTCGCCTGAGTCTGACTGGACCTGCTACCGCCAGCCAAATGAGTCGTGAGCGCGCCGCGCCTACTACAACATGTTATGGTATAGCGTAGGTAGGTATTATCAAATAAAACCTTTATTATTCAGCAACATTCTTCTTCTTTCTTGTCAATGGTTCTTAAACGGTCTCTGTAACCTTACTTTGGCTGATCCCAAACTAGGATGCCCGTGTCGTGGGTATCAGGAACTACGGTACTCTGGTACCACAACACCCTGAACCGGAATTTGTTACGCAGCCGGAATCGAACCGTATCAGCAGACTACTCGCTCGCTAGGGGTCTCGAATGAACCATTATATATATGTTGCAAAGATTAGCAGCCTAGACTTTTTCGGGTCTAGATACAATATCAAAGTGTTCTCTTTCATTCACCCGGCAGCAAATTGTAGAAAATCGATAAACTAGAACAGATGCTGACCGAAATAGAGCTGACTTGTAACATTAAGTCTGTAACAAATTGCACAGGTGGGGCAGCCATCAAGGCTATTGAACGTAGTGCCTAAAGGTCACACCCTGGAGTAATACGAGACTGGGCCAATTAAGTAGGGGGCACTTAGCGACTCGCCCTTTGCAACCGCTTTAGTTTCAGGAGGGGAAGCTGGTGACTGAAAAATGTTTTCAATATTTTGAAATGAAAGTTGTTCTGGGTCATCCCAGCTCTTAGTAAGATTGATGTGAGGACTTCTGAATGACGAATGCAATGTTACAACTCAAAGAACTAATGACAGAAATGAGCCACACGTCATACAAGTCGGCTTACAAACCACAGCTCTGTGTCTGTGACACATAAATATAAGGAAAATGTTGTTCTAGCCTTATAGCAATAACATTGATAAAACCTTCACATGTTCGCTAAATTTTGTCCTCACCTCCTTAGGACATCATGTTCCATGGTTAAATTAGGTCCATGTGATGTGATGTGATGCGTTTACAAAATTGCCCACACCAGATTAGCAACCTTTCTCTGTTCAATAATTGATGATGCCACCAGAAAGCAGGTGATGTAATGCAATTGAAGCAATGGCCAAGGAATATTTAGCACACCTTTGTATGAGCACGCAATTTCAAAACGTTCTCACACGACCGGGCGGCGACCGTAGTAAGGCTGGCTTCACGTAGAAAACAGATTGCCAGCACACGTGTCGCGTGGTTCGTTCATCGTGGTGTGTAACTGGTTCTTTCTTGGTTAGATCTTCTGTTTTAGGTCGGTGACTAGGTTGAGGTGTGATGGCCCTGAAAAGGGCCTTGTAACGTGCTGTTGAAAGTGAGTGTAAAAATATTAGTGTTGTGAAATAATTTTGTGCGCCACGCTGTGGCTTCTTTCATGCGCATGTCAATAAGTCTTTGAATATTTGGTTCTAGGCTATGGCGGTTCTTTCACGATGTTTTTCTGCACCGTTTGTGTGCACGTACTTTAGTATTCCGGCACAACTACTGGCTCTGAAGTAAGGGCCACTTCTGTGTCACTGCATCAATGCTCTGCCGTCGCTTGCTAGTACAAAGTTGCACTGTTTCGTTCCATTAAGAGTCATAGAGAGTCTGCAAAAACTTTGCTTAGTAGAGCTCCTTGTGAAAGAGTTACTCCGTGGAAGTGCTACCAGCAGACCTATTTTTGCCACCCAACAGCTTTGCTGTGTTCCTGGTTGTAAGGCTAAGGTCAGAACAACGCGTTGGTCTGACATTAACCTTAGGGTATGGATGGAATTTAAGACAAATGAGCTTCGACAACCATCGACAAGGCAAAAGCACAAAGGGCGCTTTGCCTGACGTTATAGGCAGAGATATCTGCCATTCATCGCGTTCTTTACTCTAATAAATAAAAACTTTCTACGTGAGTGACGCCGACTCGGATTATTTGTTAACGAGACCCTGAGAAAATAATATGGACTGCACATTCAGTCTGATATATGTGTAGCGTCGAGCAATTAGTAGGTGGTGCAATTATGGCTGATCCGGTGCGTGGCCGCTCATCGATAGACGCTATTTCGAAACTGTACATCACTTAGCTGTTGTTGGTTTCTCGTACCAAGTTGCAAGACACGCAGATTTCATTCCTTCACACAAAACATGGTAGAGAATCATAGAGCTATCTTTTACATTTATTTTGAAACAGTTTGAAGGTTTTGGTCGAACATAAAGTTCTTGGAAATTGTCAGAAGGAGTTTGTAGAAATAACTGTTTTGTTATTCGGTAATCTGAGAATCCGAGGCGTGCTTAGCGATTTTTTTAAACCAAGCGTGTGAAAGTTTTGTATTTTCACCAACTTACTATTCATGCAATTCAAACCGTAAGCTTGATGAATTTTTAAGCGGTAAACAAATTCAAATTTTTAATATTAGGTAACAGCTGAGCATTCCAACAGTTTGTCGTTAAGCATATTTTATTGCCATTATTCACGATGAAACCAAAACATACTAGGTAATATCTACCGTCTATTCCATTGACAAAATGATTTAACTTTTACTTTTCGTACAGTAGAATACAAAATAACTTTCGAGAATGTGCTGTTACGTTGGAGAGGTTGGGTAATTTTCATCCAATGCTAAACACTTCAATTCTAAGTATAATTTGGGTTTCTCACGCGATCATTTAAGCTTATATAGTAATCGAAGGTCAATGTTTTTTCAGGCCAGACATTCATTTGAACTACCTAATTGAAAACTAAATTTTAAATGCTTGTCATCATGTCACCCAGGAGTTTATTGAGACCTAACTAAGCTTTAGCTGCAACAGTAGATAGATCATCAGTCTCTCACACACTTTAGCACAGTCCTTAGCCACTTTTGTCTTTTTTTTTTTTTTTTTTTATTTATACTACTTGGATGACGGAACAAGCAAGAGGCCCACCTCATGTTAAGCGGTAACCTCTGCCTATGAACAGTGCATTACCTCAAAGGTCACGTCCACCTAGGACGCACCCTATGTGGCATTGCACTGCGCCCGCCACCCTGAGACATAAAGATGAAAAGTCTCATGTGCCTGTAATTTCACCGGCACCCTTACTCTTCAAACCGGAACACAGCAATGCGAGCACTACTGCTTTGCGGCAGAAATAGGTATGGTGGTAGTACTTCCCCGGACGAGCTCTTTCACAAAAAAGCTCTACTACTACTAAAACGCGGAACGACGCGGAACGATTTTTCTAGAAACGGCTGTGCACCAATTTCTATCAAACATAACTGAGAACCATCTTGCAAACACCAGCTTTTGCGAAACCGCATTGATATTGGACAGACATACTATATGCCTCAAACTAATAGCTACGTTAAAACTACCATTACACTGGGATTGCATCAAGCCGCCAATATCCAAGATATTTGACATGTGAATCAGACAGATGTGTCTATCATCTTTTGAGGAAGTAACGGTATTCGAAGACGTTAAGAAAAGCATTTGTTGCGGAACCGTTAGTGACGCATCTGACTCGACTCGCATATTCGTATTCGTACGGAAGTTAGAAACTCATCGACCAACGTTAATCATAATGTTAGTCTTCAGGTTTATCTTACTTTCCCGCAATGCTGTCTTCGTAAGACGGATCGAGTTTCTTTGAACCGGCTATTTGCGGTCCCACATGTACTCGTATTAATTCCTATGTTCAGATAACTACCAAGGATTTAAAAACAGTTAACAGAGCCGTAGACACTGTTTCTGAAGTGGCGTGATAGTTTACTTTACGGTCATAATCGTAACAGTTGGAAAATGAGATACTATGCTACAGACTCATGTAGATCGCTTCGAAGTGGCTGGTCAAGTTGTATTGTCGGTAACGTTTTCTACAAGCGGGCTTGCAAACCGTTTGCCATAAGTTGGCAATCGCGAATCCGCACCGAATACACTCACCACACTCGTCCATTTGCCTCCTGCCATGAGTCTGTCTGTAGGAAAGATCAAATGTGGTTATTGGCCGAAACGTGTTCTGATTAGATGGACAGGTAAAGCCGAGCGAGAGGCCGGAATAGCCAGATTTCTCCGGTCGTCGGCAGTCAGCACGTGTTGATGCGGAAGCGTGCCCTCGTCGATAGGAATTTCATTTGCCAGAACCCGCCTGTGTTTACATATGCCATCTATTCCACCGTTCAAGTTCGAGGTTATTCACTTACGCCGCGTACACATGTACTGTGCGCGTGTGCATCTTGTGTGATGCTGCTCTCTTTTTTATTGCCGTATTCTATCTTGTGATAGTAGATTTTGGTGGCCATTGTTACAGACGGAATTAGCTTCGTTCTCGAATATTGAAGTTCGAAATGTTTCTCAGTTTAGCGTTACGTTAAGGCATAGCCTTGGATTTTGCATAATATTACTACAACAACATGGATATTTGGACATCTTTGACACGGTGTTAAACAATGATCGCAATAATAGGCATTTTAACAAGTGGGAAACTATTAACTAATGCCAACCTTACCGTATAATGTTTCGTATGTTTTCCTTTCCATATAACAATTAGATCAGCATAGACGTAGACGTGCTAACTTGATGTTTGTTATTGTTCCAGGTGAGTAACCGTTACGTAAGCTATCGCCTAACACGTAAGTCTTCACCAGGTACCGTATGTTTATCGTTCAATGTACGATTTCTGACAGTTCCTGATTTCATAACACGCTTCTCATAGTTGTTCGTTTCTAGACAATTATTCCTGAAGACATGAGGATAGCAGACAAAGTGAAAGTTTACATAGTAAGCTAGAAGATAGGTATCATCCACTAAAACCGTGTGTGATGCCTCTGGTATTGCAGGCGTCCACCGTATTCCGTAGTCCATAGGCTACAGGTGGGCAGTATGCTTGTTTGCTACATTGGTAATAAAAAAAACCTAGCCTGCATCTTTGCTCGAGTCTGCAGCAGCGTCAGGTAATGATAAAGTGGATTAGCTTCTGTTTACTTTGTTTACTACCCTCGTGTCACATGGGCATTAGGGAACGAATCATGGTGCCTGATTATAGAAACGAAATAGGAAGAACGTTATGTTGCAAGTCATTAACACCAACGTTTATTTACGAGCTCTTATCTTATGAGTAGGTAGATGAGATAAGCATCGACATTGAAAGTCAGAAGTCAAAACATTGAACGATACCTCTATCTTAGTTGACCCACATTTCAGAGAATAATAATTTAGTTTGTCTTGTGTAGCAGTCCACTTCAATAGAACCTGAATACTGGGACTATTTAATTATTTATTTTAACACCTACCTAATTTAAACCAATACAAATAAGTAATAATATAGGTCTAATATAGTCTAATATAGGTCTATATTGCAGTTCAGGGTAACTAATCGCCTTAAGTTCAGTGATGCAATATAAAATAAATAAACTTGTGAAACAAGTAATCGTTATTTCTCCTTCTTACCTATATATGTATTGTAAAAAGCAGTTTATAGTAAACAGTCCTATGCTAACTGATAGCGTGATAACTCAGGTTTACTTATACGGACAGTCAGTCAGCCACTTCAGTCCCTTGTACAACAAAGATCTTTCTACTTATGTACGATAATAAACTTTACATTTGCTATCGGTCAAGAGAATTACGACACTGTTTGACTAATAATAAAAAACACGTCCAAGGAAACTTCACTGATAAAATCAATATTCGTGCAATCGATTGTGAGAATCTTCTCTAGATAAAACACATTTGTACGATAAGATAAGAATTACGATGGGTCATCTATCAAAAATTAGGTTCGTTGGTATAAGATTTGTCCTGGCTGCTGGCTAATTTCAGGAATGTGTTATTACTGGAAAAAAGCGTTAGCAGAGTCAGTCGTGGCGGCGATAAGCTCACCACTTGTCACGTCTATTTCCCACGGTGAAGAGGCCCATTTGAGGCTCTGCCTTCCCTTTCAAAGGCGGGTGTCTATGTATGTATGTATCTATAAAAAAAAACTGGTGTATCTTTTATACACGATGGAATGCGTGCGGATAGTATTAAAGTCAATTTTAGTTTTCACAAAGCCATGTTGCAAGAGGTTAAAGATAGACGACCGGTTTAGCCTGGTTGTTAGGCAAGCCGCGGCGCATATTGATTTCACTTGCATCTTCCTTGCAATAATGTAACATGTGCGCTTGTCTGCTTACAACATCATTCAATTGCGTTTAATTTTAAACTGAACATAATATAGAATAATAGAATATTCCACAACTAATTCGAGGCCATCTTAAACGTTCTTGTGACTGTTCATTCTTATTCGCAATAAGGACAGCTGTAAGTATACTAAAAAGATATTATCATCATAACGAATGCTTTGGAGTGCGACGATCTTATCCAAGATATCCCGGTTGCCTTACTGGTTATACTCCGTAATAATTCCAGCAACATTTAATTAAATCCTTTCACGACAATACCTTTTCAAGAGTTTTTTTTTTAAATTTTCTACTGAATGACGGAACAAGCAGATGGCCCACCTGATGTTAAGCGGTAACCTCTGCCTATGAACAGTGCATTACCTCATAGGTCACGTCCACCTAGGACGCACCCTATGTGGCATAGCCCTGAGCCCGCCACCCTGAGACATAAAGATGAAAAGTCTCATGTGCCTGTAATTTCACCGGCACCCTTATCCTTCAAGCCGGAACACAGCAATGCGAGCACTACTGCTTTGCGGCAGAAATAGGTATGGTGGTAGTACTTCCCCAGACGAACTCTTTCACAAAAAAAGCTCTACTACTACGACAACTACTACTGAGTCGGTCCAATAATTCGTTTAGCTTCTTAGAATTCGTTAGCTGCTTCACATTTTTCTCGAACGTATTTTAAAGTTTTACCAGTAATTATTTGAGTAAACTTTGCCCTTAACTTTCTAAAGATCTGTGGAATCTTTGCGCACATACATAATCACAAGGTGCGTGCGTATTGAATCAAGGCCACTAGAATTTGTAAACCAGCCTTTCGCTCATAACTGTATTATCTCTGCATGTTTACGCTCAAACGCTAATAATTTGATTCAATGTTTCTTTTAACGGTTGGTAGACAAGTTCTCGCTGGTTAGCATGCGGTTATAGTAGCGAAAGTGTCGAAGCATAGGTGCGTCTCGGTCGACGACGTCGCCGAGCCGGACTTCTTGAAGTAGGGCTGGCAGATCCAAAAACTGATCATACATAATAAATACGTGCGTAATAACGTATAGAAAATAGTTGTATGCTTCGTCACAAAAATAAATTAAAATTTCTTCAGCATTTTGGTGTTTTTTTGATATGGAATCCATCGGCCGACATGTTTCAAACATCGAGCAACACGCCTGCAATGCTCTAAGGTTTCAAATGTACCTTCGGCATTAATTTAGGTAAACCACTATCTCACGACCTGCTCAACTAATCCCAGCAAACCAGGAGGGCGATTCTCGGTTTGTAGACATTGATGTCGAAACAAGATGGCGAATATAAAGATTTGATTCTACATTCGCTATCTTGTTTCGACATTTCTCTATTCGACATCAATGTCTACAATCCGAGAATCGCCTCCCTGGTGTCAGGTGATCGAGTCACTCGGCCCCCTTCCACAAATAGTACTGAGAATTTTGACAACTGACTTCAATCGCCTCTAGGCTTTGTCTGCGTGAGAGTGATTTTTCGCCAAAAATTACTAAGTTGCTCCACTAAAACTTAAGTATCTCGGGAACTAATATACAAGTCCGATCGCGAAAATACAAAGTGCGTTGTGATCATCAGAAAGAAACCTCTCCACCCACACCAATTTTGAGTCCCAGAAGCACTTACAGAATATAATAACATAAAATTAACTAACAAATTTGAAATGCCTCTGTCTAAAAATCGCGATAAAACTCGCTCAAATAACAAAAAAAAAAAAAATAACCCAAAAGCGGCAAATTCTATGCTGAGCGTCAAAAGGCCTATCGTTGAAATCGACCTAGAACTTATAAAATGGCAACTATTTGAAGATTAACGAAACCCTGTGAACACTTAATTCCTTCCCAAAGCACAAGTCTGCCATGATTCCATGTCTAGCGGTAGTGCCACGAATACCAAAAGCCCAATTCTCGTATTAAAAAATAGTCAAATTAAAGTTCGGATCATATTACGATCTAGTGTTGATGTCACAAACGTCAAAAATGGTATTCTGCTCACCTGACAATACAACGCGGAATGTGATTATATCGAAATGTGACTGTAACTTGAATGTTTCAAAGTTCTGAGAATTCTCTCTTTCACTCTTTACAATTATTATATAGCACTATCCTACTCTAATATATGGTTGCAAGATCGAAAGTAGATAATACTGTTGTTATGAGGGAGCAGAATACCAATATTTCAGTCAATTCACAATACAGTCTCGATTCGGTCAATTTGCAGTGTGCCTTTAAAATAAATAAGAGAATTGGGCATCTGGGCATTTTTTAGCGTTTGACCATTTCAGCAACTGCCTTCAAGTGGTTATTCATGTTATGTTGTTGGTGCCCAACTTCCCACCCAATATGCAACTGGATGTCTGTCAACCCTGCTCGTAAGCAAGTGGGTGATATGTCTCGTTTCACCTACACTCGGCTCAGCTCTGCAACGGTCACACTCGAGTCGCTCACATGGAATTTCTCATATTTATTGCATACCACCGTCATATTGACGACCTCTGTGGCGCGGCGGGCGAAGCTTGGCCTGCGACGCAGGAGGTTGCGGGTTCGATTCCCGCCTCGGAACAAATATTTATGCGATCGCAAATATTTGTTCAGGGTGTTCTGGGTATTTTATATTTATAATAAAAAATATCTATCTATGTAATATATTGTATTAAGTATATCAGTTATCTAGTACCCATAACACAAGCTCTGCTTAGCTTGGGGCTAGATAATGTTGTGTGAACTGTCCAGCATTATTTATTTATTTATTTATTATATCAAATTCGAACTAGGTACTAACTGGCTTCTCATTTTACTACGCATTGTTAGCTAGTTTTACAAAAACAATTATGGTTCGTTGGCAGTAGCTTTGATAACGATAACAATACCTACCCGCGTTATTTCATTGTATATGAGTGAAAGGTTCCGTCCGTCCGTCCGTAAGTGTTTATATTATGTGAAGATTGTCTGCAATAAAATCTATCATACTTCGAGGCGTTGTGTTCTGTACATTCACATCGCATTCTCAGGTGGTTTCATGTTGCTAAATGCTGTTGCTCTTTATAATTCTTAAATTATTTTTCTTTCTTTTAATAGTGATGTCATTGGAATAGCTGATATCTCACCACGACGAGGTCACCAATATTAAGAGAGCAACGGTTGTAATAATGTCCTTTAAGTGCAACATTTCGCAAGTGGCGTGAAACTTGTTTTTCGCTCATCAACATTTTTTTTTGCCGGTAACTATGAGAATTTGTCAAAATGTCATGTCTATCTAATGTCAAAGTTACGATGTTTGGATGTTTCAATGTTTGTTACTCACATTCAGAAACGGCTGAACCGATTTCGATGATGTTTGATAAATTATGACCTGGATTGAGCTATAGGCTACTTTTACCCTGGTAAAACGCGAGCGAAGCTGCGGGCGGACACTAGTGTCTCTTAAATATCATTAGTTTAGCTGTGAATGTCAATTAAAAAAATACCTAATCACTAAAAAATATTGAAGGACATTCGTAGCTAAACTAATGATATTAATGACACATTATCAATCAAAACATGTTTAGTTTCCGCAAATCAGTTATCGCTATCTAAAGAAGTGTTGATGAGCTGTAATGAGCAAAAAACAGAATACAATTTGAATTTCGCGTCGCAATCGAAACTTTGTCTTCGCATCATCATGCGCACTCTACAGCTCGTTCACCGTAAGATGGCACCTGCCTTGTATGGCGTGCCAACCAAGGCTGGTGTCAACTTACGGTGAACGGTCTGTAGTGACTAGGGGTGTTATATATCATGATCTCTGTAAACATTCAGATTAAAAACTATACAGTACAAAATATCGGTTCGTCGTTGACATTCCCCATCGTAACTTTAATCGCAGTGAAGACTATAATAATAATAATATGAATTTTACTTCAGACCAATGATCCATATTGGGTTGGTAAAAGAAAAATTACTTAAAATTATGTTAGTAAGGACATTAAATTGCTTATAAATAAAACACTAAAAACAAAATTTCATTAAAACCTACTTTGATACTACTTTAGAAATCGGCCCAAGCACTTCCAGTGTCTCATGAAACATGATTACCAACATGTCTTCAGCAACAACTGTCAGAAGGCTGTTGGAGCTACCACGCATGCGGCTCATCAGGGATGCAGTTCTTCTACGCATTGTTGCAAAGAAGTCACAGTGCGCGCGTCTGCAAACATCCCTGATGCACTTCAACAACGCGGCAGCCTCAATAACATACTGAAACCGTTATTGTACTGAATTCGTAGGGTATTGTAGGATTTCTGTGTATATTTAGCCCACAAACTTCACGACCTTACTGATAGACCTGCGACTATGCCTTTAAATATAGTTGTGGACATCACGGAATCGATATTTTGTACTAAATAGTTTATGAACTGAATGCCTATAAGTGCTTAGTAACCCAGCAGATACTGCTAAGGCCCATATTATGATAATAATACGGGCCTTAATTTCCTTGAAGCTTGTTGGTTGTTATGATTGCGCGTATTCCGCGTGAGAACCAAGAACCTTTGAGCAACGTGTGCGAACTGAGTATACAATATACTTCATCATATTCTGCGGCTGTGTGCGAGTACGCTTGTACTATAGTTTACGTACCTAGTTAGTTACTATTTATTCATCTGTGCTATTGTGTTCAGTGGCGGAGTACTTCTGGCCGCGCCAGCTGCTTAGCAAGAATACGTTTCAAGGTTCAATTGTGAATGGGAACTGCGTTAGAAAACTACAAATCTACAAGATAGATATGATTATCGCGAAGTACCATCTGATAACTGACCTAGGCATCCTGCTATCCATCTCTGCCTGCGAATGATCAATGAATAATGCCCGCATCCATTGAATGATTCATACTATGGTAAATTTTTCACACCTTCAAACATCTAAAATGTACATTTAAATGTAAATCTAAATACCTATACAGTCACAGCGATTTCTATCAATCTCATCTTGCTTTAACAGCGTTACAGCAGCGTTAACTTTGTTACAGCATACGCTAAGTGACTACCTTTTTACTGTTCTGTTTTTTTAAAGTTTAATTTACGGTGTTGCAAAATAGATATATTTGTATTATTCGTAATTTATTCGATTTTAACATTTTGTGTTCGACCGTTGCAATTTGATACCCAAATACTCAACTCCCGTCCATCTGCTTCCTTACAGGTTGCTATAAATGCGTCACCTGTTGCAAAGCCCAGTCCATATTGCTGTTACGATTCAGCCCATTGAAGCGGGTGCATTCGTCAGTTGACGATGTCACGTCACATTCATCCTCAATTGCTATTATCCTCTTCAAAGTTGTTCGCAGGGATTTCAATGCACGTTGACCAACTTTATTTGTCCTGTCTATTGAGTTTGTTGCTAAGCGATTCGCAGCCGCAATGATCTCTTTCTCGGTCTTTCAATCTAATGCTTGCTAACATACGTTTATTTAGGTACTTTGGAAAATATGATTTATATTCCCTACACGTAATTTATGAGGCATATTTAACTGACGGCGAGCATCTAGTCGCGTGCTCGAATAGAGCATGAATCGTCTCGTGTCCCCTCGATATATAGCCACATGTTGCCTGCACTCGTGACTGGGGTGGAAGTGATACTTTCACTTCGGCGAACATCACCAATGTAGCTCTACTTATTAATGGCCAGTCTAAATACCTCTATTTGCGACGTACGTACACTACTCGTTATAAAGACACGCTTTTTAAATTGGTTTGTTTACTCGCGCGTCTTTCAATGCCATATGCCAGAGCAACCTGCTACACATTTACCTACACGTTTAGTCCATAATATTATCTTGAACGGTCCAGGGTTAACGTACTCTTGCTCATCCCACCATATATTTCCGGGTTGTTCATAGAGTATTTATTCTCATCTTATTTACGGCTTTCGAAGTACACTGTGTAGCAAATGAAATTGCCTTCTTACATTCCAGTGTTGTTTTTAATAAAACGTGTCGCAGAAAATGGTCGAGCCAGGAACAGCTCTGCGCAATTGCTTGGAACGATAATGGTTGTAAAATTTCAATCAATAAATCATCTCATTGCCGTTCTTGCTCAATCTTATATGAGACGTTTTTTAGGCCACTTGAAATACTAAAATGTTTCGCCTGTTCGATCATCAGGCGCCGCGCCCGGCCCGCCGAAACCCAAAATAGCCGTTGAAGCGAAGCGAGTTTTCGGCAAATGCTGACGTCAACCTCTTGGGCCATTTGGACAATGTATCCAATATTAATCCATGCTTTATTGAGCAACAAAAGGTCTTTCCAATTTGTTATTTGCCGCAACTGTATGACATGTGGCTAAATATTTTTACTTGAGTCATCCGTATTAATATTGTCATGATATAAAACCACGGAGCGATAATACTGAAGTAGAGTTTGACTAGATAGCGGAGGCAGTTACACCTGCTGCGGTTGCTCGACCCCTCTGACCGGTCCTGCGTCCGCTCTACTGTGAAATTATGCACATCTGCCAAGCGCAGCCTTTGTCCGTTGCCATGGGATAGGCCTTTTTCAACGATTGCAACTGTATTTCAACTTGAATACAGCCTTTTCCCAATCTCCTATTTATGACATTTTCAACCAACATTCAAAATCACAAAAAACTGCGCAAAACTCTACGCGGAAGATTATGCAATCATAAAATACTCGCTTAACCTATTTCATCCGATTACATTTTTAGAGAGTTTATTTGAGTCTCCAAATAGGTCGAATGTTGTTTGCTATGATGTTTCCCTTGGGTTTAATTAGATCTTTGATCAAGGAAATTCTTTAGCTAAAACATGTTGTGTTGGGAAAATGTCATGTGTCTAGGCACAAAAGGATTGGGCATAGCATGGTTGATCGACCGCGGGCGGTAGGGTAATCTCTGTAATTGCGCGTCTCACATAGGAATCCCAAGAACAGAGGGCGTTTGTGAACGACTTCATTGAGTAGCCAGAGGCGCTGGTCTGTCGCTCGCACTGGCTCTATTTCAGATCAAGTAATCCAGAATGTTTCTATAACAACTTTGTCGCTGCTTTATATGGCAAGATACATTTTTGCTGTCGTCTGATCTACATACTCGTTTGCTATGTATATTCATTCAAAGTTGCTGTATAGATACTTATGTTCTCTAGCCGTGTGTATATGCTATAACTTTATGAACTGCGTCAACCACTTCGTAATCAATTTCCTCTGAAACAATTCCGAATTGTTCTGGCACAATCTGCGTGCCATTAATCTCGTCAGAGTTGTTTTTAACAGGTGCGTGGTTCTCGAAATCGCGTCATAACACACGATACTTTCCAAGTGCGCTTGCATTTTTCCACGAGAAAGCGGAAACGCGCGTGTTCCAACAATGGCTTGAGGCGCGTGCTGAACCACATTCTGTGCATTGTACATTATTCTAAGAACGGAGACAAGTAACACGTTATGCTGCGACGAACGAAGGTTTATTGCAACTCAAATAAATCTTGAAATGAATGTCAAATCTAAACACGTCAAATCACAATTTTCTTGGTTCGTTTGTGCGTGGTGCTCAAGCTCTTTCCTGCTTTATTTAGGTCAATAACCAGCATCAGGTATTAAGCAGGAAACTTCCTTGGTCATAATTGGAAGTAAATTTAATTCTGAATAATTGATCATACCTATTCAAAACAAGTTTTGTTTAGTAAATACAATTACTTCTATGTATATTGTTTTTCAGGATATTATCCAATTATGAATACGGAAATAAATATTCGTGGGATGAATCCATGGGATCAATACGGCTGCACCCAATTGTAGGTGTCTTAAACACGATTCGTATTATTTCGCTCGTTCGAAAAACATGGGTTATTTTGTGGGTCAGTACAGATTTTATTTAAATAATACCTACTAATGCGATATGACAAAAATACCCCAAAATAATGTAGCTAAACTAGTGAATCAAGGTGCCACATTTTAATTTAGGTTACATACTTGAAAGCGAAATAAAAATTGAAAACCAACAATCTGAAGTTGGTCGCTGTACCTTTGACGCAATCGCCACACTGTAGTTCAAAATATTGTTTTTTTTTTTTTTATACTACTTGAATGACGGAACAAGCAGATGGCCCACCTGATGTTAAGCGGTAACCTGTGCCTATGAACAGTGCATTACCTCATAGGTCACGTCCACCTAGGATGCGCCCTATGTGGCATTGCACTGCGCCCGCCACCCTGAGACAAAGATGAAAAGTCTCATGTGCCTGTAATTTCACCGGCACCCTTACCCTTCAAACCGGACCACAGCAATGCGAGCACTACTGCTTTGCGGCAGAAATAGGTATGGTTTTAGTACTTCCCCGGACGAACTCTTTCACAAAAAAGCTCTACTACTACTACTACTACTACTACTAGCTACTACTGGTGTTTAAATATCTATGTCATTAGCATCGATGTTCCTTTCAAAACGCATTGACCTGCTCATTTTGGGCTACGTAAGCCTTTAAGCCGGATTAGATACTCGGCATACCAAAGGTTTTAGAATGAATGAAAAAAGTAAAATTCCAGAACCATTCAATCGAACAGTTTACCTGCACCCTTCTCTGAGGGTAGCGATATACCTTGGGGATAGTAATCCAATCTCAAATCCCTTTACGAGGGCGATCTATTTACTTGCATTGCACATGTAGAGAAACTAGAGAAGACGGTTTCTTTCCGCTCATATCGTAACAATTGGATATATATTTTCGCTGATTGTAAAAGTTCTCGAAGATAATGCTTGCACTGGTTTCAATCACCTACACTGCATACACATGAGTGTGTGTAATATGAACTTAATAGCAGGAAACTGGCCCTTTGTGTTCCAACAATAAGCAATAGAATGACAAAATAGTTTTTTTAGTATCCAGCCTGACACAATGCGCCCGCGGCTGTCTTCGTGTAGCTTCCCACGTCGCGTCGCGTCGGTGGCACGATCCCTGGCAGGCTGGTTCCATACCTGGATTGCATTACTTTACTTGCATCTGTTAACACACTCCTGGAGAAGTTTCTGTTAAAACGTTGATGGTTTAAAATGTGTCCACAGGGTAGAGCTGTTGTTGGTCTGTCTGGTTAGTTACAGTAATGTTAATAGTTATAATAGTATCTCATAGCGTAAATTATGAGTAATGTATGACTGATCTTCGTGATCAGCCTCTCAAATAAAGTCACAAGTTGCAGCGTTTGCTCTTGTAAAATGGAAATGTTGGCCAAATCACATAACCCAAGGTCTTTCTCAGTGCTGATGGGCTGTAGATTGATCATGATAAGTAAAAAGTTCATTTTGGTAAAACTATACACATAATCTGTTAATTATATTGTGCTGTGTAGTGTTGTCAAAAATGCCCGTGCTTAGCATATAATGCTGCAGTAAACTGTTGCGCTGATTTTTAGTACGGACCTCTGTTGATTGCACTGACATAGCACGAGCTAAGAATAAAAGTTTAAGTTGAAAGTCGAGTATAGTATATCAATATAAAAATATAAAAAAATATCAGCCCCTCGAACGAAGACGTGAAGTTATTGGCCAAATCACTGGTATAGTGCTGTTCGTATATCTATTGTATAGTGAAATCGCTTGGTAGTTCTACGGGAGTTTTTTTTACCCGTGTTACTACTGTTAGTAATACTGGTATTGGTACCACGGGAAACAAACGAATAAAACCCGTGTGTCAATGTGTTTGCGTGTGTAAAATAAAAATATAAAAAACTTTTGCTGCGCTGAATTACGCATTATAGGTACGGCTAGGCTATATGCAACTAGATGGTGGAAGTTCAATGGTCGACGGAGTTTTCAAGCTCGTAGACTGCCGGAACTGCAATTGTCTGAGTGAGAATCTACGGGCGAGCTGCGCTGAGCTTTTCAAATTAATAATAACTATTTTATTTATATTCGTCACATAATGTAACTTTGTGCGTACGCAATATTATAGAAACGAATATTTGACTGATTTGTTTTTTTTATTGTTCGTAATAGTCCGACCGAATAAAAATTGATAAATTTGCCCGGAAAATTGGAAAATTCTGGACAAAACTGAACTGGTGCTTTTTTCTGAGATTTTTGTATGAACTCTTCACCATTGGACAGGACAACCTCTGTCGGTTCAACGGTTGAGTAGATTTTGATAATATTTGGTGTTTGGGTGGATGCTGGGGGTGAGGAGAGGGGGACTACTTTTATCCCGAAACAACGCGTGTGAGGCCACGGGCAAAAGGCTAGTGGAATAATAAATAATAATAAATTACTCTGCACTTGGTAAAACCGAGTATAAAAACAAATAACAATTTCTTATGTAAGCCCACTTGTGCATCGTTTTGGCGTAAAATGTTGCAGCTCTGTTCGACTTTCACAACTTAACTGTTTAGTAAGAAGGTCTTGCACGTAGACCTTACTAAATATATGGCTTGTTAGTCCAGTAAGCATACTACCTCTGATCATGCAAGTTTATTTGTCAACAAGTTATGTCAAGCGACTTCAGATAACAGCAGATGATTGTACAATAAAATATCAACTGTATCATCGTCATTAATGAGAGATTGTCCTCGTTGCTTTCTACCGGACTCAGAACCGCTTTCCAACACTTTAACACATGCCGATGCGACGACCCTTATGAAATCATCACGGAATCAATGGTTGGTGTGGGGTAAAAGTGGATTAAAGGAGCCAAATCCCACAGAAGGCATAGTTAAAGATTTCAAAATAGTTTTCTGCAGTAATTTGTTTTTATAAATATTTTATATAAGATCTGGCCTTAGACGACTGCTGTGACTAAACACATCAGGATTTTAATCAGATGTATCTTTAATGGGAGCTAAGTTTATTCTGTACAATGTAGAGTATTTTCGTCATGGCATTCTATGGAGGCCTATGTCCAGCAGTAGACTTCTATAGGCTGATGATGATGATGATGATGAGAGTCTACATGGTGGAACTAGGTAGTCTGCTAAAAAGCCGTCATGCATGCTGAAACACACGTATTATCGAACGCGACTTAATGTGCACAGTCGTTTCGGACGCCGTATGTCAGATATTCGCCATACGTCCGAGCGCTAAAGGTCAATCAAGGTTACGTCCGCGACTTATTGCTGACCAGATAAAGCAGTCAAGCTTCTTTTAGCATCGCCGATCGTCGATTTAGTTGCTTTCCGGAAGCATGATGCCGCGTCCGAATGCTCCTTTCCGCATACAAAAACACCAGTTGTGGCGATCGGTCGCTTTTTGGAAACTCTATGGAGCGACTGGCCGCTCTAGTTTCACTTCACCGCTGCAGAATCGATAGAATAGCTATATTTTTACGCCACGATCAAACGAGGTAAGTCGCCAGCCAAAATAGGCGATGTAGCAACGGAACAAACACTAAAAAGCGCGATTTAGATACAGCAATCGAACGCAGAAAGTCGCCGAAACGCGATGTTACTTAGATTCAGTCGCAAAAGCACTGATCCGTGATCGCGATCGCGACTGGCGGTCGCGTCCGATAATATATGGCGCTCAATTAGGTAATACAAATAGACGTTGTTCTGACAATGGCAATAGCATTATCCCGATTTATTGGTATTCTAGACACTGCGTACCTATAATTAACTTTAGAATTACATAACGTGCACAAAACAAAGAGTGATGTAGAAAGTACCAAAAGTGACGACATTATTTAAATTTGTACGTGATCCGTAGATTTGATTTGGACTTATTTCTACCTGCTCGAAGGCTTCGAGGCACGTTTTGCACCACACAATTAGATAGCTCGAAAATTCCAAGAAAATCTTTCAATTTCATTCTTTGTTCTATCCAAACGAACTCTAATGTGTGTGTGTGTGTGTGTGTACAAAAAATGTTAGAGTAAATGTAAATTAGCAAATACCTACTACGAAGAACATATTTTTTTATTCGGTGCTCTATTTATTTTGTTCGTGAAGATGAAAGTGTTTCGTAATCTTTGGTTTACATATCTGTTCTGATATGATTATCGTTTTTTTTTAACATCTTGTAAGTTGCAATTTGTTCTTTTCTCGTGCATATAGCTCTTGCACTATAAATAAGTACCACATATATGGTACAAGTGCGACTGTAGTCTGCATTAATGCTGCAACCTACGGTTTTAAGATCCAAATTTTATCCTGTTGCGACTCTTAGGTACTACTTAATAACTTCGTAAACCAACAGGAATACCTTTGACATCGTTTAAAAATAAGTATTATTTTAAAATGTAACAAATATAGCAGTAATTAACCATGCTGTTAGTTGTTTGATGGCATTTTTGAAGTCACTGATCAAAGTTAAATAAATCAAGAGACCAGAAAATCAAAGGAAACATGGTTAAGAATGCGCCAACACCAGGCAGAAATCTTTATACAAAAAAAAACGCCTCGCGCCGCTCGAAAAAGCAGTTTTTATTGAATATCTCGTAAGATATAAGATAATTTTACAAAACCAACCATTACATTTTGCTATAAACAATCAAATCTAGGCAAAAAATAGACGTAACTTTGGATGAATGGTTCCCGGCATGCCAATTATATTTTCTATCAAAAAAATATTTTCCTATCATGTTTCTGGTACAGTGGTCTCTCAGAATTATAATGTTAGTATCCATGCATATTTTTGATTTGAATATTGTACTGATTTAGTCAGCTAAAAATAACATCTTAGATTGGTAATTTTGCGTTATACCCCACCTTAACGTGGTGGACCTTGAATCTGTCACACGCCAGGTTTAGTATCAGTTTTGTGCTTATTTTGTGTCTGGCGACTAGTCTGGCGCGGCGGGCGGGGCTCGCGCTGAGTCACCGGGGTGAGTGTGACGCAGCAGGGGTGGGAGCGGTCACCTTGCCCAGCCTATGCCACTCCAAATCACACGATCCACTCCGGCTTTCACATTGTAACGAGCTTTCCATGCTGAGTTTAGTTTCTTATAGCTCGGGCGAGCAGACTTACTGTATGAAATATTTGGTGCTGCTGTTTCTACTGCGCCGATAGTTTTTTTTTCCAGCCTTTATTGTCCCACAGCAGGGCAAAGGCCTCCCTCCCTCTTTCCAGTTCTCTCTATCCCTTGTTGCAGTTGTGTGTGGGGGCCCGATTGTTTTACTTTTGTCAAATATTTAAATCCACAGAGTATCGGAGTGAATCTTTTGTGTGTATAGCAGGTACTATTGTTTGTTCTGTGCCTTGGCACCCCGTGACGTCACCAAATCGTGACTCACGCCGCGCAAGTCCAATATAGAATTCGGCCTCGGGGGAAGCACTGCTTGAATTAGCCTGATGCGTGCTGTGCCCTTAGCGGAAATCGATGCATTTTACTGACGCACTGAAGTGCTAGTACTTCCTGCGGTAAAGCACTTTCGATGTGTAACTTACTACCTACCTACTTCAAACATTTGTAAATATGTATATATAGGTGTTTTAATCATAGTGTGTTTCATCTCCCGACACGAGGACGACCTCTGTGGCGCGGCGGTCGAAGGTTGGCCTGCGACGCAGGAGGTTGCGGGTTCGATTCCCGCCTCGGAACAAATATTTGTGCGATAACAGATATTTGTTCAGGGTGTTATAATAAAAAATATCTATCTATGTAATATATTGTATAAAGTATATCAAATATCTAGTACCCATAACACAAGCTCTGCTTAGCTTGGGGCTAGATAAAGTTGTGTGAACTGTCCAGTATTGTTTTATATTTATTTATTTTTCTCACCAAGACAGCAGTGTTGTTGATTGTCCAATCACGGTAACTATGTTTTTTGACATACCTATTCAATTCCGTAAATTTCCTATCTGGACGTCCACTCGTCACTAGAAGAATTAGCATTGTCAGATTCATGTGGGTGTCATACCTTAACTTGAATTTATTATTAAAAAGTCTCTATGACCAGCTGTTTAGGATGTGCGTTGTCACTCGGTCAGTCAGTCAGTCAGGACACTGCCTTTTATATACATATGAGATTGACATTGGCTAAATTGTTGGAAATATCCATAGAAGCAGAAAAAAATAGAGCTAGATAAAATCAATCCATCAATATCTTTATTTCAGGCTTACTGTGAAATAACACAACCTACACAATAAACCCATAGCAACATAAATACCCTAAAAACTAACATACATATAAAACACTTTATTTTATTTTAGTGCACACGTGTTTTTTTTTTTTTTTTTTTTTTTTTTTTTTTTATACTACTGAATGACGGAACAGGCCGATGGCCCACCTGATGTTAAGCGGTAACCTCTGCCTATGAACAGTGCATTACCTCATAGGTCACGTCCACCTAGGACGCGCCCTATGTCGCATTGCACTGCGCCCGCCACCCTGAGACATAAGGATGAAAAGTCTCATGTGCCTGTAATTTCACCGGCACCCTTACCCTTCAAACCGGAACACAGCAACGCGAGCACTACTGCTTTGCGGCAGAAATAGGTATGGTGGTAGTACTTCCCCGGACGAACTCTTTCACAAAAAAGCTCTACTACTACTCGTACTACGTGTTCACTAAAAAAGTTAAAATTTATAAGTTCTTACGTTAAAAAAAGGAATTCTATGCGTGCCTCTACCACGCCAATGAACTAGTACTTTAGAATGGCTTGGTTCGACACTTTTTGTATTGTGTATGTAAAACTCTCAAACTCACAAAAGTCATATAACACACTTTTAACATCTACTAATTAGTATACCAATTAAAGAGCGTTACTGTGGCTTTACACTACCTACTATGTTATCAACCGACCTAGTTAGTTTCCTTCTATAGTCTTCGTCGTAATTTATCCAAACATAAAGCACGGGTATGGCACCAATGGAATGCCATACGCCGTATCCGCGACGAAACGAAGGTTGTAGGTACCTATAAGCGATTGTTGTGAGTTTGTGTGCCTGATACTATTTATCTCCACGAATTTCGGCATTTGCAAACGTTTTGTATGTTTTCAAGTGTACGCGCTGGCCCATTAGCTGGGCCAATAGCTGGTGATACCGTTTACACGTCAGCTCAACTCGTACAGAGGATGAGCTGACGATGGGCACTGTGTTCTTCTTCTTCGTGTCGATGGTTGAAAATGTTGAAATATTGTGATTTTAAATTAATCCAGCCTAAAACCTGTAACTGTGACGTCATATTTTAGAATTGGGTTGAAACATGAATGTAAATTTAATAGTTAAACCGATATAAATACCTAAATGGGTAGAACGCTTGGGTTTATTATTTATACGTTAATGGGTTGAAACAAGAAGCCACTCATTTTACCGAATACTAATTTCAAATCAGCAGGACGAAACATGTCTTAAAAACTAGTTTTGAATAATTATTTGTTTAATTGTAAAAAAAAAAAAATTGTTTACCGATACCTGTTTTTATTATGTCACCAACATCAGCTGGACGCGTTATGCAAGTCTAGACCTCAATGACGTAAAGTGAGAGTAAAAGTTTCAACAGATACAGTATCGCTTGCTGATAACATGCAAGGGGTACGTGCACCCATTGATGATAAATATCTAGACATAGCAGTCTGCGTAGGCCTTTGTCTGCGGTATGCATGGATCAGCACCACGCTCATAGACGGGGGATGCCAAACGGACGCGTACGCGCGCGATCGCACGCGCGTTGGTAATCCCATACAAGACACTGCTCCGTGCTGACAAGCGTAGAGGTGAAAAGATCTGCCGGACGTGACGTCCACAGGCATGATGTAGGTTTGCACTTTTGTTTGGGAACGGCGGATAGCTACCGAGTATCATGGCTGCTGTGACGACAGCAGCATTCTAAGGCGAGGCTGAAAAACAGCGTTGAGCGTACTTATATCCTTTGTTTGTTAGTAATGATAGTGTAAGGAATAAATGCCCTTTTATTTTATTTTATTTTATTGTGCATTGCCGAGAAGATACTTTCCTAGTTTTACTTTCAAAAACATGAAGGTTTCATTGTTATTTAGTAAGATTCAAAGCTCCTGCCAGCCCTCTTTACTACATAATGATACCGTAAAGTTATTGCTTAAGTTCATAGCCAGTAGGTTATAGGTAGGTACATTACGAAAATCCTTGAAAGTACAAACCAATTACTAATCTGCAATGAAAATGATTCATTTGCAATGAAATCTGGTGTTGGAACTCTGAGAATAGACGGAGTTTTTTAAATTTGTATAAAATTAACTTGTTCTCATGCATGTGTTCTACTCGGATGAAGTTTTTTTTTTCTCCATCTTTACAAGTCGCTTTTGGTACAGCTTTGTGTTCCATAAATTGGACTTTTGGCGTAGGTAGGTATTTAATCAATTTTCAATCTCCCTTTTCCTTTTTATTCGGGGATTATAAATAGCCTATAGCACTCAAGGATAATTTAGCTTCCTATTAGTCTAAGAATTTTCAGAATCGGATTAGTAGTTCCGGAGATAATCTCCTACATACAAACTCGCACGAAATATTACCTCTTTATAATGTTGTCTTTATAATAAGTCGTAGAACGGATCAAGTATACGTTGGTAATCGTAATCATCAGTGCACTGCGAATTGAAAACAACTAGAGGTACCCACGTTCTAGCCAGGTGTTATAATAGTAGATAGTGCACAGAGGGGATAAAGCAGTGTCTTACGATGCGGGCTGCATATTGAACCCTGAGCGTAACGAGGGACTCTAGCAAAGCGACGGAGATATGTAGAGTACTGAGTGAAGCGATGTGTTGAAGCTACCCAAGACGAAGACAGACTTTATCCCAGAGGAGCATACTCTACTTTTCACACCTTCTGCGAGACAATAAAAAAACACTGAAATTCACAGCACCAAGCACCGTCACGGTTTCGAACAAACCTCTACAATGCCAGGGCATTTTAGAGGTTTGTTCAAAAATCGAACTGGCCACATTTCAAAGAATGTGAAACAAAGGACGGTGTTTAGTGCTGTGATTTTCAGTGAATTTTTATTGTCTCTGGTTCTGTCAATGGGTGTGAAAAGTAGAGTATGTTCCTCTGGGATAAAGCCTGTCTTCGTCTTGGGCAGCTTGAACCCCTCGCTTCAGGACTCTGCATAACTAGAGTCTCTCGTTACGCTCAGGGCTCAATATGCAGCCCGCGTCGTAAGACACTGCTTTATCTCCTCTGTGCATAATCTATTATTAGTCTTTCGTCATCTTAATGTCGATGTCGCTTAGAATTAGATCATCTTGGAGCCATTGTGCACTGTTCGTTTGCTACGTGCCATTCAATACAACATTCACGTACTATAAATAATACACGCAAACCTAAGCTCTTTATTGATTTAGGAACTCGTAAAGAGGGGAAACTTCGGAAAAATCACGCTTTATTCCATAGAGAACAAAATAATAAATGATTTTTAGAACCATTCACTTAGTTACAGTAATGGTTGGGTTGGCTTAAGCACAGTTGTGAACCCTTCGCCAAATTAATTAATAGCTTTCGAAAAAGGTTTCAGATTGAAGTATAAATAATAAATAAATAAATAATGCTGGACAAGTTCACACAACATTATCTAGCCCCAAGCTAAGCCAGAGCTTGTGTGTAACTGATATACATAATACAATACATTACATAGATAGATATTTTTTATTATACATAGAAAACACCCAGAACACCCGGAACAAATATCTGCAGATCGCACAAATTATTTGTTCCGAGGCGGGAATCGAACCCGAAACCTCCTGCGACGCAGGCGAACCATCGCCAGCCGCGCCACAGAGGTCGTCGAAATGTAATCCTATGTTAACATATACAGCTCGTTCACCGTAGGATGGCACCTGTAAATACTCCATGGCAGGTGCCAACTTACGGTGAACGGTCCGGCTCGTTCACCGTAAGATGGCACCTGTAAATACTCCATGGCAGATGCCAACTTACGGTGAACGGTCCGGCTCGTTCACCGTAAGATGGCACCTGTAAATACTCCATGGCAGGTGCCAACTTACGGTGAACGGTCTGTACGTCAAACATCATGTCAAATGCCCGAGTCGCTCGCGGGCCGATACGATTTTGGAACGATATCCACTAATTTATATTCGATCGATATTCACGATTTGGGTCAGACGATACATTTAGAAATCTTCGACAGAGGCAGCCGACGAATCCAACTAGGATGGGCAGCGTTCGGAAAACTGCGCCATATCTTCTCATTACAGATACCGCAGAGCCTCAAGACGAAAGTCTATATCAGTGCGTGCCTGAGTACCGTAAGTCACCACTAGCTATTGGTGACTTACGCTTACGGCACTCAGGCGGGATCGCTAACTATTGATGGCCTCATACACAAGCTCGAAGTCGCGCAGCGGGCTGTGGAGATAATCATGCTTGGAGTTTCACTACGTGATAGAATCCGAAAAAAGGAGATCCGTAGAAGAACAAAGATCAGCGACACATGTCTCAGAATTAGCAAGTTGAAGTGGCAATGGGCATCAGGCCATAGGTTTATATATAGCTCGCGTAACCAACAACCGTTGGGGAATAAAGATTCAATCCAGAACCTTTATTCCCCAATGGTTGTTGTTTTCGACCACATACCAATGATATTTTGAAGGTAACTGGAAGTCGGTGGATGGAGTTGGCTCAAGACCGGTCGTCGTGGCATTCTATCGGGGCCTACGTCCAGTAGTGGACTTCTATGATGATGGTCATTTTGAAAAAAGTCTATAACTGTTAGAATCAAAATATCTAAGTACGCTACATTTTTTTTGTAACTTCGTGAATGCCGGAACCTGCGGATGGCCCACCTGATCTTAAGCGGTAACCTCTGTCTTTAACAACGCATTACCTCATACGTTTATTTTAGAGTATCACTACGTACTGTAGAATTCGCCGATGTGAGTAATAAAAGCTCTATAATCATATCGGTAGGTCGGGTAGGTATTTCGGGCATGAAATCATACCTTGCACTTCATAATTCTGACACATTTCTCAACAACTTCCGCAAAACAATTCGCTAACTGAAATTACGCATACGGAAACAAACCGTTTTCCACAGTGTACAGCTACGAGTAACATCTAGTAATCGATACATTTTGGCACGCTATTGGTGCACGGCGTACGTTTTTGTTATTGATTCTATCAACGTAATCTTATCGTGAGCGGTGTATTGTTGTCTCATTACTTTGCGGATGACTAATGAGTGCTAATCAGCTAAAGGACGTGGCCAGGGCGTTCTTACGTGCTGAGTCATGCATCACCATCGTCACACAGATTGCTTTTCTTTCCTCCAATCGAGACTTGTTCCGGTGTATCTGGTACATTCGCATTACACGGATGCTGCTAATTTTGCGTGTGAAAGGTCACATTCATAAACTTGTGATACAGATGATATTATTGGATGAATCAGTTGTGATATGGTTATTTAATCTATATACAACACAATTGAAATGCTTTTTGTTAGTAATCGCATCACTTGAGAACGGTTGGACCGATGTGGCTGTTTCTTTTTTTTAGGGTTTCGTACCCCGACTGAACTATTATAGGATCATTTTGTTGTTTAGCAATTTGAAATTTATATCAAATCAAATATAAAAGTCTGTGAGTTTATAATGCTTGAAAAAAAAACAAGCTTCGAACTAAATTCATTAAAATGATATGGTTATGAATATCTGTTTGTTGTATTGGAATCGCGAAAATGTAAAACCTTCTAGGGTACTTCCAGTACCGTCATAATTCTGAAATTTAGTATGCTAAGAGGCCTCGTGGCATAAATAAAGAAAAAAGACTAAAATTGAAAGATTTCTACTTTTACACCAAAAATGCCAGAAGATTATAGGAAAAAGTGGTTGAAACTCGAAAAGGGCTCTTACGATTTAGAAATAATTTAAGGATCGGAACCCTAAGGGCAAGTCTTGCTCGCACTTGTTCGTTTTATTTGAATAGTTCGTAATTAGTCCGAATGAGGTTTTTAGAGAACGAAAAATTTTAAAAAGTTCGGATAAAACTGAAGGTGCTTTTTTACATAGGATTTTGTATATAAACTCAAGACCGTTTGGACACGACAACAAACATCTGTGGGGCATATTATATTTCACATTCTGCCTCTTACGTAGGATTCTGCTACAAGATACGACTATTGTGGTGAGCCTGGCGTGACATTGGCATTCAACTGAGACGCTCATATATAGGCAAGGTCAGTTGCCATACTTGCTTGCATTTTAATTATATTTTACACCGTCGAGAGTAGAATACCTGTTTGTTAATCGTGCAGAGATAGGTTTCCTGTTATAAAACTATGATCACCTTTCGGGTAAACTTTTATTAGTAGTAGTAGTAAGGCAAACCCAGCAGTGGTGAGAGACCATTGTAAACGGATCTCGGGTGCCGAATCTTGTATCTACTCGTATAGTATGGAAAACTTTACTTCAAGGGTCGGTTCGTAATAAATAACACAGAAATATTAATGAGAAAAACAATATGGAACAGATTCTTATCAGTATCATCAGAAACATTTGAACTACATACCATAATTAATTAATTATTATGTAGTTTTTTCCTTCAAGTCTGATTGTGTTATCGATATTTTAAAATGTCGGTTTCATTGTAATGCGAACTCCTATTACAGACTCTTCGGTATGCCACACTGCATCGTCATGACACCTTGGAAGGTTCACTGACACAGTTGTCACGAGTGCCAAAACGAAACTCGTGTTGTGAATCGCGAAGCAGATTGATTATAACAATACTTTTATGCTTATGGCACACATCTGTACTTCTATTTATTAAATCGCAAAGTAATTTATTTTCCTGTAGTAGTTTGTTTTTTATTTTTATCCATATTTTCTTGTAACGAACCTTAAGAATTCGTCATGCCTTATGATACCTAATTCTTTTGGTCACGTAGTCTGTCAAATGAATATTTGAATTGTAATAATTGGCCAAGGTAAAGGGAGCTACACGTGTCGGTTACCACACTGGCTGTGCTCCGCATGCTAATGGCCCATACGTTGCGTGCGCGCATTCCTGCCCAGAGGCGATGTTCGCTGATGACCGCCAACCGCCTCTAGCCATCTAAACAGAGATCACGCATTGAGATTAACATATTTCTAGGTAATTTGCGCCATGTTTCTCAAGTTCACTTTAATATATTAAGACGCTATGTTAACATTTTTGAGTCGTTGCGTTACATACTCACTCAGAAACAGTAAAGGTTACAAACTTAATGTTAATACAGTAATTACTTGAGGATGTAATCTAAATAAATGATAGACTAGAAACACGATTGGTAAACCTTTTCTCGAAAGCTTTATTTTTTGAAATTGGCCCTCCTAAAGCCCGTTTTAGGTCCCTCCTTCCACTAGAGAAAACATTAAGCGTAAATTTTTATACTATTCAGTAGGTAATCACATTACTTAGATTAATTATAGATAATTTATTGTTATATTTGCTACTTTAGAAGCAAAACGAAGTTTTATCATTTGTCGCTTACGTCAATTACTTCCGAGCGGCAGAAATCTGTACCTCATCTCAGTTCAGTTCAGTTCTTGAATAAGTGACCCTGGCGGAGTAGACCACAATTTCTCCAATGTCACGTTTTAAAACCAGTTCAGCTTTTGCACAAAGGTTATTCCGGTGTATGGAGAGAGGACGGTGATCCAATTTAAAAAAAAATACCAAGCAAAAGTTGAACTACCAAATTCTATCTAAAAAAAATATTCCCGGGTTCAAGTGAGTAATAGCGCTGTCACTGTCGTGCAGCTATTGTTTTCTTGATAGACTCCGCCCATTCGATATTTTAACATATCGCCGTTGCCCAGACACTCCAAGTTTTGACACAGTTCCTGGGTTCGAATTCGAAACCGTGTAACGGGCTTTAACCAATGCGTAGGTAGTTCCATTTACCCCGAAACAAACATATCTGCGTATAACGTGTAGTGGAAAATTCAATCAATGAATGGAATATGTATGAAAGTAGTCTCCCTGCGAAGAGGTTAGGTACCCAAATAAGGTTCTCTCAACCATCACCCCACGCCCACAATGAAATGCCTTTTCAGAGCGTACAGACAGGGTGACCTAGAAAGAACCAGTGACTAGAGAGTATCAACTATGTTTTGAAACGGTTTAATCCCGTGCTTTATAATGGTACACTCATTCGCTAGATACGCGGTCAAGTTAATGTCTCCGCAAATAGCCCCAGTTTTAATAATCTCGAGTAATTTCGCGTTGCGATGTACTGAGCAGTAACATATCCAGTTCTCCCACGTCCCGGCACTCTCGCAGCGCTGTTGCCTCAGCCGGCGGTTAACGAACCGGCCCACGACACTATTCCACATGGCCTATTGTCACTTTTTGCCCATCTCTATTAACTACAACATTCATACAAATTCTTAACTGTAAAATATCTCTGACATGATATCCAGAGAATAAGCACAAGCTTATAACACAGACAAAACACATTTCTAATTTTCAACACTCACCATGACTTTTTTTGTGAAAATGATGCTTCGTATTTTTAATCGATTGTCGAGTTTCTGTCGATGCGAGATATTATCTCTTATTGTTGGTGTTCAATATCAAAGTAAAACCGGTATATCACGCTACCTAGAGGAACGGTACATGAGTAGGTCGTTAGAGTATAATTATTTTATCTCTATCCGCAAATCAAGTTGTAGAGTGAAATTATTAACTCTTTGTGAACATAATAATTGATGATATGTCGGGCCCATTCAGTCTCTGCCGTGGCTTTGTGTCTCTATGTAAGTATGTATAGTAGTAGTGTGTTTTAGTAGTAGTAGAGCTTTTTTGTGAAAGCGTTCGTTCGGGGAAGTACTACCACCATACCCATTTCTGCCGCAAAGCAGTAGTGCTCTAGTGAGACTTTTCATCTTTATGTCTGAGGGTGGCGGGCGCAGTGCAATGCCACATAGGGTGCGTCCTAGGCGGACGTGACCTATGTGATAATACACTGTTCATAGGCAGAGGGTACTGCTTAGCATCAGGTGGGCCATCTGTTTGATCCGTCATTCCAAGTTGTATAAAAAAAAAAGTTTATCGAGATAAAAATATTTCCCATGTAGAAAATAAATTATTTAAGTACCTACGAATATTATTAAATCACGCTTATTGATTATCTTAACAGCTATGTTGATTGAGAATACGTAATTATTATTTTTAAGTCTCCGTTATTACAGTATACTCCCACTGAATTATAATGTAGGCATAAGTAACCGTATGCTAGCATCTGTCCCAGTTTTGGTCAACGGTGTGTCCTTCCTGTCTGTCCCGAACAACAAAAACTGTAGGTATAGTACATACATACATACACACACACATAAATTCATACACAGAGACACGTCTCTTTCCTCGAAAAGATAGGCAGAGCTTCAATGGGCCTCTTCACCGTGGGTTGCACCATCGTGTGAATATAGACGTGACAAGAGGTGATCTCATCGCCGCCATTGCTTCCCACGCCACGGCTTACTCTGCTAACTCTTCCAGTAATAACAGCAGCCAGGACAAATCTTATACCAACGAATCTTATACTAACAAGTCCGGGTAATCCCTTAGTCGGCTTTTACGACATCCACGGGAGGAAACGGAGGGCACTATTCTTAGGCCGGACACACCACGACGTAGGTATAAAATTCTCATAATATTATTTCGACGTGAGGTACTCAGGTTCATCAGGTACTTTTTATTGGCCCACTTCTCGTTTTTTTGTGCTAGAATAAAAGTCGTATACGCGAGTGCCAGTAAGTACATAATTTAAGTCTTTTTTTGATCTAGATGCCTGTGTCATTATGTCATGTCTAAAAATATTCACATTTCCATACGATGTCTGTGCGTGTGCAAAAGGATGGTTGCACTGGCTGGTGTGGCCACGCACTCAATTAAATAATGCTTTATTTGTCATATCATCACGTCCGCACCTTCGTGGTCTACGTATATGAATGAATGGCACAATTACTATGGCGATCGTTTAACTTTGATTAAAAACCTTTGTTACTTGCGATACATTTAATTTTATTGTAAGTTGATCAGTTGTATGTTCAAACTTTAAACACATTTGCCACATTCACCCTTGCTGGATCAGAGAGTAGTTTCTGGTTGATCCCTTGACTTCGATCCCTTGTCCTGTCCTGATAGATCCCTTATAACTGTTGATGTTTTCTTTTAAAGGAATTTTTATCTCGAACAGAGTGACCCTTGGCTATGATTCTGTGTACTTTGATCGTCTTAATAGTAATTTATAGAGGTCGAAATCTATTTCTGGGTGTAGGTAGGCTTATCGTCTTAATAGTAACCAATAGAGTTCGAAATCTATTCCTGGATGTACTCGTAGGTAGGCTTTTTCACTTCAGTAGAATTGTTTTTATTTCGGCAGAGGTGCGTCCTTCCTTACTATTCAATTATCGCGCGTTTGGTCTCTGGACACTAATAAAAGGCCTAGGTTTAATTCCATGCTTCTCCCAGTTCGTTGACCATCGCTCACCTCGCCTGTAGTCAAGGGCGGCTGATGGGAACCTTGTCACACGTGCATCACTCCACGCGATATTCCCAGTACTCATATCCTATTGTCTCAGGCTGTTGTGAGAATACAATCGCTATTGCATAGCATAAAACATGATCAATCTGAGTATTACAAACTGGCTTTAGTATCTCATTACGTATCAGCATATGATAAGTTTTTTTATGAAATTAATGATTGCATGGCGGTGTAGTTGCGTTAAAAGATACTAAGCTAGTCAAAGTCAAAAGTATTTTATTCATTGAAATCACAAGGATCATTTTGAATCGTCTTATGAAATAAATTTAGGCTGCGTTTCCATTGACGCGGAGCTGGGCGGAGCGGAGCTTAGCGGTGCATGAATTGACCAATCACTATGGCGAGCGAGCAGCCAGCAGAGATTTCGAGCATAGTGATTGGTCAATTCATGCACCGCTAAGCTCCGCTCCGCCCAGCTCCGCGTCAATGGAAACGCAGCCTTACTCCTGTTCCAAAGCGATCAGTTTATTTGATGATACTTCTAACTACTAGGTGGGGAGCGCCTGTGTGGTGCCTCGAGAACACGTGGAAGCTGATTCAAAGAAAAAAGGAAAACCAACTTAAAAGCCCTTAGGCAGGCAGTCAAAAGTAAGATGCTACAGAGAATCAGCAAAAGTTCATAAGACAGCACACGCTACGCTTGATAATACTCATAAATAACACATCAATAATAAATTATATGTAGGTACAGACTTCGACCAAAGTAAAGTTACATACATTGTAAATTGACAAATTAGCTGTCGAGGGGTTGTTGTTTATTTCATTGCTATTACATTATCAAAGAATTGTCTGTATGTTTAGCGGTTATCGGAGTCGTTGGCAGCTTCCCGGCCAGATGACCTCGTATCGCGGACCATTTCCTCCCGTTTTGATGACTCCATTAGCTCCACGATCCACAAAATCATCGCTGCATTACGACATACGCGACATTTTACGTGTTCCATTGAACCATCGCATCGGCTTGCGGACGCCATTTTCTAAGGTGTAGCGTCCCGTCTCGTCGCTTTAGTTGCACCGGAGTAGAAACGGATGCAAGCGATGGTTTATAGCCTTAAGACGATAAGTTAAAATTTTGCAGTCGTTGCGTTACATGCTCACTCTGTAACAGTAAAGGATACAAACTTGATGCGAATGCAGTATTACTTGAGGATGTAATCTAAATAAACAAGAAACACGATTGCTAAAACTTGTCTCGAAAACTTTATTTTTTGAAATTGGCCTTCCTAAAACTTGTTTTATCTTGTTTTATCATCTGTCGCTTACGTCAGTTACTTCCGAGCAGAAGAAATCTATACCTCATCTCTTCCCGGGTTCAAGTGAGCTATATCGCTGTCACTTTCTTGCAGCTATTGTGTATTGTCTTTCTAGACTCGCCCCGCCTTAAGGCTGCGCAAGCCCCAGACATAAATCTTCATAAAAAAACGTCTCTCGCCGCTCGAAAAGGTCATTTAAATTGAATATCTCGTAAAATATAGATAATTTCAACAACCCTTTGGTTTTACTGTATTTATTTTGTTCAAGTCATTTTTAATTCAATAATCTGTAACATATTTAGAAACAATCGAATCTAGCCAAAAGTTAGAGGTAACGTTGTGTTTTTTTTTCTTAGAAAATCTTAGAGCGTTGCAGGCCTCCGTACGATATCGTGATTTATCATATTTATCGTGATACGAAATATATCGTGTTTTTGATACAGTGATCCCTCGGAATTATAATGTAATATCACAGAGTAAGGAATAATACTAACGTACAAGTAATATCCATGCATATAGTAAGGGGTAAGGTAAGGTAGTATAGTATTTCTACCGCAAAGCAGTAGTGCTCACATTGCTGTGTTCCGGTTTGAAGGGTAAGGGTGCCGGTGAAATTACAGGCACATGAGACTTTTCATCTATATGTCTCAGGGTGGCGGGCGCAGTGCAATGCCACATAGGTTGCGTCCTTGGTGGACGTGATCTATGAGGTAATGCACTGTTCATAGGCAGAGGTTACCGCTTAACATCAGGTGGGCCTCTTGCTTGTCCCGTTAACCAAGTAGTATAAAAAAAAAAAATATAGTACCATTTTAATCTGAATATTGTATTTGATGTAATTTTGCGGCATGCTCATTCACTAGTCCAAGTTATTAATATTGTTTTTTCTCTTTGTTCGCAGGATCAGTATGATAACTTAGCCACACACACGCACAGAGGAATTGAATTTTTAGACAAATACGGCGCCTATGTTAAAGAGAGGTGCGCTATTGAACTGGAATATGCAGGAAAACTCAGGTAAATAAATATGTTATTCAACAGATACCATGCATTTACAAGTTGAGAATACGGTTAGAAAGGTATTTGTATATTTTGTGCAAAACTACAGGGAGAAGTCGAAAATTGAGAATTGTCCTTGTAATACCAATTTTTTGCGATGAAAAACTTAATCTTTGGTGTTTAAGTAGCAAACCAACATAAGCATCAGCATAGCTTAGAACATAAGGTCAAGCTGGCTGCAAAAAAGCTTGGTGTACTTAACAGAGCGAAGCTGTACTTCACTGCGGGGCAAAGACTGCTTCTCTATAAGTCGCAAGTCCGGCCCCACACGGAGTACTGCTGTCACCTCTGGGCAGGAGCACCTGGCTACCAGCTTGGACCTTTTGACTCGGTTCAAAGGCGTGCAATGAGAATTGTCGAGAATCCCAAGCTCACGAACGGTATTGAGCCCTTAAGTCTGAGGAGAGACTTTGCCTCTCTCTGCGTGTTCTACCGTTTGTATAATGGGTTTTGTTCCGAGGAATTGTTTGACATGATGCCTACAGCAACCTTTTTTCACCACACCGCTCGCCATCGGCAGAGGATTCATTCGCACACCTTAGAGCCAGGGTGGTCCCGGACTGTGCGGTTTCAGAGAAACTTCCTCCCGCGAACGCTCAGGTTGTGGAATGATCTCCCTGCTGAGGTTTTCCCGAGCGACTACAGTATGGGGTTCTTCAAAAGGGGTTTTGGAAATTTTTAAAGGGTCGGCAACGCGCGTGTGATGCCTCGTGGTATTGCAGGCGTTCATAGGCTACGGTAACCGCTTACCAACAGGTGGGCCGTAAGCTTGTTTGCTACCTTGGTGGTATAAAAAAAAAACATAACATCAAAGATCATCATCATAATCATCATCATCATCATCATAAAAAAAAAAAAAACACAACTAGATGACAATGCCAATTATGTCTGAAAGTTAGATCGCGCTATCGATGCGTTTTGAAGCTTGGATATGAAGTACCGTGATAACTACGTTCATTTTATGTGGATATACTCACGTACATAACATAGATATTTTTTCGAAACAAATAAAGTAACCGGTAACCTACCTTAATCGCGTGTATTCGCGATGTCTCAGTTCGGGGCGAACCACTAGTTTATTCAGTCAACAAGAGTCCCAACTTTCTTGTAAAACAACTTAAAACTAGGTTAGTGCTTAATAATTAACAAAGATTTATGCCCGTTTGCACTAAACATAAAATTAAGCTTCTCCTAGTTAAGATACACCTAAGCCTAAGAAAAGCCTAGCCTAAGTGGACTAAGAATGGCTTAGGGTTAGTGCAAGCAAATTTATCGTTAGGAGTGGTCTAAACAAGTTAGGAAAGAACTTAAGCGATTCTTATGTTTAGTGCAAACGGGTGTTAATCCTCTGGACGAGCTTCCAAACTAGAGGACAATCGAACCGATCCGAGAACGCGCTTAGGGTGCTGTTGCTGCTCGTGTGAAGCCTACTCAACAGTGAGGCCGCCTTTTTGCGCCAGATGGCGACAAAGGCTCATGAGGCGTCAATGCTATAAGAGCTTATGGTAACCCAGCAGGACTATATTATGTTGGGTTTTAGTATGTTATGCTATATGAACTACAATGGAATCATACTAAAGTCCTACTACCTACTATACAAAGTAATATAGACTGATGAACTAATGAACAATGACATTATCTTTGTTAGTTTTTGTTTCACAATCAATACGTAAAGTTCTACGTAAGCTACTTCAAATATAATTGATCAGTAAACAAGTAATTGCGTTTCACAATTCCTCAGTAGTGTTAATCGCCACATTATCTGCTGAATAAGTTTAAAGTTAACGAAAGGATTTAATCTCTAAGTTGGTAACTCTCTGAGTAAAACTACTTAAAAACCTTTACTTATTGTTTGTGAAACAAAGCAATGGATTTTAAGCCCTTATTGAAAGATATTAATCAAGTCGTTTCGTTTCGTATGAGGTAGTGTTGGCCTCTGGTGTCGGAGTTTGTCAAGCCGCCCGAGGGCCTCTGACATGGCTTATCGACTGCTATCAATCAATAACAGCCGGGACCGACAGCTTAACGTGCCCTCCGAAGCACAGAGCGATGGAAATCCGCACATAACTTAGAAAAGTCATTGGTGCGGAGCCTAGGATCGAACCCGGTATCGTTGGATTCTGAGTTGCACTATTGAACCGTTAGGCTACCATCGCTTAATCAAGTAAATAAACATGACATGTTATTGCCATTCTATCGCTTTAAAATGCTTTAAAATATCAAACAAGTGTTTCATCTTCATTTTATGATAATTTGTACACCTTTGTCTTCTGTATAATATTATATTGTATAAAATCGATTATAAAATGTCAATAAATAAATCGAGTATTTTATTAGTTGCTAAAAGCGAGACTATTAAATATTTTATGGTTAACATATGGATCGTCAAAACCATCGTTAAATCAAGAGCTTCTCTGCTCTCGATAGTTACTTCATTATAGTATTTAACATAACTATATATTTTACAAGCTTTTATTTAACTTGCAATGTACATGTGTATTTTTGTCCGGGTGGAATCTTGCAACTGAATTTTAAAGCAGTTATCCTCAACCGGTTGAGATGATATTTTGTGTACCTGTCAAGTTCCGATGACAATGCAATATTATGGTGACAGCGAGCTGATCTGATGATGGAAACGGAAGGTGAACAACGGAACTCCTCGATGGATAATATGTGGCCATGTTTAGGCTCATTTTGATTAGCACACGGTTATCACTAATTTTATAAAAGATATATTTTTCATAAAAACCTAGCATAACTATTCTAGTCTAAGACATAGACATATATAATACTAGCATAAGGAAAGGGCGGAAGACGTGTAAAATGAATGCCAATTTTTCGGTGTCAAAATCCGATGACACCAACCACCACCAGTCTGAATTAGTTCGCACGCGATCGGTTGTGTTTGGTATTAAGACAAATGCAAATTTTGCAGATCTACCTTATCTTGATATTTAAATTCAATCGATGAGTCTAGACTTGAATAATTATATTCAAAACAAATTAATGTAGATGATGTCATATGATGTGTATGCTGTAATCTATGTAAGTGAGCCCACATTTAGCATAAGAGAGTTTTACTGAGATTTTGTTTACAAACAACTTGTTTCTTTGCAGGAGGCTGGTCAAAAACTATCAACCAAAAAAGAAAGAAGAAGATGAATACCAGTAAGTGTTTATATTTTAGCAGCATTATTATTTTACCCGACTGTGCCAGAAGGAGGGTAATGTTTTTCAAGTGTATGTATGTATATTTCTTTGGCACGCTCTGTAGCCTAAATGGCTTGGTGGATTTTAGCTTGAGAGGTGTCGTTAGATTCCTCGTGACACTGGGTATATAAAAATTATTAACGCAGTCGTGTTTTTTTTCAATACCTTCTTGTTCTGGTACAATTTCTTCTTGCGATAGTGAAAGTGGGACATCTACACTGGATCGACGTGGATTCGGTATAAGTATAGAACTACACAGAACTAGTGTAGTTGCACAACTTGTGTGTTGTGTGTGTGTAATTTTGATTCTAAAGATTGCACTAAAACCCAATTTGTTTTTGTCTAAATTGGTTCCGATTTGAAGGGTGACGGTGAAATTACAGGCACATGAGGCTTTCATCTATATGTCTCAGGGTGGCGGGCGCAGTGCGGTGCCACATAGGGCGCGTCCTAGGTGAACGTGATCTAGGAGGTAATGCATTGAAAGCAGAGGTTACCGTTTATAGTCCATAAATTTTAGTCCTTACAAGTCATTTCGATGTAATTTTCGCTATTAATCCAGTGTTTACTTCAACCAAATATGATTTGCCGCCAATAATGACCAATATAAAAGCCAACAACAGTAAATTCAGTGTAAAATTATACTCTGTTCCCCCATATTTTGTAAAATACATTAGTATGGAAAAGCAACCACCTTAACATCATATGGGCTGGTTGTCAGTCATTCAAGCAGATACAAAAAAAAGCCCCTAGCGATTGTGTGAGGG
Organism: Operophtera brumata; assembly: GCA_932527175.1. Classification (NCBI taxonomy): domain Eukaryota; kingdom Metazoa; phylum Arthropoda; class Insecta; order Lepidoptera; family Geometridae; genus Operophtera; species Operophtera brumata. Next base: position 11,177,704 of record OW052238.1, on the reverse strand, counting down.
AAAACGTCGTGGTTTCATGACGGATCCTTTTAGCAGTCCTGAACGCTTAGAAAGAAGGCTAGGTGTAATTGTTATAATTATTTACAGATACACAGTTTGTAAGGCATTCAAGCAGTTGCTGCAAGAGTTGGGCGATTTCGCGGGTCAGCGTGAGGTCGTCGCAGAGAATTTACAGTCAAATGTCGTTCGAGAGCTGCATCTACTCGCCAAGGAGTTGCGAGAAGAGAGGAAGGTCAGTTCAGCTCCCATAATTTTACAGATATTTAATGTAGGCTGTTATTTTGGAGTAAACTTTTGGGCTTTAGGCTGCGCATTTAAGGTGGATGCTAACGCTTGTGGCGCGAAATTCAAATATTTTGGTGTTTTTTGCCCATTAAAGCTCATGAACACTTCTTCTGATAGCGAAAGTTGAGTTTGCGAGAAGTGGGAGACTTAACACACATGTTTTAATTGATAATATCTCATAAATATCATCAGTTTAGCTACGATACCCCTAACAAAAAAAAAACACTATAAAAATGTGTATCATAGCTAAACTGATGATATTTATGAGATATTATCAATTCAAACATGTGTGTTAAGTCTCCCAGTTCTCGCGAACTCATCTTTCGCTATCAGAAGAAGTGTTCATGAGCTTTAATGGGCAGAAAACACCAAAAAAAATAATTTCGCATGAGCTTCCACCTTAACTGTGATCATTTATTATTAACACATTTCTGAAGCACTGTTGAAGTGAAAAAGAATGTGACAGAGATTGATACTTCTGGAAAGTCTTAGGAACAAAAGTTTCAGCATTATAATTAACTAGCTGACCCGCTCGCGACTTCGTCGACGCGTAGACTTTCATACAAACTTTAACACCCTTTTTGAACCCCCTAGGGTGCGAATTTTCAAAAATCGTTTCTTAGTGCGCGCCTGAACCCCTTTAAGAAAGCTTGTGCCAAATTTCAGACCTCTCGGCCCAGTAGTTTCCAAGATTTCGTGATGAGTGGTCAGTGAGTGAGTGAGTGTGTGGACTTCTCTTTTATATATATAGATTATAGATAAAATTATGTCTATACATTCACTTGTAGATACGCCATTCTGACCAGTAATTATTAAATAAAAATAAAAAATGGACAGTTAACACAAAATTATCTAGCCCCAAGTTAAGCAGAGCTTGTGATATGGCTACTAGATATTAACTGATATTAACTGCTTAATAAATAATACAATACATTATATAGATTGTTTTTTTATTATTATACATAGAAAATACGCACACCACCCTGAACAAAAGAAATGAGTAGTTACTGATGGATCCCTTGAGTTCGATCCCTTGTCCTGTTCGATCCATTATACCTATAATTTTGTTCTTAATCGATCCTGTCTCCAACGGATCAGTTTAAAATTGATTATTTTAATGAGTTTGTTGTTCCTGACTCCATATGTGCAGATCGTACATATAGATGTAATTCCAAAGTTATACTCCTCTTGAGTGGATCAATACAGCGGTTTTCATCTGGTACCGCATATGAGTTGCTCCCATTACGTACTTTCGCAGGCATCGATCCAAAGCATCGTCGACCGCATCCGTTGTTATAAATTTGAAACAAGTTCGCCTGCACTGTTATTGAACTCGCCAAACTTTAAAATAAACATTTAACAGCTTTCTTGAATTAAATGCAGCATTGAGGTACAATCCTGAAAAGCGAGCTTATTGACACGACGCTTATGTAGCTGAAGCCAAATCCTCGTAACAATAAGTTTTTTGTAAATATACCTTTCAATATAAGCTTTTATAAAATTAGTGATCAAACCCGTGTGCTGATCAAAATTACCCTAAACACGGCTAGTATTATACATCGCGGAGTTCCGTTGTCCACCTTCTGTATCCATCATCAGATCAGCTCGCTGTCACCATCATATTGTATTGTCATCGGAACTAATAATAATAATAATAAGGTATGCCAAATTTCAGCGAGGAAGAGGAGGTTGAGGATAACTGCTTTAAAATTCAGTTGCAAGATTCCACTAAGATTCCACACAGACAAACATAAATAAATTGCCGACCTCTGTGGAACGGCGGGCGAAGGTTGGCCTGCGACGCAGGAGGTTGCGGGTTCGATTCCCGCCTCGGAACAAATATTTGTGCGATCGCAGATATTTGTTCAGGGTGTTCTGGGTATTTTCTATGCATAATAAAAAATATCTATCTATTTAATGCATTGTATTAAGTATATCAGTTATCTAGTACCCATAACACAAGCTCTGCTTAGCTTGGGGCTAGATAATGTTGTGTGAACTGTGTCCGGCATTATTTATTTATTTATTATTATTTATTGCAAGTTAAATAAAAGCTTGTAAAATTGACAAAATATATTTCGGATCATGCTCCGATCTAGTTTCGATGTCATTAATCCCACAACTGGTATTCAACTGAAAATACACACGGAAATGTGACCGAAAAATTAAAGTTTCAAAGTTTTTCTGTGAATTTTAGCGTGTTCTCTTTCCAATCATATATTACTACTCTACCCTACTCTAATCTATGTTCGCCAAGAATCGAAAGTATACTTTTTTTTTTTTATACTACTTGTATGACGGAACAAGCAAGAGACCCACCTGATGCTAAGCGGTAACCTCTGCCTATGAACAATATACTTAATTGTTATGTGGGAATACCAATTTTCAGTCGAATTCACAATACATTAACGATTCGGTCAACTTTCAGTGTGGTAAAATAATTAAGAGTTTTGGCCTTTTGATAATTTCTATTACAATAAGCGACTGCGTACAGAACTTTTACAGCGCTTATCGGTCAATTACCTTCGGTGGATGCCGGTCCCTGCATGAGGGTTTCCTTCTCATTATGTAGTAGTAGAGCTTTTTTGTGAAAGAATTCGTCCGGGGAAGTACTACCACCATACCTATTTCAGCCGCAAAGCAGTAGTGCTCGCATTGCTGTGTTCCGGTTTGAAGGGTAAGGGTGCCGGTGAAATTACAGGCACATGAGACTTTTCATCTTTATGTCTCAGGGTGGCGGGCGCAGTGCAATGCCACATAGGTTGCGTCCTAGGTGGACGTGATCTATGAGGTAATGCACTGTTCATAGGCAGAGGTTACCGCTTAACATCAGGTGGGCCTCTTGCTTGATCCGTCATCCAAGTAGTATAAATAAAAAAAAAATAAAAAAAAAAAATGAAAATCTCACACACATCAGGCGCCTTCGAACCTGACCATCCAAGGTTGATTCCAATGGCTCACTTAAATAACTGTAAATTTCCTTTTCAGCAACATTTAAACGAAGGCGCAAAGCAAATGGGTGTTCTGAATTCTTCAATAAGCGCGTTGGAGCGTGCGAGACGGGCGTACGAGCGCGCTGCCAGGGAATCAGAACGAGCGCTCGAGACCTTCCAGAAGGCAGACGCTGACCTCAATCTTAGGTGATTATCTATCTCTACTTTTCATAATGCATGACCTCCATGATCTGATCCCACCATCTCCTTTTCATCATAGGACGAGCAGGCGCACTGCTCGGTCCCACCCTTACCTCATTAGTATACCCTCTATTCGTACTAAACGTTTCAGTTATACCTTTATAATGCGAACTGCTAAGGAGTTACTTGCTAATTTGTGTGTTACTAACTATACAATTTGACATAACCAAGTGTTCTCTTAAGTTCCTACGGTGAATAAATGAGTATGAGTATGAGTATGAGTATGAGTGGAATACGCTACCGTCGTTTGTCTTTCCTGAAGACTATAATCTGGGTCTCTTCAAGGCTAGAGTGAATAGGTGCCTTCTAGACTTTTCTGCTCCATCTTCGGCCACATCTTCACTTACCAACAGGAGAGATCGTGGTCAAAGGTATATCAATGTAAAAAAAAGAAGGTTTTACCGTGTTATCTCCACCTCCACTGGTTTTCAGTACAAAGATAATGTTTCACAAATTGGCCTAAGATTTGTCCAGCAAATGGTTAATTTAGTTCAATTGACTTGTTTATGTCATCGCGAATAATCTGTGGCCTCCTTCACGATGTCATCAGTATAAACAAACAAATTGAGTTTGTGAAATGGCCTCAATTGCCTAAAGTTTCATTCAAACTTAGCTTATTCTACCATATAATTTATGCGAAATTTTATTCTAATGAGACATTGTGAATTAGCATAGAGTTTCGCTATTGTTGAACATAATTCCTACTTGTCTTCATATATAAATGTATGCCCAAGCAGATACAAACTAAAACAGCCATATTTCTTACACGTGTATTAATATAAGGTACCTACTCTCAGGACTTCCATTGTTTTAGCCGACTTAGGATGTATTTTATTGTCTTGACTTGGAAGTCTTCTGAATCGGGTCAATGTTTGAACATACTCATTACTTTCTGAATGTATTGTATACGTCGTCTGACCAAATGCAGCCCTTGCTCCATCTCTTGGATCAGATCGGCGTTTCGCTGCAGCAAACAAACGTTAACTTTGTGCTAGACGTACAATATCTTGAATATGAATTTATTAGGCTGTTTTGAGGTTATTGTCTCCTAAGAATGGAGGCAATAGAGTATATTACAGTATATTTAGTAGTAGTAGAGCTTTTTTGTTTAAGTGTCCAGGGAAGTACTACCTCCATACCTATTTCTGCTGCAAAGCAGTAGTGCTCGCATTGCAGTGTTCCGGTTTGAATGGTATAGGTGCCGGTGAAATTACAGGCACATGAGACTTCATGTATATGTCTCAGGGTGGCGGGCGCAGTGCAATGCCACATAGGGTGCGTTCTAGGTGGACGTGACCTATGTGGTAATGCGTTGTTAAAGGCAGAAGTAACCGCTTAATATCAGGTGGGACATCTGCTTGTTCTGTAAATCAAGTAGTTAAAAAAAAAATAGTTGTAGATGAAAATATGTTATGTCTTTTATTCCATTACAGTCGAGCAGAGGTAGAAAAACAGAAAGCGAACATGAAGATCCGGAGTCAAGCGTGCGAAGAGGCGAAGCACGAGTATACGGAACAGCTGCGAAAGACCAACGAGGCTCAGAGGCTACACTACGAGCAGCGGCTACCGCATGTATTCAAACAGTTACAGGTAATCCTATCCTACTGCCTACTAATATTATAAACGCGAAAGTTTGTATGGATGGATGTTTGTTACTCTTTCACGTAAAAACTAGGTACTGGATGGATTTGGATGAAATTTGGAATGGAGATAACTGAACTCCCGGCACATTTTTATCCCGATATTCCCACGGGATCGAGACTTACGCGGGTGAACCGCGGGGCGCTGCTTGTACAATATAATGTAGTAGTTTATACTAACCTTTCGTACGTGCCTTGTACCTTATAACTAACATACATACACATATACAAATACGATGTAATTAGAGTTTATCGCTCACTGTAATAACTGCTTGGTGTCTCGTGTCAGGCGTCCGATGAACCTCCTGAACTAGAAACCAATGCTCCCATTCATAAACGATCAGTCCGTATTCTCACCATTAAAAAAAACACATAAGGGCGGGATGAAACTTCTCGAGCCTCATGGTTAGCCCGGTCTTCTGCTTGAAGTACTCCACCACTGCTTCGTCGAGAGTGAAATGCGACGAATACAGTTATACAAATACAAATATATTTATTTTGCCAATGACACAAAAACTTACAACTAAAACATTATCCAATTAATTAAATTAGCAAAAATGGTCGTCACTCAGCGTATGCTGCGACAGCGCAAACGCTGTGCAGCGCTGGTTTTACGTGACGCCAGTGTGTTGGGCAGCACTGCGACTGCGACAGTTGAGTGGTGGGTATCTCTGCATGCAGCAGTGCGTTCCACTCGGTGCGCCGGTGGCCCTGAATGAGGGCTTCTTTCTTCCCCACTCTGATGAAACCCTCGTTGTCACATCTAACCATTGAAGTACCCTGGAAGGACATGGCGTATCTGCTGTATCCTTTAATGATGATGCCGAATAGGAAGATTCCTATTAGTGGAAGTTTTTTTGGGAATCGGATCAATAGTTCCGTAGATTACAGACTACTTACATCCAACTCAAAAACAATCTTTACCTGTATAATATTAGTAGTATAAATCACTAAACAAAAGAAAAATCGGGTACCCTAAAGGCCTTTGGACCTCCGCTTGTTGCTATTTAAGGTGGTAGTTTTCGCTTGTGGTGCGATTTTTTATTTATTTTTGTATTTTGCACATCACAGCTCATCATCACTTAAAGAAACCTAATTTGCCGGTAATTATATGACCAAACACACAAGTTTTAATTTATAGTATCACATAAATATCATTAAGCTTGTTTGTGAATCAGTCTGGTCTTCTCTTTGTTTTTTGTATATTTTTCTCGATCTTTATTTTCTTTGTAAGTTTTTACACATATTCACATGTTCACTCATACACATTCACACACACACGTACACTCTTCAACTTTAAGCATTCTCACAATTCGTCAATACCTACTAGAGTGCCATTACATTACTGTCGATTTTTGTGGGGCAACTCGATTTGCGTCATAATAATATGGAGTTCTCATTTTTGTAATACACAAGAACACTTGTTAATTCGTTTTTATTCATAATGGATGATCTTAGTTTCGTGAATAAAGATATTGAACAAATTTCAGTTTCGGAATCACTAATTTGTTCACCTGAAAACGTTTATCTTCGTATAAATAACAATAGCGTTGGTTTAAAAATATTACATGCCAATATTCGTAGCATAAATTGCAACTTTGATCACTTAACTATTTTACTGCATAGATTAAATCTCAGTCTCGATGTAATTATCCTCTCGGAATGTTGGTTGAGTAAATCTCCCTTCATTCCAGCGCTTCCGGATTTGAATGCTTACGAATCTTCTCATAGGAATCAAAACGATGGAGTGGTTGCATATGTCAAAAATGGCCTGAATTGTGATGTTGAATTCCCCGATTTTTATGACGCTAACTGCATTACTCTAAAATTCTCTAATAATCTTGCAATAATAGCCCTATATCGTTCCCCATCTCACACAAATCTAACTCCTTTTTTCCAAAGTCTTGACACAACGTTAACAACACTTAAAAATCTTGAAACTGTTGCAATTATTGGAGATATAAATATCAATCTGTTGCCTAATGACAAAGAATTATCTATAACTGATGAATATGTAAATTTAGTAGCATCTCATGCTATGTTACCTGCTCATCTCCACCCTACAAGAAAACAAAATTGTCTAGACCACATTATACTTCGGACTTCTAATAATGCTTCCACTTTCATTCTCGATACTCCTATCACGGATCACTTGCCATTAATTTTATGCCTAAGCGCTAAAGGCAAAGTCGATGCTTCTAAGAGTGTCTCTCAACGAAACAACATCCCCGCTATTATTAGTGATCTGCAAAGCACCGACTTTTCTCCCATTCTAACGTCCAGTGATCCCGATACAGTTGCTGATGCTTTGGTAAATGTTATCTCTACGATAGTAAAGAGACATAGTTGTTATGTACCAATTCCAAGTCGCAAACGTATTATCAAGCCGTGGATCACTCCTGGTCTTTTGAAGTGTATTCGTCAAAGAGACAAATTATACCGTAAATTTAAAAAAACCCCAGAATATGAAATAAACAAAACTATTTACCTTCGTTACCGTAAATTCTGTAACGGCATTTTAAAAAAAGTTAAAAGAGAATACCAGCAAGTTGAAATTCAGAAGGCCAGGAAGAATCCTAAAGCTACGTGGAATATTATCAAACAGATTGCAAATCTACATAAAAAGCAGAATAACTCGTCTAATCTTTTGAAATTAAATGACAACCCCCTGACATCCATTAACTCAGTAAACACCTTTTTCGCAAATGTGGGTAAAAACCTTGCTTTGAAAATTGAATCAGAAGCTCACGCCAATTTAGGAACACACCAAGATCTAGTTTCAGATCAGCCAGTTAGTTATACTGACCTACCTTTAAACTCGATGGTTCTTTTCAGTGTGGATAACATAGAAATTGAAAATATAATCTTAAACCTTAAGGACAAGTGTGCGGTTGGTTGGGATGGCATCTCCACTACTGTTATTAAATCAGCCAGACATACTCTCATCCCTATACTAAGTCATGTTTACAATGTTGCTCTTTCTTCAGGAATCTTTCCTAGAGCTTTCAAAAAGGCTGTGGTGCATCCAATTTTTAAGAGTGGCGACTGCAGCTGTGTCTCTAATTATCGTCCAATTTCTGTGCTTACGGTTTTATCAAAGATATTCGAGAAAATTATTAATAAAAGACTCGTGGACTACATAAACGAAAACAGCATTCTTTCGGCAAATCAATTTGGCTTCAGGAGCGGTAGGTCAACAGAGGATGCTGTGTTAGAGCTAACGGACACTATTTTGAAAAACCTTGATAAAAAACTAAAGACTATAGGTGTTTTCCTAAATCTTTCTAAAGCTTTTGACACTGTGTCGGTCCCTATTCTTCTAAATAAGTTGGAAAATCTAGGCATAAGAGGTGTTGCTCTAAATATTTTTGAAAGTTACCTTAGCAATCGCTCTCAATACGTTATGATTGAAAATTTCAAAAGCATGGAGGAAAACATCTTTTATGGTGTCCCTCAAGGCAGTGTCCTCGGCCCTACCCTATTTTTAATTTATATAAATCAGCTATGTAATCTTCATCTTCCGAAATGTAAAATTATAACCTACGCTGATGACACAGCTCTGTTAATACATGGTTCAAGCTGGCAAGAGGTTCGCGATCATACCGAACATGCATTAATAAATGTTATGCACTGGCTACGCACCAACCTCCTCACCCTGAATGTGTCGAAAACTAAATTCATTCCCTTTACTCTTAACTGTTCTACGCAACCCGCCTCTACCTTCTCTATCAGCGCTCATGTATGTACCTCAGATGTTGTCCCAGCTTCCTGCAACTGCATAGACATGGAACGGGCCTCGAGTATTAAATATCTTGGTGTCTTGATAGATGGCACGCTAACTTGGAAACAGCATATTAATTCCATTGTTTCCCGCATTAGAAAACTGATATTTGTTTTTAGGAATTTGAGATCTGTGTTTGATCTCCAATCCTTATTGACTATCTATTATGCTTTAGGTCAGTCCATCTTGTCGTATTGCATCACGTCATGGGGCGGTGCGGTTAAAACTACGATACTTAGACTAGAATGAGCTCAGAGAGCTGTCCTAAAGGTTATGACCAGAAGACCTATCTGGTTCTCTACTACTGAACTTTACTCAATATGCCAAGTGCCCACAGTTCGACAAATTTTTATACTTCAAACAATTCTCCGAAAACACTCTCAGTTGTTCTATGATCCATATCTAAATCTCTCTAAACGTAGATCTGATAAAGTTTGTAAAATTAAATCACGCCGTACGGCGGCTGCGAGTCGAAGCTTCTATCATATAGGTTATATGTTACATAACGATATTAATAAAAAACTTAACATTTTTCCTGTCCCACACTATAAATGTAAAATGATATGTCTTGGGTGGCTTCTTTCTTTAACATATCAAGACACTGAAGACCTCCTAAAGATTGCTAAATAGTTAATAATCTTTTCTCCTTCATTACGTAGGTACGACACACACTTTCAAATACACACCCTACACATACACACCACACACATCTACACACACACACACACACACACACACACACGCACACACACATATATATAAACACACACACAACATACACACACATAACACATCCATGCACACAAACTCAACACACAAACACTCGGAGTACCTACTCCTGAGATACCCAGACTCTCTAGAGACTGGCTGTATCAGGAGTACCTTACACTCACATACACACCCACTTATACTCACTAGTGATAGTTTTTTACATTCTCATGTTAGTTGAGTGCGGTTCTTTATTTTTTATAATTTTAGTTTTTATGTTTAATTTCTAAATAAGTACATACTTTTATTTATATCTGGAACTGTCATCTCTCGAAGGAGGAGGGCGTTGGTGTCTGCGACACAGTTTTTATACTTCTGCAGGCTTCATCGTTTCCCATTGTGTTGTAAATATGTGTTTTAGTTCCAAATAAATACATTTTGATTTGATTTTGATTTTGATTAGTTTAGCTACGATTGTGCTTCATTGGTTGTTGTTGCGTTTTTTTTGTTTCAAGCATATTCATAGCCAAACTAATAATATTTATGTGATACTATAAATTAAAACTTGTGTGTTAGGTCATATAATTACCGGAAAATTAGTTTTCTTTACCTGAATAAGTGTTGATGAGCTGTGATGTGCAAAAAACAAGGAAAAAAATGAATTTCGCGCCATAAGCGAAAACGGACCACCTTAATGAGACACCCTGAGTCCACTATACCTACAGCCTGTTATAACCAACCTTACTCACTCTTCAACATATTTAATGATTAAACGATCCTGATATATGTCATTACTCATCATTAGGATAATATTTAACCGAATGTGTCCTTGACGTTTTTTTAACTTAAAACTTGTAATCATAAAAAATAACTTGTTAGAGCTGTTTTTTGTACGATACGGGGCGGGTCGCATATTTGTCTGTAATTTATTGTTCTTTAAAAAAGTATCGGATGTATATTTTTTTTGAAAATAAGTGATTAATCGCTAGCTGTTTTTACTATAACGTAAAGCATCAAACTAGATATTAACGAACTGAATGAATTTTGTAAATTTCTAGTTGATGAGTTGTCGAATGTTGCGTAAACATCCCGTCCGCTATAAGTTCTCGTTGTTGTAGATAGCCGGTTGATGAGTTGTCGAATGTTGCGTAAACATCCCGTCCGCTATAAGTTCTCGTTGTTGTAGATAGCCGGTTGATGAGTTGTCGAATGTTGCGTAAACATCCCGTCCGCTATAAGTTCTCGTTGTTGTAGATAGCCGGTTGATGAGTTGTCGAATGTTGCGTAAACATCCCGTCCGCTATAAGTTCTCGTTGTTGTAGATAGCCGGTTGATGAGTTGTCGAATGTTGCGTAAACATCCCGTCCGCTATAAGTTCTCGTTGTTGTAGATAGCCGGTTGATGAGTTGTCGAATGTTGCGTAAACATCCCGTCCGCTATAAGTTCTCGTTGTTGTAGATAGCCGGTTGATGAGTTGTCGAATGTTGCGTAAACATCCCGTCCGCTATAAGTTCTCGTTGTTGTAGATAGCCGGTTGATGAGTTGTCGAATGTTGCGTAAACATCCCGTCCGCTATAAGTTCTCGTTGTTGTAGATAGCCGGTTGCCAGCGCTTGTTGTTTACCAGCTGTTACCAGCACACGTCACCGAGACACGAATCCACACCTCGAAGGCCCAACTCATTAAATGCATACTTAATACATAAACGAAGTTCGTTCCTATTTCAGATATTATCTCATCATACTCCATGAAATATTGTACACATTATCAGTACACTAGACCCGGGTTTTCTCAGTTTCTATATATATTTATTTAATGCGTAGGAAACCATTTTGTAAAAAACTGTCAAACCATGGGTGTATTAGTATATAGATCATGTGCACAAAACATCATGGAATTTATTGAGATAATATCCAAACTTAGAATTGTATATTCTTAGTATCCAAAATAGGCGCAAACTTTGTTCACATTCAAAAGGGCTCATGCGCCCTAACGGTGCAATCCAAACATATATGTTTAGGTTCACATTATTTGTTATAATACCCAATGGATATTTTGGTCCATTAGTGTCTGTTTGTTGTTGTGTCTAAAGTCCATAAACACAAGTCTGAGCTACTAGCATGTGTAGCTCTGCTAAGTAGGTCGAAGGCTTACTTACCATGCTAGGAGATCCCAAGCGGTTAGATTTTTCCCCCTGGTAAGGAGACTCGCATGCCACAATTTACAGAGACGCAAGTGCGACGTACTTGCATGTGTAAAGAGGTTCTGCCAAGAAGGTCGAAGGCTTATTTACCATGCTAGGAGATCCCAAGCACCTATATACTTTCCACCTGGTAATGAGACTCGCATGCCACAATTGGCAGAAACGCAAGTGCGAGATACTAGCATGTGAAAAAAGGTTCTGCCAGTAGGTCGAACGCTTACTTACCATGCTAGGAGATCCCAAGCGCCTAGATACTTTCTCCCTGGTAAGGAGACTCGCATGCCACAATTGGCAAATACGCAAGTGGTAGCTACTAGCATGTGTAAAGAGGTTCTACTAGTATGTCGAAGGTTACTACTTAGCATTTTAGGAGATTGCAAGCCGTTTGTTTTTCCCTTTGGTACGGAGACTTGCATACTAAAACAGGGCACTTCACGAAGCGTTTCTAGAAACTGGCATGTCGGCTTGCCAGTGTCTGGTACCTGCAGGCATGTAGGAGGCCTCAAGGGTAGATGTTGTGCGCTCAGCAATCGCCGGCAAACAGGCGCCTGCAGCCTGCTTTCTACATGACTGTAGTAGATTAAAATTATGTAGTTCTGGTTGCATTACGAGTTTCCGAGAACATTTAAGAAGTGTAAACTTTCTCTGTTATTCGTGAATCATGTGAACTTTGGGAACAATTCGGCGAATGCCTACTGGGCTAGCTTTACTTGGTGCATTCTGCCTGGCGCTGCGCCAACTGGGTCGAATAGCCACATTAGAAATGTACTCCTATTCGAGTGAAAATGTATTCTTGATTTTCCACCAATTTAACATGACATGAAACTAGTATACGATTAGTGAAACTAAGGGCCGAAACACATAACCGCGTTGCGGCGCCGCGCCGCTAAAATCGGCAGATTGCGTTGCAGTGTTGCAGCGTCGCAAAAAATAGCGTTACAGTAGGGTAACCAGTTCCTCGTAATTTTTAAGTGTAGACTGTGGATAGACGTCTCTCTGCCATGGATTGTAATAAACTTATTGCTAATTTGTTATTAAGAAGACATTACTCTATTTTAAATAAACGACAAAAAAGGTACTGGATACATCCATTTAATAAGGCTACGAATCCCGATGGCGAGTACTTTTCCCGGAAAAACGAAGCATTAAAGATAGATAAAAAACAAATTTTCGCTGTTTTTTTGCAAGAGTGTTACAAACAAACTGCATCATTGTCAACAAGTATGACGTCATAACGATGGAATTCGCGTCGCGGTGTGCAGTGTGGCGCGAATTCCAGCGGTGGACGTCACTGCCGATTTTAGCGGCGCGGCGCGGCGCGGCGCCGCAACGCGGTTATGTGTTTCGGCCCTAAGTCCCTAAGCTAGCCATGTTGTGTGTCAAAGTCCTCATCCTAGAAAACTGCCATTTGAAAATGAAAAACTACGTCAGTACTGTGTTACTGTGTGTACTATGTTAGACAGGATTTTATTCTAATTTCATGAATAATTTTGTTTCAGGATTTAGACGAGAAACGAATAAAGAACATAAAGAATTTTATGTTGAGTTCCGTAGACGTCGAAAGAAAAGTATTCCCCATCATAATGCAGTGTCTCGATGGGATGGACAGAGCGGCAAACAGCATCAACGAGAAAGAGGTAATTTTAATTAAAAAAAAATTTTTGTAATGTCATTCATAATCTTAACCGCTGTATCAGCTATAGCGGAGCGTACAGGTGTGTTAAATCAACCAAATAATCGGTTATTGATAACGTGAAGTGAATTGTACACGACTATTTGGACTGTCTAAATAAAACCAAATGTTGAAATATACTCGTCTCTTACTGCGGTTATTAGTTAAAAGGACATTGCCAGGGTTCGGTCTAAATGCTGCCCAGAAATGAAAGTACCTGCAATGGATACCTTGTACTTTGGATTGTGTTGTATTCTTCAGTTCATTTAATTGAACGAGCGAAGCGAGTTCTCTGAGTCAACTTGGAAGAATCGGCATTTGTATGTATGTATGTTTGTCCGAGCATAACTTCCGAACCGTTAATCCGATCTTCATGAAATTTGATTGGGGGGTAGATAGTATTGGTACAAATTGTTTGGTACGGTTATGAGCTATATAGGTCGGGGGGGGTTGAGATATCGGGGTCCAAGAGGGGGTACAAAAAATAAAAGTGAGAATATCAGTTGAGTTAAAATGGAAGGATGAAGTTGATGGCTGGAGTTTAAATGGGGTGTCATACGAAAGCCCCTCGCTTCGTCATTACAAAGCGTCATCAGCTAAAAGTAAATAAATTCGTATGAGCTAATGACATCCTCTGGTATCAGAGTTTATAAGAGGCCGCCGGAAGCACTTTAACTTCTGGGCAGTTTTTGGACAAATTTCCTTGCAAAGACTGGCAATGTCCTTTAGGATATTTTAAACCTGGGCTTACATTAAGGTTTACATGATTTTTAAACATAGCATCATCTCACATAATGAAATATTGTGTTCTCTCGGCGTTGGTAACCGTTGTCATGAAAGATTTGCTTTGCATTAGGTAGGCCTAACGTAGGTTTAAAGAAAATAAAATAAATAAAAAATAATAATAAAAAAATAATAAAAAAAAGATAATAAGTGATTTTACCTACATGTCGTGTTTCCAATTTCCAATCTAGAACTAGATGTAAGTGATGGAAGATAAAATTGTTCACACACACATCATTATACGAAATAGTAGTATTTAAACGCTTTAGTTACAAAAAACATTAGAAAAACTCTGTATAAATTACCTTTTAGTACCACTAAACGGTACTAACAATAAAAAACACGGTAAAGTGCGAGGCGGACTCGTGTGGAGAGGATTCCGTACAAGGAGGCTTCCATTCATAACCACTAGCTAAAATTTTAAAAAATAAGAAGGCGTCTGTGTACCCTATACATCCATTATAGTGTTTTTTTTTTCAAATTTCTTCTTTTTTCTTGTAATAGATTCGGAGAAAACAAGCTGTGACAGAAAGACAGACACGAGAGTGATACTATAATTGTTCTGTTGGTACCTTTTGAGGTACAGAGCCCTCAATTTTGTAATACAATACAACAAACTTAAATTTGGAAAGTGATCGTATTTGTACAAGAAATGGCCACGCCTCTAACGTCTGTTTGAAAGTTTAAACAAAAAGCGGATAAACTGATGAATTATTCAGTTGGTTCCGTAGTATTGGCGTTAATTATCATAGTAGTTGGTGCGTATTTGTGTCATGTATTATGCTTATTACTGTCGTGCTCAAACGCTAAAGGAAAACGTGATGAGTAAACCGATTAGCCCTAGAAACAAACATTCGTAGGTATATGATAACCAGCAATCCGCACCGAGCTTGCTGTTCACTCAGGTTGATTTACACATATCTCAAATATACGTTTCTGATTGGTCAACTGAACCGCCATATTGTTTTTAGGGTTCCGTACCCGAAGGGTAAAACGGGACCCTATTACTAAGACTCGTCTGTCCGTCCGTCCGTCTGTCACCAGGCTGTATCTCATGAACCGTGATAGTTAGACAGTTGAAATTTTCACAGATGATGTATTTCTGTTGCCGTTATAACAACAAATACTAAAAAACAGAATAAAATAAATATTTAAGGGGGCTCCCATACAACAAAAGTGTTTTTTTGCCGTTTTTATAGATGATGGTACGGAAACCTTAGTGCGCGAGTCTGACTCGCACTTGGCCGTTTTTTTATATGTTATTAGTTGGACATTGTGCTAGCTGAGCAAGAGTTCCCCTTATACGATACTCTAATGGAGTAAATAGATTATTTTTAGTATAAATTATATTCCTAATAACATAAAGGAAATTCTTGCGCAGCTAGTACAAAGAAATCAAACAAACAATATGGCGGTTCAGTTGACCAATCAGAAACGTATATTTGTAGTTTTTGGTGCTGGCGCCCTCTACGAACCCTGCACGCGTCCTACAAACCTCTACAGATCTCTCATTTATTGTTCCAGGACACAAAACTAGTGATAGACAGGTATAAATCCGGCTTCGTGCCTCCAGAGGACTTCGCATTCGAGACCGCTACCAGCGGCGACACCACAGACTCGACCAACACACACCACCACGTGCACAATCACCTGACCGCAGCCAGGGGGACGGTCTCGGGGAACAGGAACAAGAAACGAGGCGGAATACTGTCCTTATTCAGCTCGAATAAGGTGAGACGCTGCTATATTGGCTGGGATGTGTGACGATGTATGAATGAATGAATGAAAATACTTTATTGCACACCTTACAAATTATTTAAAATAAACACCATTAAACAAAAACTAAATGTGCAATGGGCGGTCTTATCGCTGAGAAGCGATCTCTTCCTGACAACCTTTTTATGGAGAGGAGCTAAACTTTTATGGAAGATTAGTTACCCATACATAAATGTAGATGAAAAATCGATGACGATGTATGTCAGTGGAGAGACTGCATTTTGGGTACACCATTGTGTCATCATTATTGTTTGCTTATGGGATTGGGAAAGGAATTGGTACAGTTTTACCCAAAATATAAGTCGCCCCGATGTACCTGCGCCGTAGACCAATTTCTATAGCGCAGGAATATTCTTTCTACCAATAGCAATCGTGCGCTAAAATCTTGCGGTGTTATTGGTTAATCAATTCGCGGCAAATTTGCGGCCGGTCGACTCTTAGATGTGAGCGGGACAGAGCTGTACAGCGCCTCAGATCTATACTATACGTTCGGCTACTGTCGGATATCAGTCTGCGCTTTTCTGCGCAAGCGAAAACAGTCGATCGGACTTATATTTTGGGTAAAACTGTACATGATTTTTTGTGCAGGGTGTCACATTGGGTCGTCAATAAAAAAAAAAGCGGTAATATTGGTTCGGTAGTGGGATAAAGACAGGTAATACTAACCGGTTTGGGATTGCGTAGCGGACAGAAAAAGTATAGTCGATTTCTATTTTGTACGTTATGTTCTTTGTCACCAGAAATTGTTATCAGGGTGTAGTGAAACATATCCTCAACGCCTACGTAACTGCAGGGACGTCAAAATGCGTCGCACTTCCCTTGAAGTTGGAGTTATTGGCGGAAAGGGTCAGATTAGACAACAGTTTAGTGTGTAATGTGACTATGGTATTCGTGATGGTTACATTTACGATTCACGAGAATATTAGGAACACTTAGATTAGGGAACACTTTTCCAGTCCCCTTGAAAGGGTTGACACTGAAAAGTCTACCTGTCAACCACAGTCAAGAGTCCTGATATTTTGTGATTTTTTCGGAGAAATAATCGGTACATAGTTGTTTTATTTTCTTTGTAATGTGCCTGACGAATTTCACCTTCAAATATAGGTATTCCTCTCAAGATCGACAAAGTTTTTCCTATACTAAGCTTCATACTAATAATTACTTTATTTTTATTTTATTTTATTTATTAAGATTTCCAATGAGTAATACACATAACTTAAAAATATAACTTTTGAAACTATCATGGTTATGTGCCGAAATGTCGGGAACATTTAAAACTCAAAAATCATGGTAAATATCCCGTTTCTAGTGATAATTCAAAATATAATAAACTAATTTGATGCGTTCCCTGTGCTTACTCTGTAGAGGAAATCACAGCTATTACCATGGGGTTACCATGAGCTCTTATAGCCATTCAGTTCAAAAACTATTCAGTACAAAATATCCATTTGTCACTGACATTCCCCATCCTTGAACAGAAGTATCTTCTGCGACTGTGCCTTTATAATATATAGTTGCTGATATCACGGACCCGATATTTTGTACTGAATAGTTTTTGAACTGCGCCACTATAAGAGCTCATGGTGGTACATACTACATATGGGTCTGGAAGTTGTGGCTTTGGTCATTGAGAAGCATGAGGACATAAATGAGGGACCATCGACTGGGAAAGTGACTACTTCGAGTTGTACAATCCACTTAGGCTTTTTCTGTGTGGTCTTTAGCAAATTAATTTCGAGAACCTTGAAATGGAATCGATTACATTTTTTGCCTGTCTGATGCTGTAGGGATTAACTTTTACCATGTCAAGGATAAAGTGTGCCAAGAGAGAGATAAAAACGGCGTTTGGTATCAGGATAGTAGAACTATGACGCGGTTACATAGTTTCATGATAAGAGATTGTATGTCAATTATGCATAATTGCGCAGCTTAAATTCAAAATTAAGTATGGCATTTTTTAGCTTAAACCGTAGTTAGTTTCGTGTATTTATGTTCAGAGTCTACCTGCTTTAATTTCAATTTTATGAGACTTGCTTATAGTTTATTAGGTACGCTTAATATTATATTTTATAGATTTTAAATTATTAGTATACTAGCATGGTGAATGGGAGTATGTTATTATTTACTATAATAAGTACGTATATTTACGTAATACTATAATTTACGCTTTATTTAAGTTATTATTTGAACAGCCGGTGTATGGTCTTGATACTTAACATACTGTTTGTAATATGAATCAGACTTTTAATATATTTGTTTTACAAAACAATGACTATACGCTGGATTGTTTGTGTAAGTTGGAGGTACTAATTTGTTTTTATATTTCAAACTTTTCAATCCCCGTTCGATCCTCACATAACATGGGTACAATATGCAATTGGCGGCGGTCGTTGTCCATGGAATATGAATATGACAATATATCGCAAATGTAAGTTTAACCCGGGTGCCGGCGGTTTGCATGACTCATTTACACTATCGAACAATGCACTATATACTTTATTATACAATCATGTTTTACCAGTCATTACTACATTGTTTTTAATTATAAATGTGATAAACATTAACATATGCCTTGCTTGTAAACGTCTTTTGAGTCGAAAATCAATTAGTTGTTGATGATAACGTGCACTGTTTATTACTGAAATTACTGCTTGTTTACTTAATTACGAGATTGCATAATCTTAGGACTGAATGCGATTACATCATTGTTTTGGTAACAAACTAATTATTGTTTATTATCTCGACATAATTATTTAACAAATTTTTACAAGTTTTTTTAATAATATATGTTTTTTTAACATTATTCTATGATGTGACTGTCTCTACTGATGTACAATGTATTCCATAATGTTAGCGTTATTTTCGTAGCTGCATTTAAAAATCGATTTCCATCAAAGGCTCTTTTTGATTTTGTCTCTGACGAGCATAGTACGGTTTTTTCAAAAATATTCTACTGTGCTACTAATAATCGCGAAAAATCAATTGAATTTTTACACCGTGTTTTGTCTCATTCGATCGAATTTGAAACTGCTTCTAAACACAAAAGACAGCACTATGTAACTGTTCTAAGAATAATACGCGTTTTATAGTACCACGTTTAGTGGTTTGTTTTTGCGTATCATTGATTAATAACAAGGAAATCATAATTAAGTATATTGATTTTCCGGTTAAACTTACGTTGGTGTTAATCGAGTATACGACCAGAGTTTGCCTAGATTTTCTACGTTGTCCAGAGGACAAGGAAACCGTTTGAATAATTAAAAGTATCAAAGAACGTCCTTGTATGTACTAAAGCGGTCACGTTGTTAAAATGGCAATGACGTTTATTAGTAAAGCATTCACAACTGCGCACACGATCTTATGTTGCGTGTATTATCTTCATATTTATTTTATGTATCTCCGCGAGTCTCCTTCTATGGCCCAAGTTCACCAACACATAAACAGGCGCTCACCGTAACCATCGGTTATGGTGTCAAGTAATGTTATGCTAAATAGCAGTTAACCGTGTGTTTAAAGTGCTGGCGAACTAAGACGCATTTTCACCAGCACATTAACGGACGTTTAAACGGCTGTTTAGCTTAAACAACTCTTTTTGACAGATGTTTTCATACGTTATCTGTCATTTTGACGATTGGTTACGGTAACCACCGATTTATTTGTTCGTGAACTTGGGCCTAAGTGGTTTACGACCTTTCCACGATTCATAAGTATGAGTTATGAAAATAAAATTTATGAAATTTTCGAAGTTGATATATAGATGATCTATTACCGGCTGTACACTCTCAACGAGACTGTCACTGACCGAGACTCTGACACTTCCCGAGACTCTGACACTGCCCGAGACTCTCACACTGGCTGAGACTCTGACATTTGCCCAGATCCCGCAGAGCGATTACTTTTGCCTTGCTTATGAGTGTCTCGCCTCGTAAATAAGTTAATTGTATTTTGATATTTCAAAACAATGTTTATGAAAAGTACTTCTAACTGATTATAGTGGTGATTTTTACCACTATTTTTCGTCACTTTATATAATTTTTATTTTAATTAGCCGTTTTTCATTTAAAATGATTCCCAACCACAATAGTTTAAATTCTATAGTATGTCAGTTGTTATGACATACTACTTTTGAATTAGAACCATACAGAAAAATGTACAATGCAAGTTAAATTAAAGCTAGTAATGACAGACGTGCGAGAGCTTTGGGCGAGAGTGTACTACCGGCAATAGTCTTTTTTTCTTCTGTCTCTGTTCTCCTGGAGCGGTATCTTTGTATCCTTATGTAATCGTTATTTGTTTGCTTCTCCGCGACCGCGCGCCGTCTAACGCTTTGGCCACAGAAGATTGTCGAGGCGTGCAATTCGATCAAGGTCAGTTACGCGAATGGTCTCAATGTTTCTGTAAATGTTTTGGGCGTGAGTCACTGATTGGTATCGCAAGCACGTAACACTGAAGGCGACGAAGCGATTGGGAACTGGATGTTCCAATTTGCATATAATTTTCGGCCCAATTTTGATCAATGAAAGTTTTTTTTTATGAATTTACGAGTATTATGGTATATTTACAGAAAAAATTGATGAACCGTTTCGCCTGTTTTGCTTGAGCTTTTTCTAACATACCTTGCACGGCTTTCATGGTTTCCAGAGCACTTTGGCAATTTCAGTTTATAGATTGAATTATTGATTTTTATATATTTGTTGTGTATTTTATGCATTTTAGTTTTAAAATAGAGTTGGAACATCGTGATTTAACTAAGACATTAGGACTGATGCAGAAAGGAGAGTACCTACTTGTCAGATAGATTGTAATGTATAAAACGATCTGTTGTTAAAATAATTCGTTTGTAGACTTTGTAGTGTGTTATTTAAGAGTTCAGAGTGTGGCAGTGAGTGTGTATTGACACTAGTTTGATGACTTTTAAATTGTAATTAAGGGTTTGAATTTCAGAATAACATGTCAATGGACGGGAAGGAGGACTTTTCAGATCTACCACCAAACCAAAAGAAGAAGAAATTACAAGCCAAGGTCTTTGAATTAAGTAAACAGGTAAGAAAAGTACCATTGTATGGTGTTTGGACGACGTGACCTTTGTTTTGCTATTGTTTTATTTATTTTTAATATACAACTTTAGTTGACGGAAGAAGCAGATGGCCCACCTGATGTTAAGCGGTACCCTCTGCCTATGAACAGTGCATTATCATCACATAGGTCACGTACACCAAGTACGCGCCCCATTGCACTGCGCCCGTCACTCTAAATCATAAAGATGGAAAGTCTCATGTGCCTGTAATTTCACCGGCACCCAGACCATTCAAACCGGAGCATAGTAATGCGAGCACTACTGCTTTGCAGCAGAAATAGGTATGGGTGGTAGTACTTCCCCGGACGAACTCCCTCACAAAAAAGCTCTACTACTAACAAAAATTGGTGCCATAAGATAAGCTCTCTGTGTGGTCTTACTCCATCTCACTCAAACGTGGAACTTACACCGGTACTATAAGTCAGTCCTACAACTTTCCTCATCTCGACTCAGCCTCACTCGAGGTAATTTTGTATTCCATTTGCAAAATCTTCATTGAAATGGAATGCCAAATTTCCTTGAGTGGAGTGGAAGAATGGAGGAACGACTTAAATGACTGAGCAAGCAGATGGCCCACCTGATATTAAGCGGTCGTAAAAAAAATATACGTGTCGTGATCATCGTTATTCTGCCACTTACTAACTTACGTAAACTTTAATGAGATAGAAAGTGAGGGAATTTGGATGTAGTATGTGCCTTAAAGGTGTTGTAACTCCGTTCCAGTTCGCACAGGAACAAGCTGCAATGGAAGCCCTAATGAAGATGAAAGGAGTATACGAGGACAGCCCAGCGCTGGGAGACCCCATGACTGTGGAAGGTTAGTATCATGTAACACCAAACAACACGCGTCCTGAAAACTATCTGGGTCTCTTTAAGACTGCGCTCCAGAACTCTTCATACAAACAAGTAATTAAATTGTAAAAATTCAAAAAAAACCCAACTCTATGAACCGGCTGAACCGATTTTGATCAAACAAAGCTAAGAATACTCTCGACAAATACAACTTTCAAACAAAAAAAAAACTAAATCCGTTCAGCCGTTCGGTATCTACGATGACACACACATACACACACACACACACACACACGCACACACACACACACACACACACACACACACACACACACAGACAGACACACACACAGACACGTCAAACTTATAACACCCCTCCGTTTTTCGTCGGGGGTTAACAAAACGCCACGCGCCGCGCGAAAAAGCGGTTTTTATTGAATATCTCGTGAAATATAGATAATTTTAAAAAACCCCGTGGTTGAACCCTCCGTTGTATTGTATTGATTGTATTTATCCAATTTTTAACCCAATAATCTTTACTTAAGCTTAAATCTTAAATCTTTACTTAAGCTTAAGCTTTACTTAAGCTTTGAGAAGTATGTGTGGTGTGACTTTGAGAGATAGAATAAGGAATAGTGTGATAAGAGAGCGTTGTGAAATTAAAGAAGACGTAGTGACTAGGATTGAGAAAGGTATGCTTAGATGGTTTGGGCATATAGAAAGGATGGACGACAGTAGATTGACGAAACGGGTACACAAGACGAGCGTGAATGGGACAGTGGGAAGGGGAAGACCTCGGCGAACGTATTCAGACCAGATCGGACACGTTCTGGAAAAAGGCCAGGTCAAGAGTACCCTTAACCGACGAGCATGTATGAAGAATGTGATGAGAGTGAATGAAGCAAAAGAGGTGTGTCAGGATCGTAGCAAGTGGAAATCCGTGGTCTCTGCCTACCCCTCCGGGAAACAGGCGTGAGTTTATGTATGTATGTATGTAATCTTTACCATATTGACAAACAATCGAATCTAGCCAAAAGTTTCAGGTGTGTTTTTTTTTTACCGAGAAAATGTTGTCTTGTGTTGGTTTGCTATAAAAGGAACCTACGCTCCAAGTTTTAGAGTCCAGAGTCTAGGTCCAGCGGTTTCGGCTCGGCGATGATGAATCAATAAATCAGTCAGTCAGTCAGTGAGTCAGTCAGTCAGTAAATATAGGTATAGATAAATTGTATTTTGGTTTTTGTTACGATTAACGATGACAGAACAATAACATAATATGTTTATTTTTGTAAGGTTTATCGTCTGGGTTTGTCATTATTTCAAAATAAATGATATTTTAATAGGTTATTATTAATATTGGACTACTAAGCTTTGCTCGGGTACTGTTCGATTAACAACTAAGCTACGTATGATGTCCTCTGTGACGCGGCGGGCGAGTAGCCGGCTGAGACGCGAGAGGTAGCGGGTTCGATTCCCGCTGCGGGACAAATGTTTGTATGATCTGCGAATATTTGATCCGGGTCTGAGTGTTGTTGTACCATGGTACTCGTAGTTCCTATACCCAAGGCACAGAGAATCCTAGTCTGGGATCAGAACTATGTATGTGACTGTTTATGTTATGTATGTTATGTTAATTGTAATTTTTCCCAGCTGTGGCACCACCTGAGATCGTGTTCTCGTCTCAAATCATATAAATTTAATCAAAATCAATCGAGCATTTCTGTTCAAAGAAACATTACGTTGGTTTTGTATAGGCTCATAGGTTTCCCATCATCATCGGCAGCCTGCACGAGCCCCCCCCCATAGAATGCAATAAATAAATAAAAATAAATAATGCTGGACAGTTCACACAACATTATCTAGCCCCAAGCTAAGCCGAACTTGTGTTAGGGGTACTTAGATAACTGATATACTTAATACAATACATTACATAGATAGATATATTTTTTTATACATAGAAAATACCCAGAACACTCTGAACAAATATCTGCAGATGGTAAATACCCGCAACTTTCTGTGTAGCAGACGAACCTTCGCCTGCCGCGCCACGGACGTCGTCGATGGGGGGGGATTTGCCATAATCACCACGCTTGGCAGACGCATTGGTGATCGCAGTGTTGATGTAAAGTTCTCTTGCGGATGCTGCTGCCCATCCCTTTTATCAAATCAAATACATTTATTTCAAGCAAAACTCATAAAAGAAGGTATACATGGTTACACAATAAAAACCTTAAAAACTAATTGGATTGCTGGGCAGGTGTCGCTCGCAGCAGTGCCTAGTATTTATGTTATCCCATAGTCGGCTTTTACGAAATCCACGGGAGGAGACGCAGAGGTATATTCCTAGACCGGACACACCTAAGCAGGTTTCACATATTCGCATTTAGTCAGGTTTTTTTGCGCGTAACCGATTTTATCATGACATCATTCAATGCAGTCTTGAGATTCAATTTTTTACTGTATGACGTCATTATTTCACCAACACAGCACATTCGATGCATCTAGTTTGAATACAATGATAACGCGTTAAGGAAGGTCGATTGATAGGTTGAATGCAACACCGTATCGGCAAGGATGTTGCGTCTATTGTATGTTAAATATTTTGCATTCAATACCGTTTTGAGTATAACACTGTTGGCAACTTCAAATCAGATTTGACCGGAAGGCCTAGTCAGAGTTTCGCCTTCGTTATCCTGACTCTCGAATTGCGAGACGAAATATAGTTTTTGCATCGTGACAATATGGAGCGCCCAGCGGATTTGTTCAAAAACTCAGTAGCACTTTATAAGATACCAAGCCACGGTAATTTCAATTCTATGACTTTATAAGAGATCAAATATCTAAACGAAATTCGGTAGTAGAGAGAGCGAACGGCAAACCTAGGCCCGAATTAATAGATCAAACTCAACTCTGAGAATGATAACGAGTTCACCAAAAATAAAAATTAATATAGGGAAGTTTTGAAATTGGACCGCACTGAGCTCGTTCTTATTCCAGGACAACTAAACGAATGTTGTGACAAGTTGAAGAAGCTGCGGGTACAGTTGGGTAAATACGAGGAGTTGTTAACGGAGGCGAACAGCCAGGTTAGCACGCCCGCCACGCTGCACCCCACCGCCAGAACCAACGGCGCCGCGCCGCAGCAAGCCACCAGGTGACATACCCACATACATTCTATTAACAGAGGCGAACAGCCAGGTCAGCACGCCCGCCACGCTGCACCCCACCGCCAGAACCAACGGCGCCGCGCCGCAGCAAGCCACCAGGTGACATACCCACATACACTATTAACAGAGGCGAACAGCCAGGTCAGCACACCCGCCACGCTGCACCCCACCGCCAGAACCAACGGCGCCGCGCCGCAGCAAGCCACCAGGTGACATACCCTGAACGGCTGGTGAACGCGAACTGAGCTCAATTTTAGGTAATTCGAGCGAATACGTATTTTGTGCATACAACGCAGAAACACACATTCGTTGCGCGGTCGGTTATAAACTTATAACTCGAAAATGTACAATAAAATTATATCTAAACAATATGCACAAAAATATGTACGTTATACAGGCGCCTGTTACACGTAAAGTATTTACTGTGTTCCGGCAATAAATACTGAAGTATCGTGGTATTTATTGAACGTGTAACGTAACTAGCGTACTGATGGATGTCAATATTTAATCATGGATTTCTAGATTTCTTGATTCCGCATTGACGAACTGTTGTAATATGATAAATATTGAACGTGTGTTCTTCTGGTGTTAATTACGTACGTCTATCAATAAATACTGAACTGACGGATCACAGTAAATACTTTACGTGTAACAGGCGCCTTACTGTTAGCCTGAATTATCCCATTGTTGAGCAAAGGCCTCCCCCCATATCCTCCAGTCATTACGATCCTGTGCTATTGTTTGCCAATCTGTGTTAAAGGCATCTATTTCATCGCGCCATCTCCTGCGTGGTCTGCCGCGACGCCGTCTCGCTATGTCAGGGCTCCACATAGTGGTTATTTTGGCCCACAGCTCATCAGGCATGCGACAGACATTTCCATCCCAATTCCAGTTCAGCTGGGCGGCTTTTTCTCCCACGTCGGCGATTTTAGTTTTGGAGCGCAGTGTGGTGTTTCGAATCCGGTCGGTTAATTTAACTCCTAGAATACTGCGCTCCATCGCCCATTGGCAAACCATGAGTTTGGATTTCTATGGATGTACGTTATTTTAAAATGAATATGTATTTATATTGCAGTATCGGTTCAAACAACAGCGAGTCCCTGTCGCGTTCGGCGTCGGAGTCGTCCGTGAGCACGGGCGTGGGCGTGGTGGCGGCGCGCGCGGCCGGCGGCTCGCCCGAGTCGGGGCTGGGTGGCGAGCTGGCGGCCGCGCCCCACGCCAACGGGGACCAGGACCACGAGCAGGGCGGGCACGAGTCCGACGGACACGAGTCCGATATCGACGGCTGGGGCGAGCCGGATCTGCATCCTGTCGGCTACTGCAAGGCGCTCTATGCCTTCGAAGGTGACGCATCAATACACAATCTTTTTGTTGTAATGCCTGAAACATATTATAAGACGAGCAGGAACGGGCAGACAAACAAACCCAGACTAACCTAACCCAACATGCTACGTGCTAAACACGGCCCTCCGGCACGCATGCAAAATCTACTCCTTTAAATTTACAACCTTACCATCTGTAAAATTAAAGCATTTTTATTTATTTTTTCACGCACGCCATATCTCAAGGTTTGCTTACGGTGGCCATTTACATGGCCACGTTACTAGCGAGTCGCCCCGGCTTCGCACGGGTTGCCCCCGGTGAAATATCTCAATCTCCTGGTTCTAAGCTACCTCCCCACCAATTTTCAGCCAAATTGGTTCACCCGTTCTTGAGTTATATTATAAGTGGTGTAACTAACACGACTTTGTTTTATAAATATAGATATATAGATTTTAACATTCACGTTTCCGGCTTGCTTTGCTTGCCAGCTATGTGTTATCACGAGTTAGGTCCTCTTACATACTACTTACTTGTCTGTGTAGTGTAGCATGGCGGCCGAAAGGATATTAATATTCAAGTCCATAACCTCGAACCGCGCAATCTAATTGATTATTTTCACTCATGTCAACATCGGCGCCGTGGCTTAGTTGGTTAAAGCGCCTGTCTAGTAAACAGGAGATCACGAGTTCGAATCTCGTCGGGGCCTTCTCATAGAGGAGATATTTTTGGAAGGGAAGATAATATTTTTTTTTCGCTGATTGTGAGATCTCATACTTAGATAGGCTCACGATTTAATCCTCATGGAGGATATCTTCAAATCTACTTCAGATCAACGAAGAGATCTTACTAGGTGTTGTAAGCGCCAAGTCCAAATTATCTATCTGTTACAGTACATACCCACTTCATAAGCGAGGTTTAGACTGCGAGAAAATTTACAGAAGTTGACTACCGCAAGCAATTTTAATTCTGCAAGCTTTCCAACTTGCGACACTTGCTACAAGTCATCTTCTACGACAAATATTGCATCAGAGCAGCAAGTACTTGCGTAAGAAATAGTAGCAAGAACTTGCTCTACTAACATTCCATTCGTACAGGTTGATCTCATCTTTTTATGACATCCCTAGTAATTATGATCGTTTCTTATGTATGAAAGGATTTTCTGCGAAGCGCTCTGAATCCACTGCATTGCTTCTTTCACTAGGTCCTTTGCAAGGCCTTAATATCACTTTCACTTTCGTTTGCTGTTCATTGCGCTGCGTGGTTTAGCTTTTTTCAAGAGCAGAAATATTTAAAACACGCAGCGCAAACTGGACATCGAAATCGAACTTCAACCTATTACGCAATAAGTCCCCCTGGTCACACTCAAACTCAAAAGGTAGTTTATTCATTGAAATCACAAGGATCATTTTGCATCTTCTTATAAAATAAATTTACTCCTGTTCAAACGCGACCAAACCTATAGAAGAATCAGGCAACAAACACGGCTCGGCTTTATTTGATGATTCCTTCTTACTACTAGGCATTCTTACTAGACTGCAGTGACATGACAAACGAGCAAGGGGTCCATGTATTTGGTTTTGCAAAGTTTCTCTTTTTGGTCAGGAATAGGCAGCGGGTCGACGATGCGCATGGAGAGCGGCGAGCGGCTGCTGGTGCTGGAGACGGACGCGGGCGACGGGTGGACGCGCGTGCGGCGCCACCACACGCGTGAGGAGGGGTTCGTGCCCACCACGTACATCGCCACCACGCTCTACGCGGACCCACAAAACAACTGAACGGTAAGATCACCACCACGCTCTACGCGGACCCATAAAACAACTGAACGGTAAGATCGCCACCACGCTCTACGCGGACCCACAAAACAACTGAACGGTAAGATCGCCGCCACGTTCTACGCGGACCCACAAAACAACTGAACGGTAAGATCGCCGCCACGCTCTACGCGGACCCACAAAACAACTGAACGGTAAGATCGCCGCCACGCTCTACGCGGACCCACAAAACAACTGAACGGTAAGATCGCCGCCACGCTCTACGCGGACCCACAAAACAACTGAACGGTAAGATCGCCGCCACGCTCTACGCGGACCCACAAAACAACTGAACGGTAAGATCGTCACCACGCTCTACCCGGACCCACAAAACAACAAAGAAAGATGTATAAAAAAAAACAGTTGCACAACAATTTTTGATGTTTATTTTTTTATATATTATATCGTTTGTTTCAGGTGTATTTCTGGTCGGATACATAGAGGACGGTAATTGAGCTGTCCGCACGTGCCGTCAGCGCGCACTGACGGGCGCTCGCGCTGGGACCGAGTGTTGAATGCCGAGTGGACGGCGCGGACCTATGAGATTAGTGCAGTGCGGAGTGTGGCGTCGAACTATGTGCTATCACAGCGCCGCGGTCGCGCGTCGTGTGTGAAGTGTTCTTGTGGCCTACTCGCATATCTATTATGCATTGTTATAGAGGTGACCCAGAAGTTAACCAGCAAAAGAAAAATCTAACTGCCGTGTATCAAGACGAGACCTATCCGAATCACTATCTATGGTCTAAGTTAGGTGAAGTTTGTGAAGAAAAATACCGAGTATTTTTGTATAATATATTAGCTTTCATAGGCTACTTCATCGACTTCTTCATAAAAACTTTTTTCTAAGAACATAATATTGTTCTTCATGACCTAGTTGACAACCTCTGACCAAAAGACAATTGTAGAACATACATTATTCGGATAAGTTACTGAGGACTTCGATTTGTCTTTTGATCGTTAGTTTTGGGCCATCCTGTATATTCTCGCTCTAAGTAATGATAGCTATAGCATTATTTTTTTATCGCGTCTCCTCTTTTCCCACTGTCATTAATGCCATTATTGAACAAAATGGAAAATTCATAATAACATTCCATGATCTAATTTATTGTGTATATTGTTGGTTATGCAACATACATATTTTTCATGTATGGTTTGTACCGTAATAACGTAATGTTAATGTAATATTATGTAACTTGTCTAGATCTTCATTGTGCCAGCTGTTTTTACGTTATTAAGATTTGTCGTACTTATGATAGTTATTAATTGCTTGTGATTTGTCGATAGAAGTACCTATCGACTGTGGTATCGTAGTTGGGGACAACTGGGTCGATATTTGCCGTGAGATGTGATATTAGCGACAGCGAATAGTGAGTACTTTCCCTCCTATAAGTAGTATAAATATTATATTATAGTTAGTTTTTAATATCGCATTAGGGTTGGACCTGATTTATCCGCACGGAACAGCGTTTTCCCCGTCACTCTATCCGTTTCTGTCGCTAATACATCGCTAGAGCGAGAAAGAGAGCTTGCAAGCGCCCGCACTCTTCGGCATCGGCGGGCCGTATCCGTTCTCGCTCTATCAAACATTCTGAAAAAAGTAAAGAAAGGGATAGAGTTCCGGGAAAACGCTGTTCCGTGCGGATAAGTCAGGTCCAACCTTAAATCACGGTTTCTACGTCCCACCATGCCCCAGCTAAGGATAAACCAATAATGGAATTATAAAAAAATACTTTAATAAGAACTACATATATAAACATAAACTCTCAATATAAGAGTATCTCAAATTGATAGTACCTATACCGTATATTGGAATTCTGTATTATTTAAATGATTTATAGATCCAAGTTATACATAATGTATTATAAATGATTTCGTAGTTATGGAAATTACGTAGTTATAATGCTAGCTAAATATTTAATGACTAGCCAATGCTATTTTTGAGAAAGTGCAGTTAACGCCAGATCGCACATACTTCAATGTATTTATATATAGTTGAGAAGAATGATGTATGGAAATGATTTTCTTATAAAAATAAACTATATTGAGGACTTACGAATGAGTTTCATTTGGAAACATCACATACATGTTAGGAACATCGAGTAGTACCTGTCTGTCCCCGAATCTGTCCCCATTCGGTGACAAACAGGTTTTGGCAATTCCTGTCTGTCCCCGAAGTTGCATTCGTGGACAAAAAGGAATTGACATTCCTGTCCGTCGACAATTTCGAATGCAACTTCGTGGACACATCAGGGACAGGACAAAACTCTTCACGTTATTTCGTACATCTGGATTGAGGGATCCTTGCTTGAACTGAACGGATTAAGGAACGTACAGCTCAATCAAAAAAAATGGATTAGACGCACGGAACGCATGTTCCCGTAAAATTACCATTCTGTCGCTCAGAAACATTTACTAGAGCGAGAACTTGTCGGCCCGATAGCGAAGAGCGCATCCTAGCAATTTATCTCACTCCAACGTAATATGTTTCTGGCCAATATAACGGGATAGAGTTACGGGAAAATGCTGTTTCGTGCGGAAAAGTCTGGTCTAACCATAATGCGGTATCCAATCAGGAACCTTGAAAGGAAGTACATTGAACTCGGTTTAAAGATATTTATTCTCAAAAAGACAAAAGTCACTTACATGAGAAAATATTTAACATAGGTAGGTACATATAAAAATAGGTAGGTCGTTCTAGTAGGTAGCGTACGTATGAGTAGATAAGTAGATATGAATAGCATCTGGAAACTTAGGTTTTATTTATGTTGATAGGTACTTCATTAGAGTCAGAGTTTATCAAGAACATGCTCCATAAGTTTGGCTTTAAAAACATTGAATGAGCTTACGTTTTTTATAGTTGCGGGTATTTTATTATAAAGCTGTGCGCCTTCAAAAGTGAACATTTTTTTGCCGTAGTTAGTGCGAGTCTTCGGTAGCACCAGAAAACTGGCTCGACGTGTTGTTTGTTTTGTTACTTGTCGCGCTGTCCTAAAGGACAGGCTAGTATGGAGAGAGCATTTTAATATTTTACGGACAAGTATGCACGTGTTGTAAAAATATAACTGTTTAATGTTCATTAGCTTGGTTTCGTTATAGATTTGTGAGGTAGGAGTTAAATAAGGATAGTGAAAGAGTAGTTTTACAATTTTGTTTTGCATAATTTGAAGTTCAGCTAATTTTGTTTTGACGGCACTGCCCCAGATTTCAATTAGATATAGTAGGTGTGGTTTGACCAGGGAATTATATATGGTATAGCGAATTCGGCGTGGAATACACCGAACGATATTATAAAGTGGCCCGATAATGGATGAAAGTTTACTTTTGATGTGTTCAATGTGTGTGCTCCACGTCAAACAGCTATCCATTCGTAAACCAAGATACGTTTCGTTATTTTTTTCCTGTAGAGGTATGCCATTAATTCTTAATGGGTAATGAGGGGGAATTATTTTATTTTTTGCCCTAAAGATGGTGTAGGATGTCTTAGATGTATTAATAGTCAATAGGTTGTGCTGAAACCAAGAGAAAAGGGTATTTAAATCTGATTGCGCTCGTGGTAATATGTCAGTTATTGAATTTCCGAAGTAAAATAAACATGTGTCATCGGCATATAATGTTACGTCGCCATGCAAGCCTATTTCGTGGATATTATTTATGTAGATTAAAAATAGTAGTGGTCCCAATATAGAACCTTGTGGGACCCCACATGTTATAGGTGATTGTTTACTTTGGATTTTGTCTATTTTGACTACCTGAAATCTGTTTGTTAAGTAGGATTTAAACATACTTAGGGCATTTCCTTTGATACCTATAGCTTGCAGTTTCAATAATAGTAACCTGTGACTAACGGTATCAAAGGCTTTTTTTAAGTCAATGAAAACACCGATTACTATCTTTTTATCATCAATATGTGATTTAATTTTAGTAACCAAGTCAATTGTTGCCGATAGAGTGTTACTTTTAGGCCTAAATCCATATTGCTTATCATAAATAAATTTAATTGAATTTAAATAGGTTTCTAGGCGTTTATGCAGAATTTTTTCGAGAACTTTAGATAGTACAGGCAATACTGAGATCGGCCTGTAGTTACCGGGGTCTGTTTTCAGACCTGATTTGTAAATTGGTGATACCTTTGCAAGTTTTAATGTATCAGGAAAATGGCCATCTAGTAGAAGTTTGTTGAGGCATATAGTTAAGCTTTGAAGTATTAAGGTTTTTAAACATTTAATTACTTTAGTGTTAATACCATCCAGCCCAGCACTAGAATTAGGATCAAGATTACTTATAATCTTGTCAACTTCATCGGCACAACATGGATCTAGGGTAGATAGCTCAGAAGTTATCCCAGCAGAGGTGTGTGATAGGGCAAAAGTGAAATTGTCATGAAAATTCTGGGGTATTTGTTCTGCCAGTAGAGGTCCTATGGTGGAAAAGTATTTATTGAACACTTCACAGACATCATTTATATCTGTTATTAGTTTAGAGTCTATCGTAAGTTTTGAAGGTGCACAGCTTTGTTTAATTTTGTTATTAGCAAGATTATTTATCAGTTTCCACATGCTTTTTGGTTTGTTAGAAAATTTCGTAAACTCTTTGTAGTAGTATGCATCCTTCGTGTTCTGAATGAGTTTTGCTGTGTAGTTCCTCTTTGTTTTGAATTTCTCTTCCAAGGAGTCATCCTCTGGGTTCTGTTTTAGTTCCGTCCACAAGTAGTTTCTTTGATTGATTTCAGATAGCAGGTCCTTGTTTATCCAATCTTTTTGAGGCTGATTAAGTATTTTAGTCTTTGTAGTTTTACTATTCATTGTGTAGTATTTTATTTTATTTTCAAGTAGTGTGAAGTCGTTACTTAATTCATCACTATCGGCCTTTTCTAGAGATGTGTACAACATCTGGTAATCAATTGCTTCATATTTAGTTCGGATGATTGGTGTTGGTTTGAACTTTTTTAGCTCAAGATAGATTTGTTTATGATCTGACATTGAGGAATTGATGATTGCCATGTGGTAATTATTATTTTTCAGATTGGAGCTTACGTGATCAATAATAGATTTAGAATAACTCACAGCAATAACAAAAAAATACTCAATATAAAAATTGAGTGACCAATTAATATTTATTATTTGACGTCCTTTGTGGCGCGGCAGGCGAGTAGCCGGCTGCGATGTGAGAGGTTGCAGATTCTATTTCCGCTGCGGGACAAATGTTTGTATGGTCTGCAAATATTTATTCCGGGTCTGGGTGTTGTGGTACCATGGTACTCGTAGTTCCTTATACCCACGACAGGGGATCAAAGTGTGGGATCAGAAGGACTATGTATGTGACTGTTTGGTGTTATGTTTTCCGTCTAATATAATAAATGACAAAGTTACGATGTTTGTGTATGTCCGAAACGGCTCAGCCGATTTCGATGAAAGGAGGTGAGCGACCGCTGACCCAGGTCAAAAATAAATGAACCAGGGCCTTATCCTTAGGCCTTTTTACCCTACATGGAAGTAATTAGTACGGTAGTAAATGTTGTTTTTGTCCAATTTTTCTAAATAACTTGTATATTTTTAGAAGTTGGGAAGCAAACGTTTTGTTCTTAAATCATTCGATAAATCAGCTCATTGCATTTGAGTGAAACAAAACGCAAACAAGCTTCATTACTTCCCCACAACTTCTACGCATGAAATTAAATTAGCTTTTTCATTATCTTAACATATATTATCAATAACCAAAAGTATCTTAACTGTACGTTACGTTAGTAAAAAAAGTTGTCAAACAATGTATGAGGAGTTGCCCATGTTCTTTGCTCCAAAGATAGACTGAGCTGCTCGTATAATGCAGTTTTTACCCTAGTAAAACTCTAGCGAAGCCGCGGGTGGACACTAGTGTTAAATATAAATTGAACTAAATACTAAACTAGTTAAATATTAATTGATTATCCCAACTCGACCGAAAAGTATGAGATAACTTTAGATGGCATATTTCTTCATACCTCAAGGCTCGCCTTTCTAACCACACAGAGGAACGACCTTCCGACCTTCCGGCGCGGTTCAAGACCTCAAATGCGTTTAATTAGTTGGCTGATACCAAGTTTAATCGCTTGAATAATTACTATGCATGCGTTAGTTAAGTCATCAAGCCCTCAACAACGATGCGTGTGGATTGCAGGATGAGATTAAGATATAATTGATGAAAACGGTGACGGAAATCATTGTTTTGATGAAGGTGTCCCAGAAGATTTGTCGGTTAAGCAATGATGGCCTCTGCGGCGCGGCGGACGAACGTTCGCCTGCGACGCAGGAGGTCGCGGGCTCGGATATTTGTTCTGGGTGTTCTGGGTATTTTCTATATATGATAAAAAATATCGATCTATGTAATATATTGTATTAAGTAGGTATATCAGTTGTCTAGTACCCATAACACAAGCTCTGCTTAGCTTGGGGCTAGATAATGATGTGTGAACAGTCCAGCATTTTTTTAAATTAATTTAATGATCTGTGTTTTCAGTATTTGGATGGGTGACCACTCGGGCTTTGGGCTTGAACACATTTTGCGTGTATTTTTTTTACTTAGAGATTTTAAGGGTAGCGATACACTTAGTAAACATGATTTTACAAAAAAAACACCACAGTTGGTCCCACCAGATAACGAAATAAGATACCTACATATAATATAAATCCTCCCTTCGAAGGTTTTTGGGTGAGTACATTAACAAACCACGGCATTTAAAATATGTAAGCATATATGTAATGCATATGTGATTCACCATAGCTTCGCAATCTAGTCAGTTTCCCTGTTTCGTGTCGAATACTTGGAAAATATGTTGTGCGAACTCTGTTATATGATGTTATCGACGCTGACTGTAACGCACGAAAGGTGGTAAGTAGAGCACTTATTATAAATATACAGTTACAGTTATACTAATTAGGAATTCGTAAGTAGACTGAATTAGTAGGTAGATTTCACACTACCTGCAGAGGTTAACTCATTGCGTAGTAAGTAGTTAGGTACCTACTTAATTATCATTATTATCAAATACATGCTTTACCACATAATTTTAAGTTTGCATGAGACTTGCGTACATTGCGTTCGCTGCTCCATTGGCCGACTGCACGGCCTTCCGTGTTTGCCACGCAATGGTTGCATAACAGTAGATACGTACCTACCTACCAACTTAAGGTTCAACGAAGAGGCGTTTAGAATATGATGCTTGGTCACTGCTACCTTTCTAGTGGAAGACTTCAAGGGATTGAGCACTAACAAGTCAATGTATTACAATTCTAGCTATGGGAGGTACGTAACTAATATAGGTATCCTGGTAGGTGGGACAATCCTGAGCTAAACGAGTTTTGCGGGAACTGCGAGTTTGCCTTCCCGAGGTCGGGATTGTGTAAATATTTAAAAGGTTTTCCTGTTATGGCGGGATACTATTTATTTTGTAATCCTGTGTGCATAAGATTTGGGTAATAAACAAACAGACGTGGTGGTTGATGGTTCTATTCATAATACCTAACCTAAGTAGCTTGTAGATAATGCAATTTTCTTTTTTTAACTAGGCAGGTACGTGAATGACGGAACAAGCATATCCGCCTTTAACAACGCATTACCTCATTGGTCACTTCCACCAAAGACGCACCCTGTGTGGCATTGTGCTGCGCCCGCCACCCTGAGACAAAGATGAAAGTCTCATGTGACTATAGAAGGTTGGGCCTATTCCTATATTTTATTACTACCTAGTTATGTCACGTTTTAGACGACTGTATCTAAAATCTAGCTAGATTTGTGAACCTAGATACACTAACCCATGATTTATATCAAATTGAGCCTTAGGGTTTATTCTGCTTGTTGATAGTCAGTCAGTCTCGCAACTATTTTATATACATAATTAAGTAATTGATTGATAAACTCGTGTAGGTATGTAAACAAATTAAACAATGTTCTCTGGTTAGGCGCGGAGGCAGCGCGGGGTCCGCTTAAAGTCGCGAGAAATTTTCGAGCCCCACAAGTGATGGGTACTGTATTTTAGTAGGTAATGAAGATGATGTTTTAAATGCTGTGCCTATATCAGGTACTGCGCGCCGCGCCACTTGAGCCCGGGGTGTAGAAGTTTATAGGGTGGGAAGTAGAAGTTTCATAGAAAAAAAAAACTACACGGACGAAGTCACGGGCATTTCACTATTTCATGAATATTTGCCAACAATGAAAAATGACGATGTTTTATCAATAAATTGATAGTGCTACAACTATGATGCAACAAATCTAGCTCAAAAGTTCCCCATTCATCACAGCTCTTTCTACACTGACTCTTTACGGTGCAAGCTGTTCGGCTGTGGAATTCATTACCGTTGTCGATTCGGGTTGCTCCGACGTTGCATTCTTTTATAGATCGTGTCAAACTGTTTTACCTCCAATCGTCTTCTTCGTCCTGTTGAGTTTCATTGTTCTTGTCTGTTTTTATGTTGTGTTTATATTATTATGTCTTTATTGATATGTATTATAATGTAGGTTTGTATATATTTATTGATATGTGAATTTGTCAAGGTGATAACACCACTGTCCCATTCTTCCATATAGTCCTCTCCATCCTAAGGTTGTCTGGAAGAAATCGCTATAAGCGATAAGACCGCCCAATGTACATTTCTGTTATTTTTTTGTTATTGAGTTATGTTTTGTATTTTTGTGTGTTATTTGCTTCGACCAAAGTAAAATAAATGGACTGGCCTTACACATACAAAACGTCCGTGAAAAATAAGACAATTCGGATTTAGGGTACGGTCAACAAATAAACTATCTATCTATCTATCTATCTATCCAGCCACTGCTGAGTAAAGGCCTCTTCTCTATAGCGCCACTCCTGGCGGTCTTGTAAATAAACTAGGTGAAATTAAATTATTAAACTTCTTAAAAACTGTATTTTTTTAATACTTAATACTTTAACAGATGCAATGTGTTTACTAAAGTTATTTCAGTAGGTTTATAGTAAAAAAAATCGCCGAAAAAAATGCAATTATTGAATGAAACTTTTACAAAAATACATGGTTCCCTTCTGTTTTATGTAGTTACGTATCTATTTTTCAGCTCTCAAACATACACAATATAAATCAATAGAAAAGCAAGTCCACCTAAGGTCTTCAGCTCAATCAATTTGTGAAAAATATATTTTTCATCACTCAATAAACTAAGAAAATATCATAAAAATCGTACGGAAACATAAATGTATAAAAATTCCAGTATTTAAGAAACTGCAGAGTGCAGTTTTAAGAATTTTGCACAATGAGTTTTTTTATACTACTTGGAATGACAGATCAAGAAGATGGCCCACCTGATGTTAAGTGGTACCCTCTGCCTATGAACAGTGCATTACCTCAGGTCACGTCCACCTAGGACGCGCCCTATGTGACATTCCACTGCGCCCGCCACCCTGAAACATAAAGATGAAAAGTCCCATGTGGCCGTAATTTCATCGGCACCCTTACCCTTCAAACCGGAACACAACAATGCGAGCACTACTGCTTTGCGGCAGAAACAGGTATGGTGGTAGTACTTCCCCGGACGAACTCTTTTACAAAAAAGCTCTACTACTACTACTAACCGTTTTTTGGCGTATAGAATTCATTGTGTAGAAAATGATCAGAGCAAATACGGGAAAATGTATTCCACTTCCAAAAGTCGTCTGTTCTTGCTCGTCTTATGACTTCTATCCACTTTTGTTTACCTTGGATTTTTTTTGGAAAGCTATAAGGTTAATTAACATGCCATTACATATTATATGCAATTACCTAAAGCGACGTGCTTAGCAATGTTTTGACGTAAATAATGCAAATTACAATTCTAAATCAATTCGATACCCCTTAGGCATCAGATTTTTTTGCAGTCTGTACCGGACCATCCGTCATGCGTGAAGTCTTGTCAAATATTTCGTCGCTGTAGTTGGAAAACTAAATAAGTAATAACAACAACAAAACCAACATCGCCAGAAAAACGCGATTTACTG
This sequence comes from Operophtera brumata, assembly GCA_932527175.1. NCBI lineage: Eukaryota > Metazoa > Arthropoda > Insecta > Lepidoptera > Geometridae > Operophtera > Operophtera brumata. The sequence continues at coordinate 11,139,517 of OW052238.1, read as the reverse complement.
TTTTATTGCGTCAAAAATGGCAATAGCTTTTTTATCGTAACTAATTTTTCAGTCCGTGTTTTGATATGTTATAGATTGGTACTGTATCTATTTTCGAATTTAATGATAATACATTTTAGTTCTTTTGATTAAGAGAAAAAAATAAAAAAACGACTATGTATTTTTCCCTCGCCAAAGTTTTGAATAATTGAAATGATCTATTATTTACTTATTTGAATATGACAATCCTATCCATGGGTATATATTTATATAATATTAAAATACATTTTAAAATAAAACCAACTTATAATCATTTCTTTTTATCAAGACTGAATATTAGAAAACTACTGAAACACCTACATTATTTTAGCTGACTTATAAATTCAAAGTAAGTGACATAACAAACTTATCATACGACTAATGCTTATAAAATCAACAAAATGAAAAAAAATTGTGGATCACAATAATTCTAAGTATCAAAAAGAAATAGGTATGTCGACTAAAATTAAAACTATCTACGAGTATAAACTTGTGTCTGTTAACTTTCATTCAGAGTGGGGAACATTGAGATAATGTCCTGAGGCGTAGTCCTCCTTGTCGCTCGTCCTCTAGTGCAAGACGTGTCCATCGACATGTATGGGCCATCATAACCATGCAATAAAGTCGATTTCGCAAAATGTGTTACTTATGTAGTTTTCCTACCACACGACGATTTATAAGTTTTTTATCAATTGATGAAAACTATATTACAAAACCTTTACTTACGAATTAAATGCGATGCCTGAAGCTTTATTTGTATTTCTTGTGTTGTTTGCACTTGCAGAAAAGCACAGGAAGGCATTGTATTACCAAGGTATCTAATTTTGGTATTTTTCAGCATAGCTGTCACTCGTTGCCGTGACAAAGACTGACTGAAGCGAAGTATACTAGCTAGGTCTGTTTAGAAGCTTCAAAACTATCGTTCCCTAAGGCCCGTCCATTCATTTTATTTACGTCGATGGTTATTTGTGTACAATAAAGAGTTAATCTATCTATCTATCTATCTATGATGGAGCTGTCCACATTGTTTCATTCTCGGCAATTCTTAAGCTTAGAAGAAGTAGGTTAGGTAGGTACATTCATATTCTAAGCGTACTCTGTAACATATTGCTCGCTTCGGCAGACAAAGCCTCCGGAAACAAGAGGATTAACTGCGCCAAAAAAAAGTTGTGCTACACCTGAGCTCGCTTTATGTGCCACATTTGATGCGCCCTCATTTATGGTAAGTAAAAAGGCTTTACGATGAAAAGATTTGTGTTGGAAATGTAAAGCCAACGCAACGGGATAAAATAACGGACGAGACGGGAACGTGACGAGACGAGAATGCGATCAACGTGTAGGTAGGTAACTATTCTTATTTTTTTTATGACACACACACACAACACATGTCCGAGTCGAGCTCGAGAGCGATTGTATACTGGATACGCGACGGGAACACGGCGGGACTGGACGGACGTGTCACGCACGTCACAGGCCGTAGTCTGAGTTTTAACAAGCAATTGACACGGATTTTGTTTGTAAATTGAGGTTTACAAAGTGGCGCTAGGAGCGTTCATTTGTGTCTCTATTAAAAAAACAATGTAACCACAATACATCCGTGCCACTTGTTTTCTAGACTCAGGATCTAATCTGCAAGGGCAACTTGATCAAAAACTGAACTGAACTGAAGAAAATTGGCATACATGTCAAGTTCCGATGATAATATTATGGTGACAGCGAGCTGATCTGATGATGGAGACGGAAGGTGGACAACGGAACTCCTCGAAAAATAATAGTAGCCGTGTTTATTAGGCTCATTTTGATCAGCACAAATTTTATAAAAGCTTTTATTGAAAAATTTATATATATTTCAAAAAACAACTTATATGCCTAGGATTGGGTCCCTTTGGCGTAGAAGTCCACCGTGTAACGAATGAACACCTATTGTTATGCCGTGTTAATTTTCATGCTAATTATTACCACAACGTCGCGAGTAGCTAAAGTACCTACAGTCGACAATCAAAATGAAAACACTTTCTTTGTATGTAACGATGTTGAGAAACCGTCCCGTTTCGGCACGAGATAAACCATGTTGACGATACGACGTATGGACGACCTTCAGAAGGCTTTGAGAGTGTAAGTAGGTTTACGAGCATCTGGAAAAAAAGATAAGCTTCAGAAAGACGAATGCAAAAATGTATGATGCCTACGACAGACCACGGCGTAGACGTAGACTCTTTACGTGATGAGATACTGATTAGTAGGCGTTTGATATTGTAATTAAAATGTTGTAAGCATTGCTTAAAGACATAAATAGTTGTAAGTATTAGGATTCAGCTTGTAGGTTCATCTATCGCGTTTGTTTACCATGAAAAAGTTATTTCGCTTAGAAAACGTGCCAGGCTTTGTAGGCATAACTTACATTAAATGGATCTTGTAAAACTCTTGGTCTACATTTTCTAACCTGGGCTACAAAGTTTAATAGTACAAAATATATAAATCTTAAAATGGGTATGGAATAATATCATTAACACTTAATACTCGCGTAGGGTCATAATTACCCCTGACGATAATTAAACATAGATATTTTTTTAGGGTTTGAATCTGCTCTTTCAGGTACCTATAGGTACCTAAAAATTCAAAAGCTATAACTTTCTAATTTATTTGAATGTTAATTTTGATATGGTGTGCAATAAAGTGTTATCTATCTATCTTTCTAAGTTGTAGTGACACAATCTTATTCACATGTTGACCAACGTTAAATTTGTGGCAGATGCCATATTTTTCAAGGGTTCAACTTATAACATTGCAGGCCTCCGTCGATGCTCCGTACCGGAAGGGAGACTCCATAGAGCTGTCAACCGAACCATATTTATAAAAATCTAGAATTGTTAGTAGCAAATGCAATCATTACGTATGCAATGAGCATCAAAGCATGATATGCCAAAATTGATATGGTAAAAATTGTTTCTAATTGAAAAGGTGTTTTTTTTAAGCTGTGTTAATAAAAAATGAAACAAAGATAGCAATATCATAGTTTTGTTGTTATACCTTACCTAATAAAAAGTCTGAATTTATTGTTATATTGCCGATTGAATGTTGGGGTCAGATTGACCCCACACAAGCAGTATTAGTGGAAGTTTCAACGCGTGTAACTAAGGGCTAAAATATTCCCGAACCATGAGAAAGCGGTATTCATTGAATAAAATATCGTATAGCGTAGCTTGCTTCACAACCGCAAGCATTCCGGAGCCGGATGAAGGCTTTCAACATAACATTAATTCAAGATATCCTATTGATGTAGAAATCATCGGGGCCACCAACATAATGAATGGTATTTCGTAAAAGAAACTGCTTTCTTGTGGCAACTTGGGCGCCCATGATGCCCCCCGGTTGGCATGTCTTTTTTAGGGTTCCGTAGCCAAATGGCAAAAACGGAACCCTTATGGATTCGTCATGTCTGTCTGTCTGTCTGTCCGTGTATGTCACAGTCACTTTTTCCGAAACTATAAGAGCTATGCTGTTGAAATTTGATAATTTAAGTAGATGTACTCTGTGAACCGCATTAAGATTTTCACACAAAAATAGAAAAAAAAACAATAAATTTTGGGGCTTCCCATTACATAGAACTGAAACTCATTTTTGTTTTCATCAAACCCATACGTTGGTTCGTTGGTTACCATTTAAACTTCCACCGAAAATTGGTTTGAACGAGATCTAGTAAGTAGTTATTTAATACGTCATAAATCGTTTCATGAACTTTTATATTATGTTACTTGCTGCTACGGAACCCTTGATGGGCGAGTCGGACTCGCACATGGCCGCTTTTTTATTTATAATTGGCGTCGCACGGCTTGTGCATTTGTAATTTTCAAGTAATTTAAATCATAATTTGTATCGTTACTCTCCTTCCAAGTCGTCAAAATCTCAGTCAAGTCGTTTTAGTAAAACGGTGGCAGTTTTACTAAAACTTTGGTAAACAATTTCCACCAATTTGAAAAGTCACGCAATACACTTCCATTTAATTTCACAACACTTGTTTTTAAACGAGCTACATTTGTTAAAATGCTACCAAAATTCCCCAAATTAACCCAAAAAAACAGTAGGAATTAAAATAAAATAAAAGTAGACGACGTCTCTTTTCAAAAATGGCGGAAAGAACCTGGCATGTCTTTGTGGCTACAACTCAAATTTGACTTCTTGTTACATTATTGGTAAATCATGCAGGTAAAGAAGTAGTACCTAACTATAACAGTAATCATAACTATAACTAAGTATATCAGTTATCTAGTACCCATAGTACAAGCTCTGCTTAGCTTGGGCTAGATAATGTTGTGTGAACTATCCAGCATTATTTATTTATTTATTATTTATTTATCAACAAGTCCGGGTAATCCATTAGTCGGCTTTTACTACATCCACGGGAGGAAACGGAGGGGTCTATTCTTAGGCTGGACACACCACAGCCGACAGCCTATCTCTCCAAAACCGACTATGGCATATCGGCGGCGTCACCTAGAATTATATGTGTAACAACTAGTACCTACCTACCTAACAGTATACTTACAGTTTGTCGCAATACGCCTCCCGAGGATACTAAGGAGCTGTTATTTGTCAGCCTCCTAAACATCGGGCTCGGTCCATCATCACGCTGCTCACGCTTCGAGTTAATGAAACATCAGCAGTTCTATTAAATTCACTGTAAATAGAGCATGGCTGCTCTTTGGAGTGCGATTATGTTCGTAATTGGATTGGAATAGATGAGTTATGGCAGCTTTCATTGCTTTATGTTATACTAGCGACTCGTCCCGGCTTCGCACGGGTAGTTTCAGGATAAAAAACAGCCCCCCCCCCTCGTATCCCCCCCTGGTAGCCTTTGTCACTCAGGGTTAATGTAGCTTTCGAATGGTGAAAGAATTTTTGAAATCGGCACAGTAGTTTTTGAGTTTATTCTTTACAAACATACACACAAAAATACAAATCTTTCCTCTTTATAATATTAGTGTAGATGTAGATTACAGTAGTGTTTTTTTTGTTAACTACGTAAATGCCGGAACAAGCAGATGACCACCTGATGTTAAGCGGTAACCTCTGCCTTTAACAACGCATTACCACAAAGGTCACGTCACCTAGGACGCACCCTATCTGACATTGCACTGTGCAATCTTCAATCAATGTATCTTGATAGTATCATGTGCCTGTTATTTCACCGGCAACCATACCCTCAGCAATGCGAGCACTACTGCTTTGCGGCAGAAATAGAACGAATCGGACGAACTCTCTCACAAAAAAACTCTAATACTACTTTTCTTGCGTGGGTTAATTACTTTAAGGCAGGTGCCAAAAATCTATACCAAAATTTATTAAATAGCAAATACTTCATCATCATCATCGTCATCAGCCTATATAAATCTACTAAACATATCCTCCCAATATTGCGCGTTTACTATATTGGGGGGTTTGAATAAACCTTTGTTCTCATAAGGACAGATTCTCAAAAAGACAATCGCATTAGGACAGATTCGCAAAAAGACAGTACATATAAGTACAATTATGGTCGTACTTGGAACTTAGAAGTCCTGGTACTCGATTTTGTAAGTATGACCCACCACTAGAAGGCCCTCACCATTCTTGGCTAGCAGTTTTGGTGATCACAGTATTGGTGATCGCAGTATTGGTGTTAATAAATAATCAGGTGGATGCTGCTGCCCATCCTCTGGTGTAATCGAAAATATAAATATTATCTACTATGCCCTCTAAAACAATACCATTTGTTACTGTTTTTAATTTTATCAATGTACGTTGATAGAGTAATAGAGATAATTTCACGTTATAAACGCATTGTACGATGTTATTTCGAGTTTTTTTTTCTGTCAGTTTATGACCGGTAAGTTGTCATAAACTGTGTTGTTTTTGCTAAAAATACGTTTAATAGAAGCCTATTTGCCTCTTAAGGCGATCTGATGTAAGTGATATTAATTTGATTGTTCACTTTCACGCCGGTCGGCTGTGGTTGGCTCAGCACAGCAGTGTCGGCAGAGCTGTCGACTCCGGCGCAACTCGACCTCTCCGCAGGGTATACGCGATTGCCTTACTTGGATTATCGAAGGATTTCGTAGTGAAATTATTATTTAAAGCGGTAGTGTTGATTTTTATTGGAACAAAATTGGACTCTACAGCTTCACCCTTACTTCTGATTTTAAGGTTAGTGTTTACTTGTATGTATTACTATCATTTTCGCAATTTTTAAAAGTCAGAAAAAAAACTCTGTCATAAATTATAACTTACTGATTTATTAGGTACCTATTTATTATTAAAAGGTGCATGAAAAATCAACTCTTTATCGATTTATCCATAGGTTGCCTTGAAGAGATCGCTCTTAGCGACAAGGCTGCCCATTGTATTGAAAATTCAAATTCATTGAAATCTTAGGGATAATTTTGAAAGTGTTATAAATTTAAATTATTCCTGTTCCAACGCGATCCAACCTGGAAGAATAACAACAAACAAAGTAGAACAAACACCGCTTGGCTTGATTTAATGATGATACTAGGTACCTGTGGGGTGCCACCGTGCCACTAAGCATAGGAGAAATTGTTTAATAAAAAAAAGTATCTTAGAAACCTTAGATCAAAAGTAAAATGTAAAGATAATCAGCAACAGGTGGCACAATGACGCAAATGAGAGCACACGCACATTTTTTTTTTGTATTGTTTCTTGCGGGTGATCAGTTATAGAGATACTTACACTATTTATCTAACCAGCAAGTTGTTATTAAATCACCGTTGTTAACGTTTATATTGGTAGGCTTCTTAGGAAAGCTGTACTTAGTACTTTCTTAGAAAAAATATTTTTTTTGTATGTAGTTTACTATGCATAGCGTATTTGCAAAATCTAACACGCATTTTAGGCGGTAACCTGCGCGCAAATCTCGTGAACAAAAATGTAGTTTTAATTAAAAAGGCGAAAATAAAAAGTTTTTTTGCTTCTTTTTAACCACATAGTTCAATTATCATGCAATGTATCAAGGTCTTAATTAAAATATGAATTTATTACCAGCGGTTTATTATTGAACTCCAAGTGCGAGGAAAAATGTTACTTACTATTGCGAAAACTTTATTAGAAAATGTAGTCTGCAGTATTGTTACCAACGGATCTTGATAAGCGATGTGAGATAGTATCGACTCATAACTAGACTAACGAGCAAACAAAACGCATAGCATTATCTACCTACCAATCATTGACCAACTTTTTTTTTATATGTAACATCTTTCCTCTCGCTTTCCTGCAATCTGTGTGCAATTTCGTGAAAAGTGCCGGAAGTGTGTAACAGGAAGCGCGCATTTTCCCGAGATGTTGATATGAGCCATGTCGCTTATTACCCAAGGAGGTGAGATGTCAGATGTTATATTATTATTACACATTATATGCGACTACAGTAAGGCTCGCTTTTTTTTTACTGCATGGATGACGGTTCACCCTGTTGACCCTCCTGATGTTAAGCGGTAACCTCTGCCTTTAAAAATGCATTACCACATAGATCACGTCCACCTAGGACGCGCCCTACGTGGTATTGCACTGTGCCCGATACTCCGAGACATAAAGATGAAAAGTTTCATAATGAATTTCGAAATTTACCACGACCTCATTTTTATTTTTATTAATTGGAAATCATATTTTTATCATTTTATTAATGGTGAGGAAAGGCTACAAAAAGGCCGATGGGTGCCAAGGGCCTACATAATTTATAATGGCCGATAATCAACGCTGGTTTCATGTGCATGTAATTTCACCGGCGCCCATACCCTTCAAACTGGAACACAGCTATGCGACTACTGCTTTGCGGCAGAAATAGGTAGTGGTAATACTTCCCGGACGAACTCTTTCACAAAAAAGCTATACTTAGTTACTATCAAAACAAGCATTCGAAAGGCTGCAATGTAATTGACCTGCACTGTCGCCGTGTAGCAAGCACCATCATGAAGCAAGCAGACAGGTGGGCAATCCGTTAAACTTGTGCAATCACGAGTGTTTGACTCGTTAAACTTCTGAGTGCCTAATGGCTTCTTGCCAGCTTATGCTGAACTTTTGCTGACTACTGAAATAAGCAAGTACGTAAAGTATCTTAATACGTACAGCACTCTTCACTTAGGTATCTATCTACGCTCTAACTCCCACAAAGCTAACAAAAGATAGAGTAACTTAGAAAAGTAAGTGAACAACCTGTGTCTTAAGCAATGTTTAGATTCTACCTGTACTATGGACACAAAAAAACTGTACTATTACATCGTGGTGTGTCCGGCCTAAGAATAAACCCTTCCGTCTCCTCCCGTGGATGTCGTAAGAACCGACTAAGGGATTACCCGGACTTGTTTGTAAGACTCGTTAGTATAAGATTTATCCTGGCTGATAGCTTATAATTATAGGGAATATGTTATTACTGGAAGAAAGCGTTAGAAGAGTAAGTCTAGGGAAGCAATGGCGGCCATGAACTCACCACTTGTCACGTCTATTTGCCACGATGGTGCGACCCACTGTGAAAAGAAGCCCATTTGACTGCCTACCCTTTCGGGGAAAGAGGCGTGTGTCTATGTATGGTGCAGGTATGTATGTATTATCAATATCGAATGTATTGAAAGTGGTCTTCAAGCCTAATCATCCCACTAATATCATAAATGTCAAAGTTAGGTGTTTGGAACTTACGATGTTTGTATGTTTGTCACTCAATCACGGTTGAATTGATTTTGATAAAATTTGGTAAACAGATAGACTAGTAGTTCAGCGAACAGTAGACCTCACGAGCTCAAACTTGTATAAAATATGTAGTAGTTGAAAACTACTACATGTAGGTACGCGTGTACTAACATAGGGACCTGGATTGAGTTATAGGCTTCTTTTTTACCCTGGTAAAACGCGGGTATAACCGCGGGCGGACAGTAGTTAAAAATAATAATCTTGTGATTCTCTTCGCATAGTCATCAGAAAATGATTTGAACAAACATCATAATTGTGAAATATAATATGCGTTTCGTAATCGAGTTGGCCCACGCACTCGAAACATTTGATTCGCATGTGTTTATAACCGCGTTATTCGAAGTAATTCAACCAACAACGAATGCAATTGGTTGCGTAAAGTGGACCGGTCCGGAGCCGCTCCATTTCAGATGATATCGTTTCAGCGAACATTGATGTGGGTACCTAGGTTAGGTTGGGAAACAACCCTTTGCAATACCGCATGGTATGCGGGTACATCCGCTCGATTTCGACAACGGTTTTAGAGTTCAAATCGTATCAAATCGTTTCGTTTGAATAGCTCTGTGGCGCGGCGGGTGAGTAGCCGGCTGCCATACGAGAGATTGCGGGTTCGATTTCCGCAAAGACAGGCAGAGGGTATGGACTATGGACACCTGCTTGTTCAGTCATTTCATTTTGCGTAAAAACAAAAAAAAAATTACGTTCACTGGACGAAGCCTATCCTATAGAATAGACTCTATTCTAAAATCTCTATCTAAAAAAAAGGATAATTATTGTATTTTCAATAATCTATTCAATAGAGTATTGAAAATACAATAATTATACTTTTTTTTTCTTTATTCTTGGCTACGCACGGCTTGTGCATTTGCCATTTTCAATTATAATTATTGTATTTTCAATAAAACTTGCTAGGTACCTTGCGACGCCAATTATAAAGAAAAAAATATTGAGGAAATTTGCCATCACCTGCCATCACAGACTAATAGGATACTAGGTACCTACGCATTTTGCCATAATCACCATGCTTGGCAGGCAGTTTGGTGATATAGTTCCACCGACTGTTCTGTAGAACCATTTACCACAGATAAAATAATACTATACTAGTACATTTACCTACATTTTTCTATCATCTACATACATTTCGTTCAACAGATAAGTTGGTGGATCTCTAGATAGAAAATACTTTATTGCACACTAAAAATATCCATGTAATATGTAAGTAAAAAGTGTTATTATGATAAACAATTGTTGGTATTATCGCTGAGTAGCGATTTCTATGACAACCTTAGGATGGAATAGACTTATAGACGTAATAGTATATATAATATTAGAAAAGGAAAGTCATAGAAATACCAACAAAACAAACAATAACGAGCTTATAATATTCGATTCGATGAAATTTTGCAAATAAAAGCAAACACAGACGCGAACTGTGAACTTTCACCGTTCACGTTCACGTTTGTTAGTTTTGCCACAGAATAAATAACAGTCTCCGACATAGATGTCATGTTGCGTCACCCAGTTAGCCACTAACAAGGTGCAGGTTTTATGTAAGTTGGTCATATTCTTCGAGGAGAGATCGAATAGATGCTTTTGAAAATAATTAATTACCTATGTTTCTTAGCCCTGAGATTACACTGCGTTTACCTAGCTGCATTGATTTCAGAACACAGAATTTACCAATGTCACTAATTCACTATTGTATGTTACTATAGTTAGGTCTATTATTTATGTGGTTATGGTTTTACTTGTACAAAGCCACCTTTGGTTTTGTTTTATCTATCCAAAAGTTGTATGGATGAGATCACTTTTATTGATAAGACTATAATAGAATAAGATAGGGTACTGTGCCTGTTACCATACTCTTATTAACTATCACCTGTTCTTCGAAGTTGAAATTTTCCATCAGTATTGGACATACCGCTGTACTTAATCCAAATTATTTTTGCTTCGCTCAATAAAAACAGAAATGACGATGTTCCGTTGATGCTGTCTTGTGGAATAGATGGTATGCCCGCTTAGCTAGATTAATAACCCGTGTCGGGTGGCCGTTCCGACCGACAACGGTCGCCGTAAGCGTCTTATTAGTCCCTTGTTATCGTGTCCCACAAGTACCTATCCACTTAGCAAACTTCCCTTATAGCTGGTAAATAGTTTTGAGGATTTGTTGTTTATTCAAAACACGCACGCTTTACGCAAAGCTTAGTGATTGTGATATTTGCCGGGACCTGACTAATAGCCGAAAACGCTCTCAATTTTGACCAAATCTGAATCATTCATCAGAAATATTTTATTGAATATGTATTGTAGTAGGTACAACATGGGTCTAATTAAAAGGGCTTCTCCATTTCAGACGTGATGTGAGACGTGCGATGGTTAGACATCCTAAAAAGTAATGGCTAATTTAAGGCGCTATGTTAAAATATCGAATGGCGGAGTCTAGCAAAAAAACAATAACTTTGAGAAAGTGATAGCGCTATTACTATACTCACTTGAACCCGGGAAGAGATGAGGTATAGATTTTTGCTGCTCAGAAGTAACTGATGACAAAGCGTAGTGTTTCTTTAGGAGTCGCAAATATATAAGAATAAATCCTTTGATATTAATCTAGTAGGTACTGTGATAACCTACTGAATAGAATAAAAATTAACCTTCAATATTTTCTCTATTCGAAAAAGGGACCTAAAAAATTGCAAAAAATAAATCTATCGAGAAAAGTATCACTAATTTTGTTTCTGTTTTTGATTTATTTAGATTACATCCTTTAATAATAACTGTATTAAAATCAAGCTGTAACCTTTACCATTACCTACTGAGTGAGCATGCAACGCAGCGGCCCCAAAAAAAAATTACATATCTCCGTGTTGCTTGTTCCTTCTAGGTTTGATCGCGTTGGCACAGGAGGAAATTTAGTTTCTAAGACGATTGATCAAAACAAAATGATCCTTGTGATTTTAATGAAAAAAATATTTCTGACGTGGACTATAATAGCACTAGAAAATTAATAATAATACCTAACTTACTTGTTTTGTTCTTTTTGTTTTTTGTTGTATAAAAAAAAGATTCAATTGTGCTGTGTAACTTAGATAGGATGGGTTTCACAGAACAAATTTCTAAATACTTATCTAACGGTAGACAGGACATGTTGTAACATAGTTTACTGTAAGTATTAGTTATTTATTCGGCAAACAATTTTATTTTGCAAGTTTTAACTTTCTCTGTTTAGAGGTTGGGGCTGGGCGAGCGGTGAATCAGCATTTCAAAATAATTCTTGGAGCTGTCTCATGATTCATGAAACATTTCATTCATTCATTCATTCATACACACGCCATTTTCCCCGAAAATGTAAGCAGAACCTCAAAGGGTCTCTTTTCACCGTGGGTTGCAACATCGTGGGAATACGTGACAAGTGGTGAGCTAATCACCGCCATTGCTTCACACGATTGACTCGGCTAAATCTTTCTTTAAATAATAAAGCTACCAGTCAGATCAGATAAATCTTATACAACGAATCATTACCAACAACTTCGGGTAAAACATTTCATCAAAAATAATTAGGTAATGCCCACCTAAGTTTATAATTATTTGGTAACGTAGGTATACCTAAGTTATTTTTTCAGCAGTAATTGATAGAAACAGATTGAAATAGAACAATTTAACGAAAAACCATAAATTTAAAAAAACACATTTCACAAGCGATTTCTGCAAGACATCCTATAGAATGGTCAAATGTACTGTTCCATTCAGTCATTCATGCATTCTAAAGCACTAACGAATACCTTTTTTGTAACTTTTTGTAAATTTATGATAGCCAGTGACTCGGTCAGTGAAAGATGAATTATGAAAACAGTTATATTTTATTTTATTTAACGTCCTTTTACCCTAAAATTTATGTAAAATCTCATTGTTTTACAAACAAAAAGTGTTTCAGAAATCAACCAGAAAATTTTGTTTAAATTGTTATTTATCTGCCTTATCGGGCATAAGGCAAATAAATAACAATTTAAACAAAATTTTCTGGTTGATTTCTGAAATGTGAATGTAGGTATGTAGGTACGCAATGCGCCAAGTGAGTAGAAATAGCACACTAGCTGGGTGCACGCGTTTCCAGAAAGATGAGCTAGAGATAGATACTTCGTTCACTTGGCTGGCGCAGTGATGCGTGCGTTTAGATTATGGCTATTATTTTCTACATGTTTACATACTCAAGCTATCATAATGTATAAGAAAATAGAATAACGCCGAGATAAATAGATCTTAGTTAGCATGTGTATGTGTGCCTACTTTTTGACAATTGTGAGTACCTAGTCAAACCTTCGGAGGTTTTTAAGGTACAATATCCTAATGAACTGTGTAAGATATATTGTGTATGAAATAAATAAATAAATAAAAGCATTAATGCTTAGCATTATCCCTGTCACTATCACACACATGTCAAATCACGCGTGATAGAGAGGGACAGACAAAATACTAAGCATTTGTAAGTGCTAAGTTACGTCTACCTATCTCAGAGAGTAGCGAAAGTATCTACCTGTATCTTAAAAACGTTGATCAAGACATGCTCGCATTAAAAAATCTGAAAAAAGCTGCCAGATGAATCACGTTTCAAAACATAGTACAGGTAGGTAAAGTGCTACAAGGATCATTTGGCACGTGGCCGAAATCAGAACTAACACCTGACGAGTTTATAATCTAATAACAAACAGTGCCACAACGGCGCCCACAAGACGTGCCAAATGATCCTTGTAGCACTTTACTTGCGTCCAAGTTTGGCTGTCACCCACCTACTTAATAAACTGTGAAGTTTTCGATATATTTTGGTATGTAACCCTTTGGTAAAAGTTTCAATAGCGCAAAGGTGAAAGGTCAAATATTACATGAATTCTCTGAATACAAAACGCGACGTATAGAATAGACCAATAGATTTCCCCGGACGGCCATGAATACATCAACTCTACTACATTTGGGCAACTCTGGAACTAGTATTTTTTCAATTGTTTTGTTTCTTTTAATCTCTATGTATTACAAAAACCTGAAGGACAATTTTGTAAACGTCCCTTTCTATTCAAAGAAGGCTACTAGAATGCTAATGCGAAATGCTAAAATCGGGATGTTGACTTTGAGCCCCAAATACTTAATGCGACACTGCGACCCACATTTAAAACGTATTGTCAATTTGCTTCACATTGTAGTACTTCAACAGCAGAAACAGAATAGGTAATAACGATTGTAATAAAGTAGAGAAGGTGCATTCAAAGTTACGTTCCTGTCAATAGAACAACTTCGTTCGCCAATCAACCGTATTGCTACCAAACGCACAACTTTCGTTGACCCACTCTGCCTCGTACAATTGAAAAGAAGTAGGGCAGGTCTCAATGGGGCAATATGGGCTGACATGGGACTGCTGAATAGTGTGCTAAGTTGCGATCAACCGCGCCGGTAATGGGTGATACGTCGTCCCAAGGATAGACGGGTAATGGGGTCAGATGCGCACCCTAAAGGATGGGTTCGGCGGAACACATTCCACTAAGTTTTAACAAAATCAAAAAATGATGCCACTTTATCTCTGTAACTTGTTTCTTCGCCCTTTCTACTTTATTCACATTGTAAGGATATTTTATATCAGCTTTATATAAGTGTTGCAAAAAGTCAGTAGAAATACATATCCCCGATCGTAGGTTGAGAATGTGTATTTTAGAGCCCATCTGCAAGTTCCGAAAGTTCAAAACCCCTTTGTAGTGTTTCTGTAAGTTTTTAAGGTTCCGTACCTCAACAGGAAAAGCGAGACCTTTATTTTACTTTGTTGTCCGTCTATCTGTCTTTCAAGATACTTTATCAGGAACGGCTCCTACTACTATGTCAAACCAAGCTTTAATAGTAGTAGAGCTTTTTTGCGAAACAGTTCGTCCTAACTTACTTATTTCTACCGCAAAGCAGTAGTGCTCGCATTGCTGTGTTCCGGTTTGAAGGGTAAGGGTGCCGGTGAAATTACAGGCACATGAGACTTTTCATCTTTATATCTCAGGGTGGCGGGCGCAGTACAATGCCACATAGGGCGCCTCCTAGGTGGACATGACCTATCAAGTACTGGACTGTTGATAGGCAGAGGTTACCGCTTAACATCAGGTGGGCCATTTGCTTGTTCCGTCAATCAAGTAGTATAAAAAAAACAGTAGTGCTCGCATTGCTGTGTTCCAGTTTGAAGGGTACCGGTGAAATTACAGGCACATGAGACTTTTCATCTTTATGTCTCAGGGTGGCGGGCGTGGTGCAATGACACATAGGTTGCGTCCGAGGTGGGCGTGACCTATGT
Source organism: Operophtera brumata (assembly GCA_932527175.1). Classification (NCBI taxonomy): domain Eukaryota; kingdom Metazoa; phylum Arthropoda; class Insecta; order Lepidoptera; family Geometridae; genus Operophtera; species Operophtera brumata. Next base: position 11,124,453 of record OW052238.1, on the reverse strand, counting down.
GATAATGCACTGTTCATAGGCCGAGGGTACCGCTAACATCAGGAGGGCCATCTGCTTGATCCGTCATTCCAAATTGAATAAAAAAAGATAAAAATAACATCTAACACCACACACACAATTCTGAAATTTGGAATTTTAGGAGGCTTTGTCACATAAAAAATAAAGAAAAAGTCTAAAATTGAGTAATTTTGAATAGAATGAGTAAAGAATGTAGGAAAAAAATCCAATAACGTTTATTAGTACGGAACCCTCAGGGACCCGTACTCAGTACTAGTCTCACTCGCACTTGACTGTTTTATTTGTCTTTCAGTGAGTAGACTGAATAAACAGCTAAAAGGTTTCCAAACATTCGCGGGAAAGTTTTGGTAAAGGAAAATTGCTGTAAGTGTCACTATGTAACGTTGGTCCCGCAGGAAATTCAATTTTTGTGTCGATTCGACTCGAGCTGGAGACAAAAGTACTACTTTGGCGGATACCCAAACATCATTAGTTGTTTACTTTTGGTCGCGAAGAAAGGTCGCTTCGAATACAATTTCGCTGTAAAAAATTAAATATGGATTACTCCAGCGAGAATCTATAAGTAAAGACTATTTACAAATCTTCTGTGAGTTTCGTACCACAGAATATACAGGTATCTAAACCTACTCAGTTATCCTATACCATTAAACTCGCAAGGATTTGTTTAAATACATATATTTGTAATATATGTATTTGTACCCACGTTCTCGAAAACGGCTATAACGATTTCGATGAAATTTGCTAAGTATATGGGGTTTTTCTGGGCGAAAAATTGATCTAGCTAGGTCTCACCTCTTATGTGGGTAAACGCAATTTTTTTTTTTTTTAATTATTCCCTATAATTTGTTTTAGGGAATATATTTATAGGTTATAGGGTATGTCCTAAATTATTCCTCATCTAGTGTTTCAGTCATTACATTGAATAGTTTGCTATATTCCTATAAGTAGGAATTGCAAAGTATATTGCAGTATTGCTATATGCGGACCAAATAATTCCAATTTATAAATTAAAATGACAAAACTGGCTCAAGACAGACATTATAGATTGTAAGGGTAGGTAGACACGAAATGTGAGGGTAAAGATACACTTAGTAAACACGGTTATCAAAAAAAAACTCCGATCGGAGCACTGTGTTGTACAAGTATTATACGTATAACGGACTACACAGGTGGCTGCTTCTTAAATAAATGTGTATAAATGCATCGATGTTAGAAAGAAAAGAGTAACTGTACCAGCATAGTATGGATGGGTTTGTTCCATCGCGCAACATAATATGGATTTTCTCTCTGAATTGACATAGAATAGTTATTTGTCATGAAGCATATTTAGCATTATTTTCTGTGTTATTTTTTAAAAATTTTATATTTTTTACATAACTGTAGGTAATATTAGCACATTTATAACTTGCTACTTACATAAAATTATGCTAAAGAGGATGATTTAGTAAACATAATATTGCATCGTTCTATTGTTGCTTAAAAGGAGTAACTACCCGTGACATGGCTATTTATTTCAAGGTTAGACACATCTCCGTAATGCATACCTAATGGGCGAGACCAAAGCCACATTATATCTCATGCTAGCCAGGGTAATGAGTTAAGCCACGGTGCAGAGGCTTGCTTAGCTCATCTCAATTACAAATTCAGCACCAACCAGCTCAATCAAGTGCAAATTCACTTTGTGAAAGGGACCAGTTATGACGCCCGTGCTATACTGGCAACCGACAGGACCGTACTCCGTAGTGGATCGATATATTGGGGTATAAACCACTCTGAAATTCTTAGAAAATTTACATTAAGTCCTGCCTACGGCATGCTACGGGTTGCTACGAAAGTGCTACGAGCCTGAATTACTAAGGAATATTGGGTTCTCCCGATATAAGTGTTGGATAATTTTTCTTCTTCGTCTCTTCAGGGTCGCTTCACAATCCTGCGCCACTCATCTCGCACCGCAGCTTTCCTGGTGCATTCATGCAGTGTACCGCCCAAAGCTGCCTTAATTTGGTCAGTCCATCTCATGGGCGATCTGTCACGTGCTCGTAATCTAGTGATCGTGATAATCATGTTAGTTTATAATTTGACGACCTCTGGTAGTGCTACTATTATTTATTCTGTGGTAGCGCAGCGGGCGAGTAGCCGGCTGAGATGCGAAAGGTTGCGGGTTCGATTCCCGCTGCGGAACATATGTTTGTATGATCTGCAAATATTTGTTCCGGGTCTGGGTGTTATGGTACCATGGTATTCGTAGTTTCTGATACCCACGACACAGGGAATCCTAGGACTATGTATGTGACTGTTGGATGTTATGTCATGTCATGTGATAATTGCAAAAGGTTTTCATTGACTTGTTTATTTATTCTAAGTCTGAAAAATTATGTGGACTTGGAAGTAATTGAATGTCGGGGTCTGGGTTTCATGGATTGGATATAATTGGTTGAGTGCGGGGCATGCATGAACTACGCAACGATTGAAGCTCGGTGGTGGTTTCAGACAACGGGGGAACATACCCCTATTTCCGTATTCCTGTCTACGGCCCTGGCACCAGGATTTAATTAAAGCCAACACACGTAGCTGAAATATGGACAAGATGTCGGGATGATGGAACACAGCGAGATAAGCAGCCTATAGATATCTATAGGTATACGTATAGGTATATAACTTGGCTGATAAGCTATGGAAGTAAATAATACGATTAATCCAAAGACTAAGGCCGAGGTAAATAGATCTAACTTATGACGTACGACTGCTTGGCATTATCCCCGTCACTTTCAGACACATGTCAAATCACGCAAGCTAGAGAGGGTCAGAGACAATGCTAAGCATTAGTACGTCTAATTTATCGCAGCCTAAGTACCTATTACAATTAGACGTGACTACATTTTATGCAATTTCAAACGGTTTTAATTGTGGTGTGTCCTACCTAAGAATATACCCCTCCGTCTCCTCCCGTGGATATCGTATAAGCCGACTAAGGGATTACCCGGACTTGTTGATAAGACTATTATGGAATGTGTTATTACTGGAAGAAAGCGTTATCCGAGTCAGTCGTGGGGAGGCAATGGCGGCGATGAGCTCACCACTTGTCACGTTTATATTCCACGATGGTGCAACCCACTGTGAAAAGAGGCCCATTGATGCTCTGCCTACCCTTTCGGGGAAAAGGCGTGTGTCTATGTATATATGTATGTACGCTAACATATACAATTTGTCTATTAGGAATAACGTTCTCAAAACGTAGTCGTATTAAAAACACCATTATTGTACCGCACGAAATGATGAGGTACCGGAACCGTAATATAAATGACTAGTGGAACGCGCGCGACTTCGTCCGCGTGGAGTTTTTTCCATACAATTGTCTCTTATAATTCTTAAAATTCTTTATTGTACTCAGAAAATACATTACAAATAAAACAAAAACAAAAGATATGTACAAAGGCGAGCTTAACCCTAGAGAGTTTTGTTTCCATACATTTCAGATGTTATTTTATCTCTAGGACTTTGGTTAACCCTAGACTGTTTCTCTCAGATTTATAAAGAGCAAGCTATAACTTTCCAATGAATGCATAACATTATTGGTAGTAAAAAAAAAACTCCCCATATGATTATGTGAAATAAGTGCAGCTAGAATTTCAATCGTCGTCGTAATTTTATTTATTTATTTCTTTCTTTCTTTCTAACATATCCACTGTTGGACAAGGCCTCACATTGTATACTATGTTACATACATGGACGCATGCCTTTTTCCGCGAAGGGGGGTAGGCAGAGCCTCAATGGGCCTCTTACATGTTCGCTGCTAGAAAACACACACGTTTGCGTTTTATATTATACGTTTTATATTGATAATTCAATCCGCAGCCGCAGTGGGTTATTTATTGCCTACTTTATTGTATTTAATTGCCATAGTCACCACACTTGGCAAGCGCAGTATTAGTGTTGAATAATAAAAAAAAAAAAAAAAAAAAAAAAAAAATGCTGGACAGTTCACACAACATTGTCTAGCCCCAAGCTAATCAGAGCTTGTGTTATGGGTGACAACTGATATACTTAATACAATATATTACATAGATAGATATTTTTTTATTATAAATATTAGAAAATACCCAGAACACCCTGAACAAATATCTGCATATCGCACAAATATTTGTTCCGAGGCGGGAATCGAACCCGCAACCTCCTGCATCGCAGGCGAACGTTCGCCCGCCGCGTTACAGAGGTCGTCATAATCAGGTATTCAGGCTGATGCCCATTCACTGGTGCAATGCCTTAGTCTGCTTTTAGGACATCCACGGGAAAAGGGGTACGCAGGGGTATATTGTTAGGCCGATCGCACCACAGCATGTGCTCTGTATAGTCTAATAATTTTGATAGAAGATGTATAGAAAGTACTTTGCACACCATAATATAAAACAATTGACAAATATATAAATAACTAATGGCAGCACTTCACTTGGTGTATTGGAGCAAATGTTCGCGTTATTTTTCCAAGACAAAATCTACAAAATCGATATGTCTAACGACACATGGTACTATTTAGCTTGACAAAATAAATCAAATGTTTGCGCAAATATGCCAAGTAAAGTGCTAGCATATAAGTAACTATGTTGTACAAATGGCGGTCTTATCTCTTAAGCTTTGTTTCACAATCAATAAGTTCTAAGTAAGCTACTTCAAATATAACTCAGTAAACAAGTATTTGCGTTTCACAATGCCTCAGTAGTGTTAATCACCACTTTATCTGCTCAGTAACTTAAAAGTTAACGAAATGATTTAACCTCTAAGTAGTTAATTCGATGAGTACTACCTACTTATACCTTTACTTATTGATTGTGAAACAAAGCCTTAGTGGCGTAAATTACTCTTAGAAAAGTCCTCTGATTTGGAGGGCAGCACTCATATCTCATGAAACATTCATTTATTTTAATATAAAGTGATTTTAACTTCAGGCAAACAGCTTCCATACGTTACAGGCTACGTCTTTAATCTTTTTATGCATATTTCACTTTTATTAAAACCGCATAGATATCGTATGTTTTAACAGTTTTATTTTATTTAATGTTTCCTGTACAGTTTATTTTGCCACACTCCTTAACATGTCCCCGGCCTAAGAATATCCATGGATGTCGTAAAAGCTGAATAAGGGATTGCACCAGGGGATGGGCAGCAGCATCCACTTGAGTACTCAACACCAAAACTGCGGTCACCAATCCGCCTGCCAGCGTGGTTATTATGGCAAATCTCATTTAATTATATGAGGAGGCCTCGTCCAGCAGTAGACATCTAAAAGCTTCTGATGATGATGATGGCTCTTAACATTGAAGCCACACATGTAAATGTACATTTTGTCATGCGAACCCTCTTACGCGTGTTTGATTCGCTCTCTGCCAGACACAGAATGAGTAAGAAATATTACTTTGAGGAATATTTCAATGTTTAAATTTGGTAAGGCACAATTTTGTTAATTTATGTAAACCTAATTAAAGAGGGTTGTCTGTCCACTGTCAGTTTAACATTATAAATGGACAGAAACTGACAGGCACCCCGGAAGTTCTCAGAAACGTGGCCTGTTTTATAGCCACGGAATTCCAAACAGAAGCATATTGCAAAACCACGTATTTTGGCCCGTGTTTGCGACAAACCTACAGACCCACAGCGAATGGCTAGGGTTCAACAGCGCATCGGGGATGTTCGCTGATGCGCGAATCAACTGTTTCTACACAGTAATGCGTGAGCGTCGCACTAGTGTTTCCACTTACGATTTTGGTTTAGCCCTAGATTTGGTTACCACGAACCACGAACACCTGCCCCCCTATTCCCTATCTTGAAAGTCACTCGGTGACCAACGTTTGACGAGTAAAATTACCATCAATTGACATTTCTTAATGGTTTTTAGGGTTCCATAACCAAAAATTACGGAACCCTTATAGATTCGTCATGTCTGTCTGTCTGTCTGTCTGTCTGTCTGTCTGTCCGTGTATGTCACAGCCACTTTTTTCCGAAACTATAAGAGCTAGGCTGTTGAAACTTGGTAAGTATTCTGTGAACCGCATTAAGAATTTTACACAAAAATAGAAAAAAAACAGTAAATTTTTGGGGTTCCCCATAATTAGAACTGAAACACAAAAATTTCTTTTTACATCGAACCCATACGTGTGGGTTATTTATGGATAGGTCTTCAAAGATTCAAAGATTCAAAGATATTTATTTGCAGAAAACATGTGTAAAAAAGATGACAAAAATCTTCAAAAAGTCTTAAAAATTATATTGAGGTTTCTAATATAATTTTTTTCGAATCTGAATAGTTTGCGCGAGAGACACTTCCAAATTGGTAAAATGTGTCCCCCCCGTAACTTCTAAAATAAGAGAATCATAAAATAAAATAAAAATATGATGTACATTACCATGTAAACTTCCAACGAAAATTAGTTTGAGCGAGATAGTAAGTAGTTTTTTTGTATACGTCAAATCGTAATCCATCCAAGAACTTTTATATTATGTTACTTGCTGCTACGGAACCCTTCATGGGCGAGTCCGACTCGCACTTGGCCGCTTTTTTTTTTTAATTGATGATCATTCTACTTTTAAACGTTAGTCACCGAGTGACTTTTAGTTAGGGAATAGGGGGCTGCATACATTTTCCGGAGAACAATTAGGTTCTGTGGAGGCGTGCAGACTGGGAACACCCAATAACAGGTCTGACTAGTCCAACATTACTACTGAAATTTTGAATTTATTTATTTATTTATTTTATTAATCCAGGATTAAAATTGTGAAAAAATGAAAAAAAAAGAATTGAATTGTTTTTTTTTTTAATTGTGTTTTTAGCAATGATATACCTTCGTTTGACCGCGATCTCACCTGTTAAGTGAATAATTATTCTGTCATATGTTCTCATACACAGCTACGATAATGAATACATTAAGTCGGCCCAAATATTTACTCATAGCTTAGAGCAACCCAGCGGGTGACCCACTGATGATGTACTCATAATTAGTATCTACATTAGTAGAAGTGAGCATACACACATATTTTCCTATATCGGCTTCTGTTTATAAAACAAACGCAACAATGACTTCAACATTGATTGTATTCAATTGTCTATTACAAAACTACAAATTAATAATCTCTGGTACTAGAGGCTCAACAGAGCTTTATGATCGGATATGACGTAATTCTATTTCATTAACTTGTTCTAATTTAACGGACAATGGTTCTCGATAATTAATTTATTAGGAGCCAACCAGATAGATAATATCTAAAGTTGCTTTGTGCGGACCAAATTGGTAGAAAGTTTATTATTGATTAATTACTTACATATTGACTACTCTACTCGTTATACCGACCCACAGTGTTTTTTTTACCCCAAAAAAGTGACATAGTTATTTTATTCATAAAATCTATTGAGCTTTGCATTTCAAATGTTAGTGTAGAACACCCGAATATCAATTCCGCTTCGTTTACCCAAACTGATTTTTTTAAATTTCCTAGAAATTTGACCTAGAAAATTGCAAATATATTTTTATAAAAATACTCGTACACAATTTGTGGTTTAATGCATCACAGATCTTTGAAACAACTTTTGGGTAATATTAAACCGTTTTTATTTATGTTTTAGACCGGTTATTAACGAAGCTAGCGTGATTTTTCATATTTTCAGTTTTCATTTTTTTTCGACATTTCTAGGCTGAAGTAGAGTTTCTGTCCAAGACAGAAATATACATTAAGCTACTGCCTATAACATATAAAAATATTACCGCACAACTACAAACTATTTATCAGAAATTGAATTTCGAAAAAACTCTTTAGGGTTGACTGACCTAGTAGTAGTAGTAGACTGAGTAGAACTAAAAAAAATATTTCTCATAAATAGTTTGTAGTCGTGCGGTAATATTTTTTTGTGTTATAGACCTTAGCTTAATGTATATTTTTGTCTTGGACAGAAACTCTACTTCAGCCTAGAAATGTCGAAAAAAAATGAAAACTGAAAATATGAAAAATCACGCTAGCTTCGTTAATATCCGGTCTAAAACAGAAATAAAAACGGTTTAATATTACCCAAAAGTTGTTTCAAAGATCTGTGATGCATTAAACCACAAATTGTGTACGAGTATTTTTATAAAAATATATTTGCAATTTTCTAGGTCAAATTTCTAGGAAATTTAAAAAAATCAGTTTGGGTAAACGAAGCGGAATTGATATTCGGGTGTTCTACACTAACATTTGAAATGCAAAGCTCAATAGATTTTATGAATAAAATAACGATGTCACTTTTTTGGGGTAAAAAAAACACTGCGACCCATACACGTGATATTAAAAATGAAGGATAGTTTTTTTTTTTTTTTTTTTTTTTAACATTGATAGACCTTTGTTTGACCACGATCTCACCTGTTGGTAAGTGACGATGTGGCCGAAGATGAAGCACAAAGGTCTAGAAGGCACCTATTCACTCTTGACTTGAAGAGACCCAGATTATAGTTTTCAGGAAAGACAGATGACGGTAGTGTATTCCACTCCTTAGCAGTTCGCATTATAAAGGTGGAACTGAAACGTTTTGTGCGAATAGAAGGTATACCAATGAGGTAAGGATGGTACTGAGCCGTACGCCTGCTCGTCCTATGATGAAAAGGAGATGGTGGGATCAGATCGTGCAGTTCCTGGGAGCATTCACCGAAATGTAACCTATAGAAGATCGCAAGGCATGCAACCTTACGGCGGTGCTCGAGACTCTGGATCTTAGTCTCCGCCATATGTTGCTCACCTATAAGCCTGAAAGCTCTACGTTCGATCGAGTCCAAGGCAGCAAGCTGGTGTTTGGCCGAGCCATCCCAAACATGGCAGCAGTACTCCATACCAGCCCGGACTTGTGCTTTATATAAACTGAGAAGCTGTCCTGGTGTGAAGTAACGCTTTACCTTATTCAGGATGCCTAGCTTCATGGCAGCTGTTTTTGCCTTAGACTCGATGTAGGAGCCAAAGTTGAGAGTAGGCGTGAGCGAAACACCTAAGAGCTCGAGGTGATCTCCTATAGCAACAGGTACATCTCGGAATACAGGAACTTGGAGAAACGGACTTTTTTCCGCCGAGAAGAGACAAGCCTGCGTTTTAGAGGCGTTGAACATGACTAAATTGGCATCGCCCCAGTCGGATACAGCCTTGAGAGTCAAATTCAGACGCTGCAGCATCTCATCTCTTAACTCCTGAATTTCATTCTGCCTAGCTCGCGCAGTGGAAACATATCTCTCCACAACTGTGCTGTCGTCTGCATACCCAATGATACCGGGCATTAGCAGATTTATTTTATTTATTGATTTTTGCATCATAGTGCGATTTAATTTGATGCAGCAGAAAAAACCAAGCCGTCATTTTCTAAAATATTGTCATCATTGACCTAATAATGTGAAAATAATATATTGAATAAAAGGCTATCAGTTATGTATGTACCTACTACCGTTCTCCCTTAAAGTAAGCATATGTGTAGGTACCTATGTTACTATTTTTACGTAAGGTTGGTAGCTCGCTCGTTTTGTTATGCTGTAGATTACCAGAAAAAACATACGCCTTATTTTTAAAAACCATAATAAGAAGAAACAAATATGATCCGTACCTACCTACAAGTGAGTGCTAAAGATCGGTAAAGATTAAATTTATCATATTCATTTGAGGTTTGTAACTTCGTCAAGATTCATAGTTGTTGGCAGTTTGTTGGAAACCCCAGATATATCTATACCCATTTGGCCAGATCCCACAGTCTGAAGAGTTCTTAGACTGGTAGGTATCTAATATATTAATTGATCTTGCTTAAAATACTACCAACTAGTTTTGGAATAATGGTTCAATGATAGTTTTCTAAAGTTTTGTTTAACTTATCTATAAATTACAATAGTAGATAGACACATATTTTTCTCAATTGCCGTATTATACTCGCATGTACCTACTAATAGAACCTCAACGTGCCTCCTTATTGATATATCTAAATATGGTATTACTTTATGATGTGCTGTTTACAATTTTTGTTCAGATACGTATTTCAAGACCTAAAAAAAACCATTCTACAGACGAAATCTCCTGAAATTTACGTAGGTTAGTCAGTATCATACAATCATAACATCCAACAGTCACATAGGTACATAGTCCTGTTCCCATACTAGGATCCTCTGTGTCGCGGGTACGAGGAACTATGAGAACCATGATACAGCAACATCCAGATTAATACTCTTGAAACATCGAGCACTGTACGGAGGCAGCAATGCTCTAAGCTAAGACTTGAAATGACGGAACAAGCAGATAGGTAGGTCGTAGGTGGTAGGCCGGGAGAAAGATTGTATTTTTGTTTTACCAACAGCTTACAAAATTAATAATTATAGACACGACTTTTCGATGTTCCATTTTTTAAATATTTTTTATTTGAATTTGTTTTTGAATATGGAACGGAGAGAAAAAAAATATACAAAGAACTAGTAGGACTCTTCCCGCCACTTTCGAAAAGAGACGTTGTCTACTTTTATTTTATTTCTTTTCCTAGTGTTTTCTCGAGTTATTTTGTGTTATTTTGGTGTCATTTTAACGAATGTAGCTCGTTTAAAAAGCACAAGTGTAGTGAAATGAAATGGAAGTGAATTGCGTGACTTTTGAAATTGGTGGAAATTGTCTACCAAAGTTTTAGTAAAATTGGCCACCGCTTTACTAAACATGACTCGACTGTGACTTTGAAGACTTGGAAGGAGTGTAACGTTGCAATATATATTGAAAATACAATATAGTGAAAATACAGATACTTGAAAATGGCAATTGCACAAGCCGCGCGGCGCCAATTATAAAGAAAAAAAAAAAAAGAACTAGTATTTATTTACGATCGTTGGATGCATATTAATGATTAGATATTATGGCAATGAGTTTAACAACAAGCAATTAAAAAAAATGGTATTGCCGCGAAGGAGAAATATCTGGAATAGAAAATGAGGTGAAAGTGAACGTATATTTGAGGGTGTGATCATTTGAAAACGAAGATGAGTAAGACTCAGTAAGAAACGAGTGCATTCGTTTGCTGAGGGATTTCGTACCTAGTTATTTTATTTTCTCGAAATCGAAGTGATAAGTAGAGTGCTAAGGTAGAGTTTTAGACTCGGGACTAAAACCCATTCATTCTCGATTCTATAACCTCGTATGAAATAGCTCGTTTTAATCCCTCGTTGAACAAGCTAATATTATATTATACTAGGTACTACCAGTTTTTATTTGGATTGGCTGATTATTGTTCCATATTGACATAATTATCTACTAAATAATCAGAGCACGATGTAAACAGCGCGGGCATGGAGCGTAGCAAAGGTACGTGAGTGGGGACGGGCGGGATGCCACACGGCAGACAGTTTCCCGTAGATCCCACAATGTGATTACACACGTATTGGAGAAAAGCTTTGGTAAGTCTATTTTAGTGTGTTCAGCTAGCTGCTAAACCAATCTTTGAACGAAAATAGGCATTATGAAATGGAGGTATAAAACTCTTTATACAATGGCTTCAGGAATATCTACAGACATCCTAGATTGCTTTTAGAGAAGGATAAGCCAATTATTGCTACATGTGAAATTACAGGCACATGAGACTCTTCATCTTTATGTCTCAGGGTGGCGGGCGCAGTGCAATGCCACATAGGGCGCGTCCTAGATGGATGTGACCTATTTGGTAATGCACTGTTCATAGGCAGAGGTTACCGCTTAACATCAGGTGGGCCATCTGCTTGTTCCGTCATTAAAGTAGTACAAAAAAAAAAGTGCCTGACTAGATAATCAGAGCACGATAGTGAAAAGTGTATGCAAGTAGCGTAGCTTACTGGGTCGTGGGCGGGCGGGATGCTAGCAGGCAGCATGTTGCCCGTAGATCCAAGACGCGATTACACACGTCCCGGCGATAAACTGAAGCCTATTTTAATGTTTTCATAGAGCTGCCAAAACCAATCTGTGAACTAAAATGGACATTATTGAACCTAGGTAGTACCGATTATTAGATATACGTAGTTTTGACAATTGCTGTTTAGGATAATGTAAGAAATACAATTTAAGTTAAACAAAAATAACTTGTTTGTGAAAAATATATTTTTCAATACAACCTTTTATAAAATTAGTGATCGTAACTGTGTGCTGATCAAATGAGCCTAAACACGGCTAGTCTACCTATTATCCATCGAGGAATTCCGTTGTCCACCTTCCGTTTCCATCATCCGATCAGCTCGCTGTCACCATCATATTGTATTGTCATCGGAACATGAAAGGTATGCCAAATTTCAGCTCAATCGGTTGAGAATAGCTTATTAAAAAATTCAGTTTCAAGATTCCACTCGGATTCCACCCACACAAACATACATAGCTTGTAATAGACCGTAGACCTTTCTGTGAATGGCACTTTGTCACTTATTTAAACAAATTTACATACAAAAGCTACAAAACAATGCAATGCGCCTTAAATGTGTAAATGTGTTAATTGTGCTTTGCGTTTAAAATAACACACGGTTGAATAATTTCATTATTCAGGCCATAATTTATCAGAGGCAGCCGCAGAGTAGAGCATCATTACAACACGCCGCAATCACGCAAAATATTACCGCGAAATTACACATTTTCCCACATTTTAAAGCGTATTAGCGCCAGGCAAATGGAACGGCTACAGAATTTACTATGTCTACTTATGTAATAAACAACTTTTGTGATTCGATGCCTTATCCACACGAACGCACGGTTCAAACAAATCAGCACCGAACGCACGACGGTCACAGCGTGCTTCTAACAAAGCGTGGTGCGTGAAGCACATGTCAACATCTCATACAGAAACCGCGACTGGTCTGCCAGCACGCCATTGACAAGCTACCAGGGACCAGCAATGGGTACGGGTAGAATCTATATCGTTATGAATTTGTAGGTAAATACATTACTTACTAGTGGCTCTCTTTATTCTTGTATGGGTACATTATTTGGTTGTTGGGTTTGTTTTTTGTGTGTGTGTGCGTGTGTGTGTGTGTGTGTATGTGTGTGTGTCATTTTGTGTGGAATATTGTTTCCATGGTTTGTCGACAAAAAAAAACTTTTCTTTCTTTCTTTCTCTTACATAAATGCTGTACTAGAACCTTTCCGTTAAACAATCTATCCTCGGGTGAAAACAGGATTGAAATCAGTCAGTGCGCGCACTCTTGAGCGTCTATGCAGTAATCTGTAGTGTAGTATCGTACACCGCCAATGTAAGTAATTCCTGGTTTCCTCGTAAGCGACGCATGGTAGACCATCCTGTTATCACCTGCACGTTTACATACCACTCAATCTGGGCAGCCATCACACACTACTCCACATACTGTAGTGTCTGTTGTCACACCGACTTTGGCATATCGCCAGACTGACACCCATGATATAGGTACATACACTAAATGCAGAGTCACGCTGGATCCGTATACACGTCAACCTAGCGTGCTGTCTGGTTAAGGCTTTACACGTTTGCTATATCCGTTACAAAAACACGTGGAAAAGTCATTTACCTTTAATAATAATAGATCTATCCGCGGCGTAATAAGACCAACGTAAAACGTATTTATTTAAGTCAGCAGTGTACATTAAGCGTTGATCTAAGTACCGAAGCAAGGTGATATACCAACTAGAGTAATGGTCTTGTACTGTTCTACATCTACTGTAAGTTAGGTACGAAAAGTTTGTACAAGAAGAGTTACTAACTTACCTACTTGTACTAGGGAAAACGTTAATAGTACTCTCTTTATTTTATTAATTTTGTATTAACGGGAATTTTTCACTTACTGTGCCTGTGTACCGACATGTTTCGACTCAAATTTCAAGTGTTTTTCAAGAAACTTGAGTCGAAACTTGTCGGGCCTACATCGATATACTAGTACGCCAATAAAATCCTTTTTTTCAAAATATATGTTAAGGTCACGAAAGTTTTATAGTAAAATATCACTGCGTTCATGGGTCAATAATGAAGTACAAAACAACGAAGTACCTACGTGGTAATAATAAAAAAAGAACAGTGCTTATAGATGGATTTCTTATACTTGGACTTAATATTGATATAAGCTGAGAATAACTAGTTTGTGCTAGTTGTTGTGTTTGAGCAATATTGGTACGTTACTGCCGCGGCCGTGAATCAGGCGAACAGGGAGTAACCGAGGGCCACAACGTGAGAACATCGTTGTGGCCCTCGGTTTGAGCAAAAACTATACACGCCTTATAGTTTTTTTCTCAAACATGTAGTAAGCGGGCAACTTAATTGCTAGTATGTCAATATAACTTAGTAGGTAGTAGTAGGTAGCCATAAAAAAAAGAAAAAAAAAAGCGATGGTAGCCTAACGGTTCAATAGTGCAACTCAGAATCCAACGATACCGGGTTCGATCCTTGGCTCCGCACCAATGACTTTTCTAAGTTATGTGCGGATTTCCATCGCTCTGTGCTTCGGAGGGCACGTTAAGCTGTCGGTCCCGGCTGTTATTGATTAATAGCAGTCGATAAGCCATGTCAGAGGCCCTCGGGCGGCTTGACAAACTCCGACACCAGAGGCCAGCACTACCTCATACGAAACGAAAAGAAGTACCTATGTATAATTGATTCTCATGTAAGTGATAGTATTTATCTTTTTGAGAATAAATGGTTATTAAACTGACTTAGTCTCTTTGTGACAACACGACAGAATATATGGATTATCATCTTACTCCATCTGCGGCCACATCGTCACTTACCAACAGGTGAGATCGTGGTCAAAAACAAGTATATCAATGTTAAAAAAAAAACATCCTAACAATGCCAGCCTAGACCGGGAAGGTCAATTTATCCCGAAAAAGGTCAACGAAAAGTGTATATCGATCTAAGTATGTTTGAGATAACTAATTTGACTAGCATGGCACTGGACAGCCAACAGAGCAGCAGCTCTATCTAAAGGCTTTCATGGATGAAATTGCAAATATCTAATTACGTGAGCTGTAAAACAACAATCATAGCTTTAATTTCCTTGGGGATTATATCAATCTTAAAGGGGGTTAGGTCCAGAGAGCCTGGTCTAGAAATGTAACAACCTAAATATACGGGCATTTGGTGTACACTGATTTTTGTATAGAATTTGAGGTTCTCGGCATGTCCGCTAGGGGTGCTTTTTGGTGTTTCAATACAAAAATCTGTAGTGAGGATACACCACACGCCCGTATAGACTCCTGAATTTTTCTTAAAGAAACTTGTCGATATAAATAGGTTCAACTCTAAACAATAAACAATTGTCTATTTTACAAGCTTTTCTTTAACTTAAATACAAATACAAATACAAAATACAAATATATTTATTTCGTCAGAATTTTAGGTATACAAGACAGTTCTTATACTTGCAATGTATATCCGGGTAGAATCTTGCAACTGAATTTTAAAGCAGTTATCCTCAATCGATTGAGCTGAAATTTGGCATACCTGTCAAGTTCCGATGACAATACAATATGATGGTGACAGTGAGCTGATCTTATGATGGAGACATCGGAACTCCTCGATGTATAATAGTAGACATATATAATGTATATGATATATATATAATATATATATAATTATATATTATTATAAATTATATATAATATACATTATATATAATGTATAATAGTGTTTAGGCTCATTTTGATCAGCACTCGGTTACGATCACTAATTTTATAAAACCTTGTATTGAAAAATATATATTTCACAAAAAAAAAAACATTATAAAAGCTCACTACCTATTAAATTTGTTAACTTCTGAAATAAAACTGACAGCTAAGTATTTGTTATTCTAGACTACTGCTTGGAGAAAGCTAAGCACAGTACAGTACCTATTTCTGTAGATCCACGAGAATACACTTTTCTTTAAAAAGAGACAACCTTTTACCAATCATGCCCGGTACAATTGGATAATCCAAATGAATTGAACAAATTATGATCAATTCAAATCAACTGTGAAATCCGCGAAAGTCAGAAATAACTTACGTAAGAATTTGTTATTCTGCAAATCATGCTGCGCTGACGAACTTAATAAAGTGTATAGTTACGCACTGGGGGCTTAGTATGAGAAATTGATGGTATTCGAAACTATAGGAAGTTTCGTTTCCTTCCATACATTTACTTACTAGCGGAATTAGGAGAGGAAAACTAAGGACGCTGTCAGTAAATGTATTGAAGGAAACGAAACTTCATATAAATATAAATAAATAAATAATGCGTGACACAGTTCACACAACATTATCTAGCCCCAAGCTAAGCAGAGCTTGTGTTATGGGTACTAGATAACTGATATACTTAATACAATATAATACATAGATAGATATTTTTTATTATACATAGAAAATACCCAGAACACCCTGAACAAATATCTGCGATCGCACAAATATTTGTTCCGAAGCGGGAATCGAACCCGCAACCTCCCAATAGCAATAGAATAGTTCCTCGCAATAGTTTCGAATACTATCAAATTCTCGTACTAAGCCCATATGATGACGTACCGCATTAACCAGCTAACCACTATCAATTTTCAAATGAGGCAAGTGGTCCACTAAGCCAATTTTTACTGGACCGACCAGCCTGGCAACAATATAACAATTTCATTAAATAATATTTTTGTTTAATAAAATTAGTGATCGGAATTGTGTGCTGATCAAAATGAGCCTAAACACGGCCAGTCAACTATTAACCATTTAGGAGCTCCGTTGTCCACCTTCCATCTCCACCATCAGATAAGCTCGCTGTCAACATAATATTGTATTGTCATCGGAACTTGACAGGTATGCAAAATATCTGCTTAATCGCATGCCAAAAAGTGGTTCTAATTCTAGCTTCCAAGATTTTACCTAAACGAACCATCTAACACACCTACAAACATTGCAAGCTAATAAAGAGCCTTTTCATCGATGAATACGGTTTCATTCACAAGGAGGTCTCAATAAGTCACAGAATTACTAACAGTACCTACGCGTTCCAAGTAAATAGAACAACAACGGCTTCAAACAAATGACGAGCAGCACTGATTAACAACACAAAGAGAACGAATGGCAATTAGATACACAATCTTTTGAACGTGAACTTTGTATACCGTGAACACCTACTTGGGTTGGACTGGGTCGTTCGTGAATTTGTATAATAGGCGTGCTCGTTACTGGGTACGCTTATATTATGAGAGCGTCGAAGAAATAAATAAAAAGTGGAACTTTGTGTACCTATAATAAATCATGCTATTAACAGTTAACTAAATATATTTATTTACTCAGCATGCACCTCCGTTCGATGGCATGCACCAATTACACAAATTAAGGTACTACATATAAAATTAATCCTTATTAAAATCCGGTACAAAATCCGATCATCATCTTTATCAGAGAACAGTAAAGTAGTAGGTTCATTAAAATTATTATACAGTAAAAAAAATAGGCAATAATAGAAAAAAGAATGTTATAATAATTAAAATCCCACTAATATCATAAATGTCAAAGTTACGATGTCTGGATGTTTGTTACTCAATCACGCTGAAACGGCTGAACTGATTTCGATGAAATATGAAACACAGATTGATAACGACCTGGATGGAGCTATAGACTAGTTTTCGCCATGGTAAAACGCGAGCGAAGTAGCGGCCGGACATTAGTTAAACTTAAGTTTTTTGAATTTAAATGATGGTTGATCATTCAAATACAAAAACTAACAATTATCACTGTAAACCAGACTAAAGGGGTATATATTGCGTTATCAGCTATTTCGGGACCTAGATCTGCACAACGTATCTTTTATTTTTATTTTGTGAATGACGTAACGGCAGATAGCCCACCTGATGTTAAGCGGTAACCTCTGCCTTTAACAATGCATTGTCTAATAGGTCACGTCCACCTAGGACGCACCCTAGTAGCATTGCACTGCGCCCACCACATTGAGACATAAAGGTGAAAAGTCCCATGTGCCTGTAATTTTACCGGCACCCATACCCTTCAAACCGAAACACAGCAATGCGAGCACTACTGCTTTGCGGTGGTAGTACTTCCCCGGACGAACTCTTTCACAAAAAAGCTCTACTAACAAAATCTGATCGATAAGATAGGTACCTATGGTGGTAAGCATTAGTAAATCTTACAGGGACGTCTTTACTGATAATGCAACCAATGGAATCCTCACGTAATGAAGGAACTCTTGCGAACGAATTGAATTGCTTGAAAAGCCTACTCCGACCGAAAATTCTATTTTATGTTACGGCCACAGTTAAAGTAATTGCGGTGCGATTTTATCTACCAATTTTAAAGAACGAAGCCTCGGGGTTTTCCAATGAAATTTCATTGTTTGAGTCGAACTGTTATTTTAAGAATAATTCAATTTCCAATGATAAAGCTCGCGCCGGATTTCGTTAATTGGTTACCCCATAAAATGTCAACGTGGATATGAACAAACTTGAAAAGAAACATTGAATAAAACCGATGGGTCCTGGTGATAAAAGGTTTTTTCGTGTTTGTTGTCGCGACAGGTTTGAAAACATAGATAATGGCAAATAGTAGCTATACCTACCTAGTCACTGTTAGGTACAATTTGCTATCTTACTCCTTTGTGTTCAGTTTTCTTTGTGTTTCGCTGCATTCTTTCGGACTAGAAAGCTAAGAAAGAAAAGCTATTCATGGGCCTTATTTATTATGTTGTGTTATTGAATTTGTTCAGACGTAAATGAAAAATAAAAAGTATTTTTAGTGAAAAGTATCTTTTTCAAAACAAGCTCGGTACCGTGAGCCGATCAAAATGATGAGGAGTTTTGTTGTCCAACAACTCTATAATCAGATCAGCTCGCTGTCACCATAAAATTCTCGGAACTCGACTGGTATGCCAACCCTCATACTATATACTGGTAGGTTGATCCTGTGGGCACATGGGTCGTACCTGCAAATATCGGGTAAATAGGATGCCAGCAAGTCCTTGAAAAATTTATTGTCTAAATCTATATAGGTATGTCCTTAACCTCACTGACTGATTGACACCCTAACAGACATTTTTTTTAACAAGTGCTTTTATATGTATACAATACGAAATTCGGTAGCTTCATTGAAGTCCCAGAAGTTGTACCGCGTTAAACTAGGACACAAGGTAGAAACAACGTTTAGCTTGTGACGCGAATTTTTGAATTTTATCATGTTTTTTGCTCATCACAGCTCATCAACATTTTTTGAGATTCATATCTCAAAATGTTGATAAGCTGCGATGACCAAAAAAGACAATAACATTTGAAGTTTGTGCCTCATGCGAAACGTTCCTCCCATAATCAAAATGTTATGACTTTACAAAGACATTGGATACCATTCTGTAGGCTCTCAGTATGTTTAACCGAATGCAAAAATAATGCGAAACTACTTATATTTTATGAAAACCTGTAAAATATTCCACATTTATTCCGAATCCATGTCCAGAGCTGTCTCTCGATTTGCATAACCCATTACCTCGGTGCCTATTAAACTTTTTTTTGTTTTTTGTTTCAGGGACTCTGATATGACCGTCTAGTGGACCGTCGAGTTGGGGTTAAACAGACTAAGATGCGTTCAGACGCAGCAAGTGGCAGGACAATGTTGGTGGTATTACTGGTGCTAGTGAGTGTGGTGAGTGGGAATGTGAACTTGACTTCGAGTGATCGGTCATCGGGGGGATCAAGAATGGCATGGATGAAAGCGCTGTTTGACCACCATGGATGGTTGGAAGCCATCAACGATGGTAACGTGACGCTACAGCCTCAGTGCAGCAACCACATGAAAACGTACCTTGAAGCGCTGCATGATGGAAAGCTATGGGCTTCTAAAAGTAAGTGATTTGATTTAGATACTGATTTAGTCAAGGCGACGCATTGATAAACTATTATTTTGAATGGTTTTGTATATATAGGGTTTATTGGGGTTTAGTATAGGATTTCGTATGAGGTCATATACGCAAAAAACATTTTTATTCATATAAATTAAAAAAGACGACTAATATTAAAAAATCCTACTACAATATTCATGATGTTTAGATGAATCTAACTAGAAAATTTTGTGGCTTAAATTGGACCCGTTTTCCTGTAACACGCAAATCTCTGTTTTATAATTTTTAAATGTCTTTGATAATTTTTTCTCTGTTATGAAAGTTAACAAATCTTGAAATTCTACCACAAAAAAAGTCAGTCATATGAAGAATCAGGTAAGCAAATGTAATTTTCGTAGGTTTTGTAATTGCTGAGAAAAATCTAGATCCCTGGCACCAAAATGTCCAATGCGTCATCTTAACTGCCCTATTAAAATAAACTCTTCACCAAATTTCTCACACTCAACTTCTATTCTGACTCAACTTTGAATAAATGATTTTTCCGCAACAATGTATCACTTTACTTTGTATTATGCTACAAGTAGAGCAAATAAATAAAGTATACGAACCGTAACGTATCACACTCTTAAACCACATACAACAGCTATTAAAGTGTTATGGTACGTCGTAGTAAAATCTGCTTACGTCACGTAAGAAAGCGAAAATTAAAACGAGTAGTGTAGGACCGCAGGCGGTGGATGTAGCCATTGCGTCTGCCACAAGTGGGTCACATCACAAGTAGCCAGTAGATGTGCTACGTCATTTGCAGCACTTGAAAAGTCACAACTAAACAAATAAGTGGGTATTAGTAATACCATTCTAAGTTTAAATTGGACGAAAAGGTTTAAACTGTCATTTACAGATTATTGCTATTGATATTACGGGCCTTAAGAGTCCTAGTACTTTATGTGAAAAATGAAAAACGTCATACAACATAGGAAAATAATAAAAAAGATTTTTGATAGCCAATATCGCTCGTGCGCTTTTCGGTTCCTCCTTGATCGGCCTTTTGTTTTCGCCACAGAATAAATAATATTCGTCTTCGCATAAGGGTGCATTTTAGTCTGTTATAAGCTTTCTGAAAAAAAAACGCATTTGTAAAGTAACATTTTGATTATTATCCAATATCCTCAAATTCTTATTTTCATTTCATTGATTTATTAGCAAACAATGTTAAATTGTGTCGGAACATAGCAACATAGGTACAAAATAATATAGATAGATACATCTCCTTGCATCAGAAAAGTACAAGATTACATAATTATTTCTGTCCTAGCTTCACGCGTTCACGAGTCACGAGGGAGACCGCCTTTAAAATATTTATAGTACATTTCTGTCTTTTCCACACACGACTGCCATGCTCTTAGATTACTTGCATTGTTGAAATAGCAACTAGCTAGAATAGAATAAGCTTTCTTAATTAATCGGTAATTTCCAATTGACTCATTATCGTGTCACAAAATTCGGCTACCAAACCGAATATATAAACTTTTCACGTCAAAAACCAGAGCCTAATAAATTCGGCTACCAAACCGAATATAGATACTTTTCACGTCAAAAGCCAGAGCCCAATAAATTCGGCTACCAAACCGAATATAGAAACTTTTCACGTCAAACACCAGAGCCTAAGAAATTCGGCTACCAAACCGAATATAAAAACTTTTCACGTCAAAAACCAGAGCCTAATAAATTCGGCTACCAAACCGAATATAGAAACTTTTCACGTCAAAAACCAGAGCCTAATAAATTCGGCTACCAAACCGAATATAGATACTTTTCACGTCAAAAACTAGAGCCTAATAAATTCGGCTACCAAACCGAATATAGAAACTTTTCACGTCAAAAACCAGAGCCTAATAAATTCGGCTACCAAACCGAATATAAAAACTTTTCACGTCAAAAACCAGAGCCTAATAAATTCGGCTACCAAACCGAATATAGAAACTCTTCACGTCAAAAACCAGAGCCTAATAAATTCGGCTACCAAACCGAATATAGAAACTTTTCACGTCAAAAACTAGAGCCTCATAAATTCGGCTACCAAACCGAATATAGACACTTTTCACGTCAAAAGCCAGAGCCCAATAAATTCAGCTACCAAACCGAATATAGACACTTTTCACGTCAAAAGCCAGAGCCCAATAAATTCGGCTATCAAACCGAATATAGATACTTTTCACGTCAAAAGCCAGATCCCAATAAATTCGGCTACCAAACCGAATATAGAAACTTTTCACGTCAAAAGCCAAACTTGCCCAATATCTCTGTTTATTGGGAAATTAAAACGAGAATAATATGTGTATCTGGTATCAACGTATCTGGCACAAGTAAGCCACAACAATCCTCAGTTGTCAAGAACTTAGTCATGTAAATTACCTACAGCTGTGGAGAAAGTTCAGGATCTCAATAGTTGAATATGGCAAATGAAACTATACCAAAGCAGCTATGTCCCATGATAATGGTAGCCGTTATTCCTGATCCCCATGACACAGGGAATCTTAGGACAAACCATGCTACTAATAACATAACATAACATAACATGACATAACAAAATATAAGTAACATAACATAACATAACATAACACCCAACAGTCACATACATAGCCCTGATCCTAATGTGGGACTAGGATTCCCTGCGTTGTGAGTATCAGAAACTACGAGTACTATGGTACCATAACACCCAGACCCGAAACAAATATTTGCAGATCATACAAACATTTGTCCCGCAGCGGCATTCGAACCCACAACCTGTCGCATCTCAACCGGCTACTTGCCAGACGCGCTAAAAAGGTCGTCAATAATAACATGTGTACTAAACGCGGAATATCCTTCGAGTGGTTACCTGCTCCATGTTTTGTCTCATTCGATCGAATTTGAAACTGCTTGTCACTGCAGAAGATAAAACACTGTGTAACTATACCAATTATAATTCGAATTATACAGTAGTATGTGACAGTTTGTCGGAGCGCGGAAATTCCTTGAGTGATATTATGACAGCTCAGGAAGCTTGCACACTTCAACGATTGAATAAGGAAAATTAAATGAGGGGCTGAAAAAATAACGCTGATATTAAATGTGGAAGCTATCGAGTCTGGCGGCCAAGTGGCTCGCTATCACAAGAAGCCAGTAGACTGGAGTGTCGGGTATTGGTCGGAGATATGTGAAGTACTCGACTCGACAGACGCGGAGACTCCAACCTAGAGTGTCATTACATTCTTCAGCAATTGAATAGTGTGCAATGATTGCGCATTCATAGTTTAGAGGTTTCGTCTAACTACGAATTGTGGACAAATGCTTAACAACAAAACATACAAGACCATTAAATTTATAGTCTGTTAGTTAAACTTCGCGCTAAGCAAATGGTGTTACTTAGGTAGATACATAAAATAAAAGCATACATACATACATACACACGCCTTATTCCCCGAAAGGGTAGGCAGAGCCACAAATGGGCCTCATAGTTTGCTATAATAACGACACAATTTTCACTATTTACTTTTGTTAATAGTAGAGTTTTTTTGGGAAAGAGTTTGTCCGGGGAAGTACTACCAACATACCTATGACTGCCGCAAAGCAGTAGTGCTCGCATTGCTGTGTTCCGATTTGAAATTCTATGCTGGTGAAATTACAGGTATATGAGATCTTTATAAATAAAATTAAAAAAAAATGTATCAGGGTGGCGGGCGTAGTGCAATGCCACATAGGGTGCGTCCTAGGTGGACCTGATTGCATTGCAAAACAATGCATTGTTAAAGGCAGAGTTTACCGCTAAACATCGGGTGGGCCATGTGCTTGTTTCGTCATTCACACAGTTAAAAAAAATAACGAACATTTTTGTAGGAAAATAGTAAATAGCCGTTTATTTACTCGATAAGAGACTCTATACGTTAACCCTAATCGCAATCACGCACGCTCCTCTCGATTACCTACATCGATAAATCAGATAAACCACAATATTTTCCTCCTGAGATACTGTCGCGCACACCCACTTCATAAATAGGGTCGTCTTTATTTTCTGCTTCATTGTACGTGACCGTTTTTTTGATCGGCTGCACCCTGAGGCTGGATTTATGTTTATTATTGATGAGCGAAGTGAAGTGAGTACGAAGTGAGGTCTCAACGGTAACTCGACTGAGACGGCTTTCGTATTATGTGGGTGGGTACAGATATTCTATTTCACGAAGTCCGTTTGGCTGTTTGTGTCCATGAGCATTACGGCCTCCGTAATGCACATTGTTTCAGTGTGCGTAAGCTCAGGAGCAATTAGTCTCGACCGTGACGCAGTTCGGGTCACTAATGCTTATTTATTACGTCAGTTTATGGTCGTGGATAACGAATGTAATATAGAATAATGAAGCATAGAAAAATCCAACTTACTAGCATGACTCTGTATGTAGTTAACTTTTTTGAAGCACATTTGTGCTCTCATGTTTTTATTTTTTATTTTGATTTCAAATATATTTAGGAAAAAAAAAACAACGAGTAACAGTGTTACTCGACGTTCGTGTGTTAGTTGACGACCTCTTTGGTGCGGCGGGCGAAGGTTGGCCTGCGACGCAGGAGGTTGCGGGTTCGATTCCCGCCTCGGAACAAATATTTGTGCGATCGCAGATATTTGTTAAGGGTGTTCTGGGTATTTTCTATGTATAATAAAAAATATCTATCTATGTTATATATTGTATTAATTATATCAGTTATCTAGTACCCATAACACAAGCTCTGCTTGGCTTGGGGCTAGATAATGTTGTGTTGAACTGTCCAGCATTTTTTCTTTTACTCGTTGGGAACCCATCAGATTTTGGCAGCGATTACCGCAAAAAAAAGTCGAAAAAGAGCGTACTTCGTGAGATATCGAGGTCATGGCTAACTAAGAGTCAAACCTTGACTAAGGTCACCTTGCGTTAGGTTAGAGAACAGCTTGAAGTCTAGATTACTCAGGTGGATACTACTGCTCATTCCCTGATCTATTCCCTTAGTTGGCTTTTACGAAATCCACGGTAGGAGACGATGGGTTATATTCTTAGGCCAGACACGCTATAGTATAGTGAGGCTGTAGGTAAGTATCTAGATATAATTACCTATAAATTCCTGCAGCTAACCGCATAGGCACATTCAGTGGCTAGTGCCTGAAACGCCGACCGTTATTAATTTTTCAATTATTTATTCAAAATGATTCACACAAGAGCTGCAGACTCATCAAATAAAACATCCAAAGCTCTAATGGTCATTAATCTCTCTGACGGCTGACTCGCCGTATCATTTTCGCTACTTAGTACCTAAGTGCAAATTGAATTAATCTCAGAAGTTTTCTGCACACCTTAATACCTAGCGTTTTTGCCGAAGCTGAAAATTTCTTCGAGGTCAAAAGTTCTTTCTAAAGATTTATAAAGAGCAATTACCGAGGATTGAACTCACCGCAGTTGCCTAAAAACTATTTTAAAAGACGGACAAATCGGTAAAAAATGGAAAACACCGAACATTTAATGGGTAATTCGGACAACTGAGCAGGGCCCAGTAACCCTAAACACCTATTTAAAGATTATAAATAATATTACGCTTAAACGTATTGTACTTAGGGCATGATTACCTGATTTACCAAAGATTTTGATGCAGTTTTCCCCATAAGTTAGATAATTTTACAATTAGCGACCCGCCCCGGCTTCGCACGGGGGGCGGGAAACTTATAATTTATCAGCATTTTTTTTTTTACATTAAACCCGTGCGAAGCCTGGTCTTTACGCTAGTATTAAATAGTCTAACGTCTTCAAGTTTTCTCTTGACAACTCAGCCAAAGCCATTCCATTCTAGCTTTTTGCATTACACCGCTCAAATACCTTCTCTGATAGCTTAATTTCTTTGAATCTGCCACAAAATAACAAAATTTTGCTGAATATTTTTCTTTTTGGACGAGTGCGGCCGTACAACTGCAAACGCTGTACGAGCGAAATTTTCCTTCAGCAGTGCGGCGATACAGAGACCTGCGTTAGACGCAGAGCTAATACCACAGAATAGATAATAGTACCTACC
Organism: Operophtera brumata; assembly: GCA_932527175.1. Lineage (NCBI taxonomy): Eukaryota > Metazoa > Arthropoda > Insecta > Lepidoptera > Geometridae > Operophtera > Operophtera brumata. The sequence goes on along the minus strand of OW052238.1, from coordinate 11,098,565 downwards.
TAATACAGTGCGGTTCACACGCGTTTGTGCTTCGTACGGATTTACAAACGAGGCGGGTAAAACCGGTCAGCAGTCTAAGTTGTTTTTCTTTAATTTTCACCGCTAAAAGACGGACCTTTGTTGGACGAACTGGGTTTTCCCATTTCTAAATGGACTGAAGATCCTGTGGGATAATCTGTGACGTAGCTTTGTAATCCTCACCTTGGATAGGTACCTAATTTGCAGTTTGTTTCAAATGGGGTTGGGAGTTCAATTCCTCTCATTCGTATTTCTTGAATGGGTTTACTGAAATTCCTTTTTAACCCCCGACGTAAAAACGACGGGGTGTTATAAGTTTGACGAGTCTGTGTGTGTCTGTTTGTGCCTCGTAGCTCCCGAACGGATGAACCGATTTCGTTTTATGTTTTTGTTTGAAAGGTGATTTTGTCGGGTGTGTTCTTAGCTATATTTGATAAAAATCGGTTCAGCCGTTTCATTGCGTTGAGGGCTTTTTTTCATTTTTACAAAATTAATTAGGTACTTGTTTACATACTTTCCAGAGATGATCAATCGAAGAAAACACAATAAAGTGTAAGAAATGGCGATGCTGAAATGCTAGATCGCAATTTTGTTTGTCATTATCAGGCCTACCGCAGTCCACTGCTGGACATAGGACTCCCCCATAGAATGCCACGATAAACAGTCTTGAGCCACCTCCATCCACCGACTCCCCGCAACTTCTATAATACCTATCCATTATATTTGTTTGTGGTCGCCACTCGAGAACATTTATTCCCCCCAACGCTATATGGCCTGCCCATTGCCACTTTAACTTAGTAATTTTGAGTACGTTACTAAAAATATTTACTGAAAATTAAAGAGTAAACATAAGAAAGTGAAATAAAAATACCTGAATTTCGTTTCCCCCGTAAATCCCGTAATATGAACTCATAAACTCTCGTACCTAATCGAATCTCCTGGAATTAACCTAGATTCAATTTTATGGTTTATAGATATATACATACTCTAGATTAGCGAGAGTGCCAAACTGAAATCCATTACTTCCACACAAACCCAGTTTAATTTAATTTATATAACTTTTTTCCGGTTAATATTGTTGAAATTGCTTATAATACAATACATTTATTAACAGAAAGAATAATACAAGGTATGTACAAAGTACATATGAAACAGTTGTGCAACCTGAAGACCGCTGCAAGCGATCTAAAGGTAGCTCAACTGATCCAAATCACTACCAGACGGAAGCGTCCCTAAGATGCTGGCTGCATTGCCACGCGGAATGGCAATACTAATGCGTTAAGCCAGATAAGAGCCAGCTCTCGGGTCACGCGTCGCTTCGACCAGATGCCCTGAAAGAATTGCTTATAATTGAATATAATTGTAGAAATGACGTAGATAAGTTGGAATTACCCTCGATAACAGCTGTGACATTATATATCCCGAGGACAGGTTTTAGCCAAGAGGGCAGAGTTAATGAAGCTAAATGAAAGCGCTCAAATATATGAATCGCTGGCGGTTGGTACCCGGCCCCTCAACAGGGAATAGAGAAAACAACATCAGGGATTAGGGGAGAACAGGCAACATAACTGATTTTGATAACTATTTTTTATAATGTACCTACTTACGGATCTACTATTCATATTTTTGTTTAATTTTGATATCAATCTATTAATTTCACGTCAAACCGCTCGCAGGTGTCATGACGTCTGCTTCCTTTGTTCGCATAAGGAATATGTGGTTGGCAACTTTTTTTAGGAAGTTAATACTCTGGTAACGATTTGAAGTTGCATTATCTAAAGCTAAAGCTAACTAAATGTATCGCCTTCCTTTTCTTTTGTATATGAAAAGCAAAGGACAGGGATTCTATTTTTAGTTTTAACTATAGAAAATACAATCTCAACTTGCACCATTATCAAAGACTGAAAAAAAAAATAGTGGTAAAAAAATATATATCAAAATTTCAGTTTAAACAAGTAGACTTTGCGGAGTAGCCTACAATTTCGCCAATGTCACGTTTTAAAACAAGTCACGAAGGATATACCGGGGTATGGTGTGCCAATTTAAAAAATAAATTAAAATGCTAAACAAAAGTATGTGCCCTTTTGGAATTCGCTTATCATTCGTTCGGAAATCACGTCAGCAGGAACGTTCCGTTTCGTTGCACGCTTTGCTGTGGCTTTGCTCCAAATAAAGTACTTTCGATACTTTTAAAAATTCAGAAGCTTAAAGTATGAGGAAGAAAAATAACGTAGGGTACGTTATTTTAAAGTATGGTTGGCAATCTTATCTGCTTGTGACGTCACGAGTTTTACACAAAGAGAAGCTAGTCAATGTCTAATCTGTGCCAGCGTTGCCAGTTGCGGTATTTTTTGTTTCGGTAAACTTTCAATTTTGACGTTGAAATTCGGAAATAAGGACGAGAATTGAATGGATTGATAACTAATTTTATGCCGGTGTGGTTAAGTTTCGGTCACATAACAATCTATTCACAGTTGATGATAATACCATTTGTGAGATAATGTGTTATTTTAACAAGATTTAAACATGATCTGAACTTTATTTTGACTATTTGTTATTACGAGATGCTCTCTGGGATTTGAAACCACAATGATCGGAAGTTGGAGCCTTCTTACGGGAGCACCTGTGCTCTTATACGCAAATCACATGCTTTGCTACTGACGCGCCACCTTCATGCAGGATCAGCATTCAAGCATTCATTCAAGGGCTTGATTAAATAATTTCCTGCTGAGCTGAGCTTTTGACGACCTCTGTAGTGCGGCAAGCAAGTAGCCACTGAGATGCGTGCGACAGCCGATGAGAGGTTGCGGGTACGATTCCCGCTGCGGGAGAAATGTTTGTATGGTCTGCAAATTTATTCCGGGTCTGAATGTTGTGATACCCTAGGAAGTACTCGTAGTTTCTGATACCATACTATACAGGTGATCCTAGTGTGGGATCAGGACAACTATGTGTGTGACAAATGGGGTCAACCCATCAACGGGTCCACGGGTAATTTTATTTACCCCGACCAGTGACTCGAGCTTGGTATATCCAACCAAATCCTGCGGTAAATCGCAGAACTGTGAAACGCCCGCTGCTGCCAGTTACCGTTTCCTGAGAAGAGGTAGAGTTACTGCTGAATGTCATGGTGCTGAACACCTACCTTAGTTATTTATGGTGCCACCGTAAGCTCGAATAAATGCTCGCAAGGCTTTTTGCCTCCACTCTTCTGAACCGGAGAACTGAAATTCTGTGAATTAAATGGGTGGAATTCAGATAATTTTCCATGAGAGTAATTGTCTCGACTCAGTCATGTCATTCTTCTGAATGTTAGGTATAAATCATCGATATAATATACTACTATATCGATGGTATAAATAAAACCAATGTGGTATGGGCGGGTCGTCTACATATAAAAAGCAATAAAATAATAATAAAGTAATATTTTTAAAAACGATATGAATCCACTGGTTTGTGTGTTTTATCCAATGTTTTGTTTAAAAACATTCGGCCGCGGAGAAAAACTGTTCAATATAAAAACCCAGTAAAAATATTGTTTAGAATAATATTCTACTCACCAAACCTTTTCTGTTCAGGTTCATTATCTACTGTTTGCCACAAAACCTACCAAAATCATTGTGTGAGTTTGTGCCTACTGAACAATTCGTTTTAGGAGTAACAAGGTAGGTAAATATTGGCAATGGACGGCAATAAATTGAGGCTTTGGCTATTACTTTGTCCCAAAGCTTTTCCTGTATCGTCTAAGGAACATTTATAACAACTCTTCTAACAAAATGATATCGAGCTCCCATGGCACCTTCGTTAAATAAACCAGGTTATTGTTGATACATATCTTTTTCAAAACAAGCTTATATGAAATTATTAGTGATTGTAATGGTTTGCTGATCAAAATGAGCCCAAACACTGCCAGGTAATTTCAATCATTGAGGACTTCCGCTGTCTCTATTATCAGATAAGCTCGCTGTCATTGTCATCAGAACTTATATTAGGTAACTTACAGCTCGTTCACCGTAAGATGGCACCTGTAATTACTCCATGCCAGGTGTCATCTTACGGTGAACGGTCTGTATATATTTCAGCTCAATTGGATGCCAATAAGTGCTTGAAAAATGGATACCTATAAATTTTTAACCGAAAATACTTATTTGAACATAATGAAGCAAAAAATAAGAACTTAAAAAAGCATTTAAAAATGTTTTTTTACACACTCCAGGATGACTGGGTTAGATAGTGCTATTAGCATTAAGTATTCATAGTTGTGTGAAAGTTTTGAATAAATAGGTAGTATCTAAGCATATGAACTATAATTCCATACAAAACAGTAAACAATGGCAGACAAAGTTCACATGTCACAAGTTAGCAAGCCAAAGGTTGACAGGCCGAGACCCACGACCTATGTCACAAGAGGGCAACCTCCGAGAAAGGCTTTCGGGACGGCCAGGTGCCACAAAACAATAAGATATAGCTCCTCCCGTGATTTAAAGAGTGAAATGTTCGGAAAAATAGACTGGGTAGTTTCGTGAAAAATTATATCGTTGTCCTATGTCAAATTGTGGCAAGTGTGGGAGTGTTTCGGACCCGTTTCACAGGATAACGTATTTTACCGAGGTTCTGCGAAAATAAATCTCTAACAAACTTATCATGTTGTAAGAAAATAATTCTAGTACCAACAGGGGGCACTCTTTCTTTCCTTTAAAAATTTGTCCGCTTTGAGTGTATTCTTAATTTATTCATAATTAATTATTCATGGATTCAAACAAGAGAGCAATTATGGCATTAAAAAAAATGGACTCAGTCGTGTCCTAGTTGTAGGATTTTACGGGAAAAACGTCATACAACAATATGGAAAAACTCATAATTGTTGTATTTTGTTTAAAACCATAATTGCTTGGACGCTTTTCGGGTTCTCCTTGACCAGTCCTTTTTAGGGTTCCGTACCCATAGGGTAAAACGGCACCATATTACTAAGACTTCGCTGTCCGTCCATCTTTCACCAGGCTGTATCTCATGAACCATGATAGTTAAACAGTTGAAATTTTCACAGATGATGTATTTCTGTTGCCGCTATAACAAAAAATACAAAAACCAAATAAAATAAATGGTACAGAACCCTTCGTGCGCGAGTCTGACTCGCACTTGGCCGGTATTTTTTTATCAACACGCGGTTCCGATCCTTAATTTCAAAATTTTGTTTTTATATTTGATTTTTTGGATATAAGCTTAGTTTTATTTTGAACATTATATGGTTCAAACAAAGAAAAAAAATGCGTTATGTACGCAACTGGAACTGTTTTATGCAATTTGCAAGGTTACTGTGATAGTAAGTATGCTCAAAGTGTTATATTTGTAAAGCGATGGCAGATTTTTTTTTATTTTTTTTTTTCTTATATTCACAAAGATTCTCAATGATGTTGGAGTTTTGTTAGTTCTCGATATAAACAAAACACAAAATATTTTTTTAAGGAACAAATAAATGAATCTAACTTTAGTTAACAATGGCGCATCTATGAAAAGCTTTTCTATCGAATTTTATAAGTTTTCACTATTAGTAAATCTACCTATCTATGTAGGTACATTCAACGAATGTCATTTTTAACAAATTTAAAGCCTCTCGTAAAGTTAGAGAGTATGTTCAATATGAACAAGTCAAACTCGCTTGGCTCTAATTTCACCATCAACTTGTCAAGGTCTTCTACGAAATGTACGTTGACTTTCTCTCTTTTTATTACAAAAGCTATTCTTGAAGCTAAACCGATTATCAATATATATAAAATCGTTGCGTGTCTGACTGACTCACTGAATGACTCAACGCACAGCCTAAACGTCCTAGAAAAATTCTGACGGTCTGAAATTTGGAGGGTATATTCCTCTTGTGGTCTATCATCACTATGCAAGGGTTTTCCAAAATTCCCCCCATAAGGGGGTCTTCAGGTTTGAATGGAAAAAACGCCAGCGTATCACTATAGCGTAAAATAAATAGGAGGACAATGTTTTTGGGTTACGATTTTGATTTTATGCGTCAGCTTTGTACATTTTTGTCAGATTTCAAAACAGCTGAATTACTTTCTTTCCCCAATTATCACATCACGCATGCGTTCAAGGCTTTACAGAACTCGTTTCTACGCAACTTTCCAAAGCAAACTACTTAAGTATACCTACTTTAGATAGGTAATCATTGCATCACGCCGTTACGGGGCTCAAACTAGTTTATCACTTATGAATGAAATTCTAATTGACCCAGTTTTCAAAATAATGTAGTGATAAGAAATGGCTTCGAGAAGTTCTTTAGTGCTGTAAGTCATCATCATTAGCCTGTAGACGTACAGTATTACCCAAAATCTAGGTCCGATCGACTGTTTTCGTTTGCGCAGAAAAGCACAGACTGATATCCGACAGTAGCCGAACGTATAGTATAGCTCTGTCCCGCTCACATCTAAGAGTCGACCGGCCGCGAGTTTGCCGCGAAATCGATTAACCAATAACAGCGCAAGATTTTAGCGCCCGATTGCTATTGGTAGAAAGAAGGTATATATATATTGTTCTACGGCGCAGGTACATCAGGGCGACTTATATTTTGAGTAAAACTGTACATTGTTGGACAAGGCCTTGATATTCATACTAAGATTTGCCATAATCGCCACGCTTGGCAGGTGGATTGGTACTCGCAGTATCGGTGTTAAATACTCAGGCTGATGCTGCTGCCCATCCCCTGGTGTAATCACGTAGTACGGCTTTTACTACATCCATGGGAGGAGACGGAGGGGTCTTTTCTTAGGCCGGATATACCAGTGGCTAAGATTGCCTGTGTTTATGTGCCGAGACCGTACCGGTGGTAGGTTTTTTGCATAACATCATAACAGCTATAGAACGGCGATATTACCTTGAGTATATAATATTATCTATATTATATTGTTTACCTTCGTTACGCAGCTACATATTGTGAATATTAGTTAGGTACTATGCCCGCAACTACGTCCGCGTGTAGTTTTTTCCACACAAACTTCAACATCACCCCCTTAGGGGGTGAATATCAGAAATCCCTTTCATAATGCGGCGGTAAATTGAATATAATACGACACTTTTAAATAATTCGATACAAAAATTAAATATTACTGCGACTTCATCAATCTGCTTGACGAACTTTGGTGGCAAAACAAAAAAAAAAAAAAAAAGTACTTTGTAAAAGTATTGTTACTTTGGTCGAAGGTGATTATGGCAAATACCACTTTGTATTTTATTTACGGCCTCGTCCAGCTTTGGACGTTTAAAGGTACGTTAGGTTTAGTAGTAGTAGAGCTTTTTTGTGAAAGAGTCCGTCCGGGGAAGTACTACCACCATACCTATTTCTGCCGCAAAGCAGTAGTGCTAGCATTGCTGTGTTCCAGTTTGAAGGGTAAGGGTGCCGGTGAAATTACAGGCACATGAGACTTTTCATCTTTATGTCTCAGGGTGGCGGGCGCAGTGCAATGCCACATAGGGCGCGTCCTAGGTGGACGTGACCTATGAGGTAATGCACTGTTCATAGGCAGAGGTTACCGCTTAACATCAGGTGGGCCATCTGCTTGTTCCGTCATCCAAGTAGTATAAAAAAAAAAAAAAACTACTACGTGACGCTGCATGGTGGTCCATTAATGCCTAGCTGTTATTCCATCAAGCAAGAGACACTGTCGGGCTCTGCGCTGTGTTTCCTTTGTGCTGGAATTAGTTTTGAATGCCACGGGAGACCACTTTAGTAAGGAAATTTAATTCTTAGAACAATTAATGTCTGAAATGGTTAAGTACTCTACCGCATTGATAAAGAAGTACGTTAAGGTGGGGTATAACGCAAAATTACCAATCTTAGATTAGATTTTTAACTGACAAAATAAAGTACAATATTCTTATTAAAAATATGCATGGATACTACATTATAATACCGTGGGATCACCCAGACAGAAACACGACAGGACAACATTTTCTCGATAAAAAAAAACACAAAGTTGCCTCTAACTTTTGGATAGATTCGATTATTTATCAATATGGTACAGATTATTGGGTCAAAAATTGGATAAATAAAATCCATAAAATAAAACGGAGGGATCTACCTCGGGGTTTTTTAAAATTATCTATATTTAACGAGATATTCAATAAAAAGCGCTTTTTCGTGCGGCGCGTGGCGTTTTTTTGTATGAAGATTTCTGCCTACTGTAGGCACAGTGTTCAACCTACTTTATCCAAGTCGTTTCAGCCAATATATTCTGAATAATCAACCCGGACTTGTTGATAAGATTCGTTGGTATAAGATTTGTCCTGGCTGCTAGCTTATTATGGAATGTGGTATTACTGGAAGAAAGCGTTGACCAGCACTGCTGGCCACTGTTGGTTACCACTGCTGGACATAGGCTCCTCATAGAATTGAATGACGACCGGTCTTGAACCGTCTCCATCTAGATATTTAAATAACAGAAACCCAAATCGGCTTGGGATCAAATCTCTAGAAGAACCGAGTTCACTGACGTAACTCTCAGAATCAGCAAGTTGGCAATGGGCATGCCATATAGCTGGCAAAACAGATAATCATTGGGGAATAAAGTTTCTCGAGTTGTGACCACAAACCGGACGACGCAAAAGAGGAAGGTCCCATCTCGATATACATTAAAGAAGTTGCTGGGAGTCGGTGGATGGAGGTGCCTCAAAACCGTTCGTCGTAGCATTCGTCGTTTTGACGACTTCTGTAGCGTGTTGGCGAAGGTGAGCCTGCAACGCAGGAGGTTGCGGGTTCGATTCCCGCCTCGGAACAAATATTTGTACGATCTGCAGATATTTCTGGATATTTTCTATGTATAATAAAAAATATCTTTCTATGTGATGTATTGTATTAAGTATATCAGTTATATAGTACCCATAACATAAGCTCTGCTTAGCTTGGGGCTAGATAACATTGTGTGAACTGTCCAGCATTATTTATTTATTTATTCTATGGGGGAAGCCTATGTCCATAGCAGTGGAGTTTTAATGATAACAAACAAGTGTTTATCTATAAAAAATCGGCCAAACATATCTTCAATGTTTGCAACGAGCTCTGCCTCTCTGATAAGCCGAGTTAGCATGTGCGTTGCTCTGTGTCATAACGCGCAGAGCCTCGAGCCAGCTCTTGCGCAAACTGCGCGCATTACGAGTAATGCGCGAATTTCATAAGTAACCCGTGAAAGTAAGCGATTCATTTCACTCACACGCACTGTTGCGGCGCGGGCGGTCGCAGGCCTGACCCGTTAGACAAACGTACACCTGAGCACAAGCGTATTGCACTATTACGAGGAGTGTAGGTACCGGTAGGAGGCGCTTACGCCTTTTTGCACGCGATCGTTTTTGCTTCTGTTTTGGCTATTATCTCATGAAACTCCATGAAATTTTGTACACATAATTATCAGTACACTAATACAAATAATATATTATTAATATATCTACTAAAAAAAAACCATGGTGTATCAGCTTCTTATAAAATTAGAAAATAACCAAAAAAAAAAAAAAAAAACTAGTGCACTTGGATGATAAGAGTTTGATAAGATAATAGCCAAAATATAATTAAACTTCGTCTGCGTGCAAAAGGGCTTAAGCGACCTACCGGTACTTACGCTTTAAGCAAAAACGCTAATAATTTGTAAGGGACAGGATTTGACCTTGACGGCGTTTGTCGATCACTGATATCATTTCGTCTCATTTAATTACCGTTACCGTACTATGCTTACGATCGCATGGAAGTTTGTTGAAGCCTAAAACCCATGGGCAAGCGTAAAAAGCTAAGCAATTGGAGACACGAATGACAAATGTTAGCTCTATTCTATGGCACACATACGATGTCTCGTGTGCTCCTGTGTTGGTTAGCAAATGTCACTGTGACGAGAGCCGCGAGCGAGGGGGAGGCTATTACCAATACATGGGCATTGTCGAGTCAGTGAAGTTTCTAGGAAGGCATAAATAGGAAATTTACTTCGTTATTCTAAGACAGGACAATCCCAAATTAGCACGCGTTCCTCACGTAAGAGCACCGTGTGAAAGCTAGGTCCGGGATTTTTATGGTCTGTGAATTGGATGGACACTTGTCTAGAGCTGTTGACCGCCGCTTTCTTGTCAAACAAGCTTAGCAGCTTGCACACTTAGTGACATAATCGCGGCAAAACTTGAATGCTTGCTTGTACACCGCTTGTTGGGTCGGGATTTCGCGATAGGTCACTTGGGCATTTGTCAAAGTAGAGGCCTTCCCAAGAGGAAGCGGAAAGACAATATAAAAGGAATTAGTATTATCAAATTTAGCTCATCTCACCCCTTCTCACTTCCTTCACTTTTATACATACATACACGACTTTCTACCCCGAAGGGGTAGGCAAAGCATAAAAAGGCCTCTTTTCACCGTGGGAATATAGACGTGACAAGTGGTGAGCTGATCGCCGCCATTGCTTCCCACACAGGCACTCTCCACCGGTAAGAAGGATCATCAAAAAAAACAGACCGTGTTTGTTGCCTGATTCTTCTAGGTCTGGTTGCGTTGGAAGAGTAAATTTAAATTTATTTTTAAGACGATTCAAAATGATCCTTGTGATTTCAATGAATAAAATACTTTTTGACTTTGATTTTGACTTTGACATGACTAACTCTGCTAACACTGTCTTCCAGTAAATAACATTCATTAATAACCTAGCAGCTAGGACAAATATTATGCCAACAAATCTTTATCATTCAAATTAAGTTGACTTTTATACTACCCTATATCCCTAGTCTAGTGAAATGGCGATCCTCGTAGGGAAATATAATCGAAAACAAAATTTTCGTGACCCTCTTACTAGGGAAACTGCAATTTCCCTAAGGAGCTTTTCATAAAAGAGTTAATCCGGAGAGGTTCTACCACCATACCTATTTGTGCCGCAAAGCAGTTGCGCTCGCATTGCTATGTTCCAGTTTGAAGGGTATCGGTGCCTATGAAATTACAGGCACACGAGTCTCAGGGTAGCGGGGCAGAGCAATGCCACGTAGGGGGCGTTCTATGCGGATTGACGTACCTGTCAGGTTGCACTGTTATAGGCAGAGGTTACCGCTGAACATCAGGGGCCCAATTCAACGATTTTTTAAAGAAAAATCATTTTATTACTATGCAATTACAATAGTCATTCAAAATGGTAGTTTTTACGAAGAAAGATTTTACGATTGTTTCTAAAGAATCACAATTATAATGCAACTGAAAAACCATTGAAGTTAGTAGAATGCCAAAAGTGTAAAAGTGAAAACTATGAGACAATTTATCAACAATTTAAATACATTTGGTTTAGTAGAATTGGGCCCCAAAAAGTTTAAACAATCTGAATATAAAGTAGGGGCAGTATCGTGACTAAAAAGAATCAGTAAATTATAGGTGACACTGATAGTCCCTTTATAAACCTTCCATAAATCACTCAAGTGTTTAAAGCCCTTTAAAAACATAGCTGTTCTGAGAAAAACTTCATGAACATTAAAAGATTACTTATCTAAGTACACGCGAGAATCTATTTTGTTTTATTTACAAATAAATTATCAGTATATAAAAAAACGTTGCGTGACTGACTGACTGCCTGACTATCAACACACAGCCTAAACCTTAGTCTTCAGTCTTAAGGCAGTTCACATTTTCATGCGAGAAGGAAATACTTTCAAACTGGAGAATAAGTGCAATAATAGAAAAATCTATTTTATTGACACATAATTTAGGACATTTACAAATAATACTATACTTGTTTTGTAATGAGCAATCTCTCACATCTAGTTTTACTGAAAAACAAAAACAAGTAATTTTCAGAGTCCTTGTCCTTCAGTAAAATTCATCAATTGACTGAAATAAAAATGCTATGAAACGGGCTATTTTTGCCTTGTAATTGTCGTAATTTACTAGAATGAAGATTATTAATCACATTAAGAAATAAAATTCACAAAAACTTCTGCATATTTCTACGAATTATACCGGCAGTTTACCACGTTTTTTTTTTGATGAATAACGTGTAATTCCAAACTTAACATTATATCAAAATAGAGATACAACTCTGATTAATGATATCCCTTTACTTAATTATACACAAAAAATACTTATCATTGCTCTAAATTATAATAAATTGCGATGACAAGAGCGTCCCACCGGGGTATAGCCAACGATTTCAATACCGTAGATATGCCCTTACCGTTGAGTGACCGCGCCGAAATGTTTCCACGTGAAATAAGATAGCTCGCTCATTTGGACTCAGTGCACATCTAGACACAGTGCCAGCTGGTCGTGTTGTAATGTTGACGATTTTCTATGAGATGTGTCACAAAATGCCATCGTGTGCATTTCACAAGTGCAACAACAACTCCAAAAACACAAATAAAGCCAAAGGTGTAACATTTCACTTCTAAGTATTGTGATTTAATTAAATAACTATTATTTCTTTCCGTTGTGTTAATTATTCAAGTCAATATGGCGATTGCACGCAAATTGCATGAAAGAGACAGAAGTGTGTACAACCACTTCAGGAGAAAAAGATACGACACTATTTTCTCGGTGCATTCTAAAACAGACACGGTGCGATATAAAACCAACATATACAGACACGCGGGTGTACTGAGCCTGCGCTTTATAAGGGATCATCTACCAATGGATATAGAGATATGCTAGGTAGCGTCAGCCGATTCAAGAGCGTAGTCACCGCCCGCGCCGTGCCGCGTCCGCGTCATTGAGTTTTAATTTACTGCATGCAATATTGGTAGTGACAACCACTGAATAAATGCGTATTTCATTTTAAAAAAATATTTCTCATATTTTAGAAGATAAATAATTTAAATATTTTATGCATTTGTTTTAATTTAATATTTCAGATTTCCGCTAGATAATTTTAATAAAGGCGGCGTGTCTTTTTTTTCAAATTTTTTCTAAAGGATTTAAATTCAATTGACCTCCTGGGGTCATGACTGAGTTACCGGGCTTTTGGTGAGCACAGAAGGCGCTTGTGCAATTGTTTTTTTTTTTTTTTTCTTTTTAGTGTTCCGTAGTCATAGACAAGGAACCCTTATGAATTCGTCATGTCTGTCTGTCTGTCTGTCTGTCCGTGTATGTCACAGCCTTTTTTTCCGAAACTATAAGAGCTATACTGTTGAAACTTGGTAGGTAGATGTATTCTGTGAACCGGATTAAGATTTTTACACAAAAATTTAAAAAAAACAATTATTCTTGGGGTTCCCCATACTTAGAACTGAAACTAAACTTTTTTTCATCATACCTTTACGTTTGGGATATCTATGGATAGGCCTTCAAAAATGATGTTGAGGATTCTAATATAATTTTTTTCTAAACTGAACAGTTTGCGTGAGAGACACTTCCAAACTTTTTTTTTATTTATATATACCAAGGTAGCAAACAAGCTTACGGCCCACCTGTTGGTAAGCGGTTACCGTAGCCTATGAACGCTTTCAATACCAGAGGCATCACACGCGCGATGCCGAAACTTAAAAAAACCATAAAAACCATAAAAATTTCCAAACTTTACTTTAGTCGCTCGTAAAAAGCGTAAGTGGTAAAAAGTGTGTCCCCCGTAACTTCTAAAATAAGAGAATGATAAAACTAAAAAAAATATATGATGTACATTACCAAGTAAACTTCCACTGAAAATTGGTTTGAACGAGATCTAGTCAGTAGTTTTTTATTTTTGGGGTTACCCATACTTAGAAAAAAAACATCATATGGATAGGTCTTCAAAAATGATATTGAGGTTTCTAATATCATTTTTTTCTAAACAGAATAGTTTGCGCGAGAGACACTTCCAAAAATGTCTCCCCCCCCCCCCGCCATAACTTCTAAAATAAGAGAATTATATAGCACAAAAAAAAATATGATGTGCATTACCATGTAAACTTCCAACCAAAATTGGTTTGAACGAGATCTAGTAAGTAGATTTTTTTGAATACGTCATAAATCGTAATCCATCCAAGAACTTTTATTTTATGTTTCTTGCTGCTACGGAACCCTTCATGGGCGAGTCCGACTCGCACTTGGCCGCTTTTTTTTTCTTACTTTGCAGGTACCTGCTAAGTTAGGATGGGGCAACTAGCACAAAGACACCACTTAGGTACGGAGGGCACCACTTAGGTACGGAGGTGGCGTGTCTTACTGCTATTCTCACATTTATATATTTTTCTTTGAGCGCAAAAAGTTGAACCTCTTAGAGATTGGAACTAGGGGCTCAAGATCGGCATACAATTATTTATTTTTTAATGTAGGCAGGTATTTGCGCGCCGTCAACAGTATTTTTAAGCACAACAAAAATATTGTTATCTGTTAATTTGATGCACTGTTTCACTGATATAAAGTTTATGTATATTTAACACACTATTTACTAAGTTCACTGTCTTATGTGTTAAGAAGACTGTAATCAAATAACTTTTTCACTGTTCAACATCACTTTTTTGTCACTGTTTTATCTGTACAAAATCTTTGTTTATCAGTAAAGTTAGTATTAGATAACGTTTGTACACTCGAAATACGTTACTATTTCTCGATTATAATGAGTTTAATGGTAAAAAAGTCATTTTTTATATTTATTTGTAACGAAAATAACGGAGCTCAATGTTTACACGTATGGCAGCGCCATCTCTCTGCCAATTAATAGTCATTCTTTGTAAATAACGTGTTTTAATTTACTTACCCACTCCACAACATTTAACAGTTTAATTACTATTATTTTGCTTATTATCTCATGAGTTTGCTGACCGTACATAGATTGCACACTTTTTAGACAACAACACATATTTACAATTTCAGGACGTAGAGGACGTTTATTTGTTCTCAAAAGTGTGTGCAATATGATTGCACATTAAATGGTAATTTCAACAGTTAAGTTTATAGACAAAATCACGATTTTTAACTATGTGTACGTCTACTAGTGCGTCAGCACTTTGTTAACGCACACATTCAAATACAATGCAACAGTTTTCGGGGTCTGGGCATATCTACGATATTGAAATCTTTGGGTATAGCGTAGTAGACTGACGTTTGATGTCGATTACCAGTTTGCTGTTCATTGCGCAGCATGTTTTAGCGTTTTTACAAGAACAGAAATATTTAAAACACGCTGCGCAATGAATATCAAACTGGACATCGAAATAAAACGTCAGTCTACTACCTACGCAATAACCCCACCGGTCAGAAACTGACAGAAATGTAACTGAAATTACAGGCACATGAGACTTTTCATGGTTTTTTTAAATCTGCCATTTTTGAAAGAAACGTCGTCATTTTTATTTTATTAAATTTTATTGTGTTTTTCGAGTTATTTCTTGTAATTTTAGTGGCATTTTAACCGGTGTAACTTGGATAAATGGCACATGTGTGATGTAGTGAAATTTAAGTGTATTGCGAGTCTTTTCGAAATGGTGGATTTTTTCCTGTAAAACTCAGTTTTTCGGCCACCATTTAAACTGGGTTAGGACTTGACGGAGACTCTTGACGACTTGACTATAAAACTATAACAATTATATCACTTGACATTGGCTAAATTGTTGCAAATAATGCACAGAAGCCATTACCTAAGCTATGAAGAAGACTTTTCATCTTTATGTCTCAGGGTGGCGGGCGCAGTGCAATGCCACATAGGGTGCGTCCTAGGTGGACGTGACCTATGAGGTAATGTAATGCACTGTTCATAGGCAGAGGTTACCGCTTAACATCAGGTGGGCCATTTGCTTGTTCCGTCATTCTAGTAGTATAAAAAAAAAAAACTGAAATTTGGAGGGTACATTCCTTTTATGGTCTGGGGATGCCCTAAGAAAGGAATTTACGAATTTCACCCCCTAACCCTTCACCCCTGTTTCAGTTTGTATGGAAATAATATTGGAAATGTATTAAATAGTGTAAAATTACACCAATAGTAGTTTGTATACATAAACTTAATCTAGTTACATTATCTCTGAGCAACAAAATGTAATAAGATATTGCTTTACACTGTTGGTAATTTGATGTCCTGACATCGCTCTGATTAATGCATCAGTACATACATTCTGTATGCTGTAGTAATAAATTGTAGCTACGTGTAACAAGTTACTGCAATGTTCAGGCTTCGTGTGTTGACACGCGCTAGGAATTAAACACATAGAGACATGATTTATTTCCAAGCTCATATTGAATAAGATCAGTGCAGATTCAGAGGGCGGCGCGGTGGTGGCAGTGGTCTTGGACGAGACAAGAGAAGTCTTTGCTCCGCGGTCAAAATATACTAGTACCAAATGGTTTCCTGTTTTGATAGATATTTTTTACTATAATGTTTTTTTATGCTATTGCTTTGTAGTATTCCTTTATAGTAAAAAATATTATTTTGTAAAATAAAATAAAATAAATCAGTGTCAAAATAATATACATTTTATTCCAGACCAAATATCCATATTGTGTTATTAACAGAAAAATTACTTATTACGAGCAACTTTAAGTGCGAATCGCAATGCGTTACAATAATTACAACAAATAGCAATAAAAAAACACTTATTCACTTAAAACCTACTTGGACACTAACATAGCGATCGGCCCAAGCACTGCCATCCAGTGTCTCATGAAACACGAGTGACTGAGGGACTGATGAGATGTAGTTCTTTTTTGCATGAAACATCCAAAATGAAAAGGGGAATTTCTATATTTTTTTTATTTTACGGTTCAGTTTTCCCCTCTGAGGGTGTTTCTTGTGGAATAAGTTTTTTTGTTAGATTCCTCTTTTCCCCCCTAAGGGAGATTTTCAGGTGGGAATAGTGGAATAAGCTATTGCACAGAAGTCAGTGCGCGCGTCTGCAAACATTACGGATGCTTTGATATTCACAGATTCTCTACTTGATAAACAGTTCAGCCATACGCTACAAAAGAATCCAAGAACAGAGGCTACTTTATACTTTACATAGCTGATAAATTATTCAACAATCGATTCCACTAAAAGGGATGTTATCATCCCTTAACTAGGAGTTATGTCTTAATCCTAGAAGTGTATTTAAGTAGGTAACTACAGCCTACGTTTAAATTGTGTAGAATCAAACTAGCATGGGTGTTAAGATTTCCATTTGAGTTGGAAATCATATAATTTTATAAGAAACTGTCAAAACACGGGTATTAGTGTATTTTGTGTATTGTATTGTATTGTATTTATTTATTGCTTACATGTACCTACTTACAATATTGTTAGTATAAGGTCTTATTTCTACTGTTAGTAATGTAGTATGTACATGAGCCCCGTTAGGGCGCTGCAATTTTGTGATCACGACACATAATAATAGTGAAATAATAAAGATAAAGGATAAAGATGTCAAAAATTAAAATTAAAAGAATAGTAGCACTATACATAGGTACATGTCAAACCCACTAAACTACTTCATATTTAAGATAAATAGGCATGTCAAATTAAACAGGGTTTTTAAATCTAAGGAACTAATATTACATAAAGTTAAGTTACGTGTTTCTCAATTTTTTTGTAAAATAATAAAATAAGAACACGTTAATTTTCCATCCTACAACTTGTCATACATAAAATCATTCAGGGAGTAATAACATTTTTTTAAGAGCATAGCTTTTAATTTTTTGTAGAACAGGTGGTCCTTAACTTCCAATTTCAAATCCTCTGGTATTTTATTGAAAATCTTTATGAGTCTAAAGTTCGGACTCTTTCCCACTGTTTTTAAATTTGTTAAGGGTGCGATCAATTTATTTTTATTGCGCCTATTTGTAGTTTAAATCTAGTTCTACGTTTGATTTAAAATAATGCCTATTTTTCCTGACAAATACTGCTGCTTGCAGAATGTAAGCAGGGAACAGTAAGTATTCCTTTATAAGTATTTCAATAAAGTACAAAATTCAATGGAGTTTGATGAGAAAATATACAAAATAGGAGCAAACTACGTTTGTACGCAGAGCTTATCACGCCTTATAGACGATGCACATTCATTTAACACATTCAATAGCCACGAATTATTAAATCTCATCTACTAAAGCTCGGTGGACAATCAACGTGTTGACCACATCTGAAACACGTATTGCGAGTCGCACTTGAAGTTGCATCATACATCACAGACCGTGAACAAACAACATGGCATCAGCTGTGTCTGAACCGTGGAGGTGGACGTATGGCTGTTGCTATGGCACATCATCGTGTACGAAGAGTATTCTTCGGTTGAAGACGAACCAAAATCAGTACTTCTAACCAGATATTGAGTTTACTTAATAAATCATGTACAAAATTAAAAAAATATTCTCAGGTTCAGCTTTTTTTAAGATATTATAAAATAAGAAGTTTTTCCTAAAAAAACGCTATCCCTATTTCACCTGGGGTAATTGGGGGTACGCTATTTAGCATTGGTACATTTTAGGTTTTTTTTGTTTTCCTTATGATGCTAAAATTATTAGGTCATAAACTAGAAAGAAATGCGTTTTAGATGACCCGCTCATGAGGGAAAAATTCAATCTCTTACTTATGGTGCTTATGAGCTGGCATTACGGATATTAACGCGATATTTTTAAGATATATTTTTCAAGCGCCGCAAATGTTTTTACAAGCTTTTAACTAACTTGCAATGTTCGTTTGTTTCTTGTATTTAGATTGTTTGTTTAGGTCAAATCTTGCAAGCTGAATTAGAACCACTTTGTGACATCCGATTGAGCTGAAATTTGGTATACCTACCTGTCAAGTTCCGATGTCAATACAATATTATGGTGACAGCGAGCTGATCTGATGATGGAGACGGAAAGTGGGCAACGGAACTCCTCGATGGATGGAGACTGGCCATGTTTAGAGTCATTTTGATCAGCACACGGTTCCTATAAAATAACAAGCGACAGCAAAAAAATTATTGAAAATTTATAAAAAAAAAAAAAGTTGAGGATGTGCTTTATCAGCAGACGAGAACTGTAGATTATTAATTCAACCGCAACGCTGAATGCGCAAAGGATGAGTTTCAAAGCAATTATCCAACAAACGGAAAATATGTGGTACCAGTTGCTCGAACTGCAATAATACCCACAGCGATGTGCAATCGATGAGAAGCACCGAGACATCGCAATAGTTGCAAATTAAAAACGATATAAGCTTTTTGTTGGACAGTATTTTTTTAAACTCATGAGGTTTTATGAAATTTTGTGAACATGATCGGAACCGAGAATTGATCCAAATGAGTCCAAACACTGCCAGGCTACTT
This sequence comes from Operophtera brumata, assembly GCA_932527175.1. NCBI lineage: Eukaryota > Metazoa > Arthropoda > Insecta > Lepidoptera > Geometridae > Operophtera > Operophtera brumata. The sequence goes on along the minus strand of OW052238.1, from coordinate 11,079,350 downwards.
GTTGTCCACCTTCCGTCTCCATCATCAGATCACCTCGCTCTCACTATAATGTTGTATTGTCATCGGAACTTGACAGGTGCAAAATGAACTGGAAAGACAGACTTCGAACGAAGGAATTAACATCCTTCGTTTGTTAAAAGCTTTTAAATGTTTTAAAATAAATACAAATACAAAATACAAATACAAAAAAATGATTCCTCGGTTGACTATCACAAAATATGACAGTGAAGATGTGTAAACGCGAAATTAATCGAAAGAGTAACTCGTGGATGACTTGATGTCGGTTTTAAATAACTCTACCTGTTCTACCATCGGATAGTTTACGCACCTCTTTGTTTTGGTTGACTGAAAGTTAAAGTAGATTATTTATCAATTGTCCTATCAAATTCTATGACACGTTTGTAAGTACCTACGATGGCGTTATTTGTAACAATTTAATGAAGGAAAGCGGTAACCTACGGGCAACCAGTCTGCACATTGTTAAAGCGAGACACTAACGATTTCATTTCATCATCTTCGGTGACGCAATAAAAGAAAGCTGTACAATTATCGGCGTGTACGGAAAATCGCCACCGCCTGAGAACCAGTTCAAAAGTCGCTAGTTACATAATTATACCAAGAAAAGTATTTAAGCAAGTGCGCAATATTGACCGCAAAGTGGGACAGTGACCGACCCTGACTGCAACACTCACCTAGCGACGCGATACCATCGTCAGTGACGACAGATTACCTTTTAACGTTGACGACCATCCGGCGTCCACGATCTCGAGTAATTACCAACTAATTGTGAAATAAACATACATACCAAATGTACAAATCCATCGCTCTTGTGATACACCTACTGAATTTGTGAATGTAACCGACGTTGACAAGGGTCTCTAAAATATGTGTAACTCGCAACCTTTGTAAGCGTAAGATATGCGCATTTTTAATGCTCAGAGGACCAGGCAGACCTTCCTAATAAAACATACAAAAGCTTGGCTTATTTGAAGAATTCTTAGCGAAGGCATGTTCCGGAGTTTTGTTTCTCTATACGCAGAATTTATAAAATTACATTTGTATCAAATACACACAGAGCCTGTAATTTCATTCCAGTCTTTGAACAAAATTATGTTTCACCAAAATCTTTCTCTACATTTGCTTTACGTTTGTGCTATAATTTACGACAACAAATTTTTTATTTTCTCGTTAATGTTACGTATATTTTTTTACAAACATAAATAATAGAATGCGGATATAGTGAAAATTCGCGAAACGAATTGATTTTATGTTGCTAAGCCCTACGTGCATAAATAAGTATCATCTCGTCTGTTTTACAACCCGGTACATTTTGGGCCGCATTGTACGAATATGTTTTATTTCACAATATCAATCCCTCTTTTCCGGGAATATCCGAGCGCCTGCCGTAAAATAAATAGTAGCATATGGCTTTGATAAACGTTTTTTTAATAAGCTATTAAGACTGCGCCACCCGAGGCAGAAATCTTCATACATTAAAACGCCTCGTGCCGCTCGAAAAAGCGGTTTTTATTGAATATCTCGTAAAATATAGTTTTTTACGAGGTACAAATATTTATAATTTTACAGTAAAAGCTTTGTTGTATTGATTTTATTTATCTATTTTGTTACATATGCACCATGTTAATAAACAACCGAATCTAGTGAAAAAATGGACGTACTTAACTTTTTTTTTTTTTGGTACTGTTAACCCTCTGAATTATAATGTAGTATCCAAGCATATTTTTCATTTGAATATTGTACTTGATTTAGTCTGTTAAATCTAAGTGAATTAGATTCTAAGTTTAGGAATTTTGCGGCATACTACTTCGTCTACACGAACTACACGCGTTTGGTCTCTATTGATTAATAAAACAATAATAAAGACTTTTTATTTCCTTAAAAAAGAAAATCAAATTTCTTACAAATTAAAAATACCCATTAAATATTTTATCCTGTTGGCTATTCCTTAGTTAAGACCCCTTTCCGGTATAGAACTCCTCCAAATTCATAAATCCCTATCTTGCGCTCTGTCTATCCAGTTTTTACTGGCTGCCTTCTTTATATCATCGACCCAACTTTGTTGTGGGCGTCCTCTGGCTCCGTCCAAGTCGTTACTCTTTGTGAAGGAGTTGATCCGTAGAAGAACCAAGATTACCGACATTGCTCTTAGAATTAGCAAATTGAAGTGGCAATGGGCAGGCCATATAGCTCGCAGAACTGATAACCGTTGGGGAAGACAGGTTCTCGAGTGGCGACCACAAATCGGACGACGCAAAAGAGGAAGAGGATTTTTTTCCATAAGTTCCTAACAAAATCCTTTTCCTTTCAACCCTGAGTTTGTTTTTGTATCTGGTTGTGCGTAATTTAATGACCATTTACGTCTAAAACTCCGTTGACCTTGACCTAATGGCCTAATGCAGCTGAAAGATCCAGTGCACTACGGAACTCCTCGGTTTTCAATGTCAATAGTCACGTTTACGCATACTCATTTCAGTGCCACGTTCTAGATTATATTTCCAGCACTTTGTTTTGTTTTGCTGTTGCTAATAGATACATTAAAAAATCTTTCACAGCCATACTACTTTCTACCAACTCATAATAAGCTTTATAGAAAATAATATTTTCAATACATAATACATTTTCAGTTTTCCCTTTTTAAAAGCTTTTAACGTTCACAGATGAGCTGCGATCGCTCATTTACTCGCCTCGTTACCTTAATAGCTATGTGAAGGAGCCGAAGGTTGCCGAAGGTTTTATTAGCAAGCAAACATAAATTAAAACATACTTCTGAATTGGTTTATAAAAGGTCAAAAGCGGCTGGCTGCAATGAAAATGAGTAGCGGCTAATTCAGATTTGACATGATAATGATAACTCACGTACATGACTACTATATTCATGTTACAGGTCTAGCGCTTAACTGAGTCAGTCCCTGAGGTATGGGAGCGGTACAGGAGGGGTGTTTTACCTTCACAAAAATACTACTAATAAAACGGAAATAAAAAATCTGTGAAAAGTGGAATGACCCAACAAAGGCAATACGATATGCAAATTCGTCACGTTAGGAAATTTTAGGTATCTCTAAGATGTGATCCTAAACTCAAAATATTTTAGAATCGCTTTAGTAGTAGTAGTAGAGCTTTTTTGTGAAAGAGTTCGTCCGGGGAAGTACTACCACCATACCCATATCTGCAGCAACGCCGAAGTGCTCGTATTGCTGTGTTCCGGTTTGAAGGGTATGCCGGTGAAATTACAGGCACATGAGACTTTTCATCTTTATGTCTCAGGGTGGCGGGCAAAGTGCAATGCCACATAGGGGGCGTCCTAGGTGGACGTGACCTGTGAGGTTAAGCACTGTTCATAGGCAGCGGGTACCGCTTATCATCAGGTGGACCATCTTCTTGTTCCATATTTCTAAGATGTATAAAAAAAAAGTTGTTTTATTAAACTCATTAGATGTATAGCAGATTAAGTTAATAAATTCAAATCTGTCTGTCTGTGTTATTACTACTTATAAAACCTGCGGCATCCACCCAAGATCAATAGTACATCATAAAACAATTTATTCATCTGGTTTCTTCTATTTGTTCTAGTGTACGACGCATCAGGGCAGTACAGTGCGAATGTGCTCTTCGGCAACGAGTTCTGGCTGGGCTCGCTCCACGCGTGCCAAGACCTGCAGCTGAAGGAGTACTACGAGCACACGCCGCCCTTCCCCGCCACCTTCTACGTGGCCAAGTTCAACCTGACTGTGGACAACGACCATATCCCTCAAGTAAACTTATGCTGTTTCTTTATTTAATGTCTCCGGATGGCGCAGTGCAATGCCACATAGGGTGCAGCCTAGGTGGACGTCACCTGTGAGAGGTTACCGCTTAACATCAGGTGGGCCATCTGCTTGAAATTACATGAGACTTTCATGTTTATGTCTCAGGGTGGCGGGCACAGTGCAGTGTCACATAAGGCGCGTTCTAGGTGGACGTGACCTATGTGGTAATGTATTGTTAAAGGCAGAGCACTACTGCTTTGCGGCAGAAATAGAATATGGTGGTAGTACTTCCCCGGACGAACTCTTTCACAAAAAAGCTCTACTACTACTAAAGTTGAAACATTAGTACAGAACATGCGATAAAACCCCTCAATCCAGTCATGCAAACATCAGTAAAGGCAATAACTTATAACGAGCCATCAGGAAATGTAAGCGGTATGCGATGCCACTCTCTTGAGATACCTATGCATCGTCAGCCAAAGCCAACTATCTGATAAATAAATAAATAAATAATGCTGGACAGTTCACACAATATTATCTAGCCCCAACCTAAGCAGAGCTCGTGTTATCGGTACTAGATAACTGATATCTATATATATATACTTATATATAAAACAAAGTTGTGTTAGTTACATACACCACTTATAATTCAAGAACGGGTGAACCGATTTGGCTGAAAATTGGTGGGGAGGTAGTTTAGAACCAGGAGAAGCACATGGGGGTTCACCGGGGGCTACCCGTGCGAAGCCGGGGCGAATCGCTTGTACTTAATACAATACAGTACGTAAATAGATATTTTTTATTATGTCCGGAGCCTTCTTCGAAGCCATACACATATTATGAGATCCTGGTCCTCCAAATTTTCGAGCGTTCTTAGTTTCACTCTCCAGCTCTAGGGGGCGCTTAGATCAGGCAGCATGTTCATCAGTAGTGCGCGCGCATTTGTCATCATGACGTCCTGATTTTCAGCGAGTTACGTTTTTAGGGTTCCGTAACCAAACTACGGAACCCTTATAGATTCGTCATGTCTGTCTGTCCGTGTATGTCACAGCCACTTTTTTCCGAAACTATAAGAGCTATGCTGTTGAAACTTGGTAAGTATATGTATTTTGTGAACCGAATTAAGATTTTCACACAGAAATAGGAAAAAAACAAGAAATTTTTGGGGTTCCCCTTACTTAAACTCATTTTTTTTTCCCATCAAACTCATACGTGTGTGGTATCTGTATTGGTCTTCAAAAATGATATTTAGGTTTCTAATATAATTTTTTCCTAAACTGAATAGTTTGCGCGAGAGACACTTCCAAAGTGGTAAAAAGTGTGTCCAACCGCCCCCCCCCCCCCCCCCCCCCGTAACTTCTAAAATAAGAGAATGATAAAACTAAAAAATATATATGATGTACATTACCATGTAAACTTCCATTGAAAATTGGTTTGAACGAGATTTTAAAACGTCATAAATCGTAATCCATCCAAAAACTTTTATATTATGTTACTTGCTGCCTTCGCCCATGAAGGGTCCCCTTCATGGGCGAGTCCGACTCGTACTTGGCCGCTTTTTTAATTGTTCGAACATAAAACATATTTTAGTTATAAAACGCTGTTAGCGTTCGTTTGAGTTTAAAATAAATAAATTGTAGGGTGGTTTACCAGTTAAGTTGATAGTTAAGTTGTTTACCATATATTATCCAGATGCAAATATTGCCATAAGATTTCAACTCCCCCATTCTCATTGACCCCTGTTTTCATTTGACGACCTCTGTGGCGCGGCGGGCGAAGGTTTGCCTGCGACGCAGGAGGTTGCGGGTTCGATTCCCACATCGGAACAAATATTTCTACGATCTGCTGATATTTGTTCAGTGTATTCTGGGTATTTTCTATGTATAATAAAAAAATCTATTTAGTACATTGTTAAGTATATCAGTTATCTAGTACCCATAACACAAGCTCTGCTTAGCTTGGGGCTAGATAATGTTGGTTGAACTGTCCAGCATTATTTGTTTATTTATTTAACTCCAATATATACAGAGTAATTTCTTGCCTTGCGTGATTTTCCATCCTTACATGCTTCGACCAAAGTAAAATTATTTACGTCGATGCTTACATGTGTGACATCTGTGACATCTGTGCAGTGTGTGGTCTTAGACGGGTCTTTATGTTCTCTAACTTTCCGAGAGTACTCGAAAGTTTTTTCACGCCCTGTCAATGTCTCGTAGTGAATAACAGCTATAATGCGCGTCATGTAAAAAGAACGCTGGCGGTCATACTTCTTCATACGTTCCAGCGTTCTTTTTACATGACGCGTACTATAATACCTACTCCATAAACGCATCAATTTGCTCCGCTTCATAGCAGCAGGGTTTATAAACAATTTCTAGCACAGACTGCGCCGCGTAACTTCCCCCATAACTGTCAATAAACCTACTTTCCACTTGTTTGCACTACGCCGACATTTCTATAAAGCTATACATACATACATAGACACATGCCCTTTTCCCCGAAGGCGTAGGCAGAGCCTCAAAGGGCCTATTTTCACAGTGGGTTGCATTATCGTGGAATATAGACGTGACAAGTGGTGGGCTCATCACGCCATTGCTACCCACAATTGACTCGGCTAACGTTTTCTTCCAGTAATAACACATTTCAACCCTTAGTCGGCTTTTACTACATCCACGGGAGGAGACGGAGGGGTCTATTCTTAGGCCGGACACATCACAGCAACTTACCTACTATTGTATTGTACTTATCCTGAGTTTTCCTTCTTCTTCGTCGATATTGATGTAAACAACTTTCCAGCGCATTTTTCACAATCACAAAAATGGCTTCAGAATCGATGATTTATTATTGATGACGGACCTATTATGCTTTGAAGGGAAGCGAGGGTGATTTATTAGGAAGGGAAAGGGACACAAATTGATGGTATTAAGTGTAGGTAGCTTTGTAAGTAGAGGTTGATGAAAAAGTCGGCCATTGGGTCAAATCCTTTTAAATGTTGTGCTAACCACATCCAGCTTCCTTGAAAGTTCCATGCAGCGATATTATAACAATACATAACACAACAGAAAACAGTCACATATATTGTCCTAACCCATACTAGGATTCCCTGTGTCGCGGGTTTCAGGAACTACGAGTGCCATGGTACCACAACACGCAGACCCGTATCAATTATTTTCAGACTATACAAACATTTGACCCGCAGTGGGAATCGAACCCGCAACCTCTCACATCTCAGCCGTCATTGCCCACCTTGCCACAGAGGTAGAGGAATATTTATAAAGTTGACGACCTCTGTGGCGCGGCGGGCGAAGGTTTGCCTGCGACGCAGGAGGTTGCGGGTTCGATTCCCGCCTCGGAACAAATATTTGTACGATCTGCAGATATTTATTCAGGGTGTTCTGGGTATTTTCTATGGATAATACAAAATATCTATCTATGTAATGTATTGTATCAAGTATATCAGTTATCTTGTACCCATAACACAGGCTCTGCTTAGCTAGGGGCTAGATAATGTTGTGTGAACTGTCCAGCATTATTTATTATTATAAAGGCAATGTGCAAACATTATTTCAGCCTTTCAGTTGTACCAAATTAAATAAACGACTACAACGATAATAAAGTAGGTAAATAAATGGGGCCATTTCTGTGAATGCAGTTTGCACTACTTTTAAGGAAATATTATGTTCCGTTTTATCATAAAATTCTATTCGATTTCGGGGTTTACGGCTTTTGTTAGTGATCAACCACAACTATTCTATAGCTGTATCTGTATAAGGGTTGCAAGTGAGTGAAGCTATCAAACGAAGGAGATCGACCTTTGCAAATATTAATGGCGGTCTGCTTCAGATGAGTTCCTTTTCGATTTATGACTATTCTCATATCAAATTATACAGGCTGTAAGAAGAGGGGTGGGTAATCACATGGCACATTCTAAGCACGAATGATGTACTACGATTTTGGATAGTTTAACATTTTAACCAATTCTTATAAAAATGCTTCACGGTAGAATCATATTTTAAGATGAGCGCATAAATAATTGTGGTGGCCTAAGATTAGACCTAAGTAATAGTAAAAGTAAGTTGCTGTGGTATGTCTGCCCTAAGAATAGACCCCTCCGTCTCCTCCCGTGGATGTCGTAAAAGCCGACTAAGGGATTACCCGGACTTGTTGATAAGATTAGTTGGTATAAGATTTGTCCTGGCTGCTAGCTTATTATGGAATGTGTTATTTTACTGCAAGAAAGCGTTAGCAGAGTCAGTCTTGGGGGGCAATGGCGGCGATGAGCTCACCACTTGTCATGTCTATATTCCACGATGGTACAACCCACTGTGAGAAGAGGCCCATTGAGGCTCTGCCCCCCTATGGGGAAAAAGGTAGTTAAGAAGTTACAAAAAAAAACTTATGACCATTGATGGCCACTATTTGTAAGGCACATTTTTAAGATTGTAAAACACAAAATGAGTAATAATGCAGCACACCGCCGTAATCTCCTACGCCTTTTCTCTTCAAACTCTACATACCTTTGTTTCTCTTGCGATGAAAACGATGTGCGTGGTGAAATGTGTGTGAAATGTGGTGCATTAAAACCATTCCTCTTCACGATCTTTATGGAAAATCTAAAAAAAATATATATGAAAATTAACTTAAAATATAAGAAATAAATTTGCAAAGTAGCCTCTGTTTTCGTAGTTACAACCATCGACGTAAATAATTTTACTTTGGTCGAAGGTTACAACCATTTTTCTCCTAAACTATCAATCATAAGATGTTTTTATTGCCTTCAGTATATTAAATAACACAACGCCTAGAGACCTTGTTTTTAGTTTTTTAAATAACTTTCCTAATTATTTGTATATTAAAAAAACCTGATTTTCGCTCTCTTTTGGTTTCGCGAGTGCTATTCTGTCACATTCTAACTCACCTGAACTTAATTATGAGTAAGATAGTGATATAATTTGGCGTCCATCGACGCCTTATGTAATGTTTTATGTTTCAAGTCCTTAAACGCTGTAATTTGTGTTGTAGAGCAGGTTGATGACGGTCGGGCAATGCGTGCCAGCGGCGTGCGAGAAGCGTGACTTGGGCGAGATGCTGCGGGTCGCGGAGGCAGCGGCGCTGGCGGCAGCTTCTGCTTCGGGATTTGCAGCTTCAGTGAAGACCAACAGCATACGTCGTGTGCCTGGAGGGTACGACATCTACGCTGATCCCAAAGTGCACATTCTGGGGTGAGTCTTGTATTTGTATCGGGATAGGCTTGTAGACGTGGTGGTCTCGGCCTAAGAACAATCCTTCCTTTCCTTTTTTTCTTTGAATCAGCTTCCTTTTGTTCTCGAGACACCCCACAAGCACTCCCCACCTAGTAAGAAGGATCATCAAATAAAGCTGAGCCGTGTTTGTTGGCTGATTCTTGTAGGTTTGGTCGCGTTGGAACGCAGGAGTAAATTTATTTTATAAGACGATTCTAAATTATTCTTGTGATTTTGTGTGAAAATACTTTTGACTTTGACTTTTGACTTTGAATAGTCTCCGTCGTCTCCTCCCATGGATGTCCTAAAAGCAGGTTATGGGATTACCAGGAGTTGGGCAGCAGCATCCACCTCTGAACTCAACACGATCCACCAATCTGCCTGCCAAGCGTGGTGATTATGGTAAATCATTTTATGGGGAGGACCCGTCTAGAGGCTGCTGAATATGATGAGGCTTGTGAGCTACGCGCTAATAGTAAATAGCATACGGCATGTTCTTTGGGGATAACTCCTAATTGACATTGATTTTACTGAACTTGGATTGTCCCGTCTTCGGTCTTTGACAGTTAACTTGTTTAAAAACTACTTGAAAAAGCCACGCTACGGTTGAACTCACTCGCACATAAATAGTATATACAGCCTGGTATCTCGACACACATCCCTCATCCCATAGATTTAAATATCAAGATGCGGTCATCTACAAAATTTGCATTTTGTCATAGCACCAACACGTCAGCTCGCGTGCGAACCAAGTCAAGACTGGCTGTCATTGGTGCCTAAAATCTGATTTTTACACCGATAAACTGACCACCACTTTACACGTCTTCCGGTCTTCCGCTCTGTCCTTACGCTAGTATTATAAATATGTCTATGCCTGTTCCAATTCGCATTTAGTTTATAGAATAAGAGCTCCATCATAGATGTTTCGGGTGAATGGGTTCATATGAATGAGGATGGGGGATCAATCTGCCAAAGATTGTCACTTAGTAAGTTCATTTGATGACCTAATCATAGATTGATCAAATATTGAAAATAGCAGTAGATTATGCTAAGCAATAGCAATACTTTACAACAGCTGTGACTGTGATGTTCAGATTATGTTTCAAAGAACTTGAACAAACAAATTGCAGTTCTTAGTTTGAAACTCCAGTCTAACCCCACCCTGCCGTCTTGAAAAAGACGTGAACTATACTTGCACATACCTCTACCATGTATTTTGTAACATCAAACCAATTTACCTACCTGCCTATATTTGATTGATTGACAGAGCAAAAAGGTCTCGTTTAGACACTGCGCGAAAGCACGACACTTAGCAACACGTAATCCTTACAGAAATCTAGTATTCCTACCAAAATATATAACACATAAACTTCAGCAAACACATGGTAGGGGTGCTCTAAGCTACCGTTATAGTGAAGTCAGCTTCAAGAATCCGAAACTTGTTATCTGAGTTCAAACTGAAAGCTGAAGATATCCAGAACACGCTGAGGTTAAACTTAGCTGCATAGCTAAACTTTATTAACTAACCAATTAGATTGGTACTAACTTTGCATGTACCTATTCCTAAATTATTTAGAAACTAGTTATGTAGTAAATTCGTCCGCGTGTACTTTTCTATACAAACTTAAACACCCCGCTGCACCCCCTTAGGGTTTGAATTTTTGGAATTACTTTCTTACCCCTAGACCACAGAAGGAACGTACCCTCCAAATTTCAGGTCTCTAGGACTTATGGTTTAGGCTGTGCGTCAGTCAGTCAGCTAGAGGTAAAAAGTGCGTGCAAAACATGCACGTTTTTTAAAATCTGTTTCGTTATCAGAATAAACTTACATATTAGTCAAACCATTTAAATAGTTTCAAAATATGTGAAACCTTTAATAGCACCGCAATAAAAGGTTTCACAACCTATTAGTTGAGTAAGCAAAGGCATAATCTAATCTTATGGTTTCAAAATAGTCATGATATATGGTTTTGGCATTCCCGTTATTACCGTCGTCTGTCTTTCCTGAAAACTATAATCTGGGTCTCTTCAAGTCAAGAATGAATAGGTGCCTTCTAGACCTTTGTGCTTCATCTTCGGCCACATCGTCACTTACCAACAGGTGAGATCGTGGCCTAACAAAGGTCTATCAATGTTAAAAAAAAAAAAAAAAACTACTCGGCCTATTTCTCCGACAACTGCTCTTCAGGCGTGTTGGTCTTGATTGTATTCGAGCATGTCTTGGCCATTATTATTTTTGGAATTTACTCCATAAGAATTAATTTTCATATAAGACCCACGGTACGGAAACAGGTGGGAAATAAAATCTAAAAATTTACCGTCAACAAAAAGTGAAGTCCGTTATGTTTTTCTTCTGCACAATATATTCGCGCATCTTATACTGAATTGGACTGGAGTAAATTCCAGTCACACGTTGGAGCTGACACACACAAGTTTTTTTGACTTATTCTGGTATGACTGTGAGATTTATTAAATCCAATCCCACTAACCAATACCTACTCTAGAGAATTTTTCTCAGACGCTTCGTTGACAGGCTGGGGAGGAGACTGTAATTACCAGAAAGCAAGGGTTAGTTGGACTTATTCTGAAATAGAACAACACCATATAAATACATTTATTTACAGAAACAATAATACTACTAATACAAGGTATGTACAAAATACATATGAAACAGTTGTGCTACCTGAAGACCGCTTCTAGCGATCTAAAGGTCTAAGGGCAACTGAAAATTACATATAAATTATCTGGAACTTACATATAATTATCTTATCTGCATTTCTTACATTTCAATGCTTTTCCGAACTTACCTGCATGGAATGATTTTCTATCCGATTACTTATTCTGAGATAACCGTTAGATTTGCCACCTCAATAAATCTTACAGAGTCATCCCAGAATATGTAGCCTATCAAACACATTTTCAATGTAAAAATGATGCCAAGTCTCGCTACTACCTACCGCACAAAAACAAAAAGTTCTGCAAGTCGGATATTCCAAAAGAACCTTACAAACATCACATTAAACCATTATCAGCTTTTATTACCTATTTATCTCGCAGCATGGCTGTGATGAGAGGCTAATCGAATTTGTGATGTAAAATGTGCTTACTACTCAAATAGCCAAGTAATAAAATTTGATAAAGGCGATTATCGCCTACCTGCATATCAAAAGCCATGGTTATATAAATAGTTTAAAAGGTTGTCTAGGAGAGATTGGTTTTAAGACCGGTTATTGTACATTTAGTTTTATTTAATTGATGTGTGTAATTTATAACTAAGTAGTTTGTAAGGTGTGCAATAAAGTATTTTCATTAATTCATTAATTCAAAGATATTTCCCCATTTCGTAATAAATAAATAAATGAATGTGTGTAGTCTGTGACGTAGTCGTCAAACTAATATTGTGCACAACAATTTGTATATGTGTATCATTGTTATAAACCGGCTTCAGTCAATAAATCTCCCCTTCATCGCATTGATTCCATCCAGGGCGCGCGCTGCGTGAATGTGGTGTTCACACTCACCATGACGTGACAGCTTGATGGAATCATGAGTAATGGTGTGGCCGATATCTGTCCGCCGTGACCAATATCCGGCACTGCTCTGATTTGTGGCAATCAATGCCAGTTCGATGCCTATAGTGAGTTTTTCAACACAGTTGCTCATAAAGTGGCTCTAATTTCACCGCAATTAGGCACATAGTGACACCTGTAATCAAACTGTAACTTTTTCTTTGCTATTTTTCACTGGATAGTTAGAGACAGTTGAACATTTATCAAACTGTGACTTTTCGTTGCTATTATTCACAAGTGAGTTATAGATACAGTTGAACATTTACGCAGAGTGTGTATTTCCATTTTATTATTATTTTCTTTACAAGTGTTTTGAAAAACGTCGTATGATACACGTGTGTATTGATGATTACCGTCCTCGGCTCTCTTAAGACCCTCACCTGACGCCAATGGCGCCTCAGCGGTAATCACCAACATTACAGACTTGTACCATAATGTACTATGACGACCTCTGTGACGCGGCGGGCGAACGTTTGCCTGCGACGCAGGAGGTTGTGGGTTCGATTCCCGCCTCGGAACAAATATTTGTGCGATCTGCAGATATTTGTTCAGGGTGTTCTGGGTATTTTCTATATATAATAAAAATATCTATCTATGTAATATATTGTATTTTACGTAACATTCCGCCAACCATTACTATTATGCATTCTGTGACCATGGGTGGTGATTATAATATAATTCCCCCATTGGCCATCACACCAGTGTGACAGAGAAGCGACGGTGTTGAGGTTAGGAATGCGTTTTCCTATCTTTAATACTAGTGTTACGTGGACGAAGTTTTCTTCCTAACCATCACACCAGTGTGACAGAGCGGTGTGAAGGTGAGTCGGTCGCGATTGATGATCGCAGTACCTATTGGTGTTGAGTACTCCCCTGATGTAATCCCTTAGTCAGTTTTTGGAACATCCACGGGAGGAGACGGAGTGGTCTATTTGTAGACTGGACTTACCATATATGGCACCTGTGGTATCTCCGAAAATACTCGTATTTTGCCATTAAAAGTTCCGCCTGTCATCTTTGTGTAGTCAGGTTTTGGTTTTGATACTTTTAAAGTGCACTTCCCAACCTTGCTCTATAACTTATAAGGCACTTTGAAACTCAGCAAATGGAAAGGTTAGAAACCTATGGGAATAAAGTTGAGTTGGGATTGTGAGCAGGCTTTCAGCAGCGTTTGGGGACAAGTGTGGGTCTCTCTCAGTTATAATGTAATCTCAGTATCTTCATTATCTTCACTATTTCTGGCTGAAACGATTTGGATTCAAATTTGAAATAGTTATGTAGGTGCAGACCGTTTACAGTAAGATGTCACCATGAACAAAACCACCATGAACGTACAAGATGAATAGTGTCACCGTGCCACTTTTCCCAATTATTTCGTGAGCAATCTCGTAGAAAATATAATTATATTGTAGCTTCCCTTCCACAGCCAATTTTTTTACTTCGTAACGGTACACTCAAACTCATAACTCGTTACCGCCAACATTGGATTGGGTCTGATTGCAAATATTTGGCAATCTATCCTTCATTTCACGCATCGAGCAACACGGAATGGAGACGCCATCAAAGGCATTCCCCGCTGTACTTCCCCTCTAAATTTAATGCCCTCGAGGGCATACTGCTTATAAAAAACTAGCTGTCGCCGATCGCTCTGTCAGACTGAATCGACTCGCGTGGGAGATAGTGCTCTAAGAAAAATGCCGAATTGTTCAGTTTTATGCTGTAAAAAAATGATTGGATCATCAAATTTACAAAAAGATAGTGTTTCCTTTCACATGTACCTGAATTTCAATTAAATTATTATAACTTATTGCATGACAATTGACCAAGTAAAATTAAGCCGTATAAAAACAAAAGTGGCCATCTCAGATTTTGTAATTTTTGAGTTCGTGTTCGGCGTAAAATAATAAAACTGAACGGTTTAACAAAACAAACCGTGAATATTTTATTCAATAACACTGGTTCACTCTTCACTGCGACTGCACTTCAGTACACTGGTCATTCATTACCCTAAAATCACTGCCAAGTTACGTGATTTATTCGCAATGAAAGCTAATTCCCTTACGACTGCCCTGCTCGCTCTTCAATCGAGCTCCACTTAATCGTGTGACACAGGGGCGACATAAAAGTGACCAAAAGCGTAGATATAAATGTGTATAATACATCAATGTGCATTTCAGGATTTATTCTGCTGACGTAAACATGTATATAACGTGTGTAATGTCAGTAAGCCAAGATGTGGATGATTACTTAATATCCTTGATTACTAAATACTATTCATTAAACACGTTCGACATCATGTGACATGTGGAATAACGTGTATTTGTATTTGATGGCTATGTAACCACTAACTAACCGGTAACTACTAACTACTACTACTTCGTGTCACGGGCTCTTTCTTGGTTCACTGACCAGCTTGAGATATAGTGTCCCTGAAAGGGGCCTAGTGACCAATGGTGAAAGAACCAGTATGGTAAAAGGATTAATTGTGCCTCGCAGAGGTGTATGATGATATGTCAAAGTAAATGTCATATTTAAAGAAATATAATTAAATCACACTACTATTAACAACAAGTGTAACATGAAAAAGTTTGTACATTTGGGAACTTTGATTACAAGAGATGGCAAGCATTAAGATGATATTTAAATGAGAGTAAATTCTGGAAACCAGGTGACTTTAACGCCTTATTATCAGCCGGAACGTATCCAAAAAGGCAAGACTGGATGTGCATAGAGGAGTGTTAGTGCCAAAACTAATGTATGGTGGTAGCGAAAGTTGCTAAGGCAGAATAAACATGAAAGTAAAATAAATGCACTGAAGATGAGAGTTTTGAGAAGTATGTATGGTGGACTTTGAGAGATAGAATAAGAAGCTGTGTGTTAAGAAAGCATTGTAAAATGAAAGAGCACGTGTATAGTGACAAGGATTGAGAAAGATATGCTTGGATGGTTTGGGTTATTGGTTAAAGGATGAATGATAGTATATTGACGAAACTAGTTCATAAGATGAGCATGAATGGGACAGTTGGAAGGGGGAGACCTCGGTGAAGGTATTCAGACTAGATCAGGGTCGATCTGGAGCATGGCCAGGCCAAGAGCGCCCTTAACCAATGAGCATATATGAAGAATGTGATGTGAGTGAATCAAGCAAAACAGGTATGCCAGGATCGTAGCAAGTGGAAATACATGGTCTCTGCCTACTTCTCTGGGAAACAGGCGTGAGTTTACGTATGTGTGTATGTATGTAATATTATAAATGCAAAATTTTCTAAAGGTTGGATGAAATTTAAGAACGGCGATGGCTGGACCACTGGAATAGTTTTAAGTTTTATTTAGATGTTCCCACAGGATCAAGACTTATGCGAGTGAAACCGCGGGTTGCTTTTAGTTTATAATAAGAATAAAACTGCGTGGTTTATTTGATCAAAATCGGTTATATTGATCATACTTAAATAACTTTACTCTTTTCAGTTAAAAGTAAATAAAGATGCTTTAAAAAAATCGTTGATCGCCAATTGTTAGGTTACTGTACAATCTTCGCACGTTGTGTTTGCCTATAATGAGGGGTTTTCACGGCCATATCAAATCATCTATAAACCCTTGAAAATAGATGTCGCTGCTGTGTAATTAACTGTATAAATAAAGTGACATGTAAAAGTCAACAACGTAGTGATATATTTTTGAGGTATTTTGTTACTATCACACAAAATAACAGACGATGCATTTGTTAATTTTGACAACCACAGTTGAGTCAGGGCCATCAATTGACCCAAATCAAACTACATTTTTTTTATTTGAAAATGAAAGGCCCTTATTGGTTTCTCCTGTAGCTAAAGATAGGTATATAGTTTGTACCTCATATATACATGTGTAGACTGTTGGTAACCACAATAAAAAATAATTAAATAAGCAACTGCTAACAATAACAATAACGTTAGCTGAGTCAGCCGTGGGAAGCAATGGCAGAGATGAGCTCACTATTTGTCACGTCTATCTCCCACGATGGTGCAACCCACTGTGAAAAGAGGCCCATTAAGGCTCTGCCTACCCCTTCGGAGAAAGAGGCGTGTGTCTATGTATGTATGTATGTATGTATGTATGTATGTAACAATAACAGCCTCAATGCACACTGAAATAGCTTTGTGCTCATTTAACAGTTTTTTTTATTTCTCAAAAATTCCTGAAAGTAAGTTGCCCGTGTTTTCTTATATACTACTAAATTAATGATGTGCCTCAATAATAAAGTAGATTTTTTATCGATAAAATAAATGCTCGTTTATTATGTTTTACAAACTATTGAAATTTGATTTATATTATTCGGGAGACGCCATAGCCTAACCTAACCTAACTTGTTACCTACCTTGTTACATACCAATACCATGAAGGTATTGGTATGTAACAAGGTAGGTAACTGTTATGATTTTAATTTGAAATTATTCATTTTATGCCATATATTGACGCCCTCTGTGGCGCGGTGGACGAAGGTTCGCCTGTAACGCAGGAGGTTGCGGGTTTGATTCCCGCCTCAGAACAAATATTTGTACGATCTGCAGATATTTGTTCAGGGTGTTCTGGATATTTTCTATGTTAATACAAAATAAATATCTATGTAATGTACTGTATTAGGGATATCAGTTATCTAGTCCATAACACAAGCTCTGCTTGGCTTGGGGCTAGATAATAATGTGTAAACTGTGTCCAACATCAAAAATAAAATAAAAATAAATATATATTATTGAGAACTGGTGAAAACCAAGGTGAAAAGAAGCCCATTTAAGGCTCTGTCTACCCTTTCGGGGAAAAAGGCGTGTCTCTATGTATGTATGTATATAAATATATATATATATATATAATGAAATTCACTTAGGTACAATGTGAAAGAAAGCACCATCTTTTCGTAAATTCGATGTTCCAGACCTTGATTTACAGCAGAAAATGTAACGATTCGGCATTTTAGTATTTGTAGCACTGTCACACTTTTTACTCTATGCGTCACACGATCGATTCAGTCTGACAGAGCAATCGGCCCATCATGATACAATTTTATTACTAGCAAAAGCAAAACATGCTTGGTGAGGGCTAGCAAGCTTCTTTTCCTTGATTTTTTATATTTAAACACAGACATGAATTTAAATTACTATGTGATATTACAAATCTAGAGTGTGATAGTTTTTCGTAAAAATTTGCATGCCTACCTAGGTTGTGGGATACGTGATCACGATAAATTAACAAAAGCATTTCCCAGTTTGTTTACTCCTTTTCAAGAAAAGTCGTGTCATGAGTGTCCGTCCTGTGTCGTGGGATTTTCCTATTCAAATCCTATTTGATTGACAAAAGAATGAAAAAAAAAATATAGCTAGGTATAATTTTTTCAACGCGATATTCTGTTCACTATATATAGCGCTAAGTAAAAGAAAAAGAAAAAGAAAGAATATATATTTATTTGTATACAAGAGCTACACAGAAACACAGAACACACTAAGAAGAAACAGATATGAAGGTACTAGGTGTAACTCAAGTAACAAAATGGTTCTGCCTCAGCATGAGTTGATTACTTTACCTACCATCGTTTAGCATCAACATAACTTAACACACCCAACACATACCTACATAGTTCTGATCCCACACTAGGATCCAATGTGTCATGGGATAATCATGCCTGAAATAAAAAAAAAACTATTTATAAATTTTAATGACTAATCTAGTTTATTGGCACTTAGGATCATGGTTTTTCGTTTTTGACAATAACAGTGAATGACAGATATATATAATACATTGTATATTTCGAGGCCAGAACCGTCATGGATTATGTAGGTTAGTAGGAAGACGGGAGCTAAGTAAAGCGTTTTTTCCTTTTCTTTCCTTTCGTCTCTTTTGACTTGCCAGCCCATAGTTTTATGAAATTATTGTAAGCTTTGAACAAAATTCTAATTAAATTTTCCCAAGAACTAATCATCTCATGAGTTGTTGTAAAGTAAGGTTGTACCTGGGGTACTCAAAATTTTCTTGATTTTTCTCTATACTCTAAGTTTCCGCGTTTACCCCCTCTCTCTCCAGCCTACTACTACCTTTTACTAATCTAAAATATCATAGTTATCCACAAAATGATCTCTATGCTATCCTCGAAAAGTGGGGCGGTTCCGCAGCTCCCCCTTCACAGAGAGCGTTCAACCCCTCCCCTCATCCCTAGCCGCCCTTAAATCCTTTAAATGACCCTTGGTGGTAGGCAAAGTAAGTTCTTACCAAAAAGTTATCGATACTATTCATTTATCGACTTGAGTGCTGGAAGTCCCTAGAACGGATGTTACTGTCAATTTTGTGACATAACATGATGTTTGTACACAGAAAGCATCTATGTGTGTATAAAGATTTTTGGTGTGTTGCTGTTTATAAATGTGTGCGTTTATAGCGATAGAACGACTGGTTACAAAAGTGTGCATTAAAGTGTAAGTGAGTGCGTGAAGCCCCCCCCAAATATTTCTGAATAAATATGTATCGGTTGACAGCTCTATGGCGTCTCCCCTCCGGTACGGAGGCCTGCGTTGCTCGATGATTTCACGCCGCACGTCAGAAGCTCCTAACAACGGAATACGACTAGATATGAAACTATAATCTTCCTGAAATTCAGACAATATAATGTTTGTGTTCGTGTTGGCGACAACGCGGGCTAGTGCGAATTATAACTAAGCGGCAGTCGGCTATAGGGATTCTTATAAAATTTACCAAGAAATGTCCATTGCTACGTACCTAATTATGCTATTTTACCTACGTTAGTAGGTCCGCTCGCAACTTAGTTTGCGTGGTCCCGGTGATCCTGAAACCTTACCCGGGTGCGAACTCACCAATGCTTCATCGCTATCGGCTAGCTTATTACGTATCTTGCATTAGCAATGCGATAGCAATAATTGCGCGAGAATTGCGCGATTATCGCATCCAAATTGCAAATTTGTTTTACGTATATTATTGCTATCGCATTGCTATTGCAAGATACTTAATAAGCTAGCGGCATAATGGTCAGTGCTATTCCTCAGGTCCCGTGCCAGTCTCATCCATGTTCGGACCGCGACGCATGCGATATCGTCTGCCCATCTCGCTGCTGGGCGAACAACGTTTCTGTACCCAGTTCTTGGGCGCCATTCAGTCAGCGCCTTACTCCACCTATCTTCATATCGCCTTGTCAGGTGTCCTACCCATCTCCATTTTAATTCCTTTACATCTCTCATATTCGGTAAGTAGGTCCTTATTACCCCCAAATGGGGCTTGTTGGTGACCAATTAGCGCTCTAGGGTAATAATGTAGCTAGAAAAGCCTTAGGGCGGTAAGTAATTAAAAAAAAAAACTTCACTCCTTAAAAAGTTCGCGTACATCATACTGGCAATAGACATCATGCATTCAGCCCAATGACAAAAGAGGTCTATCGCTATTCAGCCTTGTCTTCGTATGAGTATAATAGTCATTAATTTTAAATATCGAACGGCGAAACTCAATTTCGTTTTTGAAAAAAATAATTTAAAAAAAAGATGAAAAAAGGCGGTAATGCCGGTTTTTTTCTACTTACCTCACAATAGAGATGTAAAGCTGAGTAGTTAGCTCGAGTGTAAGCATCAATGGCACCCTCGAACTATAGGCGCCCTCGCTGTACGATTCCCAACATCTTTGAGCTTGGAAACACTTTCGACGATGGGAACACGGTCTATACCTAAGCTTGATGCCGTGCATGGTGCGTTCCATGGCTCTCACATCTTTATAATATTACAGGTCTAGCGCTTAACTGAGTCAGTCCCTGTGGTATGGGAGCGGTACAGGAGGGGTGTTTTCGTCTCTCAAATTATCAGATGACTTCAAGCCACGCGTCATTTTGACGTAACGAAAACACCCCTCCCGTACCGCTCCCATATATCACTGACTGACTCAGTTAAGCGCTAGACCTGTAGTGTAGATGAAGATTGCCTATTCTGTGCCGCTACGCAAATACGCCTACAGCAATCACATTGTTTCCCGCAATGAGCATGATTTACGGCTTTAACTACATCATTTATAACTAGCGTACCGCGACTCTGTGTGGAGCTTGGGTTGAACTTGGCGCTTTTTGCCTTCTACGACATGGCGGACTCATAAATACGAGACGAACTCCGTAGCGCTACGCATTTATTTAAAATCTAAAGATAGTAGGTACCTACCAACATAGTTTGAACAACAGATATTTTATTATATTAAATGAGCAATTACTTGGTAAGACTTTTCTCGGCTTTTTGATTATAGTTCTATAATCAAACTTTTCTCGGCTCTTTAATTATAATTGCTGTAACGACAGCAGCATTCTAAGGCGATGCTGAAAAACAGCGTGGCTGAAACCTCGACCTTTTCTCTTACACTAGCCTAAATATTATTTGTATACTTATATCCTTTGTTTGTTACTATAGTGTAAGGAATAATAAATACCCTTCTATTTTTATTATATTTTATTTTAATAATTAATAGTTGCTTATAAATTCGTAGGAAGTAAGATATACTTGTCAAACTTTATCTATAATAACGGGACCCAGGGATTGAATAACGTAAACACCTAAATTATTGGACTCTTTAACTTATGTAAAGGCTAACCTTATGGTGAGACCATAGGTTGGCTAAAGAAATAAAATAGGTAGGTACTCTAGAAGATCCATAGAGGTAGAAGCCAATTGAATCAGCATAGACCTCTGCTGAGTCTAAACCAAGAAAAACGTACAGTTTGCACGTACGTAAGTAAAAATAAGAAGCTTTATAACTAGATATTATAAGTTTTATTAGAGTAATTACTACCCAGTTATTGACAGATGCTACATGCAGCAGTACCTACAGCTCGTTCACCGTAAGATGACACCTGTAAATACTCTATGACAGGTGCCAACTTACGGTGAACGCTCTATACCTACATCTAAGAACTTCGTTCGTGCGTAATTTTAAAAAGGCATTTTTATTTACTGTCTATATAATATTAGATTTATAAGATTTTAGCAATGATAAGAACTTTCTGGTAGGAATACCTTTCTAACGTAAATTTTGGATTAAAACTTTCTCCATTTACATAAATAATCATACTCATTTCATAAGCTTAAGAGCTTTATGTGATTGAAAACAGGCTTTGTGGGCTCATCAACAATGCCACACCTTAATCTCACTAGGATTAGCACGCCGAAACAAAATTACATAGACATTAGGTTAAGCTAGATACCTATTTATTAACCGTTTATTGTATTTTATCTTAAACTAGTACACGAGCAATATTTGCATATTTGTAATCACGTTCTCGAAAACGGCTCTCATGATTTTGATGAAATTTGCTATATGGGGGAATTTGGGGGCGAAAAATAGGTCTCATTTCAAAAACTGTCATTTATTTCCTAATCACTAATCTGTGTTAGTCACAGAATATTGAATAGTTTGATGTTCCTCGGCGCCGGCGGCGCGGCGAAGCGAACGAATTCGAATTTCGAAAATTCAAATGACAATACTGGCTGAAAACGAACATTAGAGATTGTAAGGGTAGACACTTACTAAACAGGATAAGGGTAGCAATACACTTAGTAAACACGATAAACGCTTAGCGAAGCTCGGTTGCAATAGGTACAGGACCGAACAATAACAAAAAAAAGTAAGTACTTATTGCTGGTTTCCATACTTAACCTCAAAACATTCTTAATTTTTTTCTCTCGAAATTATGAGATTCCTTGTTATCTCACCTATAGGGGAGATCTTCCCTCCCTTCCACTTCTCCCCCCAACTCCCTGTAATTATAATAACTTTGTAGCTCAGTGCAGGTTTCCATTTATTATTTTCTCGGAAACTCTCTTCTCGAAATTTTCTTGTTTTTTTTACTGATAGGGGGGGTCTCCCACTCTCCCTTCCTTTTCCACTCTCCTCATCTCTCTACGGTGTTGTTTCATACTATAGTTTACCCAAGACTTCTTTTGAACAACTTTTAAAAAGCAAAAAGTCTCTGACCTTTCCTAATCTTAAGTACCTATAAGTAGTACCTTAAGCCAAAGTGCTAAGTAACGTACCTAAGTTTAATCACAAAATTAGATAAATAATAAATAAATAAATAATGCTGGATAGTTCACACAACATTATCTAGCCCCAAGCTAAGCAGAGCTTGTGTTATAAGGTACTAGATAACTGAGATACTTAATACAATATATTACATAGATAGATACTTTTTATTATACATAGAAAATACCCAGAACACTCTGAACAAATATCTGCGATCGCAAAAATATTTGTTCTGAGGCCGGAATCGAACCCGCAACCTCCTACGTCGCAGGCGAACCTTCGCCCGCCGTGCCACAGAGGTCGTCAATATAGATAGATAGATAAAAGATGGAAAATACTTTATTTCTCAACATAATATTAAACAATTTACAAATAATAAAACTAAAACTAACTATGTTGTACAATGGGCGGTCTTATCGCTTAGTAGCGATTTCTACCAGACAACCTTTGGATGGATACGGCTATATAAAATTAACAAAGGGGTATCAACGGCCTACTTTAAGGATAACCTTAATGCTAATGCCTTATGCACTAAAGCTATTTTACAATAGCTATAAAGCTATTGTAAAATAGCTTTAGTGTGATGGTAACTAGAAAGAGACATAGCTGTTCCTTACTTATTCTTTTTGCCCACGTGTGGAGGCGCTATGTCCAGTACTTATTGTTATGATATTGGTCGCAGGTCAGCAGTGATCCTGGTAGCAGTGCTGATGCTGGTAGCCTCGCTGTACGAAGGCTTCCTGGAGCGGCGCTACCGCATCCTCAACGAGAAGGACCTGGAACTGGCACATGAGAACCACAAGCAAACCGTACGTACCTCCGTTAGTTTTACCTTATCACCATAGTCAAACTGCTTCCGAAAAAGGAACAATTCAATGTATAGTTACCTGTACTAATATTTATTCTGTGGTATAGTGCTCAATAAAACAACAAACACAAAAAAATAAAACTTTTAAGAAAAAATTAACCACCTTCGTAAAGCACGTTTTTTTTATCTTGGTCGTACTCTTGTATGCCCCTGGTAATATGATGAAGATTAACATCTATTTTTCGCTGCCATAAACTGTGTAAATTTTGTTGAAAATACGTATAATTAGCCTGTCAGCGTCTAACCTCTTTCAAGATGTACCTACTTCGGTAAATACACAGTCGCGAACCAGTCTATTACAACTACTAGGTACTCTGGAGATGAACACATACCTCTAGTACAGTGCTTGTACACGAGCAGCCAGGCATGAACTTCCTGTAAAGCCAACCCGTGTGCACCCAATTATAAATTATCTTGTGCTTCATGAACGTTGCAGTGATAAAACAATGTTGTAGCTAACGGCTTAACATGGAAAATGCAAAACTCATCATGGAACTAACGAACGTTGTATGGCTAAATATCTAAACTATTTTTTTCACACCACCTGCTCGATAATATCCAAATACATATCATGCAATCTCAACGTAAAATAAAGCATTACCTCATAAGGGAGGTTAAGTTGTATGAAATGGGAGTAAAATCATTTGAATTTGGAACTTTAAACTCGTGTGGAAACTCGTGGAAAACTCTTAATGTACATATGGTGTAAAGAGGTTTGTTTGAAAATCGAACAGGCCACCATAAGCAGAACTTTAAAAAAAAAGCCGTGATTTCCAAGTATGTGACACAAAAGTCGGTGTTTGGTGCTGTGATTTTCAGTATTTTTTTAATTATTGACTCGCAGGTGTGAAAGGTAGAGTATACCCTCAGAGATAAAGCCTGTCTTCGTCTTGGGCAGCTTGAAACCCTCACTTCACTCAAGACTACATAAGAGTCCCTCGTTGCGCTTAGGGTTCAATATGCCGCCCGCGACGTAAGACACTGCTTTATCCCCTTAGTGCATAATCTACTATAACGGACTTTATAAAAATCTATTCATCAGTAATAATGTATGGTTCGTTTTGAATGATATTTTCTTGCTTCGTAGGGAAATGATCCATGGCCTTATGAAAAAGGTAGGTACCCAAATCGATTAGGAAGATTGTACCGCTACGGCACTTGGAAGCAGAGGGTCTGCATACAAACAATGTTTGCTGCTATTTCCGATATTATTGTGTCATCAAACTACATGAATTTTTCTGCACATGACCAATAGAGTTTTCTTCTCCTTCTTCTTCGTCGTGTCGATGTTGGATCTATGTTTTTAGGGTTCCGTAGTCAAAGACAAGGAACCCTTATAGATTCGTCATGTCTGTCTGTCTGTCTGTCTGTCTGTCTGTCTGTCTGTCTGTCTGTCCGTGTATGTCACAGCCTTTTTTCCGAAACTATAAGAGCTATACTGTTGAAACTTGGAAGGTAGATGTATTCTGTGAACCGCATTAAGATTTTTACACAAAAATTTAAAAAAAACAATTATTTTTGGGGTTCCCCATACTTAGAACTGAAACTCAAAAAAAAAAACATTAAACCTATACGTGTGAGGTATCTATCGATAGGTCTTCAAAAATGATGTTGAGGTTTCTAATATCAATTTTTTCTAAACTTAATAGTTTGCGCGAGAGACACTTCCAAAGTGGTAAAAAGTGTCCCCCCCCCCCGTAACTTCTAAAATAAGAGAATGATAAAACTAAAAAAAATATATGATGTACATTACTATGTAAACTTTCACTCAAAATTGGTTTGAACGAGATCTAGTAAGTAGTTTTTTATTTTTGGGGTTCCCCATACTTAGAACTGAAACTCAAAAAAATTATTTTCATCATAACCATACTTGTGGGGTATCTATGGATAGGTCTTCAAAAATGATTTTGAGGTTTCTTGTGTAATTTTTTTCTAAACTGAATAGTTTGCACGAGAGACACTTCCAAAGTGGTAAAAAGTGTGTCCTCCCCCCCCCCCCCCCCCCCCCCATAACTTCTAAAATAAGAGAATGATAAAACTAAAAAATATATATAATGTACATTACCATGTAAACTTTCACTCAAAATTGGTTTGAACGAGATCTATAGTAAGTAGTTTTTTTTAATACGTCATTAATCGTAATCCATCCAAGAACTTTTATATTATGTTACTTGCTGCTACGGAACCCTTCATGGGCGAGTCCGACTCGCACTTGGCCGCTTTTTTCTATTTCATATCTTGTTTTGCCAGAATTTTGCCACTTCTACGGCGTTGTCAGATGCAGTGTATGTGTCACTCAAGGTACAGGTGTTGGGGCACATCGTGCCATTGTTTCAGGATCTGTTCCGCAGCAAGGACAAGTTGTAGCTGTCTCTT
This sequence comes from Operophtera brumata, assembly GCA_932527175.1. Classification (NCBI taxonomy): domain Eukaryota; kingdom Metazoa; phylum Arthropoda; class Insecta; order Lepidoptera; family Geometridae; genus Operophtera; species Operophtera brumata. The sequence goes on along the minus strand of OW052238.1, from coordinate 11,053,498 downwards.
CTGTGTAGCCCCATTTACTCATATTGAGCTTGCAGCGGCCCACCTGTCTCCGAAGTCGGTTAAGCGACTTCCACGTGCGCCAGGGGAGGTACATACCAATATAGTAATATTGGTGGTTATTTCGTTTTTAGGGTCCCGTACCCAAGAGGTAAAACGGTACCCTATTACGAAGACTCCGCTGGCCGTCTGTCCGTCTGTCACCAAGCTGTAACTCATGAACCGTGATAGTTAGACAGTTGAAATTTTCACAGATGATGTATTTCCGTTGCCGCTATAACAACAGATACTAAAAAACAGAATAAAATAAATATATAAGGGGGCTCCTATACAAAAAACGTGATTTTTATGCCGTTTTTGTAGATAATGGTACGGAACCCTTCGTGCGCGAGTCCGTATCGCACTTGGCCGGTTTTTTATAAATATGGATGGTTTCCAAATCACACGCAAGTCTTATAAACCCATGCTAGTTTTATTCTATTCAATTTAATATAAAACTGTGAACTGTGAAGTAATAATTAATTATTAGCACATTCATTATTACTTCACAGTTTTATGTAGGCACAGTCTATCTGTGGTAAAATTTCACAGAGAGTAGATTTCCAGGTAGTAAGTACTTATGCGTAACTTACAGCTAACAAGTAAGTTATAAGTTACAGTGGGAACATTTATGTTAAATATGTCGAAGAGGTGTGGAGGCAGTCTTCATCTAAGCATAGCGTAGCGAAACATTGAATAAAGGAACTGCGCATACAAGACGTGAATGTGACGCCATTAAGATACATCCATCTTGATATAAATACTCGGAACGACATAATATATCAATCCCCTCCGTTCTTATGTGGTGGATTCTGGGCATAAAATAAAATTGAGTACCTACCTAGTGTCAGAAATCATTGTATCCTACTTTATAGTTCTAATGTTTTATGCTCTAAGAATTCAAGTAACTTGATGTATTTTAAATACCTGTCTTTAAAAAAAATACTTTGTAAATGAGAAACTTTAATGTATGGTAGGGGTTTATTTAGTTCTTGTATATTGTATTCTTTATGTAATGTTTGTTCTGTTAACTAGTTTAATAAAGGCAGTACTAATTAATTAAATAAATGTAAATAGTCAAGGAAGAGGACGCAATACAAAAATTATGATTAACATCGAGCAAAACAATAACTACTATATAAAGTATTGATCAATCCTGAACTAAAGGTCTGCCTGAAATAATGTTGGTGTAAGTAGTAAACAATAAGTTAGGAAAGGGTTAACCAGGCAGGACAGTTATGGATTACAAGATGATAGCGCCCTGATGGATCATCTGTAAGCACAGGGCTGGTTAGGAGGTTATCAGGGGGATAGATAGATCGATAACTCTTTCACCACAAGGAAACACAACAAAATAATATATACTTAGGTCAATCAAACGGGCGGCCTTTTCGCTAGCAGCTATCTCTTTCTTCTCAACCTTTAACGTAATACTTCGCTTTTGTACCCTGTTTAACTTAGAAAATGTATTGCATGCTAGTTTGATTCTATACATTACAAACCACAGGCAGGAATCGAAGCCACAAGCTCTCTGAGCCGGCTACTCGCCCGCCGAGCCACAGATGTCGTCAGCTACTTTAAAAATTATATCTGGAGTCAAAATCATTATGGCAAAAGTTCTAATGTCGGTGCTGACCCTAAAATTCCTTTATCATATTAACCAATTCCATTAATTTAAAGAGTTTTCAATTAAATAAATTATATTATCGCAGGGAAAGGCGGGATTCAAATCACATTTATTTACCCATAACAACTTCCCGTAATACCTACTTGTTTGTTAACTCGGCCTTCTAATTTTCGATAGCTTAACTTCGCTGAAAGGGACGTCAGGAAAATTGAATTTGAAAGAGATTTTATCCGTTATCATATTAAGAAGGAAATCCTTTCAAAACGGCATCACCGTGATAAATCACGTAAATATACGTAAAATTGAAAGTCAGCGACGCGACAAACTGGGGATTCACAAATTCACAATGCGATACCAAGGTGAAAAGTAAATCAGCTTCGTATACTTCGTTCAAGAATACAACTAGATTTCGGCTCACGTACAAAATCAAAGCTTAATACCGTCCGCGTGGTATACACATATACAGCTATATTTGTTTACTACCGAACTGAAACAAAAGTTTTAAAACAGTTCTAAGTTCAACCTAACTACAACCATGACACCTAGCAATAAAGTAGCAAAGCTTCCAAATATTATCTTATATACTCACAAAAATCGTAAAACTCTTTTCATTTCACTTAGAAATGAAAAGACATAGGTTAACCAACATTTAGTGTGAAATCAACCTTAAAGAGCTACAAATAAAGTTCTCACAAATACAAATAAAAAATAAGAGCTCACTTTTCAAGTGAGCTGTTGATCACCTAGACGTATTTTTTGCGCCGGCCTGGCATCTAGTTTTATTTTTGATCGAAGTTAATCATGAATGTCTTTGTGTACCCACATAATAAGTAGTACCTACTCTTATATCTATAATTCATTTTCTTATACATCTTGAATCTTGAAAATAAAATCGAGGACCTTCTAAATAAATCTACCTTGCTAAGTTAGGCCGGCGGCTTATGAAAATCTATATATCTCGTATGAAAGGAAATGAAGTATGAAAATTTAAAACCACAATGAATTATGTTTGACGCTATATACTCGTATTATGACGCTTGACAAAATTGTTTGTTGAAAAGTATACTTATAAATACAAGTAATTTTTTTAATTAGTGATCGGAACAGTGTGCTGATCAAAATAAGCAATAAATCATATAAATCAAAATAACACGGTAAGTCTACTATTATCCATCGAGGAGTTCTGTTGTCCATCTTCATCATCAGATCAGATCGCTGTTACCATAATATTGTATTGTCATCGGAACTTGAAAGGTATGCACAATTTTGCAAGCTGAGTTAGAACCACCTCTTGACATACGATTGAACTGAAATTGTTACCTAACCCACAAAATACATAATAGTACAGCCTAAACGCTTGTAAATAACGCCGTAGCTGCAACCTAAGAGCATTGCAGGCCTCCGTGTTGCTCGATGGCTGCAACAGACACTAGATGGACTTTCGTATCGGCAGTAATGTCTTATTCCTGAATTGGGCACAAAGGCTTTAGACCAAATTCAGTCAAGTGTGTCATCCTGATGGTAATAGTGTTAGATTTTCGGCAAAAATTTGACTGCAACCCATATTCAACTGTACTGCAATAACTGTAAGTTTGAAACAAAAACCCTCTTTCTGCCATTGCCATTCACTGTGGTCAGTTCCATCAGTTGGAAAGGCTTCGAATTAATCCTACGGGAATTTCCCGGCCGTGCTATTTAATTTTATTGTTACGAACATGACACGCTGTTGTGATTTTATCTTGATCGTACCATTGTGGCCGTTTTCCCCTTTATTCAACATAGGTACTCGTACAGTGTCATACCTATGTACTTTGCTGTACAGTCGCGCTGTAATAATTGACCGAGCGAGCGAAGCGAACTACGTCTGCAACAACCGGCTAGCTTATTACGTATCTTGCAATAGCAAAGCGATAGCAAGAATCGCGCGAGAATTGCGCAATCATCGCATCCAAATCGCAAATTTGTATTACGCATCGCTGATACGTAATACGAATTTGCGATTTGGATGCGATAATCGCGCAATTATTGATATCGCATTGCTATTGCAAGATACGTAATAAGCTAGCGGCAAAGCTTTTATCTGTCTGTATGTTGTTACTTGCGTATTGGTCGTATTTTGAAACTAATCTTGACGAAACTTGATTACAGGTTTTACAATTTTATAGTTTTTTGAGGTCGTCGTTGTTTTTTTTAACGTCACGTTTGACGGAACTTGCATTTAGCCCACCTGATGTTAAGCGGTAACAATGCATTACCTCATAGGTCACGTCCGCCTAGGACGCACCCAAGATTGGAGGGGTATTGCCCCCAATAAGGGGGGAAGTTTGCTGTGGCGCTATTTAACGGCCGAGTTAGATAATTATTTGGCAGAAACATTCGGTAGGTACTCAATTACCTACCTCGCCGTTACACTGTTTTCAACTAGCTTGGGAGGTATGTTCCTAAACCTCATAGTGCCTACGCTATTCTAGTTGTTGTAACCTTAAATATATATGCACTATGTAAAATATCCTTAAGTTATGAAATTAAAACTATTCTATTATATTCTATTCTATATACAAGAATTTATAATACATGCAAAATCGGTCAGGAGGTTGTCAAGACCGCAAGGTCTACTGTCTTAGAACAACTAATTAATATACAAGAATTTGGGCTCATTTGTGAACTCGTGAGTGCATGCAGTGCAGACATTTTAATTAGTCAAATGAACATTTGCATTTGTAATGAATTCAGAGGACGCAGCTTTAAGTTTTCACATTCGTTGAAATGGCGTGCTTGTGTAAGTTGTCTACTCTATCTAGATTAAAAGTAATAAGACAGTAGATCAGCATGCACAAGTAATTAATTTTGCAAAAATTAAAAAAAACCCTCAACGATTGATCAAACAATCCCGACAAATTCACCTTTCGAACAAAAAAAATATTGAAATCGGTTTTCCGTTTGGGAGCTACGATGGGACAGACAGACACACAAACACAGACACGTCAAACTGCGTCGGGGGTTAAAAATACGCATTTATTACTCGCTTTCTGGCGCATTTATATATAAATTCAAATATTTTACACAAGGCAAGCGTAAATTGAATACGTTAAATCTGGTTACTTTGCAAATAGCTAACCTTTGTAGATACAATAATTCACAACTCAACGGTTCTACTTGCCAAACGTCGCATTTTGTGTAAGAGCGCGTTCACATAGAACGTCCGTTTAAACGTATATGTTGTTAGCGTATGTAGTTGTATGAGCGAGTTCTGACAGAATACAGTATTCGGAATCGATTACTGTATCCGGAATACTGTATTCTGTGTGAACTCGCTCATACAACTAAATACGCAAATAATATTACGTTTAAACGGACGTTTAAACCGGGCGTTCTATGTGAACGCACCGTAAGGTACAAATGCGTTTATATATTTCTCAAAACAAACTTTTGTGTCTTCTGGCTGATGATGATGATGAAGACGAAATCACTATTATGAACCACGAGCTGAAGAAATGATGAATGGAGATTCATGGAGCAAATAGCAACTAGCCACAATGCTTCTTGCACTACCACGAGCATGTATCAAAGATAACCTTACACTTGAACGAGTGTATAGCACCTAGTAAATAATCTTCATAAATTAAAGACAAAACGCAAAACCCTATTTTTTTTTTTAATTGGCTCCGAACTGTGTACCTTCATGGCAAACTTACATTCTACTAACACAAAAGGTGACTGAGGAGATGAATATCCTTTCATCATCGGTCACAAGGCCCTTTACAGGGACATAGTGCCTCAAACTGGCTTGATTTGGCGCAGACTTTAAAATATTAATAAGTCTAGGCGTTGTGTCTTTCATACTTGAAACCGGGTCTTTATTCAACAACAAGTAATAAATTTTGTAAAAATTAAAAAAAACCCTCAAGGCAATGAAACGGCTGAACCGAGTTTGATCAAACATAGCTAAGAACACTCCCGACAAATTCACCTATCAAACAAACAAAAATGAAATTGGTTCATCCGTTTGGGAGCTACGATGCCACAGACAGACACACACACAGACACACAGACACGTCAAACTTATAACACCCCGTCGTTTTTGCGTCGGAGGTTAAAAACTTATTGCATTGAGTAACTATCAATAGTCACAGACGATGGGACCTTTGAGTTTTTCATACTGTAAACATTACAGAGCCTGGAAAATTGGTGTCATAAATTAAACAATAATGGTGAGATAATTTTATAATGAACTTTGTTTTTATACCGACGACCCTTGTCATTTATCATACTTATTGGAGAGGGTCGTTTGTTTGTTGTATTTTAAACGGGCCATAACCCTCGTTGCATGACCAATTAAATCCACTCATTCAAACTCAAATTCAGTAAGTTTTTTTATGCAGGCTGTCCCAGTTTTTTACCTAGGTACTAAGATGGTAGAGCGTAGGTAGAGCGATGGTAGCCTAACGGTTCAATAGGGCAACTCAGAATCCAACGAATCCTCGGGCGGCTTGACAAACTCTGACACCAGAGGCCAGCACTACCTCATACGAAACGAACGAACCTAGGTACTGTCTGACTCACACACTCGTTCACTCACTCACTCAGTCTAAGCTGTAAGTCCTAGAGATCTGAAATTTAGAGGGTACATTGCTTTTTTGGATTAGGGCTGCACAAATAAAGAATTTCCGAAATTAAACCCCTGAGGGTGTGCAGTGGGGTGTTGAAGTTTGTATGAAAAAAACCCATACGGACGAATTCGCAGTAATAATGGTAATATTTACGCATGGTGTTATTCGTGGAATTAAACATGAAGGGGCATTAAGGGTTGTTTTAAAATTTTCACTTTATTAACGAGCTTTTATGTAAACATTATTCACGTTGGTGGGTAGAATCACCCATTTTCAGGTTAGCATTACAATTCCTAGACTGTAATTCCATAAAAAGATTGCGTTTGCAAATTGACCAATATTTTCGGGTAAAATTGGACACAAATGTCTGAAAGCAGCCTTCTCTGGCTTCTTGCCATTTATAAAAGGGCCCAGACTCCATTATATGACTTTCCAAAGGCTTCACGTAGTAAAGCACGCGCCAGGAGCAGAATCAATAATATCAGCTAAGTTCCCTCGTACGTACACTTCGTCGAACTTTTCGGGTGAACTACGCTTCAACTCTCTTTAAACTTCTGGTTCCTTATTTCAATAATATAGAACAATGTGTACCTTAATAAGCTTTACCTGATTGTATGTATCTACAACATTTTATGAAAATAAATTCGTTTTAATTTACAAGTAAATAAAATATCTCTATTTACATATATAAAATAACAACGAATACAAGTAGGTATATAAAACAGAAAATTAAAAAATACAGATAAAACCAAGCTGCTACTTAAAGACCGTTGCAAAATATCTAAAGATAGCTCAACTGATCCAAATCACTGCAAGACGGAAGCGTCTATGACTAGATAGAATAAAGATGGTTGCATTAAATTGTTACGGACGATTATTCATAAAAACGAGCTTGAATAGCCTTAAAAGTTCTATGTCATTACTCAATATTAGTTAAGAAATATGATTTATTAATATCACGTGTTCTCAAGGGCTTCTTATAAAATTCCTACGTATTTCATAACATAACATAACACCCATTAGGATACATGTATGGAACTACAGACTTCATACAAACTTATCATACCATGTTTTTTTTTTTTATTTTCATGGTTTTCAAATGGTATGTAAATGTTGTATTAAGTTTGTGCGTTAACCTCTGCCTTTAACAACGCAATATCACATAGGTCACGTCCACCTAGGACGCGCTCTATGTCGCATTGCACTGCACCCGCCACTCTGAGATATAAAGATGAAAGTCTCATGTGCCTGTAATTTCACCGGCACCCACACCCTTCAAACCGGAACACAGTTGTGCGAGCACTGCTGCTTTGCGGCAGAAATAGGTATGGAGGTAGTACTTCCCCGGACGAACTCTTTCACAAAAAAGCTACTACTAAAATTAAGTTAATTAATATATTTGTTTAATTAAGTTTGATTCAGTATTATCTCGTAACTCCTAATCGTTCAGGAGTCTGTGGCTTTCATCATCAGCTCACGAGCATGAGATGATGACTCCCAGGCGCTAACACCCCAATAAGTTATGACAAATTAACAAACACTGTGGCCATTTATTTTTGAGGATTTCCTTCGATTTCTCTGAGATTCTACCATCAGAGCCTGACTTGGTGAATATGGTACCACCTCGGGAGTATACCCATTCAAACAAAAAATATTTTTCAAATTGGTTTACAATTGATTGAGTTATCGGTAAACATTCGTCAAAAATACATACAGAAGAACATATAGCCTATTCCTTTTCTGCAGTCGGTTAAAAAAGAAGCCTCTGAAGACATGGACATAGAATTGAGAAATATAGGCATCTTCGAATAAACATTTCTTGACAATAGCAAATATTGAGATTTCCCAATAAAACTAAGATTGTTATTATCTATTGTTTTCTGCAATTTAAATAACAGTTTGTAATATTTGCAGAATAACAACAACATACAGAGCGATGGGAAGTCGGCAGACAATGGCGATAAGGACCTTCGGCGGGAAACTTGCGGTAAGTCACCAACACTTCACCCCTTCTTTGAAAAATCCTGGGATCCATCAGGAACAAATAACTGATTAAAATAATCATTTTAAAATGATTCATTGGAGACTGGATCGATCAGGAACAAAATTATAGGTATAATGGATCGAACAGGACAATGGATCGATCTCAATGGATTGAACTGGAATTACTCGTTTCTACTACACATGCCGGGCGCTATTAGGGGAACATAGGCAAATTGTTCTTTTTTCTTTTAAAATTCTTTTTATTTGGTTTTTTTTTTGGGTTTTATTATTAATATTATTAAGTAGAGGTTACTTAAAAATCTTATTGTTATTGATTAATAGCAGTCGATAAGCCATGTCAGAGGCCCTCGAGCATCTTGACAAACTCCGACAGCACTACCTTATACAAAACGAAACGAAACGAACTAATAAATAATATTCGGTATTGAACACTTTAATTTAACCTTAATCAAAAAAATGAAACCTTAATCTTAATTAAATTTAATCAAAACCAATAATTGCAGATTTTGAATTTTAAGCTTCCATTTTTATAATTTTTTTATAAAATTTGCAGAACAACAACAAATACATAACGCGTATTGCTGCACGGGCTCTTATGAGAGCCTGGATGCGTTTGCCCATGTTGGTGTGGGTAGTAGCTACCTACAACATGTTTGTAATGTTTACAAGACTTGCTTCGTTTGTATGTCTCTCCGGTCCAAAGCTTGTAATCCATTTCTAGCACTTGCTAGCATCTGATCTGATGATGGGTACGGAAGGTGAACAACAAAACTCCTCGATGATTATTAATAGCCTAGCTGTGTTTAAGCTCACGGTTCCGATTGCAAAGTTCATAAAAGCTTGTTTTGGAAAGTAATTGATTTGATTCAACTCTACTTAGAATTTTGTACTTTTTCTTTCACCTAAATGTCGGCAAAGACTTTATCTTCAAGTTGAACGTATGGTTCTGTTATGCGACGGTTTTTCATGTGGCAAATAATTGTTTTTCAGGATTTTCACTTACTTTTCGTTCCGCGAACGCTATTCTGTCACTTTCCTACTTTAATGAGTTAGAAAGTGACGTAATTTGGATCTGTTTTGCACCTTAAGTGCCTACATAGTGAATTCCTTTTTCACATACGACAATTATGTATTTTAATACATACTAACATTACCTATCTCGAAGGAAGTTCTCGAAAAAATTAATGAGGTATAAAGAACCAAGCATATTTGAGAAAATATAATTTTCCTATCTATTTGGGTCAAATATTTCTCAGAATATAGTCTGCAAAACTTTTCCAATTTGTAAGTTATTCAAGCGCTATACAATTCTTATTTATCGACTAGTAGCATCCGCTCGTTGCTTCGCTCGCTTACCAAGATAAGAAGAAGCCTAATGACAAACCTATAAATATCGAAATTGGTTCAGCGTTATTGAGTAACAAACAAACATACACCATCAACCGAAGAAACGTTTAGGTACTTACTAAGGAACGTATAGACTCAAAAAGTTTGGTATTTAATATTCATAAATCGTACACCAACTTAAACTTCTCTGAAATGTCTAGCTCAGCCGTAACTTACTTAAAATTTACTTTAGTTGAGTTTCATCAATTAAATGTGCTTATGAAAATGGGCTTTTAAAAAACTATATAATTTGACTGAGATGTCTACCCAGCAGGTACACGTAACTTAAATTAACTTACTTTAGTTGAGTTTCATCTACTAAACGTGCTTAAAGGTCTTTTAATTTTATAGTTTGTCTAGACTAAAAGATTTAATTAACGGCAAATCAGTCACATTAAATTAAAGGCATTATTAGTTAATATGAACTGTAATGTATTGTATAATATAATATAATCTATAACTGTGCTGTGGTGTGTCCGGCCTAAGAATAGACCCCTCCGCCACCTCCCGTGGATGTCGTAAAAGCCGACTAAGAAGGATAAGACTTGTTGATAAGATTCGTTGGTATAAGATTTGTCCTGGCTGCTTGCTTATTATGGAATGTGTTATTACTGGAAGAACACGTTTAGCTAAGTCGTCGTGGGAAGCAATGGCGGCGATTAGCTCACCACTTGTCACGTCTATATTCCACGATGGTGAAACCCACTGTGAAAAGAGGTCCATTGAGCATCTGCCTACCCCTTCGGGAAAAAAGGCGTGTGTCTATGTATGTATGTATGCATGTAATGTATTATTCAGACATATTATAGAAAATCAGGATCATCGGGAAAACATCGTGAAAAATGTCCTAGAACCAATAATTGGACTCGTGTGATATGTGAATAAAAGGAGCATCTGCTAGGCGCACTAAATTCTTTCACCACACTAGTTATTTCACCATTGGTCTAGCTGGTCTCTTATAACATAGGGTGAACAAGAAAGTACCATCGATCAATACGAAGGAGTAGAGTACATAGTGTCTCCCACAGACATAATAACACCGATGCTCTCTCGCGCGGGTGAGCAGAGTATATAGGCGCAAGGCATTCAGTGCTCTGTGGACTCTAGCCAACTCATAAACTAAATATTTAGTGCTTATAATGTATATGGGTAAAATCGATCTGTGGGATGCTTTCCACGATTTTCGAAAAGAGACGTCGTTTATTTTTATTTTATTTATTTTCCTAGTGTTTTTTTGAGTTATTTTGTATTAGTTTGGTGGAATTTTAACCAAAGTAGCTCGTCGATAGAGTACGTAAATTGTAGTGAAATTAAATGGAAGTGAATTCCTGACTTTTCAAATTGGTGGAAATTGTCGGTTGGTTATTGTTGTTGTTGTATTGTTGTTGTGTTGTTGATTTAGTAAAACGGCCGCCGTTATACGAAAACATGGCATGACTGTGACTTCGACGACTTGGAAGGAGTGTAACGTTGCAAAATATATTGAAATTACAGCTCGTTCACCGTAAGATGGCACCTGTAAATACTCTATGGCAGGCGCCAACTTACGGTGAACGGTCTGTACAATAAATAAACTTGAAAATGCATAAGCCGTGCGGCGCCAACTATAGACAAAAATAAAAACCAGAGCTATCCATTAAAAATAACCATTCGTTCAAATTGAATCCTGAGAACCCTTCATGTTAAAAACTTAGAAAATTAAAAAAAAAATGTGGCGCCTAGAACCCGAAATGTTACTTCATTTGCATTGCAGAAATATCAAGAAAAACAAGACTATGAACTGGTTAATTCATGAAAGGCTAATAAGAATTTCACTAAAATATTTAATGTTGTTTTAAAGTAGATTTGCTTGTCTTGTTATCTTTGCTGACAATTTATTTATCGTGCTCTACACGGTCGGTCGAGATGTTAGTTAAAGCCAAGCTTAGAGCATTGCGGTTTCCGTACCGGAGGAGCCAAGCGATTTGCAAACATGAATAGCTGAAGCTCTGTTTACACTACACCTATCTTATACTACTATTTGGTATTCAAGGTGTGGGTACAAGCTTACCTTTGTAATATTGGCTGGCTTAAACCGGCTTTTTGAAATTCGCATTTTTGTTAAATTAGATGATATTTATTATCGATACAAATATTTATAGCTAGTGTCTGACCGCGGATTAGCTCGCGTTTTACAAGGAGAAAGATAAGGATAAGGATAGCTATAGCTCAATCTCAGTCATAATCTATGAAATTTTATTGATTAAGTAACAAACATACAAACATCCAAACATCGTAACTTTGACGTTTATGAACATTTATAAATAATTTTAAATAAATAACGGCTTATTACCACTGTAAGTATTCACCACTGTAATACGATGATGAAGAGGCTTCTGAATTCAGTCTGGAAACGTCAGCAAAGCGACGAAATACAGTGGTAATACGCCGTTATTTATTTGAAATGATTCCCAGCCACGATAGTTTTCAATTCTATAATTTGTAAATAAGATACATTTACTTAAATGATCCATTTCTCCGCCAAGGGCATCCATAGTGGGAACAATGTTGTTCCCACTACAGAGAGATTGCGGTAACCGAGAGCCTCTTCACACAGGGGTTTGTAGATTTGTAGTACTTCTGCATAACAATGTGATATATATATAGGTAGTTTGCCGCTCCTAATCCCCGGTGATCGTTTCAAGCAAACCACCGTATTGATTTAGCAACATAATTATCCGTGGTTTATTGGGAGCAGCGGCAAACAAAGGAAGTGACGTTTATTACGTTTGTTTTGTTTTGATTCCAATAAAATACTGTACTATATCACCAGGGACAACTTTATGAGGCGCTTACACTGGAATTCATAAAAGCTCAGTACCTTATTTAACGCGGCTTCTCTCTCCATTGTAGCACATTGAAAACAGGGACAACCAATACTCATAAAATGTGGGATTTAATAAAGCCCTTTGCGAAACAAATCTGAAGTTATATGAGTCTCTTTTTTGTTGCAAACAAATTAATAAGTTTTTTGTTGAATTGGTCAACATGATATCAATGTGAAAAGGAAAGGCTATTTATAGACAACGATTATAATTTAAAAAAAACTGAAAAAAAGGGCATTTATTCCTTACACTATCATTACTAACAAAGGTTATAAGTAAAGTTATAATATTTAGACTAGTGTAAGAGAAAAGGTCGAGGGCTCAGCCACACTGTTTTTCAGTATCGCCTTAGAATTACAATTATAGAAAACTGGAGTCCACCCGCGGCTTCGCTCACTTTTTACCAAGATAAAAAGTAGCCAATAGCTGAATCTAGGTCATAATCTATGTGTGTATCAAACTTAATTGAAATCGGTTCAGCCGTTTTGGCGTGATTGGACATACAAACATCCAAACATTGTAGGTAACTTTGACATTTATGATATCAGTAGGGAACTAGTGGGAAAAAAATGACCCATTAGTTCCTTTAAAGGAACTGCCAATAGGGACTAGTGGGAATAAATCGAATTTATATCAATCAATCAATAAAAAAATTCATTTGCTTCAAATATAATTTACCAGGGTTGTTAATATTAACCAAATATTTTCAACCATTGTAGGCTTGATAAAATTACAATAAATAGTAATAGTCCATATAAATTACTTAATTTACAAATAAATTATTTGCAATTTTGCTTTTCATTTACTACATTCACAACATACAATAACGTAAACGTACTTTACTTTTTTACTTTAGCTACTTTTTTCATTCATTTTTATTAATTGTGCTGTAGCAGAGATTTCGGTAGACTTCTTAATGCTTTTATGTTTTTATTTGATATATGAGGATAGTAGCTAATCAGTAATAAACAATTTTGCCCAAAAAAGTATGTCTAAGTATTTTTTGTTTTTTTTAGAACTTTGAGCCAAAGATGTTCTATGAAGAGGGTTACTTTGGCTTGCAGAATTTTTCAACCCAAAAACTAAACTTTTACAAGTGTTTATTTAGCCAATTCCACGGTCAAAATACTGATCGAAAGCGGTTGAAGCCTTCTTCGGTCAAAAGCCAAAGTTACCCGAAAGTATGAGTCAAAGAAACCCCACCCCACACTTAATTTCTAGAATTTTAATGCCTAAAGTTGTGATAATGTAATAGTTTTTGCCATCATTAGGCTCCTAAAAATATTTATAACCCCAACAAATACAATAATAAAGGAAACTTACCTTCAAACCTAAACCGAGAAATATGGTGAAGCACTGGCTGTTTCATTAGACGTCTCGAAGGCTTTTGATAGGGTTTGGCACGCTAGCCTTATTGGCAAGCTTCCTGCCTACGGACTGCCAGTTCAATTCTGCTCCTGGCTCGCAGACTTTCTGAGGGAAAGATCCATTCGAGTAGTTATTGACGGCTGCTCGTCGGATCAATTGGCTATTAACGCCGGGGTACCTCAGGGGTCAGTGCTATCTGCCACACTGTTTCTGCTGCACATTAATGATCTGCTAATGCCCGGTATCATTGGGTATGCAGACGACAGCACAGTTGTGGAGAGATATGTTTCCACTGCGCGAGCTAGGCAGAATGAAATTCAGGAGTTAAGAGATGAGATGCTGCAGCGTCTGAATTTGACTCTCAAGGCTGTATCCGACTGGGGCGATGCCAATTTAGTCATGTTCAACGCCTCTAAAACGCAGGCTTGTCTCTTCTCGGCGAAAAAAAGTCCGTTTCTCCAAGTTCCTGTATTCCGAGATGTACCTGTTGCTATAGGAGATCACCTCGAGCTCTTAGGTGTTTCGCTCACGCCTACTCTCAACTTTGGCTCCTACATCGAGTCTAAGGCAAAAACAGCTGCCATGAAGCTAGGCATTCTGAATAAGGTAAAGCGTTACTTCACACCAGGACAGCTTCTCAGTTTATATAAAGCACAAGTCCGGGCTGGTATGGAGTACTGCTGCCATGTTTGGGATGGCTCGGCCAAACACCAGCTTGCTGCCTTGGACTCGATCGAACGTAGAGCTTTCAGGCTTATAGGTGAGCAACATATGGCGGAGACTAAGATCCAGAGTCTCGAGCACCGCCGTAAGGTTGCATGCCTTGCGATCTTCTATAGGTTACATTTCGGTGAATGCTCCCAGGAACTGCACGATCTGATCCCACCATCTCCTTTTCATCATAGGACGAGCAGGCGTACGGCTCAGTACCATCCTTACCTCATTGGTATACCTTCTATTCGCACGAAACGTTTCAGTTCTACCTTTATAATGCGAACTGCTAAGGAGTGGAATACACTACCGTCGTCTGTCTTTCCTGAAAACTATAATCTGGGTCTCTTCAAGTCAAGAGTGAATAGGTGCCTTCTAGACCTTTGTGCTTCATCTTCGGCCACATCGTCACTTACCAACAGGTGAGATCGTGGTCAAACAAAGGTCTATCAATGTTAAAAAAAAAAAAAAAAAAAAAAAAAAAAAAAACCACCGTATCACAATAAACTTTGCAGACGTGAATTACGCACGTTTTCACAGCAAGTTAGTTCGAAATACAAATGTCAGTTAATACCAATGACAAATTGATGCAACCAAAAATAAACAGGCTCTACTTACTGCCTTCTAACATTTCAGCGTCTACGGTATGTCACATAGAAAATTACATTTCAAATACCACTTAAATCATGTATATTCCCATTAATTTCCATGTAGAACTTTCATAGACAATCTTTTATGAAATAAATCCTTCAATAAGAATCTAAATTAGTAAGCTGATCAAAATAACCGTAAACACTATCAAGCCACTATTCCGTCTCCATCAGCTCGTTGGAACCATAATATCGAATATTCATCGGAATTAAAGAGTATGCATAATTTAAAATCAATATTGGGAACTGGGTTAAAATGTAACCATACTAAAAACAAACATTCAAGGCAAGTAATAAAAGCTTACCTAACCATGTTTGGGTATTAAGAGTGCTGATATAGCTTAATGATGATTGACCATGAAGCGAACTGCTACATTAAATTACAAAATGGTAACCAAATATTTTGGACAAACAATAAAATTTTACGCGCACTTCAGCGTTTGCCTGTTCGGTTGAAATAGCCGTTGTAAATTCATATTATTAAGGATATTATAAGAGTATGTTATTGTTTTATTTGTCAGGTGTGTGGTCAGAACTGCTGCTGTCATTCTCCATACTGTCCAACGGACGCACCATACTCAGCACGGACCGACCCAACGACGGAGCGCTCACGTGTGTTCATGGAATGAGGTAAGTACGTTCCTTAGAAGGGAATTCTTTCACAGTCCAAGCTGTGCGTCTGTGGAACGCTTTGCCGGTGGAGATCAGGCAAGCACATTCAAGGTGAAGCTCAAAAATCATTTTCTTTCCGACCTGTCCACGTTTTAGGTAAGTAGGTATATTATTAGAATAGTCTCTTCTTTTTCTTTTATTTTAAGGCAATAAGGCATATAATGTAGAATTTAACTTAATTGCTATGTATTAGTATATTTTTAAATATACTAATATAATTATACTAAAGTATATTATGTATTCGAAATATGTAAACGTTGTATTTTATTAATCTATAGCTTTAATTTTACTCTGTGCACCGCCGTTCGTTATTGCTTCGCTCATTACTGTACATCCAAAGGTTGCCTGGAAGAAATCGCTTT
The DNA here is from genome assembly GCA_932527175.1 of Operophtera brumata. Lineage (NCBI taxonomy): Eukaryota > Metazoa > Arthropoda > Insecta > Lepidoptera > Geometridae > Operophtera > Operophtera brumata. The sequence continues at coordinate 11,037,208 of OW052238.1, read as the reverse complement.
CAGCGATAAGGCCTAACTTTGTAAAGCAATTTTATTTTAGTTTTTTTTTTGGTGTTCAATTAAGTGTTAATCTATCTATCTATCTAAGTACAAAACATTCAACAAGACTCATCATAATATAGGCCTCCCCATATAGAATGCCACAACGGATAGGCTTGAGCTGCCGCCATCCACCGACTTCCTGCGACCTTTTACAATTTCGTGGACCATTCCTCTATTCCGTCCGGTTTGTATTCAACACTCGTGAACCATTATTCCCCAATGGTTATCAATTCTGCGAGCTATATGGCCTGCCCATTGCCACTTCAATTAGCTAATTCTGAGAGCTGCCGGTGATCCTGGTTCTTCAACGTATCTTCTATCACGTAGTGAAACTCCACAATGACAACACAACAATCATAATAATTGGCTTATGACAAGATTCATAGCTTTCCACTCCGAATGTTTTTTTTTTCGGAACGGTTTATATGCAGTTTACCGCCGGGGGTCATAACTGCTTTACCGGGCTTTTGGTTGGCGCAGATGGCGCTCAACCTGCAAAATTTAATCCGAATGCTGAAATTCGGGGTGGAATGTTAGCTTTCAAACATTCCACATTCCCCGTAAAGGTTCTCGAGTGGCGATCACGAAATGTAAGGCGCAGTTAAGAAGACCCTCAATCGGCATCCAATGAACTGATGACATGCTAACGGTGAAGCCGGTGGCGGCTCAATACTGTTCGTTGTTACATTCTATTGGTGAAGCCTATTTAGACGTCATCTGATTGATGTTGATGACGATGGAGTTATCCACATCTGCTCAAAATATTTTGATAATTAGCTGCTCAAAGTAAAACATCAATTTTATATTAAGATATTAAACGTGCCCGTCGTGCGCACTTGGAACCGGCTACCAGATTCAGTGATCAGTGCCCCCTCAGTGAATTCTTTCAAAAATAGACTTGACAAACATTTTAAGTGCACTGATAAGGAATAAGATATACACGCATCAGCTCCGAGAGCTGCCTGTGTATTATAAATAAATAAATATTCAATTTGAAATACTGCGAAGATTAGCGAGCGTGTTTTTTTTTTAATACTACTTGGATTGACGTATCAAGCAGATGGCCCACCTGATCTTAAGCGGTACCCTCTGCCTCTGCCTGTGGAGTTTATCTAGATAAAAATAAACGAATTATATCGTCTGTCTGTGGATATCCTCATATCTAAATGAGGAGTTACCTTCGGTTTGTTTGTAGCGGGCTAGCGGTACCGTTCTCTTATTGCCGATCTAGCGTGTGCTCCTGCCTCCGTAAAAATGTGTTATGTCCTCAGATTCATGTCAGTGATATGGGTGATCATGGTGCACACCTACCTGACCGTGTTCTACGTGGCTGACAACAAGGTCATGCGGATCATCATAGAACGAAGCTTCTTCTACCAGTCTGTTGGCAACGCTTCCTACTGTGTTGACACTTTCTTCGTAATCAGGTTTGTTAATAAACAATAGTATTTATTTTAATTATTATTTTTAAGGCTGGACGTTTTGTAGAGTTCTAGCAAGGGCGACTTGGACCACGAGAAATTGGGACTGCGGTCCCAGTCGCCTCATTAAGGTGGGTATAACGCAAAATTACTAGGTTTTTAACTGACTAAATCAAGTACAATATTAAAATTAAAAATATGCATGGATACTACATTATAATACCGAAGGATCACCCAGACAGAAACAAGATAGGACAAAGTTTTCTCGATAAAAAAAAACACAAAGTTACCTCTAACTTTTGGCTAGATTCGATTGCTTGTCAATATGGTACAGATTATTGGGTCGAAAATTGGATAAATAAGATCAATATAATAAAACCCACGGGGTTTTTTAAATTATCTATATTTCACGAGATATTCAATAAAAACCGCTTTTTCGAGCGGCGCGTGGCGTTTTTTTGTATGGAGATTTCTGCCTGGCTGTGGCGCAGTCTTAATTAATTTTCATATTTTTTCTTCAGGCGACTAGGAGCACTTACGATATGGAAGGAAAAGTATTTGTAATAAAAGAAAATCACTATTAGACTGAATAAAATATACGTTGATTTAAGTGATGCCTAATTGACTCTTGTCGGCGTCTTAACTCTAGTACAAATACATAGATACAAACCGTTCAAACGTACACTAGTAGTAAAAATCGCAATGTTGTCTGTTGAAATATCTATAGTATTATCCGTTCATCTAGAATATCTAGATCCAGACACCTTTTATGCTTAAGCTGGACACCCTTCTATGACTAAACCTAAGTTTAGTCAGTCTGTCTATAACTTAAGCCACTAAAGTTCAACTAAAATCTGAAGTTAGTTACCCACTATCTCATCTCAATAACACAACAGGATGTTGAGAAAGAGAGGTAAAGCGTCCTCAGACGATGTATAGACAACTTTCTAAATAGACAATTAAGTTGATAATTTTATCACCTTCACCGCGTCTCAACGTGTAAAAGACTAACATCCTGTCCAATTTATATTGTTGTTCAAGATATAGTACTAATTTCATCAACATTTGTCGCTTTAGATATGACTGACGAAACCTAAGGTATTATTGCGAAAGATGTTTGTAACTATTTTTCTTCCAACATTTACTACTTTGTCGATCTTTCGAAACATTGAAGTGTCTTAACATATTCGTATTTCCCCTTAATTGGTATAATTGCCTCGTTTATAGCTGTAGTTATTATAATAAAATTACGAAAAACAGATAGGTATAATCTTTTGTTCACAATGCATTACGAGCATTAAGCCACTCGAATTAAGCGTCCACCCAGCTCAACTGTAACTTTCCTCGTAAATAAGTCGGGCAAAAAATATAAAAACCAACCAAGTGCGAGTCGGACTCGCGCACGAAGGGTTCCGTACCATTATCTATAAAAACAGCAAAACATTCACGTTTGTTGTATGGGAACATTTGCCCCCCTTAAATGTTTGTTTTATTTTAATTTAAATATTTATTTTTAAAGTGAGTTTATAACTAAATATTCTGTGATTATTTCAAGCGTCTTCCTGTTGCCGTCACTAATATCGAGCAAAAACGAGCAAAAAAAAACACGTTTGTTGTAGGGGAGCCCCTTAAACATTTATTTTATTCTGTATTTTAGTATTTGTTGTTATAGCGTCAACAGAAATACATCATCTGTGAAAATTTCATCGGTCTAACTATCACGGTTCATGAGATACCTACAGCCTGGTGACAGACGGACAGACAGACAGACGGACGGACAGCGGAGGATAATAGGATCTCGTTTTACCCTTTGGGTACGGAACTCTAAAAAGTGCATTGAAATAAAGCCAGCCCACCGAAAGCTTTTTATCGCAATGCAAAAGTGTCTCCAACCTGCGGTTCTCTTTAATCTAATCTCGTAAATCCTGGCTCACAGCCAATTTTTCTTCATCGACATTCGCACTTTAACTGTCTCTATATTTCTTTAGAGAACTAAAAGGATCTAAGTGAAATGGATGTTTCAATTTGTATCGTACAGCTTACGCGATATAATTACCCTGTCACGTTTATATCACAAGCTGCAGGGTAATAATTAGCGAGCTATAGGTACATCGTGACTTGAATATGAACATTATGAAAATAAAACTATGATAATAGATATGATATAAAACTTTCAATAAAAAGTCTTAAGCGCATTTTTGTCTGTTTAATTATAGTCTGAAATTCATTATTATCTGCTAACTCCTAATCGATAAGGAGTGCTGTGGCTTTCATCATCAGCGCACGAGCATGAGATGATGACTCCCAAACGCTAACATCCGAATAAGTTATGACAAATTAACAATATACATGCCATTATTTTTTTGAGGATTTCCCTTAATTTCTCTGAGGTTCCATCATCAGATCCTGATTTGGTGAATGTGGGACCATGCCCGGAGTATTTTTTTCAAATTGGTTCACTATGTTCCCTTAAATAGAGACTGTAAGAAAAGTGTCAATGAACACATTCTTAGGTACAAATCTAGGTCAATGTTAAATTACTTCTTAGCCTGCCTTACGGCTAGATTGTAATGTTATTATACATTTATTATATAATAACATTACAATCTGGTGACTTGCAACACAGGTTTTTCAAACCTATCCCAGGCACGAGTCTCGCACAATGTAGGTTTTAAGTTAGTCTTTCAGTTCCTACCTAGTATTAAGAAAAACGTAATGTGTTGAGAGCATAAATGAAATTATGTACACAAAGGAAAATAAAAAGAATAAAAAAAACTATAGACGGAGATATCAGTAAATATACATACAGACGAACATAGAACCTCCTCCTTTTCTGATCTCAGTCAAAAATGTGATGGTGTGTGTTCACATCTGCATGTGATGAAAAATTACTACAGAAATAGGTAGTGAGAATCTCTCTAGTGAGTGATTCTGCTCTCTATAGCTTGAGAGTTACTGCTCTGTACAGCTGCTGTTAAATTATATTAGAAAACGTTATAAATGTACTGAAGCAATTTCTTAACTTGTTTCTAACATCTGTTACTAAGGGGGACCAGTATCTCTCGTTGTTCAAACAACAAATTGTTTTGGGAACGAAGACACATTGATAATTAATTTTTAAAAACGGGAATATTTCACGAACCTGTCGATATGTTAGTGAAGGCACCAATAGGCATATCATACAAGTACAAAAACAAAAAAAAACACGGCTGCTATGATTTTAAAGTCAACCAATAATAATAGCCTTCTGGTATAGGTACTAGCATAGTCTCTGACGAGTTTAATCTTCCGGCTGATAATGAAGTTGATAAAAAAAGTAAACTGTTTTATTTTCGTTTGCAGTGGTATCCTGGTCACGGTACTCTTTCTGCGAACAGAAGACAAGAAGGCGATCAAGAAAAGTGAACAAGCACTCAGGAAAAACCTTAACGGCTACACCAACTCCGCCCTATCAGTCTCCGTCATCAGCCAACAATCCTTCAAGGAAGACTTACTTGACAAGCCTAAGAACGGATGCTATAGCAAAACTGATTTTCTATACGTGATAAAGAACTTCTTCGTACTAGTAAGCTATAGAGTAGTTCGTCTAACCCCAGCCTATGCCTTTGTTATCGGCCTTAACGAAATCGCACTAAGATGGACGCATGATAACACAGTGTTTGAACCAGCTATCTACGACCATATCACCTGTGACAAGTACTGGTGGAGGAATATCCTGTACATCAATAATTTGTATCCTCAAAAAGATATGTGCATGGTCTGGTCGTGGTACATGGCTAATGATACGCAGTTCTACGTGGTTGGGATTATCCTGCTGTTGATTTCTATCAAGTAAGTAATCTTCAACTTCTATAAAAGCTACAAGTTCCTTATTGGTTCGTAAAACTATAATCTGGGTCTCTTCAAGGCTAGAGTTAATAGGGGCCTTCTAGACCTTTGTGCTCCATCTTCGGCCACATTGTCAGTTACCAATATGTGGTCAAACAAAGGCCTATAAATGTTTTTAAAAAAAACCTAGGTGAAAACCCCGTCAAAACGGCGGCGTAAATTAAGATTCTTACTTAGTAAGTGAGAAAAAAGTTTATTTTGATACACCATACACATAGTTATTTTTACTTGTATGTAGAGAGTGGCTATGACTGGGTTCCTTACCAGAAGTGTGAAGTTGTATTAGGCTGATAAATAAAAGATGACAAAATGTAATGAGAAAACATAATTAAAATTGCTTTTCACTAGAAACGGGATATTTACCATGATTTTTGAGTTTTGATTGTTCCTGATATTTCGGCAATCGCGGGAGAACTAACCGAAATATCGGGAAAATCAAAACTCAAAAATCATGTTAAATATCCCGTTTCAAGTTAAAAGTATTTTCATAACCATTATAGTTTGAAAGTTATATCACAATTAAAATGTCAGAGCTTTGAACTATTTGATCTATTTGCGTGCAAAAAAGAATTTCCCAGAACTAGGGCAGTCTCTAACGACTTAAAACTTATCCGGAAGATAATATCTCAGGGAAGTAGTTAACTAAGTTGAGAACTACTTGTCCCTAATTACGCTATAAAAACATTCCTCCACTTCATAGTTTATATGAGAGTAAAAATCTACTCTCGAGCCAAAAATTGGACTAAGTTTGTGTGAATTTTTCCATTTAAAAGACTTGAGAAAAATATAACTTTTGAAACTATCATGGTTATGTACATACTTTGCACTAGAAACGGGATATTCACCATGATTTTTGAGTTTTGAGTGTTGAGTTTTCGAGTTCTCCCGTGATCATGGCGCATGCAACTGTGCCGAAATATCGGGAATAAACAAAATTCAAAAATCTTGAGTAAAATATGTTATTTTTTTTAAAAGGCTTTGTGGACATTAATAGCTCAGCTTCATTTCGCCGAGCTACATTTAATAGCCAGAAATACAAAGGAATAAAATAACAATTTCACTGTAATGGTGTGAAATAAAACTGTCTACGCTAATTTACAAAATAATGAATGTTAAACAATTTTACGTGAGTGTCACATCATTTTATCTTAAGCCTTTGTAAGCGTTTTGGGGTCCAGAGTTGAACTTTGTGATGCGGTGTCGAGTAGCAGACTGAAATGCGAGAGGTGCAGGTTCGATTCCCGCTCCTACACAAATGTTTGGATGATCATTTGAGGGTATTGATACTATGGTACTCGTAATTCCTGATACCCACATCCCAGAGAATCTTAGGACCATATACCGTGTGACTGTGTTATAAGTTATGAATTTATTACAAGTAAAAAAAACCTTTAGTACTTTTTTCTAGGATCACTCCATAAATAATTTAACTTTTTTTTAATTCTACTTGAATGACGGAATGAACTGATGGCCCACCTGATTTTAAGCGATAACTTCTGCCTTTGAACAGTGCATTACCTCATAGGTCACGTCCACCTAGGAAGCGCCCTATGTGGCATTGCACTGTGCCCGTCATCCTGAGACATAAAGATGAAAAGTCTTATGTGCCTGTAATTTCACCGGTTTAATTACATTGATAAACCTAACAAAAAAAAAAGAAATTATATAACTCGTTTTGGTGCTACGAGAGTGCTACGACTGCTACGAAATCTAATTCTGTCTACCTTTCTTCTTTTTTGCGCCTGAGCCTTATTGTTTTCTCTTTAGGAGTGTACCGCTAGCTCGCTTGCTTGCCATACTAACGAAGTTACCTCCTATTTTGGTTATTATCTAATCAATCAGAATCAATCCCCATGAAACTCTCTAGACATTATATAAATACTAATCATTACTAATTCTATTTTTTTTTCACCAGGCACCCGAAAATCGCGATGACGTCACTGGGATTCATAATGGTCAGCTCGTGGGCTACCACAATCTACATCTCGGTGTGGCATCAGTACAAGGCGCGGATCCAGGAGCCCTTCGAAATGTTCGACCCTCTGTACGACAAGCCTTGGTCTAGAATCGGCCCTTATTTAGTTGGTAAGTATAATATTTATAACATATTGTTTATATTTTACAAGCAGCGCCCCGCAGTTTCACCCGCGTAAGTCTCGATACCGTGGGAATATCGGGATAAAAATGTGCCTATGTGTTATTCCGGGAGTCCAGTTATCTGCATTCCAAATTTCATGCAAATCCATCCAGTAGTTTTTACGTGAAAGAGTAACAAACATCCATCCAACCATCCATCCATCCATCCATCTATACTTACAAACTTTCGCGTTTATACTAGTAGGATTAGTAGGAAGGATAGGATGTTATGTGAATGAATGAAGGAAGAAGGCGTACCTCATATTAAGCGGTAACCTCTGCCTATAACAATGCATTACCTCATAGGTCATACCCACCTAGGACGCGCCCTATGTGGCATTGCACTGCACCCGCTACCCTGAGATATAAAGGTGAAAAGTCTCATGTACCTGTTTCACCGGTACCGATATTACAAACTCAAGAGTACCCTTAACCGACGAGCATGTTCGAAGAATAAGATGCGAATGCATCACATTCAGTGATGTGAATGTGAATGAAGCAAAAGTGGTATGTCAGGATCGAGCAAGTAGAAATTAGAGGTATCAGCCAACCCCCTACAAAAAAATAAATTACAGAAAAAAATTATACAAAGAAATTACAGGCACATGAGACTTTCATCTTTATGTCTCAGGGTGGCGGGCGCAGTGCAATGCCACATAGGGTGCGTCCTAGGTGAATGCGACCTATGAGGTAATTCACTGTTCATAGGCAGAGGGTAGCACTTAACATCAGGTGGGCCATCCGCTTGATCCGTCATTCCAAGAAGTATAAAAAATAAAAAAATAAAAACCCTCCCCGGAAACAGGCGTGTGTTTTATGTATTATCGGTAAACATATCTATTTCAGAAATTTGAGCAGCTAATTTTACTCTTACTTAGTTTTATTTACTAAGTATTTTTTGGATATAAGTTCAGTCCATGTCTGAAAACTTCCATAAACAAACTTTAAATTAGAATTCGGGTCAAACAGCATACGATATAAGTTTATGAGGATGTTGTTGGGCCGGAAACTGACACGTTATAGGCGTGTAGCCCTGCGAATTGGAATTGTATCTAATGTTACGAGTCTCGCTGCTTTATCGATTTCTACTCAATACACATGGAGCAAGGTCTTGAGAAAGATTTTGTGTCAGAGGTCTGGAGATGTGAAATCATAGCGTGGTGAGCCTGGCCGTCTATCCGTTTAATAGCGTGGTTAGTTTCGTAATTTCACAAATATACCAATTCTACAAGTGTCCCGGAATTGGTTCGTTCTTCCAACTAACATTTTGACAAAAATCTTTTGAAAGTTTTACATTACATTTTGTCATTTAAATAATTTTCAAACTTTTTTCACGTGCTTCATGAAAAAAAAAACGAAAAGCAAAAGTCCAGAATAGGCTCTTTCCGCCATTTTTTTTAAAATAGTCGTCGTTTTGTCTTCTTTTTTTTTCCTAGTGTTTTTTGTGTTATTTTGGTGGAATTTTAAGCACTGTGTAGCTCGTTTAAAAGCACAAAGTAGTGAAATGAAATGGAAGTGAATTGCGTGACTTTTCAAATTGGTGGAAATTGTCTACCACCGTTTTACTAAAACATGATTTAAATGTGACTTTGACGACTTGGAAGGAGTGTAACTTTGCAAATTATATTGAAAATACAATAAATATACTTGAAAATGCCAAATTCACAAGCCTGCGACGCCAATTATAAAGAAAAAAAAACCAGAATGATGTGCTTTCCTATTTCAGTAACGTCTTGTCATTGACACCACTTTTCAGAAAAGCACATTTCCACATTCCATGCACCTATAATTCTTCTCTGGTCTATGGTAGAGCAGCTCTTGCGTTGGTACCTTATTATATACCTACCGGGGATATAAATGCCGGCAATAAACCAAATGGGCTCCATTCTAAAGCTCGATAAGTTCCTGCGGCCTCCGCCCTTTGCGTCCACCCAGCAAAAAAGCTTCCTGATTCATTTACATGTTTCAAGGGTTTTCAACATCTCAAATTGCTTACCGAGAATGTTTGAAGTGGATCCTTATACTTTCCTTGGAATTGTTATATAATATCTACACGCAAAGTTAAATCTTTGACTGCACGTTTAGATTTTAGCAACAGAGTATTTTGCAGACGGTTTATAAGACAACTATCTGACTCGCATGCGCGTAATACACAAAAAAACAGGGTTATTGCCAAGGTTAAATGGTTACACATTCTACTCGTTCATTTTCTACGGTTCTAGGGCATTGGGTTTCCTCAGTGCCCTTATCTACACCCCAACCAATTCAAGTGAAAAGTCAAGTCGACACGAGTCTCCGTCAAGTCATAACCCAAGTTAAAAGTAACCAAGATTCTGAAGGACAAAATCCACTTTTCCGAAAAGACACGCAATACACTTCTATCTATCCACACATGTGATCTACTTATGTTACATCGGTTAAAATCCCACCAAAATTACAGGAATTTCTAATAACTTTAAAAAACACAATTAAGTGGATAAAAATAAAGATGGCTTTCAAAAATGCCAGATTGAATTCCGAGAAATAGTTTTCATCGATAAGTGTCGGCATAAAAAAGCTGATTTCAGTGATACGATGTACTTTTTTTGCATAAGAACAAACCTCATTGAGTTTTTTTGTGAAAGTGTTCGTCCGGGGAAGTACTATTTCTGCTGCAAAGCAGTAGTGCACGCATTGCTGTGTTCCGGTTTGAAGGGTTTGGTTGTTGGTGAAATTACAGGCACATGAGACTTTTCATGTTTATGTCTCATGTTGGCGGGTGCGATGCAATGCCGCGAAGGGTGCGTCCTAGGTGCGTGACCTATGTGATAATGCACTGTTCATAAGCAGAGGGTACCGCTTAACATCAGGCGGGTCATCTGCTTGATAAGTTATACAAAGTAGTACAAAAATAAAGTTACAAAGCTACCGTTGTTATTTTATGTAGTAGTGACAACTTATACCATGATATTTGATATATACCTAAATAAAGAATAACTAGCGTTCAGCACACGAAAGCAAATAGGTTTTATTGATCCTCAAATCAACCGAAAAATGCCCTTTGCAATATTTAGGACACGTACCTACGGGCTTGAACATTCTCGCATTTTTCTTAAATTAAGCTGAATGGTATCGAATGCCCGGCTACTTGTTATTCCAGTCTGTGTGATGTTGAGAATGTTTCACACATTTCACAATGAAAAAAACATTTATTTGAACGTTTATCTTTATTTGTGTTACGCACGTTTTGGATCGTGACTTATCTGTGTCCTTAATCTGGATAGGTACCTAACGATCTAGTTTTGCTAGGCTGGTTTATGGAACAACTCGTAGAAAATAAAATTGTTAATTTAGCAAAGTTGTTTTCGGGTTAGGCTTATTCCAGTCTTGGTAAAATTACGTCTTATCCCCATAATCGTAAACCACAGTTAAGGCGATATGTTAAAATATACAATGAGCAGAGTCTAGCATGAAAAAATCGAGAAAGTGATAGCGCTATTACTCACTTGAACACGGGAAAAGATTTTGTGCCGCTCAGAACAATAAATTCACGTACCTATCGACAAATCAACCCCACCCCCGCTTAACATCAGGTGGGCCTCTTGCCTGTTCCGTCATCCAAGTAGTATAAAAAAAAAAAAATATAATACATAAAAAGTTGCAAATATAAAAAGAATTCCTTTTCTTTTAATCTAAGTACTGTGATGCCTACTGAATAGAATACAAATTAACTGTAATTTTTTTCTTTATTCGAAGGAGAGACCTAACACGGGTATAATGAGGCCCGATTTCAAATAATAAATCTATTTGTAACATCAAGTTTGTAACCTTTACCTTAACTGAGTAAGCACGTAACGCAGCGACCCCAAAATTTTAAAATATCGCCGTAAAGATATTAACGCAAAATTACCAATCTGAGATTTGATTTTTTACTGACTAAATCAAGAACAATATTCAAATCATAAATATGCATGGATACTACATTATAATTCCGAGGGATCACTGTACCAGAAACACGATAGGACAATTATTTTCTCGATAGAAAAAACCCAAAGTTACCTTTAACTTTTGGCTAGATTCAGTTGTTATAATAAAAAATAAAAATAAAAAAAAATAAAAAAAAAAAGACTTTATTTCAGACACACAGATCCATAATTTGGTTAGTACACAAAAATACAGCACTTATGAAAAAATATTATTAATTCCTACAGTAACACAGTTATATATTTATTCTAACAACTGGGAAAAAAATGGAGCATATTATAAGGTAATAAATTAGATAAATAAAATCAATACAATAAAGCCGTTCAAATTCAGGGTTCACTGAAGGGTTTTTTTTAAATTATCTATATTTGAAGAGATATTCAATAAAAACTGATTATTCGAGCGGCTCGAGGCGTTTTTTTTGTATGAAGATTTCTGCCTGGGGTTGGCGCTGTCTTTAATGGTAACTTTAAGACTTTGTATAGATTTTATTTTCATTCTGGAACCATTTTTTTTCACTGGGGACTCTGTGTGCGGCCTTTAGTGAACTTTTTACGGACAACAATAGGTAGGCAAACATGTTTTATCGCGTAGCGGCGCTACACTAGTCTAGACGCATAATAAAAACGCCTCAGAAAAGAATTACCGGCCAAATGCGTCTTAAACCACGCACAGTGTAGGGTTCCAAAGTCAAGACACAGTCCCTCCATAAGAGGAGGAGGTTTTAGTAGAGCTTTTTTGTGAAAGAGTTTGTCCGGGGAAGTACAACCACCATACCTATATCTGACGCGCAGTGCAATGGCACATAGGGTGCGTCCTAGGTGGGCGTTATAGGCTGAGGTAACTGCTTAAGGTGGGGTATAACGCAAAATTACCAATCCTAGATTTGATTTTTAACTGACTAAATCAAAAACAATATTCAAATTATAAATATGCATGGATACTACATTATAATTCCGATTTATTACTTTACCAGAAACACGATAGGGCAATATTTTCTCTATAGAAAAAAAACAAAGTTGCGTCTTGTTTTTGCTTTTATTTGTTTTTTTATTAAAAGGTGCATATTTTTGGGGACAAAATTAGAGAAATAAAGTCAACACAACAAAGCCGAGAGATTAGTCTAGGGGTTTTGTAAAATTATCTATATTTTACGAGATATTCAATAAAAACCGCTTTTTCGTGCTGCGCGAGTCGTGTTTTTTTTCAACTGTAAGTTCATTTTTTTATTAAATTAGAACAATGATTAAATTTATCAATAATAGTTTTGAAGCCAAAAAATATACAAATACCAGTTTGATTGCGGGAGGTTTATTCCTTAGTAATTAGTTGGACGTACGGGGTTGGTTTTTGAATGTTTTTTATTAAGTTCTTGCCGCAACAACACATAATCTTTGAATATTTGTACTGGCTACATTCTGCTCGAGATAACTCCTGTGACAGAGCCCAGACAGAAGGACGACGGTATAGGCATTGTAATAGGGTCCCAGTGGCACGCTTTGGGTACAGATCCCTAAAATCGAGCCTAAAGAAAAACGTAATAATTGCCCATATTTAGTTGTACAAAAAGCTTTTATTTAGTTTCAGAACTAGCTAACTAAAAATCGAAACTTGTAATTGAATTGTTGTTGAGTTTCCCTTATAAGATTGAGTATTTATACACATTTGACGACCTCTATGACGCGGCGGGCGAAGGTTCGTCTGCGACGCAGGTTCGATTCCCGCCTCGGAACAAATATTTGTACGATCTGCAGATATTTGTTCAGGGTGTTCTGGGTATTATCTATGTTTAATAAAAAAAACTATTTAATGTATTGTATTAAGTATATCAGTTATCTAGCACCCATAACACAAGCTCTGCTTAGCTTGGTACTAGATAATGTTGTGTGAACTACTGTCCAGCATTATTTATTTATTCATTTATAGTTCCGATAACTATACATTATTACTATAATGTAAAAGGAGCTAATTTGATGATTGACAAGTTGGACAACGGAACTCTGCGTTGGATGATGACCTCTGTAGAGCGTCGGGCAGCTGAGCCGGCTAAGATGCGAAAGGTTGCGGGTTCGATCCCACTGCAGCACAAATGTTTGTACGATCTGCAAATATATGTTCCGGGTCTGTGTGTTATGGTACCATGGTATCTCGAAGTTTCTGATACCCACGACACAGGGAATCCTAGTGTGGAATCAGGACTATGTATGTGATTGTTGGGTGTTATGCTATGTATTTATTATAGTATCGGCCGTGTTTGAGCTCATTTTAATCACCACGTGGATCCAAAAACTAATCTAATCATCATCATCATCATCACCAGCACGAATACTAAACTTGAGAACAAAAAACTTGTATTGTAGGTATGATGGTCGGCTGGTACCTCCACCAAACAAAGTGCCAGATCAAGATGCCGTACTGGCTGGTGGCGTTGGGATGGCCGTCTGCGATGGCCATCCTGGGAAGTCTCATCTTCAGCATGGTCAATGGATACTTCGAGGTGTGGCCGACTGCATTCTACGTCAGCGTTGGGCATACAGGTAAATATTACTCTTTGAATTTGTAGTCATACATCTTTTGGTATTCCATCTACATAGGCTCACGGCTTTACCCATGGTGGATATCCTCATATCTCTTTCAGAGCCGTGAGGGTTTTTCTGCATTATACCCTCAATTATATAGGAGGGGTAGAACAAACTCGTATACGAAAGAAAGAAAGAAAGAAAGAAAGAAAGATTTATTTGTAGCACACACACTTAAGAGAAATAACAAATAAAAAATAATAATAGCACGTAAACAAAAAAACAAAGAAATATTACATAGAAAAAAGAATAAAACACAAAAAAATAATACCCATAAGGTACCCCAAGGTTATACGAGGATATAGGAGGGGTAATTTGTGGCAAGTCAAAATTATATATTTGTTCTGTACGGTCTGTGTCCTCCCAAGTCTTCTTTATGCACACAATATTCTGTATTTTAATAATATGAAAATAAAAAAAAGTCCGAATCCTATTTTACAAAAGTTTATAATATTAATAGTAGGTACATAGTGATACAAGAGTCATAAATAGGTTATTGCAATAAGTTGACGTTTTTAACCTTTACGTCCATTCATACGACGTCTTTTAACCTTTACGTCCATTCATACGACGTTTTTTAAAATTACGTCCATTCATACGACGTTTTTCACAGTCAGTTGAGAAAACAGTTAAATAATAGCCGCTGTAATACCTATCCTGACTTTAATTTTTCTTCGTCTATATATTATAGTCGACATCATATTATTCTCGCTTTAAAAACTACTTACAAGTAATCTTTTATAGACCGAAAGAATATAAATTGGCAAAGAAAGTCCCGAGAATTCACGTTTTTTTTTTTATAAATAAAATGTTGGAAAACTTAATCATGCGGTATTTAAAAACAGATCATTTTTATATGTAAATTCGTTGCTTAGTTTCTTTCATCTATAAATAATTTTTTCTTATTTTATTCTCATTTGTTTATAAAACATTTTACCAGTAAACTTTTTATTGAACTGGAATAAAGAAAATATTGTAAATAAATCACACTAGTTCGGTAGAATAAATTTTCAAGATGTTAGGGGCATTATCATTTTGAGTATACTTTTCGAGCAACTGTCTAGAAAATATAAATGTTTTAGATTTAATGATTTAATGAATTCTACATTGTTCATCCCGTTTTCTGCGGTTGCCTTTACACTCGATTAATCACCAGAACACTCTCTTTCCTCACGGATACGCCTTCGGCAGCCCTTCGTAACAAGAATAGTAGATTGTATCATAAGGGAGCAACATAATATTTTTACGGCGAGGGCGCTTTTTTGAATCCAGAGCGAAGTGAGGGATTCTAGAGTAGAATCCCGAGCGTAGCGAGGGATTCTTTAGTAGAATCCTGAACGTAGCGAGGGATTCAAAGTACGTCGCCCGAGCCAAAAATATATGTTGCGCCCGTGTGATACACTCTGCTTTTCATCACCCACTATGAGAAAATAAAAGGCGCCTCATATGTTATTGTAATATTATTATTTAATGAAACAAATGGTTGTTTTTTTGTTTTTGTGTTTTTTGTGTGTTTTGTGTGTTTTGTTTTTTTTGTGTTTTTGTGTTTTGTGTTCTTTGTGTTTTTTTGGGTGTTTTTTTGTGTTTTGTGCTTTTTTGTGTTTTTTTTGTGTTTTTTTTTGTTTTGTGTTTTTGTGTGTATTGTGCTTTTTTGTTTTTTTTTGAATTTTTTTTTGTGTTTTGTTTTTTGTGTTTTTTTTGTATTTTGTTGTTTTTTTTTTATTTTGTGTTTTTTTTGTGTTTTTGTGATTTTTTGTGTTTTGTGTTTTTGTGTTGTGTTTTTTTGTGTTTTTGTGTTTTTTGTGTTTTGTTTTTTTTTGTGTTTTTTTTTGTGTTTCTGTGTTGTTTTTGTGTTTTGTGTTTTTTGTGTGTATTGTGTTTTTTGTTTTTGTGTTTTGTGTTTTTTTGTGTTTTTTTTTGTGTTTTGTGTTTTTTCTGTGTTTTGGGATTTTTTGTTTTGGGTTTTGGGCCGTCGTACCAGCCAGTATTTATTCAAACAATATTTGCATTCGAATTATTTGGCGCTGGTTCCAAATTCAATAAGTGCGCCGCAATTATCTTTGCCGCGCACTTTTTGAATTAGGAACTTAATAAGTGCGCCGCAAAACTCATTACTGCCCGCTAAAAGTTTCTCATAGAAAACACCACCGTTGGGTGCACTTAAAGGCGAACCCAGTCGTCCTTTTCGAATAGATGGGATGAAAAGTATTTTGAAAGTATTGCTATCCCTCAAACGCTACCTAAAACCTATCGGCTTGGAACAAAGAATTCATCGAAGCCCTGTTTGCTGGAGTGAGCAGTCTGTGAAAATCAGTCTATTGAATTGAACAGAGACGACAAATGAAACTGTCAGAGCTATCTACCTATTGCACTCTAAATGCTCTTTCCTTTGTCGTCTGTGAAATGCCGATAGATCACAGATTTGGTAGACCAAGCTTATGATTGTTACTAAGACTGGACTTATTTTTTTATGATGTTATGGTGCCTCCACAAATTTGCCGTTTGTCGCAAACGCAAACCTCTGCAAACGTTTGCATAAATGAAGTGAAACAAATGCCACAGAAACACGTGTTCCTTTTGTCCCAAACGCAAACCTCTTGTGGAATAAGTCCTTCGAGTACCAATTACAGAGTTCTCCTTGGTAGCATTCCAAAATGTCATCGTTTGGCCATTTTTTCACCAACATTTCCTTTGTCGTCGTCTGGTTGGTACACAAATACTAACGATGAAAGATGCATTGCAAACGTTTGCAGCAAACCCTATTTGATTTGTGCACAAAAACCGACACTGATACGATCGGCGACTAACCGCAAACGCTGTTTGTGTTGGTTTGTCAGGTTAGGTACAGTTAACCCCGTGTTCCACCCCGAAAAAGATTACCAAATAGTTTATATGTACGAAAACAAAACCGGTACTGTTGCGGAAAAAAGTTACAGTAGGTACAGAAAAACTATGTATTATGTTCGTATTAGTACATAGTTTTTCTGTACGTATCTACGTAGGTATGCCTCGTTGATACGCGAACACCCTATCCGCACGTTTCTGTTTATAGAGGTTTGTCTTCGTTCGCCAAACATGTGGAGGCACCTTTACAGGGACAAGCTACTTCACATAGTCAGATCAATTCAGATTTAGTTGGCAATAACTTTCTACTAATTCATAGTTTCCTGTCAGTTTTAGAAAGATTACGATAAGACCTTTTTTATAGGACAAGACAAAGTTAACACAGTCCTTGAATGTTTGCGACGATTCTTCATTGACGTTCGTCACGGTCTGTAATTTGAAAGCTAAGGCCCGTAGATAGAACCGGTCTTGTGTTCTCTAAAAATTACATTTTGCATGGGAATTTTGAAATTGGAACATTTAAGCTCGGTCCTAGACTTTAATTTGTTTTGTTTTTATGAATACAGACCAACATGTACTACATTTAGTTCAAAAGCCTTTAGATCTCAGTCAACGGGTCTTACAGTACTCTCTTTTATACCCAACGTCAAAGTTTCTTCAATAAAATATGTTTTTAGCTTGGGGCGCAGCAGTAGCCTGGGTGGCGATATCCTGCTGCAGCGGATACGGCGGGCTCATAAACTCTGCGCTGTCCTACCGAGGGTTTCTGCCGCTCAGCCGCCTGACGTACTGCGCCTACCTCGTGCATCCCACTATTATGATGTACACCTCATTCCTGCTCGACGGACCGTACCACATGCAGACCTCAACTGTGGTAAGAATAAACATTACCTACTTTCTCATTACAATAAAATCAATCTCGAATTAGGCAAAGGAATCGTCAGCCGGAGAATAGGTACATGGTTACAGTTGTACCCGAAATGTAAGTCGCTCCGATGTACCTGCACCGCAGTCCAATTTCTATAGTGCCGGCACAGATAAAACTATAAACTATACTAGTAGTGCCGGGAACCTTCTTTCTACCAATAGCAATCGCGCGCTGAAATCTTGCGCTGTTATTGGTTAATCGACTTCGCAGTAAAATAGCGGCCGGTCGACTCTTAGATGTGAGCGGGACAGAGCTATACAGCGGGTCAGAGCTATACTATACGTTCGGCTACTGTCGGATATCAGTCTGCGCTTTTCTGCGCAAACGAAAACCGTCGATCGGACTTATATTTTGGATTCAACTGAAACTGTCGTTAATCTACTGATACATTCAAATCTATAATAAAATCTAGGTACTCTTTTTAACTGGCGTAATCCATCATGATTATAAAGCATAATCTTGTGCTAAAACATTTAAACATTAAAATCGATAAAGTAAAAATAAGAAGGCACCTACATTTCTTTAACATAACGTCAATAACCTCATTGTCCTGGACAAGAATCTATCCAAATGGTCCCATGCGATACACAACAAAATAATTATTCAGTAAAACTTTAAAGATTTTCGTAAAATACAAAATATAATGTTTACTGCATATTTTAAGCCATATTTTAAGGCATATTTTATCCAACACAACCACGCGTTACCAGTCTGTTTGCAGATTTAAGCTGTCTACTTTAGATAATCTTTTGAGTCCTCTTCGGTCAGTCTATCTGCCTTAGCAGCTTTCAAGTCAACTTAAAAACGTTTTTGCTACTTTACTCAAGATTGCGAATAATCTTCTCCGGAAATCAAACACATTTTTAAACGAAATACTGATCTGCAGTATCTTATTGCCTCCATTAATCTTCATGTCAGTCGACGTCGAGGCAGCAAAAAGTGCTAACCTAAATTTTGTAGGGAGTGCGAGGCAAAACAAAACATGCAAATAGACGATGGATTGTTTCACTAACGATGACTCTGTGAAACGAAAACTTTTACGTCGGCTTTAACGTTTTTAAATAGCTCGGAAAACTATCTAGAATCCCTTGTAAAACGTCCTCTGAGGCTGAATAGAAAAAACAAACACAAAGTTACTCTTATATAGTTTATTTATTCTGGCCATGCTGCTAAAATAGAAGATTGTACGAGTGCATGAAACAAGCCCAATATCAGAGCAAATATCGCATAAAAGGGTTTTATAAACGAGTTATACAATGTTTTTCACTTCGAAATTAATATCTCTGTAATAAAATTGTTAGTGAAATTTTAAAAACTTTATACGTGTTTTATGTAATCTTTCCTGGTATATTAGTAAAAAGTTGTTTTTTTTAAAATAACAGGTTTTCTATGGAGTTTTTTTGTGTTTGGCTCCAGCTAATTATCTTAATCTTAGAAGAATTAAATGACGTCAATATTTTTATGCATAAGAGCACAAAAAGAGTTTTAGTCCGCATACACCTAGGATCAGCATGAGAAGTGAACATTAAATTCGCCAAAAACTCGCATTCAATGAGCATTACATTATTCTGTAATTCAATGAAGCGAAATGTTTTTCATATTTCATGCTCTCATTGAAAACAATCTTCCTTTTTGTCACGCACTCAGAGGTTTCTCAAAGTTTGATTAGAGACGACACAAGACGGTCCCAGAAAATGGAAACTTTTGATCTTCAGATTCGGGAAATACTACAAGAAAGCCATTATCATTTTTCCGAGTTGTTCGAGAATCGTAAAACATTCTCTTTGTTACTTTAACGTTTCTTAGCTTTTGGGTTTCGAGATTAAAAGATTGATATCAAGAGATTTTTTAATAACTTTGTTTGGTAATTTTGTTCGATAAAATAACTACAATTAATCGAAGGTAATTTTAATTTAAATGTCGAGTCGCGAGCACAAACTCGTGATTCCTTCTTCGTTGAACTGTATAAAAAACATTGTTGTATGGTTATTTATTTCGAACAAACTGTTACATTTTAAGTCTTTTAAATGTTATTTTAGGTATTGTGTAAAATTTAAAACTTCCGGAAGGTTAAACTATACACTCTTCTCGAAGGTTATGCTCGAAAACTATCCCTGACAACCATTGATGAACCATCTCCAAAAGAAGATTGCAAATCTTTGCCCAAAGCTATGAACATAAATGCCTGAATAGTGAATACTGAAACACAATGGCGTGCCAGTAGCTAGTAGATACTAGCTACTGGAACATGAATCATCAAAGGGCATGCCTGCCTGTTGAAGGCATACCTGTGAATTGCACACGATTTTATTTTTTGGCATGTTATTTGAAGCGGTGTTGGCGTGGGGGCACACCTGAACGCGTGACGCCCTTATCAGTAGTATGTTATGTGTATTCGCAGCTTAATATCTTTATTGAACAGTACTTTTAAATTATTTATGTTTTACTTCCTTTGTACATCATTTTTTACCCAAGACTTTGGTAACTTGGTAAGAAAGGAAACTGAAGTGCGGACACAAAGCTTTATTGAGGGACCGAATGTATTATTATCGAAGTATGCTCTCAGTATTATTCCAAGCCACGAACAACAAAAGTCAACTGAATGAGGGTGAGATTATGGTGATGTCTTCATATTCATCCAGATTTCCAATATCCGCAATCCCTTTGCCTGACCTATTTTATTTTGGTTTCGACAAAGTACATAGCATAAAATTGAATGATAACAAGATCAAAAAAAATATTGAGTTGGTACCGAAATATCGTACTGAGTAGACATGGGCGCTTTTACATTGGACGATAACGACACGACACGATATCTTGACGATACCGGGGGCGACACGACGCACCACACCACTACACGCCGCTGAAATTTGGATAATAAGAGCAAACAAAGTGCAGCGCACAGACAGATATATATTATCTGTGGTGCGGCCGGCACGTCAACCACTCTCGCCACTCTCGTTCACCCCGCTTCATGTCGTCACCTATATATATATGAAAAGCAGCGCCCCGCGGTTTCACCCGCGTAAGTCGCGATCCCGTGGGAATATCTGGATAAAAATATGCCTATGTGTTATTCCGGGAGTTCAGTTATCTCCATTCCAAATTTCATCCAAATCCATCCAGTAGTTTTTACGTGAAAGAGTAACAAATCTACATCTATCCATACAAACTTTCGCGTTTATAATATGAGTAGGATATCGGTGGCATCGAGTACGAAAGCATTTAGTAGTAAACGTTGTGCTTACAGTGCCACCATCTTATATGTTCAGATGCAAGCGTTGCTAGTGGAACAAACAAAAAAACTAGTTACTATTGACATTTCGAAAATTCCCAAAAAGTTAAATACAAGATAAAGTCATGTTATGTCATGTAAGTTATGGCAAAGGTAAAATTATAAAAGTATACATTTTTGTACAGTAATTTTTGTTTAAAAATTGTAATCGGCTTATTTCCAATTTTGTCCACCTGAACAGATAAGTTGGTGGCACTGTAATACCTGTCCGATGATATCGTGTCGTATCGTTATTATCCAATGTGAAAGCTCCCAATCAATAAATATACAATCGTCGCGTGACTGACTGACTGACTAACAACGCACAGCCTAAACCGTAAGTCGTAGAGACCTGAAACTTGGAGGACCATGAAATATATTAACGTAATTCAGGCAGCTATTTGTTTGTATTGGAAAAGTCCACGCGGACGAAGTTGCGGACATAAGTATCTTAATAATTTTAACTGCGGGTACCTTACAGAACCTGTGAATTCAACTCAATAATCAATTTACGTCACATTAACTCTGTTTCAAAATAAAGGCTTGATTAAATAGACTGCACAATGGCTGTGAAGTTTGGTCATAAATCAGAAGGCAGTGTTCGTAATGAAAGCCCGAAGCCAGAGTTCCTTTGGTGTGCAGTCTGTTCAGTCCAGGCTTACTTTAGCGCTCTGGAATTTTCAAACAAGAAGTTTTGTTCTAAAATATTTTTTGCTATACCCGTTAATTACATAGTTTCCTGACTAACACTTCGCTTACAGCCCAGTGACTCCATAAATAAATGCTTTTGAAGGATAAAAAAATACAATGAACCGGCTTCGAAAAACGAAGAAATGTCATTCTTCGTTTTTCGAAGCCGGTTCACGGTACTTGACGACCTCTGTGGTGCGTCGGGCGAAGGTTCGCCTGCGACGCAGGAGGTTGCGGGTTCGATTCCCGCCTCGGAACAAATATTTGTGCGATCGCAGATATTTGTTCAGGGTGTTCTGGGTATTTTCTATGTATAATAAAAAATATCTATCTATGTAATATATTGTATTAAGTATATCAGTTATCTAGTACCCATAACACAAGCTCTGCTTAGCTTGGGGCTAGATAATGCTGTGTGAACTGTCCAGCATTAATTATTTAATTATTTATTTTATTTATTACTTCATTTTACACTATATTTTTAGTTTTCTATTTCTATGAACAATGTAGAGTTATCATCATCATCATCATCAGCCTATAGAAGTGCTCAGCTCGACATAGGCCTCCCCATAGAATGCCACAACGATCGGTCACCTCCATCCACCGAATTTCTGCTGCCTTTAATATGTCGTTGGTCTATCGAGAGGTCTTCCTACAGTGCTTGTAGGGTGTAGTAGGCAAAAATACGTATGTACATTATTTATATAATTATAAATGCACATTTAACAAAAATTGCAAATGCTTAAATCATTTACTACCAGCCAAACCTTTTGAAATAAGACACGTTAGATACTGTGTCTTATCTTAATTTTGCGGGTTCGAGTCCCGGCTTAAGCGTATCTTTAAAAAATAAAGGATAATCTCTATTATCTAAAACTTCCTAACTTATTATTTATTTATTTATTTAAAAACTTTCACACAAGACAATAGTGCAAGGAGGACTTAATGCTGACTTCAATATTTAAAGTACTTGTCCTCCATGTAGCAAGGCCGTGGGACATACTGTATATATAGAGCTTCATACAATTACTGCTCAGTAACAAAAACCTTGAAGTGGGTATTCAACTGTGCCGTCCTTGTTAGTAAGCCTTGTTATACTAACGTTTGACGGCTATTCCCATACAAATGTTTTCAAACAATCATTTCTATTTGCAGATCGCAATATACGCCGGCTACGCTGTAATGGCGTTCCTCGCGTCATTCGCCATTTCGATAGCGTTCGAAGCTCCCGCAGTGCGACTCCTCAGGATCATCAGTGGAGGCACCAGAAAGAACAGCCAATGAAAGCTTCACAGGCTTGTAGCCAGGATTAGTTCTAAGGGGGTTAATTAAGCTTCCATTTAAGGCGAAGTTGGTCTTTAACTCAATGTTCTGTGAGTGTTTTTAGAGTTTTTTAGTTTGTAGACGTCTGAATCTGACAAACCCATCTGCGTCTACACATACGAACATACAGACTCGAGGCTCTGTGGTCCTACTATCGTAGGACAAAAACAGTGGAACGACGAATTTTACAAGCTAACATCAATTGCTTTTGAAACTATCATGGTTATGTACATAATTTTCACTAGAGAAAAATAAAGAGGGTAGATCGATATATCTGCCAATAACATTTACCCGCAAAGACTTTAGTTAGTTCTCCCGTATAGCGCATGCACCTGTGCCGAAATATCGGAAACAATCAAAACTCAAAAATCATGGTAAATATCCCATCTCTAGTGAAAATTATAACAACAATTGGTTTTTTATTTGTTATTTAAACAAAAAGCAATATTTTTTATTCTGAAAAATGTAGATAGCAACCAGTATAATTTTTTTTTTGTCGGATTGCTTCTGAGAGAGTAGCTAATACTTGTAAATACTACATAAGTGATTTCCAATATTTCCGGGGCTCGAACCCCCATAACCCTCCCTCCTTACGAGCTGCGGCCCTGTCTGCACTTCAAAACCCAGAGGAGCACTAACTCTTAGCAAAATGTCTTATAAAATTTGTAAATAATATATTGCTATCCGCATACCATCAGGCGGACCGTGAGCGTATCTAATCTACTACACAGAAAAACAGCGTGACTCGTATCTTGGCGTTATTGGATTTCAAATAAATTCCCACGACAATAATTGCTCATATCGCTATAGTAAGTAATTTTATGAATATAAATGTGCTTTTCTACATGTTTTATCAACATATTGCGCACGGAAGGGATGCTTGTTTATCTTGACGACTCTCCTGTTGACCTTGTGGCAGTAAAATCAATTCGCGACGCGGGGACTTCCACGCCAAGGGAACTAATCGTTTATATCTGCATGTATTTTAACCCCCGACGCAAAAACGACGGGGTGTTATAAGTTTGACGTGTCTGTGTGTGTGTGTGTGTGTGTGTGTGTCTGTGGCATAGTAGCTCCCGAACGGATGAACCGATTTCTTTTTTTTTTTTTGTTTGAAATGTTAATTTGTCGGGAGTGTTCTTAGCTTTGTTTGATCAAAATCGGATCTGCCGTTTCATAGCGTTGAGTTTTTTTTTTAATTTTAATAATATTAATTACTTGTTTATGGATGTAGGTCAAATAGGTGTTAAAAAAAATTGCTCGTATTTCGACACACACATGCGGAACCCTAAAGAAGTATTTATAGTAATTGTTTATATTACCAAGCAGATGTATCAAACATTCTAATTTTCCAAAAGAATTGAAGTATGAAGATTCTGTGATGCTTTGAATAACTCCTATTTTCGGCGTTTACAACCTTTACAACCGCGACACTCAATTTTCAAATAATTATATTGTCGCTATGATCAAAAGTTGTTAATCATAACAAAATCATTTCAAAAATTCAAACATTGTCCTCATACTCTTTTAATCTTTTCCTTTTTTTCGTGAGTTTTTTGTAGTTCCGCACATGTGTTACATTGAAATGGAATTTAAAAGGACATGAAACATTTTTCAATACCATTTTACTCTTTGTGCAAAAATTAAAAGGCGGAGAAATTAATATTGGAGTCCCCATACAAGCAAGCGCTTTATTGACTGGACTATATCTTTATCTACTCTCAGGTCATACTTCCGAAGGCTCGCCTAATCTGTAGATAGGTAGGTTCTGTTTATCACCCTTTTGTGTCTCAAATGGGTTGCAATTCTCAACAGTCGGGGTTTACGAATGTCGATAGCTCTCGGTTTAAGTTTTATTGGAAATGGATCTGCCGCAAATGGTCACAGTCGGACGAAATTGCTGTTCAGTCGCAATGTGCCGGTGTTACTGTGCTTTATCTTCCTAACTTGAAATTACCCCCTTTTGTCCAACTTGATAAGTTGGTAAGCGTGCAATAGAAGCTACGAATACACACTTATGTGTTTGTATTTAATTTAAGATTTGTAATTAGTGTTTTTAGAAGCTTTTCTTTAACTTACTTAGTTCGTATCTCATTCCAGTTCATTATTTACAATCAACTAGTGTCCGCCCGCGACTTCGTTCATGTCTTACAAGTATAAAAAGTAGTTTATAGCTCAATCCGGGACATAATCTAGCTGTGTACCAAATTTCATCTAAATCGGTTAAGCCGTTTCGGCGTGATTGAGTAACAAACATTGCCGCAAAGCAGTAGTGCTCGCATTGCTGTGTTCCGGTTTGAAGGGTAAGGGTGCCGGTGAAATTACAGGCACATGAGACTTTTCATCTTTATGTCTCAGGGTGGCGGGCGCAGTGCAATGCCACGTAGGGTGCGTCCTAGGTGGACGTGACCTATGAGGTAATGCACTGTTCATAGGCAGAGGTTACCGCTTAACATCAGGTGGGCCTCTTGCCTGTTCCGTCATCCAAGTAGCATAAAAAAAAAAAAAAACATCTAGACACCTAAACATCCAAACATCGTACATTTATGATATTATTGGGATTTTTCAAGCATTTGCTGGCATCCGATCGAGCTGAAATTTGGAATAGCTGTCCAAGTTCCGATGACAATACAATGTTATAGTGACAGCGAGCTGATCTGATGGCGGAGTCGGAAAGTGGACAATGGAAGTTCGCCTGGACGTATTTGGGCTCATTTTGATCAGCTCATGGTCTAAATCACTAATTTCATAAAAGCTTGTATTTAAATAGAGATTTTTCATCAAATAAATCTTATTTTCTATAAATAGTCTAGCCACTACCTCACCTGATGGAAAGTGATGACGGAGCTCGCCCGCCTAGAAACTTATATAAGATAAATAAATGGGTTTCTAGAGCCACATTTTAGACTCGAGAATATACATTATGGCACAAAATAATCCTTTTTGTTCCTATCAACTGAATGAACGAGAAGTGTGGTTCTGTTACATGACATACATAACACACAACAGTCACATACATAGTCCTGATTCCACACTAGGATCCCCGGTGTTGTAATAAAGAAAAAAAAAGGAAAAAAAGTAAAGTAAAAGTTTATTTTGAATAAAATCATACACGGTACAATTTACATGAAATATAAAATAGTGCTGTCAAAAAGGGTCCGTGCTCAGCATAATGCTGCAGTAAACTGCAACGCTGGTTTTCAGCACGGACCTCGGTTGACGCAAGGACATGGCACGAATGCACGATTAACAAAAAATATTCAATATGTATTCTTGACACAGGGCATGATGAATATAAAGTGTTTTAATCTAGACAACCTTATACCTACATAGGTTATCCGTAATTGAGTAAAGTGATGGAATAAGGCGAAAGGTTGTACGCTCATCTAGCCCTTATATGTCGTAATTCACGGCTATTACTTTCCAATCGTGGTTGTGTAAGCATTTTCAATCTTCAAGCGAGATGATACATTCTGCCACATGAGTTATAAAGACTTCTTAGATACTAAAATAACAGACTTTGAAATTAATAAAATTAAATCGAATTTAATGTATGAAAATATAGAGGCTTTAAATGGTCAGTTATATATTTTTGAATAACGGGTTTTAGCTTTTATATCCGTGACTTTCGGCGGGTAGGATACGTATTTGAAAAAACTGACAAACGGTACTGTTGCCCCCCCTTGCCAACCCCCCATCTATCCACACACCAAATTCCATTAAAACTGCTAAAGCAGTTTCGCCAATTTTCACGGCAGAAGACGGAATTAACTAAACCGCGAGTGAAAAGATTGTGTACCAATTCCTAATTATCCTTAGTTACTTCAGATTTCTATGTATGGGGTATTAGCAATCTTCGGCCTAGAAACACATCTATTTCTTGCCTAACCATAACGTAACATAACTATAACTTCATCCATATTAAGCACGTCGTGAATCAATCATCCACGCCTCGCAGTCTCACTATCTGCTTCCCTCCACGTCCGTATATATTTTGTTTAATTACTACGATAGCAATAATGCCTCTAGAGATGTATCCAGAGGCATTACGTATTCAGCATGTGCTGAAATACAGTCTGTAATATTCAACTGCTCCGTATGAAGACGCTTAATCTTACAGCGGTAATAAATATGGACTAAAACATATAAAACAATTCGCGATAAATCTTGCTACGAAAAACTTTGAAAGGCTCATGCAAAATGAAACCTAAGATGGAACGCAATAAACATTTGAAAAAGCTTGAGCTTACACATAAAAAAAACTTAAAATTCGTTCTCCAGAAAGGTAAACAAAACACAGAATTTTACATGTACATGTCCTTTGAACATGTCCTCTGTGTAAGTTGTTTTTCTTATCTGTTTGTGTGTACAATAAAGAATAAAGAATTTAAATTTAAACTAAAATTACCTAAATAGAACAAACAAAAAGCCTAACACCTTTACACCTAAACAATGTTAACCACAAATCCCTGAAACTAAAACAAGCACAATTATTTTGGTAAACTATACAAAACTTCATAAAATGTATTCAAAGGACTCTGTCCCAAAGAGGATTATTTAAAAAACAGACGTGCATAACATTTTAATGAACCTCTTTAAATTGTTTTGTGTTGAGCAAACAGCTCGGCTTGTCTGCTAAAATATATTTAATATTTTGCTAGAAGTAATTCAATATTTTAGTACTAGTGACCCGTGGTTTCGTTCGCGTGGCACCGGGATATAAAGTGGCTTATGGTTAATATATCTATCATCATGATTTACCACCATTTTTTTTTTTTTTTTTTTCACCCATCTACCTATTATTCATCAAAATCGTTTCAGCCGTTATGGCGTGACAAAAAATCATCCAATCATTCGCATTTATAATATTAGTAGGGCTTTCTTACAGTTTTATAAAGGATTATTTTTCACTCGTTGCATAAATATAAAATAGCGAGGTGCTGGCAACTGAAAACTTTTAGGTGGTAAAAAGTATCAAAAAAATAATATTTTCCTACAATTTAAAGCCCAAGCAGGAAGCATATTTGTAACAGAAC
Source organism: Operophtera brumata (assembly GCA_932527175.1). Taxonomy (NCBI): domain Eukaryota; kingdom Metazoa; phylum Arthropoda; class Insecta; order Lepidoptera; family Geometridae; genus Operophtera; species Operophtera brumata. The sequence goes on along the minus strand of OW052238.1, from coordinate 11,009,084 downwards.
AACTGTTGCCCTGGGCGGTTGCCACGTTTTTTTTTCTTTATAGTTGGCTTGTGCATTCGCCATTTTCAAGTAACTACTCGTATAATCATATTATTGTATTTTGCAACGTTACAATCCTTCCAAGTCGTCAAAGTCACAGTCAAGTCATGTTTTATTAAAACGGCGGCCGTTTTAGCAATGGCGGCAATGAGCTCACCACTTGTCACGTCTATATTCCTGCGATGGTGCAATCACAATGTAAAAATCAAAAAAATCACAATGAATTAGCGCTCTGTTTACTCTTTCGGGGAAACAGATGTGTGTCTATGTATGTATGTCTGTATGTATATTTTCAGTTGTTTAATTGCATGTTATCATAACCATGACCGATTTACCAACTCAAATTTAGTTGTATATGTACTAAGTTACCATTTAATAATAAGGTTTTTTTGTAAATAAATAGATTATACGCAATTTTTGCTTTACTTTGTAAATAATGTGTTAAAATAAAATATTATTTAATTTATTGCGTTGTTTATTTACTCCTTTATTCATTTTCATCAGAATTATTTTCAGACACAAATTAGGTAAATAACTAAATATTCATCATCATTATCATCAGCTGTTTGATGTCCACTGCTGGACGAGGCCACCCCCATCGAATGCAATAGGGGGGATTTGCCATAATCAAAGGCAAGCGGATTAGTAATCGCAGTATCGGTGCTAAATACTCAGTTGAATGCTGCTGCCCAGCCCCTTAGTCGGGTTTTACTACATCCACGAGAGGAGACGGAGGGTTCTATTCTTAAGCTTCATACGCCACGGCAATAGGTACTAAAATGTAACAGTAGATGAGATAGTAGATAAGACTCATATGAATGTTTTAAGAATTATTTGAAAGAGAAAATCCAATATCTAGGGGCCTTTTGAAAGTCACAGATTCACGTGAAATTATACACGTCTCGGCTCATCTGTAAATCAGCAAATAAGGTGAGATTAGATACGTGAGGCTTTGTACGAGACGTGCCTATAAGCTTGCCTAGGGCTGCCAGAAAAGTGGACTGCCTCGAAAAGTACGTCCGGGGAATACCTATTTCTGCCACCAAAAAGCATGGGTGCATCCGTATTGATCCCAGGGATTCATCCCACAAGCTAAAAGTAATAATAATTAATCCACGTAATTTTTGGAGTCCGTATTTATCCCACCTAGAAGTACCTACGTCTAAAACGTAAGGAGTGGAAGTAACGTCAGCAAACAAAGACGTTATAAGCAAGCATTGCTGCGTCCCAATTTCAATTTCAATTTTATGGTGCCGACGAAACTACTTTCAAAGTACTATAAATTATGAGCCCGGATATATATAGGAAGCCTGTAATGTTCCCGGTCCTAGGTCTCAGACAAACTCTGGTCTAGTGAGATTGTGAGTCTGCGGGTTCTTCCAGTTAATAAAGTCAGACAGCCCTAGTCGTGAGCAATCGTTACCTATTTTGCCTATCCTTGGCTGTTGGGTATAATTTTCAATCCCTTATAAATGTGACATTACTAATAAAATAGGTACTGATCTGAAATGGAAAAATAGGTACCTGTACTTTGTATTTTATACCCCTGAAATAGAAGCGTAAAGTTTGTAAGGGAAAGTCTCAACAAAATACTTACTACAATTCGCCATCATGCCATGTTCGGATCGATTAGGCCAAAATAACCATAGGTTTAACATAACATCCTCACAGCGCAAGCTGTACTCGCACATCCCCCGTAGGGTTTTTTCAATCTACTTTTGGCACAAATTGAAATGCTATATAAATTTGTTCTCTTGGGAAATACAGTACCCAGTCTAGCCAGACGATAGCTACTGTCGATGAAAGCCTTTAATGGACTTTTGATGAAATTGCTAGTTATTTTCCGAGCAATTTAAAACCTAGTGGGACGATAGATATCGAATTCACAAAGTGAAATGAATGCGCATAGTTCAATACCTAAAATGCCTGCACAACACATGCTCGGATTCCCCGTCTGTCTGAGCCACAGAGATAGCTAGATGAAGCTAGATGATAAGCTTTCATCTCTGTGTGCTACTGACGTGTACCTCCGTGATGGAGGTATAGAAGGCTCTGTCATTCCAACGATACAGATAACTGTATTGTGCATTTTGTTTTGTCCACCGCGTGGAGTAGATAACGAATAGAATACTGAGACAATATGATACTGTATTCAAGGGCCGCGGCCGCCCACCACGAGGCTGTTAGGTTCGTAAAATCATGAATGCTGATGACAGTGGGTAGATAATGTAGTAGGTATTGTTATCATCAGATGGATAATTCGAAGGCTTTGGTAACTGTGCCTATCAAAATAATATGCACCTACTTATGTCTGAGTCCTCTTAGCATACAAAAATATGTAATTACCAACTGTGCTTAGTCCTGCCTGAGGCCTGCAATGCTCTGAGATCCTGACATTTGCTACGACTGACGCACTGAATAATGACATGAGTAAGGTTCTGTTATATCATGATATTTTATTCTACTAATCGTGTCTTTATTCGCATGTAACCAAAGAAAAGACTTCAAAGTGAATAATTTTCACTAGAAACGGGATATTTACCATGATTTTTGAGTTTTATATGTTCCCGATATTTCGGCACAGTTGCATGCGCCATGATCACGGGAGAACTGACTAAAGTCTTTGCGAGTAGATGTTATTGGCAGATATATCGATCTACCCTCTTTCTCACTCTTTTATTACGAACGATACCACTACCAAAAAAAAGTGAATGTTCAAACCTTAGAACATTGCAGGCCTCCGTACTGAAGGTTCAAACGAAAAGAGAGACAAAATGCATAAGAGATTGCTGCTTGATTATTGTTCACATTTGAAGGACTAGAGTGTGAACCGGCAGTTTATCGAACTCATTTGTCATAGTTCGGATTTTACAAAGGTGCCATATTTTGGCGATCATAGTGTGTGGATCGCTAAGTAAATCCTAGAGTTATTAGAATGTATTTGCATCTGACTGATCGTATTGAACGAAATCAATATCTGTCAGAGATGACCAACGTGGGGACCACATCTGCAGATAATGGCAAGATTATCCAGAAAACCACGTGAAAAGCTGTTCTTTCTAAATTATACAGACCTACCTACCTATTATGTACCTTGGTGTATATGTAACGAGCTATAAATGATGTCTCGTAAGGACGTGAATTCATTGTTAATTGAAAGGATTTACCTAATGATCCAGATAAACCCGTCTTACGTACAGAACCAAACATCAAAGGTATTTTAATACATAACAAACTATCTAGTACCTCCAAAGCTACAAGCTCTGCAAAGTAATTTTCAGTATTCAGCTATTCATTATTCACTGACAGATTGGGAAACAAATTTATAGTTGATTTTCCTAATAACCGTAGGTAACTTGGTTTTCATAAATGTTTGTAAGCATAGGGCGCGCCCTAGCAGTAGGTACACTCATCTTCATACTATTGTCTCAAGCGACACCGAACGGATCCGTGGACGAGTGATGAAAGAAATCAAAAACCAAATGGAGTGGACAGTGGCCGTTGTAGTAAGGGCTCATGCCTCAGTCTGCCTCCTGAGACTTTCGTACAGATATTTTGGCCCTGCTATTCTAATTATAGAATTTAAATTACCGTGGCTTGGTATCATTGTAGAAAAATTACGACTATACACGACGTACTTTACTATTCTCCTTCTGACATTTCTTTGATCATTTAGAGGTTCTTCTTCATGAGCACCAACCGCGACCACGCTCGAAGGGCGTGAGGCGGGAACCATTAAGCCAAATTGTAGCATTTCGGGGTAGAAGAGTCAAAATTTCTCAATTTTTCACTTCTCCCTTCCATAATTTCAGCATTGTAGGGATTTGTGATTGCAGGTTGAGTTTTAACAGCACTAGGTAAATCTAGACTATCATATCTATCTAATCAATCTGGACTGAACGCATGGACTTTTCATTTTTTCAGTGAACTTTTGTTTAGGTGCTGGTGGCCGCACGATCTGCGCACGATAGAGCTTGGAAAAGCTAACTTGGCAGAAGTGGTTAAGCGGAGTTGAGGGCGACTGTATGTACTATAAACTGACAAGACTTGTACAGATCCACCAACTTATCTGTAGAATTAAATGTATGTAGATGATATAAAACTACATACATTTCATTCTACAGATAAGTTGGTGGATCTGTAAATTCGCTTACGATTCTATCAATAAAGAGATCCTTACCGTACAGAAAGGTTTATTTACCCCGTTCCTAGGGCGCTTTTAGCACTGTAAGATACAAAATAAAACACGGCTCATATAGCGCACAACTCACCGTGAACACCTGTCGTTAGTAGGGCTTTGAACTCCGTACGAGTCCTTGGAGAAAATATTGTCCTATCATGTTTCTGGTACAGCGATCCCTTCCAATTATAATATAGTATCCATGCATATTTTTAAATTGAGTATTGTACTTGATTTAGTTTGTTAAAAATCAAATCTACGATCAGGAAATATACGGCATGCCCCACATTAAGGAGTAAACTCCAATACTATGGAGCTGGGTGAGTAACAAGGATTACCACTTGGGTATAAGGACAAGACAATAAGATGTAGTTTGGTTCGCAACCAAAGGTCACATATAAAAATCGTGCCTCAAGTTCGATTTAACTAGGGTACCAAGTACCAATGCTTCAGCCGGTAGCTGCCTATCATAAAATTCTCTCGGTAAAGCTTAATTCAGTAAGTTTCTCGTACGTACTCTTTTGTAGCCCATATAATGGGGAGCCGGCGGGATGTTTGATTAGCTTCACCGACTGTGATTCGTGACTTGATTGCAAACACAATGTCCTAATTAGGACAGCATAGATTACAGTTAGTGGATTTGAGTCCTTTTCAGTCTTAGACAATTAAATTTCCATATATAATCAAAGTTTTCAGTGTTATTTCAATATAGTTTTAAAAAGACTATGCCTTGTAAGACTTGATACGCTAGATAAGAACCGGCTTATATTGACTGTAGTCGTTAATATCTTTAAATTAAGGTAGAAAATGGTGACGTACATAAGGCAATTTTTTTTTTACTACACTTATTTGATGGTGTACTTAATTATTCTATGTAACAAGGAAGCTTAAATCTATTTTTTTTAAATTATTATTTGATAAGGGGTTTGTCACATAGTAACAACATAATATTATACAACGCGACTACCCGTTAATTAAGTATAACGAGCACCTCCGCTCTTCCGCGGAAATTAAACATCTTCTTTTCCGATCTTTCACAAACTTAATTATTAAAACAGAAAATTATTAATATACAAGATGTGTTGTCTTCAAGCAACTAAGGATTCTCGCCTAGTGTTCAATTACTTAGTAAAAATTAAGAAATTTTTGCATCAAGTTTGATACACTGTCCATATTTCTTAAATTTTTAGATTCACTTAGCACTCTTGATATGACAAAGGAGAACTGAAGCGTCGCGCCAAGATTCAACTAATTGCTTCGCAGCAAAAACTGCTCTGGCTGTTAATTAAATAAATTTTTGCTCCGTTAATGGCCGCGCCGACCGTCTCATTACGGCGGCTGATCTCGCTGCACTCGACACCGACGTATTTCCGATGTTGGGTTTAGTGCTTTCTAAGGATATTTTAACTCTAAAATACATTTGCTGTGTAGGTAGTATACAATACACCTACTCGGTAAATGAGTAGACTTATTGTTAATTGTAGCAGTACAAATGTTGCGTCGTAAATGGCTCTATAATTAAATGTGAACATTGTATGTGTGAAAGTGCCATTAAAGCTTTATTGACTTTTTATTGACCATCTTTAGCAGTCTACTCCAAATTGCCAAACAAGAAAAAACATCTTATTATTTGATCAACTGATAGAAGGTAGACAGTAAAAAGGTCACATTTTCGCCAAATTCTATGATAACTTTTCTGTTAGGGAGCGATCTAATTTTCGAAGGCCCATTTTATTCCTTCCCCGGGGTAAAAAGGCGATTCGCCTTTCATGTATTTAATATTATCCTCACAATAAAAGTATCCAAAACGAATGGTATCTATGCAAATAGATAATATTTTGTTCATATTTTTATGCTCTACCAACAACTTAATATGCTATCTGAAACACTCTACCTAGGTACAGTTGGAAATTGGGATTAAGTTTGTTATTAACTTTACCTATGTATTTTTTGTATGGTCAAGAACTATAAGAAGAAGAACAGGATTTATAGAAGGAGAAAGAAGATGTTTTCTGAGGGATACAATAGGATCGAAAAATCAAAATCTGTTTGAATCTAGCAACATATTTTTTAAAGATTCCATACCCAAAGGGTGCCTACAGTATCCTATCAGGTATTAAGCCTACGCTGTCTAATATAGGTATAGTGTTAATGGTAAAATAATGATAACAAATAAGGTGAGATCGTGTCAAACTTGCCAAATAAATTACCGAAGGACGAGACACGTTCGACCCTGGATCAAACATGATTAATTCGACGTGCCATACAAATATATTGAATCGCAATAATAATATCCTTGGACTACCTCCACGGATGATCAAATCCAACAGAAGGTAAAACAAATGATCTTTCATCGGGTTTTGCGAACCGTGAACTAAAACTGGGGTTCAAACTGGAAACAAAATAAAAGATGCTGTCTAACAAAGTAAATCGAAGACGGATGAGGAGAAATACTGTTTCAAGATATTTCAAGCTTTAGAATTTATCTGCGTCAAGCGACTGAAGAATTTTGTAGGAATATTGTCAAGTTTTGTAGAGCTTTTCATAATTTTCAAGCATTTTCCGGGGTCTCCCGTGCATGCTTTAATGAAGCGGCATTTTAACTTTAAATAGGTATAAGATTTATTGTTGAAAATTATCTTTTTCTAAATTAGTGATCGAAACCGTGAGCTGATCAAAATGAGTTCAATCACTGCAAGACTAACTATTAATCTCGAGGAGCTCTGATGTCCACCTCCCATGCCCATCGTTAGATCAGCTCACTGTCACCATTACATTATAATATAATTGTCCTCCGAACTTGACAAGTATGCAAAATTTCAGCTCAATCGGTTGGGCGGAATTGTTTTAAAATTCAGTAGCAAGTGTGTTATTAGACCACACACTAACAAGTGTTAACTTCACTCTGATGAGTGAAAATATTATTCGCTTGTAATCGTATTTTCACTCATCAGCTCTACCTACTCTCAAGACACGGTCACGCTTTTAAATTAATGAATTACAATTTGTCCTCTTGGGGAAAACTTATCTCAAGCAAGATTGATGGATTACCATTATTCATTAACTTTAACAATTTCACTAATGCAAGCATGTATAAAATCAAGTCAAAATCCGGGTGTATTACATGAATGATAGATCTTCAACATCATATTAATTAAAGGCCCAGAATTATACGCAAACAAGAAGCGTTGTCGAAGACGATGTAATTTGAACGAAAAACCTTTCTTAAACCAATCTTCAACAAAATTCATTCTCATTCCCGTGTTCTAACAAGACAATTGTTAGACGCGCGAAATTAATTAGCTATTCAAATATTTGTTTATAAATGAAACGAGGGTGTACCAAGGTTAATTACGAAGGTTAGCAGCATTAATTAAATGAAAAACATTTACTGAATTCAACTAAAAGTCACGATTTTTCAGCTGAGCCCCAACGGTCTGTCTACCTCTAGGGAACATAGTGACTTTAGTACTGTGAAAGCCTTTATCATCTACGGTTCAGAAAACACGTGAACTTACGTCTGTCGAACAACACGAGAATAATAAAAAATATCATTTCTATCATCGTAAACGAATGGATGTAATCGGTTGTACCTACCTCTTAACCTGATTGAAATATAAACAGATTTACTGACCAATAACTAGAACTGGGCGGGGTGGGGTCGATCGAAATTACCTGCCTGTAGCAGTAAAATGTATCGTATTGTCTCGAATTTGTTCATCGATAAACATTTATTCCACTTTGAACATTATGAGACGTTAGCGAGCTTTATGACCCGACGGTATTTTTATCGCTCGTGGGTTGTGATGTTATTCGAAGCACTAGCTGCGAACTGCCCCATATATTTTGTTGTTATTTAAGTACTTACTATGCCTTGTTTTTTTTAAAGGGAATTGCGTAAATCAATATTCTTATAGGAAACATGTATTCAATAAATGAGCCTTTATTTCTACTACTATTATTACTATTACTCATTATTTTACACGTCTTATTCTTATTACTAATAAATATTATTTAAAGATTTTTCATTTCATTTATTTTTTAGCTATTGTCGCCACCTTGGCATTTTATCATTTTTGGCCTTTCCCATTTCCTTCCACAATTCTCTGTTTCTGGCCTTTGGTCAAAGCCCAGAAACAGAGCCTGATCCAGCCTGTATATATATATCCTCCTATGTTTTTTCCGGTCTACCTCTACCTCTTGTTTCGTTCCTTGGTATCCACTCTGATATTCGTTTAGCCCATCATCTGTTATCCATCCTACATGTATGTCCTGCCCATTTCCATTTATAGGATCTTATAATTTTTACTACGTCCTTTATGAAACATGTACAAAATAGTGAGTATCGAGATGACGGCTGATAGACAGGAATGGAAGAAGAAAAAAATTGTGCCGTTCCCACATGGTAATGTAATCTCACGTCAAGATAATGATAATGTACGTGTACCTAGGTAGGTACAAGCACTGAATCTCATAGGTCAAGGGTTAAAGTTTAATGAAATAAAACCCAGGATTGGAGCTTCAAAAATTTCATTTTCTAGACATACTGGTGCCGGGAAAACTTGGGATTCCCTGATTTTGACACCCGATCCTCCAACACCCAATACAAACACAGGCCTTTGAATTTCAAAGTGGTACAACTTTGCCGAAGTTTTCGTACCTGACAAAGCAAAGGCTGAATACCGCGATGGCTGAGTAATTTGCAAACTCCAAGTCAGGTCAGCCTTTAAAGTTAGCGAAGAACAAACTCGGAGTGTGAACATGTGGGAAATTGTGGGAGGGGTGGAATGCGGCCGGGCTTATCTGGGTGTTTATCTGTTTACGGGGCCGGTGACTATTCTAACACCTGTTTAATTAAACTTTATTCGGGGACGGAAATAGAACTAGGTAGACAAGGATAGAACAACAGCAATTACGTCAGAAATTGGTGGCTTAGGGAATAAAGAACAAATTATTTGAGGGCTAATAGCCTGGGCATGTATATTTTATTAGGTACTAGTACCGTCGATTTGTCTATAATTTAGGCCGAATGCGGTATCAGTGGTTTGTTCCCCGGCTATAGCAGTGCTTCAATAATTAATAGTTCATCCCAGGAGATGGGAAGCACTCGAAACGTATTCTAGCTACCTACTCGGCTCAGATATTTAGATCCCATAAGCTTACATTCACACCGAGAGCTCAGAGAATATACAATTGCACGAATACCGAGAAATCAAATCCCCGAGAACTCTTGAAACGTTTTAAATCAGATTTATGTCCAACAGGGTATGAAGCAGAAATGAAATGTCTGTAGAAAATGAATTACTTAAGTGGTTATTTTTCTAAAGTTTGCAAATATAAGTAAGGTGTATGATAGTGGAATTTAATGCGATTCTATTTCTAGAATTTTACTATGCTTTTTAACTGTGAGTTAAGCACCTTACTGAAAATTGGAGTAACTATATTGTGCTCTCATGTATTTTTCTGTATTTTATAACATTTATTTTTATTTCACATATTTTACTAACCTTTTATTGTGTAACTAGGCCGTTCTATTTCAATAAATAATTTGGTAGATATATAACAAAACATATTTATATATGTATAAGTATCTAGTGTCCGCCCGCGGCTTTGCTCGCGTTATAACAGGACAAAAAGTACCCTATAGCTCAATCTAGATCATAATGTATCTGTTTTCCAAATTCCATAGAAATCGGTTCAGCCGTTTCGGCGTCATCAACAAAGAGTAACAAGGAATTTAAAAAAGGCAAATTATCAGCAATCTTTTTGGCACTCCCATTGACTTACCTACTCCTAGTCTCTAGGGAAGCAGGTGTTGTTTCATTCACGGAGCCTGCGCTGAAAAGTAATACGAAGCTTGTTCAAGGTCCTGTATCTACGCCGTAATAATTCACGTTAAATTGGACAAAATGCTTTATTAAAGTGAAAACTGAATAGGACCGAGGACCGATGAGCACAGACTAAGCACTAGTTTCTACGGTACTGATGGGACTAAAGGGATTTAGAGAGTGGCCTCCGTTTTCAACGAATTCCAGTAATTAACGAGATTAATGGTAAGCTGCCTGCTACTGAAGCTTTCGAGTTTAAATCGGATATTTCAAGTTTCCTGAAATATCTTATAGTAATTTTATTACAGTTAAGTAATTTTAGGAAAATCAGTAAGTACGCTGTTTCCGTTGGGTAGTTTCTCTCCCTCCATAAAGTTCAATCCATAAAGGCTATCAATATAATACGACAATTTATTAGATAATGCGTGTTAAAGCGACAGATTAGTAATAAAAGTAGTTATTGTATGTAAACCCGTTGAAAGAGATACAGAGTATTTTGTACTGTATCACCCATTCAATCAATGCATAGTAGCTTAGTAGTGTTTGGACTCATTTTGATTAGCAGTGTTCAGATCACTAATTACAAAAAAAGAGTGTTTTCAAAAATAAAACAAAAAACAAAACTACATACTACCCTGTGATTGGTTATCTGGGTTGTAAGTACATTCGGCGAAAATTATTGCTTAACATCTTGGTTAGCATTCTGGAAGAAAAAGCTGATGACAGAGATAAACACAGATGTTCGAAATTCTGCGTTCGTCATTCATCGTTCTACAGTTCTACTTACCATTATCTACCTAGGTAACTAAATATGATTAGCCTCAGACCTAGAACCTCAGACGAATACCACCGACTGAGTGTGTAATGCGTAGTACCGGTAAGCTAATCGTTACAAAGAAAGCAGCATGATAGTCAGATAGATAGTCAGATGGTCATTTATTGATAAAATATGAAAATTAAGGTACCTAAAACAAAAAACAAACTAAATAAATTAAAAATATTAAAACAATAATAAATTGACAATGTGCCCAATATGGCAAAATAAAATGCAATACAATATGTAATAAATTAATTCACAAAAATACAACATCACCATTTTTAGTCAAGAAAATCCTTTACATTGTAGTAGGTACGCCCTCTCGATGAGCCATATCTAAAGTTTGTTTTTGAAAGAAGCTAAGTAGTACTTAGCTTGGAGCGGATAAAACAGTGGTAGACTATGATTTCTTTTATTTTCAGTTTACTTCAGGTCACGTAACCCAATATCTTATTCATGCGTTCTTTCCGTGTGAAGTTCCTATCTACGTTACGATGCCTTTAATAAAATATTCGTTTCACTGCCATATTGAAACTTTTACCTTTGACGAAACCTACGCGTTCAATCTATCGCGTCGCGTACCTTTGGTATCCCAGTTTTTATTGCTACTAAACAATAAATTTGCTTATACCTAGCTAGAATTTAATTCCCAACGGTCACGTTCAGTCCTGCCTGATCTCACATTAGGATTCCCTGTGTCGTGGGTATTAGAGAGAAAGAAAAGAAAGAAAGAAATAAAATTTATTTTGACCGAAACTGCACACAGAATCAATAAAAACTAAAACAAATGTAAGAACGTAGATGTACAGTACCGTCAAAAAAGGTTCGCGCTCAGCATAATGCTACAGTTACCTGCACCGCTGATTTTCAGCGCGAACCTCGATTGATGCACGGACACGGCACGGCGTGCGACACAATGTTTAAAGCAGTAAACAAGAAAGTTTATAACTTATACAATATACTTCATCTCGGTGAACCAAATACAACAACAATTATAATATAAATCCTACTGGTTACTCCTGAATAACTATAGATATAATAAAAACCTACTTACATACAAATATGTTAGCAAAGGTGAAAGCTGAGTATTAATAACTATTATGAAAAAGTAGAATTAACATAGGTACTTACTTATACATACAATCAATAATAGGAACTATACGAGTATCATAGGACCTCAACACCCAGAACCGGAACAAACATTTGTAGACCATGCAAACATTACCAACAAAAAACCAACAAAAGTAATCTCGCAGTTGCCAGTGCAGACAAAAATATCAATTTTTTTTTTCCAGAAGTTTTATATTCATGCAACATGCACCACCAAGTTATTTTTAGCTAAGTGGGTACTTACATGGATAATTTAGCAATGGAAAGGGGAAAGGGAGGTCCTTCAGTAGTAAACTCCGAGTACCTAATCTATAAAACAATTTTTAGCCAAAAATATATTTTTCACAAACAAGCTTTTATGAATGATCGGAACGGTGTGCTGACATAATTACAGACACCGGGACAGGTAAACTTAAATAAAATCTTTTAAATAGAGTTCTTTTTGAGAACAAAAATGACAAATACTCACGGTATCTCAAGAGCCCCTGTACAAGTCATAAAATGTTACCTAGTCCTTGAAGAACACAATATTACGACGGCATTAACAGATCTAGGAGACATTTTTATGATGCTGACGGAGGTGTCCTAGAAAAAAATGATCGAACAGTCGTTCTGGATAAAGAAATGGGAAAAAGACAACTGTTCTTTTAGAAACTGTTTTAGAACGAAAAGGAATAAGGTATTTGCGGAGGTAGCGGACTATTTTGTTCCAACCCGATACCTATAGGATCTAGTGATCGATCTGACAAAACTAGCCTGAGTGCAGTGCCCTTCGCGCCGCGCAGCGAGTATAACCCTCATACATGTAATAACTCTAGCCTAAACTAAGTATTATTTCTATAAATTATTATCCTTTGTATTATGTAATAAGTATTTTTATATTTCTTATAGTTTAATTTACTATGTATCCCTGCAATAAGCTGTTAATTGTTGTATTTCTTGCGCACGCTGTGATACCCTATAATTACGGGAACACTAAGATTAAGACCTTGTTTTGTTTTGTTTTTTGAATGTGTTAGTGTAAACCTGTGTTGGGTGTCCTATTTAATAAAATAAAAATAAAATAAAAAATAAAATAACACAAAACTGAAAATAGGCGCAATGCGAATTCGTAACGCAGAAGCAACGGCGCGAATTGCTGCGGTGCGATTTCGTGTGGCAAGGCGCTGGTTCGAGTGAACATTCCTTGACGGATAGTCAACCGTAATGTAGGTACGTACTTTTGAACATTGACATGGATCGCAACCATGGCTACGGAACCCTAAAAACAAAGAAAAGTTTGAGTTCATCCACTTATTACCATTATGAACGCAAATGGTTTTAGTAGTAGTAGAGCTTTTTTGTGAAAGAGTTCGTCCGGGGAAGTTCTACCACCATACCTATTTCTGCCGCAAAGCAGTAGTGCTCGCATTGCTGTGTTCCGGATTGAAGGGTGCCCGTGAAATTACAGGCACATGAGACTTTTCATCTTTATGTCTCAGGGTGGCGGACGTATTGCAATGCCACATAGGGCGCGTCCTAGGTGAACGTGTCCTATGAGGCAATGCACTGTTCATAGGCAGAAGTTACCGCTTAACATCAGGTGGGCCATCTGCTTGTTCCGTCATTCAGTAGTATAAAAAAAAAAAAAAAAAAAATGGGTTTATTTTTTGTCGAAAATAGATAGATAGAAGATTGAAAATACTTTATTGCACACCATAACACAAAACAATTTACAAATAATAAAACTAACTATGTTGTACAAGGGGCGGCCTTATCTTATCATTGAAAATGAAAAATTATTTTAGAACATCGCAGGAGTGCGCGATGCGAATCAGTTCGCAAGTTTATGCGATGCGTCGTGTGAGCTCGCAAATTACTTCGCATCGCAGTAATCTGCGACGTCGCGTCGGTCTGTCTCAATTCGGAGCGAACTACCTACTAGTTTAGTTTGTGTAACAACATGTAATTAATTTTGTAAAAATTAAAAAACCCTCAACGCAATGAAACGGCTGAACTGATTTTGATCAAACATAGCTACGAACAATCCCGATAAATTCAACATTCAAACAAAAAAAAAACTAAATCGGTTCATCCGTTCGGGAGCTATGATGCCACAGATAGACACACACACACACACACACCCATACATACACACACACATACACACACACACACACACACACACACACACGAACACACTGACACACACGATCACACACACACACACACAGACACGTCAAACTTATAACACCCCGTCGTTTTTGTGTCGGGGTTAAAAAGATGAAATACAAAAGCTATTCAGACCTAAACTACTCGCTTGCTCATCAACTAAGCTTTCCAGTTTGTAACTGCATTGAAAATGAGGCTCGATGCTTGAGCCTAATTTTCGTCTCTTCTCACGCAAAACAGTTTTGAACAAAAAGCTCGGCGTAAACAAACTCACGATAAAAGAGCCTAATGACTTCGTACTTGTAATGCAATTTTCCAGTAAAACAAAAACAGAGAACATCGCCAGAATCAAAAACAGACGGAACTCATCAGACATACTGTCGGAAGACAAGTGCAACAAAACATTACAAAACATAACGTAGCTTGGGCTGTGCCGCAAACTGGCAATCGTAGATTTACCTGAGTACTCGTAAATTCAGATTCCAAATATTCACGGACACTACATCATAATTCTGAGGCATTATAATGTAGTGCCAAAACACAATAGAGCAATATTTACTCAATAGAAAAAGACACAAAGTGAGAGGAGAAAATATTGTTCTAATGTGTTTTGGCACTACATTATAAATGCCTTGGTAAACTCGTCATAAGCAAGATGGATGAACGTGATACAGTGGTCTAAGGCGCACATAACTACATGAGATACTTTAAGCCTTATTTGCCGGTCGGCACTAATGTACTATGTATTTCAATTTACTGTCTCTTCTTAGAAAGAGTTGAAGATGTCTACTCCTAGAGATACCGTATAGGTACCACTCCTATTATATACTCAGTTTTCGTTTTAGATTTGTAGGCAGCCTACTTCAGCCTTTATGGTACCAACCTATTTTTATATTGGTACTTTGGTAACCTTCAAAAGAAGCCGTATTAATCTACCTGCTACGGATCAATAAAATATAAATGGTATGATTTCAAGCCTACCACCTATATAGCATTAATTTTTGTATTAAATTATCCACCCTTTATCTTAATAATCCCCTTTTATAAACAGGCTGTCACAATCGCATGCTCCACAAAACAACTTGACGAAGTCGACACACATTACGCAAGCAATTCTGGAACATATTCGAAAATGCCTTGTTTCCGTAAGCCGCTTGCAAATAGCATCTGCACAGTAATGCTTACATATACTTATATTACAATTCCGCCACAAATTATAGGTACTATTCTTTACGTTACTATCTTATATAGTGTCACAGTCGGATTGAAAATTCGCCGTTTTACATAACGGCTAGCCATTATGTAAAAAAACGGAGACTTTTGTATTGTAGTGACGAGTTATCAGTGACGCTGGTGGGAGTCATTCTGCTATAACCAAAAAAGGAAGTTCAAATTACAGAATAGAATCATGTACCTAGGTAGTATTATAGAAAATGTAAATGTATAAAATTATTAAAAAAATCATTATTTTCTCTATTCGAAAGAGGGAAATAAAATGGGTTATACGAAAGCAGATTTAAAAAAAGCACTGTCGAAAAAAGAATAACCAATCTTGTTTCTGGTTTTGATTTATTTAGATTACATCCTCAATTCAATTAAAAAAAAAACTAATTCATCAATTTAATCACTGTACGAGTAATAACATCAAGTTTGTAACCTTTACCGTTACTAGTAGGTTATTTTATCTGTGCCGTTACTGAGTGAGCATGTAACGCGACGACACCAAAATTTTCACATATCGCTTTAAATTCGATGTCGGTGATCTATCGCGGGCCAAGACTGCAGCTATAGCAATATATCCTAAGTACCTATAACTTACTAAGTAGGGTATATCAAGTATTAATTCTACATTGTACGTATCTACTGGAAGGTGCATGGAAGGTGATAATAGTTTGAAAACCAAACGGGCTATTAGCTTAGGGTCCTGTGTACACACCTAAGCATGAGGGATCTCCAAACTAAACAGGGGGATATATCATTACTTCCAAGGATCTGTATTTTCAACAACTTTCCTATTGTCACTATTTTGGTAAAGTAAGCAATCGGGTCATCAGCATCTCTTTCTTGAGCTGCGGGTAAGGGCCTCTAACTGGTGCTATTTACCCTAGCTTCATCGCTGGAAGCCAAGAGTTCCAGGTCATGGGATATTGCTCAGATGCCTTCCTGGCTTCAGGTGGTCCATCTGTGGATTTGTGTTGGACCCATGATGGCACCAATCCAACTTCGCCAGGTGAGCCCAGAATTTATCAGGGCAGGACGCTAGGATGCCAGGCGGTCGCCTATGTAACAGTGCAATGGCATTGATGTGGTTGTGGTGGCAGTTGTCAGCGCGATCATATAAATTACGCGTCAACAGCACCAGGAAGTCTTTAATGCTGGGGATCTTCTTCTTCTTAGCTTAGGTAATGGCTTCTGCCGGATCTGTACATGACGAGCATACGTCATTCCTGACGTAGCGTGTTGACAGATAGTGTCAAGATCTTCGAAGACTTCTATAATTGTTTGGTTAAACCATAGATTTAGTATATGCGAAAAAATTCTACGTCTATGGGTTAAACCGTACCTTTATCTTTCCTCAAACTCCCAGCACTTTTTTGGTTTTATGTCAAGTTAATCACCTGTCATTGGCAAACTCTTGTGGCACCACTACCGGTCCGCTGAACACGCCAAAAAAAGAAGAAGAAGAAAGATAATTGTTTGGAGCACTCCGCAGATGCCATTATTATAAGAGAAGAGATAGCCTTCTAAAGAACGACGGTAATTGCCAAAAAATTAGGTAAGGGCTCATTCGTCATCGGGCAATTTCACTAACGAAAAATAAATGTAATGGGAGTGTATTGCGTGACTTTTCAAATTGGTGGAACGTGTATATCATAGTTTTTGTAAAACGGCCACCGTTTCCCAACATCGAGCGATTTCATCACCAAAAAAAACGTCGGGAAAATTCGCCATTTCCCATATAAATTCAAACAATGTAAGGAACCTCCCATGTCACGTAAAGCTACAGCTAGCAGCGTGAAGTGTTAGCAGCTACACAACATTTGCGCTTTTGCGTTAGTGGCTAACCGGATAGAATCTACAAAGTGTTTATATGGCCCTATAAATCTATATTGTAAACCTTAGCAAGTAATACATTGTAAGTACCTACATAACTTATGTATTTATTACCTAACACAGATCCCTATACTTATTAGCTGATGTTACCTTAGCCACCCATTTATCTTGGTTTGTTTTTTCTCAAACCTATCTCAAACCACAGGTGGCGCCACACACAGATGTAAACTAACGCGAAAATATACAAGAGTAAACCGTGGTTAAGAGACTGTCAAGAGTTGAATAGGCTTCTCCACAGATTATGACAATAAACAAAGTATGTTAATCTTCATCATATTTCCAAGGGCATGATAGAGCCCAAAACACGATTTCGATAAATTTAATTGATAACAAACCACCTGAACCGCTGGTAACATAATACTTTACTCGAACTTACCTCTACAATGCGCTAATAACGTAAATATCAATATTACCTTTTTTTTATACTAAGAATGGCGGCCCACCTTATGATAAGCGGTAGCCTCTGCCTATGAACAGTGCATTATCACATAGGTCACGTCCACCAAGGACGCGCCCTATGTGGCATTGCACTGCGTCCGCCACCCTGAGACATAAAGATGAAAAGTCTATTGTGCTGTGCCTGTAATTTCACCGACAACCATACCCTTCCAACCGGAACAGAAAATTCTATTCTTTGTAGCAGAAATAGGTATAGTGGTAGTACTTCCCCGGACGAACTCTTTCACAAAAAAGCTCTTCTACTACTAAATGTAATCAATGTACCAATCAACGTACATTGATAAAATTAATAAGAGTAACAAATAATATTATAATAGAGGGCATAGAAGATTTATATTTTCGATTACGCAACAAATATTTGTTTGAATACATTTTTCGTTTCGCGAGCGCTGTTCTGTCACTTTCTAACTTACCTGAACTTTACTGAGTTAGTAAGTGATGGAATTTGGTTGATGTCAGCCTCAAAGGCTAACCTAATTATTTTTGAATTTCGAACTGTGTTTTGTAATTTGTCACCACGTCGATCTTCTTTTGTTTTTTTATTTGAATTCGTCGGGCTTGTACATTTGTTACGTTTAATTTTACATTTGGCCAGTTTCAATTTCAATTAATCCAATGCAGCACCTTAGTGTATTTCTACCAAAAAAGTCACGCAACGCTCTTCTGTTTCATTTCACTACACTTTTGCTTTTTAAATAATGTTTTAAAATTGGTAAAAATGCAACTAACAAAATTACATAAAGTAAGTAAAAGTCATCGTAACATCAATATCAAAAAAACACTAGAATATATTGATAACATACCTGACAGCTATACAACGTCCCTTTCAAAACACTAGAATATATTGATAACATACCTGACAGCTATACAACGTCCCTTTTAAAACACTAGAATATATTGATAACATACCTGACAGCTATACAACGTCCCTTTCAAAACACTAGAATATATTGATAACATACCTGACAGCTATACAACGTCCCTTTCAAAACACTAGAATATATTGATAACATACCTGACAGCTATACAACGTCCCTTTCAAAACACTAGAATATATTGATAACATACCTGACAGCTATACAACGTCCCTTTCAAAACACTAGAATATATTGATAACATACCTGACAGCTATACAACGTCCCTTTCAAAACACTAGAATATATTGATAACATACCTGACAGCTATACAACGTCCCTTTCAAAACACTAGAATATATTGATAACATACCTGACAGCTATACAACGTCCCTTTCAAAACGGGTAGAGGGATTCTTGTGTCTACGAAAATACTTTTAATTCCAGTGTAACTTTTTGTAACCCACAATAACCTACAAAAATCCTTTAGTTGAAAGGATAGTATGCAATAACCTTGGAAAGGATCAAAATTGAATGAGCGGACTCTATTCAGTATAAAATGAAAGACACATGAAAAGAAAACGATTTTGAAAAAGTATTGAATAACAAATTAATTTCATTTCCCTTTTATTTATTACAAGTATGCTTAGATAGTCTATAGATTATCTAAGCGAGTATGTTATGATCATGGACTTAGTACATAAGTCCATGGTTTTGATGAACTTCCCTTATAAGGTACCTTATAAATCTTTTAAACTAACCCTACTGAACGCTTACAGATAATATTATTTCTATTCGAACGGCAGCGAGTAGTCTTATCAATACTTTCAGGCTTGTTCAGTTTAGTGTACAATTTCAATTATCTGCAAACTCCGGTCAGAATCTCATTTTCGCTAAGTGTGACCTACTTTCGGATATTTTCCATTTACCACTCGGATGAGCGCAATCTTGGTAATAAGTGTGAAGAGACTGATCTCTTCACACTTATTACCAAGATTGCCCCTGAGGACTAACATGATAAATTATCTTTCATTTAAACATATTATTACTTAAGAACAAGCTTACTACTTAAAGTCACGCCAAGGGCAATGGAGAGAGCTATGCTTGGAGTTGCACTACGACAAAATTCAGAAGCAGGTAATCCGTAGAAGAACTTACCAAGTCTATTTATATATACATTTTTTTTTTTTATACTACTTGGATGACGGAACAAGCAAGAGGCCCACCTGATGTTAAGCGGTAACCTCTGCCTATGAACAGTGCATTACCTCAAAGGTCACGTCCACCTAGAACGCACCCTATGTGGCATTGCACTGCGCCCGCCATCCTGAGACATAAAGATGAAAAGTCTCATGTGCCTGTAATTTCACCGGCACCCTTACCCTTCAAACCGGAACACAGCAATGCGAGCACTACTGCTTTGCGGCAGAAATAGGTATAGGTGGTAGTACTTCCCCGGACGAGCTCTTTCACAAAAAAGCTCTACTACTACTCAACACATACTCACAACACTACTCACTACTTACATATAGTGTAAGTTGGTATATATATAGAGATCCCTTTACGGTAAATGTTGATCAGGCGCGACTTCACGCGAGCACTTTGTTGATCCAAAAACACAAGTTGATCCAGGTGACTTTTGTTGATCCAATATGTATCTCCATTAACTAATGTGGCTCCAACAGGATCAACATGTGCGATCATGTGGCACTGAAATCACGTAGCCACTTGTTGATCCAATATACAAATCCACCTTGCGGTGATTACGTAATATGTTGATCTGATTCAAATGGGCCAATCAGGTTGCAGCAAACTCTGTGATTGGCTAATGACGGCTGCGACGTTGCCGCTCTGAACCTTTCTAGGTGCGCTATTACAAATTAATCATTTAAATGGGTTTTAGTCCGACAAGTTGTACGTAATGTGTTTTGCTCATTTTTTCAAAGAGATTGATTTCACTTTGTTTTTAAAAAAAACGTAGGGACTTACTAACTTTCCTACTTGATGAAGATCCAGAAATGATATAGCACTCAGTATTTCTAGCTTTCAATTCAAAGAATATTCCTGTTTAAGGTGAAAAGTGGTTATTTTTTGAAAAAGGAGTTGTTATTATTTGTAATTTAAATTTCAAACCCTGGTTAAATCTAGGTTAAGGTCTAAGGTTAGATAATGTTATCTTGTTTAGGTTAGGGTTTAGGTCAATTTGAAATCTATAATAGTTACAGCCTTCTCGGGCCATTACACATGTTGCTAGGGGTAGTTGCTTTTTAAACATTGCCATGCCTCTATTTAGCATAGTGCTTATTTGTACCTACGCGCATCCTTAGCTAATTAAGGATTTATTTTAGTAACTTGCTAGCTAGGCTATATTATGTTTAGTATTTGCATGTTTTTATGTTTTTGTATCTATCTACCTGGTAGACGTCCAGACGTAAACAGAAAAACACCCTGCAAAATAAAACGGCAAAGTTTTTAATACTTTAGGTATTTGTAATTATTGATATGTGTACCATTTCATTTATAAAATCGTGAATCATCTAGGAGCCACATTAGTTAATAGATCAACATATTGGATCAACAAAAGTCGCCTGGATAAATTTGTTTTTTTGGATCAACAAAGTGTACGCGTGAAGTCGCGCCTGATCAACAATTACCGTAATAAATAATAATAATAAATAATGCTGGACAGTTCACACAACATTATCTAGCCCCAAGTTAAGCAGAGCTTGTGTTATGGGTACTAGATAACTGATATATTTAATACAATATACTACATCGTTTTTTTTAATTATACATAGAAAAAACCCAGAACACCCTGAACAAATATCTGCGATCGCACAAATATTTGTTCCGAGGCGGGAATCGAACCCGCAACCTCCTGCGTCGCAGGCCAACCTTCGCCCGCCGCGCCACAGAGGTCGTCCTAGAAGTCCTAGACCGTAAAGGGATCGATGTTATGGAACATGTTAATTTGGTTTAAATGGGCCATTTTTAAATTTACTATAAAATACAGAGACAAAAACATTTTAATTATTGCATGGCTACCGAAACTTTGAAACAAAATTACTTTCGTCAACAAACAATAGAGGTGGGTAGCCAATGTAAACAAATTCATTTAAAAAATCGTAAATCATCTAAGATCCACATATATATTTTTTATACTACCGATTGCCGAAACAAGAAGATGGCCCACCTGATGTTAAGCAGTAACCTCTGCCTATGAACAGTGCATTACCTCATAGGTCACGTCCACCTAGGACACACCCTATGTGGTATTGCACTGCGACCGCCACCCTGAGACATAAAGATGAAAAATCTCTTGTGCCTTTAATTTCACCGGCACCCTTACCCTTCAAACCGGAACACAGCAATGCGAGCACTACTGCTTTACGGCAGAAATAGGTATGGTGCTAGTACTTCCTTGGACGAACTCTTTTACAAAAAAGCTCTACTACTACTAAAACACATACACATTACATTAGTTAATGGAGATACATATTGGATCGACAAAAGTCGCCTGGATCAACTTGTGTTTTTGGATCAACAAAGTGCTCGCGTGAAGTCGCGCCTGATCAACATTTACCGTAAAGGGATCGATGTTATGGAATATGTTAATTTGGTTTAAATGGGCCATTTTTTAATTTACTATAAAATACAGAGACAAAAACCATCTTAATTATTGCATGGCTACTGAAACTTTGTAACTAAATCACTTTCGTCACCAAACATAACACATAAAATCAAACATAGAGGTGGGTAGCAAATGTAATCAATTACATTTAAAAAATCGTGAATCATCTAGAAGCCACATTAGTTAATGGAGATACATATTGGATCAACAAAAGTCACCTGGATCAACTTGTGTTTTTGGATCAACAAAGTGCTCGCGTGAAGTCACGCCAGATCAACATTTACCGTAAAGGGATCGATGTTATGGAATATGTTAATTTGGTTTAAATGGGCCATTTTTAAATTTATTTTAAAATACAGAGACAAAAACCATCTTAATTATTGCATAGCTACCGAAACTTTGTAACAAAATTACTTTCGTCAACAAACATAACACATAAAGTCAAACATAGAGGTGGGTAGCCAATGTAAACAAATTCATTTAAAAAATCGTGAAACATCTAAGATCCACATTTTTTTTATACTACCGATTGCCGAAACAAGCTGATTGCCCACCAGATGTTAAGCAGTAACCTCTGCCTATGAACAGTGCATTACCTCATAGGTCACGTCCACCTAGGACGCACCCTATGTGTTATTGCACTGCGACCGCCACCCTGAGACATAAAGATGAAAAGTCTCTTGTGCCTGTAACTTCACCGGCACCCTTACCCTTCAAACCGGAACACAGCAATGCGAGCACTACTGCTTTGCGGCAGAAATAGGTATGGTGGTAGTACTTCCCCGGACGAACTCTTTCACAAAAAAGCTCTACTACTACTAAAACATACACACACATTACATTAGTTAATGGAGATACATATTGGATCTACAAAAGTCGCCTGGATCAACTTGTGTTTTTGGATCAACAAAGTGCTCGCGTGAAGTCGCGCCTGATCAACATTTACCGTAAAGGGATCGATGTTATGGAATATGTTAATTTGGTTTAAATGGGCCTTTTTTAATTTACTATAAAATACAGAGACAAAAAACCATCTCAATTATTGCATGGCTACTGAAACTTTGTAACAAAATAACTTTCGTCAACAAACATAACACATAAAATCAAACATAGAGGTGGGTAGCCAATGTAATCAATTACATTTAAAAAATCGTGAATCATCTAGAAGCCACATTAGTTAATGGAGATACATATTGAATCAACAAAAGTCACCTGGATCAACTTGTGTTTTTGGATCAACAAAGTGCTCGCGTGAAGTCACGCCAGATCAACATTTACCGTAAAGGGATCGATGTTATGGAATATGTTAATTTGGTTTAAATGGGCCATTTTTAAATTTATTATAAAATACAGAGACAAAAACCATCTTAATTATTGCATGGCTACCAAAACTTTGTAACAAAATTACTTTCGTCAACAAACATAACACATAAAGTCAAACATAGAGGTGGCTAGCCAATGTAAACAAATTCATTTAAAAAATCGTGAATCATATAGAAGCCACATTAGTTAATGGAGATACAAATTGGATCAACAAAAGTCACCTGGATCAACTTGTGTTTTTGGATCAACAAAGTGCTCGCGTGAAGTCACGCCAGATCAACATTTACCGTAAAGGTATCGATGTTATGGAATATATTAATTTGGTTCAAATGGGCCATTTTTAAATAATCTATAAAATCTATCTATCTATCTATTCAGCCGGTAACACCCACTGCTGAGTAAAGGCCTCTTCTCTAGAACGCCACTCCTGGCGATCTTGTGCCAGCCGGATCCACTGCTCTCCTACTGCCTGCACAATATCGTCTGACCATCGGGCAGGTGGGCCTCGAGGCCGCCGCATATATCTCTCTTATAGCCTTTCAACATTTACCGTAAAGTGATCGATGTTATGGGACATGTTAATTCAATGTCAAATTCAATGTTATATCAATGTTCAATGTGTTCATGTTTCGTTCAATTCTATGTTAATTTGGTTTAAATAAGCCATTTTTGAATAACATCACACTAATATTATAAAGGTGAAAGTTTGTGTGTGAGTGTGTTAGTGTGTTTGTTGTGACACCGATATTACATAGGTTATTGGGTATTGGCGTACAGGTGTCGGTTCAGGTTTGCTGCGGGCCCTACCGGGCCACTCTCGCCTTCGGCTCGCTCGCAGCTCACGTGGTGATCACTGTTATCTAATGTTATAAATCCATGTCGGACTGTCACTCGTTCTGAAGTATGAGACACCGATATAACATAGGCTTATATAGGCTTACGATGACAACATAACCCCCCTTTCTTTTCACGGCATAACACAGAGGGAGTAGAGGGAAACAACATTTTATAGACTATTTTTGTGTCAAACAACCCCTTCCCACCCTTTAATATGTTAAACCAATTTTAATTTTATCTTTCAAAAAATTCTGGAGCGGAGTTTCACTAAAAAGTGGTCTATGAAAACGTTGTTCTCCTCCACCTCTTCTGTCTAATGCCACGATAAAAAAGAGGTTGTCATGTTAATATCGCATAATGAAAACATATTCTTGTTTTTGGATCAACAAAGTGCTCGCGTGAAGTCACGCCAGATCAACATTTACCGTTAAGGGATCGATGTTATGGAATATGTTAATTTGGTTTAAATGGGCCATTTTTTAATTTACTATAAAATACAGATACAAAAACCATCTTAATTATTGCATGGCTACTGAAACTTGGTAACAAAATTACTTTCGTCAACAAACATAACACATAAAATAAAACATAGACGTGGGTAGCCAAAGTTAAATTAAAACTGGGGGGGACCAGTTAGCTCAGGCTTACTAAAATGATCTGAATGAATTCCACTTTTGGGCCTAGGTTTTTTATACAAACGCAAACGCCACCGTTGTAATTTGTAGGTACTATTTGGTATGGCAACTGGCTCTGAAATAATCTGGGCGTTGAGTTTGGGTTTTATAATTGAGGACAAATTTTATTGTAGTTTTACATAAAACAAAACAAAGTGGTTTTCTTAAAAAATATCTTGAACACCTTGTGATGAATACTTTTCTGGTAACTACGGGATTGTGAATTGACTACGGAACTCTTACACTGTCCTTGGTTCAAGAGGAGACACACATGACTGGTTCATTTCGCTACTTCACGCATGCGATGTAGTACCTACCTACTTTGGTTGATCCAACATGTATCTTCATTAACAAATGTAGTTCACACTGAATAGACTTAATGATCGAGTGAAGCGAGTTCTCCGATTAAACTTGGATGAATAGTTTTTTGTGGTATGTCTTTCCTAGAATAACTTACGAACAGTTAATTAAATTACCATGAAATTGGGTGAGTTTTTTCAGTGCCAGCCAAGTGAACCTACACGCTTATCATGTTGGAGCCACATTAACTAATGGAGATACGAATTAGATCACCAAAAGTCCATACCATTTACCTTGCGTTTGCTACGGAATCTTAAAGCTAAAGAAGTTACATACGATTGAATTTCAATACCAATAAATCTAACCCTGTTCGATGGTAGGTGGTACATGCCTGAAATATATGAACCGAGCTTTTTTCATCTAGAGCTTTTAGAGAAAATAGGCTGTGAAAGATGGACAAACAGACAGCCAGACAGACATGAGAGTGATCCTATATTGGTTCCGTTGGTAACTTTTGAGGTAGGTACGGTATCCTAAAACTTACTCTTTAGAATTGGATCAACATGTTTCGTAACATTGGCAAGTTGATGACTTTTGTTGATCCAATATGTACTCGTATTTCCATTAACTAAGTTACCCCCTGTGTGAGGTAGGATTTTGTAGATATTTATCAAATAGGTACCTAACATAATAGGAATAGAAATAGCCTAATGTAATGAAACGGTATGATCTGCCGTTTTGTGTTGAAGTTTATAATAACGTAATATATTTGAACACCACATTACAAGCAACAAGACCTTTTGTTTGATGTGTCACACGATACATTTACAATTTGCACCCAAAATCAGAATTTGTTATTGACGCTATAGTAAGTGATTGGTTCATTTAGGAGCAGCCAACCCGGTCATTCTTGACCCACTGTTCATGTAACCTCTGCTTTTAACAATCCATTAAATCACAGGTTACGACTACCTAGGACTTACCTATTTGGCACCCACCTCCCTGAGACATAAAGATGAAAAGTCTCATGTACCTATAATTTCACCGGCACCTTCAACCGAAACACAGCAATGAGAGCACTAATGTTTTTTGTCAGAAATATGTATTTTGGTAGGACTAGGGTTTAATGCACCGTGTAAGTACTTCCCCAGGCAAACATTTTCATATAAAAGCTCTCTAACAATAAGAACTATTTGAAGCAAGTTGTCATTTTGCCTGAATGCGTACACTAAGCCTCAAATACCTAACTAACCCGAGCACACTGCAGTAGAAAAATACTACCATAGCATCAGCCATCTTTATTCACAGTAGAACCCTAGCTCGACATGTACCAGAAGCGGTCAGACCCAGTTACCATACCAATAGTACAAGTTACTACACCGGGGGAGTTGGAGTTTGGAGTGCATAAGATGGAAAAGACTTATTCCCAACAGTGGCTTTCATTCATATCATCTTAGTTAGTATGATTACTTAATTCATCATCTTCATCAGCCTGCAGAAGTCCACTGCTGGACACAGGCACCCCCCATAGAATGCCACGACGAATGGTCTTGTGCTGCCTTATCCATCGATTACCTGCGAGTTTGTTAATATAATATGTGATGCCATGAGCTTCCCCTTTTTTTCGGGTTTTTGGTTGCCACTCGAGAACGTTTATTCCACTCTGGTTGGTCTCTTCATTTCATATTATATCACGTAGATCCTTTAAACCCACCCTTCACTCACCCTTATTTCTTATAAGCGAGAGTTACGGGCAGAAGCTGATAGGAATTATTTGCTATTCTAAGAAAATAAAACACATATTTGATGAGGTGACAAGAGTATTTTAAATGGAGGTACTATATATTGGATCAATAAAAGTAAAAAACAATAAAAACCATACATTAGTAGGTAGGTAACCTTATACCTTACACAAATGTGGCTCCAACTGGATCAAGATACAATGTATTTTCGGTCTCAAATGAGCCTAGACGTTGATCAAATAAAATATTTAAAAAAAAAACATGTGACTCCAATCAACGTAACGTAATCTGGGTCTCTTCAAGGATAGAGTGAATAGGTGCCTTCTAGACCTTTGTGCTCCATCTTCGGCCACATCGACACTTACCAACAGGTGAGATCGTGGTCAAACAAAGGTCTATCAATGTTAAAAAAATAAAAATAAAACGTGTTCTGTAACAATCGCAAAGTACAGAATTTTACTAGTCCAATACCTATGTATCTCCATGAACTTACGTGGCTCCACCAGTGAAAGTCCTTGCTTTTTACCTTGCGATTGTTACGGAACATGGTGCTTTGATTCCAATTGGCCCTATTTTATTAAATATCTTTTATTAAATACTTAATTAAAAACCCATCTTATTTACCTATTCCTCTCGGGCAAGAACTAAGTTACATAATTATTTACCACAATCAACAAACATAACAAATTAAAACTAAAACATATGTAGGTAGGTAAGACGCGATAAAAGACGGCCCGCGCGCGGCTTGTTGATTGATGTCCGTCCGTCCATTATGCTATCTCTTTTTATCAAGTTTCGTACTTGTCACACAAAATGCGACGTTGCCGCTTTGCCTTTTAGCACCCACAATGCATTTGTGGCTCCAGATCAACTTTATATAGGCCAACTTCGCGTATAAATTATATATGATATGGATCTAAAAATGACGCTTCAGTATAATTTTTTTGGCCGTTAGTGGATCAACGATATTTGGACGATTCGAAAACGAGTATCTTGAAAACCAATCAATGCAGATCCAGTGTTTCCTCGCGCACTATAACGTCAGATCAAAGTATATCCGTTAGCTCGATAGGGAGTAAAGTATACATGAGAAATATGTGGATCAACATTTGTTCAGACTTCATACTGGATCAACATTTACCGTAAAGGGTTCAATACATATATATATATATATATATACATTAAAAATATATTAGCACAGTCCTTACGAGCTGGATCAAAATTGTTAGTCAAGCTGTCTTTAGGGGAGGCCTATGTCCAGCAGTGGACTTCATCGGCTGATGATGATGATGATGATGATGATGATGATGATAACAAACTGACAATTCTCGTACACCTTACTACATTCTACCACAAGCTCTATTACAAGTTGTGAAAGTAATTTAAAACGATGAGCAACACTACGTGTACACTTCGTGTGTTAATGGTACACTTCGTGGCCACGATGACCTCTGTAGGGTAGGTATGTAGGCAGGCACCTATACTTCGGTTCGGTATCCAAAGAGATTGAATTACTAATTACGAAGTCCTCAACTCATTAGTATGCAAAGCTGTCGCTGTAAAAGATGGAAAAAACATTGGCGCAGGAAAATGAGGAAGGCGAGAAGATTTAATGACGGAAAATTGAAAAAGTTCTTGGACGAACTCAAACTGTGATTAACTTAAGTATCGGTCAACCGGCACTACCACAGCTCAAATACTTACTGGGAGGAGTAGGAATTATACGTAACATTTCGTAATAACAATACTGTGTTCCGGTTTTAAGAGTGCTGGTGAAATAACATGCACATGAGACTTTACATCTGTATGTCTCAATGTGGCAGGTGCTGTGCGATGCCACATAGAGCGCGTCCTAGGTGTACGTGACCTAGGTCACTTCACAGTTTAAAAAAATCTACTTTTTTTAAACTGTGAATTGACCTAGTTTTTTATTTTACAACAAGTTTTTTATTAAAAACCATTTTATACAACACAAGCTTTTCTAAAATTACTTAGTAATCGGAAACGTTAGCTGATCAAAATGAGCCCAAATATTGCCAGGCTACTGTTAAACATCAAGGAGTTCCGTTGTCCACCTTCCGTCTCCATCATCAGATGCTCCCTGTCAGCATAATATTCTATTGTCATCGAAATTTGACAGGTACGCCAAATACCAGCTCAATCGAATCTCAAAAAATAAAAGCGTTTATTAAAACTGTATAGCAGATTTAATATAAAAAACGCATTTATTTTTCTTTGTTTCTATATTGTACAAAGCATTGTATGACCATGTTACCCAGAGCGTCGAAATCACTCTGGGTCATAAAACATTTTGTTCTGAATTACTTCACAGACAACTTTGTATTATTTATGTTACAATGCCAGAATGTTGGTTCCGCTACATTCTAGAGATGGAACATATTGACCAACATGTTCCATATTTGGCCGGCTTAGACCACAAGACGCATAACAATCAGTTTTCTAACCAATAAACACGTAGCTTACGATCTCTACGATATCCCGATAAATCAACCTTAAAAGAGCCAATCTGGTTGGATGACAATAATGAGCCAACTTGCTCAGTTGTACAAATTCCATATCGATTAGATCGGGTCTTAGAGCAATAGGGCCTCCGTACCGTTTTTGAATCAGGTCAAACGATTCAAGAAAGTGTTCTCTACCAGTAATAACCATTAATACCCATTAATAGTTATTAATGCATTTTTTATGTACAGGCAGAACAAGGCAATGGGTGAGGCTGTGGGTTGTTCACCTTAACAGCTCTGCATATAGTTCCTGTATCGGAGCTGTAGAGTAGTTCTATATAATATATACTGTGTGGGTTTTAAATCTAGGCTCTGCTGCCGCACCCTAGCTCATAAAATGTGAGTGCTGCAGCGAAAACGCCTTTAATATTTGATTGTCCATTTGACCAGCGTCTGACTTGAATTTCAAGATAAAATATTTAGTTACGTACCCTTTGCTTCTAAACGGGAAATAGTTTTACTGCAATATGTGGCTGGCAACATTGCCAGCAATACCAGCCAGAATAGGCGATATTGCAAAATGTTTTTAGTATGTCCCGGCCATACAGTCACACATTTTATGTTGCCATTTTTTTGATATGGCCGTTGCATTTTTGATAGGTTACTGAACGATCGCCGAGGGATCGAAAATACAATAATACCCAGCCAGTTATATTGCTGTTTCAGCCGCTCTCTATTTTTATGGAATTGTGCATCATTTTCTACGCGACATGAAGTTTGCCGTGAGTGCTTTGTTTGGTGTTCGATTTTGTCAGCCATTGTTAACCGATTGTGTAGCCCATCTAGAAAAATACATAGGTATATGGGCCATACTGTTGTAGACAATATTGCCTAGATATAAATTGCCGAGCCATATACTGCATTGAAAATATTTAATCATAGCCAGCCTTGACAATATTGCAGTCACATATTGCACTAAAATATTGCCTGTTTGGAAGCACCTTTATGTAACTTAAAATGTAGGTACTTTATGTTAGTTTGTTTAGGTCAAATCTTGCGAGCTGAATTGGAACCACTTTTTAAGATTCGATTAAGCTGAAATATGGCATACCTGTCAAGTTTCGATGACAATACAATATTATGGTGACAGCGAGCATCTGATGATGGAAACGGAGGGTGCACAACGAAACTCCTCGATGATTATAATAGTAGCTTTGCAGTGTTTGGGCTTATTTTGGTTAGCTCATGGTTCTGGTCACTAATTTCATGGAAGATTGGTTGAAAAAATATATTTTTGCAATATTTTAATTTGCCTTTCTGTCTAAAGTAAAAGCAATAAACTAGGTCATGGGTTATGCAGGCAACGAGAACGCGTTAGGTAATTTTAATTTTCTCGTATTTTTATACATTTCCTTCCTCAGTATGAGCTTTTTATTGTTCAACTGGGTAGGCAATTATTATACAAGAAATTAATTTTGTAAAAATTTCAAAAACCCTCAACGCAATGAAACGTCTGAACCGATTTTGATCAAACATAGCTAAGAACACCCCCGACAAATTCACAGTTCAAACAAAAAATTAAAAAAAAATGTTTCATACTTTCGGGAGCAACGAGGTGACAGACAGACACACACACACACAGACACGTCACAAACTTATAACACCCCGTCGTTTTTGCGTCGGGGGTTAAAAATAGTAGGTATTATTATCCTACCACGACGAACAGTCTTGAGCCGCCTCTACCCACCTACTTCCTGCTACCATTAAAATGTCGTTGGCTCATCGAGAAGTCCACTGCGTCGTCATCCGGTTCGTTATAAATAGTATACTCTAAGTAAATAAAACACTTAATAAAGGTTAATTATTGCTTTGTTTTGGTGCAGTTTATTATTGTAAGGCTTGCTGTTTTACATTATATTTTTAATTTTGAAGTACCTATTTATTGTATTTTCAATATAGTTTACGTTACAATCCTTCCAAGTCGTCAAATTTCACTACACTTGTGCTCTACGTCGATTAAAATCGAGCTACATTGGTTAACATGCCACCAAAATTACACAAAATAACTCAAAAAACACTAGGAAATGAAACAAAATAAAAATAGACGACGTCTCTTTTGGAAAATGGCGGTAAGGGTCTTTTACATTGTTATAAAATTCTTATTAAAATGACAGCTGTACCCTTACCACAAGTTTCTGACGTTATCGAATTGCTAGCGAGTCGATAGTCAATGTCAAATATTAACATAACCAACCAAGTTATTAAGATTTCTAGTCACCCCGACGTCATTGGCCAATATTTGACACTGACTATCGTTTAACTAGCGATTCGATACGTCAGAAACTTGTGGTAAGGGTTACTGTACACATTGATCTACGTTACTTCAGTGTGAGATTTTACGAACGCCCTTGAGACTAAATCCGTAATAGTTGGCTAGAATCTAACCTATATTTCTATATACCTATGTAAACGTAAACTTCGCGCTTCTCTCTTTATTTTTATGTTTCCTACGTACGGAACTGGATCCCATAGGTTTACCTAACTAACCCTGTACAAGTTATCGAAGTCGCGTGACTGATTCATTCTATATTTAGGCCCTTCCACGTCCCTAGGCGAAATTGCGACCCGAAAACGTCAAATAACACTCAATTGATAAGTATAATGCAATATACAGGGCACAGACTATAATATAACTACGTACAGAACGGCCATTCTCAATTTTGCGCACAGTCTAACTCGCAGTTCGGGAGTTCATTATCGAGGGACACGCAATCGGACGGACGCGAGCCGATTCAGTGAAATAGGTGCAAAAGCAAAACTGTGGAAACAAGTAGATCGCCCACCTGATGTTTTAGCGGCGCCTTTATCTCATAGGACGCGTCCACCTAGGACGCGTCCACCTAGGACGCACCCTGTGTGTCATTGCACTGCGCCCATAGAATAGATAGAATATTATTTATTGCACAAAACAAACAATGTACACAGGCGAACTTAATGCTAAGAAGCATTCTCTACCAGCTAACCTTTGTGTATTGTGGATACATTTATGTAGGTAGTGCACAAAAAAACGTAATAAAGAGATGAAAAAAAGACCTTTGTAGTCTAACAATACAAGATATGTAAGTAACATAATATTATATTATAAAAATAAATAATAATGTATAATATAAATATATAATATAATTACATAGTACAAAAATAAATAATAGTAAGTATAGGTAAGTAATATGCATTAACGTAAAGCTACGTTACTTGGATATTAAATTATGCATATCAATAAATACATAGGTATTTCCAAATAAACTGAGAATTATTATTTCAGGATACCGCTCACCTCACCGCCGCTCTGCCCATCACCCTGAGACAAAGATGAAAAGTCTCATGTGCCTGTAACTTTACCGGGACTCATACCCTTCAAACCAGAGCACAGCAATGCAAGCACTGCTGCTTTGCGGCAGAAATATGTATGTTAGAAGTAACTTCCAACATAATTTCTTCTTTTTTAGTAGTAGTAGAGCTTGTTTGTGAAAGAGTTCGTCCGGGGAAGTACTACCACCATACCTATTTCTGCCGCAAAGCAGTAGTGCTCGCATTGCTGTGTTCCGGTGTAAAGGTAAGGGTGCCGGTGAAATTACAGGCACATGAGACTTTTCATCTTTATGTCTCAGGGTGGCGGGCGCATTGCAATGCCACATAGGGTTTGCCACGTAGGGTGCGTCTTAGGTGGACGTGACCTATGTGATAATGCACTGTTCATAGGCAGAGGGTACCACTTAACATCAGGTGGGCCATCTGCTAGATCCGTTATACCTAGTAGTATACAAAAAAAACCCCCGGACGAACTCTTTTAACACATAAGTTCTCCTATACTATAAGTGAAATTCAAATAGTAATATTGAGCCTAACGTTGTTAAGTCGAGTCGACGTTATATTGACATCGTGAATGCCAGGGGCCCTGCTGCCAGCCTCTAACAAACATGTATTTCCCCTTCACATCGACACAGCCAGTTATATTGATAGCTAGCTCTTACCCGCAATACCGCTAACTCCTTGCTAACTCATTAAACACCATATTTGCACCCTACACGATGACAATAAGCTTCAAAGAGACATCATTTGAAAATATATATCCCATTATATCCTCTAATACACAATTAAATATTCGTTTTGGTGACGAATGGTCTAGGTACCTTGAGCCAGACATTATACAAACATTATACTGTTATTGGTGTTTGGTAATATTACTTAATTTCGTTAATATTACTGGTTAGACTTTGGGCAACCCCAGGCAGAAATCTTCATACAAAAAAACGCCTCGCGCCGCACGTAAAAGCAGTTTATATTAAATATCTGGTAAAACAACATCATCATCATTATTTTACAAAACAGTAAACCCTCGGCTTTGTTGTATTGATTTTATTTATCTAATATTTTACCCTATTTTGCTCTATTTTAATAAACAATTGAATCTAGCCAATATTTTGAGGTAACTTTGGGTTCTATCTATCGAGAAAATATTGTCCTATCGTGTTTCTGGTACAGTGATCCCTCAGAATTATAATGTAGTATCTATGCATATATATAATTTGAATATTTAATTTGAATTATTCAGAAATCAAATCTAAGATTGGTAATTTTGCGTTATACCCCACCTTAACTCATACTCTTAGCGTAACGTTCAAATTTATCTTTCAGATAATTAATCCAATTTGTTTGTGCCAGGCTACAGATTTTCTAAAGTTAGAGTCAATGTTATGGACGGTAGCTTGCTATATAGTGCAACAACTGACGAACTAACTCCACTATGCTCCGTGCAAACATCGTGATTGGACATTGGGACAGCAATGGCTTTGTTGGCAGAACCGGCACCTTAATTTCCTGTCCATTCAATTTGCACTCATGGAAACATGTGCTAGAAATGGTCTGTTTATAGCTTGTTGGGAAGCTGGTTGCGTTCGGGGTAAACCACAAAATAATACAACACTTGAATATATAGCTGTACCTATATACAGAAGCTGACACTACAAGGTCTAGCGCGTCCCTGAGGTATGGGAGCGGTACGGAAGAGGTGTTTTCGTCTCTCTAATTATCAGATGGCATGTGTGCCACGCTTCATTTTGTAACGAAATCACCTCTACCTTACTTTTCCCATACCTCAGGGACTGCCTCAGTTAAGCTCTAGACCTGTAATAATATAGGAGAATTCAAGAAGCCTTAGCTTACGATAATTGATTGTTAGATAACACCACAGATAAAATAATACTATACATAAGACTGATACTTTTGGCTTTTGACACTTTTTAATTAACACATTAATATCAGCCCACAAAACTGCTGGACATAAGTCTTTCATAACAGAATGTAGCAAGGAAAGGTCTTGGTCCACTGCCTTCGTGCATCCTTTAAAATGTAGTTGTTTCATTAAGAGGGCCTTCCTCTAAAACAGCAAAATTCTATCAAATTTGAATATTCGTGGAGATACAGTGCATGGGCGATGTTATCGCTGTAAGCAAATATTCGTGGAGATACAGTTCATGGGCGATGTTATCGCTGTAAGCAAATAATAATCACGTTAATAAAGCTAACGATAATCGCTGAGATACTTATCCACGTAAGCTGGGTTTTGTAGTTTATTTTGTGATTTTTGTAGGTCATTGCACTTATTTATACTACTTTGTACGTAATTATTAAATTATAATAAATCCATTTGTTTCCTTTCATTGCTATACTTAATCATATAATATTATGCTTTAATTCCATTGTCCCTGTTAAAATATATTCCAGAAGATAAACATAAAACCTGACTCTGCTTGAACTAAAACCAATTTCTTCCCAACCAATTTTGATTTTGTGTTTATTGGTTATTTAAAATTAATTATTTTCAAAAACTGATTAACCGGTTTGGATGTAGTTTCTTGTAACCCATTAGTCCTCAAAGAAGCTTATTAGCTATATTTATATAAAAGTCTCTTATTTTGCAGGAAACCAAAAGTGTATTTTTTCAAAGTGTTCACTTTTACCTAAAAAGTATACATATTTTAAACCTCCACATCAACCTCCGGTACGGAGGCCTGCAATGCTCTAAGATATCAATCCCTTGATTTTGATAAACTAACCTTTTTTTTGTCACTTATTTTTGCATTTGGTAGCCACTATACCCGTAATACATTTTTCAAAATGTATAGTACCCTATAGCACTGTGTGCGGGTCAAGGCGATTCTAATGATACCTAATACATCAAAATCCATCCAGCCGTTTGGGTGTAACACGGTA
The DNA here is from genome assembly GCA_932527175.1 of Operophtera brumata. Taxonomy (NCBI): domain Eukaryota; kingdom Metazoa; phylum Arthropoda; class Insecta; order Lepidoptera; family Geometridae; genus Operophtera; species Operophtera brumata. The sequence continues at coordinate 10,973,287 of OW052238.1, read as the reverse complement.
ATAAAGGTTTTTTATAAGCTTTTATTGTTAGCACCTAGTTACCTATAGAAGTGTGGGACAAATCTCGTCCGATTGAGCTGAAATTTTGCATACCTGTCAAGTTCCGATGACAATAGAATATTATGGTGAAAGTGGTCTGATCTGATGATGGAGACGAAAGGTGAACAATGGAATTCCTCGATGGATAATTGTAGAGTCGTGTTTAGGCTCATTGTGATCAGAATCAGCACACGATTCCGATCACAAATTTTGTAAAAGCTTGTACCTATTGAAAAATGATTTTCACGATAAACTTATTGCCACATAATAAACATTACAAGTATCACAAACCGCGAAATACCTACATACCCGGACTGATGGATGGATACAAAAAAGATGGATACATAGATTTATTGACCAATTATAGGTACGGAGACCTGCAATGCTCTAAGATTATAATACATTTATTTACAGAAATAATAACAGCACAACTGTTTCATATGTATTTTGTACATACCGTGTAGGTACAGTTGTTGTACAATACAGTACAGTTGTTGTACAATACAGTACAGTTGTTGTTGTTTATACAGTACAGTAGTACTGTAGTACAGTTGTTGTTGTTTATTGACTTATTTTGATAGAAAACATAAATAGGTATAAATTAATATTATGATCACAATAATTATAATTAAGGCGAAAAATATGAGAACCCCAACAAATTTTTTATAGAAAATATAAATGGCTGCACGTCTCATTTAAAAAATGTATTGGTTTAGATAAAATCTAATCTTCACGCTTTATCCTGCCCCAAGTGGTCTGATTGTCTGCGTGACCTCATTTTTACGTTTGCCATAAAAACTTTAGATTAGATACAGCCTTTGATTAAAATACTTTCACTGGTAGATATATCAACTTTGTTATGGTTAATAAATAGCAAGTAAAAAAACCCAAATACTCATCAAATAGCGAAGATTTGTCTCATAACCAAGTCATGATCAGCTCAAATCAAGTCATCGGAACTTGACTGGTAATTCAAAATTTTAGCGGACGGGAACTAGGTCAAAATAGGCTTCATGATTTGAACTACTCAAGTTAAAAACATACCTCCTCCTAGTATGTTTTTAATTTGATTAAAATGGTTAATTTTAAGTTATTCTTTTATTTTAAGATACTATTTTACTTGAGAGGAATTATTATTTTTTGTCCATTCTTTCGATTGCCGTTATATAAATACGGATGTTTTTTGTCACACTTAAGTTGGTTCGATTCCCAGACGAAGCAAGTAATTTTTAGAAAATCTTAGAATTCAGTATTACAAAGTTTTAAAAATTAAATAAAGTCTACTTTCAGCAAAATATCCTATCTACAATAGTTAAGATAGATAGATAGATGATAGATGAACACTTTATTGTACACAAGGAAAATATAACAAAATAAAGTAAATAAATAAAATAAAGTAAGTACATAAGTAAGTTAAGCTACTTTACCTTCATGTCGCATAGTCTTGGGACGCCCTGTATATTTTAGAATGTGCATCAAGACCTTTCTTTTAAAACCAAATATGATAAAATTATCTTAACAACAAAATGAGTTGCATAATTCACCTTAAAAACCGCAATGTTTTTTTTTTATCCTATATATCCTGTGGCACGCGGAGTGATGGCAATTTGAATTCAAAGACACCACATTTGTCAAAATCGGTTAAGTGAAGGAGATACGAGGGGACTGATGAATATACATACACACATATATACATACATAGACTGTCAAAAACATAACCCTCCTTTTTTCGTAGTCGGGTTATAAAAAGTTTGTAATAAAAGCCACGGTTTTTCTGGTTGTTAGATATTTTTATACTACTTAGAATGACGGAACAAGCAGATGGCCCAACTGATGATAAGCGGTACCCTCTGCCTATGAATAGCGCATTATCACATAGGTCACCTCCACCTAGGACGCGCCCTATGTGGCATTGCACTGCACCCGCGACCCTGAGACATAAAGATGAAAAGTCTCATGTGCCTGTAATTTCACCGGCACCCTTACCCTTCAAACCGGAACACAGCAATGCGAGCTCTACTGCGTTGCTGCAGAAATGGGTATGGTAGTAGTACTTCCCCGGACAAACTCTTTCACAAAAAAGCTCTACTACGAGCATTTAAGTAAATGACGGTGCTAAGGTAAAGTGCGATCGATCGGGTCTGCAGAGCTAATGGGCTAATAATGGGGTCCGTTACCGCTCCGCACCTCCAGGAATCAATAAGGGAATACATAAGAGGGCTACGTGTCATTGCCACGCGGCACTCCAACTAATGAGTAGGTAAGGCTGTAGACGTTATCGGCCTATACACAATAGACAAAAACAAAATACGAGAAACACTATAAAATATACATACATACATATGCCTTTTTACAGAGCCTCAATAGGCCTCCTCACTGTGGGTTGCACCATATATAGACGTGACAAGTGGTGAGTTCAACGCCGCCATTGCGTCCCACGACTGACTCTGCTAACGCTTTGTTCCAGAAATAACAATCCATAAATAAGCTAGCAGCCAGGACATATCTTATACCAACGAATCTTACAAACAAATCCGGGTAATCGCTTAGTCGGCTTTTACGACATCCACAGGAGATGGAGGGGTCTATTCTTGGGCCAGACACACCACGTATTTATATATATATATAGCAATTATCCAAAATATATATACCTAAATATAATACTCGTTTACATTGTAATTTTTACACATATAAGTTCATTTTTGTAATGATAAATAACAATTCGGCATGGTTGTGGAACGGTGCAATGCAGGGGGTGTCATTTAGTTTTCAAATAATACCTACGTGTCCCAGTAGTTCTGCCGACAGAACTACTCTACTAGAACAGGTGGGAATAGACGGTGTTGACAGCAATCCTGACGCCCAACTGAAGCCTCAAGTCAAAACACAATTTAAAAAAAAACTTCATCGCTCTTCTATCGCAGGAACGTATAGTAACCCTTTAAATTACATTAAGTACTTATAATTATTTGTCGAATGTATTGTATAACATATTGTTCATTGTTTGAATAAATGAGTAGGTATGAATATGACTTTGTTCATTTTGAATAATTGTTACGTAAAGATCTAAAAAGTATGTTTTCACACCACCTGCTTGACAATGCCCAATTACATGTCATGCAACCTCAACGTAAAGTAAAGCAGGGATATAGAGTTGTATGAAAATCTCTAGGCAATAAAGAGATTTGAATTAGGAACGTTAATTGCCTATGTAAAAAAATGCCCATATGACAGGTTTGTTCGAAAATCGAACTGACCACCACCATAAGCAGAACCTAACAAAAATAAGGTGCTTATTTAAAGAATGTGAAACAAAAGACGGTGTTTGGTGTTCTGATTTTCAGTTAATTTTTATTGTCTCACAGAAGGTGTGAATAGTAGGGTATGCTCCTCTGGAATAAAGCCTGTCTTCGTCTTGGGCAGCTTGAACCCCTCGCTTCACTCAGGACTCTATATAACTCTCTCGCTACGCTCCTAGAGTCCCTCGTTACGCTCAGCCGACCGCGACGTAAGACACTGCTTTATTCCCTCAGTGCATAATCTGACTATAGGACTTTGGACAATGGACAGATTTGTACACTTCTTAGATGTAATTTACGTTATCCACGAATCGTGAATTACCTAATCGTAAATTAATTATCGTTATCAATAAGACAAAAAAATATTGGTTGATAATTTTTTAAGATGACGCATTGGAAATTTTGGTGGCGAGATCTAGTTTTTTCTCAGCAATTACACAACACTATAAAAGTGATATTCGGTGACCTGATTCTTCATATCACTGACTTGTTTTTACAGTTGCATTACACGATTGGTTAACTTTTGTAACAGGGAAAAATTTATCAAAGAAACCTCTTTTAAAACAGGCAAACGGGACCGATTTAAGCCACTAAACTTTTTTAAAACGTACACTTCAATGTTGTTGATGTTTTTAAACTATTTTTTTCTTTAATTTAAAGGAAAAAATAGTGTTTAGCGTATACGACCTCATACGAAATTCAATAACAAATTCTTATAATTCTTCTTCGTGTCCTTGGTTCCCATAGATAGTTAAATTGTTTTAGACCAAATTTTTGCCACGTCGACATCATTTTCAGTGGCTTCACCTTTGATTATAGGCCAAAAAAAAACTCGAAGGACTTCACACATATTACACGTCATTTAGGGCGCAGGTGTTGGTGCACAATGGGCAGGACAGTAAGTGAGGCGTCGTCTGAGGAGTGAACATATTGTGCCTCGTCGGAATACCCCCATCTAACTAAGTTATACCTGCAGCGGCCCACAGACTCCGAAGTTGGTTCAGAGATTTCTAGATGGACCATGACAGTTCATGACTGATAACAAAATAATAGTTTATCAATACCTCGCCTTAACCTAGCATTAAAGCCCTTATCACCAATGTATATACTTACATTATAATCAGCGCTGCTCACAGCTCGACCACACACTACCGCGAGCGCTTTGAACACAAACATGTCTTTAAACTTTATACAAACGTTACTAGTGTTAATAGTTATCGGTGTTTCATTATTTTACTTATATCTACGTCGCAACTATGCTTACTGGAAAAATCGTGGTGTTCCTTACGAGGAACCCAACATTCTGCTTGGGAATCTATCCTTCATTATGAGGAAGAGTGTGTGGGAATACTTTCTTGAATTAAGACAGAAATACTCAACAAAAGACTACATCGGGATATTTTTGGGATGGAAACCAACACTCGTGGTGCAAACTCCCGAACTTGCACGGAAGATTTTGACGAAAGATTTTGATTATTTTCAAAATAGACTCATCCGCTCTTCGTATAGTTCAGACCCTTTGGGTGCCCTAAATCTGTTCACTGTAAAGGTATGTGTTTAATAATAATTTTAATAGATAGTGCTGGTTTGGGCTCTATTCATAACGTAATTGGATGGAAGCAGTACCATCCAATATCTTTTATGTTGCCAAAATGTATTGAAGCCTTATACCAATATGCTCTCGAGATTGTTATTATGTAAAGACATTGAGTATTATTTTATGTAATACAAGTCTCTGCCCGTCTCGTGTTTTACCGGGCAATTTTTTCTCCTATAGCTTGCTCATTCACCGAAATCGATTCGTATTGGACAAGTGTCATTTCGTACTCTAGAATGTCAACCTAGCGCCAAATTAATTTAATATTGTGCGGATATTTAATGAACTAATTGGGATTGACATTGAAATTGTCCAAAAGCAGAGATCAGCTAACTTCATAGTAGGTACAGACACCGTTCATAGGCAATCCCAAAGACCAGCTAACTTTATAGTAGGTACAGACACCGTTCATAGGCAATCCCAAAGACCAGCTAACTTAATAGTAGTTACTGACACAATTCTTAGCCAATTCAAGCTCAATTTCAAATTCAATCCAAGTGAACAGAATTGTTTCAAGAGTTACGGGAGTTGTCAACATTGTAAAATTGGATTAAAATTGCCATTGGACAATAATTAGTATTGGATTCAAGGGTAAGGATGCAGGAGTTTCGATGTGATTGGGTAACAAACATACAAACATCCGAATTTTGACATTTATGATAATAGTAATATATATTGATATATATACCTATACACTTATCAAATATTTTGATAAGTGTAAAGGTATCACAACATCTACATACGCAACTATCTTAATCTCAACTTGTTTATATACCAAGGTACCTAACGAGTACCCCCATTCCATAATTATATAGACACTAATAACTCTAATACCTAATCTAACCTAACCCAATAATCCCACTAACATAATAAACTAGTGGAATGCCCGCGACTTCGTTCGCGTGTAGTTTTCCATACAAACTTAAACAGCTCGCTGCACCCCCTTAGGGGTTGAATTTCTAATTGGTGGAATTCTTAAATATTTTTATGTAAACGTTACTCACGGTTATACATCGGAACATGCTGTAAAATAGGTACCTACTTTACATATTTTACATAAAAAACATACATACATATACATATACATACATATTTTACACTAAGTACCTATTTTACATATTTTACTGTAAAATAGGTAATCTCACCTAAGTACCTATTTTACCGCACATTCCGTTCTATGGTTGCATAATTTTTAACCTTCGAACATTGTTTACAGGCTTCGTAAATGCAGTCTTTGAGCAAATGTGTTGAAAATTAATTTATTTGGTGATTAGGTAGTTCACTAACTTTGACTTCTTTTAGAATCCGACTTGGTCTAACATGAGGCATGAACTATCTCCAATGTTCACATCGTTGAGGTTGAAACTTGTGACGGAGCTAATGAATGGCAACGCCACGGAGCTGGTACAGAAAATACAAAGAGACCACATCGATAACAATGAAGCAGTTAACCTGAAGGTAAGCTCAATATAACAGAGTTCGTATTATATGCGTATTTTATGTTTTTGCGATCCGTGTCATCCTTATCATTTCTGCCCGTCAGCACCCTCTTTTTTTTTACTTTGTGAATGACGTCCATCTTGACGATGGCCCTTTGCCTCTAACAATGCATTGTCCCATAGGTCACGTCCACCTATCACGCACCCGATGTGGCATTGCTTTGCACCCGCCACCCTGAGACATAAAGATGAAAAGTCTCATGTGCCTATAATTTCACCGGCATTTAATTTTACCCTTCAAATCAGAACACAGCAATGCGAGCCCTGCTTACTGCTTTGCGGCAGAAATAGGTATGGTGGTAGTACTTCCCCGGACGAAGTCTCAGATAAAAGCTCTACTACTAACAAAACTCCTGTTGGGTATAGGGCTCTTCTTTCTTTTCGGTCCATCGACGATGTCATTCGACCATCAGGCGGGTGGTCTGCCTCTTGGCCATCGAGCATATCTTGGCCGTCATTCTGTGATCGCCTTCGTCCATCTCCCATCATCCCTTCTAACCAAGTGCGATCCCTGATCGCAATAATAATAAATATACATAGTAATGAAGGTAGCACCTCTGTTTCAGGAGCTATTTTCGATGTACACTTCAGACACCGTGGGCTCCACCGTGTTTGGTATAAAAGTGAGCGCGCTGAACGACATCAACTCTCCACTCTGGTACATTACTAGCCACATGGTGAAGTGGACTTTCTGGAGGGGTCTTGAATTCAGTATTATATTCTTTACGCCTGCCTTGGCCGCTCTTCTGAGGTGTGTATCGTGTACTCTTAGATGCTATTACATTATTTATCTGTACATTCTTCTATAAGTATACAAATATTTGTACGATCTGCAAATATTTGTTCAGGGTGTTCTGGGTATTTTCTATGTATAATAAAAAATATCTTTCTATGTAATGTATTATATTAAGTATATCAGTAATCTTATAGTACCCATAACACAAGCTCTGCTTAGCTTGGGGCTAGATAATGTTGTTAGAAAAACACTTTTTTTTAAATTTAATATTTAGGAGAAGCTTCGGTGACCACTTTACAATAAGATGGGCCGCAAGATTGAGACAGTTTGTCTATAGGCTTCATAAAAAAAAATTGCTATACATTACGGTGTTACTATAAAACGCGAATTATCCTTGGAATAGTTACACAGTGTGTTGTCCTTTGCATTGACAGGCAGTTTCAAATTCGATCGAAAGAGACAAAACACGGTCTAACTATTGCAATGAAGTTCTGCGTTTACTAAATAAACATACAAAATAAATAATGATGGACAGAGTTTTACAAACGAGAGTTTTCTTTCTTGAATTTTTGCTCGTAATTTTTCGTCAAAATAATTTCATCAAAGTTTTTATTGATATTTATTATCTTTACGCCGACTGTACTTCACTAACAAAATCGACAACGGATCCAAAAGGAATTTGAAAGTTGCCTAAAAATGTTAATGTATCGAACAAGACGATCAAAGTCCAATGGATCAATCTCAATGGATCAAACAGGAACTACTCGTTCCCACAACATTATCTAGCCCCAAGCTAAGCAAAGCTTGTGTTATGTGTACTAGATAACTGATATACTTAATACAGTACATTACTTCGACCAAAGTAAAATAAATGGACTGGCCTTACCAATACAAAACGTTCGTGAAAAATAAGACAATTCGGATTTAGGGTACGGTCAACAAATAAACTATCTATCTATCTATCTATCTATCCAGCCACTGCTGAGTAAAGGCCTCTTTATAGCGCCACTCCTGGCGGTCTTGTAAATAAACTAGGTGAAATTAAATTATTGAACTTCTTAAAAACTGTATTTTTTTAATACTTAATACTTTAACAGATGCAATGTGTTTTCTAAAGTTATTTCAGTAGGTTTATAGTACAAAAAATCCCCGAAAAAAATTCAATTATTTAATGAAACTTTTACAAAAATACATGGTTCCCTTCTGTTTTATGTAGTTACGTATCTATTTTTCAGCTTTCAAACATACACAATAAAAATCAATAGAAAAGCAAGTCCACCTAAGGTCTTCAGCTTAATCAATTTGTGAAAAATATATTTTTCATCACTCAATAAACTAAGAAAATATCATCAAAATCGTACGGAAACATAAATGTATAAAAATTCCAGTATTTAAGAAACTGCAGAGTGCAGTTTTAAGAATTAGATAGATAGATAGAAAATTCTTTATTGCACAAGACAAAAAGCAGTACATAGGCGAACTTAATGCTAAATGCTTAATGCTTATGTTAGAATTTTGCACAATGAGTTTTTTTATACTACTTGGAATGACAGATCAAGAAGATGGCCCACCTGATGTTAAGTGGTACCCTCTGCCTATGAACAGTGCATTACCTCAGGTCACGTCCACCTAGGACGCGCCCTATGTGGCATTCCACTGCGCCCGCCACCCTGAAACATAAAGATGAAAAGTCCCATGTGGCCGTAATTTCATCGGCACCCTTACCCTTCAAACCGGAACACAGCAATGCGAGCACTACTGCTTTGCGGCAGAAACAGGTATGGTGGTAGTACTTCCCCGGACGAACTCTTTCACAAAAAAGCTCTACTACTACTAACCGTTTTTTGGCGTATAGAATTAATTGTGTAGAAAATTATCAGAGCAAATACGGGAAAATGTATTCCACTTCCAAAAGTCGTCTGTTCTTGCTCGTCTTATGACTTCTATCCATTTTTGTTTACCTTAGTTTTTTTTTGGAAAGCTATAAGGTTAATTAACATGCCATTACATATTATATGCAATTACCTAAAGCGACGTGCTTAGCAATGTTTTGACGTAAATAATGCGAATTACAATTCTAAATCAATACGATACCCCTTAGGCATCAGATTTTTTTTGCAGTCTGTACCGGACCATCCGTCATGCGTGAAGTCTTCTCAAATATTTCGTCGCTGTAGTTGGAAAACTAAATAAGTAATAACAACAACAAAACCTTCATCGCGAGAAAAACGCGATTTACTGTTTTATTGCGTCAAAAATGGCAATAATTTTTTTATCGTAACTAATTTTTCAGTCCGTGTTTTGATATGTTATAGATTGTTACTGTATCTATTTTCGAATTTAATGATAATACATTTTAGTTCTTTTGATTAAGAGAAAAAAATAAAAAAACGACTATGTATTTTTCCCTCGCCAAAGTTTTGAATAATTGAAATGACCTATTATTTACTTATTTGAATATGACAATCCTATCCATGGGTATAGATTTATATAATATTAAAATACATTGTAAAATAAAACCAACTCATAATCATTTCTTTTTATCAAGACTGAATATTAGAAAACTACTGAAACACCTACATTATTTTAGCAGACTTATAAATTCAAAGTAAGTGACATAACAAACTTATCATACGACTAATGCTTATAAAATCAACAAAATGAAAAAAAATTGTGGAACACAATAATTCTAAGTATCAAAAAGAAAAATGTATGTCGACTAAAATTAAAACTATCTACGAGTATAAACTTGTGTCTGTTAACTTTCATTCAGAGTGGGGAACATTGAGATAATGTCCTGGGGCGTAGTCCTCTTTGTCGCTCGTCCTCTAGAGCAAGACGTGTCCATCGACATGTATGGGCCATCATAACCATGCAATAAAGTCGATTTCGCAAAATGTGTTACTTATGTAGTTTTCCTACCACACGACGATTTATAAGTTTTTTATCAATTGATGAAAATTATATTACAAAACCTTTACTTATGAATTAAATGCGATGCCTGAAGCTTTATTTGTATTTCTTGTGTTGTTTGCACTTGCAGAAAAGCACAGGAAGGCATTGTATTACCAAGGTATCTAATTTTGGTATTTTTCAGCATAGCTGTCACTCGTTGCCGTGACAAAGACTGACTGAAGCGAAGTATACTAGCTAGGTCTGTTTAGAAGCTTCAAAACTATCGTTCCCTAAGGCCCGTCCATTCATTTTATTTACGTCGATGGTACATTACATGGATAGCTTTTTTTTAATTATACATAGAAAATACGCAGAACACCTTGAACAAATCTGCAGAACGTACAAATATTTGTTCCGAGGCGGGAATCGAACCCGCAACCTCCTGCATCGCAGGCGAACCTTCGCTCGCCGCGCCACAGAGGTCGTCAGTAGCAGGTCAAAGTATAAACGAATGAATTGAATTGTTTGCAGGTTGAAGTTATTCTCTCAGCCTGCCACGGAGTACATTAAGAAACTATTTTGGGATGTGGTAAAAGAGCGTAAACAAGCCGGGCAAACTAATGACAAGGATCTCGTTAATCATCTGCTCAAACTGAAGGACAACCTCAAACTGCCGGCTGATTCTGGAACACGTGAGTAACGCAACCCCAGGCTGAAATCATCATACAAAAAAACGCATCGCACCGCTCGAATAAGCGGTTTTTAGGGTTCCGTAGTCAAAGACAAGGAACCCTTATGGATTCGTCATGTCTGTCTGTCTGTCTGTCCGTGTATGTCACAGCCTTTTTTTTCCGAAACTATAAGAGCTATACTGTTGAAACTTGGTAGGTAGATGTATTCTGTGAACCGCATTAAGATTTTTACACAAAAATAAAAAAAAAACAATTATTATTGGGGTTCCCCAAACTTAGAACTGAAACTCAAAAAAAAAAAACATCAAACCTATACGTGTGGGGTTATCTATGGATAGGTTTTCAAAAATGATGTTGAGGTTTCTAATATAATTTTTTTCTAAACTGAATAGTTTGCGCTAGAGACACTTCCAAAGTGGTAAAAAGTTCCCCCCCCCCCCCCCCCCCCCCCCCGTATCTTCTAAAATAAGAGAATGATAAAACTAAAATAAAAAATATGATGTAAATTACCACATAAACTTTCACTCAAAATTGGTTTGAACGAGATCTAGTAAGTCGTTTTTTATTTTTGGGGTTCCCCATACCTAGAACTGAAACTCAAAAATTTTTTTTTCATCAAACCTATACGTTTGGGATATCTATGGATAGGTCTTCAAAAATGATATTGAGGTTTTCAATATAATTTTATTCTAAACTGAATAGTTTGCGCGAGAGACACTTCCAAAGTGGTAAAAAGTGTGTCCCCCCCCACCCCATAACTTCTAAAATAAGAGAATGATAAAACTTAAAAAAAAATATAATGTACATTACCATGTAAACTTTCACTCAAAATTGGTTTGAACGAGATCTAGCAAGTAGTTTTTTTTTAATACGTCATTAATTGTAATCCATCCAAGAACTTTTATATTATGTTACTTGCTGCTACGGAACCCTTCATGGGCGAGTCCGACACGCACTTGGCCGCTTTTTTATATCTCGTAAAGTATAGATAATTACCGCCGGAGGTTGCAGGTTCGATTCCCGCGTCGGAACAAATATTTGTGCGATCTGCAGATACAGAGTGTTCTGGGTATTTTCTATGCATAATAAAAATAAAAATAAATGTAATACATTGTATTAAGTATATCAGTTGTCTAGTACCCATAACACAAGCTATATAATGTTGCTAAAATGTGGCTGGATAATGTGGTGTCAGCATTATTTATTTATTTATTTCAATTGACAGGCATGAATTTATTTTCAACACACTTGCCCATAATGTGGCTCTTATTTCACCGCAATTAGACACATAATGACACCTGTAATCAAACTGTGACTTTTTCATTGCTATTATTCACAAGTGAGTTATAGAGACAGTTCCACATTTACACAGAGTGTGTATTTCTGTTTTACACCAGTAATCAAACTGTGACTTTATCATTGCTATTATTCACAAGTGAGTTATAGAGACAGTTGAACATTTACACAGAGTGTGTATTTCTGTTTTACACCTGTAATCAAACTGTGACTTTTTTTGCTATTATTTACAAGTGAGTTATAGAGACAGTTGAACATTTACACAGAGTGTGTATTTCTGATTTATTATTGTTTTCTTCACAAGTGTGTTGAAAAACGGCGTATGATACACGTCTGTATTGATGATTACCGTCCTCGGCTCTCTAACCTAACCTAACGGCTCAAGTCTCAACGGCGCCTCAGCGATAATCACCAACTTTACACACTAGTACCATAATGTACTATTAAATGTTTGTTTCTATATTTATTCTGTAAGACTAATAAGTAAAGACTTTAGACATATGTAAAGAATGAAATGAGATGGCATGGACCTTGCAATGCAAGTCTGGTAAAGTATTGTTTCCGTTGCAGAATTGGCAGATGACTTGATGTTGGCACAAGCTGCAATATTCATTCTCGGATCGATTGAGACTTCATCCACAACACTCTCGTACTGCATGCACGAGTTAGCGCATCATCCTGAATTACAGGTACAACAGGAACTTCCTACTTAGCCTCTTTTAACATAGCATAACTCCCAACAGTGACATACATCACTAGAATCTCCTGTGTCGTGGGTACCAGGAACTACGAGTACCATGGTACCACAACACCCAGACCCGGACCGCATTCTAAGGCGATGCTGAAAAACAGCGTGGCTGAGCCCTCGACCTTTTCTCTTACACTAGACTAAAATGTTATTATTATACTTATATCCTGTGTTTGTTAGTATAGTGTAAGGAATAAATGCCCTTTTATTTTAAATATTTGTATTTCATACAAACATTTGTTCCGTAGCTGAATTGAACCCGCAAACTCTCGCATCTCAGCCGGCTACTCACCCGCTGCGACACAGAGGCAGTCTTTTATGAAACTGACGTGGCGACCGTTACCAAAATAACTACTTATAAAAAACCGGCCAAGTGCGAGTCGGACTCGCGCACGAAAGGTTCCGAAACATTATCTATAAAAATGGCAAAAAAGTACACGTTTGTTGCATGGGAGCCCCCTTAAATATTTATTTAATTCTGTTTTTTAGTATTTGTTGTTATAGCGGCAACAGAAATACATCATCTGTGAAAATTTCAACTGTCTAACTATCACGGTTCATGAGATACAGCCTGGTGACAGACGGACAGACAGGCGGACGGACAGCGGAGTCTTAGTAATAGGGTCCCGTTTTACCCTTTGGGTACAGAACCTTAAAAAGTTTTTCACGTTTAGACGTTTTAAAACGTCTGTAATTTCGGATTGGTTCGTTATTCCTCCAAGGTTGGTAGCCAAGCCAACATTAATAATGCAACGAAGGTAAAGACGTTAAGGCAGTTGCTCTCGCTTGTGGCGCGAAATTCAATTTTTTTCGTGTTTTTTGCTCATCACAGCTCATCAACACTTCTTCAGATAGTGAAAACTATGTTGCCAGTAATTATATGACCTAACACACACGTTTTAATTTATAGTATCACATAAATATCATTAGTTTAGGTACGATTGTTTTCGAAAAATTGAATTTCGCGCCACTATTAAAGCAACTACGTAAACGAAAAATCTACGGCTCGGACAGATTAAGCCCATTTATTTTTGGTTTACCTTGTACTATTATTTATTCTGTGGTTTTACTTTATCACCACCAGCTCTGTCCACAGCTGAACGAGGAGTAGAATGCAATGGTTAGTTGCCATAATCACCACGCTTTGCGGGTGGATTGGTGATCGTAGTTTGTTGGGCAGTACTCAGGTGGATGCTGCTGCCACTTGCACTTGCTGCTGGTGTAATTCCTTATACGGCTTTTACGACATCCACGGGAGGAAACGGAGGGGTCTTTTCTTAGGCCAGACACACCACGACATTATATCATTATATTTGGCGTCATACGTCGCCGTCTACACGTGTGCACTAAAATGAAATAAAGTGTTTTTTATATGTATTGTTGTTGCTATGGGCTTATTGTAAGGTTTAGTACATTTCTAATTAAGCCTGAAATAAAAATATTTATTGATTATTTTCCAAATTAATTAATTAATAAATTAACAAAAAAAAACTATGGAATAGCAACTTTGAACCTTGTTTCAGGAAAAACTTGGTGAGGAAATCAGCGACGCAATAAAACGAAAAGGAAAGGAAATTTTGGAATACGATGATTTATTGGAACTGAAGTATCTCACAGCGTGTATATTGGGTAGGTATTCAATATTTATTGAGTAGCATTAGTAACAAATATGCAAATCTCGACTGAGCTTACTTATTTGAGCCTTTTGGGGTCGAGACTCTAGGTCCGAGGGGTACCGGGGCCCTTCGCATTTTCAAAATTCTTTCAGGGCATCTGGTTGAAGCGACGCGTGACCCGAGAGCTGCTATCTGGCTCAACGCATTAGTATTGCCAATCAGCGTGGCAATACAGCCAGCATCTTAGGGACGCTTTCGTCTGGTAGTGATTACCTTTAGATCGTTAGCAGCGGTCTTCAGGCAGCAAAACTGTTGCATATGGTTTTTTTTGTTGTAAATACCTACTTGTAGGTATTAGTTTATTACCTATTGTATTGTCTTTTTTTGCTGAATATTATTGAATGGAGACCTTGGGTAGGAGGCCGAAGACCAGGCAAGTCGAAGGCACGATGGACCGATGACATTAAAAACGTAGCTGGCCGCCAGTGGAGTCGTGATACTGGGAACAGAGCCGACTCGAAGAAATTAGGGGAAGTATATATCCAATATTGGACGGAAGATTGAAGAGGATTGTGTTTTTCTGTCTTTTTCTGGTGTCCTGTGTTAACTGTTTAAATTGATTGATTGTGTACATAATTGAAATTTCGTATGCCCGTATTGGTAGAATTTTAGTGTTACGCCTATAAAATAAGAACTGTCTTGTACCTACCTAAAATTCTGACGAAATAAATATATTTGTATTTGTATTTTGTATTTGAACGTGCTGATAAATGATGATGATGATTATTATTGAATTATTCGATTATTCCCAGAGACTCTTCGGAAATACCCCCCTGTGCCGCACCTGGACAGAGAATGCACCGCGACATACAGACTGGATGAACGCGTCACGGTGGAGAAAGGCACGCCCGTGTTCGTGAATGTGATGGCACTCCACTATGACCCGAAGGTCTTCCCAAACCCCGAACAATGGAACCCAGATAGAATGTCCAACGTGGCTGAATCTGATAATTTACAGTTCAGTTTTGTACCCTTCGGCGATGGACCACACTTTTGCATTGGTAAGTTTAGTAGGTGGAAGTAGAGATCGTCTTAACTGAAATTGCGTCTCCCCCTCACACCCCCCACCGCTTTTACTTGGCACTTGATACAAGCTATACGTTCCAAAACGATCCTTGTGTTTAACACTATTTTATTTTTGACTATAAAGGGGGGTGTTCTAAGCTTGAGGCGTATTGTGTCTCTCTTTTGCATGTCTTTGTTGCCACGTAGTTCCAGAATGGATGCTGTATAGCTATGATTGGTGGAAATAGGCCGTTTTTCAGATTTTTGTTTTGTCAATTTTTGTTTTGTCGGATTTTGTGCAGCCGTTTCCTGGATTATCAGGTCGGAATATTTTTAAAAAAACATCGTTATTTTTTTTCCTGTGACGACATCCAGTCGTGAGTAGAGTAATTAGCTTCAGGGCCCTACATTATTTTATTTTATTTTATTTTATTGATGTAAACCAACAGCGTTACAATATATATAGTCCTAACAACAAAATACACAACAATAAGGCCAAAAAAGGGTTACACAAATATTACAAAAATTATGGATACTAACAAAAATGCTTATGCTAATTTCAAAGAAAGGAAAAATATGACTAAGTGAAAGTAAATAATAAAAATATAAATTTCGCTTGCATTGCTTTGATGAGGTTAATAAGTGGGTGTGCAGGTGTGTGGGTGAGTGAGTGAGTGAGCGGGCACTCCTGCTACCACCAGTCTCTTAAGAGTCTGGGTATCACAGGAGTTACCTTCACACGTATGGGTGTGTGAATGTGTAGGTGTGTGTGTGTGTGTGTGTGCGTAGGTGTGTGTGTGTGTATATATATTTTTGTTTATACTTACATAAAATTATAACTCAAAATATTGATTTTGCGTTTTAGGTCAATTTTAGTGCAATTAAATAAATCTAAATCAGAATAGTGTTTGTTATAAGATCTTGCAGCACGACATAATGCAAACTAGACACTGATTAGCTTCCTTAAGTGTTCCGTTATTCTAATATTAATAGAACACTGGAAAAGTGTTTTTTTTTTATAAAAATTACTTTTCTCATGTAAATAGTGGGGCGTGCAATTTAAATTAGACGATCTCTACCCCACTATAGTTCCTACGATAGTGACGTCATCAATCTCCCTATTCCTATTCCAATCCTCTCCTCCATTGGACACCCGAAATGTTACTCTCAACACTTAACCTCTTTGTTTTGCTTACCCCTTGCAAGTGGCACCACAGAATAAATAATAGTACAAGGTGGCACTAAAATTCGTTTTAACTGTCTGGCTCCAAACCAAACAGGGAAGAATTTGTGTGGTTTCGCCAAATTCTTGGGATATTTCAGAGTTTATACGTTTCTTACATTGCTTTTGTGGTTGTAATAAAACAACACTGAAATACCTTGAGCCCTCTGCCTGTTTGATGAACGAAAACAACGCTTTACAACTTCACTGATCAGAACTTAAAAAGTATTTTCACACCACCTGCTTGACAATGTCCAATTACATATCATGCAATGCAACCTCGTCGTAAAGTAAAGCATTATCTCTTTAGGGATATAAAGTAGTATGAAACTCCCTAGGGAATAAAGTTATTTTAAATTGGAACGTCAAATTCGTGTGGAAACTCGTGGAAAACCTAAGTAAAAAAATGCTCATATGGCATTGTAAAGAGATTTGTTCGTAAATTAAACTGGCCACCATAAGCAGAACTCAAAAGAAAAAAGAGGCGTTTACAAAGAATGTGAAACAAAAGACGGTGTTTGGTGCTGTGATTTTCAGTGCATTTTAATTGTTTCGCAGAAGGTGTGTATGAAAGTAGAGTATGCTCCTCTGGAACAAAGCCTGTCTTCGTCTTGGGCAGCTTGATGACTCTATATAACTCCCTCGTTACGCTCAGAGTTCAATATGAAACTCGCGACGTAAGACACTGCTTTATTCCCTCAGTGCGTAATCTACTATTATAGACCTGGGTCTCTTCAAGGCTAGAGTGAATAGGTGCCTTCTAGACCTTTGTGCTTCATCTTCGGCCACATCGTCACTTTCCAACAAGTGAGATCGTGGGTCAAACGGTCAATTCGTTTTTATTGTTTTTAGGTAAACGCTACGGAGTTATTCAAGTCCGCGCTGCGCTGGCGCAGATGCTGTCCAAATACAGAGTGGAGCCCGACCCTAACGAGCCCTATCTAGTCAAGCCTGACCCCTACAGTGTTATGTTATCGCCGCTAAGCGGAGGACGCGTCAAGTTTGTTTTAAGATAAATTGATACAAAACAGGACGTTCCATGATACATTTTATGTTTTAAAATAGAGATTTATAAATAAAAGAAATTAAATACATATGTAAAAAAAAATAAGTAAAACCATTAAATATTTAATATCCTAATTTTCCTTTCTGGTCGGCACTTTGTTTATTCACAAAAATAGGTGTAAATCAATGAGAAAACCCAGACAACAAAAAAACCGTAGTAATTTTTACACCTTCAATTTTATTTCTTCCAGACAACACAGTCACATCCAAGATACACCTACTCTACACTAGAATTTCGTATCATACTTACAAACATACAAAAGACACATGCCTTTTTCCCCGATAGGGTAGGCAGAGCCTCAATGGGCCTCTTTTCACCGTGGGTTTGCACCATCGTGGCAATATTGGGTACGCTAACGCTTTCATAACACATTCCTTAACAAGCTAGCAGCCAGGATAATAAACCTTATACCAACAAATCTTACTAATAAGCCCGGGTAATCCCTTAGTCGGCTTTTACTACATCCACGGGAGCTGACGGGTCTATTCTTAGGCCTATTCTAAGTCCTATCATTGGTTTCAGAAATGGGAGACTGGGTAGGCTAAAGATATATCGGCTTATTGCACTATTCCCCCCTGAAAATTCCACATAGGGGGGACAAGTGGAATCTAAAAAACAGACTAGAATTCCCCCCTGAAAATCCATTATAGGGGTAAAAGGGGAGTCTAAAAAAAACAAGTTTAGAATTAGCCCATGATAATCCCCCTTAAGGGGGAAATCTAAAATCAAAAAATTGAATGTCCAGAAATCCTCATGTTTATTTATTAGTAAATTCCAATCCATTATAAATGCAAGCAAATCTGCGTTTGTTTGTTGCAAGGAGTTTTTATAATAATAATAACTCTTTTTTTTAAATAATAATAACTCTTTTTTTTAATTAGTATGTGAAGTTAACCGAAGAGGTCGAACGCATAATGTATGAAAAAGTTACTGGCCGTCAAGGAGATGGCGGCAACTTTTTTCTAAGAAATTTTCAAACAGTAGACCTTTTCCTGGTAACTAAAACGCAACTTTATGTAGGTAATCCAAATATATGTTTTACTTGGAATCGATCCCAGAAAGTGTCTTATTTATTTAAGTAAGTAGTTTTGTTTTAATCTCTAAAAACTCCACTGCTTTCTACGGAATTACCTACTGCACATACTTATCTGCTTTACGGGCCATTTACCATGATTGACGACTTGCTTACGAGTATTAAAATGTCAGTTGTAATTTAATTATTTTTATCTGGAGATTAAAAGATTTATGTGTCTTCGGATGGCTCATTAACTACTCGGTATTGTCGCTCTACAACAGATATTAGGTTAATTTCACTTTGTTGTTTGTTGACATAGTCCTAATAGCGATGATTACGGTTATTTAGGTCATCAAACTTAAGTAAGTATGTAAGATAGAACCGATAAAGAGTGCGGTATATAGAGCACTGGACGTACTTAGTAACGTTTTTTTCTTATCATAAAAAAGCATTTACCACAAAACAACAACTGGTATGAACGGTATATAGGTAGTATGTAATAGGATTTCAGATAAAGATAAGGTACGCAAAAAGGAATTCGTTCGATAGAATGCAATAGGTATTATATTCCGTTATGTCAAAGGTATTATTTTATCTGTGCTACAGCCAAGATTTTGATTTACTTATCTTATAAGTATTTTTTATTTTCATTCGAAATTAAGTACCTATTTTTTTATGTGATCTTTCCTCCCGCTTTCCTGCAATCTGTGGGACTGATTTCGTGAAAAGGGACGGAAGTATGTAGAAGGAAGCGTGCATTTTTCCGAGAGGTTGGTACTTTTGCTTATTACCAAGGAGGTGAGATGTCAGATGTTACACATCATGTGCGACTATTCGAAGGCTGCGCAAGTCGGAGAGGTCCGTTTATATAATGGGTCATTATTGGAAAGCTCGGAGAAAAGATTTTCCGGTCACATGATATAAAACTAGGGACAAAGATAAAAGTGTACATGGCTGTTGTACTGCCTGCACTTCTCTACTCTTCGGAGACGTGGTGTGTCTATCGCAGACATATTCGCACATTGGATAGGTTCCATCTGAAATGCCTCCGGGACATAATGAACGTTAAGTGGTCCGATTACGTAAGAAATAACGAAGTGTTACGAAGATCCAGCGTGTGTGGTATCGAGGCATATCTAATGCGGCGCCAACTGCGATGGTGTGGCCATGTCTCCAGGATGTCCGACGAGAGATAGCGAAGCGCATTTTCTTTTCTGAACTCCAAAAAGGGAAACGCAAACCCGGTGGTCAATACCTCAGATTCAAGGATGTTCAGAAAAGACATATGAAAAAATGCAACATTGAGCCCTCTCATTGGGAGTCTATGGCAGAAAAGCGCCCGGAGTGGAGAAGGCTGGTACAGCAGAAGGTCTGGGCATTTGAAGATGATAGAAGGCGCGATCTTGATTTAAAGCGCGACGATCTTAAAAGTAGACCGCCTTCTAACATAGTATACCATTATGAAAATAATACCCTCACGTGCAACTACTGCAAACGCACGTTTACAGCCAAGATAGGGTATGTAAGTCACATAAGAGCACACCAGCGAAGCTCTTCCATATAAAGCAGTAAACAGTCGCCGTGGCCGAAATCGGCCTGGATGACATCATCATCATCATCATTATGGGTCCCTCGGTCTACAACAGGCTGCCAACTTCCACAATTGTTTTTAAAAATCGATTGAAGAAATGGCTTCTTGACAGTATATTTTATTCTGTAGCAGAGTTCTACGAATTTCCAATTATTTAAATTATATCAAATACTATTAATATTACATATGCAATTCTAATTAAATTTATTAGAACCTTTACATTACGTCAATATATGAATTTTTATATTTATTTATTTTATTTTTATTCTGACCTGTAACTTGGCGTTATCAATAAATAATTTGTATTGTAAGGCTCACTCGTTTTTTTTATTAGATTCAAATACCTACTTTTAGTAATACTATTATTTGACCTGTAACTTATTCTTATCAATATGTTTGCAAATATATAATTTATTATGCAGTGGAATAAACACACACATTTCATAAAAGTGCACTGCGCTTTACGTATCATGGACATAATAAGCACTTTTAAAATTACAAAAAAAAACCTTCTGTCTACTTTTTTGTATTTCTTTCTTCTTCCTAATGTAACGTAACATGTACTTAACATAACACCCAACAGTCACATACATAGTCCTAATAAATTAATAATGAAGTCAAAGGAAATATAAGAAACCTTTGGCGAAAGTATAATCAGGTATACGCATGCGATTATTGAATTATCCTTTTCTCTACGCTTTTCGCTAAGATTTTGGTGCCTACTACGCAAGGCAAATCTCTGTGAACAAACCAAAAAATAAAAGACAAAAATAAAAGTCTAGAACGGATGACTATGTGAACAGAGTGCTACTAAGGAAGTAATCAAAGAGAACAGATAGAGCCACTCCTTCTTCCTGTAGAAGATAGTGAGTGAGCATTACAAACACTCTTCACGACAAACCTTTTACGGGCAGATTGAGTTATCTATAGCCTTTGAGGACGCCCACCTTACGTGTACCTAACACGGTGGATGGAAGTAGTCTCTATTTCGGTTGGGTTCTAATTAAAAGGGGTTATATTTTCCAATAATAAAAGGATTTTAGGACGAGGGCTTGTCAGCTCTCTTTACAAACGTTCTCTGTACTTTTTAGAAATAATACGAATTCTTTACGAACCAAAGCTTAATTTTAAAATGAACGTTTGGGTTATAAGTCACCTTAACAATAAGGCAAATTGTCCCTTACATTACATATAACAAAATAACTCTAGGAAATAGAAGAGGGAAGTATAATAAGCCCTCGTCCATACAAAAAGAGAAAAGATTTATACACTGTTTTTTTAGTACCTATGTTATTACCCCAATAAAATAATAGGTTTCCCTTTTTTCAAAATTTGCAATAGATTTTAAGATTAAGGAAAACCTATTAACCTAGTCTTTTATTGTTTCAATAACATACTAAAAAATCTTTGAGATCGGATAATATTTAGGAGTGGAAAAACATTTTGTCTTTTTTATATTTTTATGTATGACGAGTGCTTACCGAGTTCTTAATTACTGCCCTCTTATAACTCGTTTTAAAATATCCAAACACTGCAAAGTTCCGTTCCGTTTCGTATGAGGTAGTGCTGGCCTCTGGTGTCAGAGTTTGTCAAGCCGCCCGAGGGCCTCTGACATGGCTTATCGACTGCTATTAATCAATAACAGCCGGGACCGACAGCTTAGCGTGCCCTCTGAAGCACAGAGCGATGGAAAGTTAATAAATGAGTACATAATCGAAACATGGTGTACCCTATAACACCACAACAGCACAATAAAATAATTTGAAATGATTTTTAATTTCAGTAAACAAAGAATGTCGTATTCGACACGCTCTAAAGAGCAATCAACAACGGGTACGTATCAAAATTCATAAATTCAAAATACATACGTTTGGAATACATAAGTTCAAAATCCATAACTTTAAAAAACCTAATTGTGAAAATCAATAAGTTTTATAATCGATAAAGTTCTATATGCATAATGGTCGAAATGCCTAAAGCCATAATCTCAAACAAATCTGCATGCCAAATTTCAAGTTTGTAGCTGGAGCCATCAAATTGACACTTTTGACGTATTTCAAACATTATAAAAACCGTACAATATGGATATTGGATTTATTTATTTGAACCATACGGTAATTTGATTTTCGGTATTTTAAACGTATACAGTTAGGGTACGTTTCAAAAAATATAAATTCAAAACACATAAATTTAAAAAACCTAATAGTGAAAATAAATAAATGTAAAGCCCTTAAAGTTTTTTATTTATAAAGGTCGAAATGCCTGAACTCAAAATACATAATGATTACAATGTATACGTTTAAAATACCGAAAATAAATTCAATATCTTTATTGCATCGTTTTTTAAAGTGGGTGAGAAAAATTGGAGGGAGGATATTTTATTATATCAGAAGTAGGTGAACTATGCAGGTTCTATTCAAGCTGTGTCAGAGGTGAGGTTCCAAAATCAACCTTTCGATGGATCAAAGACAAGGAACGCGGTGGATGGATGCGGCTAGAGACGCCAATGAACGCGAATGACGTGGAATGAACGCGTCGTGGCAACTATTATGCTATTTAGCTATTATTAATGACAGCTGTTATGTGTTGTTGACATTATGTTTTTTAAACTTCGGTATTTCGAACTTCGTTATTCTAAACGTATATCAAATGAAATTATAAATTTTAAACCATTAGGTTTTTTAAATTTATGTGTTTTGAACTTATGAATTCTAAACGTATGTATTTTGAATTTATACATTTTGATACGTACCCATCAACAACATGTAAGGAACACAGCGCACCCATCTCTGTTCCAAAGCCGTCTGTCATTCTAGACATGCAGTCGACATGAACAAATCTAATAAATCGCGGGTTCGTGACAAGCGACGCGAATACCGGTAAATGCCGTTTGTAGGTGATTTTGCACCGTGTCCTCAGTTCCCACCCTTGTTCTACACACCTCGCTGTTGTAGTATATAGAACATCTATAGTAGATTATATATTTGTCTCGGTAATGCCTGGTCGAAACTCGGTTAAAAGGTCTAGGCACAGAATAATATAGTTGTTTAGTCTAGATACTCATAAGTATTGCTCCAAATAGATCCAGAGATGCAAAAGAAAAACTTGTATTTATTTGCAGTGTTAGGCTGCGTTTCCACCAGAGACGAGCGAGGATGCGTAGCGAGGGATGTGTTTGTAAAAAACCAATAGAATCACTTCATTTACCTTAGCCTAGCCTAGCTCAGCGCAGCTCTGGTGGAAACGGCTTAGCAGAGCGAGGTTTTTATACGTACAAAACAAGCGAGGGATGTGTGCGAGGGATGTGTGCGAGGGATATGTGCGAGGGATGTGTGCGAGGGATATGTGCGAAAGATGTGCGCGAGGGATGTATGCAAAAGATGTACGAGAGCGAGAAACTACTAGCAGTCACTAGACGGAGTTTGCTAGCGGTAGATGTGTATTGTACGGAAGTCCGCTACACATCCTCGCACCACTCACCTGCGCACCGTTTTACAGCGTCGCTACGCATCATCGCATCGCTCAGCTGCCTAGCAATCTCTTGTGGAAATACTCACATCGTTCCACAGCCTCGCTAAGCATCCTCGCACCGCTCATCTATCACCACATCTTTGGGGAAACGCAGTCTTATTGTCAAAGCTGTGTTTTTTTGCAAGTTAGATTGACAACCGTCTCAATTTCCGCCGCTATATCACATAGTCCATCGGTAGGTTGTAAGTTGTATTTTTAACTATTTTAATAGCCTTTCTACATTAAATAAACCTGAAAACACCCTGTAATTGGCCAGACAAATTGACAATTGACCCGTGGTTTATTCAGATAGTCAATCTAACCGTGCAAGTATAATATAATTGGTGAAATTTTAATATTATAGCTTTTATAATATTCCCACAGCTTAATCTCGTCGGTATACAATGCCAAAGTTCACCAACAAACTCTTAAAGTGCCAAGTTACTATGAAAATGTTTGGTCGGTAAGCAATACATACATCGATACATACATAAACACCGGCCTTTTTCCTTGAAAGGGTAGGCAGAGCCTCAAATGGGTCTCTTTTCACTGTGGGTTGCACGAATAAGTGTTTCGTAAATGTTTGATGAATATCAGCATTAGTAATTTAACAAATAATGGTATTTAATTACGTAAATTACTCATGAATATATTATAAATATATTGTATCAACAGGCAGGATCAAAGAAATCCCATAAAGCGAAACCTGTTCCAATGATATGTTTACATCTCGTTAATTAATGCTCACTCTCAAAGTCGCAACCCGTTAAATGAAATCCATAATACTTTATGCCCAATATTTTTTACGTAATACATTCAGGAAACTCCAGGCCCAACAAAGCCTTAACGACCTTCAAACCAGCTCGTTTGAGAATCGGGTTGCCCCGATATTTGAATTTCCACTCGCCTGCTCCGTAATTTAATGATTCGACCTAATTCTTGCAATTTGTTTAGTAAATTCGATACTGCAAATAGAATTCTACGCAAGAGTTGTGTGGGTATTTATTTTGTAAGAACGGTAATTTTCACGCCTTCGCCAGTCTATGGGAGGCCCTTAAAAACCTATCGACTCGTTATCCTATTCTTCCTTAGGATGAGTTAGGAAAAAAAATTTTAGGGCGTGTACTCAAAATAAAATTATGTTACGACTTAGTACCTAATCCCCGATATTTTTTAGGTGCCTATATATCCGTATACATGACCGCGTTGGTGTAGGTATTCCTTGATAAGAAACACCTAAATAACTTATAAGTATTGCACGAAAATAAGTTTATGATGGATTACATTACTACCCCACACCCGCTTCACACACACACTTAGTTGGTATTATAGATTAGAAAATAATACGGCAAATCACCTTCGATAGTATATACGAGATCATGTATAAGTTGGTATTCTACTAAACAGTGTCACAGATAAAATCATACACAATGTAGTCTACACTATCTACACTTCTACACTAATATTATAAAGAGGAAAGATATGTATTTTTGTGTGAATGTTTGTAATGAATAAACTCAGAAACTACTGTGCCGATTTCAACAATTTTTTCACCATTTGAAAGCTACATTCACCCTGAGTGACATAGGCTACCAGGGGGAGGGGGATAGGAGGGGAGGCTTTTTTTTCATCCTGAAACTACCCGTGCGAAGCCGGGACGAGTCGCTAGTCCTAAATAAAGTGCGAAAACGAAAAGTACCTACTCAATACCATTAGGACGATATTGTGTTTATAGAAACATGTTTTATTTCTCTCTTTTCAGAAATAATTTCTGTAAATAAATGGGATCATTGCAACTATCAATAGACAGATCAACAGTTTCATGTGTAATTTATAATTTTCTATAACCTACTTGTTAATTTACATCTATATCAAAATATAATATATGATGTTTATAGCGTATGAATTCATCATAGCTATAAAAGGTAATAATGTAGAATAAATAAATAAAATAAAAATCAAGATTTATTCAGGCGATATAAGGAGAATTTTCACAATAATTACAAAAAATTCGTAGTTACTAATAGGTTCACCACATAGATTAGATTAGATTAGTGCCACATAGGGCGCGTCCTAGGTGGACGTGACCTATGAGGCAATGCATTGTTAAAGGCAGAAGTTACCGCTTAAGGCGCTATAGGTTCAACGAACATTTTTGTATGAGGCGAAGAAGGCGAGCGCACGCTCTGATACCGTGTTTTTATGTATAAAAAAATTATATAAAAATGTCGTTCAAAGTTTTGTTTAATTTTGTTGATGAATTCACTAACTCAAATAATAACTAACATGTAACCAAATGTTTCAAAAATTAAAACGTGAGAGAAGTGAGTGAAAAATAGCATTTAAATTTTAAAAAGGAGATATTTTTGTTATTTTTTTTTATCGAGTGAAGTAATTCAAATATTGTGTTGAATTATTGATTTCACTAGATAAAAAGCTCAAGAATATCATATATTTTTTTCTTCATAGAAAACTATGAAAATTCTTATCAAAAACTTTAAAATTCTAGAGACATTTGAGAACCTATCGCGCCTTAATATCAGGTGGGCCATCTGCTTGTTCCGTCATTCAAGAAGATAAAAAAATTAAGATCCCTTGGCTTTGATCCATTGTACTAATAGATCTCGTATATCTATAATTTTGTTGCTAATAATAGATCGTGTCTTCTCCCAGGATCAGAAAAAATATCTTTTTAATATTTTTTTGTTATCGATATATTTAGTTTTCTATAAAATAGTTTTTTCTAATGATTTATCATGGTTCGTTATTATTCATTAAAATTGACTAAGTAGGAATCGGGTCTAATGGAAAATTCACGAAAAAGTGTTGAGCTTACCTGTATAAACGTGCACAAATTATAAATTGAATTAAAAAAAAAATTGCCTGTGTATAGGTGTACCAGAATCTGATGGCAAAATAGGAAATTAAATTGTGTGGTAAGCAACACTGGGGAAATTGGATTAAAAGATCTTGATACTTTATTTTTTCTATAAGTATCATATAAAAAGTCATCATTATCATCATCATCATTATTTCAGCCGGAAGACGTCCACTGCTGAACATAGGCCTCCCCCATAGGTTTCCACCGTGAACGGTCCTGCGCAACTTGCATCCACCGGCCTTTGGCATTTAACAAGTACTTATTATGAAACATGATGATATTATTATCTATCTTATTTGAATGAATATTGCATCTATTTATAATTTTACGCATGAAAAATAAAAAATCAATCAATCATTTATTTTATTTTTTTACTTAGAAAAGATCCTCATCCAGGACTAGAAAGTGACTCTAAGTACTCAATCTGCATTGGTTCTTCATAAGACGAAGAGGATGACGATGAAGATAAGGAGGTGTTTATAATGAACCGTTCTTCTTGCATCTCAACTAATCTGCTTGTTCAATGTAATCATTTTCAACTTTTATGACATGTTGGCAACATTTTTGTCATTCTTCTGCACCAATTTGTGAAAAATCTTCTTCTGTCAGTGATTTTATGTCACTTGCAGGTCGGTTCACATTTTTTACTATTCACATTTCACACTATCCAGGTTGATCTTTTTCTTTCCACCTTTCCTCTTCTTCCTGGGCGTACAAAATACACCACCATTAGATCGGCTTTCTTCAATAATTCGCCGTATAGTAGTAACAGAAACCCCTGTGAACACGGCGTAATAAAGCATACACTATAAAGATATATAGTCATAATAAACTACCAAAACTAGTCTGTCCCACTCACCAGTCAACATATGCACGCGCTTTAAAATCGAAGATTCTGGTTGATCTTCATCAGTTTCTTCGCAATTTTTTTGATAAACATTGTAAACAATAGTTCTTGCTTGGGATCGAAGTGGTTTTTTTCGACATTTATACGAAATTTTTAAGTATTTTCAACAAAACGACACGTGAGCTCAGAGATTTGACACAACTCGTACTTTGCCAAGACAGATGATAGTTTGCTATTGCCATATGAAAATCTTTATTTGTATTTTATTTTTTATGCCATGAGATTCTGGTATACCTATAGTAATTTACACTCCCACACATTAGGTACACGTGGACCAATCAGGAGAGGGCAAGCACTTGTCTGTCAATTTGACAGGCTAAAATACAGAAAAAGTGGCCAAGTGCGAGTCGGACTCGCCCATGAAGGGTTCCGTAGCAGCAAGTAACATAATATAAAACAGCCTAATTTTTCTTTCAAAAAAAAGTTCATCTTGCGATCGGTCCATAGAGAAATTTGTTATATATGATCGGTCATATGGAGACAGACGGGCGATTGTCATTACACGTAATTTACTTTTAATCCTTTTTTATATCAACTCGATAAAACTGATAGTTCATTGATAAGCATTTATTTTGATAAAAAGCAGAAGATAATTTAAATAAGTATAAATTAACACATTTGTACCTAACTATAAACTTGAATTTACTTTCAACTCTTTTCGTTTATGTACTTTATGAAGCACCAGCCTGTCTACTGTTATTCTGGACCAAGAAGCATTTTAAAACCTAATGTAGAGAAACCCCTCAGGTGTTACGCGTTGTTTGGATCCAAAGAACAGTAACAACAAAACCAATTACGCGTTTTGAATTTCACTATTTCGAAGATAACGAACGAACTTATTTTACGAAGCCACATACATCACGAGTATTATATAATGAGGTATAATATTATATAATAGCTATTCGTCCGCCCATCTGTCCCTTTCGGTCACGGGGCTATAACAAAACAGCGACTCGACGCATATTTTACGTTATTAATTTCGGTACTTAGTTTGTACGACAGTGCAAAATTTCAGCATTATAGCAATATAATAGTTTACGAGTAAAACAGCTCTGACTGACAGACAGACAAAAAGACGGATAGACGAAGCTATAAGGGTTCCTTGTCAGACTTCGAAACCCTAAAAACACATGCAAGTGTGTTATTCTTTTAAGATTATGAATGAACAGACCGTACGTAACCACCTATCTAAGAATTTGAATATAGATGAAATAGATAAAGACAAGTACCTATTAGCAATCTCTACCATGCACAATTTACCTGAATCTGTCGCATTATTACCTAAACTGCTTGAACCTACAAAAACAAGCATATCTATAGGTATTTTAAGATTTGAGATGATCATAAATCTTCGTTGTCAATTCGACTGGAACCACTCAATATTGGGCACGTTCATGCCTTCGCCCAAACTCGTTGTTTAGACAAATCTACCAATTCAATGTTTCACTCTAATCGCAGCCGAAGCGCTGTTCAATTTATATCATAACCCCAAGCAATATTTCGGCTCACTTACTCCGGTAATTTCAAATTTCAAAGCCTTAATAAGATATAGCACATATAATGTATCCGTGCCTTCAACTGTGTGAACATTGATAGAATTCATTTTAATAATAACAAGGTTAAGGTTACCCCATTAAGGTTATTAGTTTTTAAAGTGTTAACCCACACTTAAGGGAAATACTAAGAATTTGTAATATCCAAAACATTACCAATCAATCCATGCCATGATATGATACCTGATACCGTCCCAAAAATTTTACCGGTTGTATATTGTCGCCCAAAAATTTCGTAGCGGTTGACAGATCTCCGTATCCAAGAGACTGACGCACGGTTCTCTCCCCTATAATTTACTCGGTAATCCCACTAATATCATAAATGTCAAAGTTACGATGTTTGGATGTTTGTTACTCAATCACGCTGAAACGGCAATTTCAATTAAATTTGGTACATAGATAAATTATGACCTGGATTGTGAGCCATAAAGTGTGAAGACGCGGGTGGACACTAGTCATTTATAAAACCCTGACAAGAACTAAGCTGATAGCAGTGATAAAATTTATGGACAGATTGGGGCCGGCGTTTTAGAAGCGATGAATGTTCTAATTTTCTAACAGCGGTGATTTTATGAGCTTGCTTACACTCGATCACTTGATGAATAGAAAAAACAACTGAAAATAAATGGTATCAAACAAAAACACACGCACATGACACATCCACACACACACACACGCACCCTCATCCACAAACACACACCCCCATCCAAATTTATACCTTTTTTTTGAGAATAATTGTCTTTAAACCAAAAACCTTCGATCAACAAGCCGAAAACCCTTTAATTTGATTTGAAGGCTCCTTGACTCACAGGTAAAAATAAGGTAGGTACCTATGTTAACTTCAAAACATCCAAAGGGAGGGACGACATGACATGTGTCGTAAAAACTGAAATCCAAAGGTTTCTTTCCTTTCTAATTTACCTGTCATACGATGTACGTACGTATAGGCAGCCTTTTCCTACGTGACACACTTCAGAGCTTTTTCGTGGTTCACTGGCAAGGGTGTCCTTTTGAATTTATGAGTCAGTAGGGGCCAACTCAGATAATCGATTATCACTTACAGACTATTTTTAGACCAGGGAGAAGTATTTGAAAAGATAACGCTGGAGAACGCAGCCGATTCAAACGCTTTGTCGATGAAATACTCGTAATATGGTAAGAAGATCGAGCGAAGGATATTACAATGACGCTTACTGGTAATATTTCTGAAGGTACCTAAAAGAGGTTATAACTTAGATAACTAAAAAGGAAATAAAGGTTTTTTTCTTCTTTATAATTGGCGTCGCACAGCTTGTGTTTATTTTATTGTATTTTCAATATAATTTGCAACATTACACTCCTTCCGTTAAAGTAACTGTCAAGTCATGTTTTTATTGTTTTAGTAAAACGGTGGTCGTTTTACTAAAACTTTGGTAGACAATTTCCACCAATTTGAAAAGTCACGCAATTCACTTCCATTTAATTTCTATTTTATTTCAGTACACCTGTGCTCTACGAGCTACATTGGTTAAAATGCCACCAAAATAACACAAAAAACACTAGGAAAAGAAATAAAATAAAAGTAGACGACGTCTCTTTTCAAAAACGGCGGAAATTTTCGAAATAAAGGTTTGAGATCTATATACAATGAAATTAGAAGGAGGCCTGAAACCTCATAATCACATTCCACCCCATACTAAATATTCGGCAGCCTATTCTATTTTTGAACGAAAACTTTTATCCCTCGCATGGACTCCAGCATGAATACGAATTGTGAAATTATAAGCCTCCAACTCATATGACTTCCTAATAACTAGGTAGGTACTAAAAACAAATACCCACTTTTGTTCGTTTGCTGAATAACTTTGGCAGAACTAATGTTTTGTTAGGTGTCTAAGTTTATTGACCGAGCGAGTGAAGCATCCTTGCAACAACTGGCATTTGTTTTTCATCTGTCCGGATGTATGTATGTTGGTACCTACCCGCGTACATGTCGTATGTTTTAACCCCCGACGCAAAAACGTATAAGTTTGACGTGTCTGTGTGTGTTTGTCTGTGTGTGTGCCTATGTGTGTTTGTCTGTGTGTGTGCCTATGTGTGTGTCTGTGTGTGTGTGTCTGTGGCATCGTAGCTCCCCCCAAACGGATGAACCGATTTCGTTTTGTTTTTTTTGTTTGAAAGTTGAATTTGTCGTGAGTGTTCTTAGCTATGTTTGATCAAAATTGGTTCAGCCGTTTCATTGCGCTGAGGGTTTTTTAATTTTTACAAAATTAATTACTTGTCAACTAATCTTGACGAAACTTGTTATACGGATACGGGTTTCAAAATTTGAGTTTTTTTTGTCTGAGATTAAAATATTGGCAATTTCGAACTGTTGCCGTTGCTATAACACAATTTTATAACTAACATTAGGTGTAACTAACAATATATAAAAAATAAAACGAAAATGAAAAAAAAACTAACAATGAAAACGGCCACGGTCTTGAAAACGACATAACTTTTTCCTATATCAGAACATACATCTGTTTTGTAAGCTATTAATTTAGCTATGGGAAATAAACTTTATCTAACGTATCTAAAATGCGCCAAAATCCACATTATTAACATGATATAGTAGGTCTCCCATAGCATGAAAATATCTCTTCAAGGCGCATTGAATCCTTTTACTACACTGATTGCTACTCCATCGCTCACAATAGGGCAACTACGTCTCAAGCAGGACGAACAGGAACATAAGATAATTTTGTTAAAAATTTTAAAAAAACCCTAACGCGGCTGAACCTATTTTTATAAAACATGTCTAAGAACCATCACTATAAAACCTGCTTTCAAAGAAAAAAGCTGCATTCAAATTGGTTCACCCGTTTAAGAGCTTTGTTAAAATTTTTAAAAAACCCTAACGCGGCTGAACCTATTTTTATAAAACATGTCTAAGAACCATCACTAGAAAACCTGCTTTCAAAGAAAAAAACTGCATTCAAATTGGTTCACCCGTTTAAGAGCTACGGTGCAACAGACAGACACACAGCACACACATACAGGTCAAACTTATAACACCCCTTTTTTGCGTCAGGGGTCTAAAAATATTTTTAGATCTTTTTTTTTTAGTAAATAGCAATTTTTGATTATTTTTAGACCTATTTTTAGTTCCTTGGAACGGAGGCCTGCAATGCTCTAAGAAAAATAGTAACCAAGAAATAACAGTGACAAGTAGAACGAACGAAGTATCCCGAATTTCAAATAAACTATATACTCAAACCACGTCTTCCAATGGTCTTCCATGCCTCAAACGCTGGGTTATTGACATTTGGACATGACATCACGACAGTTACAGGCGACAGTTTTTCCAATAGCAGACAGCTGACTAGGCTTATATGCAATGGAACACTTATATCAGTAAGACGCCAGAGAGGGGTAAGAATATTATTTCAATAAAAAAGATTTAAGCATCTAGAATAGCATCAATATAAAGACCTATAAAGACACAGAAATAAATCAAACAGTGATTGAAACTGAAGAGAAAATAATCACGGAATAGCAATGCAGAACTCGGCTCTACTTAAACTTGTAGTTCTGCGAACAGTAGACCTCGCGAGTACAAACTTGCATAAAACTATGCACCATAGAAATCCATAATGACCAAACAAAAAACACAAAAAGGCAAAACTAAATAACCTTTCACAAAAAAATTATTTGTCAGAAAATCTAAAAAAAAAATAGTTTTTTTAATGCGGAACTTAGGTTTTAATTTGAAAATCGAGCCTGTTACTCCGAACTTCACTTTTCGATTTATTTCACGGTTTCAGACATCACATAAATGTTCTGAAAAAAAAAACTCATCTGTATCTAGCACTAGGAAGATGATCTACCACCTGTATGCAGGGTGTAACATAATATCCCTATAAGCCCCGTATTGGGCTATAGCACAGGGGAGTGGGTATTCTTGCTTGATCCGTCATCCAAGTAGTATAAAAAAAAAAAAAAAAAAAAAAAAAAAAAAAACTACACATCATGCCGAATAACTTTAGTTCTACAACTTTTAAAATTTCGAATTATTTCATTCCTGAAGTGCCTCGTAAAAATCCTGAAATTCCTCTAGAAATTCCTCCAGAAAATGTACCTAACAGAACACGAGGCTGCCCCACGCAAGGTACCCTAGCGTACCGTAACGTCCTCATGTTGTTTTATGTACGTTTTTGGAGGCATTTCATGAATGAAAAACTTCGAAATTTAAAAAGTTGTTGAATTAAAGTTATTCATCATGATGTGTAGAATACCCCCTCCCCGGGCTTATAGGGATATTATGTTATACCCTGTATAGACAACTTCTTGACAGATTTTGTTCATGTTCAAAATCCTTGTCCAAAATTGATTATCGAATGTTTCTGCCAAATATTAGTAGTTACAAAATATTGGCAAAAACATTCGATACCTAATTCTTGTTTAGAAGTGACTAGGTATGGAATGTTTCTGCCAAATAACTAAATCGGCCGGTAAATGGCACCGCAGCAAACTTCCTTTTTGGAGAAACACCCTTCCAATCAAAAATCGCCGACGAGAAAAAATAACTGTGAAATTTTTAAACCCGTTTCGTCAAGATTAATTTAAAAATACGACCTGTACGCGAGTACCAACATACATACATTCGGACAGATGAAAGCAAATTTGACACGTCCCTCGCTCGGTCAAATATTCATCAAGAAATTGCATAAAGGCTGAACCTCCTACACCGGACCATCATATTGCCATACACACACCCTGGTCTAAAATGCCAGTTGATTTTGCTTTCCGGGCCGAGACCACCGCATTACACTAAGTACTCAATTCCCATAAATAGACACAATAACGGCAGCATGGTACCTGACGTAAAACAGGCGCAGTACGGTTCGCACAAAGAGCGTTCATTTTGGCGACATTTACTGTAAAGGTAAATTAATTAATAAAATGTTAAAGTAACAGCGTTAATTACATAAATAACGGTAACGACGCGCCAAAAATCTCATAAACGCTGCCAGCTGAACTTACACAAATTAAATTAAGCGCAATGACTTTCCTCCTTGTATATTCCACATTGCACGGCCATGGAGGGAAGAATAAATTAGAGCTTAGATGATATAGGAATTTAAATAACCGGGGAAAAGTACTCTCCGAGATGTATGTAGGTAGGTACCTAATACATATCATCTAATAGACACGGGAACAGAAAAGTGCTTATCTGATTTCGTTATGTGTAAACGAATTTTCGATAGTTTAGGGAGGTTTCGAGCACTACGGGAAGCATAGAAAATTAGATATTTCCTATCATCGACGTAAATAAAATGAATGGACGGGCCTTAGGGAACGATAGTTTTGAAGCTTCTAAACAGACCTAGCTAGTATACTTCGCTTCAGTCAGTCTTTGTCACGGCAACGAGTGACAGCTATGCTGAAAAATACCAAAATTAAATACCTTGGTAATACAATGCCTTCCTGTGCTTTTCTGCAAGTGCAAACAACACAAGAAATACAAATAAAGCTTCAGGCATCGCATTTAATTCGTAAGTAAAGGTTTTGTAATATAATTTTCATCAATTGATAAAAAACTTATAAATCGTCGTGTGGTAGGAAAACTACATAACTAACACATTTTGCGAAATCGACTTTATTGCATGGTTATGATGGCCCATACATGTCGATGGACACGTCTTGCTCTAGAGGACGAGCGACAAGGAGGACTACGCCCCAGGACATTATCTCAATGTTCCCCACTCTGAATGAAAGTTAACAGACACAAGTTTATACTCGTAGATAGTTTTAATTTTAGTCGACATACCTTTTTCTTTTTGATACTTAGAATTATTGTGTTCCACAATTTTTTTTCATTTTGTTGATTTTATAAGCATTAGTCGTATGATAAGTTTGTTATGTCACTTACTTTGAATTTATAAGTCTGCTAAAATAATGTAGGTGTTTCAGTAGTTTTCTAATATTCAGTCTTGATAAAAAGAAATGATTATAAGTTGGTTTTATTTTAAAATGTATTTTAATATTATATAAATCTATACCCATGGATAGGATTGTCATATTCAAATAAGTAAATAATAGATCATTTCAATTATTCAAAACTTTGGCGAGGGAAAAATACATAGTTGTTTTTTTATTTTTTTCTCTTAATCAAAAGAACTAAAATGTATTATCATTAAATTCGAAAATAGATACAGTACCAATCTATAACATATCAAAACACGGACTGAAAAATTAGTTACGATAAAAAAGTTATTGCCATTTTTGACGCAATAAAACAGTAAATCGCGTTTTTCTCGCGATGTTGGTTTTGTTGTTGTTATTACTTATTTAGTTTTCCAACTACAGCGACGAAATATTTGACAATACTTCACGCATGACGGATGGTCCGGTACAGACTGCAAAAAATCTGATGCCTAAGGGGTATCGTATTGATTTAGAATTGTAATTTGCATTATTTACGTCAAAACATTGCTAAGCACGTCGCTTTAGGTAATTGCATATAATATGTAATGGCATGTTAATTAACCTTATAGCTTTCCAAAAAAAATCTAAGGTAAACAAAAATGGATAGAAGTCATAAGACGAGCAAGAACAGACGACTTTTGGAAGTGGAATACATTTTCCCGTATTTGCTCTGATCATTTTCTACACAATGAATTGTATACGCCAAAAAACGGTTAGTAGTAGTAGAGCTTTTTTGTGAAAAAGTTCGTCCGGGGAAGTACTACCACCATACCTGTTTCTGCCGCAAAGCAGTAGTGCTCGCATTGCTGTGTTCTGGTTTGAAGAGTAAGGGTGCCGATGAAATTACGGCCACATGGGACTTTTCATCTTTATGTTTCAGGGTGGCGGGTGCAGTGGAATGCCACATAGGGCGCGTCCTAGGTGGACGTGACCTGAGGTAATGGACTGTTCATAGGCAGAGGGTACCACTTAACATCAGGTGGGCCATCTTCTTGATCTGTCATTCCAAGTAGTATAAAAAAACTCATTGTGCAAAATTCTTAAAACTGCACTCTGCAGTTTCTTAAATACTGGAATTTTTATACATTTATGTTTCCGTACGATTTTTATGATATTTTCTTAGTTTATTGAGAGATGAAAAAAATATTTTTCACAAATTGATTGAGCTGAAGATCTTAGGTGGACTTGCTTTTCTATTGATTTATATTGTGTATGTTTGAGAGCTGAAAAATGGATACGTAACTACATAAAACAGAAGGGAACCATGTATTTTTGTAAAAGTTTCATTCAATAATTGCATTTTTTTCGGCGATTTTTTGTACTATAAACCTACTGAAATAACTTTAGAAAACACATTGCATCTGTTAAAGTATTAAGTATTAAAAAAAAAACAGTTTTTAATGAGTTCAATAATTTAATTTCACCTAGTTTATTTACAAGACCGCCAGGAGTGGCGCTATAGAGAAGAGGCCTTTACTCAGCAGTGGCTGGATAGATAGATAGATAGTTTATTTGTTGACCATACCCTAAATCCGAATTGTCTTATTTTTCACGGACGTTTTGTATGGGTAAGGCCAGTCCATTTATTTTACTTTGGTCAAAGTTTCCTATGACGGAAGGCACCTAGATTTTAATAACTTATAAAGTAGTTGCGAACTATATTTAATCTCACTAATATCATAAATGTGAAAGTTCCAAGGTTTGGATGTTTGTTTGCGGGTTCTATTCCCGCCTCGGAACAAATATTTGTACGATCTGCAGATATTTGTTCTGGGTGTTCTGGGGAAAATACCCAAATATGTATTATAAAAAATATCTATCTATGTAATGTAATCCATTAAGTATATCAGTTATCTAGTACCCGTAACACAAGCTGTGCTTAGCTTGGGGCTAGTTAATGTTGTGTGAACTATCCAGCATTTAATTTATTTATTTTATTTTATTTATTTATGCAACAAATCCACGTCAAAACGGCTGACAAAACTGATTTCAATTGAATTTGGTACACAGTTAAATGATGACCTGGATTGGTACCCATACTATATACTTAGGCTACTTTTTACCCTTGTAAAAGCAAGCGAAGCCGCGAACGGACACTAGTCTACACTGATATTATAAAGAGGAAAGATTTGTATTTTTGTGTGTGTGTATGTTTGTAATGAATAAACTCAAAAATTACTGTGCCGATTTCAAACATTCTTTCACCATTGGAAAGCTACATTCACCATGAGTGGCATAGGCTACCAGGGGGGGATAGGAGGGGGGGGGCTGTTTTTCATCCTGAAACTACCCGTGCGAAGCCGGGGCGAGTCGCTAGTATTATATAATTCCCAAAAATATCGAGTTAACACATCGAGCAACGCAGGCCTCCGTACCGGAGGGGAGACGCCATAGAGCTGTCAACCGATACAAATTTATTCAGAAATTTTTGGGGGGGGCTACACGCACTCTCTTACATTTTAATGCACACTTTTGTAACCAGTCGTTCTATCGCTATAAACGCACACATCTATAAACAGCAACACATCAAAAATCTTTATACACACGTAGATGCTTTCTGTGTACAAACATCATGTTATGTCACAAAATTGACAGTAACACCCGTTCTAGGGACTTCCAGCACTCAAGTCGATAAATTAATAGTATCGATAACTTTTTGGTAGGAACTTACTTTGCCTACTATCAAGGGTCATTTAAGGGATTTAAGGTCGACTAGGGATGGGGGGAAGGGTTGAAAGCTCTCTGTGAAGGAGGAGTTGCGGAACCGCCCCACTTCGAGGATAACATAGAGATCATTTTGTGGATAACTATGAAATTTTAGATTACTAAAAGGTAGTAGTAGGCTGGAGAGAGAGGGGGTAAACGCGGAAACTTAAGAGTATAGACAAAAAATCAAGAAAATTTTGAGTACCTACAACCACTAGCTCATGAGATGATTAGTTCTTGGGAAAATTTAATTAGAATTTTGTTCAAAGCATACAATAATTTCATAAAACTATGGGTTGGCAAGTCAAAAGAGACGAAAGGAAAGGAAAGGAAAAAACGCTTTACTTAGCTCCCGTCTTCCTTCTAACCTACATAATCCATGTCGGTTTTGGCCTCGAAATATACAATGTATTATATCTGTCAGTCACTATAATTGTCAAAAACCAAAAATCATGATCCTAAGTGCCAAAAAACTACATTAGTTATTAAAATGTAAAAAATAGTTTTTTTTTTAAATTTCAGGCAAAATTATCCCACGACACATTGGATCCTAGTGTGGGATCAGAACTATGTAGGTATGTGTTGGGTGTGTTAAGTTATGTTAATGTTAAACAATGGTAGGTAAAGTAATACTTATCGCTTTATATAGTGAAAAAACAGAATATCGCGTTGAAAAAATAATACCTAGCTATATTTTTTTTTCATTCTTTAGTCAATCAAATAATAGGATTTGAATAGAAAAATCCCACGACACAGTACGGACACTCATGACACGACTTTTCTTG
The DNA here is from genome assembly GCA_932527175.1 of Operophtera brumata. NCBI lineage: Eukaryota > Metazoa > Arthropoda > Insecta > Lepidoptera > Geometridae > Operophtera > Operophtera brumata. Next base: position 10,934,620 of record OW052238.1, on the reverse strand, counting down.
AAAATGAGTAAACGAGTTCAAACTGAGAAATGCTTTTGTTAATTTATCGTGATCACGTATCCCACAACCTAGGTAGGCATGCAACTTTTTACGAAAAACTAGCACACCTCTAGATTTGTAATATCACATAGTAATTTAAATTCTTGTCAAAATGAGTTCACACCAAAAAAACTAGTCAAAATAACTTAGAAGTCCTTGCAAGCCTAGCTAGTAATATCTTGGAGCAACACGGCCGCCGCTGGAGGTCACACGAGAGACACACGAGGAGGTCGCGGCGGGGGGCGACATCAAGTAAAGGCGTTCCCCTCTGGCTATGCACAATTTCATTTGGGCATATGCGTTAGTAAAACTGTTTTCGCCCAATCATTAGGGCGAGCGAAGCGAGTCCTCTACTATCCCATGCAATTTTGTGGTACACTTAACGAAAAAACTATCCGTTGTAATTTAGCATAGTAATTTAAATTCATGTCTGTGTTTAAATATAAATAATCAAGGAAAAAAGCTTGCTAGCCCTCACCAAGCATGTTTTGCTTTTGCTAGTAATAAAATTGTATCATGATGAGCCAATTGCTCTGTCAGACTGAACCGATCGTTTGACGCATAGGGTAAAACAGTGTGACAGTGCTACAAATACTGAAATGCCGAATTAATACATTTTTTGCTGTAAATCAAGGTCTGGAACATCAAATTTACGAAAAGATGGTGTTTTCTTTCACATTGTACCTGAGTGAATTTCATTATATATTTATATATTTTTATAATAATTTTATTTTTTGATGCTGGACACAGTTCACACAAGATTATCCAGCCCCAAGCCAAGCACAGCTTGTGTAATGGACTAGATTACTGATATCCCTAATACAGTATATTACATAGATATTTATTTTGTATTAATATCGAAAATACCCAGAACACCCTGAACAAATATCTGCAGATCGTATAAATATTTGTTCTGAGGCGGCAATCAAACGGGAAGGAAACCTCCTGCGTCACAGGCGAACCTTCGTCCACCGCGCCACAGAGGTCGTCAATTTATGACATAAAATGAATGATTTCAAATTAAAATCATAACAGTTACCTACCTTGTTACATACCAATACGTTCATGGTGATTGGATTAACGGTTAGAAAGTTAGGTTAGGCTAGGCTATGGCTCCCGAATAATATAAATAAAATTTCAATAGCTTGTAAAACATATTAAACGAGCATTTATTTTATCGATAAAAAATCTACTTTATTATTGAGGCACATCACTAATTTAGTAGTATAAAAGAAAATACGGGCAACTCACTTTCAGGAATTTTTGAGAAAAAAAAAAACTGTTAAATGAGCATAAAGCTATTTCAGTGTGCATTGAGGCTGTTATTGCTGGCAGTTGCTTATTTAATTATTTTTTTAATAGGTTTACCAACAATCTGCACATGTATGTCGGAGAGAGAAGTCATTTGATGAATCTGGAGAATAGATCTACCGAGATTGAAGGCTTATAAACACCACGTGTACGGCTGCGAACAATCGTATTCTGTCGTGTCGCGCCACCCAAACGAATGCGCCCGAGTCTTGTTTACGAAAAGACGCAAAGCGATCGACGCTCGTATATAAAAGGAGCGTATGAAAGTGACAGAGCTCATTATTACATCGGCGTTGGCCAAGTGCACACGATTTAATCAACAAAATACGAAATCAAGTTCAAATTCAGTTTGAATAAAATCTTAGTGAAACCTGTTTTGTGTTTTCCTCATTTGCACGAGACCCACTGGAAAGCCCCTAAGTTGCCTTTTGCCGCGCGGAGGGATCTTGAGGATCCGACATGTATATATGAAGAGCTACAAACTATATACCAATCTTTAGCTACAGGAGAAACCAATGAGGGCTTTTCATTTTCGAATAAAAAAAAAATAGTTCGATTTGGGTCAATTGATGGCCCTGGCTCAACTGTGGTTGTCAAAATTAACAAATGCATCGTCTGTTATTTTGTGTGATAGTAACAAAATACCACGAAAATATATCACTACCTTGTTGACTTATACATTTTACTTTATTTGTACAGTTAAGTACACAGCAGTGACCTCTATTTTCAAGGGTTTCTGGATGATTTGGTATGGCCGTGAAAACCCCTCATAATAGGCGTGCAAAGATTGTACAGTAACCTAACAATTGGCGATCAACGACTTTTTTAAAGCATCTTTATTTACTTTTACCTGAAAAGAGTAAAGTTATTAAAGTATGATCAATATAGCCGATTTTGATCATATTAACCACGTAGTTTTATTCTTATTATAAACTAGAAGCAACCCGCGATTTCACTCGCATAAGTCTTGATCCTGTGGGAACATCTAAATAAAATTTAAAACTATTCCGGTGGTCCAGCTATCGCCGTTCTAAATTTCATCCAAGCCTTAGAAAATTTAGCATTTATAATATTACAAACATACACACATACGTAAACTCACGCCTGTTTCCCAGAGCAGTAGGCAGAGACCATGAATTTCCACTTGCTACGATTCTGGCATACCTGTTTTTCTTCATTCACTCACATCACATTCTTCATATATGCTCATTGGTTAAGGGCACTCTTAGCCTGGCCAATCTCCAGATGGACCCTGATCTAGTCTAAATACCTTCACCGAGGTCTCCCCCTTCCAACTGTCCCATTCATGCTCATCTTATGAACTAGTTTCGTCAATCTACTATCATTCATCCTTTATATATACCCAAACCATCCAAGCATACCTTTCTCAATCCTTGTCACTATACCTACACGTGCTCTTTCATTTTACAATGCTCTCTTAACACACAGTTTCTTATTCTCTCTCAAAGTCCACCATACATACTTCTCAAACCTCTCATCTTCACTGCATTTATTCTACTTTCATGTTTATTCTGCCTTAGCAACTTTCTCTACCACCAGATACATAAGTGTTGTCACTAACACCCCTCTATGCACATCCAGTCGTGCCTTTTTGGATACGTTCCGGCTGATAATAAGGCGTTAAGTTCACTTGGTTTCCAGAATTTACACTCATTTAAATATCATCTTCATGCTTGCCATCTCTTGTAATCAAAGTTCCCAAATGTACAAACTTTTTCATGTTACACTTGTTGTTAATAGTAGTGTGATTTAATTCTATTTCTTTAAATATAGTTGCACATGACATTTACGTTGACATATCATCATACACCTCTGCGAGACACAATTAATCCTTTTACTATACTGGTTCTTTCACCATTGGTCACTAGGCCAGTTTCAGGGACACTATATCTCAAGTTGGTCACTGAACCAAGAAAGAGCCCGTGACACGAAGTAGTAGTAGTTAGTAGTTACCAGTTAGTTAGTGGCGTCAAATACGATACTCGTTATGCCAAATGTTACATGATGTCGAACGTGTTTAATTAATGGTATTTAGTAATCAAGGATATTAAGTAATCATCCACCTCTTGGCTTACTGACATTACACGTTATATACATGTTTACGTCAGCAGAATACATCCTGACATGCACATTGATGTATTATACACATTTATATCTATTCACTTTTATGTCGCCCCTCTATCACACGCTTAAGTGGAGCTCGGTTTAAGAGTGGACAGGGTAGTCGTAAGGGAATTGGCTTTCAGTACGAATAAATCAAGTAACTTGGGAGTGATTTTAGAGTAATGAATGACCAGTGTACTGAAGTGCAGTCGTAGTGAAGAGTGAATCAGTGTTATTGAATAAAATATTCACGGTTTTTTATTGTTAAACCATTCAGTTTTATTATTTTACCCCGAACACTAACTCAAAAATTACAAAATCTTAGATGGCCACTTTTGTTTTTATACGGCTTAATTTGACTTGGTCCATTTTAATGCAATAAATTATAATAATTTAATTGAAATTCAGGTACATGTGAAAGGAAACACCATCTTCTTGTAAATTTGATGATCCACTCATTTTTTTACAGCATAAAACTGAACAACTCGGCATTTTTCTTGGAGCACTATCTCCCACGCGAGTCGATTCAGTCTGACAGAGCGATCGGCGACAGCTAGTTTTTTATAAGCTGTATGCCCTCGAGGGCATTCAATTTAGAGGGGAACTACAGCGGGGAATGCCTTTGATGGCGTCTCCATTCCGTGTTGCTCGATGAGTTAACATAAAGGGAGTGTAGGTACGTACACTAATAGTGGTGCCTAAGTACGCTACACCAGTTGTTAACAGAAATGAGGCAGCAGCTGTGGCTGTGTGAGTAAGATTAGCCAATGTTGTGTTTTAGGAGAAACTATTTTTACCCGCGACGCCGACGGTAGCTATGTGGCGTAAGACATTGTACCTAACCGTGCTTCTATAAAACTTGATTTATCCTTGGAACAGTTACACAATGTTTTGTCTTTTGCATTGACAAGCAGTTTCAAATTCGTACGAAAGAGACAGAACACAGAGTAACTATTTAGAGGATATTCATTGTTTATTTCCTACGATGGTGCAACCCACAGTGAAAACAGACGCATTTGAGGCTCTGCCTACCCTTTCGGGGGGAAAGGCGTGTGTCTACTTGTATCGGTAGCGCAGCAAGTGTGTATATTGTCTGTTATTGTATTCATTAATCTCCAAAACCGGTAAACCGTTTGTAATACGGTTTTTTGCAATCGATTTTTTCGAATTCAAGGGAAGTTTCTTGAATAGAAAGAAACAGAAAAAAACAAGAAAGTAAAGCAACTTAACAAAATGGTTATGACCAATAAAAAATGGTAAACTAAATAAAAAACACAAACAATATACCTAATTACTAAAAACACAATTTAGTTGACTTAGTAGTAGGATAGGTTTTCACTATAGCTTCACGTCAATAGATGATGGAACGATTAAGAGGCAGGCGACAGCCAAATTCCGTCAATAAAGTAAAGTTCAACTCAGTAAAGTTCAGGTAAGTTAGAAAGTGACATAATAGCGCTCGCGAACCAAAAAGTAAACGAAAAACACGAAAAACAGTATCCTAAAGAGGAGCCGAGAAGCTCATTTGACTAATGACAGCCTACAGATTTCAATTCGCACCCGACATGACCAACCACCAACCAACAACCATTTGTTAGACTTGGTTCTTATGACATTTATTAAAGCACCACTTGAGGTCACTGTGGTAGCGATACTTATTAATAAAAAGATACTTACCTATCTTGGAATACTGGAATACTGTGTTCAAACATGTTATTATGTACTCATGTATTTATCAAACATTATGTACAAATTAAAAGATAAACGGCTAATTACCACTATTATTCGTCACTTTGCTGACGTTTCGAGACTGAGTTCAGAAGCCTCTTCATCATGAGCACCGCCCGCGACCGCCGCCTCTTCATCTTTTAATATGATTCCCAACCACGATAGTTTCAATTATATTATGTACAAAGATCACTAACTTTAGTAATAAGTTTTTATCGACAAATATTTATATTTCAATACAAGCTTTTATTAAATTAGTGACAGAAACCGTATGCTGATAAAAATGAGCCTAAAAATGGCCAGTCTACTATTATTTTTGAGGAATTCCATTGTCTACCCTCCGTCTCCATCATCAGATCAGCTCCCTGTCACTATAATATTGTATTGTCATCGGAACTTGACAGGTATGCCTTTCATCTCAATCAGTTGAGGATAATTCAGTTGCAAGATTCCACCCAGACAAACATACATACGCAAGTTAAATAAAAGCTTGTAAAATTAGATTTTATATTCGCGTAATACTCTACTCCAGAACCACTGAATGGATTCTAATGGAGTTTTCACTGTTAGTTCTTCGGCAAGCTGGCAAGATTTTAGGCTATATCTATACGCGGACGAAATCGCTGACCCAGCGGAGTTTTGAGAGCGGCTACTGACCAAGAAAGTGTACGATACGGTGTAAATATACGATGAACTTCGGAACCATGATGTTTGTAACATACTTTAGAATCCAATCCATCTCAATATTTCTAGGTAACAGCAACGTTGGAAAAAATAACAAAACAAGAGATAAGAAGACTATTCCAGGATACCTAAGTGGATAAACAAAGGCGGTTAAAGTCTGAGACGGTTCTCCTCTACCAAGACGTCGACTAATTGGCGTAAAAACCCATTAGGTTACGCCACTAGGCACCTATTTGTTCTCCCAGGGCCTTATCGAGATTTCAAAGGAAGAAAAATGTGCCTAATGGCCCGGACAAAGCGATTTTTAACGAAATCAGGAAAACAAATCTGGGTATTGATGGTGTGAATTCTGTGGTATCATTGAGTTTTTATCAATCCTCGAATTGGACTCGTCATTGTTTATCTGAGAATCTTCAGTAAATGGAATGATAATATTGGAAATAGTACTTAGTTACGATAAAGAAAGAAATAAAGATAAAGAAGTAACAATAGATAAAAATATTTTTTAGGAAGGGAATAAAGTGATTTGAATTTGGAACGTCAAATTCGTGTGGAAACTTGTGGAAAACTCTGTAAAAAAGCCCATATGGCATTGTAAAGAGGTTTGTTCGAAAATCGAACTGGCCACCATACACAGAACTCAAAAAAAAAAAAATACGTTTACAAGGAACCGTAGAGTATACTCTGTCTACGCAAAGAACACAGACGAAGAGTGTACTACAAAGAATGTAAAACAAAAGACGGTGTTTGGTGTTGTGATTTTCAGTGAATTTGTATTGTCTCGCAGATGATGCGAAAAGTAGAGTATGCTCCTCTGGAATAAAGCCTGTCTTCGTCTTGGGCAGCTTGCACCCTCGCTACACTCAGGACTCTGCATAAATAAGACACTGATTTATTCCCATAGTGCACAATCTACTTTTGTAAATGCATAATCTCACAAAGATTTTTCTTGAAAATATTAAGTACTTACATGATACAGTCTTAGGTAAGGCACTCTAAAGGAAAACTCTTCAAGACGGCTTTACTGTTTATTAATTATTTTCAACCGTATTTCTCTTCACATAGACTCAGTAATTTTAAAACAAGACCTTGTAGATTTTACATAAATTAAATTCACTATCTCTCCAACAATCCATTCCATTAACCTCCAAAAATGTACCGTTCCTTTTTCTATTTTTTTAATCAAAGCGGCTGGTGACTAATGAATTTCGTAATTTATAGATTATCTAAGTAGGTTCGTTACCAAGCCGAAGAAAAACCAATCATATATATATTTTATTTCCTTACTATGTTTACAATATATTTCAGTTACCTATCTAACATACACATGCACCAATTACTTTTTCATTTAGTTCATGTGTAAAATATTTTCAAGGAATTCCTCAAAACATTCTACAAATTCCATATTCATAATAACTGATGCATAAATCACGTAGAGCCCTTTAAACAACCCTTATAATATTGTACTATCTAATTTGCATGAGTTGCTTCCCGGCGATACGCTACGCACCGTTGACCCCATCAACGCGAATCTTTGATCCATGCGAACTAAACTTTACTTCACGGCACTTTTATGACATTTTGTTTGAAAAGAGCTCAAATCAAGCAAATCCCAATAATATTATCAAAAAGTCAGTCTGGATGCATGCCTCAAACGCTGTCTGGATGCATGCTTGTTTGTTACTCAATCACGCTGAAACGGCTAAACCGATTTCAATTAAATTTGGTACACAGGTGGATTATGATCAGGATTGAGCTATAGGCTATATATGTATATAGGCTACTATTTATTCTGGGATAACAGTATTTCAATTTTAGGATCAAAGCTTTTTTGTCATGAATCGTTCAACTGTTTGTTATTATATTTATGTTGGTTCGTATCAGGGAGTAAGTTCCAGTAGCGATACTTTCCCGCAAGGGTAAGATAGTTACCTACCGGTAATACCTAGTTAGGTAGATCGCGGTTTGCTATGAGACCTCTGTGGCGCAGCGGTATATACATATAAAAAAACCGGCCAAGTTCGAGATAGACTCGCGCACGAAGAGTTCCGTACCATTATCTATAAAACGGCAAAAAAACAGACAGACAGGTGACAGACGGACAGCGGAAAAAAAAACTACTTCATAGCTTTCAATAAAATGCAAATGGGGTCTTATGTGCATTTTTGCTTGTTTAATTAAGTCTGAAATTCAGTATCATAATCTATAAGGAGGAGTGCGACGGCTTTCATCATCAGCTCACGAGCATGAAATGATAACTCACAGACGCAAAAAATATAACAAACACACTGTACGTCCACATGTACATGTCAATGTGTACATTTCTAAGGATTTCCCTCGATTTCTCTGAGATTCCACCATCAGATCCTGACTTGGTGAGTATGGGATCACATCGGGAGTATACCCAAAAGTTTTTGTCAAATTGGTTCACAATTTACGGAGATATCGGTAAACATAAAAAAATATAGACGAACATAGAACCTTTTCTATGTAAACGAAAATCAATTTTCGAAGAAAACGGGAATTGGCATCGAAGGCTTTATTTAATCGAAACAGTGAAGTATCGCTATCGGGGTCGCTGAATGCACTGACTCCGAAACATTTCAGTTCCAGTTCGGCTTTAATTTCCATCCAGTGGAGGGATTCCAGTCGCCGGTCGGGAGCGGCGCTGAACACCCGCACTTGCCCCTCCGACGCTCGGAACACGTGCCTACTCCACTCGCCATCTACGTACTATTTTCTAGTATTAACTTTACGTATAACCGTTCCATAGAACTCCTCGGATTTCAAGTGCATAACGCTGTGCGCCGGTGAGTTATGACATTAATTTGACTGCCACACCGAAACTACACTGAAATAGATTTTCAATGTGTTACCGTGTTACTTTAGTTGGAAACAATTTGGGTCAGGAACACGGGTTTATACAAAATTCTCGCTTGACGTCATAAAATTAAATCTTGCGTGTCCAATTGCTATGAAACTTCAAAACTCTCATTTAATTAATTGTTTTGAGATTGTTTGCAGCAGAATCGAGAAAATCTTTTCCTATATTTCATTTTCAAATAGTTTTTAGGGTTTCGTATTCAACAAGACAAGGAATATAGTTATTTCTGTATATATCAAAATTAATCCCTATTTCCCTTGGTGACGGCATCACGCGTGAACTTCTGGACCGATTTCCCCAATTCTTTTTTGTTGCGTTCGTTATTGTCAGGACAAGGTTCTTATAAAAGTTTTTATTTAAAAAACACTTTAAGTGACGCTGCATTCGATTCACCGGGACCAAGCGAACAATCACGAGCGGGCTGCTAGTCACACTATAATATTATAAAGGCGAAAGTTTGTGTGTGTGTGTGTGTGTGTGTGTGTAGTGTGTTTGTTACTTCTTCACGCTGAAACTGCTGGACGGATTTGCGTGAAATTTGGAATGAAGATTTCCCGTTTTTTTTTTTTTTTTTTAACACAGGCACTTTTTTATCCCGATTCTCCCACGGGATCGAGACTTACGCGGGTGAAACCGCGGGGCGCTGCTAGTTATATATAGTTATAGATTCCCCATCCCCGTCCGTATGTCTGTCCGTGGCTTAGCTCAGAGACTCTTAGTACTAGAAAGCTGTAATTTGGATTGGTTATACCTACATATGAATTACGTTGATAAAGTGTTTTTTTTTGTTGCCTCCCCTTTACCTTTCTATGGGTTGTTTTTTTCTCGTCTATCTCCTAGTGTGTTGGACAGGTCATTCGAAATTATTGCGAGTGTGTGACAACCATATTCGTTTACGAAATATTAAGCTTTAAAGTGCTATTTAAAATGAAATAATGAAATGAAATAATGAAATGAAATAATGAAATGAAATAATGAAATAATAATTTATTGCATGAAATATGGTAAAAGAGGATGAAAAAAAAAAGTGTCAAGTATCCTCTCCTACCAGATAAACGGTTGTTTCTGGATATGTGTATGTATATAATGAAGTTAAAGGAAAACCATCACAACTAAGTAAGTAACTTGAATGTTACAAGTTACCGAGTAATAGTCGAACAACTTATAAAATCATTGAAAATTACTAGATGAAGTTGTTAGTTGTGTAAAACAGGAGAGCACCCTTCCAAGTCCGCATTATGTGTCGTGCAACTACAGAACCCTACAATTCGTGTGGCCCGACACGCACTAGGCTGCTTTTATAGATTCGCCATATAGATTATAGATTATAGATTTTTTAGATAAATTATTGTAGTGCCGTTACAGGGTTCTTGTTGAGAACTAAGAATTACCTAGTCCATCTTGTACACCGTGTACACCACATGAAGCAATAAAAATTTATGACTTATGACTTATGAGCTTATTCTTATAATTTTAGCATAAAAAAGTATCTGTATTATTTTGTTATGTCACGAAACAAACTCACCTAAGGCACAGATAAAAAATACTATACCTAAGGCACAGATAAAATAATACTATACTGTTACCTAAGTTAAGTTAAAGTTAATAACGTACTATTAAAAATTTACTTTTTTTGTATCATTAAGGAGGAGGTCCCCAAGATACAGGTTAACCTAGTTTGGGGACCAACGATGTCATGTTTTTGTTATTGTAATTTTCCTGTATTGTATTATTGTAAGGTTAGCGAAGGGTTTGTTAAGTGACATGGAGTGCACGTGAGACTTGAAGAACCCTTTCTCAGGTTAACAAGTTCATGAACCCTTTATGAATAAATGTATGCTATGCTTAGACCATCAGCATCATATGCTTAGACCAAAAGACATTCACTGAAATGACTTGAAGCATCAGTTTTGTGTGTCTATTTAGGCACACGCCTTTTTCCCCGGAAGGGTAGGCAAAGCCTTAATGGTCCTCTATGCATCATGGGTAGTAGTAGAGCATTGTAGTAGTAGAGCTTTTTTGTGAAAGAGTTCGTCCGGGGAAGTACTACCACCATACCTATTTCTGCCGCAAAACAGTAGTGCTCGCATTGCTGTGTTTCGGTTGGAAGGGTAAGGGTGCCGGTGAAATTACAGGCACATGAGACTTTTCATCTATGTCTCAGGGTGGCGGGCGCAGTGCATTGCCACATAGGGTGCGTCCTAGGTGGACGTGACCTATGAGATAATGCAGTGTTCATAGGCAGGGGTTACTGCTTAACATCAGGTGGGCCTCTTGCTTGTTCCGTCATCCAAGTAGTATAAAAAAAAAAAAAAAAAAAAAATGGGAATATAGCCGTGACCCGTGACAAGTGGTGAGTTCATCCTCGCCATTGCTTCTGACTCGGCTAATACTTTCGTCCAGTAATAAATACATTCTTTAATAAGCTACCAAAGAATCTTACTTACAAGTCCGGGTCCTTTGTCGGCTTTTTTGACATCTACGGGAGGAGATGGAGGGGTCTATTCTTTGGCTGGACACACCACGGCAATTACATGTTTAATTTAATGTCTACTAATGTCCAATAATCATGATCAATCTGTAGAAGTCGACTGCTGGACATAGGCTTCATCCATAAGAATACCATGACGGTAGGTTTTGAGCCGCCTCCATTCACCAACTTGCCCGACCTGTAAAATGTAGGCAGACCGTAGAGAGGGTGGCCTTTCTGTACTATATCGTCTGGTTCATGGCCGCCACTCGAAAACTTTTTACGGCCTGCCTATTGCCACTTCAATTTGCTAATTCTGAGAGCTATGTCGGTGATCTTGGTTTTTCTGCAGATTTCTTCATGTGGGATTTTATCACGTAGTTGAAACTCCGAGTATAGCTCTCTCCATAGCCCTGTACGACTTTGAGCTAATGTTCAAGGAATAGGTAATAGGGTGTTTAGCATAGTTAAAAACTAAGATAAAAAATAAAATATTGTTATTTCTGTTGTTTAAACTGCCTCATGGTCCATTGGTTTCCATTCAGATCCATTGGAAGGGCTCTCAAAGCCATAAAAACTGTCGTTAAATAAAAGTTTCAAAAGCTATGAGAGCATAAACAAAACACCTTAATATTTATGAAAACTCATCAACTTTGGTTACTTTTGTTATAATTTTCACGAAATTGTAACTAAAGTCTGACAAATAATTTGGTAATACAATAAAATCATAAATTTTCTACGCGAGTATCTTGGAGCACGATTGCCAAGTCATACTATTTATTACAGAAATAAAGATGTTTAATATTGATATGGTCACTATAAAATGTTGCTACAATTTATGATAAAGTTATTGGATAGATGCTCTCATAGATAGGTACTGAATTTTTCCAGGTTTCCCTAGAACAAATGCTTGTGTCCAGCTTCACGGAAGAACAAATTCAGGAGGCGAAGCAGGTGCTAGCCGACACGCCGTGATCACCATCCGTCTGACTGCCAGAGGGAAGGACGAGGCAAAAGAGACCTGCAGGACATCTTCATAGTGTTCCTGGAATCCGACATTGATTTTCCCACGTTCATAGCGCGCGACCAACATAAGCTTCCTCCTGTGACTTTCGATTCTGTCAAAGTCACCAGAGTCCTTAAGGACCTAGTATTGCTACGGGCCGATACAACTAACCTTCGGGATAAATTGGAAAATTCGGAGCAAATAACCGAGTTGCAGAAATTAAACCGAAGTCCAAGAATTGCGCAATAGCAAAAACAGTATACCGACGATATCGCCGCAGTCAGCGCAAAACGTGAACGCGTGGCCCGGCATCACCCGATGCCATACCTACCTCACCGGTCAGCATTTCTACAAACACGATGTAAATGACCATCCGGCCCCGTGACTTTTGTCCCTGAGTTGTCATCGATGCATCCTGCGACGATTGTGTCTTTTCCTGCTTCACGTCCTCGCCAGCAGAGTTACGCGCAAGTGTCCCATCATTTCAGACCCACGGTACCCCTGGCCATACCCCTGGCGGTACCGTAGGTCTTTTAAAGTTAAACGGTACCACCGATTAATAGTGATGTAATGAGTCCGGACCCGTGCTTCACCTAAGTTCTCCACCTTAGGTACCAACTCCTACTATATTTTTTATTATTCTAAATGACTAAAAATACATTTTGTCTATGAAATCAAAGCACAACTTGGCGGTAAATAAAATGAACAAAAACGGAAAATAGTAAATTTTTGAAACCACTCGCTCAAAAAAAAACGATCTATCTATCTAATTACCCATTTATCATACGAGAGATAGCTAGGTCCCCGCGGTTACGTTTGCACCATTGATTTGCCCCATTAATGGTGCAGACGTAACTATGTTTGCACCATTGATTAATAGGGAAAAGAAAAAACAGACAAACAGACCGTATTAAAAAACCGGCCAAGTGCAAGTCGGACTCGCGCATGAATGGTACGGGTTCCGTACCATTATCTATAAAAATGGCAAAAAATACATTTGTTTTATATGGGTTAAAATTTAAATATTTATTTATTTTATTGTTTTTTAGTATTTGTTGTTTTATAGGCAACAGAAATACATCATTTGTGAAAATTTCAACTGTCTTACTATCAGGGTTCATGAGATACAGCCTGGTGACAGAAATAATAAATAAAACAAAAATAACATTTTGACAGCTGTCATCCAAAATGTAGATTTTGTCATCAGCTTTCATTTAAGCCATACAACGAAACTCTAGCAAGAGTAGTTTCCGAAATATGACTGTTTCAATTTTGACAGCTGTCATCCAAAATGTAGATTTTGTCATCAGCTTTCATTTAAGCCATACAACGAAACTCTAGCAAGAGTAGTTTCCAAAATATGACTGTTTCAATTTTGACAGCTGTCATCCAAAATGTAGATTTTGTCATCAGCTTTCATTTGAGCCATACAACGAAACTCTACCTCGAGTAGTTTCCGAAATATGACTGTTTCAATTTTGACAGCTGTCATCCAAAATGTAGATTTTGTCATCAGCTTTCATTTGAGCCATACAACGAAACTCTAGCACGAGTAGTTTCTGAAATATGACTGTTTTAATTTTGACAGCTGTCATCCAAAATGTAGATTTTGTCATCAGCTTTCATTTAAGCCATACAACGAAACTCTAGCAAGAGTAGTTTCCGAAATATGACTGTTTCAATTTTGACAGCTATCATCCAAAATGTAGATTTTGTCATCAGCTTTCATTTGAGCCATAAAACGAAACTCTAGCACGAGTAGTTTCCGAAATATGTCTGAATCAATTTTGACAGCTGTCAACCAAAAAAACGGCTATAGTTGCGATTTGCTGGTTGCCGCAACTGAGAGTTCAAAATTTTGTCGTGTTCTGAGCGCCTTATAGATTACTAAAACTATGTGATCCCAAAAAAGTCAACATTTTAGGAACTTTAAAATAATACAACACTAAAAAGAAACAACATTGCGGGAAATTATACATTTTGGAATTTCAAAATTTTGCAAAGTCAACCGAATGTTCCTAAAGGAACTTGTTTTTTGGTGAACATTATATCCAAAAAACCATGTCAAAAACAAACGCTAAATAAAAAAAAATATTGCGAGAAAAGCAAGGTTAGTATGTTGTATCAAATTGAATGGTGCAAACGTAACCGCGGGGCTAGGTCAACACATCACTAGGGTCACTTACTTGGTGGTACCGTTTAACTTTAAAAGACCTACGGTACCGCCAGGGGTATGGCCAGGGGTACCGTGGGTCTGAAATGTGTCCCATCAGCCTGCGGCACCCGGTGCCTTGCGCTGAGGCTCGTCGAGGAATGATGCACCAGAGAAAAAAACCGTTCTAAAAACCCAGACACTCGCGTCAACGCTGATTTCAGTGAGATGATACGCTTTTCTGCATTAAAACAAACCTCGATAACTTTGTGGTTATTTAGTAATAATAAATACCGACAGCGCATTTACTATGAATAACCTTAATCACATTTTAATATAATCACCAGCAATTGCTCTTAATTGTTTCTGTTATATTTTTTAAAACTACACAAAGCCCGAGAGCGCTCGAAAATTGTAGGTAGAAATTAGACTTCGCTAACAAACTTGTTCTCTGAGTTCGTTATCGATGAGAGCCTGTTATTTAGTAGACTAAAATAAAACAAGTAGAGGTTGAAACAAATCCGAAACATGAGAGGGTTTTCGTGAGCAAAGTGATTTGAGCTAATTAAAAAGTTTATCTTTACTAAAACTATACACGGCTACAATTATTAATACACAATTTGAGCAAGGTATGCATCTAGTTCTTTCTTATTTAATCCCGATAAAATTAAAGTATTTTTAAGATAGGTAAAAAAAAACTTACGCGTAGGCGGCCTACGTCAAGTAGGTATGTACTTTTATAAAATACTGGTTGTTTGTTGGTCGTTTTGTTTTTTGTTTTATGTGAATGTGATGTCAAAACATATCCGTGCTTGCTATGTGCTTAGCACCTATATATATATATATGTACTCTGTCTGTTTGAGAATCTGTCCTAATGCGAATCTGTCTTTTTGCGAATCTGTCCTTATGCGAACAAAAAAAAGCTGCATCCCTGATTTTAAGCACGGACCTCCGTTGACGCACGGACAATATATGGCACGCCTCGTAACTTGATTTCACATTTCCATTACACAACTTTACAAGCTCGGGGTTTTGATGTGCAACATCCTTCCTCTCGCTTTCCTGAAAACTGTGGGAGTGATTTCGTGAAAAGGAACTGAACAGGGAGTAACAGGGAGCGTGCATTTTTCCGAGAGGTTGGCACTAGCCATATTACTTATTAACAAGGAGGTGAGATGTCAGATGTTACTCATCAAATGCGACTGTAAGGATCGCTCGTATTTTTTAGGACACTAAATCCTAAAATACTTTGCTGACTTATAATTTAGTTATAAGATACCTACGGTACTAAATACTGTTCATTTACACAAATATAAGCCTAACGAAATTCCTACTGAAAACAAAAATATTCAACGGACACATGGCCGCGGTGGCTAAATTATTCGAATCCTCATGAAAAATGTATGACACAAATGATTTTAATTTGTGGAATGTTCCCCGAAATTTTCCAAATTCAGGACAAATTGAAACAATTTCGAATCGGATTACTTTTCTTTACAAAATAATTTTCAATGTTAACATAATATAATCTTGATGTAATCTTTTGTGGTAAACAAAAGCCAGCACTGTCTACCAAATACCACAAAGAAACTTTAATGCTTAATTTTTTCAGTACAAAGCTTGAGGAAATTCAATGTACAAGAAAACCCGAGTTTTTCTCTGATATTTTCACCTTATTTTAAGCGGAAAGCATCATCTAACAAACAAGAGCAGACCTACAAGGCGGACAATGGCAGGTAATTGTGTAAGATGAGTCCGTTCAACCGAGGATACTTGTATAGCTCTATAACAAGGTTAATTATGCCTTTTTTCTTATTCTACGATAGGTATCGGATAAGTACTAAGAAAATTGTACCAGATTGAATAACTATTATTCGATTAATCTACATAATATGACAAAAAACCTATTGGAAACGATATTTTTTATCATTGGAACCAACATTCGAAATACATAGGCATTATTAGAATCAAAACAAAACAGACAGTAACTTAGAGACCACCAACTTTTGGTCTTTTCTCGTTTTGTTAGGCGCAACTTTGTGAAGCATACTAAAATCTATAATGGGTGGGGCCGACCGGATGTTACTGTGAAAGTCTGAAGTTGGAGGAGGTAAACAGCGTGTCAGGCTTTTCATAGGAAGAATTAGCCGCCGTAACACAGGTACAGCCTAGTGCGGCTGCTAACAGAACTTCTATAGCACTACTACCTACTAACTTAAAAAGTGAATTTTTAAATACATATGTTTGATTGTACTTACTCGTTAAATAAATACTTTACACTCCTTTTTTTATCAAATACATCTCACCTGGGGAAAGCGACGATGAGGCGTATTAAGCGCAGGAGATTATTGTAACAGAGACAAATGCACATAAGACATTTTATTGAAACCTTTGAAGTCGTTTGTTTTTTTTGTTAAAATACTTGTTAACCCTGTAAAGTGCAAACAACCTCCCAAACACGGCCCGCTCTAGCATTTATAGGTGCAGTTTTATCTACATTTATCAGATCCAGATGTAATTTTAACTAGTGAGACGCCCGCGACTTGTTGGCTTGGTTGTTTTTTTCATAAAAAGTTGAACATCCCACTTAATTAGGGGATGAACTTTTGAAATTCCTTTCCTAGAATACCTTTCAAATTTCAGGTCTCCAGGAATTACGGTTACAATCAGTCACGGAACGATTTTATATAATACTAGCAACTCGCCCCCGGGTTCGCACGGGTAATGTTGGGATGAAAAGCAGTCCCGCCTACATTAACTTTCCTCCCAACCACTCAACCATAAACCATAAAGAAGCTTTGTATAAGTGAAATAATTTTTAAAATCGGTTAAGTGTTTTTGGTTTTTTCCTTCGGCCAATAAGTTTTATATATTACAAAGAAACATACAAAAACGTGAGTGAAGCCGTGGGCGGAAGCTAATAAAACATAGCCTATGTTACTCGCTGATAACGTAGCTTTCTAAAGGTCAAATAATTTTTGAAATCGGCTTTTCAGTTTTTGTGTTTTTCTATTTTTAACCCCCGACGCAAAAACGAAGGGGAGTTCTGTCTGTATGTGTGTGTGTGTGTGTCTGTCTGTCCCAACGTAGCTCCCGAACGGATGAAACGATTGCGTTTAATTTTTTTGTTTGAAATTTTAATTTGTCGGGAGTGTTCTTAGCTATGTTTGATCAAAATCGGTTCAGCCGTTACATTGCGTTGGGGTTTTTTAATTTTTACAAAATTAATTACTTGTAAACCAAACAAAGCTTACCTCTTTTTAACCCCCGACGCAAAAACGACGGAGTGTTATAAGTTTGACGTGTCTGTGTGTGTGTGTGTGTGTGTTCGTGTGTCTGCTGTCCCATCGTAGCTCCCGAACGGATGAACCGATTTAGTTTTTTTTGTTTTGTTTGAAATGTGAATTTGTCTGGAGTGTTCTTAGCTATGTTTGATCAAAATCGGTTAAGCCGTTTCATTGCGTTGAGGGTTTTTTGATTTTTACAAAATTAATTACTTGTTAATATTAGTGTAGGTAGACTAGTGAAACTACTGACGCGACTTCGTCCGCGTGGAGTTTTTTTTTCATACAAATTTCTACACCCCACAGCACCCCTTTGGGGGGTGAATTTACAAAAATACTTTCTTAATGCAACCCTAGACCACATTCAAATCGGCTCTCTAGGACCTAGGCCTTGTTGTGCGTTGGTAGTAAGTCACGCAATGGCTTTAAAAACCTATTAAGTCAGTGCCTAAATTGATTGATATTGATGAAAGCTAGAAGTATTCTTGACATGAAAGAATTGGGTTGTCTCTTCTTGCTCAAGTAAATATTGTTTCAAGACCTAACGACCTCGTTTTCTTCAGGTAGACCATGACGCGGTCCACCACGGGGCCCCTAGGGCTCATGGATCGCCTGAGCAACACATCCACATCAACAACGAGCCCTTCTCCAAGCAATGTGGTCAACAAATCCAATGCCAGCGGCAGCAAACGGCCTACACCCATCATCATATACCCCACCGGTAAGAATGGTGGCAAACAAGCATACGGCCCACCTCTTGGTAAGCGGTTACCGTGGCCTATGGACGCAAGCGGTTACCGTGGCCTATGGACGCCTGCAATACCAGAGGCATCTCAAGCGCGTTGCCAACCATTTACAAATGTCCAAACACCCTTTTTGAAGAACCCCATGCTGTAGTCACTTGAGAAAACCTCAGGGAGATCATTCCACAACTTGAGTGTTCGTCAAAAGAAAAACAGACCGTGTTTGTTGCCTGAACAGACCGTGTTTGTTGCCTGATTCTTCTAGGTCTGGTTGCGTTGGAACAGGAGTAAATGTAAATTTATTTTTTAAGACGATTCAAAATGGTCCTTGTGATTTCAATGAATAAAATACTTTTTTGACGTAGGAGGAAGTTCCTCTGAGATCGCACAGTCCGGGACCACCCTGGCTCTATCGATGGCGGGCGGTGCGGTGAAAAAAGGGTTGCTCTAAGCATCATGTCAAATACATCCTCGGAACAGAAAACATTACGATTAAAAAAATCGCATTGTAATCAGTGCACCCGTTACTTAGCAACGTGGCAACAAAGAAACATGCATACAGAAATTGTGGAGAGCTGAATATCCTGGAAACGGCTGCACCAATTTCCAGCAAACGTGCTAAGAACTATCTCGCAAGCACAATCTTTCTTACGACAAAAACCGCATTGTCCAAGAAAAGGATGCGTGTCCAGCCGGCCATTTCCGTTAGTTATTTTTTAATTTAACTCGAGCATGTCCAGTCGGAACTGTGGTGAGCCGGGCCGCGGCCTTGAAATAAGAGCTCCACATGAAAACATGCCATGCAGACATCCAGGCGACAGACACACTATGGTCTCAAACTTAACACCCCTATTTTTTTAAAAACTATGATAGACTTCTGTTCCTCCACGATCTCACCTGTTGGTAAGTGACGATGACTCTTTTTAGTCGGGGGTTAAAAAGAAAAAAAGGGTTGCTTGTGGAATCCATTTCACTCTGAACCTTTTAAAAACGTTGTCTCCAATTAGTCCTAGGTATAACTTATTGTGTCAAAGTAAGCACAATCCGAGAAATCCACTTAGAAACCGCTTTTAGCTTTCCTTTTTCTTAGGAACTGGTCCCCACATTCTGCTTGTGAATAATGTAGCACGAGGGGGATTAATTAGTTGAGGGGCATGTTACGAGACTTACGGCCCGGGGTAAGGAGCTATAACTAAACGTTAATCATGGCTATTAAGTGAGAATGCGTGTCCCTATGAAGATACCATACGCGTTGACCGGGATTTATGGGTCCAACTTAAGGCGCAATAGGTTCACAGCATGTCAATAATGAGCTCTAGATTTTTTAAAGTTTTTGATAAGAGTTCTTACAGTTTTCAATAAAAAAAAAAATGGTGTTCTTAAGCTTTTTATCTAGTGATATCATTAATTCAATACACTATTTGAATTATTTACATTCGATAAAAAACAAAGAAACCAACCTTTTAAAATTGAAATACCATTTTAGACTTACTTCTTACACGTTTTAATTTTTGAAACATTTGGTAACTTATTCATTATTGAAGTGTTATTAATATTACATATATAAGCCTGAGACTCCGGATGAAAACTGGAACACAGTTCAGCGAAGGAGGCTAAGAAATCGCTTTGTTGGAAGCAGAGGAAAGGCGATTACAATATCGGATGAGAAATTTAAGGCAGCGGATGTCAAAACCCCCATCTATATTTATAACGTAGCGAAGGAAGTGTCCGTGTGTGACATACAAAAATACGTTCAGGCTAAGGCTGATATTGATGTGACGCTGTTTAAAATGAATATGAAGAAATCAAAAGATTATGACGCATACAAGATTTTTGTACCGAAAATCAAGGAGGAATTATTTCTGAGCGATGATTTTTGGCCGGTTGGAATAGCTTTTCGCCGCTTTCTCAATCTTGGCTACAGAAATTATGATCGAGTCAACAGCGTAAATCAATTAAAATCTTAATGGATAACACCGTAAACACAGTCAGTTTATCGAGTTTTAATTGTAAAAATGTGGTTAGGTCTGTCGAATGTGTGAGAAGACTATGTCACACAAACGACGTGATCGCATTACAGGAGACGTGGTTATTACCGCACGACTTAGCATATTTGGGAGGTATAGATGAAAACTTTGCGTTCACTGCTACATCTGCGATGGATACGTCGGCCGGCGTGCTGCGAGGTAGGCCTTATGGTGGTGTCGCGATCTTGTGGCGAAAAGCGATCTTCACCTCGGTGTCAGTGATACAGTGCAATAGTGTGCGACTTGCCGCAATTAAAATATCGCTTCACGATCGTTCATTGCTAGTGTTCTCGGTTTATATGCCGACCAATTCAACAGAAAATTTAACAGAGTTTACTCAGTGCCTCAGTGAAATTAGTGCAATAGTGGAGAATCAAAATGTTGACTCTGTGTATATGCTAGGGGACTATAATGCGCATCCAGGTGAGCTGTTTGCATTGGAACTTTCAAATTTTTGTGTAGATCAAGCTTGGTCATGCGTTGATTTAGACTTGTTGCCGACGGATACGCATACCTTTGTTAGTGATGTTTACGGCAGTTTGCGCTGGCTAGACCACTGCATTGTGACAGGTGCTGCGCGGCATACTGTGGTTGGTGTTAGGGTTTTATATGATACCTACTGGTCGGACCATTATCCTTTACGAATAGAATGTGACATTAATTTAATAAAACCTAAAACTGTAATCTCTGATAATTGTCGAAATAATGTAATATGGGGAGATAGGGATAACTCTCAAATAAATAAATATTATAATTTTTGTAATTCTAAATTAAAAAGTATGCATTTTCCAGTGGAATGTACAGACTGTGCCGATAAAGAATGTTCTGATAGCTCGCATAGATTGTTAATTAATAAGATTTATAATGATATCGTAGGTATTCTGAGTGAGGGCTCGAAAGGCTGTTTTAATAGGATAGGACGTAAGAAGTATAGGCAAGTGGCTGGGTGGAATAAGCACGTCAGGGCCGCGCACGGGAGGTCTCGCCTTTGTTTTCAGATGTGGCAGCTTTATGGTAAACCTAGGGTTGGGCGGGTTTACAATGAGATGGTCGAGTCGAGAAGAGTTTTTAAGTCTAAGTTGAAATGGTGTCAAAACAATCAGCAGCAACTCAAAATGGACATTATTTCGCAGCAACATTCCAATAAGGACTTTAAACTCTTTTGGAAATCGACAAATAGACTCAGTCCGAAGTCGAGCCTTCCCGTGAGCGTCGCGGGGGTGCAAGATCCTGTGGGGATAGCTGAGGCCTTTCAGGCACATTTTAGAGTTGACTCGCCACTCGGACCGTCGTCGTCGGCTGCGGTGTTTGATGTTAAGTATCGTACCGATAACATGACTGTCAGGTTTACTGCGAAGGATGTTGAGAGCGTGATTAAGAAGATGGTGCGTGGGAAGTCTCCAGGTTATGACTATCTTAGCATCGAACACCTGCAGTGCGCAGGCGTTCATCTTCCCAGAGTTCTATCTTTATTGTTTAATCTGTGTCTGAACCATTCATACCTACCGGATAACCTGATGCATGCTACGGTGGTGCCCATTGTGAAGAATAGGACGGGTGATGTTTCGGACCTGTCCAACTACAGGCCTATATCACTGGCTACAATTGTGGCTAGAGTGCTGGATGGTTTGCTTGACCGACAATTACGCATGCATATTAAATTGAACGATGCGCAATTCGGGTTTCGGTCAGGTTTATCGACTGAAAGTGCTATCTTGTCTCTGAAGCAAACTGTTCAATATTACACAGTTAGAAAAACACCTGTGTACGCCTGTTTTTTGGACCTGTCCAAGGCATTTGACCTGGTGTCTTATGATTTACTTTGGGAGAAGCTGGCGCTTGATTCGGACTTGCCCAGCGAGGTAGCGTCCCTATTTCGTTATTGGTACAGGCATCAAACAAACATTGTGAAGTGGGCAGACTCATACTCGAGCATGTACAGGTTGGAATGCGGGGTGAGGCAGGGGGGGGTCTCTTCTCCTAGTCTTTTCAATCTGTACATGAATCGTTTGATTGAGGAGCTCAGTGGCACCAAGGTCGGCTGTCACATAGATGGGGTCTGTGTCAATAACTTTAGCTACGCCGACGATATGGTGTTACTGAGCCCTTCGATTGGAGCCCTGCGCAAGCTGCTGAAATTATGTGAGTCCTATGCGGGGGCCCATGGGCTCAGATATAACGCAAAAAAGAGTGAGTTCATGGTGTTTAAGGCTGGCTCTAAGAGTTATCAGAGTGTACCACCCATAGTCCTTGACGGATCTCCTCTTAATCGCGTCTCAAAATTTAAGTATCTGGGCCACTGGGTCACTGAGGATCTACAGGACAATGAGGACATAGAGAGAGAGCGCAGGGCGTTGGCCGTCCGATGTAACATGGTGGCTCGCAGGTTTGCTCGCAGTTCTAGAGAGGTGAAAGTGACGCTTTTTAAAGCATACTGTCAAACACTTTACACCAGCAGCCTGTGGGTTGCCTATACGCAGAGGGCGTACAACGTGCTGCGCGTTCAGTATAATAATGGGTTTAGAGTGCTGATGGGGTTGCCACGTTTCTGCAGTGCGTCAGGTATGTTCAGTGAGGCGCACACTGATGGCTTTCACGCCATCATAAGAAAGCGCTGTGCGTCTCTCATGGAACGCCTGCGTGGCAGCCCCAACACCATTCTAAACACCTTAGCGGATAGGTGGGACTCTCCGATTTTGGGGCACTGGATAAGCCTGCATACAACACTTTTTAAGGGGCGGTGCCCCGGTATCTGAGGGTAGATCCGGTGTCTGTGTAGGTAGGTACTTATTTGTTGTGTTGTTTGTGCCTAGTTGTTGTAATTATACTTAAATAATAATTTGTAATTTGTGTGTATTGAAAATGTATTAATGTGTCTTTGTTATGTCTGTGTGTAATTATGCGCTACCAGCCTGAAATAAATGAATTTGAATTTGAATTTGAATATGTACATATGTAGGTATTACATATTAATTGAAGTGTGAATTAAGAACATATTAATTAATTAGTGAAGTCATCAACAAAATATAACAAAACTCCAAAGGGCATTTTTATATCATTACTAGCCGGGGCCCCGCGCTTCGAGCAGGTTCTAGAATTTTCAGAAATTTCCCGAAGGTTCTCGATCTTTTTCAAACACATTTCGAGGTTTTTGAAATTTTAGAACTTTCGAGAAATTTCTGAAAGTTCTAGAACCATCGGGAACTTTTTCGAAAATAAACTAACTCAGCCTGAAAGTTTTACGGAAAAGTTCAATTCTTTAAAATTTTCTAAAATGTTCGAATACCGTTGATATTTAAACACACACTAATATTATAAAAGCGAAAGTTTGTGTGTGTGTTAGTGTATGAGTATCTTTGTTACCTCTTCACGCTGAAACAGCTGGACGGATTAGGATGAAAATTGGTGGGGAGGTAGCTTAGAACCAGGAGATTGACATAGGGGGGAAAGGTACGAGGGCGGGGGGGTTCAACGGGGCTACCCGTGCGAAGCCGGGGCGAGTCGCTAGTATATTATAAAAGAAAGTTGATGTCGGTATGTTCCGATAAAACTCAAAAACGAACCAATGCAGCCCAAAAAAGGTTTAACCGTAGGGTAGCCCCAACCCTCCCATCCATGAAGAAGGTTCGGGTTTTGGGCTGCGCGGTTAAGGTTTAGAGAAAAACTGTTTAGAAGGTTTGGGCGTAGTAACTATTAAGTAATCTGTGGTTTGGGTTTTGGGCTGCGCGGTTAAGGTTTAGAGAAAAACGGTTAAGAATGAGGTCAACTTGACCTGAAACTTAACCAAAACTTCTAGAAGGTTCGAGGAAGTTCGAAAACTTCGGGGAGGTTCTGGAAAGTTCAAGGCCTATCAAGAAATACCCAAAAGTTGTAGAACCTTCGAGAAATTTCCAAAAATTCAAAAACCTCCAGAAAAACTTGAAAAAGATCGAGAACTTTCGAGACAACTTTTTCAAACATATTAAGAGGTTTTTGAAATTTTGGAACTTTCTCGAAGGTTCTAGAACTTTTGGAAATTTCTCGAAAGTTCTCGATCTTTTTCAAGATTTTCTGGAGGTTTTTGAATTTTTGGAAATTTCTCGAAGGTTCTACAGCTTTTGGGTATTTCTTGATAGTTCTTGAACTTTTTCAAACTTTTCTAGAGGTTTTTGAACTTTCAGAAATTTCCGGAAGTTTCTAGAACTTTTGGAAATTTCTCGAAAGTTCTCTAACTTTTGGAGATTCTCGAACCTTCTAGAATTGCCTTGAACTTTCCAGAACCTCCCCGATGTTTTCGAACTTCCTCGAACCTTCTAGAAGTTTTTGTTGAGTTTCAGGTCAAGTTGACCTCATTCTTAACCGTTTTTTTTAAACCTTAACCGCGCAGCCCAAAACCCAAACCACAGATTACTTAATAGTTACTACGCCCAAACCTTCTAAACAGTTTTTCTCTAAACCTTAACCGCGCAGACCAAAACCCGAACCTTCTTCATGGATGGGAGGGTTGGGGCTACCCTACGGTTAAACCTTTTTTGGGCTGCATTGGTTCGTTTTTGAGTTTTATCGGAACATACCGACATCAACTTTCTTTTATAATGTATACTGATTTTATAAATACACAAACACGTCATGGTACCAAGAGCGTGCGCTCGCCTTCTTCGCCTCATACAAAAATGTTCGTCAAAACTGGTTGAACCTATAGCGCCTTAACTTAAGTTTTTAACCCACCGACTAGAGGAGTAGTGTAGGAGGTTCATAGTGTCTTGTTGCGTTGTACCTCCAGAACGGGGTGCTCTGATTCCAATGTGGTTCTTTCCTTATGAAAGATAGTGTGTGCGAGATAGAAATCGGTGCAGATTTTTCCAGGATATTCAACTCGCAACAACTTTTGGAGGGAACTTAGGCATTTTTGCAAACCCTTCGTTTGAGCTCAAAATGTTAGTTTTCGACGTCTCCAGGTTCCAGGGTCTGATGATGACTAGAATAGGATGAACGGGATCTAGGGTAATACTGAAGATGATTCTTCAAGTTTGAGCTCAAACTTTAAATTAAGATGACATGTGTACCTCCCGTAGACTCCAGACTCTGATGATGACAAGAGCACACGATGAATAGGATCTTGGGTGTGACGGGTTTTTCTATTTGAATGCGGTTTTATTTGTATGAAATCTTCGAGAGGTTTTATTTTTTTCTGAAGTTACCTAACTTGTAATACTCGTATGAATGGACTAACAATGTACCTACATCGCAACTTTACTTCGATTGAATAACAAAGATACACCAAAATGATAACTAGGCAATCAAGCTATCATAACAGAATCTGATCAAAATAACAAGAACAAGCTCGGCTGGCTGGCAGTTGATTCATCCTGGAACGGATATAACAACAAAGTTATTATTGTTTTTGCTCCGCTGTAGGCCACTAATGACTATTATTTCATGCTAAATTTGATACATTAGGGTTGTTCCCTTAGTGGGTGGCCATAGAAATCGGGATTAGGGAGAATTGGTAAGGAGCCGTGGCGCGTGTCGGCGTGTCGCCAGGGTTTGAGCAAATTGTACATACTCTTTCACTCGCTGTCTAGTGGATTTATTGACAGCTTTATACTTCATTAAATCAGACACAGAATTTGTTGACAAAATTTCAAAGATACGTGGTATCTTTTTAGTTATTTTTCACTTACAAACGTTCACTTTAAAAACAAGTTTAAAATGTTAATAAAATTAACAGTTAGAAGTTCGAGATATTATATAATGTTTGTAGGTGCCTTAAACACGATTCGTATTATTTTGTTCGATCGAATGTGGGTTTATGCAGATTTTATTTCAAAAAATGAATGAACTATGAAATATAGTACTATATATATATAAATATATATAGTCGTTAATGAAACTATAGTATTTCATACTAATGAAATATGAAAAAAATACCCAAAAATAATTTAATTGACAACTATTAGTGAATAAAAGGTGGCATCTTTATTTTATTTTTACTTGGATGCGAAATAAATAATAGAACCCATAAAAATCTGAAATCAGACGCTGTGCGTTTGTCGCAACCGCCTCACTGAAGTTCGAACGGAATTGGTCTTAAAAATCTACGTCGTTAAGATCGATATTTCTACACTTTTACTTGCCACTGCAGAAGGAGCCTGCAGTGAAGTACAGCTTCGCTCTGTTATGTACACCAAGCTTTTTGGCAGCCAGCTTGACCTTATGTTTAAGTGTCTAAAACTAGTGTAAGTAAAATATTTTTTAAGTTTGTAAGTGTAAAAAGTATAGTGGGGCATAAAACGGTGACTTCGGTTTCAAAACAAAACAGCCTGCATAAACACTTCTCGTTACTTCAGATTTCTATGTTGAGTGAGTGTGCGAGACATAGTGGAGCTATTGTTGTTCTCTCGAGCGGCTCTTATTGGCTGGTGATCGTGACCGTTGGTGGAAATAACAAGTGTTATGAGAGGATGGAATGTTTACTCCGCTAGTAGGCTCCTTTTAACCACGTTTAGGGACATATCGTTTATTGTAAGTTTCTTCCCAATGTTTTCGTACGCCTCTTTTTGTAAAGCGGAAATACATTTTATGCGTATGTTGGTGCCACACATTTGCCGTGCTACTATAAAACTCGAATTATCATTGGAATACTTACACAGTGTTTAATCTTTTGCATTGACAGCTAGATTCAAATTGGATCGAAAGGTGATCAATGCAAGGCCACAGCATATGAACTTTGTATAAATTATGGGAGAAAATTAAATTAATAACAACTAGACAGAAATTACAGACAAATATAATAATATAATTACTTACGTAAAACTGAAATTAAATAAAAAGTACTAGCTGATCATAATTACCTATATATTTACGCATAAGGTTTTTTGGATAGATTCAAAGGATGATCCGCGTTTATTAGTCGTCGTCGTCGTTTCGTATGAGGTAGTGCTGGCCTCTGGTGTCAGAGTTTGTCAAGCCGCCCGAGGGCCTCTGACATGGCTTATCGACTGCTATTAATCTATAACAGCCGGGACCGACAGTTTAACGTGCCCTCCGAAGCACAGAGCGATAGAAATCCGCACATAACTTAGAAAAGTCATTGGTGCGGAGCCTAGGATCGAACCCGGTATCGTTGGATTCTGAGTTGCACTATTGAACCGTTAGGCTACCATCGCTTATTAGTAGTACGGTTAGTGTGACCCACTGTCACGGTGCCCCATTTAGATAACTGGGACCAAAATTAATAAGTTTCTAAGATTTGTGGTAACAAATATGCATTTTAAGTACAGTCAGAGCAAAAAGTAGTTAGTTAAAAAAACTATTTTTAATTAATTTAATTTACAACTTCATTAAAATTTATAGAACAACTACTGTCGTCTGTCTTTCCTGAAACTATAATCTAGGTCTCTTCAAGGCTAGAGTGAATAGGTGCCTTTTAGACCTTTGTGCTACATTTTCGGACACATCGTCACTTACCAACAGGTGAGATCGAGGTCAAACAAAGGTCTGTCAATGATAATAAGACTACTACTGTGTAATTTAAGAAAGGAATGCAGCTGAAAGTATATTTCCTAAAGGCCACCGCGCCACGGCTTGTGTGGGGCACTGAATAACATAAATTCTCTTTGTTCCAGTTACACCGGAGTCTATCGTGGTTCCGATAGTATCATGTATATTTGGCTTTCCATTATTGGCCCTCACAGTCATCTGCTGTTTGAGACGAAGAGCGAAGTTGGCGAGGTAAGTTTTGCTTTTGCGAACTCAATATTGAAATTGAAATATTTCAGTTCGAAAGCACTTTATAGAACTTGTATATTGTATATTGCAGCTGCTACAAGGGTGTCAGAAACAGTATAAAACAAATTAGTTAGAAGATTGATGCTTACTTTTCAATAACAAAGGAGAGACTGAAGTTAGTATATATGTAGTTAGTAGTTACACAACGTAATAACAAGATTTTGATTCCTTCGGGAACCCGTTTAGTTGGATGAATCGACGCTGTTTCGAGCATTAGTGAATTAGGGCTATAAGTTACCTAATACTCCAATAGTTTCTGTCAATTTGAATAGGTAAATACGATGAAAAGTAGACATTTTCATTTGACCTAAGTACTAAAATTACTAAGGCAAAATATAAAAAGCTTTTTTTTTATTATGAACATCCTTCTTTTTAAGTTAATTCTTTCCTATTTATGATAAGAAATAGGAAATAATTAACTAACTCAAATAACTTACTTTAGTATGCGTTGCATTTAGAATTTAATAAATTAAATTTTAATCACGAGGGACCCGCATTTATTTGGTTTTACTTGTAATTAGAAAACGCAACGCAAACTTGATTGGTTTTGCTGTATATAAATAAAGAGGCTCTTAACTGGGTTATCATGAATAAATGCGTTTATTATTCCTGAAAATTACTTAAAATATGAGCATTTAAAAAAAAAACTGTTTTGATTGTACCATATATTTCGCTGGATGTATAATTCTTGTCATGTAAAAAGAACGCTGGCGGTCAAGCTTCTTCAGGCGTTCCAGCGTTCTTTTTACATGACGCGTAATATACTCGATTTTGTAATGCTTAAAAAATTACGCATTATCTTCCTGGCTACTTTTATAGTGTCTCCTATCGAGAGGGGGGGGGGGGCATCCTACTTAGTCCAGTTTGTGGTTGTCACTCGAGAACCTTTATTCCCCTACGGTTGTCAGTTCTGCGAGCTTAATATGCCCTGCACATTGCCACTTCAACTTGCTATTTATCAGGCCAATAGGCGACCACGTCTCAGCGCCGTAAGTCATCACTTGAAAGAAAAAAAAGAAAGAAAATACATTTATTCACTAAAAGTCAGCCAGTTAAACAAAATTAATACATACAAAAATACAATTTTAAAAAAGTAAAAATTAGAAAATACAAAACTGATAAAAAAAAATAAGTTGTTTGGTGAAAAGGCAACGACTCAGCTTTTTGTGCCTAGTCCGAAAACCAGACGCTGTTTTTCAGTCTTGCGATGGGAGGGGGAGTCCATTGGAGTATTGCCATTAAAAATAATACAAAAAAATCAATGTGATGATTGTGTACACGTACATATTAATAAAAAACAAAAAGTTAATAATGTATTATGAGTGTGGGTTTGTGTTTAAAAGTGCTCTTAGATAGTGGATTTCTCAGTGGAGGTGGCAGTTTATTCCAGCACTTAGTGGCATGATAGCGGAAACTTCCTTCAAATGCTCGCGTTTTTTGAAATGCAGTAACTAACTTAAATTTATAACTTGCAACACGTATTGATTATAAATCTACACATATTAGGTGGTTTCCCATTAAATAGTGTTAAACAGAATTCTAAGAGGTAGAGCGAACTGTTAGCGTTTTTTTTTGAACATTCTGTACAATTCTCATAATTTACTAAACAAACACAAAAAGCAAATTCGAGGTACCTAAGGTAAAGTAAAAATAAGCGAAACGGTATCAAAATTCCAACAAGGACATCTCGCACCGCACCTGCCGTCGTGCCTACAAAATATTCAAAGCAACTGTTCCACTTCAACTTTATATTTTAGCGACCACGTCTCAGCGCCGTAAGTCATCACTCGCAACACGCATTGATGACACGAACAACACTACAAACACACAAACACAACAACACACAACACAACAATAACAAACACGCATTGATGACACTTCACATTTTTTTTTTTTTTTTAATTTATTTATTCACAAGCATTTCCTTTATATAACTAAAACGTCTATAAAACCTTAGATGCTTATCTAAGACGCTAGACATTAGAATTAGGTGGTTAAGCAGAATTCTAAATTGTAGAGCGAACTATAAGCAAATATATTTGAACATTCTGTATACTTCTCATCATCTACTAAACAAACACAAAAAGCAAATTCGAGGTACCTAAGGTATAGTAAAAATAAGCGAAACGGTATCAAAATTCCAACAAGGAAATCTCGCAACGCACCTGCCGTCGTGCCTACAAAATACTCAAAGCAATTTTACCCAGTGAAGAATCATAAAGTAAATTTTTAATGTAGGCAACGATGAACGGCTTCTTTCGAAGCAGCGTACAAAAGAGAAATACGGGCCAATCTACATACTATTATCACAGTGTACAAACATATATAGACTGTACTATATGTTGTTGAATAAACCTAGCAAAAGGTATATTCAGCAATAGGTTGGTAAAGCGAAACTTTCTGACCTTCGTCTATCGGAAAACAGGTCACACAATCACGTTCAACAGCAAGTTGTATTATATATGGGACTCAGTTAGTTCAGGTTTGTGAGTAAAATTACATGAACTACTCAAAAGGGTTCTACACAAAAGCATTTCTGAAGCGAACGCTCACATAAAACACTTCGAAAGTATGCAGCGCAGAGTTGTGAACTCTCTCGCGTTCCCAGCGCTAAAGTACACTTTACTCGAGATCACCCCTCAAGTGTCGCTGATACTCGCGTTAAGGCGTCCTCGAGTACTTACATAAAATCTCCTCACCTTATCTTGAATGTATAAACGTTATACCCAAACCCGAATGCTTTTCAATCGTATAGTATCTTCAACGTGAACTGATGTTCGGCTTACACATATCAGCTAAATAAACACGATACCACATCTTATTTTGTGGCTGAAAAACATATTTTGGCAGGCTTTTGTTGCGATATAAATATTGATTATCGTTTGCAGTTTTTTGGTGTCTGTGCTGTGCACAATGTTTCATGCCTGGTTTGTAAAAAATATTAAGTAGGTAATTATTATTTTTGCAACTAAGCATTAATTTAAAAATGCAGGGGTACTTAGCAGGAGCTAATTTTACTGCAAATTACCACGTTTGCACTTAAAAGGCGACAGTGCTGCGAGCAATGAGAGCTAATTAAAATTTATTTACGTAACTTAAAAGATAATATACTAAATTTTAGAAAAAAAAACACTTTGCAAACTGAACTTGACAGGTACTATGCCACAGCTCAATCGGACATCGGGAAGTTCTCGAAAATTGTATCGTCAGACAAACAAATAAGCAAACAGACGTGAAGGATGTATTAACTCTTTATGTGCAGAGAGCGAGCTAGACGGAGGAACTGCGAGCTGGACCGAGGAGAGTTGTCCGTGGTGAGGCTCTCTCCGATGAAGCACAAGCAGCGCGCAGTCAGCCTCGTGCGGTGTCCGCGGCCCCCGCCCACTCTCGAGCTGGACACCGTGCTCGAGGAGCGGTCCGACCCCGAACAGACTACTACGTCACAGGTACCTAGGCTACTTACTATGCCATATAACAAGCCGCGCACAGTCAGCCTCGTGCGGTGTCCGTGGCCCCCGCCCACTCTCGAGCTGGACACCGTGCTCGAGGAGCGGTCCGACCCCGAACAGACTACTACGTCACAGGTATCTAGGTTGTGCCGTTTCCGTATCGACTGCAATTCCAACATAAATTTTGCATACACGACTTATCATATTTCTTTATAGTACACCAGAAAATATCGATGGGCAACACGTTTGTAACAATACAAAAGTTATAAAGAGTCCGTTTCTCCTACAAATGTTAGAAAAGGGTGAAGAGAATGAGTCGAAAAGTTTCCTTAAAGGTTTTCCGCTTAGTTATTTAACCCTTTGTAAGTTTCGTCCACTGTCGATTCTGTTCATAGTTTTTAGTAAAGTTTTAATTGACAGAGAAGCATAAACTACGAGAATAAGAAAAGTTCGATAAATGATCTGCTACAGTAATTTTCATAAGATTAAAATGACCGCAATACTACCTACAGTGCAGGTTACGGCACGGCCGGTGAAGCGTGACATTGCATATTTCGTGATCTTGAGATTTTTGTTCCATTACAATGGAATGTCACAGGTTTGATACAAAATTTGAGGCAAATACAAAGTACTGGTAACCAGCTAAGCAGTGCACAAGATTCCTTGCATTTTTAAATGATGTGAAGTTTAGCTAATAGGAATATATTTATCTAATTACTAATTAGTTTAACTAGTTGTACTTAGTTAAATAGATCGATGCTAATGAGAAGTCTATGAAGAAAACATTAGTTATCATCTTAATTAACCAGGGAATTATCTTGTGTTGAACCAAAGTCTTTTCGATAGAGTGGCATAACCACTGATGTGTTATCAAAACACATGAGGTGTTGAATTTCAGATCAAACAATCTGAAATTGTGAATCTGCCGATGAAATTACAGGCACATGAAACTTTTCAATGGGTGGCGGGCGCAGTGCAATGCCACATAGGGTGCGTCTTAGGTGGGCGTGACCTATGTGATAATGCACTGTTCATAGGCAAAGAGTACCGCTTAACATCAGGTGAGCCATCTGATTGATCCGTCATTCCAAGTTAAAACATACAATATGCCTGTTTATAGATGGCAATAATTTCAG
Source organism: Operophtera brumata (assembly GCA_932527175.1). Classification (NCBI taxonomy): domain Eukaryota; kingdom Metazoa; phylum Arthropoda; class Insecta; order Lepidoptera; family Geometridae; genus Operophtera; species Operophtera brumata. The sequence goes on along the minus strand of OW052238.1, from coordinate 10,901,812 downwards.
GTGGAGATAACCCCAGATCGCGAAGTAGGAGCGATTCTGTTCAGTGCCGTGGGCGCCGCCGGCACCGCGGTGGTGGCGGCCGGTTGCCGGGACAGCTAGCGGCGGGGCTCGGTGCAGCTCGGCGCGCGCTCGCCGCTCTGGGCCGCGCTCACCAGCCAGCCGCTAGACGCCGACGTGGACGAGACCGACGAGGACACGCTCGACGACAGCTAACATCTGGACGAGCGCTCCGTTACTGATATCGGGGAGCGCATGAAACTATTTTTAGACATCCCGCTTAGGTTTTAGTGAAGTGAAACGTGTTGTATTACAGAGCTTCTTGTAAAGATTAGCGCTGGACGGTGATGTAGGCGAAGCAGAAAGTACAGACTTGACGATTAGAACGTCAAAACGAACGCTCCATAATCGATATCGTGGAACGCATGAAACTCTTTTTAGACATCCTGCTTAGGTTCTAGTAAAGTGAAACATGTTGTATTACTTGTTGTGTTGCTTCTTGTAAAGATTAGCCGCTGGACGGTGATGTAGGCGAACGCATGAATCTCTTTTTAGATACCCTGCTGTAAGTGGAACTTCTGTAACATATTACAATGCTCCTTGTTAAGGCTAGCCACTAGACGGTTATGTAGGCGAAGCAGAAAGTACAGCCTTGACGACAGCTAACATCCAAACAATCGCTCCCTAACGATCTGGAAGCCGCTGAAACTCTTTTCAGATATCCCGCTTAGGTTCTAGTGAAGTAGAACTTATGTAACATATAACAGAGTTTCTAAAGATTAAAGCTGCTGGACGGTGATGTAGGCGAGGCAGAAAGTACAGACTTGACGACAGAACGTCAACACGAATGCTCCACAATCGATATTGTGGAACGCATGAATCTCTTTTTAGATATCCCGCTTAGGTTGTTTTAAAGTGAAGCTTGTGCAACATATTACAATGCTCCTTGTAAAGGCTAGCCACTAGACGGTGATGTAGGCGAAGCAGACAGTACAGCCTAACATCTAGACAAACGCTCCGTAACGATATCGGCTCTTTTTAGATATCTTGCTTAGGTATTATGAGTGGAACTTGTTAGCATATGAGAGCTTCTTGTAAAGATTAGCCGCTGGACGGTGATGTAGGCGAGGCAGAAAGGTAGCCTTCACAGCTAACGCCAAGAACAACGCTACGTAATTGAAATCGTAGAGCATGAAACTCTTTTTACATTTCCCGCTTAGATTCTAGTAGACGAAGAACTCGAAAAAACAAAGATGTCGGGGAGCACAAATTCTTTTGAGATAGCTTAGGTTCTAGTATAGATTTAAAACATGTGTTCTAGAGAACTCAACGGTTTTTTAAGCACATCCCGCTAGTAAAGTATTCTGGGTGCAGCGATACACCATAATTTAGTAAATTTAAGGTTGCTCACGCTTACGAAGCGAAATTCAAATTTTTTGGTGTTTTTTGCCCATTACAGCTCATCAACACTTCTTCTGATAGCAAAAGTTGAGTTCGCGAGAACTAGAAGACTTAACAAACCTGTTTTAATTGATGCTATCTTAAAAATATCATCAGTTTAGCTATGATACCCCCTAAACACATTTTTACAGTGTCTTTTTTTTGTTTCTATCGTAGCCCCCAGTTAAGAAGTCCGAGTAAAAAGGGGAGTAAGGGGAATGTGTGGTCTAACTCTTATATAACTCTTCGTGACAAATCAGACTGTGAAAATTTAACAAGGAAAGGATCTACTGTACTGTAGCACCTTAAATACAACGAACAAACTATCAGAGTCAGCTGATGTTTAAAATAGTATTTTTATCTGAAAATTGTTTGAATAATTCGAGCAAATACCGTCTAACCTAAAGATTGATAAAATACTTGATACTAAATCATCTTTGTAAGAGTGTATCGAACTGGCAGCAAGTTCGCTCGGTGATTTATAATGTAAAGAGCATAAATTGTTACGCTCAAAATAGCCGAAAGAAAGCAATGAAACGTAGAGTTGAGAATTTGTGAATAACCGATTTTATTTATCAAAATGCGTCCAACAACCACCCGGGTTGCATTTTTGGGGTTTTAGTCGAGAATAAACCATATATATCTCAGAATAAGTTGAATAATTGAGCAGCTTGGAAGCCTGAAACGTCCTGTAAATAGATACAATTTCTACCTACAGCATCCTTAAACTTAGCTTTATACGTATGTACATTATACATTTTTGTTTGAAAACTCCTGTACCTAAGTATAATTAATGTATATTATCAAGGAAAGTTGATGTAGTAAACATCAATGGTTTTACGTACGTAAAATCGCTGTTTATTTGTAAATAAATACCGCACATCTCTTAGAATACCTTACGAAAGGGTAATAGTGCATGGCACAAGTAATGTTAAAAATACGTAAGTAAGAAGCTTGCTTTGAAATAAAACATTGATAACCAACGATTATCTTATAAATTAAAAACTTAACTTTATAACGTATTTATCTCCTATTTTATTGATTTCTGAAGTTTTCAAGGCTTTACAGCTGCCTTGGTAGCAGATAGATCATAGCGCATCCCTCGGAGAAGATACTTTAACTTAAGATCATTGAGACAGCACCATACTAGGAAAGTTGATGAATCTCTTATTCGAGTACAGCTCGTTCACCTTAAGATGTCCTCTGCCTTGGATGGCGTGCCAACCGAGGCAGGGGACATCTTACGCTGAACGGTGTTTATGACGTTTATCTCAATTTATAGTATCTTTGCCATGTCTGATGCGCTTACTTTGTTATCTAGATATTCATATAAGACTGCGCCACAACGTTTTTTTGTATTGATCTTATTTATCCAATGTTTGACCCAATATTCTGTACCATATTGACAAACAATCGAATCTAACCAAAAGTTAGGGGTAATTTTGTATTTTTTTTGATCGAGAAAATTTTGTCGTATCGTGTTTCTGTCTGGGTGATCCCTCGGTATTATAATGTATAGTATCCATGCATATTTTTAATTTGAATATTGTACTGTATTTAGTCAGTTAAAAATCTAATCTAAGATTGGTAATTTCACGTTATACCCCACCTTAATTGCTGAAATGTACTCGTAGGTACCTGTGTAGGTGTATATATTCATAGTTCTACTTGTCGCGGGCCACAAATGTAGATAAATCCTAGAAAAGTATTAATATCTAATGATAAATCCGATCTTTTTAGCTCTTTAGCAAGTACATAGTGTACATAGCTATTATAGTACTTTTATATTTGAGAAAAGTAAATGAATTTAACTTGACTTTAACAAGAAACCAAAAGATTAGTTATATATTAATAATGTAGTAATAAAAGTAATTAGAAAAAGCCTAACTTACACTAAGAATAATACAATGTCAATGGCAAATTGCGACCACAATTTTGAATGTGAAAATTATGTACATAATTAGATGAAGTAATAAATTATCATATCAATGTTACGATGTTATTTTTAAGATATTAAGGACCTTGGATACCTAATCTGTTCGTCCATACCTATATGAAGAATATCATATATCTAAGGAATAACTTATGAAACAATTTCTAGAAAGAGATACAACTGATACAAGTTACTCAAAAAAGTAAAAAATTTACCATTAAAAATAAACAAAAATTACCCAAGAATGACCTAAAAGATAAAAAAAATAAGCAAAACCGTGAGTTGATCAAAATGAATCCAAACACGGCCGAGTAGTTCCTGTTCGATCCCTTGGCTATGATCCTGTAGACTTTGATCGTCCTGTTCGATCCCTTAATATTTTTAACCAACTTCGGCCAGCCTACTATTAACCATAGAAGAGTTCCGACGTCCACCTTCCGTCTCCATCATCAGATCAGCTCGCTGTTACAATAATATTGTATTGCCATCCAGACCAAGATGTATGCAAAGTTTCAGAATTTTCATCGACAAAAAGTGTCTCAAGTAGAGCTTCTCAGATTTGATTCCAGACAGACAAACAAGGAAACAGACGAAAAAGTGAATTAAATGAAAGTATGTAAAACTACTAATGCAACAATTTTGCTTTCTTAAGACCGTCACTAACTATCTAAAGATAGTTCAACTGATCCAAATCATTACCGAAAGGAAGCGTCCATACGCTAGCTGTATTGCACCGTTAAATAGCAATACTAGTGCAATGAGTCAGATATGAGCCAGCAATCGGGTCACTTTATTATTTAACTTAGGTAATAGTGTAAGCATATTATGTCTTAATTATCACACACTCAAGCATATTACATACTTAGATATTGATCAATAGAATGGAAGTTAGGTGTTAGCTAGATATCGTAGCCACTGATAGGATCAAATGTGTATAACACTCTACAGTGTGCATGTATAGAAATACATATATTTGGTCCTCAGGTACGAGGTGTCTTGGTATTCTAACAAATGGTAGGTTGTTTCTAAATATCAGTGGTGCTCTATACCATAAAATGTACCATAAGTTCTAAAATAGCAAGAAAACTTCGTACTTACACCTAGGTCTTACGAAATAAATATAAAATGTTTTGTTATTTTGCGTATTATTTAATAATAGTTTGTCCAAGAACATGTTAATTTATCAAAGGATTTGAATAAATGCTATAATAAGCTTCACCTTGACCTAGCAGCCTACATCCGAAGTCAAGGTCTGGTTTTGAAATCTAATATGATCGATACCAACCTGTTTTAAATATTTTAGCTACAGTACTATCATGCTATGAATCTACGTCATAATGCCCGCCTACACGGTCATCAGATATTACAAACAGTTACCTACTTACGTATTTATAATGATATGTTTGGATATTAGTTTTATCAAAAAGGCTAGGCCAATTTTTGTGAAATCTGGCATACATAGACATACGTCTTTTTCCCCGAAGGAGTAGGCCAGAGCCTCAATGGGCTTCTTTTCACAAAGGGTTGCACCATCGTGGAATATAACGTGACAAGTGGTGAGCTCATCACCGCCATTGCTTCCCACAACTGACTCGGCTTTCTTCCAGTAATAACACATTCCATAATAAGCTAGCAGCCAGGACAAATCTTATACCAACGAATCTTATCAACAAGTCCGGGTAATCCCTTAGTCAGCTTTAACGATATCCACGAGAGGAGACGGAGGGGTCTATTCTTAGGCCGGATACACCACAGGTATCCACACAAATCTAGTGTAATTTGTCTGTTATACTACGATTGCCCGCGGTATCACCCGAGAGTACTGAATTTCGAATAATGTCGATATAACTAATTCATCTTCTTGATTACACGAAATGGTTACCACCGACCGTGTCAGTAAATAAATTATGATATACCTAGCTGCAAACATCAGTTATTCTCCACCATGGCACTTATGACAGGCCAACTGCCGGTTATCCTCAACGAGATTGTAGGGCTGGGAATAATATCGTAACACGGCATGGCATTCAAGCTTACTCTGTGTTTAATCCTGCAAGTGTCCATAGGCCATAGTTCAGCTATTATTTACGTCTGGCTGTAATATAAGTTGTTTATATTTATTTTTGTCTCCTAATAATTCATCATCACCATCAGTCTACAAAAGTCTACTGCTGGACATAGGTCCCCATAGAACGCCACGACGAACGGTCTTGAGTCGCCTCCATCCACCGACTTCCTGCAACCTCTATAATACATTTGGTCCATTGAAAGGTAGGCTCCTTTGCGTCGTCCGGTTGCGTTTCTTCCCCAACGGTTTACAGTTCTGCGAACAATTTGTCCTGCCCATTGCCACTTGAACTTGCTAATTTGGAGAGCTATGTCGGTGATCTTGTTTCTTGTGCTGATGATTGTAAGCCATGGAGACAGTGACGTAAAACAGGCCTTTTCGTTTTCTGATACACTCATGCAGTCTCAACAATTTGATCCACGCTACTACCACAGATAAAATAATAGGTACTACTACTACTCTGCGTCATTGGTTCTTTCTCTGTCACTGCGTTATGTCAGGTTGAGGTATGGCAGCCCTGAAAAATGGCCTAATGACCAATAAACCCAGTGAGAGAACAAGTGTGGTGAAAGGTTACAGTGCTCCGTGTGGAGGCCCGTTTCACACATGCCTTCGAATTTTTGTCAGGCTTGGTTTTTGGCCAGTTTCCTCTTGATGTTTTCCTTCACTATTTGAGAGACACGTAACATTTAAGAAAAATAACGACTATACAGTGAGGTTTTCGCCATCAGGAAAATATTATAGTAAAATACGTGGTGTACTTTCAATTAATTCGTAGTGTAGTCATAATTTTTCTAAAATGTTACCAATCTGCCTGGTGTTGGCGCAGCCTATATCAGCTACAAAACCGACACTCTTTTAAAACTTCTCTTGAAACTTGTTAAGCCAGTTACAACTGTCGTTTTCTTTATGTTTCTAGGAGACAGCTGTACCCACAGAAATATACTTTTATTGTGCCTGTAGGTGCTTAATGCGAGAAATAAACTTTTGAGGTGTCTCTGCGGAAACATTTACGCAGGAATGCGCCTTTAATCAAAATAAAATATTACAACATTACAACGCAATGGTATAGTGTTTATTTCCCATTTGACTCGTAAAATAAATAAACGAACATCCAACTAACACACAAATGAAGCCTTGACAGAGTCTATGCGTAAAAAAACAGGTGTGGTGACAAACGGTAGATTTTCACAACCCAAATTAGACATCCAAGAAGATTTTGTAGTTGGGCTATAGTGACCAGACTGGCTGGCAACATAACATCGGTAGTTGAGCTGCTACAGAAACTCAAAGTCACACAGCGGGCTATAGAGAGAGCTATGCTCGGAGTTTCACTACGTAATCCGAAAGGGGAAATCCGTAAAAGAACCAAGATCGGAACATAGCTCTCGGAATAAGCAAGTTGAACTGGCAATTGGCCAGTAGGCCATATAGCTGCAGAACTGATAAGTCTGATAACCGTTAGAGAATTAAGGTTCTAGAGAAGCGACCGCGAACCGGGCGACGCAGTGTAGGAAGGCCCTGTCTCAATGGGAAGAGTAGTCAGAGGATGAAAGCGGCTCCAGACAATTTCCTGGCATTCAATGAGGCAGGCCAAGGTCCAGAAGTGGCCTTCTACATGCTGATTATGTTGATAATCTTTAAAAAATACCACATCTCTCCGCCTAGACCAAATAAAACAACCTGCCCAGCCACTTATCCATTTATGCACAAATTGCCATAGTTTTTGTTTTTTGTGTAATTTGATTATTTTGTATTAGTGTTTATTTAGTTCTTATCTTGTTTCCTTTTTTATTGGTTTGTCTCTTTTTTGTGTAGGATAGTCACGAGTAAATGTTTTTCTTTTTCTTTTCTTATCTCAAATCTTCTGTACCAGCAGCACTTGATATCTGAATAAACATCATAAAACCACTGCACTGAATTGAACTACCAAGTCACGTCCCTTCTATAGACTGAAACTTGACCATTGACAGTGAATTGGTTCAACAAGGTTAGCAAGGCCGCTCGGCGGTAGAACTTGCATTACCTACAGGCTGCGCACGCGACGCCCGAGGTAAACAGAACATGGTTCGGCCTATCGAAAGATGTGCGTGCGTAGTGCGTGCGAACTGAACGTGCAGGAATCACATCCTTCCAATTTAAAAATTATATCTTCGTTCTATGTAAATGTTCTACACAGTTATGCCAGTCGTAAGCAGTTATTAGTGCGTGTTGTTTAATCGTGGTGAGTACTATTTTTTTTGTTATCATAGGGCGCGTCCTATTTGGACGTTACCTATGAGGTAAGGCACTGTTCGTAGGCAGAGGTTACCACTTAACATCAGGTGGGCAATCTGCATGTTCCGTACCGTCATTCAAGTAAAATAAAAATTAAAAAATTAAAAAAAATCCTGTTTCAAAGGGCTCCCTGTTTTATTTGAAGTCTGTAATCAAATCTTACAAGTTAAATTTGACCCACTTCCCGGTTTCCGATTGAAATTTTGCATACCTGTCAATTTCGTATGGTGACATCGAGCTCATGTGAGGGTGGTTGAAGGTGGACAAAGGCACTGCTCGATGGATAATAGTAGACTGGCAGTATTTGGGCTCATTTTGATCAGCACACTGTTCCGATCACTAATATCATAAAAGCTTGTTATGAAAAAGATCCTAAAAGTCGTAAAGATCAGTCCTATATAGTTAGTTCAGAGTTCATATCTTGTTTTATAAGCTTCCAATTAACTTGCTTTCCTGTCTGTATGTCGCAAATCTGGTGATTCCTTTTTCCACTTCCTGATATCCAAGCATGCTGAGTTTTTGCACACACCTTTGGTTCAGAAGACATTATAATACCTATACCTAGTACTTATATTCATTTTTATAGCAAATCCAATGTTTTCATAAAAACAGTTAAAAATATACTTTTCAACAAAAAACTTATTTCAAAAACAATAAGGTTCAATATTGTCGCCTAAAAAAGGTTGATTTTTTCAATGGGATTAACTAAGTACCTTTATACTTACGTCCGATACTTATAACCAGGCCAGGAGACCAGTTTGTGTAGCCGTTTAGCTGCGCATTAGAAATATTTCGATAGAAAAAATATATTGCGCAGCCAAGCAACTATCTTCAGGGCGGCCTAGTCATATCTGCAAAACTTTATTTCCAGTTTTCCAACTCACTCGACTCAAAGATTTTGGCAAATCTTTTTGCGAAACCTAGGATTAGAATGATAACATTTTATTGCACACCGCATGAAAATAATCAAAATATAAGTATGGAAGTAGGATCGGCGATCTTATCGCTAAGAGCGGTGTCTCCCAGACAGCCGTGGATTGAATTGATATACATATATACGGTATTATGTGGTGTTACATTTAAAGTAATATAATATGGTGCGACAGAGCTTTGCCCGGCGTATTTTTTTTGTGTAATATCGCGTTTTCCTAGTTATTAGACCTAGCTAGATAGATTTTTGGCCCCCAAAAACGCCCAAATCAGATGTTTTTATTAAAATATTTGATGTGATACGAAATTGACTATAAGTAGGTACCATACTATACTATTGTATCATCTTCAGAACCGTTCATCCAAGAACAAAACAAAATATTGTATTAAAAATATTGCTCGTTTAATAGAATAAGATTAGAACTAACTCAGCGGCTTAGCGAAACGGCAAATGCACGACGACATTGCAGATATACCTACCTATGAGAATCTATGTAGATATAGACAGACCAATAGGCTTAGCAAAGGTGGATATGGGTATGTCTAGCCACATTGCTCTACCGACAGGAATCCGTGAATAACCGTCTGAATCATGGTCTGAATGGCCACTAGGTATTAAGCAACTTTCCCGATACCTAATTACTTCTACATACCAACATATTATCGCGAACGAGCTCTATACAAACGAAGTTTACTGTCTCTCAAATCTACTATAGCCTGCCCTTGAGTTTTTACAATAACAATTATATTTTTGATCTTGGGCTAACATTGTGCCTAGTTTATTCGTGTGCAGGGATTAGAAAATAACCCAGGCAGTTGATTAGAGCTTATCTTTCGACCACCGTCGTACAAAGTAAGTTTTCCTAAATAAATCTCTGAGCCCGTTTGATTTTGATACTATTTAATTTAACGGAAAACTGGTAAATTACTGGTTCATACATTAGTTCCTAATAGTGTCTGCATTATATCTATTTATATCTAAAACCTTAGTTTAATAAAGCAAGTTTGCGAAATCTTCTTACCTAAATACCTAAGGCTATTTGCTAATTCCTACAACTAATAACCAAGATACAACGTTTAATGAATGTTGTGATTTTAAATGGTATGAGGGAGGCTCTAGGTAATAAATAAGTACAAACACTTTGATCCAAGAAAACTACGAGCCAAGAATGTGGAGACTTGCTTAACATTCTAAAAGCATAGAACTAAAACTTCTCGCATTTAAAACAGCTAGGATAAAAAAAACTTAAAACTTGAAGAGTTACATTATGGGATTATGCCAAAACTGTAACTGATGCCAAAAGCACAATGTAATAAATATTTTTAGGTATTATTTAAAATACGGGATTGTTTACGAAGAAACTCTTCATATCTTTAATAAGACGCTGAAAAAATGTTTCACTTAAAGGTATTTTTAGCAAAAACTATTACACAGTTTATAAATGTCAGCGAAAAATTTCTGTTATAATCTTCATAATATTTCCAAGGGGATACAAGAGTTCTAAACACGAACTCGATAAATTTTCTCGATAAAAATAACCGTGAACCTTTAAAATGTGCTTCTATCGTTAATATCTCTAATACTTGTCTTATCAACATAATATGTTGGTAAAATTAATAAGAGTAACAAACAATATTACTATAGAGAGTAAAGTAGGGAAAGACTTAAAGTAGAAGCAAAAGCTAATCACGATATACTCAGAATTAGGTTGTTCTCAGCGCCTTAGCAAAAAGTAACGGATGTATGTCTGTATCTAGACATTTTAATGAACTCTGTGTTCCATGTCGTTTAGGGTGGTTATTAGTACGTGTTACATCTATGCCCTGCATAGTTGGTAGGTTGGTGATACTAATAGAACTGGCTAGTTCGTAGGTGTATGGGCTAAATCGGTACATAATTCGTTGAGATAGGCGAGGTCTCAGTTCGGGGCGAACCACTAGTTTTAGTCTGACAGAATCCTTAAACCTCACTATCCTTGCTCAACCGGTTTTTGAGTTATCTTCGCAATTTCCAACTTCTACGGCATATCCAGTTACAAAACTGACCGTAGGCACAGATAAAATAATACTATACTAGTACCGTAGGTACACCATTTTGCAATTGTTTCAACTTAACTTGTTTCAAGAACATTTTAAACAAGTCATGCTTTTATCTACTTAAAATAAACTTCTATAAAACATTTATAATGGGTATAACTGTGGCATCACAGAGTAAGGAATAATACTAACGTAGTGGCATACATAGGTACAGGTTGGTCCAAAATGAGACGTGTAATATACCTCGCATCAAGAACTCAAGACCTATCCGAATCACAAAAATTATAAAGTCGGTATTTTTCTAGTTGTTTTATTACTCTGTAAATTTTATTAGGCTACTTCTTAATAATTTTACTTTCATCTCTGTTTTTAGTAAGTGGTGACTAATAGCTTATATAGTCAAAACTTCAAATCAAAAGAAAATCGTAGAACATACTCAATGATTCAGCTAAGTCTTGATACGAGGCATTTTTCTTTTGGTTTTCACTTTTTGGACCACTCTGTATTACTTGCTTCTAATCTGCGCTCTAGCACATTTTATTCAATTTCTTACTCCGAGATAATGACCTCCGTCAGCTGGCTGACCCAAGAGGTCCGAGTACGATTCCCGCCGCAAAAAAAAATGTGTACATGATCTACAATATTTGTTTCGGATCTGGGTGTTGAGGTACCCGTTTGTCACCCGTGTTCCCTCCCGTAATCCTTGGGGGGGACCATGGGTATTTTTTTACCCGTGTTCTTTGCTAGAAATCGGCAGCATTGCCGAATTAAAATAGTACCCAAGTCAAGTCAAATTGTCAAAAAATGGTAACTGGGGTAACAAACGAAAAAAGATACATCGTTTGTTACAATGAGAGGGATTACTAATATCGCCAGTCAGATCGCGGAAGCATTTCGTTCCCGTGGTCTGGCAAACATGGCGCGAGAGGAATACTGGAGTATTTTTAGTGGGTATTCTGCCCTTTTCAGGGCGGCGAGTCCCACATAATTCCGGTCCTCCCCGGACCTACCTGTGGTCCACCCCAGGGACTACGGGGGGGACCACAGGTAACAAATGGTGGTACCATGTACTATTCGTAGTTCCTGATACCTACGATACAGGGAACCTGAGTGTGGGATCAGGCCTATGCGAGTTAAAGGTTATATTAGCTTGGTGTATCACTTTAAATAATCTTGATTTGCTAATTTTGATGTGCGGCCTAATGCAAGAGTTTCAATGAACTTAAACTTAACAATTTGCAAGTCATGCTTGCGAAAATGTATCAATGCTATATAACCATGACCTGTCCCCCCATAGTTCATAAAGGTGCAATACAATTATTATAAATACATACACCGTGCTACTATAAAATTTGAATTATCCTTAGAATACTTACACAGTGTTTTGTCTTTTTCTGACAGGCAGTTTCAAATTTGAAAGAAAGAGACAAAACACTGTGTAACGATTCTAAGTATGATCCGCGTTTTAGTAGCATGGCTATACTAGCTGTGGTTATAGTATTATCAATATTACAAGTATATCGAATATAAGTATTATATAATTTTTGGAGTAAGAATAGATTTTAATAGGTATAAGGCCCACAGTACGCAAATAGATGGGGAGTAAAACCGAACGTTAACAGAAATAGAAGTCCGTTATGTTTTCCCTCTGCGCAACATATTCGCGAATCTTATACCGAACTGGACTGGAGTAAACTCCAGTCGCGCGTCAGAGTCGAGGCGACACAACATTTTTTCCATAACTTACTTTCAAATTATGTTCAACTTTCAAAACCTCACCTTCAGAAGTACCTACTGTAGGTACTGTCTCCTATTTTAATAACGTATAGGCAGGTAAAATAACTGATTGCAGTTAAATTGCGTGTGAGAATTCCTACATGACTGACCACATCTCAAGGATGAAAAAGCCTTTGGGCACATTGCTGAATAATAATCTAAACGATTAATTGACCGAGCGAGCTAAGCGAGAGAGGCGTCTCTGCTTCAAGTTCAACTACTTCTTCTGTGAAGTTCAATTTGCTTTTCTGTGTCAGTTTGTTGGTACTCCTCTACAGGTCGTATTTAACAACCTATCTCTAAAGTTGATTGTACACGGGTCAAGTTTCATTTAGCGATTTTTGTTGGTATTGGTATTTTCCTCAAAAAGGAGGGAAATTTTCCGCACCATTTACCGGCTAATTTTGATAATATTTGGCAGAAACATTATAGTCAATACTAACAAGAATTTAGAGTATGAGCAAAATCGGTCAAGAGGCTTTCTAGATATAAAGTTGAGTCTTTTTTTTTCAGTACCATTTGATGTCTGAACCAATGAGATTAATCGAAAAGTGATGTTAGGAGTCACATGCTCGATTTTTTTATCTAGTTTTTCTTTCGTTTTTCAGAAAAATGAAATTTTTATAAAAAAAATACCTTTTTAGGATCTCTGTTTGATCATTATCGATCAACATAATGCATAGTTTTATGCAAGTTTGTGCACGCGAGGTCTACTGTTCGCAATAACTAGTCTTTAATCATGTCAATACAGGTTGGCTCATAAAATAATGTCAATAATAATAATTCGTTGTTTGATAGAGCAACACATGACGGGTGTATTATATTATTCGCGGACAACTGGGCTGATCTTACCAGGGTTCATCATCTTTAGTTAATATTTTTTATGCTAATATTTGAATGTTATTGTTTGCTATCCTTAGTAAAATAAAAACAAATAAATCATACAATACTTGCTACATTTTCGTTACAATGGATAGACAGCTTATCTTAGCTCAGCTTAGGTCCCAATATCAAGCTGGGGTTGGGTTGAGCGACGGGCTAATCCTAATGAGGATTAAGGGTTGATCCTAATATTTAAACAAGAGGTGAACAAAAAGCGTAGGTAATGAAATTGTTTTTTTATTAAAAAGATTTGAACGCGCTCGTACTATTCGAAATAGGATGAAATATCTAAGTAAGGATCTAACAATTTGTTTTTATTTAAACCTTCGATTAAGGATCTGAACCGTAAACATTAATTTCTGACGAAAATATAAACAATTTTACATACCTATATATAATCTGGGGCCCAATACTACTATTTTTTTAAGAAAAACCATTATATTCCTATGCAATTACAATTCAATTACAATTGTCATTAAAACCATTATATTACTATGCAATTATAATTCAATTACAATTGTCATTAAAACCATTATATTACTATGCAATTACAATTCAATTACAATTGTCATTAAAAATGGTATTCTGCTAAATTTATGATTTTACGAATTTTTACAGGTGTTAATTAGATAAAATAAGTAGGTAGAGAGAAAGTTTATTTTTTATTTTATTTTATTTTTGTTTACCGTTTGGGCGATGTGGTCGCAAAGAAAAAAAGAACTGTTTCTCCACCAGTTAAAAAAAAAAGTTTTTTTATTGAAAAGTTTTCCACGCTCTTTAATCATTCGAAAAAGGTACCTATACATCACCTATACATACAGTGCACTCATAAAGGTAGGTACCTACACGCTTGACTATACACACTTAGGCAAACACACTTTTGCACATTTACACATGTCACTTAGGCAAACAGCCTCCTGTATGTTAACACCAAGGTGCTAATTGAATTGAATTCGTTTTTGCATAAGCTCGTAAATTCAATAGCAAGGCAATGGGGAATACAGCTCATATCTCGACGAAAACTAGTACAATATTGGAAAAGTTGTTGACACAAAAAGCTAGCAGTTGTGCTGCTGAACTGAAGCGAAATATAAATTGGTTCCTAAATCTAAGAAGTGACAGTATCTAGACCTAGTAGCGATATACATAAACATTATTAATAATATATTACTCTACTTAGGCCTGAACGAATTCTGTTACGATTTTATGGTTTTTGTTTCAGATTCTAGGATACTAGGTATCTGACGGCTTTACTACCGAGTATAGGCAAATAAGAGTAACAATAAAGTAGGTATGTTTCTGTATGTGTATGTTTGAAAATAAATAAATCTATGAGCCTGCAGCTTAAAATTTGTACTTGCACAAATACAACATTAGGTACTTGCGTCAAATTGCGTTTTAGATTGTCAGTAGGATTTTGACCAGGCGGTCCACAAAATAATGACCGTGGCCATACCTACCTATAGTAATATAGACTCACATGTTCTAGTATTATTATAGAGAGGTAAAGTTTGTTTGTGAGTTTGTATGTGTGTATCTCTGGAACTAGGTACTGATCCGTCTGAAAATTATTTAATTAACAGGAAGCTACATTACCCCTGTTTGCTATATGCTGTGTTTATTAGCTTTCGCCCGAGGGTACGCTCGCGTTATGTGTAGTTCCACTCAACTCAGTAACAGCTGAGCAGATTTTGATGATATTTGGAGTGTGGATGGATGTAGGAGGGTAGGATTGCTTTTATCCCGGCACTCGTGCAAAGTCGTGGGAAAGGCTAGTCAATACATAACATAAAACTGTCTGTCTGTTTGTCCGCTTAGTTCTTCTAAACTACGCAACTCATTTTTATGCGGTTATATATCATTTAGGTAGATAATTTCTTCCAAAAGATACCTATGCATAATATTTAAATCCCCGTTTTTTTATTATTATTATTATTTACAAAAACATGCGAAGCCGGGTCGGTAGTAACTAAATAAAATAATAAGAAAATAGAAAGAAAGAAAATATATTTATTTTTTCACTGGAAAATACTGAAATACTTTTTAATACTGGAATGTATACCAATAAATAAATAAATAAATAATGCTGGACAGTTCAGCACAGCATTATCTAGCCCCAAGCTAAGCAGAGCTTTTGTTATGGGTACTAGATAACTGATATAATAAATACAATATATTACATATATAGATATTTTTTATTATGCATATAAAATACCCAGAACATCCTGAACAAATATCTGCGATCGCACAAATATTTGTTCCGAGGCGGGAATCGAACCCGCAACCTCCTGCGTCGCAGGCCAACCTTCGCCCGACGCCAATGTAGACGAGTAGCGAGTAGTGTCCTTGACCGAAGAGGTTCATTATTATTTAGAAACCTACCTGAATTAATTCCGCAACAAATGCAAAATGTGAGAAACCTCGAGCATAATAAATTCAAGTATATAGCGCAAAATCGGTTATCTCGATCAAAAATTCACACAGCCTCACCTATTCGGATGTCATCCATTACTGTGATGGTCACAGCCATTACGAACATCATATTAGGTTATGGTCACATGTGATGATTCCATTAACTGATTAGAGAATCATTATCGCGTTTGACTTTATTCAACGTTTATCACACGCGTACAGCTTGACCAATTAGGTCAATAGCCCCAAAACAATGGGTTGGTGACACAAAAAACACAAAAAAGCGTGGAGTGGGTTCTGTACAAGGAGGCTACCATAGAAGGTACCAACTACACCAATTAGAGAAACTAAGCAACACGTTTTATACAGATTTTCTCTTCTCGAATATTTTCCATTTCCTGAAAAATATATTAATATGCTTACATACATACATAGATACACGCCTTTTTCCCCGAAAGGGTAGGTAGAGCCTCAAATGGGCCTTTTTTAACTGTGGGTTTCACCATCGTGGGAAATAGATGTGACAAGTAGTGAGCTCATCGTCGCCATTGCTTCCCACGACTGACTCTGCTAACGCTTTCTTCCATTAACAGATTCCTTAACGGTTCTGAAAACACATTCCTTAAATAAGCTAGCAGCCAGGACAAATCATATACCGACGAATCTTACAAACAAGTCCGGGTAATAATATAAATATTGCAATATTAATATTAATATAAATATTGTATATGGAAAAAAATATCTACCTAAAATATGATAATTAAAACCGTATTAAAATTCCGTTTCCCGAGATATTTTCATATAGTAATTTAAATTTCATAAGTAAGCTATGAGCGAGTTTTTTTTTTTTGTTATTTGTGTTCAATAGTATGTAATATAAGGGGAGAAAAAAGAATGTACATATGCCTCGTAACGAGCTCTTTCATTGCACGTTACATGATGCATAGATAAAATAAAGTTTGATATCAAAATTCGTTATTTCTGTTTTCGGTATTTCTTTTATTTACGCTATACGTCCTTGATTGGGTGTACCTTTGATCTCCATATTACTAAAGAGTTACTCTAGGCATTATATTTACCAAACTTCCACATTTTTCGTCCAGTTGATTCTGAGAAAATAGGGAATAAGGAAAGAAAAACGAGAGTGATCTAATAATGGTTCCGTTGACACCTTTTGAGGTACAGAACCCTAAAAATTTAAATAGTTAGGTAACCTTGGACTCGAGTAATTCAAATGATATAAAACTATTTCAAGTTCATAGTAAGTAGGTTCTCGTGTCTTTTTGGAAGAGACTTTGCTCTCACGACACAGGGAAACCTAGTGTGAGAGCTAGTGTCCACTATAGAATAGTTTTAAGCATGTTAGTTAATAATTCACCCACAGTAAGTACATGTAGGTAGGCACACCATTTAGTTCATGGATACTGTAACGAGTTCAACATACACAGTTAATTTAATCAATCGGTTCTAAAGCTACCGAGATGTGACTCGATTCGCCGATCATGTATCATGATGTCACGTAGACAGAGGAACTGATGTCACCTGCACAATACCACACAGTACATTTGTATTCATTACAAATTGCCAAGTTATCAATAGCATCAAGTGCTAAGTGACCTTCAAATATTTTCACATAAAGTACAGAGAAGTACATAGGTAGTTATTGCAACATTTTATTCTGGTTTTGGTATGGTAGAGCAATTCAAAAGACACCCAATGTTTATTTTTGATTTTTACTAAATAATTTTGTATTTCTTCCAGTGATGAAGAACACGGGAACTCAATATGCGATGGTTAATCTTCTTCGCCTCTATCACGATCGTAAGCACGAGTGGCCAAATAAGCATCTTCGACTTCTGGACAGATCTGTTTCGTCCTCTCCCTAGAAACGAACATGAAGGCTTCGTGCCAGATTACACTCCAGAAGACTTTGAAGAGTTCGACTTCATAGTCGTTGGAGCTGGATCTGCAGGCAGTGTCATAGCGAATAGGCTCAGTGAAGTGCCACACTGGAAAGTTCTGCTTATAGAGGCTGGTGGCAATGAAAACTTCTTCTCCGACATTCCTATATTCGCACCATTTCTTTCCCTCACCCCCATGAACTGGGGATACACTGCAGAGCCCCAGAAAAGAGCCTGCAAGGATTTAAGAGGAAAGGTCTGCTTCATGCCAAGAGGCAAAGTGCTCGGCGGCAGCAGTGTATTAAATTTTCTGATTTACCAAAGAGGACACCCAGACGATTACAATGACTGGTCCCGAACGGGCAACGAGGGTTGGAGCTATCCAGAAATACTGCCATATTTTAAGAAGTCTGAAAATGTACGTATCAAGGAGTTGAGAAATTCTTCATATCACGGCGTAGGTGGTTACATGGATATTGAGCATTCGCCCTTTTATACTCCTTTGCAAAATGCATTCAAAAAAGGAGGCGAAGAATTGGGCTATAAGTGGAGGGATCCCAACGGAGAACATGTCATAGGATTTTCAAAGCCTCAAGCAACTATGAGGAAAGGCAGAAGATGCAGCACTTCAAAAGCATTTCTGGAACCGATTCGCTCCAGGCGAAATTTGAAAGTGACAAAATTTTCAACAACTATGAAAATCCTCATAGATCCTTCCACAAAAGCTGCATACGGTGTAGAGTTCATGAAGCAAAATGTTAGGTAATATATCACAAAATAGAGTTTTATGTAGATTTATGGTCATTTGACAAGCCTTTACAAGCGAGTTGCTTTGTTTAGTTGTAAGTATTGCGTAAATTCCTTGACAATCTTGAGTTAGTACAATCTTGAAAGTGAATGTGTATCGAGATCTGTTGAGAAATATCAATATAGTCAAAGGAACTTTAGATACTTACTTTATTTTTTTAATTTGTGGAACTATAACCAGAACTAACAAAGCTCGGTAGCTCTTTAATGTGATTTTAAGCAACCTATCCGTTGGTGAATAAGCCCGGAATAAAAATTAACATTATTTTATTTCTGCAGGCGACAAGTTCGAGCCCGTCATGAAGTTGTCCTATCAGCCGGAACGATCGGGTCCGCCCAGCTCCTGATGGTCTCAGGAGTGGGTCCCGAAGACCACCTACATGAGATGGGCATCAAGTCTCTAGTCAACCTCCCAGTGGGGTACAACCTTCAGGATCACGTCACCTTCTCCGGGAACGCGTTTATTGTGAACGATACCGGACTTTGTGTTAATGATGTAAGTATCTATACACCTGAAAACATACCGAGTTACTATATATAACATACATCCATAGACAAACGCCTTTTTCCCCAAAAGGGTAGGCAGCGACCTAAATGGACCTCTTTTCACAGTGGGTTCACCATCGTGGATTATAGTTACTATAACATTTGAATTATTCTTCTTCTTCTTCTTCTTCTTTTTTTTGGCGTGTTCGGCGGCCCGGTAGTGGTGCCACAAGAGTTTGCCAATGACAGGTGATTAACTTGACATAAAACCAAAAAAGTGCTGGGAGTTTGAGGAAAGATAAAGGTACGGTTTAAAGGGAGAATCCTTGGAACAGTTAGACAGTGTTTTGACTTTTGCATTGACAAGTAGTTTCAAATTCGATCGAGAGACAAGACACGGAGTAACTGTTCCAATCATGAAGTTATAGGTAGTTCCAATGATGATCCTTGTTTTTTTGACTCAACTGTCGCATTTATAGTGTTATCGCACTCTAGGGTACCTACCCTGTGTCGTGGGTATCAGAAACTACGAGTACCATAACACCCTGACCTGGAACAAATATTTATATTTACAAACATTTGTCCCGCAGCGGGAATCAAACCCGAAACCTTTCGCATCTCAGCCGGCTACTCGTCCCACGCGCTACAGAGGTCGTCAAACGTATTAGTAGCACGGTTTAACATTACCTATCCCGGGATTACGAAAAAAAACCTGAACACATTAAAGTCACTTTGATATCGTTTGTCCTTCGAGCCGGATATCCTAATTCCGATAAATATGTAAAAAAGATTAAAAAAAAAAACAACAAAGCAGCTTTATCGACTTTCTCCTTAGATGTACCTTAGATGAGAAAACCCTTTTTTTACAAGTGGGTAAGCAAACAATACCTAATTCGGCCCACCTGATGGAATGTAGTTACCGTAGCCTATGAACACCTGTAACAACGGAAGAATCACACTCGCGTTGCTTACTCTTTATGAATATTAAAAAAAAAGTCAGTATTACAGTACAGTACAGTACAGTATAGTACTACAGTACAGTATAGTACTACAGTACAGTATAGTACACAGTAGTTTCTAGAGAAAATCTTGGCAGAGATCATTTCACAACTTGAATGATCCTGGGAGGAAATTCCTCTGGAACCTCACGATTAGCCGACGATATTGGTGACCATATCGATAAATACATACATGAAATTACACAGATTTTTGTTAATAATATATTGTGTATTGGCCCACAGATGCTAGCAGCATCCCCGGTCTCAGCGGGCGCGTACATGGCCGGCCGCGGGCCGCTGACGCTGCCCGGGGGCTCCACAGGGCTCGCCTTCATCCGCACGAAGGTTTCCAATGACCTGTCAGCGACCAGGCCAGATATTGAGCTGGTTATGGGTGCAGGGTCTTTGGCTGGCGACCTGCTGGGAATATTACGGTCACTATTAGGTAAAGTGGTGTCTATTAGGTAGGTGTGCCGTGGTGTGTCCGGCCCAAGAATAGACCCCTCCATCTCCTCCCGTGGATGTCGTAAAAGCCGACTTAGGGATTACCCGGACTTGTTTGTAAGATTCGATGGTATAAGATTTGTCCTGGCTGCTAGCTTATTTATGGAATGTGATAATACTGGAAGAAAGAGTTAGTTGAGTCAGTCGTGGCAAGCAATGGCGGCGATGATCTCACTACTCGTCACGTCTTTATTCCACGATGGTGCAACCCACTGTGAAAAGAGGCCCATTGAGGCTCTGCCTACCCCTTCGGAGAAAAAAGCGTGTGTCTATGTATGTATGTATTAGGTAAAGTTGCATGACATAGGCTTCTTGGCTTGGATCCCGGTAACTAGGGTGTTCCCACTTTGACCCACCAACAATAGTAACAGTTTAAGGTTGTTCCTCGTGGTCAGCTAGGCACGACAGCGTCAATAGATGGCGCTGTTGCCAAATTTTGAAGTATTTTATGTATTTATGAATTAAAATGTGCATATTATGTCATAACACTAACGTTCACGCAAATGGTGGTTTATTTGCTATGTACCTAGCTATATTTCAGGTTATTTTAGTCTCTAGTTTTAACATACTTGTGCCGAGCAAATTCCGAGCAATATGAAAGCCTACTCACGCACACAGTCAAGGATATTATTGTATTAGAACTATAAGCTAATTTCGGCGCGCGAATTTCAAAATAGTTGGACTAGCGGCTTGGACTGTCGACTCAGAACTTCTGAACCCACGTTACTGCGTTCGATTCTATACTGGCTATATTTTTTGTATTTTTTTTTTACTTTTTTTTTGTGAACCAGTGACTAGATCTCTCGACACTAAACCCACAGTACTGGGTTCGATACCAGACTATTTTTTTTTTATAAATGTTTTTGTAATGATCTACAAAATACACTGATTCTGCTTCAGCCAATATTATGTTTGTGAAGTGAGTGTTGTGGTGTGTCCTTATTTCAAATCAAAAAGTAGGTACTCGATTCTTAACCGACCTCAAAAAATGGAGGAGGTTATCAATTCCAGAGTTTTTTATTATGTTTGTTACCTCATACCATTTACGTAACGATTAGGAAAAAAAATTACATGATATACTTCCAGATTGGTGCCATTTTCATTAAAATGTTTTTCTGATGATGGAATCCATGAAGATTGAGGGAACTCCTCAAATATTATAGGCACACATATATCAATTTCGGTATTTTCAGCAACAAGTCAAGCATTGCATTCAGAATGTTTTTTGTTTTTTATACTACTAGAATGACGGAACATGCTGATGGCCCACCTGATGTTAAGCGGTAACCTCTGCCTATGAACAGTGCATTACCTCATAGGTCACGTCCACCTAGGACGCGCCCTATGTGGCATTGCACTGCGCCCGCCACCCTGAGACATAAAGGTGAAACGTCTCATGTGCCTGTAATTTCACCGGCACCCTTACCCTTCAAACCGGAACACAGCAATGCGAGGACTACTGCTTTGCGGCAGAAATAGGTATGGTGGTAGTACTTCCCCGGACGAACTCTTACACAAAAAAGCTCTACTACTACTATATTTCACGGGTGGCAACAATGGTGTCTCCTGCGATATCCGATTGAGCTGAAATTTGGCATACTCGTACCTATCTAGTTCCGATGACAGTACAATACTATGGTGAAAGCGAGCTGATCTGATGATGGAGACGGAACGTGGACAGCGGAACTCCTCGATGGATAATAGTAAACTGGCCGTGCTTAGGCTCATTTTCATCAGCACACTAATTTTATTAAGTCTTATACCTGGACTTGTAGTTAGCTTGTAGTTCCTGACTGCTAGCTTATTTCAGGAATGTATTATACTGGAAGAAAGCATTAGCAGAGTCAGTCGTGGGAAGCAATGGCGGCGATGAGCTCACCACTTGTCACGTGTATTTCCCACGATGGTGCAACCCACAGTGAAAAGAGGCACATGAGAGGCTCTGCTTACTCTTTCGGGGAAAAAGGCGTGTGTCTATGTATGTATTTATGTTATATTGGGTATAAATTCCTAGCTATGAAGTAGTTTTTCAGGGTTCCGAAAAAAAAAAATACGGAACCCTTATGGATTCGTCATGTATGTCTGTCTGTCCGTGTATGTCACAGCCACTTTTTTCCGAAACTAATTTTCACACAAAAATAGAAAAAAACAATAAGTTTTTGGGGTTCCCCATACTTAAAACTGAAACACATTTTTTTTTCATCAAACCTGTGTGGGGTATCAATGGATAGGTCTTCGAAAATGATATTGAGGTTTCTAATATCATTTTTTTCTAAACTGAATAGTTTGCGAGAGAGAGAATGATAAAACTAAACAAAAAAAAATGGTGAACTTACCATGTAAACTTCCAACGAAAATTGTTTTGAAAGAGATCTAGTACGTAGTTTTTTTTAATATATCATAAGTTGTAAAACATCCAAGAACTTTTATGTTATGTTACTTGCTGCTACGGAACTCTTCATGGGCGAGTCCGACTCGCACTTGGCCGCTTTTTTTTTCTAAAGATTTATTTACTTTCAGCTTTTATTGATAGATCATTCAGTTTAGATCAACTGAAGTCCACGGCTGGGCATAGGCCTCCCCCATAATATAATGCACATAGAAACTTTATTTTACGCCGCATAAATGGCTATTGCTTTACAAAGCACAAGTAAGGCCGCACGTAGAAACTGTTCCCATCTATGGCACGGGGCACCCAAGTACCAGCTGCTTCGTTTTGACTCCTTACAGAGAAGAGCCATTAGCATCATCGGTGACCCCAAGCTCTCCGATACTCTAGAACCGCTTAGCCAACGCAGAGCTATCGGATCTCTTTGCGTGATCTACCGCCTCTACAACGGGGAATGTTCTGACGAGCTTTCCGATCTCATCCTCGCATCGAGATTTTACCATCGCTCTTCCCGGCACCGTGACAAAGCTCATCCGCACATCATAGAACCCTGGGTTTCTCGAACGACTCGTTTCTCGAGATCATTTCTTCCCCATAAAGTACTATTATTTATTCTGTGCCTATAAACTATGGAATGAGCTTCCATCTGAGGTTTTCCCGTGTCGTACATGTCGTACGTAACCATGTTTTATTTCATGAAAAATGGTCATAAATTCCTTCAGGGTAGGCAGCGCATCGACAATTACCCCCGGTGTTGCCGGTGTCTATAAGCGACGGTGACCACTTCACATCAGGCCGTATGCTAGTTTGCCAATTTGTATCATAAAAAATAAAAAATAAACTGCCAAGTGCTAGTCGGACTCTAGCACGAAGGGTTCCATACAATAATCTAAAATTAAAATTAAAATTACACGCAAATGTACCAGCCATCACCCAATCACGCAACAGGGGGACAGATCCAACTTTTTTGTTCTAACTGTCACCTTAGGGGGGACAGATCAGTGTGACAAATGGGAATAATTCGTCGCGCTCCATTTCCATTATTGTGATGTCTTGAGTTTGAGAAATAAAGCCGACGAAGTAACAATTCTTCATTGAGGAAATCCGCAGTTGACCCTATTTTCAACAAGTTTTTTTTTTTTTTTTTTTTTAACATTGATAGACCTTTGTTTGTGCACGATCTCACCTGTTGGTAAGTGACGATGCGGCCGAAGATGGAGCACAAAGGTCTAGAAGGCACCTATTCACTCTAGCCTTGAAGAGGTCCAGATTATAGTTGAGTTAGTAATTAATTTTGTAAAAATTAAAAAAAAAACCCCAACGCTGAACGGCTGAACCGATTTTGATCAAACAAAGCTAAGAACACTCCCGAAAAATAAACCTTTCAAACAAAAAAAAACGATTTCGGTTCATCCGTTTGGGAGCTACGATGGGACAGACAGACACACACACACACAGACACGTCAAACTTATAATACCCCTTCGTTTTTCGTCGGGGGTTAAAAGAGAGGATAACCCATTCAATAAAAATTAATTATATTATTTTTAATTTCGAGGCCTTTGCGACTTGCGAGACAATGAGGGAAAGGATTGCATTTCAAAAAGGCTAATTCTCCTTAAAAAAAAAGATTGTTAATTTGTATTACACTATGTATAAAATATTTATCTTTTTTATGCTTTTTTATTTATCTTCACTATTATTTTGTATTTTTTAACCCCCGACGAAAAACGACGTGTCGTGTGTGTGTGTGTGTGTCTGTATGTCCCAACGTGGCTCCCGAACGGATGAACCGAAATCGTTTTTTGTTTTTGTTTGATAGGTGTATTTGTCGGGAGTGTTCTTAGCTTTGTTGGATCAAAATCGGTTCAGCCGTTTTATTTCGTTCGGTTTTTTTTTAAGTTTTACAAAATTAATTCCCTGTAAATATGTAAACTTTGTTGTTTTGTTTGTTTGTTTGTTTGCCAAGCTGCGGTGAAATGGCTAGTACAGTATAAACACAATTACCTACTAGTAATAAATTAGTGCTTAGGAACGTACCATCTGGACTAGCGCCTAGAAAGGAATGGAATCGCTTCGAAGCGAATGTCTTTTGGCTAGGCCGGCTGATATGCATTGCATGCAAATAATATTATGGAAATTAAAAAAAAAAGTGGCCAAGTGCGAGTCGGAGTCGCCCATGAAGGGTTCCGTAGCAGCAAGTAACATAATATCAAAGTTCTTGGATGGTTTACGATTTATGACGTATTAAAAAAAAACTACTAACTAGATCTCGTTCAAACCAATTTTCGTTGGAAGTTTACATGGTAATGTACATTTTTTTTTTAGTTTTATCATTCTCTTATTTTAGAAGTTACGGGGTTGGGGGGGGGGGGGACTTTTTACCACTTTGGAAGTGTCTGTCGTGCAAACTATTCAGTTTAGAAAAAAGTTATATTATAAACCTCAATATCATTTTTGAAGACCTATACATAGATACCCCACACCAACGGGTTTGATGAAAAAAAAAATTGAGTTTCAGTTCTAAGTACTAATACTTAGAACTGAACCCCCATTTTTTTTTTGTTTTTTTCTATTTTTTTGTGAAAATCTGAATGCGGTTCACAGAATACACCTACTTACCAAGTTTCAACAGCATAGATCCTATAGTTTCGGAAAAAAGTGGCTGTGACATACACGAACAGACATAACATGTCATAGTAAGATGAACTCTTGTCTTCTAAGCAGGAGGCAAAATGTTCAATACCCACCCTGGGCCTGCATATCTGAACCTTCCGAAGACCCTAACTCGCAATTATAATGAATAAGACCCCTAGGAATCATTTCAACGAATTTGTTTGAAGATTGTAGTTTCACCTACCTACACAGAACTGACTTCGACTGAAACAAGGCAATACTATGTTTTTTTTTTTAAATATTGAATGAGCGAAGCGAGTTCTCTGATTCAACTTGGAAGAATTGGCATTTGTATGTATGTATGTATGTATGTTTGTCCGAGCATAACTTCCGAACCGTTAATCCGATCTTCATGAAATTTGATTGGGAGGTGATAGTATTGGTACAATTTGTTGGTAAGGTTATGAGCTATATCGGTCGGGGGGTTGTTGAGATATTGGGGTCCAAGAGGAGGTAAAAAAAAGTGAGAATATCAGATCAAATGTGGTGTCATATGAAAGTTCCTCGCTTCGACATTTCAAAACTATTTTAGTTTCTGAGATGTTAGGGTAAATCAAAAATGTAAAAAAACAAAACCTCTAGGGTACTTCCACTAATCCTACAACGCTGTTTTTTTTACGTTTGTAGCTTTTATGATACAAATACTGGGAAAAGTCTAAAATTTATGAATCTTGAAACTTGTAGGTACCTACTCTATAAAATAACAACCAGTGTATAACATTCTTTGTTGACCTCCCGTTTCTAGGAATTTTAACGACGTTGAAGGTCTAACTTTTCGAACCACATGTGGATGTACATAGATATTTTTTCGAAATAAATAAGGTAACCTACCTAAACCGTGTGTATTCGTGAGGTCTCAGTTCAAAAAACCTTGTGCGTAAATATATAGGTAATTATGATCAGCTAGTAGTATTTAATTTAATTTTTACGTAATTAAGATAATATTATATTTGTCTGTAATTTCTGTCTAGTTGTTTGTAATTTAATTTTCTCCCATTATTTATACAAAGTTCATATGTAGAGACCTTGCAATGCATTGCGGCCTCCGGCTGTCTGGCTGATTCGCATACACATGACCAATCCTAAATGTTTGGTTTTCTAAAAATTTATATTCGAGCTAATTATGAGATGACAGATCAAAGCGGCAACAGCGCTTAGCCGGCGTAAGTCACGAGCTGACAACGTCGCGTGTAAGTGACATGTAACTGTTATCTAATCTGCGGCTATGTGTGTCACACTGTCAGTGTACACTCACACACTGACATAAATTAACTAAAATTTCGATGTTATTTTCGCTATTAAGGTGGTCGCTTTTCCATACAAACGTATTAGCACAAATATGGGCGAACAGGGTATAATTTTATACTGAAATGACTCTTGTTGGCTTTTATATTGGTCCTTATTTGCGTCAACACATATTTGGTTGAAGAAAACACTGGATTAATAGCGAAAATAACATCGAAATTTTAGTTAATTTATGTCAGTGTGTGAGTGTACACTGACAGTGTGACACACATAGCCGCAGATTAGATAACAGTTACATGTCACTTACACGCGACGTTGTCAGCTCGTGACTTACGCCGGCTAAGCGCTGTTGCCGCTTTGATCTGTCATCTCATAATTAGCTCGAATATAAATTTTTAGAAAACCAAACATTTAGGATTGGTCATGTGTATGCGAATCAGCCAGACAGCCGGAGGCCGCAATGCATTGCAAGGTCTCTACATATGAACTTTGTATAAATAATGGGAGAAAATTAAATTACAAACAACTAGACAGAAATTACAGACAAATATAATATTATCTTAATTACGTAAAAATTAAATTAAATACTACTAGCTGATCATAATTACCTATATATTTACGCACAAGGTTTTTTGAACTGAGACCTCACGAATACACACGGTTTAGGTAGGTTACCTTATTTATTTCGAAAAAATATCTATGTACATCCACATGTGGTTCGAAAAGTTAGACCTTCAACGTCGTTAAAATTCCTAGAAACGGGAGGTCAACAAAGAATGTTATACACTGGTTGTTATTTTATAGAGTAGGTACCTACAAGTTTCAAGATTCATAAATTTTAGACTTTTCCCAGTATTTGTATCATAAAAGCTACAAACGTAAAAAAAACAGCGTTGTAGGATTAGTGGAAGTACCCTAGAGGTTTTGTTTTTTTACATTTTTGATTTACCCTAACATCTCAGAAACTAAAATAGTTTTGAAATGTCGAAGCGAGGAACTTTCATATGACACCACATTTGATCTGATATTCTCACTTTTTTTTACCGCCTCTTGGACCCCAATATCTCAACAACCCCCCGACCGATATAGCTCATAACCTTACCAACAAATTGTACCAATACTATCACCTCCCAATCAAATTTCATGAAGATCGGATTAACGGTTCGGAAGTTATGCTCGGACAAACATACATACATACATACATACAAATGCCAATTCTTCCAAGTTGAATCAGAGAACTCGCTTCGCTCATTCAATATTTAAAAAAAAAAACATAGTATTGCCTTGTTTCAGTCGAAGTCAGTTCTGTGTAGGTAGGTGAAACTACAATCTTCAAACAAATTCGTTGAAATGATTCCTAGGGGTCTTATTCATTATAATTGCGAGTTAGGGTCTTCGGAAGGTTCAGATATGCAGGCCCAGGGTGGGTATTGAACATTTTGCCTCCTGCTTAGAAGACAAGAGTTCATCTTACTATGACATGTTATGTCTGTTCGTGTATGTCACAGCCACTTTTTTCCGAAACTATAGGATCTATGCTGTTGAAACTTGGTAAGTAGGTGTATTCTGTGAACCGCATTCAGATTTTCACAAAAAAATAGAAAAAAACAAAAAAAAAATGGGGGTTCAGTTCTAAGTATTAGTACTTAGAACTGAAACTCAATTTTTTTTTTCATCAAACCCGTTGGTGTGGGGTATCTATGTATAGGTCTTCAAAAATGATATTGAGGTTTATAATATAACTTTTTTCTAAACTGAATAGTTTGCACGACAGACACTTCCAAAGTGGTAAAAAGTCCCCCCCCCCCCAACCCCGTAACTTCTAAAATAAGAGAATGATAAAACTAAAAAAAAAATGTACATTACCATGTAAACTTCCAACAAAAATTGGTTTGAACGAGATCTAGTTAGTAGTTTTTTTTTAATACGTCATAAATCGTAAACCATCCAAGAACTTTGATATTATGTTACTTGCTGCTACGGAACCCTTCATGGGCGACTCCGACTCGCACTTGGCCACTTTTTTTTTTAATTTCCATAATATTATTTGCATGCAATGCATATCAGCCGGCCTAGCCAAAAGACATTCGCTTCGAAGCGATTCCATTCCTTTCTAGGCGCTAGTCCAGATGGTACGTTCCTAAGCACTAATTTATTACTAGTAGGTAATTGTGTTTATACTGTACTAGCCATTTCACCGCAGCTTGGCAAACAAACAAACAAACAAAACAACAAAGTTTACATATTTACAGGGAATTAATTTTGTAAAACTTAAAAAAAAACCGAACGAAATAAAACGGCTGAACCGATTTTGATCCAACAAAGCTAAGAACACTCCCGACAAATACACCTATCAAACAAAAACAAAAAACGATTTCGGTTCATCCGTTCGGGAGCCACGTTGGGACATACAGACACACACACACACACAGACACGTCAAACTTATAACACCCCTTCGTTTTTCGTCGGGGGTTAAAAAATACAAAATAATAGTGAAGATAAATAAAAAAGCATAAAAAAGATAAATATTTTATACGTAGTGTAATACAAATTAACAATCTTTTTTTTTAAGGAGAATTAGCCTTTTTGAAATGCAATCCTTTCCCTCATTGTCTCGCAAGTCGCAAAGGCCTCGAAATTAAAAATAATATAATTAATTTTTATTGAATGGGTTATCCTCTCTTTTAACCCCCGACGAAAAACGAAGGGGTATTATAAGTTTGACGTGTCTGTGTGTGTGTGTGTCTGTCTGTCCCATCGTAGCTCCCAAACGGATGAACCGAAATCGTTTTTTTTTGTTTGAAAGGTTTATTTTTCGGGAGTGTTCTTAGCTTTGTTTGATCAAAATCGGTTCAGCCGTTCAGCGTTGGGGTTTTTTTTTTAATTTTTACAAAATTAATTACTAACTCAACTATAATCTGGACCTCTTCAAGGCTAGAGTGAATAGGTGCCTTCTAGACCTTTGTGCTCCATCTTCGGCCGCATCGTCACTTACCAACAGGTGAGATCGTGCACAAACAAAGGTCTATCAATGTTAAAAAAAAAAAAAAAAAAAACTTGTTGAAAATAGGGTCAACTGCGGATTTCCTCAATGAAGAATTGTTACTTCGTCGGCTTTATTTCTCAAACTCAAGACATCACAATAATGGAAATGGAGCGCGACGAATTATTCCCATTTGTCACACTGATCTGTCCCCCCTAAGGTGACAGTTAGAACAAAAAAGTTGGATCTGTCCCCCTGTTGCGTGATTGGGTGATGGCTGGTACATTTGCGTGTAATTTTAATTTTAATTTTAGATTATTGTATGGAACCCTTCGTGCTAGAGTCCGACTAGCACTTGGCAGTTTATTTTTTATTTTTTATGATACAAATTGGCAAACTAGCATACGGCCTGATGTGAAGTGGTCACCGTCGCTTATAGACACCGGCAACACCGGGGGTAATTGTCGATGCGCTGCCTACCCTGAAGGAATTTATGACCATTTTTCATGAAATAAAACATGGTTACGTACGACATGTACGACACGGGAAAACCTCAGATGGAAGCTCATTCCATAGTTTATAGGCACAGAATAAATAATAGTACTTTATGGGGAAGAAATGATCTCGAGAAACGAGTCGTTCGAGAAACCCAGGGTTCTATGATGTGCGGATGAGCTTTGTCACGGTGCCGGGAAGAGCGATGGTAAAATCTCGATGCGAGGATGAGATCGGAAAGCTCGTCAGAACATTCCCCGTTGTAGAGGCGGTAGATCACGCAAAGAGATCCGATAGCTCTGCGTTGGCTAAGCGGTTCTAGAGTATCGGAGAGCTTGGGGTCACCGATGATGCTAATGGCTCTTCTCTGTAAGGAGTCAAAACGAAGCAGCTGGTACTTGGGTGCCCCGTGCCATAGATGGGAACAGTTTCTACGTGCGGCCTTACTTGTGCTTTGTAAAGCAATAGCCATTTATGCGGCGTAAAATAAAGTTTCTATGTGCATTATATTATGGGGGAGGCCTATGCCCAGCCGTGGACTTCAGTTGATCTAAACTGAATGATCTATCAATAAAAGCTGAAAGTAAATAAATCTTTAGAAAAAAAAGCGGCCAAGTGCGAGTCGGACTCGCCCATGAAGAGTTCCGTAGCAGCAAGTAACATAACATAAAAGTTCTTGGATGGTTTACAACTTATGATATATTAAAAAAAACTACGTACTAGATCTCTTTCAAAACAATTTTCGTTGGAAGTTTACATGGTAATGTTCACCATTTTTTTTTGTTTAGTTTTATCATTCTCTCTCTCGCAAACTATTCAGTTTAGAAAAAAATTATATTAGAAACCTCAATATCATTTTCGAAGACCTATCCATTGATACCCCACACAGGTTTGATGAAAAAAAAATGTGTTTCAGTTTTAAGTATGGGGAACCCCAAAAACTTATTGTTTTTTTCTATTTTTGTGTGAAAATTAGTTTCGGAAAAAAGTGGCTGTGACATACACGGACAGACAGACATACATGACGAATCCATAAGGGTTCCGTATTTTTTTTTTTCGGAACCCTGAAAAACTACTTCATAGCTAGGAATTTATACCCAATACAACATAAACACATACATAGACACACGCCTTTTTCCCCGAAAGAGTAAGCAGAGCCTCTCATGTGCCTCTTTTCACTGTGGGTTGCACCATCGTGGGAAATACACGTGACAAGTGGTGAGCTCATCGCCGCCATTGCTTCCCACGACTGACTCTGCTAATGCTTTCTTCCAGTATAATACATTCCTGAAATAAGCTAGCAGTCAGGAACTACAAGCTAACTACAAGTCCAGGTATAAGACTTAATAAAATTAGTGTGCTGATGAAAATGAGCCTAAGCACGGCCAGTTTACTATTATCCATCGAGGAGTTCCGCTGTCCACGTTCCGTCTCCATCATCAGATCAGCTCGCTTTCACCATAGTATTGTACTGTCATCGGAACTAGATAGGTACGAGTATGCCAAATTTCAGCTCAATCGGATATCGCAGGAGACACCATTGTTGCCACCCGTGAAATATAGTAGTAGTAGAGCTTTTTTGTGTAAGAGTTCGTCCGGGGAAGTACTACCACCATACCTATTTCTGCCGCAAAGCAGTAGTCCTCGCATTGCTGTGTTCCGGTTTGAAGGGTAAGGGTGCCGGTGAAATTACAGGCACATGAGACGTTTCACCTTTATGTCTCAGGGTGGCGGGCGCAGTGCAATGCCACATAGGGCGCGTCCTAGGTGGACGTGACCTATGAGGTAATGCACTGTTCATAGGCAGAGGTTACCGCTTAACATCAGGTGGGCCATCAGCATGTTCCGTCATTCTAGTAGTATAAAAAACAAAAAACATTCTGAATGCAATGCTTGACTTGTTGCTGAAAATACCGAAATTGATATATGTGTGCCTATAATATTTGAGGAGTTCCCTCAATCTTCATGGATTCCATCATCAGAAAAACATTTTAATGAAAATGGCACCAATCTGGAAGTATATCATGTAATTTTTTTTCCTAATCGTTACGTAAATGGTATGAGGTAACAAACATAATAAAAAACTCTGGAATTGATAACCTCCTCCATTTTTTGAGGTCGGTTAAGAATCGAGTACCTACTTTTTGATTTGAAATAAGGACACACCACAACACTCACTTCACAAACATAATATTGGCTGAAGCAGAATCAGTGTATTTTGTAGATCATTACAAAAACATTTATAAAAAAAAAATAGTCTGGTATCGAACCCAGTACTGTGGGTTTAGTGTCGAGAGATCTAGTCACTGGTTCACAAAAAAAAAGTAAAAAAAAAATACAAAAAATATAGCCAGTATAGAATCGAACGCAGTAACGTGGGTTCAGAAGTTCTGAGTCGACAGTCCAAGCCGCTAGTCCAACTATTTTGAAATTCGCGCGCCGAAATTAGCTTATAGTTCTAATACAATAATATCCTTGACTGTGTGCGTGAGTAGGCTTTCATATTGCTCGGAATTTGCTCGGCACAAGTATGTTAAAACTAGAGACTAAAATAACCTGAAATATAGCTAGGTACATAGCAAATAAACCACCATTTGCGTGAACGTTAGTGTTATGACATAATATGCACATTTTAATTCATAAATACATAAAATACTTCAAAATTTGGCAACAGCGCCATCTATTGACGCTGTCGTGCCTAGCTGACCACGAGGAACAACCTTAATCCAGTGTTTTCTTCAACCAAATATGTGTTGACGCAAATAAGGACCAATATAAAAGCCAACAAGAGTCATTTCAGTATAAAATTATACCCTGTTCGCCCATATTTGTGCTAATACGTTTGTATGGAAAAGCGACCACCTTAATTAATCTTATCCTTTGACATATTACATGTGCCTAGACAAGTCATATTACCAAAGTAGGTACCTATGATTTTCTAGGTTTATTAGTATAATTTAGGATGTTTTAAGACAAGTGTTAGTTAATTCCAGGCAAGACTAGACCATTTTAGACTGCATCGGTCAAACGTATAACCAAATTAAAAACCAAGGCACCCAATTATTTCCTTCAAGACTTTCACGGAAAACTTCATGAGGAAATCTACATGTACCAGCCTAGAATCACAACCGTAGAATGTATCATATCATAACATAACATAACACCATAACACCCAACAGTCACATTCATAGTCCGGATCCCACACTAGGATTCCCTGTCATGGGTATCAGAAACTACGAGTACCATGGTACCATAACACCCAAACCCGGAACAAATGTTTGCAGATCATACAAGCATTTTCCCCGCAGCGGGAATCGAACCCGCAACCTCTCGCATCTCAGCCGGCTACTCGCCCGACGCGCTACAAAGGTCGTCAAAGGATGTATCAATGTATGACATCCACGATTCCGCGTTGCTCCCGCGTTCAGCTATTCTCGCTAGTCGGAAGTGTGGCATCGGGATCCGGATGTAAGGTACTTGTAGGCTGATTTAGATCCGTCTGTTCCTTTTACCCACCCTACCAGTGCACCCTAGGGGGGGAAGAAGCGAATAATTTTCCGTTCATACACCGTAGGGTGGCGGGTCCTAGCTGTAAATTCATAAATATTGGACGACCGGGCTTTGTTTTGGAACGGGTGCATAAACAACTTAGCTAGCTTAGCTTGGCTTATCATGTAGGTAAATTTCATCAAAATCGTTAGCTCGTTTTCGAACGGTTCTGTACAGATAGAAGAGAAACAAACACACATTGCTTGTTTGTATTTTTGTATTGTTGGACTATTCTGGTTAGTGTATTTTTGTATTGTTGGGCTATTCTGGTTAGTGTGTTTTTGTATTGTTGGGCTATTCTGGTTAGTGTGTTTTTGTATTGTTGGGCTATTCTGGTTAGTGTGTTTGTATTGTTGGGCTATTCAGGTTAATGTGTTTTAGTATTGTTGGGCTATTCTGGTTAGTGTGTTTGTATTGTTGGGCTATTCAGGTTAGTGTGTTTTAGTATTGTTGGACTATTCTGGTTACTGTGTTTTTTTATTGTTGGGCTATTCTGGTTAGTGTATTTTAATATTTTTGGGTTATTCAGGTTAGTGTGTTTTTGTATTGTTGGCCTATTCTGGTTAGTGTGTTTTTGTATTGTTGGGCTATTCTGGTTAGTGTGTTTTTGTTTTGGTGGGCTATTCTGGTTAGTGTCTTTTTGTATTGTTGGGCTATTCAGGTTAGTGTGTTTTTTTATTGTTGGGCTATTCTGGTTAGTGTATATTAATATTGTTGGGCTATTCAGGTTAGTGTGTTTTTGTATTGTTGGCCTATTCTGGTTAGTGTGTTTTTGTTTTGGTGGGCTATTCTGGTTAGTGTATTTTAATATTGTTGGGCTATTCAGGTTAGTGTGTTTTTGTATTGTTGGCCTATTCTGGTTAGTGTGTTTTTGTATTGTTGGGCTATTCTGGTTAGTGTGTTTTTGTTTTGGTGGGCTATTCTGGTTAGTGTCTTTTTGTATTGTTGGGCTGTTCTGGTTAGTGTGTTTTTGTATTGTTGGGCTATTCTGGCTAGTGTGTTTTTGTATTGTTGGGCTATTCCGGTTAGTGTGTTTTTGTATTGGTGGGCTATTCTGGTTAGTGTCTTTTTTTATTGTTGGGCTGTTCTGGTTAGTGTGTTTTTGTATTGTTGGGCTATTCTGGCTAGTGTGTTTTTGTATTGCTGGGCTATTTTCGTTTGTAAATAAAATAAAAGAAATAAATATTGCTGGACAGTTCACACAACATTATCTAGCCCCAAGCTAAGCAGAGCTTGTGTTATCGGTACTAGACAACTGATATACTTAATACAATACATTACATACCTAGATAGTGTTTTTTTTTTATTATACATTTAAAATACCCGGAACCCTCTGAACAAATATCTGCAGATCGCACAAATATTTGTTTGGAAGTGGGAATCGAACCCGCAACCTCCTGCGACGCAGGCGAACCGTCGCCCGCCGCGCCACAGAGGTCGTCTGCAGGTCAGAGGCTGTATTAGGTAGGTAAGTATACCTAAGTTTGATAGCTTGGCTTATTTAGAAATGTGTTATTCTACTGGAAGGCGTTAGGCAGGTTAGTCGTAGGATAGGAACCCCACGATGTGCGCCCCACAATAAAAAGAGGCCCTTTTCGGCTCTGCCTACTCCTTCGGGGGAAAATTAAGGCGTGTGGCAATGTGTACCGACCTATCATCAACACCATCATCAACAGGCTGTATAAATCCACTACTAGACAGCCCTCCACATAGGATGTCACGAAAACAGTTCCTAAGCCATCGCCATCCACCGACTTCCTGCGACCTTGGTCGTTCGAAGGGCGCCTTCCAGTTTGTCTTCACTTTACTATTTCTGAGGGCTATGTCAGCCTATGAACCTACTTCTACGAATACGTTTAAAAGAAATGCAACTTGATTTTAATCTTCTATTTCCATCTTTATCCAGGCGTTACAGACAAGTGGTACTGGCAGATGTATGGCAGCTTGCCAATGGAAGCCAGACAGCGCACTTTCTCCCTCAACCCTGTGCTGATCCGGCCCTGCAGTATCGGCCGCCTGATGCTGAGGAGTGCCAGCTATGAGGACCATCCCAAAATACAGCCGAACTATTTTGATGATCCGAAGGATTTGAAAGCAATGGTGGCTGGCGTACGCATGGTAAAACTTTTAACAATAATTTCAACTGAAGCGCTAGTCTAGGTTTGTAGCAACTATCGTAATGATGACGATTACGACGATCGTCCGTAAATTACGTGTAAGTAACTAGCCATTAATCAGTGCCATGAGAGCACTGATGGCACACTGATGGTCTAGCTAGTGGGCCTGTAGGTACCTACTTTTGAACCAACGGTCGTATGGTCAAATTCAGGGTCATGCACCAATGTATTTTTCCACATGAAAAATATATTTGAGCAATATTACTCAGGTGCTTCTTAACCTAGAACTACCTAGCATCACCTACTTAGAGATAAACTCATTTCACTGTATTCTGAAAGAAACAAGGTATAATAATTATTATCGTTAGGGACCTACCTTAAAACTTATGACCGACAAAAAGGATTTACATTTTGGCTAAAAACAGCAAAGCAGTAGTGCTCGCATTGCTGTGATCCGGTTTGAAGGTTATGGGTGTCGGTGAAATTACAGGCACATGAGACTTTTCATCTTTATGTCTCAGGGTGGCGGGCGCAGTGAAAAGAGACCCATTTGAGGCTCTGCTTACCCTTTCGCGGAAAAAGGCCGGTGTTTATGTATGTATTAGTAGAGCTTTTTTTTTAAAGAGTTCGTCCGGGAAGTACTACTACCATACCTATTTCTGCCGCAAAGCAGTAGTGCTCGCATTGCTGTGTTCCGGTTTGAAGGGTAAGGGTGCCGGTGAAATTACAGGCACATGAGACTTTTCATCTTTATGTCTCAGGGTGGCGGGCGCAGTGCAATGCCACATAGGGCGCGTCCTAGGTGCACGTGATCTATATGGTAATGCATTGTTAAAGGCAGAGGTTACCGCTAAACATCAGCTTGTTCTTTCAATCATACAGTTAGCAAAAAAGTACCTACTTGTAGTTCGTATACCCATACGACATAGAATTCTAGTGAAGTATAGGGCCAGGATTTGTGTGCGGTTGTTTTGTGTTATTTATAAAGATTTACTACCATAGATCCTAAAACAACTTTTAAAGACTAAGTCATGGTATGAGTGAATCTACATATAAGATACTAGCAGATTTTCTTTGTCTTCCAGGTAGAAAAGCTGATAGGAACGACCGCCTTCCAGCGCTACGGGACCAGGCTGCATGATGTGCCCTTCCCAGGCTGCGAGAACCTCGTCTTCGATTCGGATGAGTACTGGGAGTGCGCCATCTCGCAGACTTCCATCACGTTAGATCACCAGGTAAGAACACGGGCTTCAGGTGCCTCAGTCAGTTTTTGGGGCGCAATCCAACGGTTAAAGGTTATTTGCTAGAAACTTGTCACTCCAAGACATTCCATCTATAAGTATAATATTGAAAGAAAGAAACAAAATAAATTGATTTCAACCAAATCCTGAGCCGCATCATCACCACCACCACAAGACCACTACAATAATTGCTTGTGCTTACGTCAAGCTCTGGTGCTTTCTTTTGCACGCAAAAGCATTCCCTATCGACTTTTTTTTTAAACTAAGTACTTGAATGACGGAACAATCATCTTTTTATCTTTACGGGCGCAGTGCAAAGCCACATAGAGCACGTCCTAAGTGGGCGTGACCCATCTGCTTGTTCCGTCATTCAAGCAGTTAAAAGTTAATGGCCCACCTGATGTGAAGCGGTAACCTCTGCCTTCAACAATGCATTACCTCATAGTTCACGTCCACCTAGGACGCACCCTATGTGGCATTTCACTGGTCAAACTGTTACAGGTGGGCACATGCAAAATGGCTCCAGCAGGCGATCCATCAGGAGTGGTGTCACCGAGGCTGCTAGTCCATGGCGTCAAAGGCTTAAGGATAGCTGATGCGTCGATAATACCACGCATACCGGCCTCGCACACCCACGCACCCGTCGTCATGATCGCGGAGAAAGCTTCGGACATGATCAAAGAAGACTGGGGTGTCCGAGTCAATGACATATATTGATAAGTCAGCCAGTACGCAGCTTAGATTGAAGGCGAAGTCAATGTTTCAAGCCAAATATTTACGTTCAGGATGTAGAAATTAAGTAAGAAAACTTGATCAGCAAGTCTCGACCCTAAACAAATAATAGGTTTGAGTAAATTTTCTAGTAACGTGAGTGATCACTTAATGTGTGTGTAAAGAGAAAATAAATTTACCTAGGCTAGTTTGTATGTAGTAGGTGTAATTAGTACCTAATAAATGAATTAAACTATTTGTTCATGAATTTAATCTGAAACCAATACATTTAGTTGAATATTTACAATGTAGTTGACAAACTAAATTGAAGCATACATTAAGTAGTATGGAATCATGATTGAAATGCACAAGAAACTTTACTTAATCATACTAATAACCCACATTGAATCAATCTGAAGCGTGAATCAAATGTTTCAATTGTAAAAGTGTCAAGTAACTGTGCTTAGTGATGACAAGACTACTAACAGAATTCACTACTTGTAATACTGTAATATTCATCTAATCAGGAGACTGGCCAGTCTTGGTTTTTCTATTAAGTCTTCTGTACAGAAAAGACATCCGTTTCTCGATTTCCTTCCATTTAGTGGGCCTTGTAGTTGGTGTGTGTGTATTTGCCCACATCTTCTTTTTTCTTAAAAGAATCTGAAATAGTAAATGTTAAATCATTGTAGCTAGTTGAGGACACAAGTGAATAAGCAAGCCTTAACATAATATAACATAACAACACCCAACAGTCCTACATACATAGTCCAGATC
This sequence comes from Operophtera brumata, assembly GCA_932527175.1. Taxonomy (NCBI): domain Eukaryota; kingdom Metazoa; phylum Arthropoda; class Insecta; order Lepidoptera; family Geometridae; genus Operophtera; species Operophtera brumata. The sequence goes on along the minus strand of OW052238.1, from coordinate 10,863,182 downwards.
CTGTACTAGGATTCCCTGTGTTGTGGGTATCAGGAACTATGAGTACCATGTTACCACAACACACAGACTCAGAAAAAATATTTGCAGAATATAAACAGCTGTTCCCCAGCGGGAATCGAACCCGGGACCTCTCGAATCTCAGCCGGCTAATCACACGCCGCGCCACAGAGTTTGGATAGTACTATAAAGGAAGTAAATCACTGATACAAGATCGATTACTTTAATTAAAGGTATGGTCCATAAGTGCTAAAACTGTTTAATATAATCAGACAGGTTGGCAATCAATGTAGAGGCAACTTCCATCACTATCTAACTCAGTCAAGTTCAGGTAAGTTACAAAGTGACAGAATTGCAATGGCTCAACGAAAAATCAAATAATAGCTTTTTACAAGACAACTAGGTATAATACAACTTATAAAAAAACTGCCTTGGCCGTTTCAAGAAATAATTATTACCTACTTGTTGTAGTAAAATTTATCTTGAAATATCATAGGGTTCCTGAGATCTCATTCAAAACGTGAGCGAAACAAGGATTTTTCATATTTAAATATTATCAATGTTTTTTTTTCATATTGTGTTTTCAATCTTACAGAACCAATGAAAAAATATCTAACTTTCATATTCCAAAATATTTGACTTGTAGAACCCGCAGATACTGGGTTCTAGGACTATTTTGGTGGCAAAATTACTTATTACAACCTCTTAATTGCACTTCATGGACCCATGTGACCATAATTTGTACAAAAACAAAGGAGTATGGTATATCTAAGTATAACTTTAGTCTAAGTACACTTGGCATGCATAGCACAACATAATAATGACATGTGTCATGTGAGAGCCAGTTTTGGTTGTAGCTCTAACAAGTCTAACATATAACCTGATATATTCAGCTTTACAATATATTTGCTATGAATTTTGACACTTTTTTTGAAGATTTAAAGTTTACTTGTTAATTTGATTGTTTATAAAACCTTACATGATATTCCTGACCGCTGACTCCTCTGATCCATGAAGGTACATTGTACAGAGTCTTCACAGGGTGCAAATTACCAGGACCCAGAATGTCTATGTAGTCATTCTGGCCAAAGAGTGCTTTACGTTCCGTCCATGCATTTGCTGGCCTGGAAGTAATTCATAAAAAAGTAAGTATGTAACTACTACCTCGAATGAATCATAAAAAAAAGCATTGTGTAGGTAAAGGTTTGAAAATAGATACTACTTGATATTTTACCTATATTCAGGAACAGGGAGCGCTTTTCCTTGTGACCGAGGAAGTAGACCACCGCTCCATATCTTCTCTTCGTAGCCATATCTTCTGACTAGACGTGTTTTATCAGCATGATATCTAGTCCTGAAAATAGTAACAGATACTTAGACATAGGTAAATTATCCCTGAAAAGATAAATAAATTCAGTAGTATGTTTACAAAAATTCTAACCTAACTAAGTTGACACTAGGTTTCCAAAATGCATTTAAAACTGAGGAACCCAACCACGACATCCTAAAAAATAATTAAAATCGTATAGGCTAGGCTCTACAAAAACACAAGTTTTATTGATTGAAAAACGATAACATAACAATTAATAATTCTGAAAAATCTGTGATTCTGAATTTCAGAAGAAAGAAAGAAAACGAAAACGAAGAAATGAAATGACACTGACAATCAACATTTTATTGATGTTGACAATGACAACCTTATTGAGAATGGAACTCTATCTAGACAGAGGCAACCACTTTCTATAAAAAAAAAACAATAAAAGCAATTTAACAAAATGGCCGATCGTCTATAGAAATTGTTGTTGAATTTGTGGATTTATCTGTTGAAAGTAGGTAAAAAGCAATTACTTTTTGTTTTATCAGATCCATGCAAATACCCATTAGTGATATACTTTTGGTTCAAACTGTGTAAAATGTTCTGAATGTGAGTATTCATACAAATTGTCCATTGTGAAGAAACAAGCACCGTTTCTGTTTGTTTATCCGTTCATAGACATTGTGATTTACTTGTGTCTGTTATCTGATCATAATTTGTATCCCATTTGCATCATTTCGTTTATTGAAATTTGCTACTAGTGGTAATCGTGGTTCCACAACAAATGTTGGCCCAATTTCTAAAACTACCGCGGCCTAATTGAGCGCTCAATTGCGTTGTTTGTTTACCTTTCTTGATAATATTTCTCAACTATATTTTCGTTTATTGTGAAACTTTACTATATAATCATTTATCTGTGTAGCGAAACATAATCATTTATTTTCTCTGATCTGATTGCATCTTCTTTCTCTTTTCCAGATTGCTAAAATATGTCTAAAAGAGACCAAAGTGATCGAAACGATAGGAAGTTGGACCCAAGCGATTACGAAAACATAATACATCAACACAGTATCTTTGAATCGTCCAGGTCTAAACACCACCAGGAACTTCCTAGTTTTCCAGGTTTCACTAATGCTGAAACTCAAACTAAAACAAGCGACATAAAGAATCAGGCAGTGCCGCCGACTTTAGGACCGTGGCATAATTACCCGTGGTGGATGCTTGCCAGCACGTCCAGAGCCATCCCTAATCAGGATGACTATCCAGAAAACAGCGACAATGCCAAGGTAAAACAAGAACCATCTGGAGCAGGCACTCCCGACAGGGATCCACTTCAAGCTGAATACCAAGACACTGAGCACTACCCTGTCGGACGGGCCACTCCACCAGCAGGGCTGGACTCTTTCTGCGATGACTGTTCTGATCCATTCTGTGATTCCAGTACAGCCATATGTCGAAAACTCTTCCACTGCCCACATTGTAGAAAGAGCTACCCCACTATACTTGAGTTTAATACCCATCTAACAGGTGTACATCCTGCTCAAAAACCCTTCAGATGCCAGATCTGTCTAGAGCCTTTCTACAAAAAGTCACACCTACGTCGTCATCTAGATTCTAACCATACACGTAAAGATGTGAACAAATGCTCTGTGTGTTCCAAATACATAAAAGATAAGAGCAACCTACGTAAGCACATGCAGGTGCACACAGGTCGGGTGCCTCAGAAACAGTTCAAATGTGACCTGTGCAACAATAAACGCTACATGTCCTTGGACAGACTGAACAATCATAAAGTCGTATGCACGGGAGAAAAAGTCTTAAAATACTGCGATATGTGTAATAAAGTTTTTGATAATTCGCGTTCGCTTAACAGTCATAAAAAGGTTCATGCCAGAGAACTCAAATGTGAAAATTGCGGTGAGCAACTACGTTCATTGGAACAGTACACAAACCACAAAATGATATGTCAGTCAGCATCCTCGCAAGCCGGTGCAGGCCACAGTGGGTCCTCAGGTAACATCAATCCACCCATGAATAGATGTTGCACTGAGCCGGGTTTGTGCGAGCATGACAAACCTGCTTATCTAAACATTCCTGGGTATGCATCCAGCCGCGTACTCGATGGTCGAGTACTTGATGCCACCATGTCCTCATTGAAATCAGGGATAAACAACTGACAACAAAATACCATAAACAAAGTAATAGAGTATAGATATTCAACCATTTCTTTTTTAAAACAATATTACCAAATAATTAAATGACAGTAAATAATTTTCACAATTGAAAATTTCAGAAGACTGATGCAAATATCCCGCCTCACGACTTGCTTTATTATTACCATTTAAAACTTAAGTTTTAGTTATGTAGGTTATTATTCAGGTAGGATAAGGAGGAACTCATTTGAGCATGTTTTTAATATGGAGGAAATTACTATTTAAATGTGCTCAAATTGTTACCTTCATATTAAAAAATGCATTTTATCATTTCAAAAAATACTGCAATATTAATTTCATTGACAAATTTAACCTATGTTTTTAAAATCATAATTTAAAGGATTTAAATGCTTTGACTGATTTAGTGTAACCATGATGTGCAGTATTACAAACATAAAACCATTTTTATTATTCTATAATAAAAGTTGTAAGAGGTATATTATTTTTATATTTTTTTATTTAGACTATCTTCTTAGTTTAATGTTGTTTTAAATAATAAGCAAGCGTAAGGAGACTGTATGAGTACTTTTTTCCAGTGCTCTCATAGAATACATTATGTATATTCTCCAAAGACAAATATATCTGCAGTGGTATACATATTTTAATATGTATTTTAAATGTCTTATTTATTAAGACAGCTTTTATACAGAATTTAATGATGTTTGGTCATGGAAGTTGATCAGTAGAGTAAGAGAGTTATCATAAAGTATGGGCTTCATATTGTGCAATCAAATGAACCACTGGCAAAGCCTTGAAAATGTTGTGGTTAAGAAAATTGTCTATACTTACCCAAAAATATTCTTGAAGTGTTATACACTGAAACCTACTGCAATCTATTTGATAGTTTAATGTATGTATGTCATAGTGTAATATTTTATTACATTAATATAAAGCTGTATCGGCAAATGTTTGTATTGTGTTACAGAAACACTCCCAATTTTTTATCATGTAAAAATTGTGATGATATTGACGTAGAATATTAATTGGGAATGTTTCTGATTTATTAATCAAATAATATAAGTTAGAGGCTATGTTAAAAGTTACATAAAGCCTTTATTTTATAAATATAGCAGTTATTACTCCAAAATTTTATCCTGAGAATATACTTATTTTTATTACTTATTTTTATTTTATTTATTTGTGTTATTTTATAATAGCACTTCTGTTTGGAGGCTTTTTATTACGTCTTATTTTAGTTGTTGCTATATACAAATTGTTTAACACATAATTCATCAGTTTATTTTATAATGGTTTAGACAAGTTACATAATAGTGTAATGTTTAAGTTGTTGATCATAGTTTTTTCTACATAATATTTTAATCAGCTTCCATAAATACAAATGGCTAATCAAATAATTGGGCAGTAGTTTATTTTCTAAATTGTTTTGGAAGTAATTTTAAGAATATTTAAGTGAAATAATTAAGTAAGGAATATTTCATTCAGAATCTTATATTGTAGATTTGATATTTTGTGGGTAGGCCTATAAATTTTCCTTCTCTATTTTGGCTTGTTATTTGAAATAATGTATGTACGCTGTAAGTCAACACCAATTTATGTTGTATTTTGGTGCAGTGACACCATCATAATGTACAAGTTAAATGTTATCATGATTTGAGGTGCATTGTTTAGCTATTCTTAATTAGGGATAAGTTGCACTGCGTGCTGCTTGCTTAGTTTGGTTTGTTAAGCCAAGTCTACACCTAATAACATCTTTGGCAAACAGTTCTGGGCATCATCGGCTTGTAGACAACCTCGGCGGAGCATAGGGCTCCCCCATAGTATGTCACGCCGAACGATCTCGAGCCGCTTCCATCCCACCTTCGTCAGTCCATCTCAGGAAAGCAGTTTGTAAAAATTGTATATTCCATAGTTGATTCATGCCTGCCACTTTTATGGATAGTCTGTGCGGAACTAGAAAAGGCGCGGCGAAAAACGTAACTAGCATTAGTTTTAAATAAGATAATTAGCTAACGGCAATCAAACCCAGTCATCTAAGATTTTTATTTTATTATTAAAACATTACAAGTATAATGATCTTGCAGTCTAGCTATAATGACGAGACAGTATCGTTAACAATGCAGTCAGTTATTAAGCACTGCAGCGTCCTCATCTCCCACGCCTATTTTCTTTACGCACAGACTAGTACATTGGGAGCACATACTCGCCAAAAATGTTTTATGATGTAGCCTCGGCTTGAAATGAAAGAGTTTATCTGATTATCCCGATTTACCCTTTCCCATTGGTACAGATATTAACAACATACACTGATATTGACCATGCCTCAAGTAGAACAGATAAAACTATTCCTAATAAGGTACTGGAATACATTATTGTTTGTAAATACCTAATGGCCTTATAGTGACCATTAAGACAATAATTTAATTATTATCTAATCAGTTTTAAATCAATTAATCTAATGTTATCAAGGAAAAAATATCATTAAATAAGTACCTTATATCCGAATCCCACTATTTGTCTGCAGAGAATCGCTCGAAAACAGCTCAAAGGATTTTGATGAAATTTATTGTTTAAAATGTTTAAATGGTTTTGGGACGAAAATACAATATAGCTAGCCCATGTCGAAGCGCCCAGATCCCGGGCAAATCTCATTCGACCAATACCAATATTGGGACTAACAAACCACGGAATTACCTACTGTGGGTTCGGGTAAAAGTGGCGATTCCACTAACCACGGAGTTACCTTCAGTGGGTTGGGTAAAAGCGGCGATTCGGACAAATGCGTTGTCCACAATAATTATGTTGTTAGTAACTGTTTTATGTTTACTTACTTCCCTGCTTTCGAACAATCTTTCATAGTAGGTACTTACCAAATACCTATCTACAATAATTTAGTTGTTTAGCATAGTGGATTATTAGTTAGAAAGGTGTGTGTAATAATAAAGTGCACATAGAGTAAGAAAAGATGTGTTCATATGAATTTAGTTAGGTACATAGATTATCTTAGTTTGTCTATTAGTAAATTAGACTGTAAAACAGTAAGTTCTGTTACTTATTATTTGGGCGCATTTTTCCAAAGTTCAGCCTTCCATTGCGTATAAAGACAGCCAAATTGTTTGTATGTTGGGTCTCGGGATGTAAGTACAATGCTACCTCTCACCATATTTGTTCGCTTTTATCTAAAGTTGTACTCGATAGAATGTTAGTCGTTGTGCGAGCGTTATGTTGCGATGTTATAAGTGAATATTTCTTATTTTAGCGTACCCTAACCTATATTGTCTCTACCATTTACTAATATCACGAATAAATAAGATTTCCTTTCTGTTGATACCCTTTGTTTTATTATTTGCCTTTCTACTTTACCTTGTATGTATGTATGTAATGACCTAACTTGACGGTAGGTGTCTGAAAAAAATGTGGTCTTAGGCGCCTGTTACACGTAAAGTATTTACTGTGTTCCGGCAATAATCATAATCATAATGTTTTATTGGAATTATTCACATAATACAGTGCAGGTTGAAGCCCTGGCTCCTGAACTAGCGTTAGCTGTGTGTCAGGAGAAAAATAAATACTGAAGTATCGTGGTATTTATTGAACGTGTAACGTAACTAGCGTACTGATGGATGTCAATATTTAATCATGGATTTCTAGATTTCTTGATTCCGCATTGACGAACCGTTGTAATATGATAAATATTGAACGTGTGTTCTTCTGGTGTTAATTACGTACGTCTATCAATAAATACTGAACTTGACGGATCACAGTAAATACTTTACGTGTAAACGGCGCCTAACAGCGCACGAACACTGCTCTTTTTTTTATTTATTTTGTTTAATAAGTGATTCGCTACTCTTTTCGTGTTTAGTAAGTGTCTACCTTTACAATCTCTAATTTCCGCATGGAAGCCGTGAATGTCCGTCTTCAACAGTTTTCCATTTGAATTTTCGAAATTTAAATTCTTTCGCTGCCGAGGAAAGAAACTATTCAATATTCTGTGACTGACACAGATTAGAGAATGTTTTTTTTTTGTGGAAACCCCAATTTTCCCATGTGTTTGACCTAGCAAGATCGATTTTTCGACCCCAAAACCCCCATGCTTAGAATATAGAATAAACCTATATAGTACAGGCAAATTAGGTGATTTTTAGCAAAAGTGTGGAAGTAATTAGATGTAGTCACAAAACCTTTTCTAATGGTTTTGTTTGTCTTGAAAATCACCTCTAATATAACTTTCAGCAAATTCACCCCCCCGGAACAGGGTGAAATAGGGTGAAAACCTTATAATACCCGTAACTTAATGGGGAAAATAGATGTAGTCGGTGCAATTTGGCATACACTTAAGACCGTTATGATCTCCATTTGCACCAAGTATTTTATTAATCTGACTTACAGAACATACGAAAAAAAAAACATTTCTAAAAAAAACTTTTTTTCTGTGTTGTGGCTCGGGGGAAATCGAAGTAGTCGGTGCAAATTGACAGAATTACCAGAAAAATGGGCCAAATAAATTACCAGGTTTGCACCTGGGTACCTCACACGGAAGTCACTTTTTCCATATTTTATTGTCGCTCTGCTTCGGGGAAATTTCAGGCAATTCTGGAATTTCACTTAAACTTTTTCATTTGATTAGTACTACATTCGCCAGCCATTTAATACTGGAATTTATATACGGAACATGCATTTTTTAAGTATTATATATGTAAGTTCAGTGCGGTGCTAAGAAACTAATATATATACTGTGGCGCTACACTGCTAACACTGTCCCCCGACCGCGGGGTGCATCCGTATTGATCCCAGAAAATCATCCCACGAGCTGAAAGTAATAATAATTATTCCGGATTCATACAATTAATATTCATTTCATTTTTAGAGTCCGTATTTATCCCACCTAGAAATAACTACACCTAAAACGAGTGAAAGTAACGTCAGCAAAAAAATATGTTATTATGGAACATCTATTTATTTCATAAAATTGTTGGTATAAAATAATCAACAAAGTAATAATATATACAGTGTGTCCCAAAAAGTAGTGTCAAGCCGAAGTCCAAAGAAAGGTTACCCCCAGAGATACACGAATCACCCCCATTTCGCGATGTTTAGTAGTTTTCGAGTTATGTGTTTTTAAGACAATCGGAGCTCTTACACTTTTTTGGCTATTAGGACTCGATTCGTTGAGGTAGAGGCCTGTTTTTGTTGTTGTAAATAAGCTAAATACTAGGGCTACCTTGTCTGATAGCATTCACATCAATAGCACCAAGTATTGCATTAAAAAAAAAATAGTAATATGAAGATATTTTTTTTTGTGCCTAAACTCTTTCTTTCAATGAACGTTTAAAAAAAAAGTCACATAATTTTTGTAATCCAAACCTATCTTAAAAACATGGCTGATGTGACAGCTCATGTAACCTTGTTCCAGATTCTTGCACAGGATCATAAAAACACTCAATTTAATAAAAGTTAGTTCAATTTAAGAAAATGTTCTGCATGACGGAATTAAAAAGAAATGTGACAGTCTGAAGATAAGCACATAAGCAATAGAAAAACAACCCATCTTTGTTGTTCAAGGACATTACTTTCTACATACGAGGCAGAAACCTGCGACAGATGGTGGGCCCATTCCAACTGCCAGATCGCCTAAATGGCGAGTCATACTTGAACTTTTTAAGAGAAGATTTAAATGGATAATCCACAGACATCATTTTATTAACACGCCGAAACATGACTTTTTAAAACGACGGCGCACCGTGTCACTTTGCGTCAAAAGTTAGACAATATCTTAATGACAGGTTTTTTTTAATACTACTAAGAATGACTGAACAAGCAGATGGTCCACCTGATGATAAGCGGTACTCTCTTCCTATGAACAGTGCATTATCACATAGGTCATGCCCTCCTAGGACGCGCCCTATGTGACATTGCACTGCGCCCGCCACCCTGAGACATAAAGATGAAAGTCTCATGTGACTTTAACTTCACCGGCACGCACCCATACCCTTCAAACCGGAACACAGCAATGCGAGCACTACTGCTTTGCGGCAGAAATAGGTATGGTGGTAGTACTTTCCCGGACGAAGTATTTCACAAAAAAGCTCTACTACTACTAACAAAATGCGATACTTGGTGATAAATGGATTGGCCGAGGCGGGCATAACGCATGGCCCCCACGATCTCTCTACTTAAACCCCATTGACTTTTTTGTTTGGGGATATTATAAAGAGATTGTTTACTCTCGAGAGTGCCGAAATGTGGAAAAATTGCGAAAAAGGTTGACCCAGGCAGAAGCAACAATTCAAAAGCAACAGAATCGCTTTTCTACGCTTTAAAGATAATTTTTTTAGACGATGCTGATTATGTATGGAGCAAGAAGGTCGCCATTTCGAAAATTTACTGTGATGATTCACTGAATACATGCAATGCTGAAAGTTATTATTTAGTTTTATTTAAGATTTCACTTAATCTTAAAAACCAGAATTTCGCATTCAACTGTTTAAATTGAATATCATGAATGATCCCTTAAAAGAATCTCAATCAAATTTACATGATAAATAGCTGACATAATGACCAAATTTTTAAGATAGGTTTGGAAGAAAAAGTTTGTGTGACTTTACTTTTAAAATGTCCTTAGAATGTAAGGGACTAAACAGAATTTTTAATTTTTCCATATTTTTTATTTTATTTCAATTCAATGGTTCGTGCTGTGGATGTAAATGCTTTTTTTTGTTACTGTTTCGATTACTTTAAAAACCGATATCTGAGGTTTACTGTCATCACAAATAAAAATAAGTATAAAACATTAAAAAAAAAGTGGAAGCCATTTTTAAAATATTTTTTCAGGAAAATCACGGACTAGTGTAGAAATCGTTTCAGAGAATCAGAATTATACAATTATTTATAACATAAGCTTTTAGATAACATCAATATCCTATACAACGAGCAAAGATTCGTATATTATATAAATATTTGTAATGGCACGATAGGCAATTGAGATTACTATATACAGAAATTTCAATAGAGAAGATGGTTTTCAATTATCTGGAGTATGGAAGCCTGTGGTGAGAATGTGTAAAAATCAAAAAAGTGTGGTACCTGCTACGCGACCGGATACCGATAGTGTTGTGTGTCGAGTTGGGGTGAAGTGTGACAATGAAACCGATGGTAGTGGTATCGTTCATAATAAAAGAGTGAGAAAGAGGCTAGATTGATATATCTGCCAGTAACATCTACTCGCAAGACATTAGTTAGTTCTCCCGTGATCAGATACGATTAGAATATGATTTAAAAATATTTTGTATTGTACTTAATCCAACCTAATACCGAATTTGTGCAATTTATAAATAAAATGTGCAATTTGTAAATAAATAAAGAAATTCCGATATTAATATCGGAATGCCAATATTGAGATTTAATATCGGAAATCAGTATAGGAATTGAAAACCTTCCGATATTACATGCCCTAAACGTGACAAACAAGCAGACGGCTCGCCTGATGTAAAGCAGTCACCGCCGCCTATGGACAACACCCACGGTATTGCAAACGCGCTGCCTACCATTAAGAGCCCTATTGATATTTCTCTTGAATTTACCCATATTGTATAATTTATAAATATTTGTACTATCTGCAGATATTTGTTAAGGATGTTATTAATGTTATGTTATATGTTTTCGTTGGTAATTTTCTATGTATAATAAAAAATATCTATCTATGTAATGTATTGTATTAAAGTATATCAGTTATCTAGAACCTATAACACAAGCTTGTGTGAACTTTCCAGAATTATTTATTTATTAAATATTTATTTATGATGGTGACGGCGAACTGATCTGATGATGGAGACAACGGAACTCCTCGATGGATGATAGTAGATTACTGGAAAAACTGTAGAGGTTATTTATTTTTACTTCTTTGCTTATATCCCAAAAGTTACACAGTCTAAAATTAAATTAAAACTAGTTTTGAAACGTCTATGATTGTTTCACTTTTTTACCCTTTCTTTGGCCCCAATATCTTCTACAACCCCCGAACCAATTTAGCTCATAACCTTACACAAATTGTACTAATACTATATACCCATCTACCAAATTGTATAAAGAATACTAGTTTTATAAAGAATATATCAACAGTTCGCAAGTTATCTTCAGACAAACATACAAACATACGAACGCCAATTATTAATAATTTGCGTCCAACAAAAATATATGAAAATGATAGTAAGGCATTTTTCTGTCTGACCGTACTAATATCCATTGTTAAAGGTCATGGCTTGGTATGAATCCGGACTACATTTTGCGATTAATATGGACAAATATACAATTTTATTATTCGTGGGATGAATACGGGCTACATTTTGGTATGAATCTGCACCCCACCCACGCTGTTGATTTCTTATTAAGATATATTATTAAGAAGTACTTCCGGTACGAAATTTGTGTTTTTTTTTTACGTGCGAATGTGGTAAACTGATAGTATATACCATAATAAAATTTGCACGACTACATATGTTTCCCCCGAAGTACTATTTACAAAAAAAGAAAAAAAACTATGTTCCGTAATTCGCTGAGGTGTGCAAAACTAATATAGTGTTTATAATACTTATAGAAACCTTATGTAAGTTTGCACCGAGTACATAAATTTCCCCCGAGCCGCAAACTAAAAAAAACAATTTCACAGTGTTTCCCACTATGCACGTAGTTTTAATTAAAATCCATAACTCGCTAAGACTGTCTCTATAAGTAATTGAACTTGCACTTAACACTTTTTTGTTTTTTCAAAAGTTACAATTTTTCAAAGTTTGTACTTAATATTTAAAAGCCTTCCGTATGCGCCAGAAACGGTGCAAACCTGGGATAAGCTTCTTTTCGTGTCATCTATCGATTCCATAAGAATCCACGACTACTCGACTTAGGGCAACACTTTTTGCTAATTTGCCTGTACTTAATATATTCTAAGCCCCCATGTAGCAAGTTTCATCGAAATCGTTACCTAGTCGTTTTCGATAGCGTGATTACAAACATTTATGCAAATATTTGCTCGTCTAATAGTAAGTAGGTAATAGGATATGATAGAACTCAATAATGCATCTCGGTATGAGAACCGAACCCGCGGTCCCATTTTTTTTTTTTAATTAATTTCCTTAGTCACCTTTCAATGAATAAAGAAGTTAGCACTTTACAAATCCATAGGGAATTCAACATCGTCATCAACCTACTGCAGTCACTGCTAGACATAGGTCTCTCTATGGCCTCTCGATATTATTTTCCTTGCCCATGGCCCACTGAGCCGTCTTAGGCTCTCCATCCAGTAGCTGCCAGCCACCCCACGCAAGTCGTCGCTCCATTTAGCCGAAGAACGCCTTACACTACGTTTACCTAGACGCAGCCTCCACTCGTTTACTGCACCGGTTAACAGTTCTTCCGCAGACATGACCGGTCTGACTTCTTTCCAGATCTTATCCAAGAGAGATTCCAAACATAACCTTCTCCCTTAGAATATAGAATAATATTCTAAGCCTTCTCCATAGCTCGCTGTGCGATTTGAGTTTTTGTACTCGTCCTACCTGTGTGTATAGGTTTCAGCTCCGTGGTAGGACGCACTGGTTTACAAATAAAACACCCACTTGTTTAGAGATAATTGCCTAACGCCATCTATCGGCGAGTAAAACACTTTCGGGCTGATTGAGAACAAAATAATTCCTATTTGCATATTGCTATTGTGCTATTAGCTGATCAAGAATTTTATTTTAGGATTTTATCATTTTATCACCAGTACAATAATAGGTTTGTAATTCTAATGAAATTATTAATTCGTGACCATAATTTGCATATTGGTACAGGACGCCTATGCAAAATGTACCAATATGCAAATTAGGCAAATAGCAATAAAATTGTTCTTGATTGTTCCTTGGCTTTGTTTCATTAAGTATTTTGATCTAGCTATGGAAGATTTCAATATAATTGATGATAATGTATAACCTACGTCAAATATGTAAATTAAAGCTGCTACAACAGTTTTTCAGAAATCATGTATATATTGCTAAGCTTAGATTTATATTTTTATATAACAACTCTTCCCCGTTTTACAGAAGCCTTCACAACTTTAGATTTCTTTTCCTTCTTCTTTTTGCTAATGTTTTCCTTCCTCTTCTTCTGTCTATCTTCTTTCTTCTGCTCGACATTTTTGTTCCGAGTGTCCCAGTTCTTTTGGCTTTGTTTCTTCCTTTGTTCCTGAAAAGAAAAAATATATTTGATTACTACCTAATGAATGCATGCATACCTAATGTTTCAGATTCGCTTGTATGTTGTCTCTGGCTCTGTCTTGGTCACCCTGCGTTATGACTAGAGCGTATTTTTTTTTTAGAAGGTAGTACGACGATAAAGTAAATGAACGTGCCCAAAATAGGAACTAATGCCGCCATCTTGTGAAACATCACCTTTTACAAATTTTGGCAGTTCACCGTGAAGTGTGATCAAGGCCGCTCATTCCTCGTGGTAAAACTACAGACCGTTCACCATCGACGTAAATAAAATGAATGGACGGGCCTTAGGGAACGATAGTTTTGAAGCTTCTAAACAGACCTAGCTAGTATACTTCGCTTTAGTCAGTCTTTGTCACGGCAACGAGTGACAGCTATGCTGAAAAATACCAAAATTAGATACCTTGGTGAAACAATGCCTTCCTGTGCTTTTCTGCAAGTGCAAACAACACAAGAAATACAAATAAAGCTTCAGGCATCGCATTTCATTCGTAAGTAAAGGTTTTGTAATATAATTTTCATCAATTGATAAAAAACTTATAAATTGTCGTGTAGTAGGAAAACTACATAAGTAACACATTTTGCGAAATCGACTTTATTGCATGGTTATGATGGCCCATACATGTCGATGGACACGTCTTGCTCTAGAGGACGAGCGACAAGGAGGACGCCCCAGGACATTATCTCAATGTTCCCCACTCTGAATGAAAGTTAACAGACACAAGTTTATACTCGTAGATAGTTTTAATTTTAGTCGACATACCTTTTTCTTTTTGATACTTAGAATTATTGTGTTCCACAAATTGATTTCATTTTGTTGATTTTATAAGCATTAGTCGTATGATAAGTTTGTTATGTCACTTACTTTGAATTTATAAGTCTGCTAAAATAATGTAGGTGTTTCAGTATTTTTCTAATATTCAGTCTTGATAAAAAGAAATGATTATGAAGACGACCTCTGTGGCGCGGCGGGCGAACGTTCGCCTGCGACGCAGGAGGTTGCGGGTTCGATTCCCGCCTCGGAACAAATACTTGTGCGATCCGCAGATATTTGTTCAGGGTGTTCTGGGTATTTTCTATATATAATAAAAAATATCTATCTATGTTAATATTGTATTAAGTGTATCAGTTGTCTAGTACCCATAACACAAGCTCTGCTTAGCTTGGGGCTAGATAATGTTGTGTGAACTGTCCAGATATATTTATTTATTTATTTATTATTATAAGTTGGTTTTATTTTAAAATGTATTTTAATATTATTTAAATCTATATCCATGGATAGGATTGTCATATTCAAATAAGTAAATAATAGATCATTTCATGATTTCACTATTATGGGAAAATTAAATAATGGCACTTATCATTAGCTTTTTGAACCTCAGTGGAGATCATTGACGAAGGAAAACTAAACAATTGACATGCAAAAATAAATAACTGCATCAATTATTCAAAACTTTGGCGAGGGAAAAATACATAGTCGTTTTTTTTTTCCTCTTAATCAAAAGAACTAAAATGTATTATCATTAAATTCAAAAATAGATACAGTACCAATCTATAACATATCAAAACACGGACTGCAAAATTAGTTACGATAAAAAAGTTATTGCCATTTTTGACGCAATAAAACAGTAAATCGCGTTTTTCTCGCGATTTTGGTTCTGTTGTTGTTATTACTTATTTAGTTTTCCAACTACAGCGACGAAATATTTGACAAGACTTCACGCATGACGGATGGTCCGGTACAGACTGCAAAAAAATCTGATGCCTAAGGGGTATCGTATTGATTTAGAATTGTAATTTGCATTATTTACGTCAAAACATTGCTAAGCACGTCGCTTTAGGTAATTGCATATAATATGTAATGGCATGTTAATTAACCTTATAGCTTTCCAAAAGAAATCTAAGGTAAACAAAAATGGATAGAAGTCATAAGACGAGCAAGAACAGACGACTTTTGGAAGTGGAATACATTTTCCCGTATTTGCTCTGATAATTTTCTACACAATGAATTTAATACGCCAAAGAACGGTTAGTAGTAGTAGAGCTTTTTTGTGAAAGAGTTCGTCCGGGGAAGTACTACCACCATACCTGTTTCTGCCGCAAAGCAGTAGTGCTCGCATTGCTGTGTTCCGGTTTGAAGGGTAAGGGTGCCGATGAAATTACGGCCACATGGGACTTTTCATCTTTATGTTTCAGGGTGGCGGGCGCAGTGGAATGCCATATAGGGACGTGGTTCCTAGGTGGACGTGACCTGAGGTAATGCACTGTTCATAGGCAGAGGGTACCACTTAACATCAGGTGGGCCATCTTCTTGATCTGTCATTCCAAGTAGTATAAAAAAACTCATTGTGCAAAAGTCTTAAAACTGCACTCTGCAGTTTCTTAAATACTGGAATTTTTATACATTTATGTTTCCGTACGATTTTTATGATATTTTCTTAGTTTATTGAGTGATGAAAAATATATTTTTCACAAATTGATTGAGCTGAAGACCTTAGATGGACTTGCTTTTCTATTGATTTATATTGTGTATGTTTGAGAGCTGAAAAATAGATACGTAACTACATAAAACAGAAGGGAACCATGTATTTTTGTAAAAGCTTCATTCAATAATTGCATTTTTTCGGCGATTTTTTGTACTATAAACCTACTGAAATAACTTTAGAAAACACATTGCATCTGTTAAAGTATTAAGTATTAAAAAAAAATACAGTTTTTAAGAAGTTCAATAATTTAATTTCACCTAGTTTATTTACAAGACCGCCAGGAGTGGCGCTATAGAGAAGAGGCCTTTACTCAGCAGTGGCTGGATAGATAGATAGATAGATAGATAGTTTATTTGTTGACCGTACCCTAAATCCGAATTGTCTTATTTTTCACGGACGTTTTGTATGTGTAAGGCCAGTCCATTTATTTTACTTTGGTCGAAGCCGTTCACCATAAGTTGGCACCTGCCATGGAGTATTTACAGGTGCCATCTTACGAATTAGTTTTTAAGTAGGTACTGTTTGTTAAGAAAATAAAATAAATAAATAGGGAAGCTCAAAGTTGCGCAGCGAGCTATGGAGAGAGCTATGCTCAGACTTTCACTACTTGATAGAATCCGGAATGACGAAATCCGTAGAAGAACCACTATTGCACTGCGTGCAGCCTAGCCTGTACCCAAGAAAGACAGTTGTGCTGACCCTTCAAACTACCGCCCTATTTCGGTCACCTCCCTACTTTGTAAATGTATGGAGCCTGTACTGAATAGGAAGCTCCTTGTATACCTCGAAAGTAACGTCCTCCTCAGTGATCGCCAATACGGATTTCGCCGAAACCGGTCTACTGGGGACCTTCTTGTGTATGCCACGCACATTTGGAGTGAGGCCATCGAGAAATATGGTGAAGCACTGGCTGTTTCATTAGACGTCTCGAAGGCCTTTGATAGGGTTTGGCACGCCTTTGATAGGGTTTGGCACGCTAGTCTTATTGGCAAGCTTCCTGCCTACGGACTGCCAGTTCAATTCTGCTCCTGGCTCGAAGACTTTCTGAGAGAAAGATCCATTAGAGTAGTTATTGACGGCTGCTCGTGGGATCAATTGGCTATTAACGCCGGGGTACCTCAGGGGTCAGTGCTATCTGCCACACTGTTTCTGCTGCACATTAACGATCTGCTAATGCCCGGTATCATTGGGTATGCAGACGACAGCACAGTTGTGGAGAGATATGTTTCCACTGCGCGAGCTAGGCAGAATTAAATTCAGGAGTTAAGAGATGAGATGCTGCAGCGTCTGAATTTGACTCTCAAGGCTGTATCCCATTGGATTGATGCCAATCTAGTCAAGTTCAATGCCTCTAAAAGGCAGGCTTGTCTCTTCTCGGCGAAAAAAAGCCCGTTTCTCCAAGTTCCTGTATACCGTGCTGTACCTGTAGCTATAGGAGATCACCTCGAGCTCTTAGGTGTTTCGCTCACGCCTACTCTCAACTCTGGCTCTTAATTCGAGTCTAAGGCAAAAACAGCTGCCATGAAGCTAGGCATCCTGAATAAGGTAAAGCGTTACTTCACACCAGGACAGCTTTTCAGTTTATATAAAGCACAAGTCCTGGCCGGTATGGAGTACTGCTGCCATGTTTGGGATGGTTCGGCCAAATACCAGCTTGCTGCCTTGGACTAGATTGAACGTAGAGCTTTCAGGCTTATAGGTGAGCAACATATGGCGGAGACTAAGATCCAGAGTCTCGAGCACCGCCGTAAGGTTGCATGCCTTTCGATCTTCTATAGGTTACATTTCGGGGAATGCTCCCAGGAACTGCACGATCTGATCCCACCATCTCCTTTTTCATCATAGGACGAGCAGGCGTACGGCTCAGTACCACCCTTACCTCATTAGTATACCTTCTATTCGCACAAAACGTTTCGGTTCTACCTTTATAATGCGAACTGCTAAGGAGTGGAATACACTACCGTCGTCTGTCTGTCCTGAAAACTATAATCTGGGTCTCTTCAAGTATAGAGTGAATAGGTGCCTTCTAGACCTTTGTGCTCCAACAAGTGAGATCGTAGTCAAACAAAGGTCTATAAATGTAAAAAAAAAATAAGGATATATCTCTCAGAATTAGCAAGTTCAAGTGGCAATGAGCAGGCCATATGGCATGCAGAACTGATAACTGTTGGGAAAGAAAGGTTCCCAAGTGGCGCCCATAAACTGGACGACGCAAAAGAGGAATACCACCTTTCGATGGACCAAAGGCATTATAGAGGTTGCAGGAAGGCGGTGGATGGAGGCTGCTCAAGACCGTTCGTCGAGCTAAGACTCAGCTGTCCAGACTTCTGTAGGCTGATGATGATGACTCTCTAACGCTAGTAGAAAGAAAATCATACCATGCAAGATTGATGAAATGAACTGTAGTTGACCCGATGATGATTATGAACAAAACGCTCTTCTTATTTGCTACTTATTGGTTGTCTAAATACAAATAACATGCAACAACAAAGCCTTTAAACTTTAAAGACTTTTTTTTTACTAAAGTTGCACCAGCGCCATCACTCACTTTCATTTATTTATGATTTATGACACACTATATAATTCAACTCATGGCTTCACTTACTGTTTTCTTGATAGATTTCTTCAGAAGTATAGGATCATCCTTCACTTTCTGTCCTTCAGCTTTCTGTAGGACTGTTTTCCAAGCAAGTTTCTCCTTCAACTCCTTGACTTTACTGCCATCATCATTTTCTTGGAGCTGTTTGAACTTCTCTTCCTGTTGTTTTAGGTTTTCGAGGATCTTTTTCGGGTCTCTCTGTACTTTGTTTACTCTTTCTGAAAATTGTAAACTAAACACTAGATACCAACTAGAAATACATTATTATGTAGACTTAACTACCATCATCATCATTATCAGCCCACAAAGTCCACTGCTGGATATAGGCCTCCCCCCATAGAATGCCGACAACGAACGGTATTGAGCCGCATCCATCCACCTTTTTTCAGCAACCTTTGGTCTATCTAGAGGGAGTCTCCCCTTTTGCGTCATCCGGTGTTGTAGACTCAACCACAGAATAAATATTATGACTCAACTATCAATTATTAGTTATTAATTATTATTAAAATGAATCTTAAAGTGGCTGGTTTATTTAAATGCGACATGAATATCTCGAGCATCAGATATAAATGCTATGGCCTCTTATAACGTACCTTTTTGGCCAGTATTAGCAAAATCAAATTTGGAAAAAACAAGTTTGCTGTCTGTATTGAAAACAGGTTTGCTGGCAACATTTAATTTAGGTTTCTTCTCAATTTTAACTTTTTCTGGTTTTGCATCTTCTTCTATTAGAGGTGTGGTATCTCCTGCAGGTTTAGGTTTTTTGTTCAACCTTTCTCTCTTTTTGATTTTCTTATTCAATTTACTGTTTAAACTTTTTTTGACTAGTTTATTCTTTAGATTGAAATTGTGCTGGGATTTTATTTTCTGGAGTTTTTCTTCAAGCTCTGCTATACTCCGTGCACGTTTTGGAACTTCTGTGTCTGTAGTCTTGTTTTCCCTGTCATCATTTACAATCTCATAGTCCATGTTGTCTTCATTATCTGTAAGTTAAATTATAGTATAGATGCATTGGGTCGGCTTCAGTTATTATCTACCTTGATTTTGAGGGAGGGATCTCCC
This sequence comes from Operophtera brumata, assembly GCA_932527175.1. NCBI lineage: Eukaryota > Metazoa > Arthropoda > Insecta > Lepidoptera > Geometridae > Operophtera > Operophtera brumata. Next base: position 10,843,302 of record OW052238.1, on the reverse strand, counting down.
TGTCCCATTGATTCTTGCATAGATCAATGATATAGAATAGAAATAAAAATATAGAAATGAATTTTTTATATCAATTATTTAAAAACTATGGTAGAACTATTTCTACAAAAAACATTGAGACTTCGAGAAAACAGGTAAACATAATCCATTGTATAGAAAGTCTCTTGGTAGGTTGTGTATTTTACTTATTTTTTTAATTTGTTTTTAAGAAACTTCACCTCCCTGGTGAGATAGGGGAAGAACAGTGGCACAGGCAGGGTATGCCCCTTCCCCCTCTACCCCCGAATCAGATAGAATCTATCTGTATCTGTAAAGTTGTAGATTCTTTAGATATCATCTATCTGATAGATGATTACACGGACTTGATTATAAGATTTGTCTAAGCTGCTAGCTTATTATTGAATGTGTTATTACTCTTGCTCATCACGTGTCACATTTATATTCCACGATGGTGCAACCCACTGTGAAAAGAGTCCCATTAGACTCTGCCTACCCCTTCGGGGTAAAAGGCGTGTGTCTATGTGTATAAGTATGTATGATAGATGATATCTAAAGAAGCTATAACTTTTTCTTATTGAATTTTAATCTCAGTTACGAAGTTTACTTACCTCTCTTTTGTACAGGCATAGCGCCTAATATGTTTTTTAAAAATATCAACTCCTTGCTGAGTTCAGCTTTGAGCTGTTTCAATTTTGCAGGTTTCTTTGCTGAAGTCATCTGTAGATAAATCGAACTAGAATTTTATTCTCAATTATAGGTTTAACACTCGTTTCAGACCACCTTTTTTGTAATGTGGCCCTAATTTTTAGACTAAACTTTAACAATTGGTTTGAAACGTTTGCCCTTTTCACTTACATTTAACGAATTGTGCCTGTAGATTATTACCTTAGAAATGTACAAGGGTTAAGGTAGATTTAAGGTTTTTAGTTCCTCACTAATTTATGAAACAACCACAAATAAACATAACCTCAACAAAATACTTGCGCGTTTCGCTCTTTTCGCTCCTTTCTATGGTTGGCACATGGGTGATGGGGTTGGCAGGTACTATACTTATAAATCTGTGGTTGGCAGTGGCACTCATGGACTTAGTATACAAACACTAAGTCCATGGTGTCATGGATATCATGAATCATGATTATCCTATCATAATCATATCATGGTATCATGAAGTTATAGGTAAATCCTATAACTTCATGGTCACTATTCCCAAGGCACAGATTTCCTAACAGTTTTTATCATGGATGTCATGGATCTAGTAATACATGTTGTTCCGAGGTTTTTATACCTTTACTTTATAATGCTGTGAACACTCGACGCGTCAACATCACAAGTAAACACCCAACATGCACCGTGAGAGAGCAAAGAGAAGTAGAAATAGATTAGCTCTACTCTACCATACACGTTAGATCAACTGCGCTGCACCACCCTGTCAATAAAAATATTTAAAGAAAACCAGTGTCTGCTCAAGACAAAACGTTTCGCATTTCAAAACGTATGAACCATCCGCTGACTTCCTATCTTAGAGCATTGCAGGCCTCCGTAAGCTTCCGTAAGTATAGGTTGATATATTCTACCCACAGCAAGCACAAAGTTTCCATACATTGAATAGGTATATTTACTACTCTTTGGTACCTTAATAATCTATGGTCGTATATTGTATCCTCTTTGACGAAAGTGAAACCAACCAAAAACTCTCAGAAGAACTACTATTATACATCCATGCAAAAACTACATTATATACCACAGAGTTGTAAGAGAACACAGCATGCATGTAACCAACCAAGTGAAACAAAACAGCTGATCGCTTTTGTTTACATAATATTGCAATACATAAAAATAAAGAACACGAACAAACGAAACAAAGACACCGTACCACCGTTCTGTAGCGATTCATATTTGCGCCATGCGGTTTCTAATTCTCCTACGAAAATATACAACAGCCATACCAAAAGGCAATAGTTTCATTGACGAATTACAGGCGAACTTCATCCCTACAAGCACATTTCAAAGGACCCTGCTATCATGTGGCTCTGCAGCTATCGCTTTGTTGAATCCTCATCGAGGCGACATGATTGCTTGCCTGGGAGAGGTAACAGGGGATAAGGCTCTACGCCACATGCAGGAAAAAATGCGTGCCACCTCCGAGGGTATTGAGATTATGCAGGAAAAGCCGCGGATAAACTCGAAGTCAGTTTCGTTCGAAAAGCTCTCACAACTTCCGGAAAACACGCTCGGTCGTGTGTATGCAGACTTCATGCGTGACAATAATATTACCGCTGATTCTCGACTGCCTGTCCAGTTCATTGCTGAGCCAGAGTTGGCGTACGTTATGCAACGGTATAGAGAAGTCCATGATCTGGTTCATGCCACTTTGTTTATGAAAACTACTATGCTGGGAGAGGTAAAACTATTATTCCACTTTTTTTAGCCTAAGGACATGCTTCATTAGCATGGGTCTGCGAAGGTAAACTCTGAAATCAAGCCAGTGAATCCCCGGTTCGCAGAGATGTCACCATCAGTCTTTAGACATCCATCGCTAGATGAAGCCTATAAATAATGAAATACAGGGCTTGTCACATAATAATTACAGCCCTTCAGATTATTATCAAATCGTACCTATTGATTGGTGATATAATGCATGTCATGTTTTGTGAAAGAATGCTGCAGTTAAGCTTCTTCAGGCGTTCATTTCACATCATTACACATACTATAGCAGTACTGGATTTTGAATACTCAGGTGGATGGAGCTGCCCATCTCCTGGTTTAATCCCTTAGTCTGCTTTTCCGACATCCATGGAAGGAAATTAAGTGCTCTATTCTTAGGCCAGGCGTAAGACAAACTTGCAGATATAAACCTAATCATAGATACAGGGAATCCTCACATATTTAAGTAAGGATTGAGGATACAGGGGTTAAAGTCATGGAATGGCCTATATTCCTCTATGGAATATGCTAATTAAACATTCCAGGTAGCCGTGAAGTGGGTGGAAGGCATCCAGACCAAACTACCAATGTGCATCAGTGGAGGAATCTGGGGGGCCGGCAGACTGAAGCCTAAGCACCGCCAGCTGTACCTGAAGTGTTACCTGCCTTGGGCCATCAAGACTGGAAATAATGCACAATTCCTACAAGGTAGAGTTTTTAATGCAGATGGTTTTAACACACCTTAAGGAAAGTACCAGGGAGCAGCGCCCTAGGGCTCATGTACATACTACATTACTAACAGTAGAAATAAGACCTTATACTAACAATATTGTAAGTAGGTACATGTAAGCAATAAATAAATACAATACTATACAATACCTACACAACATAACATAACACACCAACAGTCACATACACAGTTCAAGGATCCCGTTTTGTAGGTATCTACAAAAAAAGTGTTTAAAGGTGTTTTTTTGTGTATACTCTGAATATACCATGTCTCATACCTGTCATATAATATTCAGTCAGACCTGACCTACATGTTTTGTTTCAGGAATTTATTTTGAAAAAAGATGGGAACAGGATATTGATGACTTCCACAAAGAAATGAATATTGTAAGATTGGTGAAAAAGTGAAAGTCAATTGTATCATTATCTAGATTATTATAGTAATTATTGGACCGTTGAGGAACTCCAAATGATTATAGGGTTAAATAAAAGTTAATATTTAATCAAAATGTTTTAATTCGTAATTTCACAGTACATATTTCGAATATCCTTACATTTAACAATATTAACAGTTAATAAAAATCACAGAAGCATTTCAGAGCTACGTCCGTTCGTATTGTGTATACACGTGGCTCTGTCTCCCACTTCTACTAACCACTCATACCACACTTTGTGAGAGTCTACACAGCGCCAAAATGTTGCTTTGATTATTTCACCACGGTGAACTCGCATAGGGGTCTGAAACCAAATAGTAGGTATAATATAGAAATACAAACATTTAAAGTGCACTGACAAGGGCTAAGATATACACGCATCAGCTCCGAGAGCTGCCAGTGTATTATAAATAAATAAGTACACATTATGTAACTGCGCGCAGTGTTGTGTGCCGCGTTGAATAGACCCTTCCCTCTCCTCCCGTGGATGTCGGTAAAAGCACCATGGGATGGGCACCTGTGATCACAAATGCGCCTGCCAAGCGTGGGGTTTATGGCAACCCTAGCAATATTGTAAACACGCATACCGTTCGTCGTGGCATTCTATGGGGGAGGCCTATGTCCAGCAGAGGACTTCTATAGGCTGATGATGACGATGTAACTGCGCGTAATGTTTTATTATGAGACCGGTAGTAGGGGAAAGTGGCGAATTTTTTGTAGTAGTTTGTCCAGGGGAAATACCTCCACCATACATATTTCTTCCGCTAAGCATTAATGCTCGCAATGCTGTGTTCTATGGCTCCAGTTTGAACGGTATAGGTGCCAGTGAAATTAACGGCATATGAGATTGCAGGCCTCTTTATATCTGCAGGTGGCGAGCGCAGTGCATATGTCGCAGTATGATGATTAAATGCAGGAAATTTCCATTTCCCTAGTACAGTTGCTTGTGAACATTGTATATTAGATTCAGATTCTATTTCTCAAAACTATTCTTCAATTTGAATGATTAGGCATGAGGCGAGTTGGGGGTGAAAGAGGTAGTGTCTATCAACATTATTAACAAGGAAAGTTTTTAAATTCTGTTTTTTATAATCTTATTACCTACCTAGTGACTTTAATTAACCTGTCACTTCCCCCTCCTGCATAATCATCATTCACAATTGAATTGAATTTGTAAATAATTTTAACCAAGACATTTAAGTCTACTAAAATTATATTTCATAGTCTATTTAAAATGTCACTAGACTATATAAAATAAGATTTTAGTATCTATAGGATATAGATAATTATTTAAGTAGATATAAATTTCGAACTGAAACCACAATGCGTGTGACTTGTGACTGGGGGCCATCCATAAATTACGTCACACACACGAATTTCATGATTTTTGCTAAATATTACATACCGTGATGGGAATAAAAACAGGGAACCACGAAATCATCCCCGGACTGTGAGTCGATGGCACTATACTGATCATCTCCCCTCCATACAAGGAACAATCAAAGTATCCTCCGAAGCCATGCATCACGTTGTCTTGCTTCACTTCCCATGTTACAGTTGCAGCACGGCGGTTGTCCGTCAAGGGCAGCCCTCTCCAATCTGTCATTTCTTGACCTTGATCATTTAAGATTCCTTTGGCTGGGTGATCAAATGTGAATACTGGCTGAAAAGTTAAGTTTTGTTAGTAGTAGAGCTTTTTTGTGAAAGAGTTCGTCCAGGGAACTACCACCATACCTACTACTTATTTCTACCGTAAAGCACTAGTGCTGGAATTGCTGTGTTCCGGTTTGTAGGGTGCCGGTGAAATTACAGGCACATGAAACTTTTCATGTTTGTCTAGGGTGGCGGCGCAGTGCAATGCCACGTAGGGCGCGTCCTACACGTATGTTAGGTGGAACGTGACCTGTGAGATAATGCATTGTTATAGGCAGAGGTTACCTCTAGGACATAGGCTTGTCCCGATTTCAAGCAAATAAAAAATAACACTTTTTAAATTTTTAGTGCCGCAGCGTATTTCAAACCATACAGAGCAAAGGGTAGTAGTGCATGCCATTCTGGTACTACCATAATTCAGAATAGCGAGCGCCGCTGAGCACCCCTTTGCACAGAAGTCCGTGAGTACAGCTATATGCTCTTGTCGGCGCGACTGATGCAAATTACAGCTCCAAGGTTCACAAACATAAATGGGCGGTTACGGTTACCAATTTTCACATCATAAAGAATAAAAACAACTAACAAAAATAGTTGGGTTAGGCAGCTCTTTAGACTTCTGACTACGGCTGTCCACAAATCCTTCCAACTATCCTTTCCTTCAATTTCTCCCACCATCCTCAATCGAAGGTGTCGACATCGTCCCTTAATAATTTATTTTAAGATAAGTTTTTGTGAAACATATATTTTTCAACACAAGCTTTTATAAAATTAGTGATTGTTACCGTGTGCTGATCAAAATGAGCCTAAACACGGCCGGTCTACTATTAGCCATCGAGGCGTTCCGTTGTCCACCTTCAGTCTCCATCATCAGATCAGCACGCTGTCACCATCATATTGTATTGTCCATGTATTGTCATCAGAACTTGACATCTATGCCAAATTTCAGCTCAACCGGTTGAGGATAACTGGTGCAGCTTATCCTGAGACAGGGACCTATTTGACCCCACACAACACACATCGATGCCAATCTACTCTCTACTGCCGGTTTTTATTTTTATTTCATTTTATGTTTTTTGTTTTCTTGTGTTATGTTTATGTGCGTTTTGTGTCCTCTTGGGTTTTTTTTTTTTCTTTGCTTTAAAATTCAGTTGCAATATTCCACCCGGATTCCACCCAGACAAACATACATACATCAAGTTAAATAAAAGCTTGTAAAAAAAGATTGGGTTAGGCTAAACAGCTCAGTTTAGACTACCGACTACGGCTGCTCCCCCAAATCCTTCCAACTATCCTTTCCTTCGATTTCTCCCACCATCCTCAATCGAAGGTGTCGACATCGTCCCTTTATAATTAACTAGCGACTCGCCCCGGCTTCGCACGTGTAGCCCACGGTGAACCCCTCCCCCCTCCTACCCTTCCCCCCTATGTCAATCTCCTGGTTCTAAGCTACCTCCCCACCAATTTTCAGCCAAATCGGTTCACCCGTTCTTGAGTTATACGTGGTGTAACTAACACGACTTTGTTTTATATATAATTAATATAAAAAAGTTACCTTTGTCTCAGCTATCACATGTTTATTCTGCATGTAAACAACCCACAACGTTTCAAGGTTCTTCTCCTTCTGCGGGCTGGTGGAGACAGCGCGCGCGGCCGCCCAAAGCCGCGCCGAGGAGACGGGCGCCACATACGACGTGTACTGGCTCGGGATGGAGATGCCGCCCGGCTTCAGCAGCCCGGCCGCGCCGTCCAAACACTCCGGCGACAGCTCGTTGTCGCCCCAAGATCCTGAAAAGTCATTAAATAAATAAATTAATTAGAGTGGTGTGTCCGGCCCAAGAATAGACCCCTCCATCTCCTCCCGTGGATGTCGTAAAAGCCGACTTAGGGATTACCCGGACTTGTTTGTAAGATTCGTTGGTATAAGATTTGTCCTGGCTGCTAGCTTATTTATGGAATGTGATAATACTGGAAGAAAGCGTGAGCTGAGTCAGTCTTGGGAAGCAATGGCGGCGATGAGCTCACCACTCGTCACGTATATAATCCACGATGGTGCAACCCACTGTAAAAAAAAAAGAAGAAAAAAGACCCATTGAGGCTCTGCCTACCCCTTCGGGGAAAAAGGCGTGTGTCTATGTATGTATGTAATTAGAGATAGATAGTTTTTTGTAGTAGCAGAGCTTTTTTGTGAAAGAGTTCGTGCAGGGAAGTACTACGTCTCTGTCCCAATTAAAGCAGTAGTGCTCGCATAACTGTGTTCCGGTTTGAAGGGTATGGTTTCTGGTGAAATTACAGGCACATGAGACTTTTCATCTTTATGTCTCAGAGTGGCGGGCGCAGTGCAATGTCACACAGGGAACGTCCTAGGTGGACGTGACCTATGAGGTATGGTAATGCGTTGTTAAATGATTTTATTGTGCAACACATAAAATAAACCACTTATAAAATTACACAAACGTTTAACTGGAATCACAGTAATATTATAAATGCGAAAGTTTGTGAGTGTGTGCGTATATTTGTTACAGCTTCACGCAAAGACTACTGAACCAATTGTGATGAAATTTGGTATGAGGATAGCTGTACCCCTGGAATACCTTATAGGCAAAATTGTATCCCAAAATTCCACCGGGATCGAGACTTAAGCGGGAGAAACCGTGGGGCGTATATGATCGATATAGAACGGCAGTTTTAGGGCCTTATCACACTGGCGGTTTGCGAGTTTTTTGAAAGCGGAGAGAACGCGCAGCTAATACGCCGCGGGCGCGCAGAGAACACACCGTGGGCAGCGTTCACGCACCGTCTTCGCCGCGAATAGCGCCGTGGACGCCATTTTGTACACTATATTTTGACTGTACAGAATGCGGCTCGCACGCCGGGAACTCGCCGCACACAGGCGCGACCGTGGCATGTTCGTTGCGCGTCCGCTCCGCTTTGAAAACGCTCGCAAACCACCAGTGTGGTAAGAGCCATAGAAATTATATAGAAAAATACTATTTTATTTGATCAGTGGTGCAATAAGCGACATCATGGCAGTTTCTTATTTTTTTGTAACAAAATACGATAAAGCTGTGAGACAATGTCACCTTTGTGAGAGGTTCAGACGTCTCATGTTTCCCGCTACCACGGTGACGTCACGATCACGCCACACCCACAATAGAGCTGCCAATACCACCACAGACCACCTGGGTAATTCTGTCAGTATTCTATTACAACATACCTAGAAGCTCCGAGACAATGATGTCTGCTTTGGGAGAGGCTCAGACGTCCCATGTCTCGCGGTACCACGGTGACGTCACGATCACGCCACACTCACAATAGAGCTGCCAATACCACTACAGACCACCTGGGTAATTCTGTCAGTATTCCGGTACCACGGTGACATCACGATCACGCCACACCCACAATAGAGTTGCCAATACCACCACAGACCAGCTGGGTAATTCTGTCAGTATTCTATTACAACATACCTAGAAGCTCCGAGACAATGATGTCAGCTTTGGGAGAGAGGTTCAGACGTCGCATGTCTCCCGGTACCACAGTGACGTCACGATCGCGCCACACCTCGCGCACTTGTGCCGCTAACACCACCACAGCACAGGGATTCTTTTCTACTGCTATCACCTGGAATATATGTGAAAATTAAATACTATCACAACACAACCAACCAATAAATATTGAGACATACCAACCAACTTATCTCAGTCGTTTCCAATTGTGAGGGCCCACAGCTATAAGCTTTCGTGAGAATTTAGATTTGATGGGTGGCGATCCATCACTGCCAGAGAAAGTATATTATTGCTAGCAGCAATTTGTAAGAATATACACTAATGATATAAATTGAAAGTAACTGTCTGTTTGTTATATTTTCACGGCTGAACAGATCCTGATGAATATGACAAAGTTAGAGTGAAAAAAATTAGGAAATGGGATACTTTTTTCAGGAAAAATTAATTTGAGAAAATTAAATTTACCCAGGATTTGAATCCCCATACATAGAATTAGAAGGTGGGGTCGCTCCCACACACTCAATTCAATTCGAAGTTCTTTATTGCAACACAATGTAAAAACAATTACAAAATATTATGTTACAAAAGGCTGTCTTATCGATGAAACGATTTCTTCCAGACGACCTGACTATCCTAAAGGAAGACAAAAGCTATGCTTTTGACCACAGTGCTTGGTGCATGCATTAGACATTCACCATCAGTTACTATCAGTTCTTACCTTGACTTTGGTATTTGTGATATCTGACGCATTGAACGTGGCTCTGACTAGCGGCCCTCTGCCAGCCCCAAGAACCATCACAGTGACAGGAGTTTGATTATGCACCTCATCTGTAGGATTCTTATTTTGCACCTCATTTGTAGAAGTAGTTTTACTCAGTTCCTCATTTGAAGTGGGAGTTTTACTTTGTTCTTCATTTATTATAAGAGTTTTACTTTTCTTCTCGTTAGTAGTTTTACTTTGTTCCTCAATAGAATTGTGAGTTTTACTTTCCTCCACATCAGAAGTAGTTTTACTTTTCTCATTAGCAGTGTTATCGCCTTGTCCAATTTCAAGTTTTGAAATTAAATTTTGAACTTCTATCATCTGTCCTTTCTGTAAATTCAAGGTAGTTGTTTAATACAATCAAGTATTAGGTTGCTGAAATAAAAAACAGACATCATCAGTCGATTCAAGTAGACCGCTGAACATAGACTTCAGAATCAGCAATTTAAATAAATAAATAAATAATGCTGAACAGTTTAAACAACATTATCTAGCCCCAAGCTAAGCAGAGCTTGTGTTATGGGTTACAAATATCTGCAGATCATACAAATATTTGTTCCGAGGCGGGAATCGAACCCGCAACCTCCTGCGTCGCAGGCGAACCTTCGCCCGCCGAGCCACAGAGGTCGTTTTAAATAGGCAAGGGAAACCACAAATTAAAATGATTACTTTAGATTTCGTTTTGAAATGTGTCAAAGCTTTGGCAATAGCTTTTTGGTACTGGTCATATTTGATAGGATCCTTTTCGAATACATTGTAAGTGTGGGTGTCCAGGTTGTCTGCAAGAGGCTGTAGGGGAGTCTGGAGGTAGTCTTCCCAGCTGAAACAAAAAAAACGGTTATAACACCCACCAAGTCTCATACTCCTGACCTCACTGTTTCCCTGTGTTGTAGGTAACACCCACCAAGTCTCATACTCCTGACCTCACTGTTTCCCTGTGTTGTAGATAACACCCACCAAGACTCATACTCCTGACCTCACTGTTTCCCTGTGTTGTAGATAACACCCACCAAGACTCATACTCCTGACCTCACTGTTTCCCTGTGTTGTAGGTAACACCCACCAAGTCTCATACTCCTGACCTAACTGTTCCCTGTGTTGTAGGTAACACCCACCAAGTCTCATACTCCTGACCTAACTGTTCCCTGTGTTGTAGGTAACACCCACCAAGTCTCATACTCCTGACCTAACTGTTCCCTGTGTTGTAGGTAACACCCACCAAGACTCATACTCCTGACCTCACTGTTTCCCTGTGTTGTAGGTAACACCCACCAAGTCTCATACTCCTGACCTAACTGTTCCCTGTGTTGTAGGTAACACCCACCAAGTCTCATACTCCTGACCTAACTGTTCCCTGTGTTGTAGGTAACACCCACCAAGACTCATACTCCTGACCTCACTGTTTCCCTGTGTTGTAGGTAACACCCACCAAGTCTCATACTCCTGACCTAACTGTTCCCTGTGTTGTAGATAACACCCACCAAGACTCACACTCCTGACCTCACTGTTTCCCTGTGTTGTAGGTAACACCCACCAAGTCTCATACTCCTGACCTAACTGTTCCCTGTGTTGTAGATAACACCCACCAAGACTCACACTCCTGACCTCACTGTTTCCCTGTGTTGTAGGTAACACCCACCAAGTCTCATACTCCTGACCTAACTGTTCCCTGTGTTGTAGGTAACACCCACCAAGACTCATACTCCTGACCTCACTGTTTCCCTGTGTTGCAGGTAATACCCACCCAGTCTCATACTCCTGAACTCACTGTTTCCCTGTGTTGTAGGTAACACCCACCAAGTCTCATACTCCTGACCTCACTGTTTCCCTGTGTTGTAGGTATCAGGAACTACAAATACCATGGTACACAGCACTCCCAATATTTGTTCCGGGTCTGGGTGCTGTACTATCAGTTTGTACCACTACTGGTGACTGGTTAACACCCAGATCCAGAACAAATATTTGCAGGTCGTGTAAACATATGTCCCTTAGCGAGAATATAACCCGAACTCTGCATCTCAGCCGGATAAATATTATAATGGTGATGACTCTAAGCAATATTCTCTGTACCAAGCAATATTCCCTAAGTGTACCTACTATGCATATCATTACTTTTTAGGCTGAATCAAATAGTGAATCAAGTACAATAGGCATTAGCAAAACTATTAGAAAATTACAGACATCACAATATTATCATCCTCAGACCTACTCTCGGTAGAGGTCGACTGGCAAGACTGATTTGTTAAAATATCGTACCCTCTAGCATACTGAAGCATAGGATCATCAGCTACATTGGACCGCCTCATCCAAAGTCGGTGCATGTATTGGAGATAATGCTTGATGTCATGTCTCCTTGCCCCACTGATTATCACCTGCGCCTCGTGCTCCACCATGCTGACCACCAGCTGTTGATGGACCCGGGATAGAACAGGGAATCTGAAAAAAAAACATCAAAATAAAGTTTTTTTATCGAAAAATATTACTTCAAAACATGCTTTTCTAAAATTAGTATCGGAACAGTGAGCTGATCAAAATGAGATTGAACGCTGCCAGGCCACTATTAATCATCGAGGAGTTATGTTATCCACTTTCAGTCTCCATCATGATCAGCTCGCTGTCATCATATAGTATTTTGTATTACTAAAAAAGGTATGCCAAATTTCAGTTAAATCGGATAATCGGATAGAAGTGGTTGAAAAACTGGTCTCCAGATTTGACCACAAGTTTTTTTTTTTTTTTTAATACTACTTGAATGACGGAACTAGCATATGGCCCACCTGATGTTAAGCGGTAACCTCTGCCTATGAACAGTGCATTACCTCATAGGTCACGTCCACCTAGGACGCACCCTATGTGTCATTGCACTGCGCCCGCCACCCTGAGACATAAAGATGAAAAGTCTCATGTGCCTGTAATTTCACCGGCACCCTTACCCTTCAAACCGGAACACAGCAATGCGAGCACTACTGCTTTGCGGCAGAAATAGGTATGGTGGTAGTACTTCCCCGGACTAACTCTTTCACAAAAAAGCTCTACTACTACTATCCACCTCCTGGCTCCATCATTAAAACAGCACCAAGATACCAAATTATAGTATTGTCTTCCAAACTACATATAGGTACATACAAAGTTTAATTTTGATACAAGTAAAAGAAGTAGTTTAAAAATTACTCCAAGATTTGATAACTAGTTAGTTATCAAATCTTAGTAGTTAGTTTGTTACTTACTAATAAAAGCCAGGTAAAAATGGAATTGAAAAAAATCATGAATACTTTTACAGTGGCACAAAAAGTAATCAAATTCTGGCTTTGAGACATGGCTCAAGATCAATCATCTGGCTGTAAGATTCTTAATATTGATAAATGTGAGAAAACTTGTATATAAATCTGTGCTAAAAGGTGCAATAACTATAGCATAAGGATAGAAATATTTAAAGATATAGTGGTGGAGCGATGAAGTGGATATTGTCTTACCATAGCCTTCTAAATAAATATATTGAGGTCTTACCCTTTCTTATTGTTGTGAAACAGGTGAGTGGGTATAACTATAGCCTTCACCGGCTCACCAAGCCATCTGTCAATTACACGTTGCGAAGGCAGGTCGGCAGACAGTTCCAGCACTACACCAACTCGTTTGTCCCATTGTAACCGCTCATGGAACTTAGACCACCAGTACCAAGTCTCATTCCAAGGATCATCGTCTAACTCCTCTGGTCTTGCTTCATCAATGCTTACATTCCTTAGTGTTCTTCGACATGCCATCGGTACTCGAGTCCATATAAGAGCAGGGTGGTGGCTGTTAACAAAATAATTGTAGATTTTATTTGAAGTTATACCTATGCTTATTTGTGGTAGCAAAATAAATGAACAAAATTAGACTCCCAAAGTTCTTACCTGGTCTCATAATACGACAGTAAAATCCTCGCCAAGTTATTGGATTCAATACCATGTAGCGATAGCATGATCGCTGGCAGACCAAGACCCTTACAATACGAGAGTTCTTCGTTCAAACAATCTTCATGTCTTTGCCGAACCAGCGGCGACTGTGTGTCCGCGTCCCAATACTGAGAAAGTCTACCAACCATCCTGGTTGTCCAGTCTTGAGGGGATAGTATCATATCTGAACGTGTAAAACCACCAATTTTATCAGAACTTGAGGAGTGCTGCCGGGCAAAACGTGGGTGAATCAACGGCGACACTATAAATGAGTAATTGCATTGCAGAGCCTCCGTCAAGCATCCTTGTAAGTCCGGGGTTGCGATGAACTCAAATCCACATGATATTTCTTGAGACATTATTGAAAGTTAACAAAAAATAAAAAATAAAACATGCCCCACTATGTGCGCCCGCCAAACGCACAAAAGAACGATTGATTGATTGAACCAAAGAGGATACAGATACAATAACGATTGAACCACAGACAGACAAACTACTACGATTGAAAGATTAAATGTTTTTTTTTTTAATTTGTTTTGAGCTTGTTCTACTTTTTGCGAATTGACGTAGTACGTCCATGGTTTTGCGTTGGAACTTTATCCTTTTGCCATGTTCAATCCTCGATTGAAGAATAGACCCTCCGTCTCCTCCCGTGGATGTAGTCAGAACCGACTAAGGGATTACCCGGACTTGTTTATATGATTCGTTGGTTTTAAGATTTGTCCTGGCTAGTAGCTTATTTATTATGTTTATGTTTATGTTTTTGTTTATTTATTAATAACGTTGTAAGGTTACATGTCATCAGTTCTTATATATAATTTGCAATTATACAAGTAAGTAAGTAGGTACATTAATACATGGGTATTCAAAAATAAGATACCTAGTAATAATAATTAAAAAATTGATTAAAGAATAATAATAATAAAACATTGATTGTCCAATTAAATATCATATTCATAAAAATAAATTTAAAATAAAATTCAATCAAATAATTCATCAAATTTATAATAACATTTTTCAATAAGCCAGAACTTTAGTTTGCTTTTGAAGGATTGCGTTGAAGAAGCACTGATGATCGCCGGTGGAAGACTGTTATAAACAGCCGGCCCCATATTACTGAAAGAAAGCGTTAGCAGAGTGTCGCGTCGTCGTGGGAATCAATGGCGGCGATGAGCTCTGTCACGTCTATTTCCCAGGATGGTGCAACCCACGTGAAAAGAAGCCCATTTGAGGCTCTATGACAATTATTATTATTAATAATTATTTAATTTGTTATTTGACCTGCAGATCGTACAAATATTTATTCCGAGGCGGGAATCGAACCCGCAACCTCCTGCGTCGCAAGCGAACCTTCGCCCGCCGCGCCACTGAAGCCGTCTAAATTAGTTGGCCTTGTAAGAGTACCTGTTACCTACGCTGTGAAGACGGGTCAGTTCCCGCGGTTACGTTTGCAGTCCCGCCCAGTTATGTTAATTCTGTGATATTTACTTTCAAATGGTATTTACTACCGGTTGCCTATTGTTAAATAGGTGCTATATTCTTTGACCGGTTATTTAATTGATTTATAGCAATTTAAAGCGTATTTATAGGTACCTAATTGTAATTATTGTACTATTTGACCTTTCCAAGACAAATACTGGCACTGACTATAATGGAATAAATTAGAATTGTACTGAACGGCGACTACCACCAAGCTACCGCCGCGCCGCGCCGTACCCATTACGGTTTGGAGGGTACGGGTGCCGGTTAAATTGCAGGAACACAAGTGGTTCTAAAATAAAGTTATTTTATTTTAACAGCAGCTGGGCAACCGGCTAGTTCCGTCGTCTATATTTATATTTATATTTATTTGGATCACCAACGAAAGAAGCAAAATCGTGCAAACATATAATTCTAAAGTTACTTAAATCTAGTGTTCTTTCAATTATAGGTAACCACAGCGTGCTTATTATATAACTGTGAATAATACTGGGCAAAAACAAATAGGTACACAGGTACAAATGTTTAGCTAAATAATAAAAAATTGTGACTTCAATTAAAATTAACTAGCAGGTACAAAGAAACAAGTACCTACCTAACTAGGTATAGTAACAAGAAAGAAAGAAAAAAGGACACAAATAATAGGAAGCAAAATAAGAGCTACTGTTACAGGAGGGTAACCAAATGTTTTTTAAATTTATGTAGGGGCTCGCTTAAGTCTATATTGGCATTTTTGGATAACGTGTTATAGTGCTTACACAACCTTATTAATGCGGTGTTTTGGCCCAAACTAGTTCGGGAGAATGGAATATTAAATAAGTTAAAAGCTTTTATACGAGGTAGTCTGGATAGGGCTTTTAATTGTAATCTGTTTAATAATTCTGGGCAGTCAATACATCCATTGAATAGTTTGTACAGGAATATCGTATCAATTTTTTTCCTGCGGCGAGACAGAGAACTGGCATTGTACTTTTTCATTCTACCTTGATGGCTTCTGATCTTTTTAGCGAGACGATCTCCATATGATAAGTGATAAAGAAATCGTCGTTGCATGCTCTCTCATCGCGTTGAATATATTTCGTAAAAAGGGTTCCACACTACGGAGCAATATTCTAGTATAGGACGTACGAAAACATTCAAATACCACCACCGCTCGTATTTTTACAATGAACACTTTGTGTCACTGGTTGTGTGTTGGTCACCCTACGTTAGGTCAGTAATCAGCTTGAACTAGAACTACTCGTGGTGTGTCCTTGTCCCGTCCCGTCTCATACAACAATACAATCTGACCCGCCTTCACAGCGTAGGTAATAGGTACTCTTACCTACGTAAGACTACATAACGTACGTGGTACATGGCTATTGGCTAGTACATGGCCAAATAATTTAGACGGCTTCTGTGGCGTGGCGGGCGAAGACGATCTGCAGATATTTGTTCAGGGTGTTCTGGGTATTTTACTAATTTAAATTTACTAATTTATTATTCTGACTTTGTATGTTGACATTTGGTCTATAAATTATATGTAATTTCATTTAGGTTTTATTTTAATTACCTACACATAATAAACAAAGAACGACGCCCCTATACAGCGGAAATAATATAATGTTGGTGCTAATTGTCTTTTAATTATTATAAAATGAGTTCTTTTATGTTGTTAATTTTAGTCTACTGTATTTAGAATACTTGTCTCTAAAACAATGTCTGTACCTTTTTACCTGTTGTGACGAGTCGTAGTATGTAGCACTTAATTTAGTTCTTATAACCTTATAAATCTTATTAATGTGTTACTTCTATGCCAATAAATGATTCTATTCTATTTTCTATGTACCTATAGTAAAAAATATCTATCTATGTAATGTATTGTATTAAGTATATCAGTTATCTAGTACCCATAGTAGTAAGCTCTGCTTAGCTTAACTCAGTTCCGATGACAATGACATCATATGATGTAATATTATCATGACAGCAATGATGGAGACTGAAGGTGGACAACAGAACTCCTCAATGGATAACAGTAAACTGGCCGTGTTTGGGCTCGTTTTGATCAGCACACGGTTCTGCTTAATAATTTAATCATCGTCATCATCAGTCTGACGTACACATTTTATAAAGCTTGTTTTGAAAAATAAATTCTTCAACAAAAATCTTATTTTTGCTATTTGTCACTTGAAAATGAGTGACGTTAACGTTTTGAAGTCTCCTTTCCAGCTATGTTTTCTTGTTTTATTACATCAGTAGCAAAAACTACAATATATACTGGGGAAATCACTAGCACAAAGTACGGCGAGCGAAGCGTGTCCTCTATTATCCCCACAACTTTCACATTTTGTGGTATACTTTACGAAAAACTATAACACCTATAGATTTGTAATGAAACATAGTAATTAAAATTCATGGGATACACATAAGTTTAAATATATTTAAAAAAAATGGTCTTTGCTTTTTGCTAGCATATGTAAAATAGCATTTAATGTGGCTTATCCCTTGTGTGGATATTCATGTTATAAATAAAAACTTTTCAGTTTGAATGCCTTGTCACATCTGTTGCAGGCTATTCTCCAGTGTGAATTAGCATGTGTCGTGTCAAATTGGTTTTCACATTGAATGCCATGTCACATCTATTGCAGGTGTAAGGCTTTTCTCCAGTGTGAATTAGCATGTGCCCTGCCAAAGCACTTGTTTGATTGAATGCCTTATCACAAATGTTACAGGCGTAAGGCTGTTCTCCAGAGTGAATTAACATGTGCCCTGCCAAAACTCTTTTTTGATAGAATGCCTTGTCACATATGTTGCAGGCGTACGGCTTTTCTCCAGTGTGAATTAACATATGTTGTGTCAAATGAGATTTTTGATAGAATGCCTTATCACAACTGTTGCAGGCGTAAGGCTTCTCTCCAGTGTGAATTAACATATGTTGTTTCAAATTAGTTTTTTGTTTGAATGCCTTATCACAACTGTTGCAGGCGTAAGGCTTCTCTCCAGTGTGAATTAACATATGTTGTGTCAAATTAGTTTTTTTATTGAATGCCTTATCACAAATGTTGCAGGTGTAAGGCTTTTCTCCAGTGTGATTTAGCATGTGTACTGTCAAAGCACTTTTTTTAATAAATTCTCTGTCGCATCTGTTGCATGCGTAAGGCTTTTCCCCAGTGTGATCTAGCAAGTGTACTGTCAAAGCACTTTTTTTATTAAATGCCTTGTCACATCTGTTGCAGGCGTAAGGCTTTTTTCCAGTGTGAATTAACATATGTCGTGTGAAAGCACTTTTTTGATTAAATGCCTTGTCACATCTGTTGCAGGCGTGAGGCTTTTCTCCAGTGTGTATTAGCATGTGTACTGTCAAAGCACTTTTTTTGTTAAATACCTTGTCACATCTGTTGCAGACGTAAGGCTTTTTTCCAGTGTGTTTTAGCATGTGTACTGTCAAAGCATTTTTTTTAATAAATGCCTTGTCACATCTTTTGCAGGCGTAAGGCTTTTTTTCAGTGTGAATTAACATATGTCGTGTGAAAGCACTTTTTTGATTAAATGCCTTGTCACATCTGTTGCAGGCGTAAGGCTTCTCTCCAGTGTGAATTAACATGTGTTGTGTCAAATGATGTTTTAGATTGAATGCCTTGTCACATATGTTGCAGGCATAAGCTTTTCCTCTAGTGTGAGTTCTGAGATGTCTTACCAGGGTTTTTTGATGGGAATAGCTTTTATTGCACACATCACAACAGAAATACATGTTGTTAATCTCGGCACCCCTTTCGATTAACAGTTCCATTCTATTATTAATTTCAAAATCATCTACAACTGTACTCTCTTCATTTTCAATCATTTCTTGTTCGTCAGCCTCCTTCACAGCCACATGTTCTTCAGCAATTGTTACCCCTTTCACAGCCACATGTTCTTCAGCTATTGTTACCTCCTTCACAGCCACATGTTCTTCAGCTATTGTTTCCTCCTTCACAGCCACATGTTCGTCAGCTATTGTTTCCCCCTGCACAGCTACTTGTTCTTCAGCTATTGTTTCCTCCTTCACAGCCACATGTTCTTCAGGTATTGTTTCCTCCTTCACAGCCACATGTTCTTCAGCTATTGTTTCCTCCTGCACAGCCACTTGTTCTTCAGCTATTGTTTCGTCCTTCACAGCCACATGTTCTTCAGCTATTGCTTCCTCCTTCACAGCCACATGTTTTTCAGCTATTGTTTCCTCCTGCACAGCTACTTGTTCTTCATGTATTGTTTCCTCCTTCACAGCCACATGTTCTTCAGCTATTGTTTTCTCCTGCACAGCTACTTGTTCTTCAGATATTGTTTCCTCCTTCACAGCCACATGTTCTTCAGCTATTGTTTCCTCCTTCACAGCTACATGTTCTTCAGCTATTGTTTCCTCCTGTGAAGGGGGAACACGTACCTGTGAAGCTAATTGTTCTTCATCTGCTGTTTCCTCTTTCACAACTACTTGTTCATCCATGACCCTTACAAGAGTTTTTCCAGTGTACGAGTTATAATCTATTGACATAAACTGTGAGGGTGTTACTGATAAATGTTGAATATTGTCAAGCTTTAGCAGATTGAAGGTTGTGGGCGTCACCTGAAACCAGAAATATGCATACAAGTAAGTGACTGTAGGGTGTTATGTTATCTTAATAAATATAGGGTTGGTGCGGGCCTGTTCCAGTTTATAAGTAAAGTATGATACACAGGAACAGAATCGGTCGCTGGACCACTTCTCTTACGAGGTCAACTACCCACAGCAAACCTGCTCATAGTCAGAAGACTGATTGCAGTTAAACATAGAACAAAAAAATCAGTTATCAGTGGCCCCTCAGTGAATTCTTCCAAAAATATACTTGACAAACATTTTAAGTGCACTGATAAGAACTAAGATATACACGCATCAGCTCCGAGAGCTGCCTGTGTATTATAAATAAATAAATAAATTTGATTTGGCCAAACTGTAGCATGCGGCTTCTTGTTATGGGAGTGGTACTAGAGGTGAGGGGGTACCCCTCCCCCTCCTCCACCCCCCTCTCACTCTCATCCTCCTGCCAAACGATTCTAAATTTTTACCTTTCTAGTTTCTCGTTGGTTCTTAAATAAATGCAACGTATCTCCATCTACCTGAGTTCCTTCGTGAAATACATGTCTAAGGATTCCATCTGATCTTTGAGCCACGTCGGAGAATCTACGGCACCTCCGCAGTTGCGAGTAACAAATGTAGCATGCTGAGTTCGGCATTCCAACTTGTGTATCGAGCTGCAACGAATGGATTATTAGCTCTGATGTTGTGAGCATTGAAACTAGACGTAGGTAGGTAGGTACAGACCTTGGCACTTATTAGTTTTTCGTATGTCTTTATAAGTTGCACGTCTTCAATGCTTTGCATTCTGATATCACCGCCGGCGAGACACACTCGGCACACAGAAGTAGACATTCTGGTTGGAGTGTACATAAGGGGGCGCTGAGGAAAAAAGACTTAGCTTAGGTATATTAAACATATCAGATGGTTCAATGCCATGGATGTATAATTTCTTCATCTGTGTTCAATATTTATGAATATTTAATACTGTATGGTACGTATTGTAGGATTGTAGGCATAATTTTTGCGTAACGTATTCTAAATCTCAGAAATACATCCATGATTATAATCATAGAGAAATTTGTTATATATAGAAATAGAGATATATCTCCCGCCAAAGGAGGGGAGGAGCTCATGCGCGCCTTCTATATTCGACTAAATGAACTTTTGCCATAGTAACTATTATTTATTCTGTGCTTTAGCTCTATTTGCATTTTTCATACTACATAAATAGCTAGCTACCTACCTATCGCTATATATGTATGCCTCTATAGCAAATAGGCATACATATATAGCGATAGATAGGTGCCTGGCTATTGTTAGTAAAACAACGTTTTCAAACACAATATGCTCCTTTTTATTTTTAAACATACAATAGTCATTATTCATTAGATCTACCTATACACATTGCCGTGGTGTGACCGGCCTAAGAATAGACCCCTCCATCTTCTCCCATGGATGTCGTAAAAGCCGACTAAGGGATTACCCGGACTTGTTAGTATGATTTGTTGGTATAAGATTTGTCCTGGCTGCTAGCTTATTATGGAATGTGTTAATACTGGAAGAAAGCGTTAGTTGAGTCAGTCGTGGGAAGCAATGGCGGCGATGAGCTCACCACTTGTCACGTCTATATTCCACGATGGTGCAACCCACTGTGAAAAGCGGCCCATTGAGGCTCTGCCTACCCCTTCAGGAAAAGGCGTGTCTCTATGTATGTATGTAAATACATTATAATGACTTATTTCGTCTCGCTTGAGGGGCGAAATTATTATTTTTTGGTGTTTTTTGCTCATTACAGTTTATCAACACTTCTTCAGATAGAGAAAGTTGAATTCGCGAGCGCTAAGAGACATAACACACATGTTTTAATTGATAGTATCTCATAAATATCATCAGTTTTGCTAATTTGACCGTAAACAAACCTTTTTTTTGTTTACAGTTAAAAAAATACCTTTAAGTATACCTAGTAAACTTATTTTGCAGTTTTTTCACCATGCTTATGTACTTTTTTTTTGTATACTATTGTATACAATTTTTTTTTATTAAGTATATCAGTTATCTAGTACCTATAACACAGGCTCTGCTTATATTGGGGCTAGATAACATTGTGTGAACTAGCATTATGTATTTATTTATTTTATTGGTGTTAAGTACTCAGGTGGATGCTGTTGCCTATTCCCTAATTTCTACTCGCAGTCGGCTGTTACGACATCCACGGGAGCGGTCTATTCTCAGGTCGGGCACAGCAAGTTACCTGTAAATATGTTAGTATTCTGTAAGTCAATGTCATTATTTAGGGGGCCCCAATGCGACGGTCTCTTCTCGCATATGTCGAAGAGCGGTTGAGTCTCGCGAGTCAAGTTTGTTGCGATCGTGCTGCATAGTTCGTCAAAATCACTTCTTGTCCGGCACAGGAAACACTGTAATCAAAGAATTACATTTGTTAACAACTAGCCTTTTGCCCGCGGCTTCGCAAGCATGTTGTTGGGATAAAAAGCAGCCCCCCCCCCTACCGCCCTTCGCAAGCGTTCATCCACACACCAAAAATCAATAAATAAAAAAACTTTATCATCATTTGCATGCTAGATACTTTTTAGTAGGTAGAGCTTTTTTGTGAGAGTTCGTTCAGAGGAAGTGCTCGCATTGCTGTGTTCCGGTTTGAAGGGTAGGTGTCAGTGAAATTACTGGCTCGAGACTTTTCATTTGTCTCAGGGTGGTGGGCGCAGTGCAATGCCACATAGGGCGGGTCGTAGGTGGACGTGACCTATGTGCTTGTTATTGTATTGTTAAAGGCAGAGGTTGCCGCTTAACATCATCTCTCTGTGGGCCGTCTGCTTGTTCCGCCATTAATATAGTTAAAAAAATTAGTAACGTGTTGACCATTTACCTACACAAGAACAACTCAGTGTTTCCACATTTTTGCAAATAAATAAAAAATCTAATCTTTAGGATTTTGATTTGATTAATCAAAATCCGCTCAACCTGTACGGTGTTGAATTGGAACTACACATACAACGCGAGCGTAGCTGCGGGCGAAAGCTAATAAAATAGAGCCTATGTTCACCCTCAAAGTACTTTCTAAATATTCAAGAAAGTTTTTTTTTTAAATCGGATGTGTAGTCGGTGTTTACCTCCTACATACAAACTTACGAACTATAATATTATAAGTGTAGGTAGATTAATTGAGGAGTTACGCTTCTACGCGTTCCTGTTAGTTATTATGCTGAAGGTAATACATACCACAGCTACCGAAGGATCCATCGCAAGGATGGGTATCCTGGAAGCGTATTTGCAGTGATATGTACAGTCCATTTCCTTCTGATCATCAGTTATTTTATTCTGCTAATAAATAAAATAAGATGAGGCAACATTGCGAGTATCTGTTTACATATTATATACGTATGTTGTGTACATACATAGGTAGTTAAATAAAATAAATAACGCTGGATAGTTCACACAACATTATCTAGCCCCTAGCTAAGCAGAGCTTGTGTTATGGGTGCTAGATAACTAATATACTTAATAAAATGCATTACATAGATATATATGTTTTATTATAGAATAGAAGAATAGAAATAACTTATTTTGAACAGCACATACACACAGCTTGAATACACAAAACAAAAGCTACACCGTCAAAAAATATTTGTTGCTGTGTGTATAGTGCCGACAAAAAAGGTCTATGCTTAGCATATTGCTGCAGTGAACTGCAACGCTGATTTTCAGCACGGACCTCGGTGCTTATATACGATTTACACGATTTATATTTTGGTGCGATTATCCATAGAAAATACCTAGAATACCCTGAACAATTATCTGCAGATCGTACAAATATTTGTTCCGAGGCGGGAATCGAACCCGCAACTTCCTGCGTCGAAGGTGAACCACAGAGGAGGTACTTTCCCTGTACAGCAACATCACCATCCAACTGGCTACCGGTCTGCCGAGGCCTTTCATGTATCCTCTGAGCCACCACTCAGTCACTCACTCAGCCTTACTACACCTGCCATCACCAAATCTTGTCAAGTGTCCATCCGAGCCCCACTTGAGTTTCGTAAAACGGCTACCAATATCCACCACCTTCCTATTACACTACACTACCTCGACTAATCCAGATCTCTGAGTGGTGTGCGGATCCAGGTATATGACCTCGTCTTCAACGCAGCCGATCAGATACAGAGCCTGGTTAGGCTTGCCGCCGATCACTCCCATGGACTGGGGCGAGCGGAAGCATGTCTAGAACAAACACGATCGTTACAACATAACACCCGACCGACACATACATAGTACTGGTGAATCCCCGCATAGTGGGTACAGATATTATCACGAAGTCCGTTTGGCTATGTTTGTCATAATGCATGCACATACACATTGTTTTAGTGTGCGTAAGCTCAGGAGCAATTTGTCTCGACCGTGACGCGGTCCGGGTCACTTGTTCTTTTTTTTTGTATACTACTTGAATGACGGAACAAGCAGATGGCCCACCTGATGTTAAGCGGTAATCTCTGGCTATGAACAATGCATTACCTCATAGGCCCCGTCCACTTAGGACGCACCCTATGTGGCATTGCACTGTGCCCGCCCGCCACCCTGAGACATAACGATGAATAGTCTCATGTGCCTGTAATTTCACCGGCTCCAATCAAATTGGAACACAGCAATGCGAGCACTGCTGCTTTGCGGCAGAAATAGGTATGGTGGTAGTACTTACCCGGACGAACTCTTTCACAAAAAAGCTCTACTACTACTTACTTACTTACGTACTTTTTATATGGAGATTACATGTCATACCACTACTTTCCAATCTACTCCTCACCAAGGCATTATGCAATGGGCGTGATTAGACAAAAAAAAAACGAATTAAACCGTATTTTCAGTATTTGACTGAGCGGGGGAAGTCCTTGCAATAAATGGCATTTGCTTTCATCTGTCCGTCCGGATGTATATTTGTATTCTTGTACCTACAGGTCGTATTTTGAACCAATTTTGACGAAACTTGATATAGGTAGGTACAGGTTCTACAATTTCTATCGAGCATAAAAATTTATGCTTGTGAGGTCTAAACTGTTCCCAGAGCTCGACGTTGTTTGTTGCCTAAAGGCGTCCACTGTTGGACGACGCCTCCCCATAGAATGAATGGGTGGTTTTGCCATAATCACCACGCTTGGCAGGCGGATTACGAGCGGGTTATCGCAGTATTCGTGTTGAGCACTCAATAGGATGCTGCTGCCCATCCCCTGGTGCCAACTACTAGTTATTAAATTAGCATTAAATATACATACCTGTTTCATTGGTTCATGAACAGCCTGGGACACAGCATTTCATAAAAGACATGATTTTTATTTATCCGGCCAGTTGTGGCAAGCTATGGCGGCGATGAGCTCACCACTTGTCACGTCTATATTTCACGATGGTGGAAATTATCCAAATTAATGCAAATTATCTTAATTATCAATTCAAATTTTATACAATTTTGACTGGACTGACATATGCTATGAGTGCTGCCAACTCAATTTTTAAAAAACAGCCAGATCACTACGAAAAAAAAAACAAAATCCTCCTTATGAAATTTATGTTCAGAAAGCAATTCTTGTCTGAACTTGTTAAGTAGTGCATTATAGCACCCTTACAGCAAAAGCTGTTTTAGCCTACTTTTGAATATACTTGGTCTATCAATTGTTTTTATGAATAACCAAAATTATTGTAGATGGAATAGAGCTAGGCTAGAGTGAATAGGTGCCTTCTAGACCTTTGTGCTCCATCTTCGGCCGCATCGTCACTTACCAACAGGTGAGATCGTGGTCAAACAAAGGCCTATGTTAAAAAAAAAACTTTTTAAAAAAAAAATGGAAGAATCTTTTTATTTTTTTTGTTAGTTTACGCAGTTACGTAGTACGTTTAGTTAGTTTAGTAGTACGCCAACCACTAGCTGTCACAAACCTGATTTTGCTGGTAGAAGATGCTGTTAGCATGAAGCCCACCTTTTTGTAACATTATTGTATGTGCAATAGTGTATAAATAAATAAATTGATTGTACACATACAATAATTTTATGACGTTTTCTGTTGGATTACGATTTTTAAAATATTATTTCGAACAAAAAAACATATTTGTATCATGTTGCTAATTTACAGTAAACATACGTCCTTACTTTCTCTAGATATGTCAACAGGGACTTCTTCTCTACTGACAGACTGACTTTTTTTATTACATTTTCTTATTTTTCTTTGGCTATAGATGGTTTTTTTTGTAGCTGATGATGTTGGTTTACAGCTAGATCTAGCTATAACATTTCTGAATTGGCATCACCGGCGTCTAATCTGATACTTTCTGATTGGTTGAACTGTAGAAACAAAATGGCTGATGTTGTTTTTTATAATGGCCTGGATACTGGTCCGTGTTGACTAAGAAGCTTATTTTTGAAAATAGCGAAATCTATAATGTACATATTTAAACTCTGAGTACTCAATGAATTGGTAGTTGTACTATGGTACCTGTTAAATGATTGACGACCCTGATTATAATAGGCATGCAAAGAGGATACAATAACTACGTAAGATAGGCATGGATGGAAGAACAAGAACTTGGGTTTACAAACAACGTAGGAGTAAACAAAAATGGTCCATAGAGGAAAGATTTGATCTGTGTGCTTTGCTTTGTTTACATTTTTTTTTTATATTCTCAGCTTATTTCGCGTTAGGTCAGTTTGCGTAATTCTAGTACCCATAACACAAGCTCTGCTTAGCTTTGGCCTAAGAAATAAGGTAACCTACCTAAATCGCGTGTATTCACGAGTTCTCAGTTCGGGGCGAACCACTAGTTTCTTTTATTTATTATTATGCTAATAAAAATATACCAGGATCACAGAGTATATAAACGTACCGAGATATATTTATTCTGTGGTAACGTTGCAAAATATACTGAAAATGGAAATGCCATGGACTTAAAGTTGTACTAATATTTATTCTGTGCTTAAAGTCCATGAGAAAAGAAAAAGACGAGCTGCGCCAAAAAAAAAGAAAGAAGTGTGCCTATTGGACGTATGACCTTACCATAACACAAACAATACTCCATGTTATGTTATTGGTTTACAGTACTAATATTTATTCTGCTGTGGTACAGCCGCAATCAGTGATCCCATGATCTCAAATCTATTGAGAGTGACTAAAAATGAAAACGGCTGCAATACATTTGGGGAGCGGTCCTTAAATGATTAGACAAGTACTTTATTATGAGCTCTTATAAGCATGAGCCGGACCAAAACACAATCCAAAGTGAAGTTGATGTTCACCAAAAACACAACTTGTAAGTTTAAACGCGGATACGACCATACCTATAATTTTACGTTACAAAAACAAGTGTGTCCTAAATTATAATCCACAACACCCAGACCTGCCATAAATATTTGCAGATCATGCAACCATTTGTCCTGCAGGAAGAATATATCATTTATTATTTGCTTACATTACAATACAAATTATTTTTCAAGAGATTTTGTTTATTAATTTTTGTGGAACCAATAATATTTTTATACTGATTTTCAGAAAAACTGAACAAGATTCTTTGGAAGTTATGTCTGTAGCAGTTAGTCAATATGAACATACAAATAAAAAAGGCAGACCACGTAAAGGAAATGTTATTCATTTCGGCCCACAGCCACAATCAATGATCTCAAAGTTGTTGAGTAAAGTAAAAGCTGACTGCATTATTGGGCTTCCTGCCGAGCAGCATGATTATCATAATGTTACTCTCTATATACCATCAACTCCTATCTGTAACTCGGAACCAGACCAAACTGAAGATGAACTTTATTCTAAAAAGGCCAAAAGGTAGATATTTCTAATATACCTAAGTAGATGATCATACAAAAGCTCAGTCCCGCAGCGGTCTGTGCAAAGAGCAATGCTCAGATAGAGTTGTGATACAATCCAAAATAATTAAATCCGTAGAAGAACCAGGATCGATCAGAGTGTACATAAGGAGGCCGCTGAGGGAAAAAAGACTTAGAAAATTTTTGGGTGTAGATAAGGGGGCGGAAGTCGGAAAGGGAATTTTTTCTAAGTCTCGATGAATAAGTCTTTTTTCCTCAGCGCCCTCTTATATACACTCCAACCCCAGGATCACAAACAAAGCTCACAGGCATTGGCAAGCCATATCGCTCGCAGTACATTGATGGTTGGTGTATAAAGGGGCTTGAGTGGTGACCACTAACCAGAGGGCAGTAGAACAAGGCTCCCCTCCATGGACCAAAAACATATGAATTTGGTAGATTTAAATGGCTCAATCAAGACTTGTTGTGACATTCTATGGGGCAGGCCTATGTCCAGCAGTGGACTTCTGTAGCTGAGCTGATGATGATTATGATGTAGCTCATTTGGACAAGTAAACAACATAAAGTTAACAAAATAAAAAAATAAACTTGTTATTTCCAGACGAAAAAAAAACAAAAAGGCGAATGACACAACTAAATCAAAAATATATTTAAAACAAGGCCAAAATGAAGAGGATGATTACCATAAGAAGCCCAAAAGGTAGGCAATCTTTAGAAAACATGCGCATGCGTAAATATAAAAACAAAATGTAGATATCAAAATAACAATAATTTATATTCTTATTTCCAGACGAAAAAAAATAAAAAAGGCGAAGGACACAACTAAACCAAAAACACATTCATGTGATTTCGAAAACTGTTCATACTCCACTAAACTTGCTTCAAACATGATAAAACATAAGAGAGTTCATACTGGAGAGAAGCCATATCTTTGTGACCGCTGTTCCTTTAGATCCAACTTCATCAACTCGTTAAAATGTCACAAGAGATTACACAGTGACGTGAGACCTTACAAATGTTCAGAGTGTGGCTATAGTTGCAATAGTATATCTAACCTGAAGAAACACTCTCATGCAAGGCATAAAACAACAAATTGTTAAGGTTTGCCTAAACCAGTAAATGTAGTTTAACTAGGTACTACCAAAGTATCAGAGCGATATCTTCCGCGCATTGATGTAATATATATATAAGTCTACTAGCGGCCCGCTCGCGACTTCGTTGTGTGGTCCCGGTGAGCCGGTGACGCGACTGCAGCGCCACCTACTGGGTCCAGTTGTGTATCTAAACCATCAAGGGACCCACTCAAACACAAATAAAAACATCAAAGTCCAATCACGTCCAGGCGTTTAGGAGTTCAGTGACAAACACACGTTCAGAAGATGCTTCCGAGAAATACAAATTACGATTTTGCAATATACACATTCTGTCCACCTGAATGGCAGACTGAATTATATAAACCCAGTGATTCTGCCACAGGTTATAGATGTTATCGGCTACGTGGACAAGCCCAAACATGCTTTCTATTGCGAGCAAATCAATGGGCTGATCAAGCGGTACCACCGATATAGCCAAAATATCGGTGGCTGGTTTATTGTTCCAGCCATCGAAAGTCACATGGACAGACGAACATTCAAATGCATGGGCTACCTTTTCGGACTGGCGTGTCTGTTGCGGTGGGCTAACGGTCTTACCTGTATTTGCAAATGGGTTTTACCAGAAGACTCACTCATTGTTCATTTGTTATTTTTCACCCACAAGTTACTACACTTGGGAGGTAAGCAAGCAGCCACTATTGCGAGCTGATTCCACTGCAGTAAACATAAAGTTCTGGAACCGCTTTAAAAAATACTAGTGGCATGACCATCATCATTTCAGACCCACGGTACCCCTGGCCATACCCCTGGCGGTACCGTAGGTCTTTTAAAGTTAAACGGTACCACCGATTAATAGTGATGTAATGAGTCCGGACCCGTGCTTCACCTAAGTTCTCCACCTTAGGTACCAACTCCTACTATATTTTTTATTATTCTAAATGACTAAAAATACATTTTGTCTATGAAATCAAAGCACAACTTGGCGGTAAATAAGTAGTTTCCGAAATATGACTGTTTCAATTTTGACAGCTGTCATCCAAAATGTAGATTTTGTCATCAGCTTTCATTTGAGCCATACAACGAAACTCTAGCACGAGTAGTTTCCGAAATATGACTGTTTCAATTTTGACAGCTTTCATCCAAAATGTAGATTTTGTCATCAGCTTTCATTTGAGCCATACAACGAAACTCTAGCACGAGTAGGTTCTGAAATATGACTGTTTCAATTTTGACAGCTGTCATCCAAAATGTAGATTTTGTCATCAGCTTTCATTTGAGCCATACAACGAAACTCTAGCACGAGTAGTTTCCGAAATATGACCGTTTCAATTTTGACAGCTGTCATCCAAAATGTAGATTTTGTCATCAGCTTTCATTTGAGCCATACAACGAAACTCTAGCACAAGTAGTTTCCGAAATATGACTGAATCAATTTTGACAGCTGTCATCCAAAAAAACGGCTATAGTTGTGATTTGCCGGTTGCCGCAACTGAGAGTTCAAAATTTTGTCGTGTTCTGAGCGCCTTATAGATTGATAAAACAATGTGATCCCAAAAAAGTCAACATTATAGGAACACAACTTTAAAATAATACAACACTAAAAAGAAACAACATTGGGGGAAATTTAACATTTTGGAATTTCAAAATTTTGCAAAGTCAACCGAATGTTCCTAAAGGAACTTGTTTTTTGGTGAACATTCTATCCAAAAAACCATGTCAAAAACAAACGCTATATAAACAAATTTTTATGGCGAGAAAAGCAAGGTTATTATGTTGTATCAAATTGAATGGTGCAAACGTAACTAACCAGTTACGTCTGCATCATTAATGGGGCAAATCAATGGTGCAAACGTAACCGCGGGGCTAGGTCAACACATCACTAGGGTCACTTACTCGGTGGTACCGTTTAACTTTAAAAGACCTACGGTACCGCCAGGGGTATGGCCAGGGGTACCGTGGGTCTGAAATGACCATCATGACTCTTGTTTGCTCATCATTAGGAATCAAGAAAACATGTTATAATAAATCAATACATTGCTAGGGAATACTAACCAAATAGCTGTCTTCTAAGACGTCATGGATGAAGCACACTCACTCAATAATTTGTACTACAATCACCAATTTCTTTGTAATGTTATTTATAATTAGATGATCAAACTAGTGTAAGTAGAAATTATAATCATGTATGTAGCAATTTACTTATACAATGGTGTCGATTCTGTGCAGCATTCTCTAATTTTAAACCGCATTAAAATTATCGCGGTCTCTTTTATTTCAGTCTATTAGAAAGGGCGCGCGATAACTTTAACGCGGTTTAAAATTAGAGAATGCTGCACAGAATCAACACCATTGGTTACATACAAAATTGCTATGTAATATGTCTGTCTTTGAGGTGAGAATAAATCCAAATTTATATAATGTCCGAAGCTTTTATTTATCACAAACCTAAATATATGTATAATCCTAAAAATATATAACTGGTATATAAACATTGCCCAACGTACTTAAATAACGGCTTTCTTCTTATAACATCATAATAACACACCATGATATTTGTATAACATTTTGAGCTTCTAAATAAAAATAATACTTGTATGGTAGACAGGGATTGGCAAGTATCAGTGACAATGTTCAGTAAAGTCTACAACTACAGATTCGCGCCAGCCAAAGAGGAAGTAGCCGGTGGCCGAGCCGAGCACCACAGCCGCGCACAGCCACGTGTTGTACGTCATGAACACCAGCATCAACATGTAGCTCACCAGCACCTGCAGGCCGTGGAGGAGGGTTTGCCATCCATGAGCGGTACTCATCATCGTAGGACTGGAAAAAAACAAAACATTTTGATTTGAATAGCGGAACAAGCAGATGGCCCACCTGATGTTAACCCCCGGCTACGTTTGCACCATTGATTTTAAACAGTAACCTCTGCATGTAACAATGCATTACCTCATAGGTTATGTCCACCTAGGACGCGCCCTTTGCGGCATTGCACTGCGCCACTTATACAAAGATGAAGTCTCATGTGCCTACCTACACCGGCACATTACATACAATATAGGTATTACCCATTGGACTAGTCGTGAGCCTTATCCAATAGCAATTAAATATTAATAGTACAAGTATCCTACTAGGGGTAGTCAGAGGCAAGTCCTTACGGCCACGCGACCACGACCACATTTCACCACGAATGCGGTCGGGTCGCTAGTGGGCGGGAACCCTATGAATACCAACTTCGCTTTGAGTAAATAACTGAAAACGATACCTGAGTAATACTGGTAGTACAAGGGCAATCTACAAATATGGCAGGAAATATCTACTATTCAAAATCTATTAAAGGCACATGAGACTTTACATCTTTATGTCTCAGGGTGGCGGGCGCAGTGCAATGCCACATAGGGCGCGTCCTAGGTGGACGTGACCTATGAGGTAATGCACTGTTCATAGGCAGAGGTTACCGCTTAACATCAGGTGGGCCATCAGCTTGTTCCGTCATTCAAGTAGTATAAATCTATTCCAAGCAACCCCACCATTTCGATATTATCCTTTGCTATTTTATTTTGTAGTCCTGAATATCATAAATGAAGTCTACGGGACTTAATTTATGACGGATATAAATAAGTATTCAATTGTCAGATTGACCCGGTAGGTGGCGCTAGCGTTATACGCGCACGGATTTTACGTGGCCTTGGGCACTTTAGTTGGAAGAAGCCGGTATATGAATTAGGGGTTGTGTGCAAACATTTATGTCGAAAACGGTAATGCGCTACCCCTTTTAGGCAATCGTTTTGTAGGACGTCAAGAAATGTTTTTAATAGGTATTATTGCTTGTTTGGCTATAATATTAGTAAATTATTCAGAACTAGAAGTTACTGTATTAAAAAAAAAATACTTACACATTTCTTTCAAGGGTATGCGATACGGGCCTAGAAGAGAAAATATCATTGTTAGTATGTTATAATTCACGCATAACATTCAAGGTTATTAACAAACAGTCGCAGTTACAATTTCTACATATTTGTTAATCTATGCCGAAAGAGAATGGCAACAGGATTTGAGGTGAGGCAGTGATTTACACTTGGGCTTACTTTTAAAAAGCTTTCAAAGTAGCAATGCTTAAAGTATTGCTATCCTTCACTATTGCCTAGTGCTAAACAGTGACAGGACTAATTTTAAACAATGCTTAAAATTATTTCTACGGGTACGTACACACTACGACACATTACCTTCGTTCTCATAATAATTCGCAAAATATCCTCTTCACAAAACATATTCTCGTAATATCATATATCATAAGATTTAACCCGACTGCGCCAGAAGGAGGGTTATATTTTTCGAGTTAATGATGTATGTATTTATGTGTGTGTGTGTGTGTATTTCTTTGGCACTGCAGCCTAAACGGCTTGATGGATTTTAGCTTGAGTGGTGTCGGTAGATCTGTTCTATGATATTGTGCAAGAGAGAGCGCCCTATATTAGTCTTTCTCAGTGAACAGAGTCTAGTATTTTGTAACACCTGACAGCTAGGCATTTGACCACCAGCTCACCTGATGTTAAGTGGCTCGAGCTTATAATTTGTCGTTATCTTTAAGAGGTGTCGTACCTATTTCATGTTGTTACTTACTGGATAACTTGAGGTTCATCCGGAGCACACAGATTGGACACGCCCTTATCCGGAGGCGACACTGCGCAATATTGGAGCCCTGTATATGTCTTCCATAGCAGATGTTTCCTGTAGTATTTGAGACTGAAACATACAAAATTTGCATACATCAGATCTCCAAAAGGGTAAAACTCTCAGGAGGCGAAAAAATCTGCATTAAAATCTGCATTACCAAACGTAATTATATGAAATACAAGCAGCGCCCCGCGGTTTCACCCGCGTAAGTCTCGATCCCGTGGGAATATCGGGATAAAAATGAGCCTATGTGTTATTCCGGGAGTCCAGTTATCTCCATTCCAAATTTCATCCAAATCCATCCAGTAGTTTTTACGTGAAAGAGTAACAAAGATACATCCATCCATCCATACAAACTTTCGCGTTTATAATATTAGTAGGATTATTATTATTTTCTTTTTATTATTCAAAAATGGGTCTACAAAATTTGAGAGTACAAAAATGTAGTTACTCAACTAGTACATTCTAGTTTCCCATATATTTTAATAAACGTGGTTTTATTAGGAAATAGCCCTAATTATTTTAAAGGAAACTACTTGGCAAATTTTTTTTTTTCTTTGTAGTAGGTTATTGGTTCTTTTTTAACACCCGACGCAAAAACGACGGGGTGTTATAAGTTTGACGTGTCTGTGTGTGTGTGTCTGTCTGTGGCATCGTAGCTCCCGATTTTTTTTTTTATTTGAAAGGTGAGTATGAAGGATGCTCTGGTCTATCGGGAATGTTCTGGGTTCTTTGATTTAAACTCTGGCTCAAGCTGGTATGGACTGTATATTGGTCGGTTCACTAAGTTCTATTTACATGTTCTTAAAGGTAGGTGTTACAAAGTTAGACTGGTCGGAAACGTTACAATTTATTAAAAATGATCAAATATTTATACAAACTAGAGTCCCGCGCCTAGCTGCGGCTCGGGCAAGCACAAATTTTATAATGCGTTGCGTTTCGCTCGGCGTTCTTATTTCCTAGTACATTAAAGTTAACTATTTTCTATGAGAGGGCTCGTCGTCCGTGACAGTCTCCCCTCGGCGCAGATCTTCGCAGCCTTCTTCATTAATCGGGAGGACGATGAGTCTTCTTGTAGGTCTCCTGAAGATTCCTCCCCTCGTACGAACTTCCGCGCTCCGCACCACGCCATCATGTCCAGGGTATACGCGCTCGATTTGCCCCTTAGGCCATACGTTCCGCGGTAGCGATCCGTCCGCTATGATGACGATCTCGCCCGGTTTTATGTTCCTTTGTTTTCGTCTGACGTCACCGCGTGGGGCCAGTGTAGGCAAATATTCCTTGATCCAGCGTACCCAAAACGTGTTCGCCAGAGCTTGTGCGGCGCGCCAGGTTCGTTTATCGGCGACGTCGCATTCTCCTACGTATGGTACGCCGACTGCGGTGCCCAACAGAAAGTGATTCGGAGTCAACGCTTCTTGGTCGTCTGGTTCCACAGACACGTGCGTTAACGGGCGCGAATTCACTGTATGTTCAATTTCTGTCATCAACGTGGTTAAGACTTCCTCTTTCGGGGCTCGTTCTGTGAGAGTAACAGCGAGGGCGCTTTTTACTGTCTTGATCATGCGCTCCCAAGCTCCTCCTTGATTCGGAGCCCCTGGATCTATATATCTCCACTCAATCCTTTTGGTGAGTGCGTAGTTTTTTAAAGCAGGTAGCCATTCGGTATAGGCTTTGTTCAACTCCACATCTGATCCATGGAAGTTCGTTCCGTTATCCGATGCGATGTAGACTGGAGTTCCTCGGCGGGCCGCCATTCGTCTGAGGCCCATAATAGCCGAATCGGTGCTTAAGCTAGCGATTAGTTCAATGTGAATCGCTCTTATCACTAGGCATGTGAATAACATTCCCCATCGCTTTTCTCTGCGTCTTCCAATCGTCACCCACATAGGGCCGAAGCAGTCGATTCCGCAGCGTGCAAATGGTCGGGTGTAGGTACTTAGGCGAGCTTCAGGTAAGTTTCCTTTTACCGGTATCGCGGGGCTCGCCATCCTTGCTTTGCACGCTGTGCATTTGCTTATTATCGTTCGGACTGCCGGTCGTAAGCGCAGTATCCAAAATCGCTGACGAAGGTTATTCACTATTTGTTCCCGGCCGACGTGATTATTTTTTTCATGTTCCTGACGGATTAGTAGGCGTGTCATTTGGTGCGCTCCGTCTAATATAGGGGGGTCCTTAGCGTGGTCGGGTATTGTCGCGGCGTTCGTTCTGCTATTTAAACGGATTATCCCATCAGCGGCTAATTTCGGATCGAGTTTGTAGAGCCGGCTGCTGCGATCGATGTTCTTTCCGTTTTTTAAGCGTTCTAAATCGCCGGAAAAGCTCTCTTGTTGTGCGTCTCTAATGAGCAGGCGTTCCGCTTGTTTTATATGTTTTATGTTAAGCTCATTAGCGCGTCGTCGACATTTGTCTATAAACGTGAGTGCATAGGCGACCGTTCGTATCAGGCGTTCGTAAGATGAAAATCTCGATATGTCTACGAGCGGTGATTTTTCTTTCGCGTACGTCACTAACGCTTCGTCGGGTTCTTGATCTGACTCGATTTCCACGGGCCAGCGATCTTCGTTTTCGTATAGAAATGCTGGGCCGACGAACCATCGGTCGCTGCTTAGCATTTGCGTCTTTCCGGAGCGTGTCGCGTCGTCGGCTACGTTGTGTGCCGTAGGTATCCACCGCCATTGTTCGGGCCGTGTTAGTTCGGCGATCTCACTGAGCCGGTGAGCGACGTACGGAGCATACCTCGCTGAATCTTTTCTTATCCAGTGCAGCACGGTTTTCGAGTCGCTCCACAGGATCACTTCGGTGTTTTCTTGATGACTTTTGATGATTTCTGTGGCTAGTCTCGCGCCGATCAGACTGGCTTGTAGTTCCATCCGAGGTATGCTTTGCGACTTCAGTGGGGCGACTTTAGCTTTCCCTGCGACTAGCGTTACGCTCACGCCTTCGTTGCTTACGAAACGCCAGTACGCGACTGTGCTAAATGCCTGTTCACTGGCATTGCAGAAGACGTGTAGCTGTTGCTGAGTCGTATCTGATCTTGTGTTGTAGCAGCGTGGTAGTCGTAGGTCAGCTATGTATCTCAAGTCGTCTTGCCATTCACTGAAAGTCGTCGCTTCTTCGGGTGGTAGTGGTTCATCCCAGTCTACTTTCTTTTTCCACAGTTCTTGTAGCATTATTTTCGCGGTGATCGTGTACGGACTCAGCAAGCCCAATGGGTCAAATAATGACATCACTGCTCCTAGGGCTTCGCGTTTGGTCGGCGTCCGTTTCGCGTTTTTTACGTCATCAGGCACGCGCGGCATGGCGGTATTAAACGCGAGTTCGTCTGTAGTATGCATCCAGATAATTCCTAAGGTTTTTCCATACAGATCCGCATTTGCAGCCAGCTCTTTGGGTGTTTGCGCTCGGTCTTCGATAGGAATTCCTTTCAGCAGATGATCGCGATTCGAACTCCATCCTGCTAGCTCGAATCCTGCTTTTCCGTGTACTTCTCGTACTTCGGCTATTGTTCGTGCAGCTATTTCCTCGTTATCAAAACTCTCCGCCCAGTCATCCATATAATGATTTAAAGTAATAGCGTTGAATGCCAGTGGATGTGATTCCCTGTGGTCCGTTGCATTCTTATCTCTCACGCTATGTGCTAGAAACGGCGAGCTTCGAGCGCCGAAAATCATGGATGTCATCAAGTATTTCTTCGGCGGTTCTGAGCGGTTATCGCCGCGCCATAAGAAATGCTGAGCTACGCGATCCTCCGGTCTGATTTTGATTCTAAGGAACATTTCTCGAACGTCGGAAGTAACGGCGATCGGCTTTTGTCTGAATCGGAACAAGACGCCGTAGAGAGCTTGCAAGAGATCTGGCCCGTCGAGCAACGCGTCATTGAGACAAGTCCCGTTCGCGCGCGCTGCTGCATCAAAGACCATTCTGACTTTGTTGGGCTTGTTCGGATTTGTGACTGCGAAGTGTGGCAGGTACCATGTCCGTGAGTTCCAGTCGTGGTTCTGTTCACATGGTACTGCGTATCCTTTTTCTAACAACTTGGTCACTTGCCCAGTGTATGCGCTCTTGAACTCCGGTGATCTGTCCATTTTTCGTTCAATACCGCGTAGCCGGCGTAATGCCATATCGTAGCTCGGCGGTAATATTACGTCATCGGTAGCCCAAGGTAGTCCCACTTCAAAATGACCATCTGTTCGCTTGACGGTAAGATTGAATATTTCCTTGGCGCGTTCATCTTTGGCTACCGGTTTTCGTTTCATTGAAATGCCCAATGCGTCTATGTCGAAATGCGTTTTAACGAGTTCGTTCAAATCGTTATCTCGGTCGGTCGCTATTCGCTCACTTTGGGCTTCTTGCATTGTGCGCACGTGTAGAACCGTTTCTCCTTGTGATATGGTGCTTCTAGGGATCGTTCCATGTATAATCCATCCCAGCCGGGTTAGCGACGCAGCTGGTTGGTTATTTTTTCCTGTTAGCAACTTCCGTGTCACAATGAGATGCCAGTTGTCAGCTCCGATGAGAACACGCGGTTTCGCATGAGCATAGCACACGGCTTCTGGGTTGAGCTCTTTCAGATGCGCTTGCTGAAGATCGGCTCTGCGGACTGATTGACCTCCTAATGTCAGATTCTTCACCGTGCGTGCTCTGATCGGCTGATAGTTCGACTGATCCCGCCCTCGTATGCCGATGTTCACGACTCGGCTTTCGGGTTCTCTTTGGCTTGATGTGACTCCGATTATGTTCAATGCTCGTGTCGGGCCTTGCGCTCCGACCATCTCGGCGATCTCTTCATCAACCAGCGTTATTGTGGATCCTTCATCTAATAACGCGTACGTGAGAACTTCTTTCCCGTTACTGCCTTTTATCGTGATCGAGCACACCTTCAATAGGACTTGATTCGTTTCCGCGGATTCATGTGCCGATGCCGTTGTTACTGATTCCTCATCTTTGGTTAGTTCAGTGTGCCTTTCCTTGGCGTCTGGCGCGTGTAGAAGCGCGTGATGTGGATGACGGCATTCGTTCACTCCGCATCGCTTGCTCTTGCAGCCGAAACGTCTGTGTTTGCTGTTCAAGCAACGGAAACAGATGCGTGTTTCCTTGGCCCATTCCCATCTTTGGTCCACGGGCATCGCCGCGAGCTTACCACATTCAGTGGTTACGTGTTCCGCTCCGCAACAGAAACATTCGTTCTTGTTCCTAGTGGCTTCTGTTGTAGCATACACGGTTCCGCGGTTACGATCATTCACCCGGGGCTGTTGTTCTGAGGTTCGAGCGTTCGTTGCGCCTCGCGATGTCGTGGCTGCGTTCATTGCGCCTCGCGATGACGTCATTGTGTTCGGTGCGCTTCGCGCCAACGTAGCTGTGTACGTATGACGCATGGCGCGATCCGCTTCTCGCATAAGGAATCGGGACAGCGTGACTATTTCCGGTTCGCTTCGGTTCCCGTGGTCTTCCGCATAGTCACACCATTTTGATCTTAAATGCGGGCTCAGTTTTTCTGTAACTTGACGTGCCAGCATTGGATTCTGTAGGTATCCTCGTTCGTCAAGACCCCCGATTATCGTCACTATGTTCTGTAGCTTGATAGCGAAAGCGTTCAGTTCGCTAGCGGATGTGCCCAATCGTGGAAGCTTCTTGATGTCTTCAAGCGCTTGGTCTATGATCATCTCTGGGCGTCCGTAACATTGTTCTAATGTTTGCATAATAGCCGACGGTTCTGTGGCTGTATACAATAGCGCCGACACTGTTTGGCGCGCTTCACCTCGTAGGCATGATCGCAGCCTTGCGATGTTCTCGGCCGACGAGAATTTTTGTAGATGCGTCGATTCTCGCATCGCCGCTTTGAACGGTAACCAGTCTCCCATAGCTCCACCGAAGATGGGCAGATCTGTCGTTTGCCTCGGTGGCGCCCTCTGTCGGGACATCTTTTCTAGAGCGTCGGCTAGCCGATCGATCCCTCGGTCTCGCGATCGTGCGGGCGTAGGGGATCTCGGGCGTCGCTCGTTTTCAAAAGTGACGCGGTTCGGCGTGATCAGCGGGCATCGCTCGGATGTCATATCCCTGCTCGATGAAGGATGCCTTGTATCATCTGTGTCATCCATTCGTTCGGAATCTCTAGGCTCCCCCCGTCTTTGGTTGATCTGGAGCCAGTCCGTGACTCGGCTCTCTGTTTCTATTTCTTCCGCTGCGCGTACGCTAGTTCGGTCAACTTCTTCACGTATCATAGCAACGTCAGCCGCCAGCCTTTTCTCGATCAGCTTCGTTTGAATTTGCAGCTCCTGCCTCTTGATCTCGGCAAGTTGTCGTTCTGCTTCAAATTCAGCTTGTCTGATACGTGCCGTTGCGCTAGCGGCAGAGCTCTGTGATCGGACAGAGGGTGCTCGCTCTCGACGCTGTGGTGCTGAAACCGGTGGCTCGTTGGTCGTGGTCACGGGTGGCATATCGGCTGGAAGTACGTTCGCCGACGCGGATCCTGGTTCCGTTGTTGCGGCTCCTTGCGCCGGCGCGGTATCCTCTGATGGTGAAGCGGGATAATCTTCGTATACGCGTAGTGCCTTCTTGTCCTCGGCAGCGGTTCGGCTCCTGGTGTTCGACGCCATTCTCGTACTATGACTCTCCTAACTTATTTCCCCCAAGAAACAGTGTTATTTTGTCAAAGAAACCGTAGTACAAAGAAACAACCAACCCGAAACACCAGCCTTACGGCCGACGAACAGGCCGCGGGAAACCGCGTAATACGTACGAAACACTTTTGTATCCTCCTTGTTCGGCGCTGTTCACGGCTACGCTGCACACACGTCGCACCGTTGGGTGATTTTCAAGCACCCTGTGCTCTGGCGCTGGTCTTGACAACGTCGCACGTCGCACCGTTGGGTGATCTTCAAGCACACCCGTGCTCGGATGCTGGTCTTCGGGGCACCCTGGGTATGAGTGATATCCTTCCGGCGCTGCGATGTTGCTCTGGTTCTTGGTATCCGGCTCCGATAGGACCAAACTATGAAGGATGCTCTGGTCTATCGGGAATGTTCTGGGTTCTTTGATTTAAACTCTGGCTCAAGCTGGTATGGACTGTATATTGGTCGGTTCACTAAGTTCTATTTACATGTTCTTAAAGGTAGGTGTTACAAAGTTAGACTGGTCGGAAACGTTACAATTTATTAAAAATGATCAAATATTTATACAAACTAGAGTCCCGCGCCTAGCTGCGGCTCGGGCAAGCACAAATTTTATAATGCGTTGCGTTTCGCTCGGCGTTCTTATTTCCTAGTACATTAAAGTTAACTATTTTCTATGAGAGGGCTCGTCGTCCGTGACAGTGAGTTTTCACGGTGAGTGAGATGGGAGTTTTCTTAGCTATGTTTGATCAAAATCGGTTTTGCGACGAGGTTTTTTTTAATTTTTGCAAAATTAATTATTGTAATAACTAAATTAACTGCAATATTTTATCTGGTAGGAAACTTTTTATACTATGCCGTAATTAATTTTGACTTTTGTCTTCGGTAGAGGTCATACAAAACCTTAAAAATATCCTCCTCAAGAAAACATCGTCACCTGAGACTTAAAGATGAAAAGCCTATAATTTCTCCGGCCGGCGGCCATACCAATCAAACCTGGCAATTTGTGGACTTACTTTTTTTTCTGACTATGGTTTAATACAGTTTGGCAGCAGCGCAGTGAACTTACCCTTCGTACATCAAAGCCATAATGAAAATAGCAAA
Organism: Operophtera brumata; assembly: GCA_932527175.1. Lineage (NCBI taxonomy): Eukaryota > Metazoa > Arthropoda > Insecta > Lepidoptera > Geometridae > Operophtera > Operophtera brumata. The sequence continues at coordinate 10,802,495 of OW052238.1, read as the reverse complement.
AAAGGAACCGATGAACTCGCCAACTTCGTTCACATCCCACCATGAGAAGAGTATTTTTTCAGTGAAACCTCCGTGAAACTGCAAAAAAACAGTACCACATAAGGGAAGTAGAAAATAAAACGTCATTATGAGACCAAAACCTTCTCTGAGAACGTATCAGGGCCCCATCGCACTAAGTTTGAACGTTAGTACCAAAACAAAACCAGAACCGCTCACGTTATTTCGTACGTCTGGTTCCCACTAGTATCACTGAACTGTACCACCAGTGGTACCAGCGGGAAATTTAATTCTCTTTAGACCTTTGTGCTTTAGCTTCGGCCACATCGTCACTTACCAACAGGTGAGATCGTGGCCAAAAAAAGGTCTATCAATTAAAAAAAAAAAAAAAAAGTACCGCCATTGTTTGTTCCCGATAACACAGAATAAATAATATGCCAATAGTACTATTTAGGGGTCCTTGCTTGAATTGACCTGAAAGTCAGCAATTCAAGCAATTTAGTTACCAAGTGATTTTAACTACATTTGACCTAGGAACTAGAAAAAGTGTAAATAATATGCTACGTATTATGTATATTTTCACAACAAATAGTAATATTTTTGAAAACTTGAAACATTACTAGAATTTTCTCATTTCTATTACCAACAAACTTATTTACTTATACTTTTGCGTATGGATTAACTAAACTTATACAATTTATAACTTCTAGGTACATTTGGTACGGAACCACAGAATAAATATTAGTACACAGAATCCAGAATGCGCGAGGTTTACGCGCACTTGGGCGTTTTTTTATTGCTGGTTGGTTCTTCGATTGCGGTAATTAATAGGTACCTACATAATTAACATAATAAGATTAGGTTCGTGCACACGTAATTAACTAAACGATTCCTAATAGATAACAGCTTGTTTTGTTAGCTACGAATACAGAGTGCCCCTGGAATCACACTATAATATATATATAATATTATAAATGCGAAAGTTTGTGTGTGAGCGTGTTTGTTACTTCTTCACGCTAAAACGGCTTGACAGATTTGGATGAAATTTGGAATGGAGATAGGAACTCCCGGAATAACACATAGGCACATTTTTATCCCGAAATTCCCATGGGATCGAGACTTACGCGGGTGAAACCGCGGGGCTCTGCTAGTAAGACATATCCCCGAGAGTTGAAACTTCAGATATTAATTTGTAACATATTCATTCCGTTGCATAACTTACCACTGGCATGACAAATTGATACATATGTTCAAACAATTCAAGCATCATAATATGGAAATGACTTCTCAGCCAAACACGTTTATTTTACATAATTTTATAAAATTAACATGATATAAAATATTTTTTATATAAATTAACCCATTGAGGCTCTGCCCCTTCGAGGAAAAAGGCGTGTCTATGAAGATGATGATTTTATAAAAAATTAAAAACTCTATACATAAATACATACATATACCTATAGACACACGTCTTTTTCTCCGAAGGGGCGGGCAGAGCCTGAAAGGGTTAAATTTCTATAAAAAATATTTTATATCAAGTTAAATTTTTTAGGCAGAGCTTCAATGGGGGGCCACTTTTCAGTGGGTTGCCCCTTTGTTTCATTAAAAACGGAACACTTATGGAAGCGCATTGCCGCCTAGCACGCATAACGTATAGGGCCCGCAGTTACTCTATTCACGACTAGATGTCGTCACGAGCAAAAATAGAATGCCCTGACAGCTTTCATTCCAAGCAAATGCCCGAGTGCCCTTATTAAAAAATGAAGCGAGCTGAATATCCTGGAAAACGGCCTAAGGACATTCTCGAACTAAATCAAAATAGGTTCATCCGTTTGGGATGCCACAGACAGGTACACAGATATACTTCAAACTTATAAAACCCCAGTTTTTAGGTCGGGGGTTAATAACAAATTAAAAACCCCCCGATTATGTCCAGATTTCATAAAATAAAACCGTATTAAAATCAGAGCACAAAGCTAAAAGAAGAACACGGACCCCCGTACCTTGTATGTACCTACTGATCAAGCTAAATTCTATTCACATAACTCATAATAATGACTCTTGTTCCGTGGAAGAAGGGTAGGCCTTTGGTGTGGGACGCTACATGCGTTGATACCCTTGCGCCATCTCATGTGTCCGGGACATCAGTTATAGGGCCGGTGCGGCGGCAGATTCCGCTGAGGACCTCAAAAGACGCAAATATGGAAGTCTCGACAGAGCTTACTTATTTGAGCCTTTCGGGGTCGAGACTCTGGGTCCGTGGGGTTCCGGGGCCCTTCGCGTTTTTAAAATTCTTTCAGGGCATCTGGTCGAAGCGACGCGTGACCCGAGAGCAAGCTCTTATCTGGCTCAACGCATTAGTATTGCCATTCAGCGTGGCAATGCAGCCAGCATCTTAGGGACGCTTCCGTCTGGTAGTGATTTGGATCAGTTGAGCTACCTTTAGATCGCTTGCAGCGGTCTTCAGGTAGCACAACTGTTTCATATGTATTTTGTACATACCTTGTATTATTCTTTCTGTAAATAAATGTAACTAATAATAAATAGTTTATATGAATAGTTAAAAAATACTTACAGTCATAGACATTTCCATGCCGGGCATGGCATGTCCTGAATGAGACTTCATAAGTCCCATGACGTGTCCATGATGATTATCCATGCTTGTCCTTTCTAAACTAGAATTAAACAGACTCTGAAAAGAAAGCAAATCAAATATTAGAAAAAGTGAAATTGAGAAAAAAAATAGTGAGATTGTGTGCTGCGCCTTATTCTTATATTCTAGGCTTGGTCGAGGCATGATCTGAACGAAGGGAATGGCCATCATGGTATAATAGAACGCAGATTGCTCTCACGTCACAATATCACGTTCTAGGATTGTCTCACATGTGGCGCGAAATTAATTTTTTTTGGTGTTTTTTCCTCATCAAAGCTTCTTCAGATAGCGAAAGCTGATTTCGCGAAAACTATACCTAACACACACGTTAAATTAAATTAACTAATGAAATAAATAAATAATGCTGGACAGTTCACACAACATTATCTAGCTAGCCCCAAGCTAAGCAGAGCTTGTGTTATGGGTACTAGATAACTGATATACTTAATACAATACATTACATAGATAGATATTTTTTATTATCGGTACATAGTAAATACCCCGTACACCCTGAACAAATATCTGCAAATCGCACAAATATTTGTTCCGAGGCGGGAATCGAACCCGCAACCTCCTGCGTCGCAGGCGAACCTTCGCCCGCCACAGAGGTCGTCAAACTTATTATTAACTTTTTCATTTAAATGTCGAGGTATGCAGACAGTCGATCAGATAGTTTTGCTCACAATTCAAAATCAGTAACTAAGTACTGCCACACCCTCAAATACCACGCAAGATCATTCTACGTGTGTACCTATATTAGAAAGTGTTCTCAATAAGTGGTATCTTTGATTTCTGATAAATATGATATGAATACAAGCAATGTACGGGTGTGGACTCAATGGACCGTAGCGCGGACAACATTATTATGTCAATGACTTTTGATTTGCTGAAATTGGTGCACGTTTTAAACAAGGGGACCGTTATTGACTTGAGTGTACGAACCAGATCGCACTGGGCAGTTACAGACCTACACAGTACATAGGGCGTCCCATGACTATGCGACATGAAGGGAAAGTACCTTCAATATTGTAGATAGGATATTTTGCAGAAAGGAGAGGAGACTTTATTTTATTTTTAAAACTAGTTAATACTGCATTCAAAGATTTTCTAGAAATTACTTGCTTCGTCTGGGAATCAAACCGACTTAAATGTGAATAACGAACATGCCGTATTTTTATGATGCCAATCGAAAGAATGGACAAAAAATAATGATAAAGCACGGTTGGTTATTTGGAATTAATTTTTCATTTAAGTCTGTCCGATGCACAGACGAAGCAAACTTTTTTTAGAAAATCTTTGAATGCTGTATTACTAAGTTTTTCAAAAAAAAAAAGTCTCCTTTCAGCAAAATATCCTATCTACAATATCAAAGGTACTTTCCCTTCATGTCGCATAGTCTTGGGACGGCCTGTATACCTAACACAATACCCATTCATTCAATGAGAAAATTAACATTCATGGCCTAGGTATTCACATCGCACACCCTTAAATACAATAGTAAATGTTGTGAGAATACCGTGCAATGTGAAATAATCTTTAATACAATCCTACTAATTATAAATGCAAAAGTTTAAATGTTAGTCAATCACGCCGTAACGGCAGACAGAACTAATTTCGAAGTTATTTTTTTTTACATTGATAGACCTTTGTTTGACCACGATCTCACCTGTTGGTAAGTGACAATGTGGCCGAAGATCTAGAAGGTCTAGAAGGCACCTATCTGAAAGATCCTAAGGCCCAGTCACGAATATCTGACGTCATCGAGTCGCTTGCTCGCTGAATAATTAAACAATTAAATCACAAAGATTCCAAACTACCCCGATATCACTGGCCAATATTTGACATTGACGATCGTCTCGCTAGATAGCGTCGGCGCAAGCCATATCAAGAGGAGCCTCGATGTATCCCGAGAGCCATGAGCCACACGCAACTGACGCAACGCTCAAAGCGAATTCGCTCTACGCTGCAAGCGTCAGCGTCGAGCGACCATAACAAATGTATGTGTCTAGGGCACAAAACAACGCTGCAAATTGTAGCGATATTTGCTGTGAGCGAAATTTTACTATCGTTGGAAGCGTCAAAAACATTGTATGGGAAAGTTCTACAGCGTACACGAAAATCGTACTGAACAGTGACTCGGCAGAATAGGTTCGCTATAGTGTGGAACAAATTAAGTTTGATTTCTCTACCTAGCTTCTTGATATTCGTGCTTTTGGACCTCTGGATATAACTATTATATTATTTATTAATCTGTGCCTCTGCCACAAGTCAGAATCCACATGCTTGCTAGTAAGAAATACATAACTTATTCACTCTGATAGGACGGGAAACACAGTTGTCTTGCAACATGGCCAATGGTCAGGAAATTGTCGTCATTTCTGATATCTGGAGGGTTTCCTACAGCATGCTACGAAGAAGTTTTTAAAACAATGAGTAGGCCGGGATTGACATGTTGAAAAATTATTGGCACTCATCATTTTTAACCCTTTGCCACTCACAAAGTTTTTGGATAAAGCATGGTGTGAAAGGGCACATTTTTATAAGACATCCTGTATGCTTCATATTGCACTTAGAAATTGACACATGTTTAAACCAGCAGTTGGTTGACTCTTATCAGACTTATCAACTGATAAGAAACCATAAATAGATAAAACATGACAATAGAGATAAGGTCTATAAACAATAACAAATAGATAGGTACTTACATTTCCATCATGGTGTGATGGCATCTGATGTGTAGGATCTGCCATAGGTTCTTGGTGTACATGACCTCTAGGCATGTCATGCGCATGTGCCATATCTTCATGGCTATGTGCCATTGTGTCTGTAATAAAATATTTTTGAAAAGGCCAGCCACATTTTTGTTAAGCAGTAGAGGGACTGTCTAGTTATAGCCAAAAGTAGAGACCGCGAGTATCTCAAGTGACTTGAGATACTATCGAGAACCTACCTTGAGAACGTAAGGACTTGAGTCAAGTCCTTTACGTTCTAGACCTACGTACAAAAAGGGAGGGTCGCATATTGCAATAAATACACTATAGGTAGGTATTACAAAGTTACCACGCGAAAGTCACCAACCAACAAAGTAACCGACCTGCTAAGAGTGTAACGAATTACGACTAAGAAGTCACTAACTAACTAAATTATGGACGACGCGAACGCGATTAGCAAACGCCGCTTGCTATCCCTTTCTCTCCCGTACAAGCCGTCAATTTTTCGCTTGAATAGCGTAGGCTATAAAACGATTGGCTATCGGTCAAATCGTTTGTTTGAGATATATAATAAAGGCATGTTTATAAAACATTTTCGTTTAAACCAAAAACATTTTTGACAGTGATTATATTAGGGTGTTAATTATGTAGGCGGCAACAATTTACTATTTCGTACGTTAAAACATCCAATTCAACGGTAAACAATAAGCAATAAAAATAATTTTCAAAAATTGAATATTAAAAGATCGAACCTTTGATAATTCGTTTTACTGAGTATGATAATTTATCTAAGAACTTTTAATTTATAATGTTTCTATAAAAAGAATTAGAACAATTTAAAAAGAGCAATATTTAATTCATTTTCTGGACATCTGTAGATATGAATCAGCATACTTTTAATTCAAACCACTTCAAACTGATCATTATAATAATTGATTTCTGGGCTTGTGTTTTTATAATCAAGCAATATTTATTCTACATACATACAAAGACACACGCATTTTTCCCCGAAGGGGTAGGCAGAGCCTCAATGTGCTTCTTTTCACAGTGGGTTGCACCATCGTGGAATATAGAAGTGACGAGTGGTGAGCGCATCGCCGCCTTTGCTTCCCACGACTGACTCGGACTCGAATAACGCTTTCTTCCAGTAATAACACATTCCATAATAAAGCTAGCAGCCAGGACAAATATTATACCAATTAATCTTATCGACAAGTCCGGGTAATCCCTTAGTCGGCTTTTACGACATCCACGGGCGGAGACGGAGGGGTCTATTCTTAGGCCGGACTCACCACAGCACGATTCTTCTAAAGTCGAAGTAATAACAAAACCAACAAAAAAAGTTAAATATTAGGCGGCATTACTTACGATTCATAATGACCAAGAAAACCCAAGATAAATAATGAAAAAAAAACTGGATATATATCTACGATTTATAACGATCAAGACAAAACCAGTAAAATAGATGAACAATATAATTTGCATATCAACATCATCATAATTCGACTACGAAGAAAAAAAGACCCAAGATAAATTATAGCAAAAGTAGGTCGTAGGTATATACGTATCTGCCTACGACCATAATACGACTGATACGACCTAATAATACATTTATACATAAATTCACGCCTGTTTCCTCCGGGAAAGGTAGACAGAGGCCGATAATAATGACCAAGAAAAAAACAGATTTGGATATATAATCCAAATCCATCTATGCATTATTTTCACCGACCGATTGTAGACTCTATAAAAAAAATAACATAGCTCAATTACAAAATCTGCCGCGTACTTAGTCAATAAAATGTTAATTTACTTAACCCAAGCACTTATTTATGATAATTATGGCTCGTCATTTAGCGCTAAGATGTCAATATTCTATTGCTCATAAAAAGAAGATCAATTGGTCTAAAATTATTTGGAATCTTACCGCTCCATCATAAATAATGGGTTCTAAATGTTACCGCTTATTTATAATATTTGAGGATCACTTTCATATTTCCCATTATTTTATACGCTTTGGATCAGTTTACAGATATTGAACTGGCAATATTTAATTTATTTTGTCACAATGAAGCCACAACTTCCTTTGAGTGTATCTTTTTTCCATACAAACTCTTTCCCTGAGAGTCCCATTATCTTTCCACATCCTGTAGATGTAAATCACTATTTTGTGAGGAAATATAATATCTATTCTAAAATTTAATGATTGCACTTTTTTAATGCTTTATGTAAATACTCCAGAAAAGTAAATAATTCTGTGATATACGGTTAAAAGAGTAGTTGAAAATCCACCTACCTAATGCCTATTTTAATTCGAGAAATGCATGTTGAAAAATGATGCAAATATAAGAGTTTCAAAACACATTCGAGAATGCATGTTGAAAAATGATGCAAATATAAGAGTTTTAAAACACATTATACCTAACTATAATAGAGTAATTAGAGCAATTTTAATATATGGGCTCTTAAGTTTTTGTTCTTAGTTTGTTTAGTTAGCAAAACTGTATAACAGCTTGTTCAAAATCAATTTGCTATGGTAACTGATTGGGACTTAACAATGACTCTTAATGACTCTTTGTCATCCATCAGACACGAGTGAATGCACAGATAAAGCTTTCAGATAAAACAGCAATGATACTTTGCCACTAAATACTCTGATAATATTTGTTTACAATAATAATGTATTAATTGGTTTGGTTATTAATAAACATTTCACTCTGTATCAGTGTTTTACTAAAGAAAAATAAACCAAAAAGTACTTACTCATATTTAATTTTGCAAAAGGTTATTATTATTTATTTGTGTATCCCTGTTCCTTAATGTATGTATGTAATAAGGAATGTGCCAGCAAAAAAGTAGGTAGATAAAGGATTTTTGTTTGGTTCATATGTTTGGATGCTCTTGTTAATTACACACTTATTATTATTTTAGTTACTCTGACAAGGCTTATGGTACATGTTAGCGGTGCAGGCAGTTATTAGTTTTGGGGGTTTATTATTGATAAACCCGGTAAATAAAGTACTTTATTTTTGAAAGACGGGCTCACAACTATATAAAAAAAGGGGAAGCGTGCGGCGTGCGCGCGGGGCTCGCATTTCTATCGACTGACACTTTTCGAGACCCTCCCCGCGCCCTTCCTTGGTACCCCTCACACTCCCTTCACAGTTTTTAATGTGTCTATGTATGTCTGTATGTATGCCTGTTGTTTTCCTATTCGCGTCGCTAACAGTAAAGCTGCTACAAAAAACATGTCTAAGTTACAGTCAAAGTGATAAATAGGTGGTTATAAGAGTGCACATATAGCTTAAATAAACTCTTAGTCACATATCAATTGATTGAAAAAATAAGTTTATATATGTAGGTATCCAAATAAATCAGAGCAATATTAATCCATGTGGCTCGAGTCGGTCCTACTCCTAGAATGTTATTTCAAGCAGTCAGAAGCTTGTAAGATGGTTGGTCCTTCAGTAGAACAAGACCTCGAGATCAGTGTGAAGCAAGGGGCAGAGGTGGAGATCAATCAAAGCGGGCTGCTGAACTCCTGAGTGGAGTAATGGTTAAGAGCAGCAAAGGAGTGAGTCTTTCAATAGAGCCCACATGTAATTTCATGGTTCACAAAAGCCTTATTATTCTATTGCTAAGTCTTAAATTGCTAGTCAATAAAGATAAGCTCTAACACTTTGGCTTTGACATTATAATTATTATAGGTAAGAAACAATAATATTACAACACAGGTGTCTAATTAGGTGGTAGTAGGACTTTATGAAAAGTAATTTTTAACCTTGAGTTTCTCAATTTCATTTGTAAGTAATTCAACTTATGAATTTGTTTTCTCTGATTTCTGGTACATTTTAGAAAGTACAGAATTGTCACACATGCTCAATGCCACTCAGTGAAAGTATCATGTATTTTATAGTGTTACTTAACAAAAGCAATTAATATTTATTTTTTATGTATTACACACTGCTTCAAACAATTTTAAACCAATTTCTCTTTCTGATTTTTAAGTTAAAATTGTTCATGAGTGCAATCTTGTTTTTTTTATAGAATATTGCAATTTTCAAATAGTCACCAGCAACACGAAAACCTTTACATAATTGTTGCAAGTTACGGTAACCACTTACCTTTTTTTATAATCGAGAGCTTACGTTGTTCTTTTGCGGAAACAAACCAGGTAACCGAGCTAAACTGTGTAACGCACAAGGAGTTTAATGCAAATTAGTATTTTGTGCAGCCATTTCAAAGTACCGAATGGCTAGCCATCCCACCAACCAACTAATAATTCAATTCAATCAATCAAATCAAAGTAATAAAATATGTAAACGTAAACTGTCTTGTACATTACTAGAAAAACCATACATACAAGAGTCAAGACCGTTCACCTGTATAGAGTCTGATATGGCACCTGCCATGGAGTGTTTCTTTTTCTATAGTTGGTACTATTCCCAAGGCAGGGGCACAGACTAGGAGTATAACGCAGGTGCCATCTTACGGTGAACGTGCTTGAACAAAAAGGAATCGAACGTAAGAACGAAACACACGACCAGTGTTGCCAATACTATTTTTTTTTCTTTATAATTGGCGCCGCACGGCTTGTGCATTTGCCATTTGCCAATACTAGTTTTATAAAGAGAGCTAACAAAAAAGGTTAGTAGACCTTTTTTTTTGTAAAAAACATTTTGCGATAGGATTTATAAAAAAAAACCACTGCGCTTCTTATTGACACGATTGAGTCAAAACATGATTTCAGTGTATAAAATAGATGGCGCTGCACTGTATATAGACTGTCAGAAGAAAGTTTTTCTTTGTGTCACAAAGTAAAAGAAAGTTTTTTTTCTTTTACTTTATGACATAGTGACTTCGATAACCAATAAAAATAAACCAGCAAGCATTTTTGAAGATTGTGAGTCAGCGCCTTAAAACAAGCAAATTGTAACTACTTTTAACTTTTTAATCTATTAAGCCCTCATTCAGCTCTAAAGGAGCTAAATTGGCAACACTGCGGAGTCGGAGACTGACGGTAGGATGTAGGATGGAAGTCGGAACCTTGATGTGACGGTACCACATAAATAGCAATAATAACTGAATGTAATTTTTAATAATCAATAATTTAACTAGTCTGTTAAATAGCACGGACTTAATTTGTGGTTTAGCTGGTCCGCGGATATGTGGCTAAGGCCACGAAAACGTGTACCATAACACACGGGAAGCCGTAACACATAATAACACACTGGAAGCTGGAACAAACCAAGAACAATAGATTTTTCCCGCGTGTTACGCAACACGCGCAACACTCGGGAATAAACACACGGGGAAATTATTAACCTAAAACCAAAATACCATCTCCAAATGCAATACAAATCAATAAAAAAACCTTAGTTTACTTGCAAAATAGCACATTCTACAGCATTCATTAAATGTAAAGTCAATAAATTAATACTTACATCGCAAATTGCGGGTAAAGTCCCTTAATTTTTTAACAGATAAAATCTTTTGGTGCACTGAAGCCGTGATTCACTATATTATGTAAAATGACAGGAATTTGACATTTTTGAAAGCAAGAACGATAGTTGGCCACTTCCTAGAAAACAATTCAAGTGCTGCCACTCCTTAAATCACAAAAACAACACCCATTTCACTAAGCTCCTAAATCATTAGATGTGTGGGACATTTATTCTTTTTTTTTTTATTAAACTATGAAGTTTAAGGTATTTTATTAATTTAAATTACTCGACTCTTTGTTAATACCTATATTATTCTTGATAATAAAATATAAATATTCATGTTAATACTTTATTTAAACTTAGAAATGGTTTAATACGAAGATAGGTTGCAAGGGGCCTTTGCATTTTTCTATGAAGTCAAAAAGTAACTATTTTGGAAATTTCTGTTTTCGATTAAATCTACTTAAAAATAATAATTAAAGCAATTTTATAGTACGTGCGAGTTCTTAAAATATGGATAAAATAAGCGATTTCACTAAAATATGTTTTAAAATTCTTAAAATTATTGAAAAAAAAAACGCTCCATAGTTTTTTTTTTGAAAAGTACATGTTTTCGTGGCCTTAGCCATTTGCATGATTTTTGGCTTAACGCCTCTCCTCGGAGAAGTCCAATATACTTACTACATAGGGTCTTTGGAGAAGTCATACCAGCAGAAAGAAAATAATAATTTTAAAAGGATTTACGCGTATACCCTTCGATCACAGATACAGAACCGTATACCCGAGCTGACGGAGATAAGGTACTTGAAACTATGGGTTACCATTAAATAAATCGTTGGGGCTACCACATCATAATTTTTTTATCCTGTTTTATACAAGCATTAACTCTCGTAGCTCCACCCGCGTGTTATGAACCAACTTTTCTATTACTTATAATGCTGCTACGAATTACCAAAATAACAAGTAATTAATTTTGTAAAAATTAAAAACACCCCCAACGCTGAACGGCAGAACCGATTTTGATCAAACAAAGCTAAGAACACTCCCAACAAATATACCTTTCATACAAAAAAAAAACTAAATCGGTTCATCCGTTCGGGAGCTACGATGGGACAGCAGACACACACACACACACACACGTCAAACTTATAACACCCCTTCGTTTTTCGTCGGGGGTTAAAAACTGCTAAGAATTATCAAAAGCTACATTTAGCATCCTAGTAGTCTGTGCATCGCGCTTCGCCGCTCATAGATCGACTGACTGTAAATAATGACTCATTGAGCCATTATTTACAGAAATATTGAGGGGTTTTCACGGCCGTTTCGCTCCGAAAAGCCCTCCGTTAACAACTAAAACCAGTAGGTATGTAATAACCAATGACTGAAGAAACCAATAGAATTCTTTAGTCATTGGGAATAACAATTTCCTCGCTATCGATATTTGTAACATCAACACAAATAAAAAAAACAAATGTAGCAAAATAGCTTAGGCAATATAGGTGGGGCAAATAAATAGCTTCAAACCAGCGGGGCAAATAGCTTCTACTCTAAAAACGAGCACGTGTTATTTATCAGATCGATCTCTACATTTACTTACTGTAGAAACAAAGATGATATATACCGAAAAAGCTGACGTGGGCGAACAATCATTCATCAAGCACATCCAAATCATGTTTTTTTTGTGCTAGCAATTTTCAACAGACGAAGAGTAATGCCATCTTAATGACTTTCTCCCTAAATTTAGCGACATTTGCTCTCGTCTGATGCAGAACTGTGGTTTGCGCGAATATCAGCAGCACAGCACGGTAACTGCCGTTGTGATGTTCTGTGTTTAGAACCGATTTTTGAATCCTCAGATAAAAAGACAGATAGCGTTTATTCGACAGATAGCAAAGTATTGAACTTTTCAATGGTTGGATAGGACTTATTTGTCGAATAACTCTGATAACTGAAAAATATAACATCTATATCTATATCACGTAAGGAAGGACCATATTTTAACCATACCTACGTAGGGTCTCGCTCATTATTTTAAAGCCCAGTATGTATCTAGTGTTTTTGATTCTATGATTTGTTTTCTCGATTACGTGTGTGTGCTACACAATAAATCTTTGTTCATATTCTTCTGTAATAAATGACGTCATACAGTTTCGTATGTTTTTTTAGAAACCTTTCGTATGTATGTAGGCATGAACCAGTTCTAAAAATATACTACAACATTATATTTCGGCCACCTGTTTTCTAAAAATCCAAGCAATGTTTTCAAAACATACCAAGTATGGGCTCTTCCATTTAGGAGACGGCTTAGTGATTTTTTGTAAAACATACGCTCAATGTCTCTTATAATACACTTATAATATAATACTTACTATTTAGTTTCGTTATAACGTTTGAGATTCAGAATTTTCTGAAACTGGCATGTGAATATTTTTAAGGACTACCACTCAAAATGATTGTTTTAACATAACGTACCTGCGTACCCAATGCCAATTCAGTACATTGATTTTCGTTTTTTTTATGGTTAGTCCGACCACTATAAGGTTAAAAGCCAAGCGCGCTCTTCACACTTTGGTTATTTTAGGGTGCTCCTACTAAATCAGTTTGTACGCACATTCAGTGGTACTAGGTAGTGTGGCTGACTTGCTAAATGCCTTTGCACTTGGCTAACTAACTAGTGCACTTAGTAGCAATCTTGACTAGGTAGCCACACTACCTAGTGCCTGTCTAAAGGGCGCACGAGGAACAAAATTTACATAACATGCATAAAATATTCAAACTACTCAAGGTGTACAAAACTGTTTACTGCCGATGTTTGAAGATATTTTTTTATAAATATTATAAAACGGAAAACTAATATAATATTATTATCTAGTAGACAAGACAGGACAGGGTCTAATTTTTTTACAGGTGGCCACACTGGTCAAGGGCGTGTTTGCTATCTGAATTATCCGATTCGGGAAAAAAGCCCAATCGATGAATCGTCGTAATTCAATCCAATGATTAACATGAATTGTCTCGTCATCTGACTATGAGAATGTAAAATATATTTATTTTTTACATTTTTCTATGATGCTTTTTCAGTATTTTCTGTTGCGGTGCGAAAATAATAAATTTATGATTCCCAAAAGGCTGACGCCTTTGCCGCTTGTTTAGCCGCCATGTCTGATGTTCGCTGAATCTTCGGAGTTTGTGTCGTGCTATTCTAATTGCTTACAGATAATTGTGCATTGGATTTTCAAAAAACAATGTAATTACAGGAGATTTGAATGACCAGAAATCAGTTGAATGTGTTGTGTGGATTCTAAGTGATACGAATCAATTTACATTTGCGTTTTGAGAAGTGACTAGCATCGTATTTTTAGTTCATCCGCCATATTGGCGTTAATGTTTCTTCGTAAGTCATTTTTGATAAATATTTGGGCTTTGCTGGTATTAATTTCTTAGAGATTAGGTTTCTCCTGGTTCTGTTTTTGTAGGGCTTTATTTTGATGTATAATTTAGCTATGCATGGTCGTTAAATAAGCTGTTTTGCAACATTTTGTTCATGGCCTCTTTCTAGGTAATTTTCTCCGTTTAACGCCAAAAATGAAAACGTAATTTCACTGTTACACAATGCGTAGAAGTCTATTTCCTTGTTAGAAATGCCAAGGAGCTACAGGCAAAGTTATTCTGAAATTTCGAACATTGCTGTCGAGATGGAATGCTAAATACTAGCTTCCAAGATCAGCTTGGTAATTATTGTCCAATACTTAGTAATCCCATTTTATTACTTGTTTTAACTACGCAATTCTAGAAATAATTGTGTTATTTACTTGTTGACAATCTTCTAAACAAATAACTGTTATTGTTGTTTTCCTGACAACCTGATACATTCTTAAAGTTTTCATTTACTGGGCTGAACCCAGAGAATGTTCTAGACCTTCTGTTGTGTGTGGCATTCTCATTTTGCTTTGCATTCAGTGACATACTTTTTTTCTATGTTTTGTAACCTTCTGAATCAATTTGATATTAATAGGGAAAAACTGTTCTTTATCTAATGAAAAAGAATGCTTGTGGAACATAAATCTATGTAAGAAATGGAAAATAAAGGCTTTTTATTCATAGTTTACTAACTGTGTTTCAGTGTTCACATGAGACTAGATTGTCTTAGTTGAAAGAACCATCTTAGCATCATATTGAAGACTTACACAAAACTTCGAGGTTATGGTTGAAAGACCTTGGAGTCATGTTATCTCGTAATTGTTTTTGGCATACTCTTGTTATTGAGGTCAAAAACGTTATGACCTAGATAAATGTCAGTCAGTCTGTGATTTTCCCTCCAATTTTTTGGAATCTGGTTGAAAGTTTGTTTAGATACTAGGACATTTAAACAAAATAAATAGCCTAATAATACCTATTTACCAAAAAAATACTAAAAAGAGAGGACTTTATAAAGGTCATACAACAAACAATCAACTTTTACAAATCAATTTTGACCCACTTCTCAATGTTTTATTGAGCTGAAAATTTGCATAAACACCCTAGGTTGTGTTGGATAATAATACGCTGTTGATTGGTGTTGAGGCTTGTTTCGATCAGCTTGTTCTAACCAGTTACCAATTTCATCATCAGGTTAAATTTCATTTTCCAAGACTGAAGATTTACTCCTAACACAAATTGACATATTTTATCTTAAGTATTTACTATCTGGAACATTAGTGGAATAGTAGTACTTTTATCAATCTGGTACTTGATAAAAGTTTGCAAATTCTGGTAAATTTGCACCTACATTTTCATGCTCGCACCACAGTTGACAATTGAGTCATGCTGCATGTCCTATCCATTTGTGGCAAAGAAACTGACTGTATTACAGGCTTGTTTATTCGCAATGCTGTCTGCAACTTCTCGATACTCAAGTCCAAAGTTGCAATAATTGTTACAGACCATGGTGTTCAAGTTACCTTTGACCTTGAAACCATAATAATCATAATAATAGTAGGAAGCATACACAGTAGCACAGTCTAAATAACAATTATTCCATACAGACTTTTAAAAATGATCCTTGTGGTTTCAATTAATAAAACTATTGACTTAGACAATTGTACAAAAACTGAGCCGAGCTGCAAACAGGCCGTTGGAACACTATGGACTTTCACACTGAGAGTAGAAAATGCAGAATATTCTACTGGGCGGTCTCATGGTATAGTGCAAGGAAGGGACCCCATTGTAGGGTGCACCCTAAATCTCCACTGGTTTTTTTTACCAAAAGTCACAAGTATATACTGTAAGGGGAAGTTGAAGGATAGTCGAAAGTATGACCCTAGCAATAGCCCTAAAAATGCATTTTCATGGATCATGGCTCCCCTTGTTACAGGTTTTCAGACATCTTCCACTAGCATCAAACCAGGTGCTGTAATTTTTCACATACTCTCACCTACTCTGCAATACAGGCAAGAAACCTTTATTTATGGTTCCCACATACTCCTCGTCAAACTGTTTGGCTGAATTATGTATGGAATATCAGGTGCTTTTTTTGCTACTGTGGCTTTAGTTCCACAATTTTGCCAATGTCAATGTTGATGATATGAAACTGTAAGACGATCGAGATCTGAGTATGAAAATTGGTTGGTCTTTTATTCAGGTTCATTCCGTCTGACTCTAGATTACATTTAATTTAAAATCTTCATAATGTAGATACAATTGTGTAATATATTGCTGTGTTGCTTTGGATTTAGTAGTAGTAGAGCATTTTTGTGAAAGAGTTTGTCACGAGAAGTACTACCTACCACCATACCTATTTCTGTCGCAAAGCAGTAGTGCTCACATTGCTGTGTTTAGGTTTGCCGGTTTGTGTTCGGGTGCCGGTGAAATTAATGCATTGTTAAAGGCAGAGGTTACCGCTTAACATCAGGTCGGCCATCTGCTAGATCAGGACTTCAATATACAGTTGTGGTCACATAATTAAGAACGATTTGAAGTTCTAGAAGTTTTTTATTTAAATCGTATCATACATAGAGATGTGTACCTTCTGAGAAGCAACTAGTTATATTATATAATAGTCACATTAATAGAGCAACCTGACTTATGAATAAAGTATGAAATCGCTAACTATTTTTTGCACATTTTATTGATTTTATCAAAGTAACACATTCAAATAGTACTGAAACTGGACAAATAATTAAGAACGATTTATTTAACTGCTCGGGAATTGTTTTGTATGACATTTAGATTTAAAAAATCACAATATTATGTAGCACAGGAAACATAAAAAGAAATTTAACCAGTATATTTTTGTATTGGAACTGATTCATGTTACCTTCTATCATCTTTACAGGTCCTACACCATGTCCAGAAAAGCAACCCCAAATTTTCACATTTCCACCACCGTGCTTTAATGTAACTTTCGTGTACTTTGGGTCGAATGCTGTATTCGGGGGACGTCGTTCATATCGTTTTCCATCAGAACATACTCTGTTTATTTTCGTCTCGTCAGAAAAAAGTACATTTTTCCACTGTTGCACAGACCAGTTTTCATACTTTCTCGCAAATGCAAGCCGGGATTGCCTGTGGCAAAGTTTTAACATGGGTACCTTTCTTGCTATCCTACCGTGCAATTTTTCTTCTACCAAACGTCTTCGAATAGTGCGTGCTGAGATTGCTGAAGGGTTGTTTTCACCAAAATATTCTTTTCTAAGCTCATTGGACCCTTTAAAAGGATTTTGTTTTGCCATACGAAAGATGTTTCGGTCATCTCGAGGAGTTGTTTTTCTCTGTTTAGGTACACGTGGAACATTCGAAGTAGTTTGATACGTAGCAAAATGCTTTACAGCGTGGAAAACCATCGTTTTTGAACATTGCAGATGGTGGGCTATCTTTTTATAAGACCAATTCTTCCGGCGAAGTTTTATTATTACTTCCCTTGTAGATTTATCACAACTTTTATTTTTTCCCATTGTTTTTTCTAAAGAAGCAATCACCTTTAATCTTTTACAGCTCGTAATAGCGCCAAAATTATACAAACAGTAACAAATCGACTGAGTGTTCTCTATTTAAATTTGAATAAAGGTATAAACTACTTAGCGTTCTTAATTACGTGACCAGCCAGTAATAAGGAATACTTTGTTTAAAAGTAGTGTAAAAAGTTTGCCTATTGATTTTTAGCCAATCATGTGTATCAATGAATACAGTGGTAATATGGAAATGTTTTACGATACCGAGAGAAATAAAAACAAATGCATACAATTAGTTTTGCATCTTAGTTGGGAAAAAACTTCCCTTTATATCAGCGTTCTTAATTATATGGCCACCACTGTATATATAGATTTTTAACTGTAATTCAGCCAAAAAGTTCGACGAGCTGTACAGGGGAAACTTAATATAGGTGCTATTTGAAAAAAAAAAGAAATCCTAAAGTAAAATATAAATTTGCTTGTATTTTTCAGATAAGTTTTGTATGATGATGAATTGGATGACTACTGTGACTTCCATTTAGGTGCAGAGGCACCTACACTGATTGATTATGATAGAATGGTTTAGTGTTATAAGAGGGTATAGCTGATGCCTCTAAGCCAGAGATTGGATGAACCTGTTGTTACGATTGAGGTGAGAGTTGGTTGCGTGACATTGATTGAACACTCATTGTTTTTCAATGTGTTCCCTATTACAGTAGTTGTCACTTTGGCAGGTAGATAGCAGACTCCAGCACGATGCAGCAGGCAGTCGACCCTCTCGCAACAACCAGCACGGTAAATACCTTGAATATTAATAATTTATATTGTAGCATGGTTTAAAGGGAACTCGATGGACCAATGTCATTGTGGTGGTTGGGGAAGGTAGGTGGATAAAGGCTGCTCGAAACAGTTCATTGAGACATTGGGCAGTGAGGAAGAATGTCTGTGGCCTTCTACTGGGTGATGATGATGATGAGTATGTTTCTTTCTGTGTCAGTTCCTTGAGTCACATGTTCTTTCTAGGACACTAGGTCAGCAAACAGATTGAGGTGTATATCTAATAATAATAATAATTGCCTTAATTAGTAGATTTAATTATAACTAAACTTTAATGCAGACGGGTAGAGCAAACAGTGGGTGGAGTCAACTAGCCTACTACTCTACCAATTCCAAGTTTTCTACTAGTTTTGTAGAATAGCTGTCTACAAGTAAATTTATATTTTGTTAGAAGAGTATGTATACATGGGTCAAATAGGTGGTATAAGTGATAGGTGGTTGGATTAACTACCCTTCAGCAACGTAGAGAGCGTGGAGACCTAATAGAGACCTACAAGATCCTAAACAACCACTACAGTATACCAGATTTATCACAGACACTATTATACCATGAAAAATAATATAGGACTCAGAGGACACTTGCTGAAGTTGCAACGCGGGCCAAGTACCAGCAATCCGAGGATGCACATATTGCCTAATCGCGTCGTGTGCACTTGGAACCGGCTACCAGACTCAGTGATCAGTGCCCCCTCAGTGAATTCTATCAAAAATAGACTTGACAAACATTTAAAGTGCACTGATAAGGACTAAGATATACAAGCATCAGCTCTGAGAGCTGCCTGTGTATTATAAATAAAAAAATAAAGTGTCTGGTAGAGTGGAGTGGGCGCCAGGGCGGGGGAAGGCAAGTGGTAGAGTAGCTGGCCCACGGGGCTAGTCACTCTACTCTTGCAAGGTTTCGTATTCTGTTCCATCAATGCTCTCTACAGTGGTATAGTTAATGGCATAGTTAGTACTTTATCATCATACTATACCATCTACTCTACCTGTGTACACCAGGCTTAAGTACTAAAACGAAATACTAAAGAGAACACCAGCTTGCCTCTCGGCATAGGCCACCTCCAGAAGACTTCTTCTCTTCCCTGTCTTGGGTTATCACCGTCATGTTGGTCCCGTCAATTCTCTCAGGTCATCCTCCCATCGCTGTTGAGGTATGGTAGCTCTTAAAAGGGCCAAGTGAGCACAATGAACCACCCAGTTTGAATGCGGAAAAGGGTGTTCTTTAACATTAGGGCTGCGTGATCGGTGTTTAAAGAACCATGTCGTGAAAGGATTCAGTGCGCCTCACAGAAGCACAAGTCTTAAATTTTTTGGTTCTAGGACATACCAACTTCTTTCAAAGCTTGTAGTATAGAATATTACGTGCATATAAAAAAAAAAAAAAAAAAAAAAAAAAAAATGCTGGACAGTTCACACAACATTGTCTAGCCCCAAGCTAAGCAGAGCTTGTGTTATGGGTACTAGACAACTGATATACTTAATACAATATATTACATAGATAGATATTTTTTATTATATATAGAAAATACCCAGAACACTCTGAACAAATATCTGCAGATCGCACAAATATTTGTTCCGAGGCGGGAATCAAAAAAAAGGAGGTTTTATAAATACACCATTCAATGGAACTCAGCATTCTCGGTCTTAAACGCATCGACCGAGTGCGGAACACCATGCTGCGTTCGATAACTGGCATTGCCGATGTGGCGAGCAGAACAGCAAAGCTCAAGTGGGAATGGGCTGGCCACGTCAGTCGGATGCACCCCTAGAAGTGGGCGAACGTAGTAACTCCTTGGGTGCCTGAAGACGGAAGGCGACGACGGGGCCGGCCGAGAAGGCGTTGGCGGGACGATTTCGAAGCTCACGAGAAGGAGTGGTGGGAAACTGCCAAAGGCCGGGATGACTGGAAAATTTTGGGCGAGACCTTTGCCCAGCAGTGGGAAACAACAGGTTATCAAAAAAAAACAAAAAAACACCACTGATCACGAACTGGGCGAGGCAATGAAGATCGGCCCCCCACTCGTTGGACCAACGACATTGTGGCGGCCACAGGATGTCTGTGGATGAAGGCGGCTCAAGACCTGTCTTTGACCAGCAGTGGACTTCTTTCCACTGTTAATGATAAGAATACTAGTAACGTAAAACATGTGGTTTGGTTATAGCCATCGGCGGAGCCCGTGAACGGCGCGCCGCCCGAGGACCCGAGTCGTCGACAAGGGCGGATTACGAATCAGTTATCGTTCCTCCAAAAGAATGTTATGAAGGCTGTGTGGAAGCATCAGTTTGCCTGGCCTTTTCACCAGCCCGTCGACGCAAAGAAGTTAAATCTTCCTGTGAGTGACTTATCCCTAATTCTACTTTATTTATACCTGCATGCACTGCTGGGTTCTGTTTTTAGGGGTATGGCTGCCCTGCCCGTGAAATTATAAGGCACAGTTGAGTTTCAACTTGCCTCAGCATGGCAGACAATGCAATACCACGAAGGGTGCGTCCTAGGTGGACGTGACCTTCGAAGTATTGTAGTTCTACTGGGCCTTACGTAATCTACTACACGCTTTAGTTTCAAAGATTTTTAACCTGGTTATGTTGTCTTTATTTTTAGGACTACCATAAAATCATCAAGAAACCTATGGACTTAGGGACAATCAAAAAGCGCCTCGAGTCCAACTATTACTATTCGGCGCAAGAATGTATACAGGACTTCAATACTATGTTTACCAACTGCTATGTGTACAACAAGCCGGGCGAAGACGTAGTGGTGATGGCACAAACGTTAGAAAAATTATTCTTGAACCGGGTAAGTGTAATCCAATTTTACTAGGCCTAATCATAGGCGATTATTACGCTTCTTTACAAACGAAAGTATATAAATAGGTGATAGTTTATGTATTTACAACTTATCTAGTACTATTGAGTCTCTGACTTAGGACGAAAGTATAAAAATAGGTGATAGTTTATGTATTTACAACTTATCTAGTACTATTGAGTCTCTGACTTAGGACGAAAGTATAAAAATAGGTGATAGTTTATGTATTTACAACTTATCTAGTACTATTGAGTCTCTGACTTAGGACGAAAGTATAAAAATAGGTGATAGTTTATGTATTTACAACTTATCTAGTACTATTGAGTCTCTGACTTAGGACGAAAGTATAAAAATAGGTGATAGTTTACGTATTTACAACTTATCTAGTACTATTGAGTCTCTGACTTAGGACGAAAGTATAAAAATAGGTGATAGTTTATGTATTTACAACTTATCTAGTACTATTGAGTCTCTGACTTAGGACGAAAGTATAAAAATAGGTGATAGTTTACGTATTTACAACTTATCTAGTACTATTGAGTCTCTGACTTAGGACGAAAGTATAAAAATAGGTGATAGTTTATGTATTTACAACTTATCTAGTACTATTGAGTCTCTGACTTAGGACGAAAGTATAAAAATAGGTGATAGTTTATGTATTTACAACTTATCTAGTACTATTGAGTCTCTGACTTAGGACGAAAGTATAAAAATAGGTGATAGTTTATGTATTTACAACTTATCTAGTACTATTGAGTCTCTGACTTAGGACGAAAGTATAAAAATAGGTGATAGTTTATGTATTTACAACTTATCTAGTACTATTGAGTCTCTGACTTAGGACTGCACATTTTGCAATGGCTTGAAAGAAAGTATTATCACAGAAATGAAATAACCTAGAACCAAAACTTCAAAGGCATTGAAGGCAAGTAGGCGATAGCTGCTGTTGAATGAAACAATGAAGATATGCAAAACAATATGGGGCACAGAGATGTGCAGGGTTTGACTCAAGTGTTTCCATTGTCTCGTGCAGCAGACGTGTGTGACGTAATCTAGCGGTGTTGCTATTGGTCACTCTATTATCGAGTCATGACGAAGGATTCGTATAACCTCTATAGCGGTCTCTCTCTTATGTGTTCTGATAATAAAATAAATAAACACGCTGTTATAACTCGATAGATAGCGCAAATGGACAAAGAAGAAAAGGAGCTCGAAACGCCATCAAAAGGGGGCAAGGCTGCCAGTACGAAGAAGAGAGCCTCGGGACCGGCGGGGCCGACGGTGCCGGCTGCCACGCCGCACAAGGTCCCCGTCAAGGTCCCCGTGCCGATACCCGCGCTCGTAGGCTCCACCAATACCACCACCACGCCTTCCGTCACGCCTCCCGCCACGCACACCGGCCTACCGCAGCAGGTGAGACAGACATTACATGACAAATTGAGGATCCTACGGGAGACATCCATGTCGTCTTGGATGTAAACTGGCTGGAGGTCTTTAAGAGGTTGAATTACAAATAGAAAATATTTATTTGCACCACTAAACACTGTCAAACTAAAATATAAAAAAAATAGGTAGATCGTTTTTTTTCATGTCTGGTTATTTATTGGGCGTTAGTCAAAGACCGGGTACGAATAGTAGCCCTGAAAAAAAAAATAAAAAAGAAAAAAAAAATTGATAAGAATTTCATGGGAGGTGAAAGGTAATTATTGAAGCAAGTAGAAATCATTGTTCTCTGCCGCCCCTCCGGGAGACTTCATGTATATTGAATGGTTGGTGATTGCATGCAGTATTGTTGTTTAGTACTCAGGTGGATGCTGCTGCCCATCCTCTGGTGTAATCCCTTAGTCCGGCTTTTACGACATGCACTGGAGGAGACAGGAGTCCATTCTTGGGGCACATCACGGCACTGGTTAGATTTACACTTATTCTGTAACTGTCTGAAGGTGAATGTTGTTGTCAGGTTGCGACTCAACCATCCAGCTTCCACGTGGCGCCGCCGGCCGCGGCGCCCGTCGCAGCCATCCCAGCGGTCGCGCTATCACAGACGCAACCTGCTAAGGTCAGTACTGCCGTTCCACCGTTGGAATTATTCACAAAGCAAACAAGAAATCGTAAAAGAAAACGCACCATGCCGCTCGAAAAAGGTTTTTTTTAATATCTTGTATAATAACGATCTTCAATTGAGATGATTTCTTCGATTGTATAATAATGACGTTCTTGAGTGGAGATCGCGTCTTGGCAAACATAGCGTGCGGGGCACCCTCTGGCTAGGTGGAGCGATGACCTGCGAAAGGCGGCGGGCAGGTTGGATGAGAAGAGCCGAACATCGGTTTCAGTGGCGCGTATTGGGAGAGGCCTATGACCAGCAGTGGACTAGTGTGGGCTGATGATGATAATAACGATTATTTTATAAAATCCTCAGAGTAAACTCTCAATCATTTGCAAGTGATTGTATTTATAAAAGTACTGGTGTTCGCCCGCGGCTTCGCTCCCATTTTACCGGGATAAAATGTAGCCTGTAGCTCAATCCTATTTTAGGTCAAAAAGGGTGTGAAAAGAAAAGCGGATACGACTACACCGATGGGCAGCTCCTTCGAAGGCGGATACACGACGCCCACCATAGATCAGCAAGGGGGACCTAAACCGGCCAAGATATCCACCAGGCGAGAAAGTGGACGCCAGAAAAAGGTAAGTATATCCTTTTATTTTTATAAAAGGAAAATAATCGTGATCATTTAATTAACGCTAGCTTTTGGTACTTGTCCCACCGCCGACGAGGAAGCGACTAGCTATCGACTATTTTCTCGCTCAAGAAAAGTACAACAGGTGTAAATCCCGTTAAATAAAAATAGCTGAGTTCACACTGCCGGCTACAACTACTAGTTTGTCGCGGCGACAAGAGACAACGATAGAGCCACATTTATATTATCGGCGAATAACTCGCCGAATATAATTTGTGCACAAAAACGACCACGTAAAGGCCCTACTAGGGCGTTTACATACTAGTGTTCGTGCCTTTTCGTCAGTACTTGGCGAGGCGAGTATCTAAACAAAGCGGCTGTTACACGAGGAGAGTTTCTACCACGCGAGCGGCGATTTCTTCTATAATCGCATACGTTTTCGCCGCTCGCGTGCGAGAAACTCTCCTTGTGTAACAGCCGCTTGAGGCATAAAACTCGCAGCGATGCTCGCTTGAGGGTCAGAACACTGGCCGAATGACTCGCTTATATATCCAAGCGACAAAACTATCGGAACTACACACTCGGCTTCTCGCTGTTCGCCAACTCGTTTCTATCTTTACTCTGTTCTCGCTCATCGTCAGCGGCGGGACAGGTGCCTTTGTGTACCCAGGATTAAACGAGTCTACTGAATTTCAACATTAGATGATTGAGAAACACACACACACAATCGTCCAAACATAGCTTTTTTATATAGTATAGTTTTTCAAATTACCAGGATAGTGTGACATTATTAAGTTCGTATTTTGTGGCACAGACCAATAGGACAGCAGATGATGGGTTCAAAATGGGTGGCATGTCTCCGAGTGTGGCAGCGGGCGCGTCGCACCACTCCGCGCTGACGCCGCAGCTAGCTAAGGGAAAAGAGAAGCTCTCTGATGCACTGAAGAGTTGTAATGAAATCCTGAAGGAACTCTTCTCCAAGAAACATTCGGTAAGTCTTTATTTACTACGATAAGGGACAGCTCGAACTGAGACAGAGACACGGAGTGACTTCTAAACCAACATTACGATAATCAATAAAATGAACTCTTTTTCTCATACATAGACTTACGCATCTTTACCGGAGATGTAGGCAGAGACCACGTTCCCCTTGCTACGATCCTGACATACCTCTTGTGCTTCATTCACTCTCATCAATTCTTCAGACATGGTTGTCGGCCATAAATACTCAGTTGAGTTTAAATGGGAATCACTACAGGTAGAATTTTTTAAATGGCGGTAGTGCGCATGGTTCTATAGGTAATTATAGCGCGGTATTGTTTTAGATTTTGTTCTTGGGAGCCAAAGTATCTTCAGTCTACAAAATTCAAAAGAAATGAAGTCTGCTGCTTTCCATTCCCTTGTCAGTTTGAGCTGATCCTGATTTCCGTAAAATTGAGAAATAAACTCATCTAATATTTTGTAATTTTCTTTGTCAGGGTTATGCCTGGCCGTTTTACAAACCCGTGGATGCCGAACTTCTTGGACTCCATGATTACTTTGAAATTATTAAAAAGCCGATGGACCTCGGCACCGTCAAGCAAAAGATGGACAATCGCGCGTACAAGACTGCTACCGAGTTCGCGGCCGACGTGCGTCTAATATTCACAAACTGCTACAAGTATAACCCTCCGGATCATGATGTCGTTGCGATGGCTCGGAAACTACAAGATGTGTTTGAAATGAGGTAAATCGAACTATATTGACTCTGGTTGAAGAATCGTGTTTAAAGAGAATTAAAGACGCGCGTTTTTTAAAATTTGTGAATGACTGCTCAAGCTGTTGGCTCACCTAGCGGTAACCTCTGCTTATAAAAATGCATTACCTCTCAGGTCACGTCCATCTAGGACGCCGTACGTGGTATTGCACTACGTCACCCTGAGATTTAAAGATGAAAGTCTCAAGTGCCCTTCAAAACTGAACACAGCAATGCGAGCAGTACTGCTACAATAGGTATATAGGTAGTACGTCTCTGGACAGGACAATCTCTTTCACAAAAAAGTTCTACTACTAATAAACATGTCTGACAAAATCGCTAGTGTTGTAAAAGGTCGCGGGACGATCGCGTCGACACATGACCTTACGAGTGATATCGACATTCTAAATTCGTAGGAAGTAGCGACATAGTATGAGAATTTACCCTCCTTATCTATGCAAGTGATACAGCAGAAAAGTTACACTCTGCTTCATTTTATGTATGCTTTCAGGTATGCCAAGATCCCTGATGAACCAGTACATGTCGGTGTTCCACGCATAGACAAAGGAAGTTCCTCATCGGGGTCGGAATCAGGTTCAGAGTCGGAATCCGAATCTGACGGTTCGGATGAAGAAAGGAATAACAAAGTTAAACTTCTCGAGAAAGAATTGCACGCATTGCAAGAGAAAATGAGGAAACTTGTTGAAGAGTCGAATACTAAAAAGAAAGCTAAGAAGAAGACTAAGGACAAGTCGTCGAAAAAGCCCAACGCTGTACCAAACGCTGTTCCGAAAGCCAATACTATCGCTGCTTACGCGGCAAAGGCTAATACTATTGCAGAATCGTTGGGTAAATTAAGTAAGTGCTCATTTTTATTTATTTATTTTTGTTACCGGGAGTGAGTTGCTGGTGGATATTTATTGCAGGTCAACATTATAGCAGTCATACAATGGTATGCTCAAATAACTTAGACAATCTATAATAATATTATAAAGAGGTAAAGTTGGGATGTAGGAGGTAAACTCCAGAACTACTGACTGATCCGATTCCGATTTTTTTTACTAAATACGTGATCCCTGAGTGCTGAAGCTATTTTTAATGAGCTTCCACCCGCGGCTTCTCTCGCGTTCAATCAACTCTGTAAAGGTTTGGCGAATTTTGATGATATTTGGTGTGTGGATGGATGCTGTGGGGCAAGGCTAGTATTCAATAAAATACTTGGTACATATCCCGGCAATCTCTTCCTAATCGATGCATACTATTTTCATTGTAACGCTCATTACGAAGAGATTAACGGAATTTGTCCAAAATATTTCTGTCTTTAACTTTTAGCACAGAATACATAATAGTACAGATACCGAAGTTTGACTCCGCAAAATCATTTAAATACAGAGGGGCAAGTCCGAGTTTATACTCACCATGGTAACGACGAGCGTACGTGTATTGCGTAGTAACTACCCATTCATCTGTGACGTTTTTGGCACAGATTAATAGCTAGTTATTAAGTTATACACGTACGATCGTCGTTACGTTCATCGTTACGATGGTTTATGCAAAACTCCGACTAGGGCCTCAGTGCAATTCAGATCGCACAGCGCTAATTAATTACCTACAGCTAAAGTCACCTAGAAGTTACACCTCTTTCTTTCGCGTAACTTTTATCTTGTCTGACTCACTGAATTAACTCTACAGTCGAGCCCGCTGACTACTTGTAGCTTAATACCTAAAGTGCCTGCTTTTAGTAATAAAATGTATTTTATTTGTGTAGCGGCAGCAACAGCCGCTCGAGGCAACAAGACTGGCAGCAAGCGCGGCGCGAACGCGTCTGGCGGAGCGGCCTCTGGCGCCGGCCCCGGGGCCAAGAGCGCAGCGCGCGGAGCCGCCGCCGGCAAGAAGAAGAACTCTGCCGCCGCCGCCGCGCCGCCCGTGCCGCACCTCGTCCCGCAGAACGACACGGATGACGAAGATATCGCCAAACCCATGTCGTACGACGAGAAGCGACAGCTCTCGCTCGACATCAACAAGCTGCCAGGTACGTACATATATCCCTTTTCAAGAAGCTTATACCTTGCGTCACGTAAAACGAATTGCAAGCGATTTATGGGTGGAATGAGGGATATTTCGCCGCATGTCTATTGGTTCATCAGTCGTTCGCTGCGCAGACTCATCCCCTGTAGTTCTTATTACATGAAACTTGTCCCATTAGTTGTCCTTTTCATATCTCTCAAATTGGAGAGATACACAAGGCTGTGTTTGGCGAGGCAAAGCCTTGCCCAGCAGTGGACGTCTTGGCTGATAATCATAAAGATGATGAGAAGTGACAGCCCTTGCTCGTTTTCAAAAAGCTTCCAGGTACATACAAAACTCGTTAAGACTTCACTGCCACTCGTGCTCGCGCCGCACTTGCAACCGCAACTAGTCCCCTCCCAGTTGTTTTCGCCGTTTAGCATTTCCCAAATCCGTTTTCCGAGTCTTAACGTAAATATCGAAATACGAGAATAATTTGTATTATTTCTAGTAACTCTACTAACAAAACTCTTAGACATTGGAGACAAATTCGAGCATCTTTCTTTCTTTCCAATATGCAAGGGGAGAGAATATTACTTTGTTTTTGTACAGATGGAAGATGTTAAATTACCTTGATTCACAAAATCTGATGTGATGTGTTTTGTTAAAACAGGTGATAAACTCGGCAAAGTGGTGCACATAATTCAGAACAGAGAGCCGTCACTGCGAGATTCAAATCCAGACGAAATTGAGATAGATTTCGAAACCCTGAAGCCCTCAACCCTTCGCGAGCTCGAGAACTATGTCGCGTCCTGCCTTCGGAAAAAGACACGTAAGCCTCATTGTGAGTGATGCCGACATTATAACCTTTTTCCTTTCTATCCTATTATAACACTAATACCATTTCCTTAACTAATCACTATTATTAAGCATCTCGGAAACCTATCCTAAACACATCCTCGCCCTTAAAATAATGTTGGTAGTTCGCTTTAAGGTTTAGTCGCGCCGAAAAGGCATTCACATGTGATATGTTTGTGCAGATCGCAAGGTATCCGGAAAGTCCAAAGACGAACAAATAGCAGAGAAGAAGCAGGAGCTAGAGAAAAGACTTCAAGATGTATCGGGGCAACTGGGAGCAAATAAGAAGCAGCAACAGAAAAAAGGTTAATAATTTGACTTTTACGGTTTTATATAAATAGCATGTATGTAAATCATGGTTGCCACCCTGCAACCATTTATTGGCACACGGAATCGTCATGACACTCTGCAACTTGACTGATTGACATTCGGCAACTTGACTCATTGACATTCCGCATCTTGACTTATTACACGCCAAAAAAAAAAAGAAGAAAAACATGGCAGCTAGATTCATTTACATACACAACAGATTAATTGTGAAATGGCAAATAAACTCATTTCATAATTAGATTCTATGACATAAGGCAACTAGACTCATTTGCATCCTGCAACTGATCTCATTGTCTTATGCATGCATAAACTCATTGTACATCATTTAGAACCAGACAAATAGGTAATCTCATTCATTGACTCTTATCTAAATCGGCAGCAAGGGTCATTGGCATATGGTAACTAGACTCGCATTGACATGGGCAACATAGACTCATAGACACACTGCATTTAGATTTAAGTTTGGCCTTAGCTTATTTTCAGTTTCATTTAATTCAAGCCAATCACTGACATAAAGCAGGGCAGCCAAGACAGAACCAGAAACATGGCGAACATACGAATTTTTATATCAATACTTCCATTTCCATCAAACACTTACAGAATACTTGATGTACACATTCAGACATAAAGGCTGGTTGCACACGTTAGGTTTCCTGATTCGATTTCCGAATACGGAATACTGATTTGGAATCACGTGACCGACGTCTGTTCCATTTGTGATTTTCACTGCCAGTTTGTACAGTGACAGGCATGTGCAAGTTTTGTATACTATTCATACGCTTTTAGCGCGATTCTGAATCGAAATTCCCGTCGGTGTGAGGTAAGATACGTCTTTGATTTTTCTTATTTGTCATTAATTTTCGAAACGAACGAAGGGAATCCTTTCCGAAAATGAAATACAAGAATGTATGCGCGCCACGTGAACACTGTATGAAATGCTTGTAATCGGGGTACCCGAATAATGAAAACGAATTCACAAATCTAACCAGGAAACCGTATATGTGCGGCCGGCCTTACACCAAACAAACCAATCAATTTGAAACGAGTTAAGTGCCTCATGTTCCGTTACCAGTTAAATAATTATGCTTAGAAACCTAGTAAAGTCCCCGCCACGAAAAGCTGTAAATTTTTTAAATAAAGTTACATAGCGACACAAATAATCCGAAATTCAATCAACTCAAAGTAACACGTGTAATAAGAAACTAGCGAACAATTTCACTTGGTCGGGTTGTATTTTAGTATTTACAAAATTTATAGATTATGTACAATTACTTTATTGTACTTTATGTACAATTTAGGTATTTTTTTTCATAATAAAGTCTACAGGACATCCCAACACTATGCGACCTGAAGGGAAAGTACTTTGAATATTGTAGATAGGATATTTTGCGGAAAGGAGACTTTATTTTATTTTTAAAAGAATACGGCATTCAAAGACTTTCTAATAATTACTTGCTTTGTCTGGGAATCGAACTGACGCAAATGTGAAATAAAAACATCCCGTATTTTTATGATGCCAATTGAAGGAATGGACTACAAATAATAATTCCTCTTAAAGCTAGGTTCTTTCTGTCGCGGTGACAATCGGCCGACGCTCGGTCGCGCCAAAATATATCTACAATATTTAAGGTACTTTCCCTTCATGTCGCATAGTCTTGGAACGCCTTGTATATTGTATAAGTTTTGATAGATATATTGCAATATACTGTGATGAGTGGTCCGTGTATGTGCGGCACCCAAAGATTGAGACCATATTGTTTTGTGTGTGTCAGAAGGCGTGAAGGACGCGCTGGGCGGGGGTCTGTCGTCGTCCTCCAGCTCCTCAGACTCCTCCAACTCCTCCTCCAGCACCGACACCAGCTCCTCAGACTCCAGCGACAGCGAAGCAGGTTAGACACCACACCTATAAAATACAACACTCTCATCCAAACAATATCAACTGTACCACTCGTTTAATGTTAATTACTATATTACAAGCTCGATAGTTCGCCACGTCCAGTAGACCACCCTTTACCAGCTATTTTACCTCTATATCCGGCAGTAACCTAATAAATGCCTTCTGCAATCCGGCATCAAAAATGCCTTCGGCAATCCGGCATCAAAAATGCCTTTTGCAATCCGGCATCAAAAATGCCTTCTGCAATCCGGCATCAAAAATGCCTTCTGCAATCCGGCTTCAAAAATGCCTTCTGCAATTCGGCATCAAAAATGCCGTCTGCGGTGCGGCGTCTGGATCAAATTGGTAGTTGTTTTGATATACTGGCATCTTTTCAGATAGGCATCTAGTAGTCCGGCATTTCCAATCTGGCTGAGAGGGAAAATAGTGGTGCCGGATTATCGAGCTTTTACTATAATTTAGTCCTAGATTTTAAAACCTTGCATTTAAATTAAGACGAATATTACAAATTGTAAGTTTCAAGCTTTGATTATACACGTATGAAGTAGACTTAGGTTATTAGATTTTTTTTTCAACTGATTTGTACATGAAAAAAAAGTTTTTTACCTTTGCCAGTATTTTTTAAAGGTTCCATTCTTTATTTTCAAATCTGATTTATTTTAATAGTTCACTATCAAATAATCTAGTCTGAAATTGATATCAGTGAAAGAATGAGTGGCAGAGTGTGACAACACATGGAAGATGGCTGGAAGGAACTGTATGTTTATGACGTATAGTTTTAAAACGTGAATCGCCGAGGGTACAATAAGTATCTCGTCCGCGAGTATGAAAGTTTTTATATTATATTAGCTATTTTATTTATTGACTCATGTATATATATTTTGAATGGATCCCAAAATGGTTTTTTATTTTGGTGTTTTAATTATTTCCTATTTGAGATCAGTCTCAATCCAAATCCGTAATTGTGTTCTGCATGGGAGATATTGTTCAGATTCTGAATATTTTAAAGAAAATTCATTTAAATCAGGTGATTATTTCAGTTAAGTTTTTGTATAAATTATTGTTTAAATGTGGTTAAACATACCCACATCTGCAAGCATGAATGGAAAGTTTTAGAGAAAGGTTCCGCCGTTTCTTTTCGGATGCACTACAAACATGCACCGTACGTACGTGTGTAATGTGAAACATTGCAGTTGGTGCCAGAACACCAACAGTTTTCAAGATGACTGCTATGTTTGCTTGCAAGGACTGAATGCTGTGAGAGTAATTTTTGATATGATTTTTTATTCTGTGATATTGGAGAGGGATACCACCATAAGTTTTGATTCAGTTATAGTAATTCGGAATAAAATTTGTCGCGCGTCATAAGAAATGTTGGTAAAGGCACAAAGGTAGCGAGGAGGAGAAGCCAGCTTTGGTGTTAGCTATTAATATTCACTGGTGCCGGTAAGACGAATATTTTATTTGGTTTGCTTCCATGAACCAATAGGATATACCTTTTCACATTACCTAATATTTAACATGTCCTCAAGTGCGATATTGTTTCATTTGCATCCATAAAACTTCAAGACTCTATAAAATGATTGGAAAACTCAGATCTCACGGTACTAATCGCTTACGAGTGTGAAATAGAAAGATCTCTCGCTCGCGCAGGCTAGAGTAGTCCTACTCCCGGGCCCGGGTCGGAGCCGGCACGTCTCGCGAGGCACTGCGGCAGCCGGCGACTCGCAGACCGCTCACGAGCCAATATTGCAAACAATTGTGTAAGGACGGATACCACATTAGCACAGTAGCAAGCAAAATTTACCCCCCTTGTTGGACCGGTCTCTCATTTCACAACTAGGATGTAATTTGTGACATGTTTTTATTAATTTTCTTTGAAAAGGTATGTTTTATTGGTTTTATGCTTTACTGATACACATTGATGCTTGCTCTCTGGGATTAATGTGACGTGTTATCAAAATTCTCTTAAACCTTGTGTTTTTATTGCCGAAAATACCTAAGCTGGCCTCCTTCCTTCACAAATTGTTTGCAAACCTAATAATTTATTGCAGATTATGTTGTTCATTTACATTTTGGTAGTCAATGAAATGTGGTGATTTATAGAGTTTGGGCTCATTGAAGTGATCCTTCATTGAATAAAGAACTGTTTGAAATAGGATAACATTTGAGCAAAATAAATCATTATTATCATCTTGATAAAACGAATGACACATGTACGTATTCAATGACAGAATTATTTCTGGACCAGATTGACAAAAATGACAGAATAAATCATTGAAAGTGTAACGAAAATAGAGAAATTATTTACGTTTAAGTACCTGTGTAAGTCGTAACTTTTACACAATCCAAAACGATTTGAAATAACTGCAGTTTGTCTCTTTAACTTACATGTATTTGGCCGAATTACTTGTATAGTAAGCGGCAAATAATTTGGGCCCGGCGCTTACCACGTGACTGCGCAGCAAAAGACTTTGTATTATAAATTGCTACTGCGCAAGTCACGTGGTACACCCGCCAGGTCTCACTCAATTTAATTGCGCTCTGTTACAACAGATTATTTGCTTCAAGTCGATATACATTCATGTTCATTAAATAGATCGACATTGAAAACCTAAAAAAGTATTACTGGTCATGGAAAAATGTATAATAATTATTATCTATTTTCAAAGTTAACAAAAATAGAGACAAAAGCATGAATGTTTCTGAATCGTTTGTAAATGCTTTTTTATTTAAACAACTTAGATATTATTTTATTGTTTATTCTAGAAATAAATAACATTTTGTCTATATTACCTTCATTTCATGAATTTTGACCATTTTAACATGTACATTTATTTAAATTAGTTGAATTTATTGTTTTTATATGTAAAACGAGAAAACTAATATTTATTTTATCATTAAAATAAATACACCTGCAATATTGATGTAAATTCACAAGTCGTTATAAGATTTGCTAGATTTAGCACACGGTATTTGAAGTATCGTTTATAAAAGTATAATTGTTTAAATCTGGTAAATTTCGCGTGAAATTTGCCATTGGTAATTATTCTGGCATTTTTTCTGGCTGTACATAAAATTTCTTGAATGTATCACAAAATATCGACCACATTCATAAAATGTTGAGCATTTTACTGTTGTAGTCTGTAATGTATATTTTAAAGATGTTTTGTCATGTATAGTAAAATTCAAGATAATGGAATTTAATTCGAATTCCAAACTATATTAAATCCTATGTTTGTTACTTGTGGGTACCAACACCACATTTCGTTAAAAAATAAAAAATTAGTCGTTGGCGGAAATTCTGTTAAAAAAAGACTGTTTCTACTATGTTTCAACTATGAATTATGTTGTCAAGTACAATTCGCGGATTACTTAGAGATCTTGTATAATATATCACATAAATAAGTTAGGTTATAAAAACAAAATTGTTTCTTTACTGATCCAGAAAGGAGAGAACAAACTTGAAATGTATACTTTTAATATAACTTTTCTAAAAGCAATCAACATGTTGTGTTTTTGATTTAATCAGCTTACATGTATCGTAAAGATATACGGATCTGTGGGCAGCAAATAAATGTTTTAATTTACTAGTCCGTCCGAATCAGCAAAACCTTTTTGACTTGATTTGAAATATTCACTCCACAACTATTGGGAAACAATGAGTTGCCTACGGACGGTTCCGCTATCTATATGTGGTATGATCGCACTCATTTATTTTAATAAAATTTGTGGTGCAATTAGTTATTATCAGCGTTATTAAACTTATGATCGGCGCAACATTTAGTTGTAATATTCATGTAGAAAGTTGCAAGCGTGTTTACAGAAACACTGTGTGTTACATTTAAGATGATTTAATCAACTCATGACTTAAATTGATTTAGATGTAAGAGTGATTGAAAAATAAACAGTGTATATATTTCAGTATATAACGATTTTAAGTAAATATTTTAAGTAATTTATTTTGTATTTTATTTAGATACCCTGAGATCTGAGTAAGGATTAAAAAGCTACTAGTTTAACGATGCGCACTTGAGGTAAGGACATTACTGGCACCAGGCGATATTTACGTAGGTACCCAAAACATTTGAGTAATGCAAAACCACATTGTGGACGAATTATTATAATAATTCTAACAAAACTTCAAACGTTCTTCGGAGGATATTGTGCGTTCGTTCATTCGGAGCGCTTTAATATCACGTGAAATATTCATTCTTTCAGGCACTGGTTCAGGAAGAACTCCGAAAAAGAAACCTAAGAAGATCCATCAGCCTCTGCAAAACGTAACTATCATTTATTGTTCTGGTTAGCTTTTTATCTGTAGAAGAGGTTTTTAATCGGGGATTACTGTATTTGCAGAAGATAATCCCGCTGGTGATACCCGCGCCGGCGCCACCGGCCCCCGCGCCGCCCGCCGCGCCGCCTGCTGCGCCGCCCGCCGTGCCGCAGCCCGCGCCGCCGCCCGATGTGAAGCCGGCGCCGACCGTCCCTGCACGCGAGACCACGCCGCCCCCGCCGCCGCAGCCCCAAGTCAAAGAGCCCTCCTCGCCGCCGCCCGAGCCGCTACCCGCGCCCGCCCCCGCCCCCGCCCCCGTCGCGGTGACGATGCAACCCGCCAATAGCGACAACAGCCCACCCGACTCGTCGATCACGCCCGTCCTGCGCGAGATAGAGGACCCAAAGCCGCCGCAGAAATCAGAGCCTCGCAACGGTCTCGACACATCGCACTACATAGACCCCATCGAGCGGTCGCTGGCCAGCCTCGAGCGCAGCCTCAAAGCCGAGGTGCCGATGGACGACAACGTCGGCGTGTCTGACTCGTCCATGCGGCTCGAAGAGGAGTTCTCATTGCCGAAGCAGCAGATGATGCCCGACGCAGTCCATCAGACTCTGATGGCGCAGCTCGGCGGTCTCGCTGAAATAACTCGCCTCCCCGACCAGATCAAAACCGACACCTACCTCCCACCCCATAATGGTTACGGGGAACAGCACATGAAACACGAACGTGAAATGCTGAGGCCCGACATGATTCCTAACATGCCCGGCTTGACGAATATTCAGCCGATGTCCTCCATTTTCGACCCGGTGCCTGTCATCCCGCATTCGGTGATTGCGCAGTCGCATCACGGCATGCCTACCGCGCCTTGTATGACGCCGGCCATCAAAAAAGAGGAAAACAAGCCGTTGCTAACTCCTAAGCCGATCGAGGATCTAATGGGCGTGTCCAACATGCAGCAAAACAATATATCGGAGAGGGCTAAATACGAAATGGAAAAGAAAATATCGGAGGAAACAAAGAATTCAAATTTTGCTGCAGCTTTTAAACTGAAACAAGAACAGAATTTGAAAAATGCTAGCTCTTGGTCGTCGTTAGCGCAAGCTGGAAGTCCACAGAGCATCCCCAGTGTGGTTCCTAGCACAGCGCAGGTCAAACAGAAACCTGTGATGGATAGCTTCCAAGTAAGTAAACCAGCACAAATTAATTATAACATAACAGTCACATACATAGTCGTGATCTCACACTAGGATTCCCTGTGTCTTGGGTACCAGGAACAATGAGTACCTTGGTACCACAACACACGGACCAGGAACAAATATTTGCAGATCATACAAACATTGGTTCCACAGCAGGAATTGAACCCATAGTCTTTCGCATCTCATTAGGCTACTCACGCGCCGCGCCAGAGGCCGTCAATGTTGATGGATTCATGCTTTCATGGATCTGCCAATTTGGATTCAATTTGGTATACATACACAGGTAGACTAAAACCTGGATTTAACATACTTTTTTTATCCCGAAATTATATTCCTTCGGAAATGATACCTCAGGCAACCGCTAGTTAAAATTATGTGGTAGGATTTATCAAAATTATGTACATAGTTATCATCAATGTTTTTCGGCAGGCTTTCAAAAAACAAGCAAGAGAAAAGATAGATCGACAACGAGCACTCATAGAACAACAAGAGCTCAGAAAGAAAGAGCAGCAAGCGGAGAGAGAGAGACAACGACAACAGGAGACGGAGAGGCGACATCCTGACGAAGAGAAGATGAGGTAAAAACATACTGATTATTTTCATAAAGTCTAATTATTTTAATCAATATAGTCTCGTGTCTACTAATTTAACAAGCAACTACGCGGGCGTGTGGTGTTCACACGTACACTATACGGATTTTAGTATGGAAAACTGAAAAGCGCCTCTAGCGGACACCTTGAGAACCTCAATTTCCATAAAAAAATCTGTGTAGTCCCACCACTGCCCACAAGCTCATGTATTACATTTCTAAACTAGGCTCTGTATTGTGTCATTCTGCTGTTATGTCAATCTGATTTTGTGATGATATGATTTGGTGACAAATGGTGTGTAATTCACCTATAAAAACCCCCATGTTGTTTTTTTTAATGTTTTATATCCTAAGTCATTGAGTGATGGCACTCGGCACTCGGAATCCAAAGACACCACATTTGTTAAAATCTAAAAGTGGTTTAGGAGATCCGAGGGACAAGTGAACATAAGGCCGGCCACATACACTCGGAATTCCGTTTTGTAATTCCGAAACGGAATTTCGAAATGAAATATCGAACGCAGTATAGTACTCGTCATGTAATAAGAACGCTGGAACGTATGAAGAAGTATGACCGCCAGCGTTCTTTTTACATGACGCGCATTATAAGTCCATACAAATCTATGGACCTACCACACACACTAGGTAAATTTCCGTGCGGATTTTTTTTCGATTCGTAATTCCGCATGATGGCCTGTGCATTGCCTTGATAATCCGAATGAAAAAAAACCCAAGTTTATGGCGTCTGTACGGAATCCCGCGAAGGAATTTCGAAAAGGAATTCCGTTACGGTATTCCGAGTGTATGTGGAGGGGCCTTACACATACTTACAAACATGCACAGACTGTCAAAAATATAACCCTCCTTTTTCGTAGTCGGGTGAAAAGTAATCGGTGTGACAGGGTGGGGCAAGGCGTGCGTAAGGTGGAGGCGGAGGTGGCGTCTCCCAGCGTGTCGCCCGTGGCGCGCGCGTCGCCGCCGGCCGCCGTCGCCGCCGCCGCCGCGCCCGACAAGCCCGCCGCCTCAGAGCGCGAGCGGCTGCGCCAGCGCGAGCAGGAGCGCCGGCGACGCGAAGCTGTGAGTACAACTCAACGCACCTAACAAGCTTAAAAACACGACTGGCCTCATTGAAAGTCTACTAAGCAGTGAAAAAGTATTATCCTGAGGTTTTTTTTTTTTTTTTTTTTTTTATATACTACTAGATTGACTGAACAAGCAAATGGCCCACCTGATGTTAAGCGGTAACCTCTGCCTATGATCAGTGCATTACCTCATAGTTTACGTCCACCTAAGACGAGCCCTATGTGGCATTGCACTGCGCCCGCCACACTGAGACATAAAGGTGAAAAGTCTCATGTGCCTGTAATTTCACCGGCACTTCAAACCGGAACACAGCAATGCGAGCACTACTGCTTTGCGGCAGAAATAGGTATGGTGGTAGTACTTCCCCGGACGAACTCTCACAAAAAAGCTCTACTACTACTGTAGTGGTGCAGTAAATTCCTAAAGCTAAGGAATAAAATGGTTGCAAATGCGTACACGGTGACAATCTATGGTCATACAATGGATCGCCACCATGCACGCCACCGCAGGCGCGGGCTGAACGCGTTGGTTTAGCCTTAGCTTAAGTGTGATATTTATTTTTAGAACCTACTCCCCAAGAACAGGATCAGCTCCATAAGTTTGGTCTTTTTAAGTTAATAATGATCAACCTACTATTTTTTTAAATGCACTTATCTGATGCCTGTCGGGATAACTTGCAGATTCTAATGATACCTCAATCATCTAAATCGATTAAAGAGTAGATTCGACCAAACTAGTATAAGTCTTATACTAAGAGCAAAATCACTACTTACTCTAGAGAAAGTGATGTTTGCGTTTTACCAAGTCTTATACCAAGTATAAGAATAATATAGCAAAGAATCTTATAGCAGTCGATAAGCCATGTCAGAGGCCCTCGGGCGGCTTGACAAACTCTGACACCAGAGGCCAGCACTACCTCATACGAAACGATGACGATACCAAGTATAGCCAGTCTATCCAAGAGTAAATCGCTATACCGCCAAAATTGACGGAGTTAACTAGTTATCCGAGAGTATTTTAATGGCGGCCGCCTCATTTGCCAGCTGTTTCTCTTTTTCAAGCATCCATCTGTGCATTCTAATTGCATCCAGTGCATTTTTGTGAGTTAGAAATTAAGTATTTTTCAGTGTTTTTAGTTTGATTTGGAATAATAGAGCGCTAAGAACTATGATCGAAGATTCCGACAGCGATGTCGAAGAATACATACCGAGACGTACGCGATGGATTAGGTAAAGGAATAATCACTTCGATAAAATTATAATGGCCATGACTTTGCCGTGATGATCGATGTCCAAAGAAGCTACTTTATGTTTGCTAGCTAAAAAGAGCATCTACTTTTGGAATATAGGTCATCAAACCGGTATGTAACCTACCTACCCTACCCAAGACACAGAATATTATAATAGTTGCCCAAGATAGTTTGGGCTGTCTTAGGTAGCAGGTAGCCAATTATAATGCGGCAAAATTGAGTAGCCTAGAATTTCACACTGCACTCTTAACAACAACTGTATTTTGATTCTAGTAGGCTTGCATATTGGTTCATTCATTCATTCATAAACCTTTGGATAACAATACCCAGTATTGTCTACTCTTCGTTTGTGTTCTTAAAACGCTAATGAAGTTATCGCAGAGTAAATCTAAAGAGTAAGATTATACCATGTATAGTTAGACTGGTATAAGTCGGCAATTGGTCGAATCTACCCTTAGGCGTTTAGAAGTTGGTGTGATAAAGAAACAAACATACTTCCACCCTGAACACAATATACTTCTTTTATTGGGGCAGGCTTGTTAAAAGATCTCCCGGCCCCCAGTGCAGGGATATAGTGTATCCATAGGCATTCTTGGTAATTCCGATGACGTTTTCACTACGGCTGATTCGGTGGTGATGCATGTCATATTGTCATCACGACAGTGCAAACACTAACAAAAGATAATCTGGACAGTTTGTGGATAAAATTGGCATAATGCAGAAATATGTGGAGGGATCTCGAAGATGCGTTTGCCCAGCAGTGGGACACGCTTTAGCAGCGATGTGGACGATGACGAGACGTCGCATTTTATAGAACTAACAAAACGAGCCAAAAATCGCGGCCGCTGCTATAACTTCGCCGTCTGTGTCCAACAGACTACAAACAATAATTGCATGGCCAGCGAAGCGTAGGGATTTCTTATCCCACTAATATCATAAATGTCAGTTACGATGTTTGTTAGTCAATTACGCCGAAACGGCTGAGCCGATTTCGATGAAATTTGGCGCACATGGATATTATGACCTGGATTGAGCTATACGCTACTTTCTATCCGGTTAATACGCGAGCGAAGCCGCGGGCGGACACTAGTAAGTTTACATATATTTTAAATATTGTTTTATAAATTTTCAGATGGCTGGACAGATAGACATGAATTTACAAAGTGATTTGATGGCTGCATTCGAGGAATCACTGTAATGTGCGTAGAGGACTAGTTTTGTTACTTGTACATAGGTATAAACTATACATATTATGTTTACGTGAATGCAATCAGTGTGTGGATAATGTGACACCGAAGTGATTTTGTGTGATCATTCTGTGCGCGAAGACTCGTTGTCTAACATATGGATAAGTGCTGTGAATAGTTATACTTCTTGAATAAAACTGTTGTACCATCTTATTGTTTCGTGATCGCGTACTAAGGGCCTTTCGAGGGTTGCATTTTAATTAATGTTGTATGTATTATAAGTTTGTAAGTAAGTTTTTAAAATAAACAACTCTCTTTACATTTGTAAGTCTATATTTATATTATTACGTTTAAAAGGTGACTTCTACCTTCCGTAATTGTTTTTTAGTATGTACTAATGACTTAGTATAGTAGTAATTGAATTGGACAAAAAAAACAAAAAATGTTTATGTAATTAAATAAATAGAAAATCAATTTAACCATGAAATCTGTACTGTACTTGGTCTTCCGCGTGTTTCCTCATTGCATGGCTGTCCTATAGCGATCAGCTAACACCTTCAATTGTTACCTGCTTATTTTATTTTTGTTCCGAGAGAGTTTTTGCCATATTAAGAGTGCCGCTCGTACGGTCTACGTGCAATGGGTGAAGGCGTGGTATTTATTATTAGCGATTGAAATTACTGTAACGTATTCGTTTTCGACAAAATGTTACTGATTGTTAGTAGATTTTTTATCAGTCTGTCATTTGAAAACAGATCAAATGTCATACATTTGATTTGAAATATATTTATTTAACATGGAAATGTCGTCTTTTTGTGTTTGTAGATAGCTCCAGTGGAAAATATATGTAGTGATTAAAATTATAAGTATCTAAATTTTGTGTACTCATAAAGATTAGGGTACAAGTACTAAATAAATAAATATAAAAATGATACACAAAACCTTTGTACCTATAATGTAAGATTTTTAATTTCAGTCATTTACTCAAACTCTAAATCAAATGTAGATATGAAGTAAAATATATTGACATTCCATATTGCACTCTGTTGTTTAAATTTTATGATTTTGTTCTACTGAAAACTTTTGTATCCCAAATTATAGGTACTCGTAGTTAGTAACTGTTGGTCTACAATTATAAGAAGTTTTGTTATATTCAATATCACGAAGGAACGCAGGTGAATTAAGTAAACTATACAATTAAAATCTCGCGGATCTAAGAGTTGCCAGCACGTGTGGAAAGCCCATTAATTTCGATTTAGAACACACTTTCGTCAGAAGCAGTTTTTTTTATAATTTCAGTTCAGTTTCGTTATGAATGACGGTTGTGGATAACCTCTAACGACTCTTTCGTCATAAATCGTCAGTTTCTTCTTAGGGAGTGAGAAAAAAAAGATTCTAAGATTAGTGATAGTCAAGAGAAAAAAAACAAAATTTCGGATGCTTCGTGCAGTCGTAATATACAATGTCATAGCACTGATGGTTTAGTGAGATCCTAAGGTCGTGGGTTCGAATCATCTACCAATGTATTTTGATTTAGAACAATTTTTACACTCAGTGCTCTTATTTGGTTAGGGAAAACATCGTGAATATTATACCCCAATGTAGTCTCACGAACATGGCGACGCGATGCAGTGTGTACGCCCTGTACGGGGTGGTTGCTAATCCCCAAACATATTTATGATAATTGATCTGGGCGCGGGTGGTGAGTGAAACGTCCGCTCGTGGCGGTGGATTGGTTTGAACTAATTTATTAGAAATAAAAAGTGCTTATGCTAGTGTTTGATGCTAATGTACGAGGTGGCTCGTACACGCCCCCCTCAATGGACCGAAGAAATATTGGAGGTCGTAGGAAGCCGGTGGGTCGAGGCGGCTCAAGACCAGTAGTCGTGGCATTCTGTTTGCGCTATATCCAGCGATCAGCGGGCGACTTGTACAGGCTGATGATGTACGATACGTACAAGAACCTTTCGAGGAAGGCCGAAAGAGCCTTCCTGTGAGGCGCCTCTTTCCA
The DNA here is from genome assembly GCA_932527175.1 of Operophtera brumata. Classification (NCBI taxonomy): domain Eukaryota; kingdom Metazoa; phylum Arthropoda; class Insecta; order Lepidoptera; family Geometridae; genus Operophtera; species Operophtera brumata. Next base: position 10,760,016 of record OW052238.1, on the reverse strand, counting down.
ATCGCCTTTCAACACGTTCATTGAAAGACCATTCGGAAACGCCCTATTGACGATCTGATCCCATCGTCATTTTCAACATAGGACGAGCATACTCACTGCTCAGTCTGAATCACAGTAAATATTTAGGCTTCGGTGGCTAAGAGGGTTTTGTAATTTGGAATCACTCTGAATAACGAAAACCGAGTTGCGAGAAGAAATGTCGTTTTTATATGCGGCCGAATTGAGTCGAAATGTCATTTTTGTATGCGGCCGAATTGAGTCGAAATGTCATTTTTGTATGCGGCCGAATTGAGTCGAAATGTCATTTTTGTATGCGGCCGAATTGAGTCGAAATGTCGTTTTTGTAAAAATGATGACCGTCCCTAGCGGACTTGTTGAAAAACTCTTTAAAACCATACATAAAAACAAATATCGACTCGGAATTCGATAGTCGGGATACCGAAACCGAATGCAAAACTTACACAAACCTGTGGTAGGCCTTCTGTACCAGCCAAAGACTAAAGTATAATAATGCGCTTACTCCACGTCATACCATTGGTGGTACGAGAATGAATGTTACATCCTCCTCGTACCACTAATCTCAATATGAACCCCTATTTTATTTGCTATTGCTGAACACTGATCACCTTTTTTATTCTGTAGGAATTACAATTAAAACATATACTTGTTTTTTCTTTATTAATTAAAACCTATACTTCTGGTGATAGAATAGTTAAAGTATCCTGCAAAAGCAATATGCGAACTATTTCGTTCTCAATCAGCCCCCTTGTACCATCCTTACTTCATTAGTATACCCTCTATTCGTACTAAACGTTTCGGTTCTACTTTTATAATGCAAACTGCTAAGGCGTTGTCTCCACGAGCGAGAGAATCGCGGCGATATTAACGTCGTGCCATGTATTTCTATGAACGCGTCTCCACACGGCGATAATTGTATACGCGAGCGCGGACTCGTCGCGATTCTCTCGCTCGTGGAGACAGCGCCTAAGGAGTGGAACACACTACAGTCGTCAGTTTTTCCTGAAACTATCTGGGAGTGAACAGATGCCTTCTAGACCTTTGTGCTCCACCGTTACTTACCAACAGGTGAGATCGCGACCACTAAGAATGTAAACATTGTGGTCTCTGTCCTAATGCAGTGTGACGAAGAAACTGGTCAGGAAATGCAGATTCCTTCAGTAGCAATAATTTAGAGGCTTTTATTGTTTTTATAGCAGGTTTTTAATAAATACATACATCGATATGTAATTTGTGTTAGAACGAAATGAAACAATTAAATCCAACTGGAATAATATTATATCACAATCCTTGATCTTAACTGTACAACAAAAACTACAGAAGAACTTATATATTACTACTAAACATTGGTGTCAACTCTATACACCTTTCTCTACAGCCGCGTTAAAATTGTAGTGATCCTTGTAGCAAACATGCTAATATACTAAAATGAAGACCACCATAATTTTAGCACAGACTAGCTTCATGCAGTTGGGCTGTAAGACTAAATTTAATTAATTCACTAAACTTTGTTTGGACATTCGCTTATTTGAAATCTGTCTCGCTCCAGTTAATTAAAATGTTAAAGAACAAGTTAAAGAAGCGAGTCCCGAAATCTAGCTCCTATTTGGTTTAACGCATTGGCTATTATTTTAGGGACCCTTCCACCAGATAGTGATCAAGATCAGTTTACCTAAGATCGTTCAGGCAGTCCGTCCATCCCAGCCAGACAAAGCTTCAACATTTTCAGTTATCAACCAAAATACATAATATAAAATCTCATACATTTACATATAGGGTTACACATTAAACTATATGAAAAGTTGGGCCTGATGACATGCCACTTTATACAGTTAAATAGTACTGTGTAGTTTGAGACTACACAGTTAACACTGATGACACTGCCACATTAACTAGTAAACTAATATAGTAACTAATATGAGGAAGAAGTGCATTCAAAACGAAATGGCCCAATTTTTCATGTATAGCTTAATGTGAACCTTATATGTAAGTAAATTAATGAGATTTTATATCATGCATTTTGGTTGATAACTGAAAATGTTGATGCTTTGACAGGCTGGGACGGCCTGCACGATCTTAGGTAAACTGATCTTGAATTACTATCAGATGGAAGGGTCCCTGAAATAATAGCCAATGCGTTAAACCAAATAGACGCCAAATTTCGGGTCACGCTTCGTCGTTTGTCGTTGTACATCCCCATTATGCAATTTCTAAACTGCTTAACTTAAAATGTAACTCGCCATGTAAGCACATCATAGTGAATTATTCTGATATCCGGTGATAAAAACTTAGAGTTATGGAGTATAAACTGCGACTTGATTTTGAAACCCAACGCTTTGCGGGGTCAAACATACATAAGCTAAAAACAAAAACAAAAAACTGCCCAACTAGCGTACGTGCAAGACCATTACAGTTCTACTACGAAAGTAATGAGCCTCTACAATCTTGCAAGATATTCTCTTCCGACGATGGCTCAAGACTACGTCACAAATAGTGCTGCCAAGTCAATGAAACAAGAAATGTTCAAACTAAGAATTAAACTTATTTCGAGTAAAAAATTGGTACCTTCCTTGAGCCAATCACGTGACCTACCTGGCACGGGAAGGGACCAGGCGCAGTGTATATTATTGGACCATAGCAAAATTAATCACAAACTTTGTCAGATCTATCCAAAAAAGGCTAACTTTGCAGCGCTGACCGCAAAACAGCAGCTGACGTAGTTCTGAGCCAATCCCGTGACCTAACTGTCACGGGAAGAGAACGAATACAAGGGGGGTTAGTACGAGTTTTGATAGTTGTCTATACTATACGAAGTTTCGTTTCCTTCCATACATTAACTTGCAGCGCCCCTAGCGGAAACAAGGAAACTATGGACGCTGTCTGGGGGGTTAGTACGAGAATTTGACAGTATTCGAAACTATATGAAGATTCGTTTCCTTCCATACATTTACTAGTAGCGCCCCTAGCGAAAACGAGGAGAAAACTAAGGACGCTGTCAGAAAATGTATTGAAGGAAACGAAACTTCATATAGTTTCGAATACTGTCAAATTCTCGTACTAAGGGTACAGTACGTATTGAAGGAAACGAAACTTCATATAGTTTCGAATACCATCAAACGTACTAAGCTCCCTGGCGTAGTATTTAATTGTACCATGCTTGCACATTACTACCTTATTATTAATGTAGAGAATGCTGCACAGAGTCGACACCAGTATGTGTACAAATTCAATAAATTCAATATGAGGCTACCAAGTCTATTAGGACGTAGTGTCCCATTCTATGAGGTAGGCTGGTTGCGCATCGGGCGCCCCTCTGCGCGCGAGGACTTTAAAAGTCTGTCCGGCTCGGAAATATGACTGCACTGACGTTTTAAGCGCGGAGAGTTGTTCCGCGTCCACTTCCACCGTGCTACAGCTCCCTTTATGTGGGCTCAGTTGCAGACTTTTCACACTATTAATACTAGCACTATTATTGTTATTTGTGTTGTTCCGCCGCGAGTTCTCGTAGTAGTTTTTCTCCTGTCTCTGTCTCAGTCTTCTACCGTGAATCTTCACCTTGTTGACGTACCCGCTCTGTGGCGCGGGCATGCCATTCTCGGCCGGCGTCGGAACCGTATTATTGCTATCGTCCGGCAATGGACAAGATTTGTTCAACTGAAATGGAAAAGTAACAAGTCAATAATTTCGTATCAGAATTGCCTCTTCATGTTCATCATCAGCTAATACAATTTCACTGCTGAACATAGGCCTCCCCCAACAAATGACACGACGAACAGACTTGAGCCGCCTCCATCCACCGATCTGTCTTTGGTCCATCGAGCCAGCCTTCCTCTTCATCGTCCGGTTTGCAGTCGCCACTAGAGAACCTTTATTCCCCGTAGCCAGCCCATTGCCACTTTAAATTCCTAATTCTGAGAGCCATGTCCGATCATGATTCTTCTACAGTATCCTCAATTTGGGTTCTATCACGTACTGAAACTCCGAGCATAGCTCTCTCCATAGCCCACTGCGCAACCTATGTATGAGGTCAATAATTAGCAACCACGTCTCAATGCCGTCAGTTATCAATTGGCAACACGCACTGATTTCGTCTTGAGGCCTCAAGTCATCAATATTTATTAACCCCCGACGCAAAAACGACGGGGTGTTATAAGTTTGACGTGTCTTTGTGTGTGTGTGTCTGTGGCATCGTAGCTTCCAAACGGATAAAACGATTTCAATCGTTTTTTTGTTTGTAATTTGAATTTGTCGGGAGTTTTCTTAGCTATGTTTGATCAAAATCGTTTCAGATGTTTCATTGCGTTGAGGGTTTTTTTTTATTTTTACAATTTAATTACGTGTTTTGTGTAGTAAATAGTATGTAGCGCAGTAGTAGTAGTGCAGCGAGTGAAACTAAGACATTTCAACACTCTGAAATAGGCACATCAGCGAAAGCTGCTCGTCTATAATTTTAAATAATAATAATAATAATAATAAATTTATACTTTTAAATAACAGTTTAAATGTGGCCTTGTCAGAACCATAGAATTAGAAATAGAAGAGAGGTTACAGTTCATAATCATCAGCAGCTTGATGGCCACTGCGGGAGATATGCCTCCCATAGAATGTGACAATTATTGTTCAGACTCCTGCAACAATTACAATGTCTAACCTACCCATTACACAGCAGACCATAGTTGCAAATATAATGTTAGAACATACCTGCAACTGTAAATATTTTCTAGGCCTCCTGAACTTCCGTCTTTTCACCTCTCCATTTGGTCCAATTACTATATCTTTTTCGCTAAGTTTCCTCTTCTTAGGCCGTACGAAAGGCGCCATCATTGTATTGTATTGCATAGGTAACGGTAGCGAGAATCTTGCATTGAGGTGGTTTTGTCTACCGTTTTGTTTACTAGAAACTAAAGCCTTTTTCGATGGGTACTTGAACTGAGTCAGGAACGGATTATTTATTCCTTGGAAGTCTTTTAGAGGTGGTATAAAAGTGTCTAGAGTGCCTCTTCTCGACGCCTCATCGCCTGACGAATCTAATTCTAGGAAGTGTCCGTTGTAAGCTGGCATTCGGTTCATGTGTTGCAGAGACATTATCTTGGAATGCTCAATAATGTTCTTAGTGGACAGCTTAGATACTTCCAAGTTCATTGTGGCTATTCTCGAGTTATGAGTGTTTATGTTGATTGTGCATGCGCTCTTACTCATACTCGTATCAGCTTCGCTCTGGTAGCTAGGCGTCGCCACATCATCATTGGATATTTTAGCTAACTTTACACTACATTGAACTAAAGATGGCACAGGAGGGATTTCATAAGTAGGTGTAGCTTCATTCGTTGTGTTTGTTACATCTTCATTTTCTATATCTGCTTTGGTATCAGATTGGGTGGCGGTGCAGCTGACGGTAGGCAGTGAGGGTGAATGCTGTTCCTCCGTCTCAGTCGGTTTCGAGGACTCGTAGGAACAAGTGGAATTGGAATCGTTTTCAGAATTAGAGTTACTACAGTTGTTAACGTGGAAGCGTTTTCCAGTCATGAGATTCAGCCAGTGACCGTCGACAGGTACTATCATGCTTTGATCGTGGGTTTTATAGGAACTTTTATCGGTGTTACTACTAGAGGGTTGCATACTGAAACAGACAAAAATAATCCTTTAAAATTATGGCTTGTCACATTTGCACACGTGTATACAGTAGTGATAAAGCTGACAAACTATGCACAGTTCGCGTACAGATGACTTATGAAGAGTTGAGCATGTTACTTGTTTTGAAGAATGCAGCAAGCACATTGAAAAATGCCGAGCACGTCTGTAAACGAGTCTACACTGTTTGGACGCTACACTTATGTAAAATTCCACAAAAATTAATAAGTTTATAGCACATTTTCAGAACTCGACCAGTGTGTGTACAGTGCGTGTAAAGTGCTGAAGATGCGTTTGTCTCAGTCTCCATAAACAAAGCTGAGCCGGGCTTAGCGTAAAAACAAATGTTATCGCTCCGGCTGCGGAAGCAAGACCGAGTGCGTGAAAGGAGTGTGCGCACGCGTTGTGGGGAGTCTACCGCCTGAACGAGTACACCTCTCGTCAATTACCTGAAATAACTTTGGTTATTGAACAGTATTTTATCTAACTTTTCCCATTAAGGTATTAATTAACCATTGTGGAGGCGTTGTGGAAACGATCAGTGGCACAGCGGTTAACGGATCTCCGTATCAAGGAGACGGTCGCGGGTTCAATATTGGTTGGTAATTTTCAAAAAATGTTGTATCCGGTCTAGACTGATTTCCACAACCAATTCTGGATTACCGGCCTCTGTTAACAGAGTCGCTCACTTGCGTGTGTGCAAGTGTGAACAGAGTAATATTTACCAGTCGTCCACATCGGAGTCGGGCGGCGGGAAGGGCGCGAGCGGCAGGAAGCGCAGTCTCGGCGCGTACTCCCGCACCACGGTGTCGCTCAGCGGCTCTCCCTTCTTCACCTAACGATAACAACAATTACTCGTTATTAGTCTGCAAACTTTAGGAATATACCTCTGATATATTATCTCAATGTTAAATCAGCTAGCTTAATTAACTAGCAAAAAGCACAGCTTTGTAAGAGCTCTCAAGATTTTTTAATTTGTTTTTTATGGTTTTGTACCCAAAGCGTAAAACGGGACTCTATTACTAATACTCCGGTGTCTGTCCGTCTGTCACCAGGCTGTATCTCATGACCCGTGATAGATAGACAGTTGAAATTTTTCACAGATGATGTATTTCTGTTGCGGCTATAAAAAGAAAAACAAAAAAACAGAATAAAATAAATATTTTAGGGGGCTCCCATACAACAGACGTGTTTTTTTTGCTCGATATTGATAGTGGAAACAGTTAAGACGCTTGAAATATTCACAGAATATTTAGTTATATATTCACTTTAAAATTAAATAATTAAATTAATATAAAACAAATATATAAATTTAAGGGGGGCTCCCATACAAATAACGTGGTTTTTTTGCCGTTTTTATAGATAATGGTACGGAACCCTTCGTACGCGAGTCCGACTCGCACTTGGCCGTTTTTATTTTATTTTAAATATAGTAGAACACATCTAGACATTCATTATGTGATTCATTAAATTATGGTGTGATTGTTTTTTCGTAAAGACCACCACAAAAAAGCTTCGCTCGCCCATAAGATAGTCAATTGGTTGCGAGACGCCGCGCTGTGGTATCCGGTAGTTCAGTGACCAGGGGATCGATTTTTGAAAGTCAGCGAGTGACTAGAAGTCAGCAAAATTATTATTAGTCACCGATTTCCAAAAGTTCGTATTTTTGGAAATCACCGCTGACTAAAATTGACATACTATGATATCAATACGAGTGCCTCTACCCACTCGATTTGAAATCAGTCCGTGCCTATTTTGGCACTGACATTTATGAATAGTGTTTACTAAATTTTACTCGTATCTTGTGGCTTTCCTATTCCACCCACACAATTATTATCTATGGTCCAACGTAGTACACTGTTTTGTCTGTGGTGAGTGGAACCATGGACTTAGTATAGTGGAACAGACAAACTAATAATGGACAGATACGTAGTATGTCAAAGACAACACTGTGAAATATTTGCAAGTTGGTAGACAGGGTATGACTTTCAAAAATACGACATTTGGTAAAAAGTGATTTCAAAGACATCGATGACGTTTTGTCATTCGTGACTTCTAGTCACTTAGTGACTTTCAAAAATCGATCCCCAGGGCTCTTATTCGCTATACCCATAGGAGATTCCTGCACAATAACGTGTGACGTCATCATATATTATAAACGAAGATTCCACGCAGATATTGTAACGAGCCCGCGTTATGTTGCGTTTGGTCATAGCGAACAAAGGAGCAGGTACCTGTTCTAAGTGAGCGAGCTGGGCGGGCGGCGGCGGCGGGTGTCGCGGCAGCCGCAGCCCCATATCGTGGCGCGCTTCTTCATCTCGCGGCCGCACTTGAAGCGCTTGCGAGACGACGTCAGCGCCGTCAGGATCCGCTCGTCCAGTGACCAGGTACCTGTTTTAAGTGCGCGAGCTGGGCGGGCGGCGGCGGCGGGTGTCGCGGCAGCCGCAGCCCCCATATCGTGGCGCGCTTCTTCATCTCGCGGCCGCACTTGAAGCGCTTGCGAGACGACGTCAGCGCCGTCAGGATCCGCTTGTTCAGTGACCAGGTACCTGTTCTAAGTGCGCGAGCTGGGCGGGCGGCGGCGGCGGGTGTCGCGGCAGCCGAAGCCCCCATATCGTGGCGCGCTTCTTCATCTCGCGGCCGCACTTGAAGCGCTTGCGAGACGACGTCAGCGCCGTCAGGATCCGCTTGTTCAGTGACCAGGTACCTGTTCTAAGTGCGCGAGCTGGGCGGGCGGCGGCGGCGGGTGTCGCGGCAGCCGAAGCCCCCATATCGTGGCGCGCTTCTTCATCTCGCGGCCGCACTTGAAGCGCTTGCGAGACGACGTCAGCGCCGTCAGGATCCGCTCTCGGCGCTCGTTCAGAGGGGTCCTCCACATCTGCCACCAAATTACACTTTGCAATACTTTACATTCAAGATAGTTGAGGGTGTGATTTTTTTGATAGACCTTTGTTTGACCACGATCTCACCTGTTGGTAAGTGACGATGTAGCCGAAGATGAAGCACAAAGGTCTAGAAGGCACCTATTCAATCTAGTCTTGAAGAGACCCAGGTTACAGTTTTCAGAAAATACAGACGACGGTAGTGTATTGTTGAATACCTACTGTCGTCTGTTTTTCCTGAAGACAGCAGGTTCCTTAGCAGCTCGCATTATAAAGGTAGAACTGAAACGTTTAGTTCAAATAGAGGGTATACTAATGAGGTAACGATGGTACCGAGCCTATGATCCTATGGTGAAAAGGAGATGGTGGGATCAGATCGTGAAGTTCAGATTCTGATAGTAAAGAGTTCTGGCGACCGAAAAATCAGAGTTTGTGCAGAACAAAGGGTGGTAAGTAGCGTAGATAGTAGAATTAAAAACATAAATGTGTATGTGTTACCTTCTCGGGCAGTTGCATCGCGTGCCAGTTGTCCTTGATGTAGGGCATGATGACGGCGTCCAGGTCGAAGAAGTTATGTTACCTTCTCGGGCAGTTGCATCGCGTGCCAGTTGTCCTTGATGTAGGGCATGATGACGGCGTCCAGGTCGAAGTAGTTTGGCTCCTTGTGCGCGGTGAGGTTGTAGAGCGCCAGGTGCGCGAGCTCCAGCCAGCAGAGCTCCAGCCGCCGCAGGTACTCCGCGCCGCCGTTGCAGCTGCCGCACGCGAATATGTACAACCTGCAACACGTACCCAATACGGTTTACTACTCAGTCAACTAGTTCATACGACGACCTCTGTAGCGCGTCGGGCGAGTAGCCGGCTGTGATGCTGATTGCGGGTTCGATTCCTGCTGCGGGACAAATGTTTGTCTGATCTGCAAATATTTGCTCCGGGTCTGGGTGTTATGGTGCCATGGTACTCGCAGTTTCTGATACCCACGACACGGAATCCTAGTGGGTGGCAATGCCATTTCTAAGTGTGTTTGCGTACAACCGATGGTTGGACAGTGACCTTTTATGCCTTTTGATTATCTTTTGGTGAGAACTTACATGTCGCCAGCGTACAACGGATACCGCAAACTCGACACGCATCTTTGGTGAAACCATCGGGAGCATCTACAGCATTGTAGCATCTGTGAAATAATAAGATTCAAGTTGTTCTATTCTGTGGACTGTAACTAGGCTTTTAACATGAAATTTATAAACGAATAACAAGGCAGAAACTATAACCGGCAGCGACAGACAAGTGTGCGCCCGGCTGCAAAATAGGGTTTTCACTGACCTGCGTGGCAACTTCCCATGTGCCGGGATCCTCCGGCGGGTGGCTGGTGCAGTGGAACTCCCTTGGCGAGGTGATAGGTTCAGTCGACTTACCCACCGGTCCTGCCTAGGGTTACTCACGATACACTCCGCCACCGTATGCACAGAGACGTGGCGACTGCTGGTGAAAATCCGATTTGGCGCACGAACACACACAACGGTTATAGCACACTGTCGACAACGACACGAGGACACAATGGTTCCTCTTATTTTCGACCAATTTTACGATAACTTGATATTTTTATGAACTTTTAATTAGTTATTACTTCGGTTGCGTCAATTTTCAACAACGAACGACTATATCTCCTTATCAATTCAAATCAAGCATTGACTTATGGGATTGACACTGACAGGACTAAACATTTCCGGCCACCAAAATACACAGTATTTTCAAAAAGTTACCTAAGGCTAACAAACAAAAAAAAACGATAAAAACAAAAACTAACATAACAATGCGACAACTATTTTTTACGATACAATTGTTACATAATATTAAAGAGGTTCACCTGGGACTGGGCATTCAGGCTCATTGGTCTGGGCTGGCGTGGCCATAGGAAGCACACAAAGTTTGACCACAGGTCTCTTGCATTCCCCAGAGGCTGTGTGGAGCGTTACAACTCGACAGATCTGGTCAGCACCTAAGTGTAGTTGAGTTACACGGCCAAGTTTCCAGTTTATTGGACGACATTGCTCGTTTTTAATGAGAACCAGAGTCCCAACAGAAATGTTAGGTTGAGCGTCCAACCACTTGTGCCTTTGTTGGAGCGTATGGAGGTATTCCGTCTGCCACTTGCGCCAGAAATCCTGGTGCATCTGGCGGATCAGTTGCCAGCGGCGGAGCACACTAACTTTCATGTCAACAATTGACACTTCAGGAATGATTGTCAATGGTTCCATCGTGAGGAAGTGTCCGGGGGTCAACACCGTAAGGTCGTTAGGGTCCGAACTAAGAGGCGAGAGTGGCCTTGAGTTGAGCAAGGCCTCGATCTGTGTCAGCAGTGTGTTGAATTCCTCGTATGTCAGGCGCTGCAAGCCAACGACACGAGTCAAGTGCGTCTTCATAGATTTAACTCCTGCCTCAGCTAAGCCCGAAAAATGCGGGCTGCCGGGGGGATTGAAGACAAATTCCACTTGTTCGGCTTGGGTGGCCTGTGACATCAAGTCCTTCAACAGACCGCTGGCCCCAACGAAATTTGTTCCTTGGTCGGATACCAATCGGGAGCACCGGCCTCTCCGTGCCATAAAACGCCGAAGGCAAGCCAAATAGGCCTCTGATGTGAGCTCTAAAGCAAGCTCCAAATGTACTGCCTTTGTGGCAGTGCAAACGAAAACACAAACGTACCCCTTGTACGTACGAACGCCTCGACCACGTCCGAGGGCTATGTCAAACGGGCCAGCGTAGTCAACTGCAGCCGACGAGAAAGGCTTGAGTTGGCTTATACGATAAACGGGCAATTCTCCCATTAAAGGGGGCGCAGTCAATCGCGGATTCGCCCGGAAACATTTTATGCACGAGGCGATAACAGTTCGAATCGCCCGCTTAGGCGAGAGAATCCAAAATTCCTGGGAGAGCAAATGCTGCAGCGTCTGCAGTCCCGGGTGCAGAAATTTGCGGTGGTACTCGTCTATAATTAACGAAGTCAATCGGTGGTCTCGAGGTAACAACAGAGGATGCTTTTGGTCGTAGCCAAGCTGGCTGTGAGAGAGGCGACCGCCCACCCTCAGCAACCCATCTGCATCTACAAAAGGACATAGCTTTCGAAGTGCCTTGGGAAGTAAGTTAGGGGTGCCCTTGTTGAGCGCACGTATTTCTTGTGCAAAAGCACTTTCTTGCACGTGCTTCACAAGGAAGGAAACAACATTGTTCGTCTCGGCACACGATAAGACTCCGGTCAACCGAGTGTTGGGTGTCTTCAAGTTATGCATGTATCGAAAGCAGTATGCGACGACATTAACAATTCGTTGAAAAGAGGAGAATCGATTTAAAATACACTCGACAAGATTTATGTTATTTGCCGTGAACAGACTCAAAATCTTTTGCTCTTCCAATGCTGATCCATCGTTGAATACACATGGCTGCGGCCAGTATTCTTGGGGACGCGACAGCCATGTCGGACCCGACCACCATACTTCACACGGGACTAGATCAGCGGGCAGCAGCCCGCGAGAGCCATAATCCGCTGGATTGTCACTTGTGGAGACATGATGCCAATGGTCAGGGGGTATGTTGTCTTGGATCTCAGTCACCCGATTAGCGACAAAAGTTTTCCAACGCGATGGACAAGATTTTATCCAGGTCAGAGCTACACTGGAATCAGACCACGCAAGAATGTTTTCGAGGTGATGAATTCCTTCCAACGAAAAAGCGACAGAAGACATGAGGTCGGACAACAATACCGCTGCCATCAACTCCAAGCGCGGAATTGAACGCTTACGGAGCGGTGCTACTTTAGATTTGGCACAACACAGGCGCACGACTATAGACTGATCCTCACAGATAGCACGGCAATATATGACGGCGCAATAACCACGCTCCGACGCATCACAGAAGCCATGGAACTGTAGAACCTTAAAGGTAGGGATGATTCTGCGAGGCAGCAATATCGTGCTCAGCGACGATAGTTGTACTTTAAATTTGAGCCACTCATTCGAAACAGCAACAGGAGCGTCCTCATCCCAGTCAACACCAGCCAACCACAACAGTTGCATGATGTATTTGGCGAAGAATACGACAGGCGACAATAGCCCTAACGGATCGAAGATCCGGGCTATATCTGACAAAATAGATCGCTTGGTACACCGACCACCGACAGCCACTGTTTTGAACGTGAGTTGGTCACCGGTGGGTAACCACATCATACCGAGGATTTTGAGAGACATATCCTGAATCTCTTCAAAATTGTGGAACTGCTCCACGTACATATCGCAAGGTGCCACGCCTTCGAAGAACTCCTCACGATTGCTGGTCCACTTGCGAAGATGAAGACCAGCCGACGACAAAATCTCGAGGAGGTCCCGACGAATTCTGACCGCTGCTTCGACAGAGTCCGCTCCGGACACTACGTCATCTACGTACGTATCTCTCAGCAGCACGGCAGCCCCAAGAGGAGCACGGGTCGCGAATTCCTTGGCCAATCGAGCGATGCACCAGAGTGCCTGATAGGGGGCACACGAAACCCCATAAGTGACAGTGAGCAGTCGAAAATCGTGCACGGGGAGTTCAGGAGACGTTCGCCATAGGATGCGCTGGTAATCAGCATCATCAGACACGACGAGAAATTGGCGATACATCTTCTTGATATCTCCAGTAAACACGACCGCATGCCAACGGAAACGAATCAAAATGTCAAATATGCTCTTCTGCAACTTGGGACCAGGCAACAAGACATCATTCAAAGACCTGCCCTCACCGTCCGTCGCACTAGCATCGAAAACAGTTCGAAGCGGAGTGGTCACAGAGTCGGGTCGCAATATTCCATGATGCGGTATGTAATAAAACTTACCAACATTGGAAGGGGGGGGGGCGACCTCTTCCATATGGCCACTCTTCAAGTAGTCGTCCATGAATTCCACGTACGCTGTCCTAAACGGAGCATTTACTTTGAACTTTCGTTCTAGATTATAGAACCGCTTGAGGGCGATTTCTCGAGAGTTCGAAAATTGAGGTTTGTTCTGAGGATCAACAAATGTCAGTGGTACCACTAACCGACCCTCAGAAGTTTGCCGACAAGAAGCCTCCATATGATTTTCACAAGCCAACTCCATTTTTGACAAGATAACCGGTTTGGGTGGGTCTACAGCTTCCAATTCCCAAAACCTTTTAATGGAGTTGTCCAACGACAAGTTCGACACGAAAAAACAATTCTTTCGGTTAGCTCCAGAATCGCAACGAAAACGAGAAAGATCAGTGTTAACCGTGCATTCACCCATCAATATCCACCCGAAGATAGTGGGGATAGCGATGGGTTGACCTGGTCTACCCTTAACTAGACCGGGCCTTAATGCCGACGCGAGAATATTGACACTGACCAGCATGTCTACAGGTCCTGGTTTGTAAAACTCAGGATCAGCAAGTTCTAAATTTTTAATATGATGCCATGACGAAATATCAATTTGTCCAGATGGCATGTCCGGACAAATGGTAGGAAGTACGGAAGCCTCCAACCACACTTTGTTCGAGAAGTCCCTGTTGGTAGGCACCAACTCACAGTTGACCGACCCAATTGTATCAGTTGATACTTGACCTATCCCATTCACGGACTGAGCCCGCTGGTTTATCTTTAGTCCTAGACGGTGTGCACAGGAGCGAGTTATAAAGTTGCATGCACTAGCACTGTCGAGCAAAATACGTGCTGGCACAAACTTATTGTATTTGTTTTTTATTAGGACAATAGCCGTAGAAAACAAAGCCTCTGTGTGTGAGGTGTATGCAGCTAATGCCACTTGTGAGGTGGACGGTTGCTGCGAAGCTGTCATTGGGGGTTGCTGTGAAGTTGTAAAATCGGATTCAGATTCAATTTCCTCAAAGTGGAGCAACGTATGATGACTATAGTTGCACTTACTACACTGAACTTTTGAGTTACACTTCTTCACTGAATGAGATGGACGCAAACACAAAATGCACAATTTCTTTTCCTTTATTGTTTTGAACCTTTCCATAGGGGCCTGTTTCAAGAAAGTCGAGCAGCTATCTATTCTGTGCCCTACCATTGCACAGATAACACATTCCTCATTCGGGGCTACGACAAGTGATGACTTACTTTTAACTGCTGGTTTAGTAGGGGCAGAATGTTTTATGCAATTCTCCAGCGCACGAGAACGTTTTTCTACAAATGACATAATATCACCATACTGTGGAATGTCTACTTCTGAAGGAAGTTGGAGTTCAAAAGCCTCCCTGGTAGCAGAATCTAATTTTGACCACACTAACTGAAACAACATGAAGTCCTTCTCGGGTAAGCCATATTTCGACAGAATGGCTAAATTTTCAGTAAAGGTACGATGAACCCTTTCCAATTCTGAACCACTTTTATTTTTCACCACTTCACAATTTAGTAACCGATCATAATAGTTTATGGCAATACTCCGCTTCCTATTATAGTATTTATGTAAGACCTCATATGCAACTAAATAATTTGTACCTGTCAGTGGATAATTTTTGATCAGGTCATAAGCTAAACCTTGTACGCTAGACAATAAGTAGTGGAGTTTCTCCACGTCCGGAAGGTCTCTGTTATGTATGAGTGAATCATACAAATCTTTGAAAGATACCCAATTCTCTAACCTACCATCAAATGGCCTGATGCTTATTTTTGGGAGTTTTGCCAAACTACTATTAGTAGGTCTAATAAACTTATCTTTCTCCTCAGCTTGCTTCAACCGTGCCTTGATACTGTTTACCTTTTTGTCGAAGCTTATCGTGTGAGCAAACTCTGCACTCCGGTCCGCAACAAGTGTTCCAACTAGGACTCTTTTTTGAGCAGTATGAAACTCTGCAGCGAGTGCTAAAACATCCTGCTCGCTCACTCCGGCTAAGTCCGACGACTCCAGTAATTCCATCCTCATAAACGAGTAATCGCGTGCAATCCTGTTCGGATCACCGATTTGCACGGCTTCATGTTTATCAGCAGGCATTTTTGCAAAATAACAAAATATCAAATCAAAACAAAGTAAACAAACTCAACACAAGGCTATTTTCACGTACGATTATGGCCGTCGCTATTCGCAAGACCGGGAGGAAACGAAGTACACAAGCTGAAAATAGCCAACCCAATAAAACCAACTTTAGTGAACGAGACGAGAATTGCATGCGGATTTGATGTCAACCAGTCAACGAAACGAGAATGTCACACGAGTAGCGACGAAGAATTGACACTCTTGACACGAAAACGACAAAATTGACAGGCTAATAACCAACCAGCAAACTACCAACAATAAAAGTTCATAAAGTTTCTACCCTAAAATTTACTATTATTTTATTTCGACTGCGAAATTACTTGTATAAGTGATTGACAAGCTACGATATATTACGAAGTCCAAAGGTCACTTTACAAATATCCGGCTCGAAGGACCAATGTTCTATTCTGTGGACTGTAACTAGGCTTTTAACATGAAATTTATAAACGAATAACAAGGCAGAAACTATAACCGGCAGCGACAGACAAGTGTGCGCCCGGCTGCAAAATAGGGTTTTCACTGACCTGCGTGGCAACTTCCCATGTGCCGGGATCCTCCGGCGGGTGGCTGGTGCAGTGGAACTCCCTTGGCGAGGTGATAGGTTCAGTCGACTTACCCACCGGTCCTGCCTAGGGTTACTCACGATACACTCCGCCACCGTATGCACAGAGACGTGGCGACTGCTGGTGAAAATCCGATTTGGCGCACGAACACACACAACGGTTATAGCACACTGTCGACAACGACACGAGGACACAATGGTTCCTCTTATTTTCGACCAATTTTACGATAACTTGATATTTTTATGAACTTTTAATTAGTTATTACTTCGGTTGCGTCAATTTTCAACAACGAACGACTATATCTCCTTATCAATTCAAATCAAGCATTGACTTATGGGATTGACACTGACAGGACTAAACACAAGTTGAGAAATAAACACACTTTTCCCAAACTATCTTTTAAAAATAGTACATTACTGCCATTGCAAACATTTGTAGATAGACTAACGTCAGAAGGCTGGCCGCACACATACGTGAGCCCGTCTACACCTGTTGTGGCCAAAGCTAGTATAGAATGTTTCTTAAATATGCAGCTTCTCCTGCCACCACTGCAACTTCGCAGTTTATACAGAAGTGACGTGGCGGTGGCGTGGCGCGGACATTACTTCACGTCGCGATATAAACAAACGTCTGGAGGCACCGACCCACGCTCCTCCTTCGGCAAAAACGACTGTATGCATCATTTTTTTTTTAAATTTACTGCCAATGTATCAGTCAAGCATACGGCCCACCTGTTGGTAACCGGTTACCGTAGCCTATCGACGCCTGCAATACCAGAGGCATAACACGCGCGTTGCCGACCCTTTTAAATTTTCCAAACACCCCTTTTGAAGAACCCCATACTGTAGTCACTTGGGAAAACCTCTGCAGGGAGATCAAAAAGCGTGTTGGAACGTGCGATGCGTCAGAACGGATCATTCCACATCCTGAGTGTTCGCGGGAGGATTTTCCTCTGAAACAGCACAGTCCGGGACCACCCAGGCTCTAAGGTGTGCGGATGAATCCCCTGCCGATGGCGAGCATTATAACTATTATTAGGTTTATATGACTGTCCGTCCAAGCCGCGTCCGCGCCCGAAGTCACTTCTGTATAAACTGCGCCTTAGTAATCCGTCATTGGATTACTAAGGCGCAGTAGATACGGTTTTTCATACTAAAATTGCCCGCCTATTACACATGGGTACCATATTTCAAAGGTTCTTTAAAAAAGGTATGCACATCCAGGCATGTTTAAAGAAAATAGATATACTAGATGATGATGAAATTAGTAATCAGAACGGAGCTGATCAAAATAAGCAAAACACGAGCAGTCCATCTCCATCATCAGATCAGCTCGCTGTCGGCATAATATTGTATTGTCGTCGGAACGTGACAAGTACCTGCGCAACATTTAATCTGAAGAGGATAACGGGAACAGGGTAAACGGATTGGGAACGGAACCATACAAATAGTTCTAAGACCGTAGTTCCGTACCGTATTTTCACAGATTCGAATCGGACGTAGGTAGTGCTAAACCGCCCTTATCCTTAAAATCGTTACACCGTGTTTTGCTTAAATTACTAATCTTAGATTAGATTTTTAACAGACTAAATCAAGTACAATATACAAATTAAAAATATGCATAAATACTGCATTATAATTCCGAGGGATCACTTTACCAGAAACACGATAGTACAATATCTTCTAGATAGAAAAAAAAAAGAAAAAAGTTAAGCCTAATTTTTGCCTAGATTCGATTATTTATTAACATGGTGCATATAATTGGGTAAAAAATTACATAAAAAGAAATCAATACAACATAGCCGAGGGGGTAGACTGTAGGGGTTTTGTAAAATGATCTATATTTTACTAGATATTCAATAAAAACCGAGGCTGGGGTAGGCGCAGTCTTAAACTATTGGCGACGTGTAAAAGCGGGATTACAGAAGCATGAGCGATTCACTTCTGTATAAACTGCGCCTTAGTAATCCGTCATTGGATTACTAAGGCGCAGTAGATACGGTTTTTCATACTAAAATTGCCCGCCTATTACACATGGGTACCATATTTCAAAGGTTCTTTAAAAAAGGTATGCACATCCAGGCATGTTTAAAGAAAATAGATATACTAGATGATGATGAAATTAGTAATCAGAACGGAGCTGATCAAAATAAGCAAAACACGAGCAGTCCATCTCCATCATCAGATCAGCTCGCTGTCGGCATAATATTGTATTGTCGTCGGAACGTGACAAGTACCTGCGCAACATTTAATCTGAAGAGGATAACGGGAACAGGGTAAACGGATTGGGAACGGAACCATACAAATAGTTCTAAGACCGTAGTTCCGTACCGTATTTTCACAGATTCGAATCGGACGTAGGTAGTGCTAAACCGCCCTTATCCTTAAAATCGTTACACCGTGTTTTGCTTAAATTACTAATCTTAGATTAGATTTTTAACAGACTAAATCAAGTACAATATACAAATTAAAAATATGCATAAATACTGCATTATAATTCCGAGGGATCACTTTACCAGAAACACGATAGTACAATATCTTCTAGATAGAAAAAAAAAAGAAAAAAGTTAAGCCTAATTTTTGCCTAGATTCGATTATTTATTAACATGGTGCATATAATTGGGTAAAAAATTACATAAAAAGAAATCAATACAACATAGCCGAGGGGGTAGACTGTAGGGGTTTTGTAAAATGATCTATATTTTACTAGATATTCAATAAAAACCGAGGCTGGGGTAGGCGCAGTCTTAAACTATTGGCGACGTGTAAAAGCGGGATTACAGAAGCATGAGCGATTTAGCGACGAACAGTTGTTATTTAATGCGGCGACATAAATATTTAGTAAAAGATAATTTATAATTGAAATGATCATCTTACAGGGTGTTTTACCTGTGCAAGGCGGTCTTTCTCCTCTCCACAGTAACAATGGGGGTCTTGGAGACTTGCGCCGTCCGAATGGATAGAAGCCGTGGATGAAGATGTCTAAAGAACATAACAATATTAAAAATAATGAATTAAAATTAATCAAAACTAAATAAAAACAACCTATAATATTTTTTTTATTATTATTATAGACCCTCGTTTGACCTCGATCTCACCTGTTGGTAAGTGACAATGCCGCCGACGTTGGAGCATGAAGGTCTAGAAGGCACTTATTCACTCTCACCTTGAGACCCATATTATAGTTTTCAGGAAAGACAGACGACGGCAACTTGTTCCATTCCATAGCTGTTCACTACGGCATTAATCATGATAACACAAAATATGAGTGAAATAAGTGTAAACGTATCTTACCTCTGCAGAATCCAGGCTTGTGTGGCTGTGCTCCTTTGTAAGCCAGACATAGTAAAGGGAAATATGGAAAGTGAGAAAATGAACGCAGAAAAAACTATTAGGCTGGAAACAAGTTATCAGACGCGACCGACCGTCGCGACTCACGCATAAAGCGAAATGTCAATCGTAGATTTTATTTATACCTAAGTAAATCAAGTGCAATATTTAGATTCAAAGTATCACTATCGTCATCATCAGCCTATAGAAGTTCACTGCTGGACATAGGCCTCTCCCGTAGAATGCCACGAGGAACGGTCTTAAGCCGCCTGAGTTCCTGCGACTTTATATTTTTTATTATTATATCCCACTTCTTATATTCATTATTTATTACATGGATACTACATTATAATTTCGAGGACTTAATAGAAAAATATTGTCTTGATAGAAAGATGGATTTCTTAAGATGGTGAAGATTATTGGGTTAAATAATTGTTGTCTAATTAAATAATCTCACCACTTGTCACGTCTATATTCCACGATAGTGCAAACCCACTGTGAAAAGAGGCCTATTGTGGCTCTGCCTACCCCTTAGGGGAAAAAGGCGTGTGTCTATGTATGTATGTATGTATTGAGTTAAAAATTAGATCAATTAAATCAATACAATAAAACTGAAGACTTACTATGAGGGTTATGTAAATTATGTCTATTTAACGAGATATTCAAATTAATATGCCTTTTTCAATTTGCTTAGGCGCAGTCTTATAAGCTGATCAGTAACATTACAAACTATCACCAATAAATCGCGGACGAGAATATCTGGCTCGTCGGACACGACGCAACATTGCAAGACGTAAGTCGCGACTGTCAGTCACGAACTCACGACTTAGGTAGCGTCTGATAATTTGTTTCTAGCAATTAGACTGGGTGGCTTGCACACCAAAGGCAATCAGTAAGAACATGCAATACAGATGAAGGCTTTGATTTTGACGAATAATTGAAATGAGAAGTAATAAATGATGTAAAGCCTTACATCACAAGGCGGGTTGAGGTCCTGGTGCTGCCTCCTGTGCTGGCTTCCTTTCAAGCGGAGCATGTCAGATCGCTTCAGCGCCCGGTTCTCAGCCGCCGCCACCTTGTACCTCTGGTCCACACACCTTTTGCAATGCCATGATGCGCCTGTTGAATATAATACAAACATTACATGTATTGAGGTATCCCCCACAGATTGCTATGGAGGGGTTTACTTTAATCACCATACTTGAAAGGTGATCCCAGTTGATACTCAGTGTTGAGTACTCAGGTGGATGCTGCTGCCCAGCCCTTAGGCGACTTGTACGACATCCATTTGAGGACACAGAGTAGTAATAAGTGAAGTTTCTCGAGTGGCGAACACGAATAGGATGAGACACAGGTAGATAGGCCTCCCTCTTGGTCGACTGAAGATATTTGAAAGGTAGCAGGAAGTCGGTGGATGGAGTTGGCTTAAGGTTGTTCAGTGTGGTATTGTTTGGGGTTGGCCTATGTCCAGCATTAAGATTGGACTTTATGCTACTGATGATGATGATCTTTATAGGTATACCTGGGCCAAATTTGAAGAAAGGTTTAGTTGGGTTGAGGCATGTTTGAAGTATTGTAATGTATCTAGTCTTATTAATATTTTGGTGCAAAAGTTTGGATGTTTCTCTGTTACTGAATCACGCCGTAACGTCTGAACCGATTTGGAATGTGGTATATAGAAAAATGAATTGAGACAAAGCTCTTGGCACTGGGGTAGTGCACAGAACGCTGCTATCGAAGCGTCCATCATATGGCCTTCCCGAGGGCTTATGCAATTGGGTCGCCACGCCAGTTTTCTATCCGGGCCGAGAATTTAATTGACGGATCCTGCACCATGCCCATACACGCTGGCGTACTCCAAGGGTCAGTGTTATGACCCACGCTTTTCATCATGCACATCAATGATATACTACAAATTAGCGGTCTCTATTGTTATGCGGATGACAGCACCAGTGCTACCTTCTACTCTGGCCTCCCAAACGAAGTGAAAAGCTCTGAAGTGGAAAGCTCCTCAGAGCTGGTATCAGTTTGGCGTATCTAAAACTTGGTTACTTTCAATCCCACTAAGACCCAAGTGTGCGCATTCACGACAAAAAAGCCCCATTAAAAAATCACGCCGCAGTTTCAGGGCATTTCTCTTTCCACTTCTGAGAGCATTGGGATTTTGTGAGTCAAAATTTCTAATGAGGTCCAATATGGGAGTCACTCAGAAGTGATGGCACTGCATTTCTTAAAAACTTGCAAAACAGTATTTCACTCCAACTCAGTGCTTACTACTTTACTACTCAACAACACATGGAATAATGTTCTCACCTATGGCACGAGCCCCTCCAGTACCAGCTGCTTCGCTTTGACTCTACAGAGAAGAGCCATTAGAATCGTCAACAACCCCAAGCTCACCAGTACACTAGAGCCGCCGAGCCTGCGCCGAGACATCGTCTTACTCTGTTTGTTCTATCAACTGTATAATGAGGGTGCTCTAAGAACTTTTTGATCTCATACCCGCATTCAGGCTCTATTATTCTCGAACCCGGAGGGAAGCTTATGCACCCATCATCAATACATGGGTGTCTCGTACAGCTTGTTTTAAGATATATTTTCTTCTCCATACGTGCAAGTTGCGGAATGAGCTCTCTTCTAAGGTTTTTACGCCAAAATACAACATGAACAGCTTAAAAAAATTAAATAGGGCGACTGTAACCGCTTACCATCAAGCAGGACGTATGCCCGTTTGTCAAACCATTACATAAAAATAAAAACCCGGTACCCAGTGAAGGTTTTTTCTGCCGCAAAGCAGTAGTGCTCGCATTGCTGTGTTCCGGTTTGAAGGGTAAGGGTGCTGGTGAAATTACAGGCACATGAGACTTTTCATCTTTATGTCTCAGGGTGGCGGGCGCAGTGCAATGCCACATAGGGCGCGTCCTAGGTGGACGTGACCTATGAGGTAATGCACTGTTCATAGGCAGAGGTTACCGCTTAACATCAGGTGGGCCATCTGCTTGTTCCGTCAATCAAGTAGTATAAAAAAAGTAAAAAGCCACATGAGCACACAACCGTGGTATAATTACCATTGATCCATGCGTCGACTGGCGGCGAGTGGCACTTGGCATGGTACCCCCTCCCGCACATATCGCACGCAATGATCGCATTCGTGGCCGGCCCCGCCGCCGGCGTCGGTTCCCTTCTCTTGCAGACCACACACATGATCCTTCCGTCGTCCGCCGGCGGCGCACTGAGCAGCTTGAGCGTGGAGACAGGCGCCCACGCATGCGTCCCGTCGCCGAACTTGACGAGGCAGCGAGCGACGCCGGTGCCGACCTCACACGAATCGTTGTCATTGTTGGTGCTTAGTTCGACTATTGTTCCTGTTGATCGGAATCCAATTAAACAATATTCTGTACAAACTCGCAATGAATATAAATGACCAGAGCTATGCCAGTTCTGTAAGGAGTACTCATCTTAGCAGTTTTAATTGAAAATATGTGTCTTTGAAAGAAAAAAGTGACAATCTGCTGTAATGTATTCAAAGAATCACATTAAGTTAGGCAAACAGATTCAAAATAAGACATGGGCAGCACAGATAACATCATCATGATTAACTGTTATTCATCATCATTATCATCTCCCTGCCCTTATCCCACTTAAGTGGGGGCTGCACAACATGTTAGACATCATGGACTCATCATGAACTTCAGACTCATCATGGTAGACATTTGCTGCTAGATGAGGTCCCCCAGTAGAATGTAATGGGGAGATTTTCTATAATTATCATACTTTGCAGATAGATTGGTGACAGCAGTATTGTTTTGTAGATTTTGTCGCCAAGATATGGTTGATTTTGGTTTATACAGATGTTTAGCACAGAAGTTTATTCACCTAAAATACATACCTAAATAATATTTTCCATCCTTGTTGGGCAAAAGCACA
This sequence comes from Operophtera brumata, assembly GCA_932527175.1. Taxonomy (NCBI): domain Eukaryota; kingdom Metazoa; phylum Arthropoda; class Insecta; order Lepidoptera; family Geometridae; genus Operophtera; species Operophtera brumata. The sequence continues at coordinate 10,736,632 of OW052238.1, read as the reverse complement.
TCATCACCACAGTGGAACGGGTTGACATTGTTTTTATCCGTGTTAGTGGTTGAGTCTGGCATCTCATTCTGTGCTTCCTCCTTTTGCTCATTCTTTTTGTCACTGCATGGCGTAATCGTCTTGTCGAGGTTGCTCAGAAGTGCATCAATCAATGATAACTGTGTTGAGACCTCTTTGGAACAATCAAAAAAGAATTAAGAGTTAACTTTTTGAAAATTATACACACTTCTGTTTAGATAATTTAACTTTAATTGTTGTGTTGCTAGTTACAAACACATTTGTTCATGCTGTGACTTCTAATGTTATGTAAAGGAATAGAAGCATTGGAACCCAAATATAATACAATACATACAGAACAAACATCATATTATATGCAAAATAATCAAAATCTTTTTGAACATTTATCCTCATGTTACAGGAAGTAACTAATTTGAATTCATTTTATTTATACCATGAGAGTAAGATAAGAACAAGGTATAAAGATATTATCAAACTACAAGTGTTACTTTCAAAGCATAGCAAACGTTATCACAATCACACCATTACTTTCCCAGTTATAACAAGTTTCCCATAGCACATAAAATAGAACAATGGTAAAACTTCCTTATGAAATGGGTCAAACAAACAGCAAGCAGCATACAGCTACAAATATTCTGTTAGGGTCAGCAGAACAGAATATGATCTAAGGCTATCCTTGTGATAACAATGAATAAAACACTTTCGACTGATTGAGCATTTTCCAACTAATCATAAATATAATCCTTAACCAATTCAAATAGAGTTGAAAGGTGTGTGCACACAAAACTAGAGCAAATTATATCTTGCTTACTATTTGCAACTATGTTTGAATTGAACAAGGACAATATCTAATATCAGTGAAAAATGTTCAAGCACCACCTGGCCCCATTACCATCTTGGGTATTCAACAAGACAATGGACTCGCATTACGAAGGCAGAAGATCTATTTAGGCTAGCTCTGGTTAAGTAGAAACTCAAAAAATTATGACTGCCGTCCTTCAGTAATGGAGAGGCACAATAAGAAGATCATTGCCTGGTCTGAGCTATGACTTCCTCAATGATTATTTTATAGACTGTTTGCTCTGAGGCTGTTTGAGAGACAAATCAGAGACTGACATCCAGGATATCTTTCCGATAGTGTCAAGACAAACGGGTGCACGTATCAATCAAACTAAATGATCTCTTGTTAGGTAATTCTGAGAGGATAGAAAGAATGTGCAAAGAATTAACATTGTGGTGAGGGAGCGCAAAAAAGGTTAAGAATTCAGGATATACAGGGGTGTACTCACAGAAGGCCTGCTGCATGCATGCAATTGAGTAAGAGGTTCTAAGCAGTTCAAGATTGTTGATTTACTTTGAAATATTATTGGTCACTACTTCTAGAGACTTCTGAAGTTTAACAAATTATCAGAGACAATATACTGTAGACAAGTTAGAGAATTTGGTAAGTATTAACCTTCATGGATAGTTCATGACATGATTTGCTATGATTGACAGCTGGACAGCTGTAAGAAGATGCATCCCGAAAGATAAATTTTGAAGAAATAGTAATATAAATTAGCGTTAAGTAAATTTACCATTTTGGCACATTTTTGAAAAGGTATGTACGTAATCCATGTGAGTGCACAATTATCTTCCTTTAATATCATCAGGCAATCTTATTCAGGATTATTAATTTAGATTACGCTAGGTCGCGTTAATTCCAACCGTTTCAAAGTAAAGGAAGTTGAAAGAATTAGGTACAAAAGAAAGTATGCATCGGACAGTAAGCTATCACTCAATCACTATTCGTAATCAGAAATAATAAATAACAATGCACAGAATAATTCTAACATTAAAAAACTTACCAGTGTTGATGTCCATGTCAGAACAGTGTTTTGAACTCATTTACAATGGTCAAAAACCATAATTCTGACTTGAATTTCATACTATCAGAACAAACACGTAAAGCATTGGCGCTATGCGGCCATTAGAGTTTCAGTCAAACGTTACATAGTTTTCCCGCGGTTACTCTAAAAACGCAAAAATACGTATCACTTTCAATTTGATTGGATTTTTATATAGTTACGAGGTCATTTTAGCAACTAGGGAATAGTTGTGTACAAAAATAATGGAATTTCATTAAAAAATTAACAAAATAACCTTCCCCAACTCCTAAATCACCCTAAAAACGAATGAATGGGTGAATAATAGGGGTAAGGGGCCGGGCGGGAGTGAGTGAATGTTAATACCGGGAGTTTTTTTTTAAATTGATTTGTGGCAAGGCTTAGTCAAATAATATATTTGAAATTTTCTATCATGACTGGAGGAATTCGAAGCAAAGCAAGCGGCCTCTGTACCGGAGCGAATAAAAATATGATGTTCCACGACATGTTGCTGCCCAGCAGCGCTGACCGGGCGGTCCACAGCCTCACAGGCTAACACATGCATAGGCTTCTAAATTTTTATTTTCACTAGAGCGTCTTGCAAGCTGCAATACACTACCCCAAATCCGTTGGCCCTCCCTATCTTATAGCCGATTTGACTACCTATCTGTGTTATGATTTGATAGGTTGTCAACATATGTTCTCTAAATTAAGATTAGTAGTACCTACGATTAGTTAGATTTAGATTAGTACCTAGTACAAAGATCGAGCTTAGGGCGTAGACTGGGTAGGTGAGATATGCCGTATCGGGAGGACATTTCATCGCGGCGGCTAGATTTTCTGGTAGTCATGTCTTTCTTTGGCTTGGGCCAATCTCTCGTTGAGATGGGTCAGTCTATCAGTTGGACGCGGGGTCGAGCCGTACGCCTAGAGTACGAGGGTGATATGGGGAGTTTCACTAGTTTTTGTGGAATATTACTACCGACTTCACGTAACTTATTCACGGGGCAGGCAAAAATAATATTACAAGATTTAAAAAATATATAAATTGTAGCTGATATCTGTACACCAAAGCTGTGAACATAGTGTGGAGCAGATGCAAGAAAACTAGATTTTACAAATATATACTCGTGAGCAACTAAATCGACACACGCCTACCACAGATAAAAGAATACTATACTAGTACCCCTACAAAAAGTACGAAGTGTTACTTTTTTCGAAAATGACAGGAGTAATGTACATAAAATATATTATTTTTGGAAAGCTTCATATTTAGGCTATTATTTAAAACCACTATCTTTTAAATTCGTTAAGTTACTTTTTAAAATATCGTTATATCCGTGTAAGCATCCAAAATGCTCTTTGTGCGGTAGCTGCGCGGGCGCGTTGTAACCCCTGTATAACTCCCTTCAAGTAGTCCACATTTATCAGTCGCTTAACAGTTGTTGCCTGATCACACCTACGCAAGTTACATGGGTCTTATTAATGTTTTTAATGTACAATTTGATTGTACATTTTCCAGGTAGCCTGAAATAAAGTTAATATTATTATAACACTCATTTATTAAAAATCTCGTAAAAAAAATATATTTTTCACTATAAAGGAATACTATCTACAAAAAATAAATAGTAAAAAACATTATAGTAAAAAATATAAATCAAAACGGGGAACCACCGACCGCGGAGCGAGGCCCAAACGGTCGGGGGCTAGGGCTGCAGAGAGAGGAACCTCCTGACTATACGTGCCGAGTCCAGGAGTACCGCCTTCTGAATCTGACCCTTGATCCAACTATTTAGCGAGAGCTTCTTATGGTACTGGTCGAAGCTCTTCGCAATCAGTCCATTCACTGAAACGACTATCGGGACGATAATCGTTGAATCCACATCCCACATGGCGGTAATCTCGTGAGCCAAGTCAAGGTACTTGCTTAACTTGTCTTTCTCGGCCTTCACGAGATTAGCATCATGCGGGATAGTGATAAATTACCCAGAACACCCTGAACAAATATCTGCGATCGCACAAATATTTGTTCCGAGGCGTTATTAAATATTATTATTATTATTATAAATAAGTGTGATAAATAATTAGATTTAAATAATGTTTGTTCCAAACCACGTTCATAAGTGTCTATGGAAAAGTCTCCTGGACATGACTTTATTTTATGGTCACCGTATTAGAAGTAGACACACTGCTCGGCTCGTTTTTCAGCTGCGAGTGCTCAGTCCTTTTGCATACTACGTCCATGGCTCCAGCTTCACATTCATTGACATTGTCATTTATATAATGAGAGCTGTCATCGACTAAACTGACTTGTTTCCCTTTTTTTATAAAGTTGTTTTTGTGTAAAAGTTTGCTTATTTTGTTTGTACATCGTAACAAGTAACAGACATTGGTGAAATTGTGGTCTACTAGGTCTCACTGGGCTACTCCGCCTGGAAAAGCTACATAATCAAGAACTGAACTGTTAAGTTAATTAAATTCTGTTGGGTTCTCTGTTCTAGTAAGAGGCAGCACGCAGTATCATATAAAAAAGTTGTATTTTAGCATATTTCGAGAATAGTTGAAACTGATTAAGAGAAGAAAACAATGGGAAACTCAAGTGTGAAGCAACATTATGAAACTGCGTCTAAGACTGGTGTGCTGCAGTTATCTGATTACAAGTTGAAGGAAGTGCCCCCAGAAGTTCTCAACCTAAGTGAGATTCTAAGAAATTTGGATCTTTCCAAGAACAGAATATCAGCCTTGCCTGATGATATTTCGAGGCTGAAACACTTGAAGCTGTTTAATTTGGACACAAATAAGCTACATACATTACCCAATTCCATAGTGAACATGAAGAAATTGGAGGTGTTGAATATTTCCAACAATCTAGTTACTGCATTACCTCTGTCATTCTCAAATTTGAGTAATTTAAAGCAAGTTTATTTGAACAACAATAATCTTGTGTTCTTCCCTCTCCAGCTCCTAGGCCTCCCAAACTTGGAGGTAGTTGAGCTGTCCAATAACAAGATCACGGTGATCCCCACTGGAATGTCTGATTTCCATGCAACAGAGTTAAATCTAAGTCAAAATCAACTATCACAAATTAGTGAAGACATGCACAAGGCTCCAAGGTTGAAGATTTTGAGATTAGAAGAGAATTGTTTGACCTTGGATGCCATAAGGCCGAGTTTACTCCGCGATTCCAAGCTCCATACATTGAACTTGGACGGTAACTTGTTTGAATCTAAGCAACTGGTGTCCGTAGAAGGATATAATGAATATACTGAGAGATATACGGCTATAAAAAAGAAAATGTTTTAAATTTCATTAAGGTAGGTACATCATTTGCTTAATCCCAAAAAAATATGATTATAGATTTATCAGCATGTAAGGTATTAACAATAAAATTAAATAAATTATTTATGTTCTGCTTGTTTCATTGAATTATTATTTTTAAAATACAAATAATCATAAAATTGTATACTTTCACTGCCAGAATTATACCAAATAAGTTCTATAAAAATCATACATAAACTCACGCCTGTTTCCCGGAGGGGGTAGGCAGAGACTACAGTTTTCACTTGCTATGATCCTGACATACCTCTTTTGCTTCATTCACTCTCATCACATTCTTTATACATACTTGTTGGTTAAGGGTACTCTTGACCTGGCATTTTTCTAGAAAATCCTGATCTGGCAAAAAAAAAAAAAAACATAATTTTTGAAAAAAGAAAGCCAGTTGTTTCCGGATGTTATGGTCATCAATTCTTATCAAATTACAGGTAGGTATAAAAATGGTAGTATAGTGAAAGTGTGAGTGAGTACCTGCCTACTTGCTCAGCATCCATACCATAGAGGTAATAATTAAAACTGGTTCCTTCCTATGCAAGTCTGATTAGAGATAGTGATTTGATAACTGCTTATATTGGAGCTTTCACCAAGTTATACATAATTAAATAAATAAATAATGCTGGACAGTTCACACTACATTATCTAGTCCCAAGCTAAGCAGAGCTTGTGTTATGGGTACTAGAAAACTGATATACTTAATACAATATAATACAGATAGATATTTTTTATTATACATATAAATTACCCAGAACACCCTGAACAAATATCTGCGATCGCACAAATATTTGTTCCGAGGCGTTATTAAATATTAGGTAAGAAATCGGGTAAACTTACTATACATATAATATGAAATAAATATAACGTAGGTACCTACCTAAAGGGATAAAGTTAATGGCAGTGTACAGCTAGCCGCTAGCCATACAAAACGAAGTGTGATCCTCATTTGGATAGTAATTAGTTCCAAGTCAATGACATTTTGTAGATAAACTCACGAATGATGCTCTCGAACGGTATTGGGAGAGACTTTGCCTCTCTCTGCGTGTTCTACGGTTTGTATAGCGGGTTTTGTTCCGAGGAATAGTTTGACATGCCTCCGTAGCAAGTGGACAGATTCGCAACTGGACAGATTCTCAAGTGGACAGATTCTCAAGTGGACAGATTCTCAGGTGGACGGATTAGCAACTGGACAGGACATGTACAGTCCATAACATAACATAACATAACATAACATAACATAACATAACATAACATAACATAACATGACATAACATAACATAACATAACATAACATAACGACAACGTGTTGATTACTTCATGCGACTGCTTTGTATACGTATGCTTTTATGCATGGGCGGCGGATAGCTTGTAATATAGTATAAATGCAATCTCTTTTTGCATAATGCATAAGTCTCAGAATACTTATACAAGAATGTTTCGGATTTTGAAAGAGCAATTGTCTGTTAACATACGACATTTCAAGTGCGATTATGAATTCGCTATTGCACAAGCTGTAAAATGTATGTATCCGGATGTTATCGTCAAAGGATGTTATTATCATTTTCAACGTGCCGTGTGGAAAAAACCAAAAGAATTAAAGTTTTCTTCTACCACAAATGGTCGGAAATTTACACAATTGTGTACTCAACTAGCACTTTTGCCCAGGACATTAATACCTGAGGGCTTTTTGTCAATAAATGAAATCGCTACAGATGATGACCAATGTAAAGCTTTTTTCAATTATTTCACAAGTTATTGGATGAGGCAAATTACGACTGAGCAGTTGTCTTGCTACGGAGAAAATTTTCGGACAACTAACGCTGTAGAAGGCTGGCACCGTCGAATTAATGCCAAAATACCAAAAAAAACATCCCTTTTTTGTTTCTACAGTTATTAAAAAAAGAATCAAAAATCATTGATACTAAAATAAGTAGAAGTTCTTATCACTGTGAACAAACAAAACGTCGGTCAAAGCAAATTCTGATTAATAAGCAGATACAAAGTATATTATCGGATTGCGTTAATGTCAAAATTTCAGTTATGACGTGCTTAGAGCGCCTAAGATCGTTATCTAGAAAATAAATTTCTCCCGGTATTGAGAAGTAATTTTTTTTTACTTAAATTCGTTTTGTTTTATTTTCCTTAAATAAAGTCTTTCAATGTATTAACTATATTTCATTGTTCACGACTGTACTCTGTCCAGTTGCTAATCCGTCCACCTGAGAATCTGTCCAGTTGAGAATCTGTCCAGTTGCGAATCTGTCCACTTGCTACGGAGGCTTTGACATGATGCCTACAGCATCCTTTTTTTCACCGCACCGCTCGTCATCGGCTGAGGATTCATCCCCACACCGTAGAGTGGTCACGCACTGTGCGGTTTCATAGGAACTTCCTTACGTGAACACTCAGGTTGTGCTGAGGTTTTTAAATTACTGCAGTATGGGGTTCTTCAAAAGGGTGTTTGGAAATTTTTAAAGGGTCGGCAACGCGCGTGTGCTGCCTCGATTCAAAGATGTAGGTACCTAGAGTAGGTACCTACCTGTTGCCATAGTGTTACCTAGTTACTAGCGACTCGCCCGGCTTCGCACGGCTAGTGTTGGACGAAAAGTAGTACTTCCACTGTATCTATCCACAGACGAAAGATACCTAAGTACACAGGAACAAGTAATTAACTTTGTATAAATAAAAAAAAAAACCCAACGGAAAACGGCTGAACCGATTTTGATCAAACAAAGCTAAGAACACTCCCGACAAATACACCTTTCAAACAAACAAAAAACTAAATCTTTTCATCCGTTCGGGAGCTTCGATGGGACAGACACACACACACACACACACACACACACACACACACACACACACACACACACACCTACACACACACAGAGACATGTCAAACTTATAACACCCCTTCGTTTTTACGTCGGGGGTTAAAAATAGTCTGCCCAATTCCTATAGGTTACATACATACATAGACACACGCCTTTTTCCCTGAAGGGGGGTAGGCAGAGCCTCAATGGGCCTCTTCACAGTGGATTGCATCATCCTATAGGATAAACCATAATAAATATAGAAAATAGATAATAGGCACTAATTTCTACTACACCAGTGTTACTTCCTTCTGTTTTGTACTTTATGAAGGACTGCACTGTATCTGTATATTATGATCTACATTAATATCAGCGGTTATCGTGGTTCACGTATCAGCGAATGACGCGATTGGCAAAATACGTCTTCCAAGTTCCAACTTCCATCAGCCAACCAAGCTGGACCGACTGCCGCGTGCCGACCGCAGCCAAGCCAGTCAGTGCGGTTGGAGAGAACAACGCGGGCGGAGGTCGTGTTTCGCTCGCTCCCAAATACGTATTACGATTCTATAAAATCGTGTAATAAGAATTGGCTAAGTGAAACACAATAGACTTTAATTCGCAATTTGTTATCGTCAGTGACTAGATTGATATACTTTGGGAGCGTGGTTGGTTTCTTTTCTTCAACGGGAAGGTGAGTGTTATTGTTAACACGCTTTATTAAGTTTGTTTGATCTTTGCGTGAGAAAATACTTACTCAAACCGTTTTCTAATACTTACCCAATACTTAGCAATAATAATAATAAATAAGTTACATTTAAATTTAATGTTATCCTTATCTGTGGATAAAACCTGGATAAAATTAAACTTTTACTTCAAAGTTCAGCGTTTTTTCCTGAAATGCTATCAGCACGAAGATAATATAAATTAAATTGATAAAATAGGTGGACATTAATCACCTAGATAAGGGGTTTGCAGGGGATCTAGTATAACGATGTACTTACCTACTTATGTTCATAGTTCCTTTAGTGATAACAGATTATTGTTACATTTAAAAAATAGAATATTAATAATAAGGAGACAATACATGAAGATAAATCTAATAAATTTGTTGGTACTTTAATAAATAATAAATATTACTGGACAGTTCACACAACATTATCTAGCCCCAAGCTAAGCAGAGCTTGTGTTATGGGTACTAGTTAACTGATATACACACACAGTTTTTTTTATAATACATACAAAAAACCCAGAAACCCTGAACAAATATCTGCAGATCGCACAAATATTTGTCCCGAGGCGGGAATCGAACCCGCAACATCCTGCGTCGCAGGTGAACCTTCGCCCGCCGCGCCACAGAGGTCGTCAAAACATGTCATACCATGCCGTTTTTAGAAATTACATTTTATTGTTTACTAAACTTCTGCTTTTCTATTTTTTCCCTTCAAATTTCAGCTATTCTTTCCTCAGAACAAACCTTTTTAAGTAGGTACAATTACTTATGAACTACTTTATATAAGAACAACTGTAGGTATATAACTATACCGTACTGACTCAGTTAGCTAACGTTAACATTTATCTATCCTAGCTACATGTTGAATTTCAGACACTAACTACCTATTATACTGCTACTACTACCTACATTGAACTGCTAAGGAGTGGATGGAACACAATACCGTCGTAACTATAACCTGGGGAGTCATGAATAGGTGCCTTCTAGACCCTTGTTGCATTTGTGATCCATCGTAGTCGGCCGAATCGTCACGTCACTTACCAACAGTAGTACAGGCAAATTAGCAAAAAGTGTGGCCCTAAGTCGAGTAGTCGTGGCGAGATGGCGGACAAACGGAGGCGTACCAATGACAAAAAAAAATGGTTTCTGGAAATCTGTGTTAATTTGATTTACTTATAGAAGAACCTCACTGGTGTGCCATCATACCAAGCTATATACGAAGGTTCTTGTTAACACTGCATAGCGCGTTGAAGTCTCTTGTATGGAGGAAATAAAATCAATAATATTTTTATCGCTTTTTGACATTGTATTGCGCCGAATTCACACATAAGTGTTTGTTAAAAGTATATGATGATCACGATCTCCAAACTTGTGTATTGTGTGTGCATTTCTTTTCGTAGCTACGTCGTAGCCGTAGCATGCCGTAGCATGATACTATAAATTAATCTGTGGCCGTAGCCTGTGGAGTATTACTGTACAAATGGAAGGGCGGGCCATGTTTTCGTAAAAAGGTGTCTACATCATTATATTGCAATACTCGGTAAAAAAAATACAATTTTAATCGTGACAAGACTCTTGTCTTGATTGCCTTTAGAGAAAAAATAATACAACGTGAAACACATTTATTTTACGTTAAGAGGCTGTCAATGGTCAAATAGGGTTCTCGTAATTGTATTTTTGGCAAAAAGTACATGGTTTTTGACAAAAAAAACATGTAAGTATATTTCATTAAGCCCAAATTAAAAAAATCTATAAATCTCGATAAAATAGTAGTGTATCCGGCCTAAGAATAGACAGACCCCTCCGTCTCCTCCCGTCGTAAAAGCTGACTAACGGATTACCCGTACTTGTTAGTAATATTCGATGGTTTTGTCCTGGCTGCTAGCTTACTAAGGAATGCATGTTATTACTGGAAGAAAGCGTTAGCAGTCTGTCGTGGGAAGCAATGGCGGCGATGAGCTCACCACTTGTCACTTTATACTCCCATGATGGTGCAACCCACGGTAAAAAGAGACCCACTGAGGCTCTGCTTACCCTTTCGGGGAAAAAGGCGTACGTATGTCTGTCTGATAAAAAATAATTGTAAACTAACCTCTACAATGCACTATAACGTAAATATCTCTATTAACTATCTATGTACATTGATCAAATTAATAAGAATTACAAATAATATTATTTTAGAGGGCATAGTAGATTTGACGACCTCTGTGGCGCGGCGGGCGACGGTTCGCCTGCGACGCATGAGGTTGCGGGTTCGATTCCCGACTCGGAACAAATATTTGTGCGATCTGTTCAGGGTTCTGTTCTTTGTTCAGGGTGTTCTGGGTATTTTCTATGTATAATAAAAAATATCTATCTATGTAAGTATTGTATTATATTAAGTATATCAGTTATCTAGTACCCATAACACAAGCTCTGCTTCGCTTGGGGCTATGTAATGTTGTGTGAACTGTCCAGCATTTTTTTTATTTTATTTATATTTTCGATCAAGCAGCGAATATTTGTTTACATACTGTTTTTGTGATTTTCGTTCACTTTTCGTTGGGGGGCGCTATTCTGTCACTTAATAACATACCTGTGTTAGATAGTGTCAGAATTCGGCTGCTGTCTGCCTTTTAACTTTAACAATTTGAAGTGTACGGGACAAATATATTATACTGCAATCTAAGTACACCATAATTATATGGTGATTACTAGGGCGTGCAAACCCGGTTTCCGGTTTTGCTGAAAACCGGAAAACCGGACCAAAACTTAGCATTTTTCAAAACCGGCGTTGAGAGACAAAACCGAAGTTAACTCCGGTTTTCCCGTTAGTGAATTAAATTTTGATTTAAATCCACTTTTTTCGAATACACTCAAGAAATGTGTGCTGATACGACATTAAAATTCATGATCAAGAAACTTGATGAACAAAACAGTGTTTTGAGCTCAAAACTAGCGATGAACTTGCGAAGTCGAATCAAGAAAAGGCGTCTCCTGTTAGCAGGTGTCTTGCACTATTTACACGATTGGGAAGACTTCTCCACCCAAGATGACGATGATACTTTTCCCAAACCCAATGGTGATGAAATTTCTGACACTATTACGAACTTGTTGCAGCAGCTAAAATATAAGCCCAAGGACTCTGATCCATCCATCTCCGTAGTAGTCTCCGAGCGGTCGGTGCCATCGTCACCATCTAACGCTGAAGTTGTTGCTGAGGAGGAGCTAACTCTTCAAGAGCAGCTTGATAAGGCATTAAATAAATGCAAGACAACCCGCAAGAATCGGTCTGATTTCGACCTTACAGGGTTTGTAAAGATAGAGCAAGCCATGTATGAAAGCGGAGGGCAGCGCGGTGTGCATCTCACAGAAGCCTACAACTATTTGATGTGTGTACTACCAACAAGTGTTGAGAGTGAGAGGGCATTTTCGAGTGCTGGGTACTTCTGTAACAAAATAAGAAGTACCCTGTCTGATAAAATGTTAGATGCACTACTATTCTTAAGAACTCATTATCAAGAACAGAGGTCTCTTGGAAAAAATTGATTATTTTTATTTAAATATGTATACTGTACACGGTTGATTTGATCTCGTTTTATAGCCAAATATGAATCCTTTAATAATGTTGTTAATAGGTTCGTAATTATTAAGTCAAGTTTCAAGAAATATTATTAAGATGATGATTGTATTTTGCGTGTTAAAAATTTGTGGTTGTGTTTAGTATTTAAAGATGATAACTATATTTGTATGTTTAAAAAATATTATTCTTGATTCTTACTTGTTGTTGATTTGATCTCAGTTAGCTAAATTAAAGTTTATATTATTTTAAGTTCATGTTAACTAAATAATTAATGTGGTCTACTTACTTAGTAGGCATAAATGGTTGATTAAAAACAGGTATACCATAAAATTTGTTTTATTTGTAGGTTTTGTGGGTATCGACCAATATTGTTTTCTTCTTTAAAATCGACTATTAAGAAAAAATTAAAAATGTTGCCAAAACCGGGGCTAACACCGATTTCCGGTTTTAGGCCCTCAAAACCGAAATTCAAAACCGGTTTTAAAAATCTTCCGGTTTTGCACGCCCTAGTGATTACTAAATTGTGAGTGGTTCCGGGGTTATCTTTATTTACATTCCACATAATCACGTGTAATGCAACTGATAGCTCCAATGCAAGTTAGCCAGGCAGTGATAGGTGGGTACAAAGTTTGTAGGGTGTTTTTTACTCCATAGGTATATGTTGGTTTGTAATTGAATTGGCTGAAGTGAAGGTAGCGATATATTTTTATACCGTGACATTTACGACCCTAGGTAAACTGTTGCAACCGGTACGAATACGAAATAATCTTTTAAGACTGCGCCAACCCCAGACAGAAATCTACATAAAAAAAGCGGTCGGACTCGCGCACGAAGGGTTCCGTACCATTATCTATAAAAACGACAAAAAAAACATGTCTGTTGTATAGCCCCCTTAAATATTTATTTTATTCTGTTTTTTAGTATTTCTATTCTATTCTATTCTATTCTATAACGGCAACAGAAATACATCATCTGTGATAATTTCAATTGTCTAACTATCACGGTTCATGAGATACAGCCTGGTGACAGATGGACAGACAGACGGACGGACAGCAGAGTGTTAGTAATAGGGTCCCGCTTTACCCTTTGGGTACGGGACCCTAAAAACGCCACGCTCCGCACGAAAAAGCATCAGTTTTTATTGAATATTTCGTAAAATATTAATAATTTTACAAAACCCCTACAGTAAACCCTCGGCTTTGTTGCATTGATATTATTTATCAAATTTTTAACCGAAATGCCCTATTTTAATAAACAATTGAATTCAGCTAAAAGTTAGAGATAACTTTGGATGTTTTTTCTATCGAGAAAACATTATTCTCTCGTGTTTCTGGTACAGTGATCCCTCGGAATTATAACGTAGTATTCATGCATATTTATAATTTGAATATTTTACTAGATTTAGTCAGTTATAAGTAAAATCTAAGATTGGTAATTTTGCGGCATACCCCACCTTAGGAATATAAGAATAATAATAGTTTATTGTGTTATCAGTAGTGTGAGGTCACGGTCACGAACAGTGACATTGTTATCACAATGAGTTACAACATATATTGTGGAGTGGGCAGTTGATCGGTTTATAGTAACTTACATTTAATATGTGGTTTGGACTGTTTTATAAGAACTGATAGCCAATAGAATTATCGTGATTCAAAAATAGATTACGTGTAAAACGCTACAACATTACCTATCTGCCATAACATTGCCTAAATTAATGAATTTAAAATACTGCCACAAACAACTTATTCTCTGCGTTTATGAAATAATCCCGAGATATTTTATTTTATTTTATTCTCTTAGGAATACTAACAGCTAGTTACATAAAAAAAACACTGAGTTATAAGGTATCGAAGGCCATTATGCAATAATTACAGACTTCTTCTTTGTTGTTTTCTTCATTACTGAAAGTCGTGCTCGTCCTGAAATGCTTTGAACTGACGGAATTGAGGAATTGACGAGCTGCTTCGATGCCAGCCTGTCTTCGGCTCGTCTTAACGCGGTAGTAACAGGGAGGGATAGTAGGGGGGATAATATAGACAAAGAAAACAAATTATCTGTGAAAATGTTTTAAATTCATCCACCCAGGCAATCCTGCGGCGGGCCGGCAATGTTGCAACACTTTACTAATACCTCAAGCGGTCTCTGACCAACTTAGGGTAACCATGGAAAAGCCGGTGACACGGTAGTAGTAGTAGTATCTAGTAGCAGTAGTAGTTGTAGTAGTATTAGTAGTAGCACAGTGTATGGATCTATAGACTGGAGAAATGTCAAAGTTACGATATTTGGATGGTTTTGTTACTCAATCACGGCGAAACCGCTGAACCGATTATAATGAAATTTATTCTTCCGAATTTATCTTCAGAATGATTCCTGTTCAGTTTTAACAGACTCTTTTTTTTATATATTTGAATTAATACTGGCAGGTTTTTTGAATGTGAGAAAAGTTGGTTTGGTGGGTGGACACACGGCTTCTACAATCTCCCATAAGGTAATTAACTCCACCTACCTTTCGACTGGGGGCAGCAGGTTGGTCCAGGCATGCACGGCACGCCACAGAGTCCAGGAGATGATGATGAAGAAGATGCAGGGCCCACACACCAAGTAAAATGTCTATTTGTTTGACACGGTCAAGAATCGCTGATAACACAGAACGTCTGTTTATCTTGGCGTACAAAAGCTTTCTGTCGACGCGGCTCTGCTGCTGGTCGTATCGGTCAGTGGAGATTTATAAACTACCCTCAAGTTAACAGCAGAAACCGAACATACCCCCCACCGAAATCAATATGATTGATTTCCCTAAATGAATGTATAGTGTAGGGTATGCAAAATATATAAAATTATTTAATATATAAACAAAATAAACTTACGAAGCTTATATGTAGAGAGTTTTCTAAGTAGAGTGTACACGGTACAGTATAAAATAACTTATTAAACTATAAAGTATTTAGAGTAAAGTGATTAATTGGCATAGGGCAACGGGCAGACTTTATTCGTCGGCCTCTGGATTAATCCATGTTTAGTTCGTAGAGTCAAAACACGATTCACTTTGTCTACACCACTATGTACCTTCTCGATCCGAGCTAAGTTCCATTGGAGAGGTTTAGTCAGATTCGACTTCAGCAGGACTAAGTCTCCAACATTCAAGTTGGGTGGAGACGAAAACCACTTCGCTCTCTGCTGGAGAGTGTGAAGGTAGTCATCTGACCAACGCCTCCAAAACGACTGCGAAACCTTCTGAATGGATTGCCAACGTGACAATCTGTTCTGAGGAACGTCCTCAAAGTCATATTCCGGAACAGCTAGTAAACTCTGACCTATTAGGAAATGACCTGCGGTTAATACTACAAACTCGTTTGGATTGTCTGATAAAGAGCACAAAGGGCGTGAATTTAAAACAGCCTCAACTCTGCTGAAAACAGTACTTAACTCTTCAAAAGTGAGAGTTCGGTCACCTACTACACGGTAGAGGTGATGTTTTGCAGACTTTATTCCTGCCTCCCAGAGACCCCCCATGCTTGCCGCATTTGGTGGATTATTGCGCCACGCCACGTGACGTGACGTCAGTCCGTTGGTAATCTTGTCTTGATTTTCCCTATTATTTAAGAAGTTCGCAACTTCTTTAAGATGTTTAGCTGCCGCTATAAAATTGGTGCCGCAATCAGAATAAAGGCAACTGCAAAGTCCACGGCGAGCCACAAAGCGGTCAAATGCAGCTAAAAAACATTCACAACTTAAATCTGTAAGTACTTCTAAGTGCACTGCTTTTGTTGAGAAACAAATGAATAGGCACAAGTACGACTTGTAAACCTTCGCGTTACGCCTTAAACTTTCTTTCACTATGAAAGGCCCACCCAAATCACAACCAACGTGGTTGAAAACTTTATCACGTTTTAGCCTAGGCGCGGGTAACGTACCCATCGCAGGCTGAATTGAAGTTGGCTGGCATCGAAAACAGATCTTACACTTAGATAGAACCGATCGGATAATGCTACGAGCATTTATAATCCAGTAGTTCTTACATAATATGCCTTGTAACGTACGAGGCCCTACATGTAAATATAACCTGTGGAAATATTCAATAATTAAATTGATCGTGTGACATTTAGGTAGAAGCACTGGGTGCTTCGTGTTATAAGGTAGGTCGGACTGCACGAGCCTACCCCCCACCCTGAGGCATTCGTGAGAATCTACAAAGGGTGACAGCTTACGCAATGAATTTACATATTTATGTTTTTGTAATGATGCAATTTCATCATGAAAATGATTTAATTGTACTACCTGAATAATGGTATCATGAGCTTTCTTCAGCTCTGAAGACTTAAGAGGTCCATCTAACCTCGCAGATTTGTTTGGCTTTAGGTTATTTATAAACCTATGACACCAAGCCATAACGCGTTGCAATCTGTTGAAAGATGAGAATTTATTATACGTTTCTTCTAAGTCATTTTTTAATAATATATTTTTATCGTCACACGAACTTAAAACAAACGTATCACAGTTTGATTTTATGTCAGGAATTTTAAAACCGTCCTTTACGTAAAATGCTTTAATTGGCCATTTTTGTTGGTCTTCATACAGCCACACTGGACCGTGAACCCACTCCGCGGCAGCTTCCACGAAGCGAGCCGGCATCGCACCGCGCGAGCATATATCGGCAGCGTTATTCTCGCTGTTCACGTGGAACCAACAATTAGGCGGGACCACGGCGGTCACCTGACTAACACGGTTAGCCACAAAAGTTTTTAATTTATAAGGTGGCGTTTGAAGCCACGCTAAAACGTTGTTTGAATCACCCAACGCGATGATCGAGACCTTAAAATCATTGAAGTTTTGTACGACAAAACTAACAAGTTTAGAGAGGAGCACGGCTGCCTCAAGTTCAAGTCTAGGTATTGACAAAATTGGATTTAGAGGTGCGACTTTTGATTTACTCGTCAACAACCTAACTTTAACATGACCATCCCTATCTACGCTACGTAGGTAGACACACGCTGCATAGCCACGCGATGACGCATCGCAGAAAGCTATCAACTGTACTTCAATGAAGTTGGAAATTAAAACATGTCGCTCAATTCGCAGATTACCTAACGCCGATAACTCGGTAACAAACCTGTTCCAGTGGGAGGTCAGCTCAGATGGCAACTGATCATCCCAGCCTAGGCCGAGTTTCCATAGATCTTGCATGATGCATTTCGCGACGAAAGTACATGGCGAGATAAAACCTACCGGGTCAAATATACTTGCGAGCAGTTTTAGAACGGAGCGCTTAGTTTGTTTTGTGTCTGTCAAATTGTAATTATAAGAGAATGCGTCACACGAGGGTAACCATGTCAAACCTAAAACTTTGAAAGATGACGATAACGTATCGTCTTGAAAATTGATGGCAGTAACCTGGTCCGATTGCATTCTCGTTAGCAACTCTGGACAGTTACTAGCCCACTTTCTTAAATCAATACCACCACTTTTAAGTAAGGAGGTTAAGTCATCTTGCAACGTGCAAGCTTCTTCCTGAGTCTGACAAGACCATAAAACGTCATCAACGTAGAACCCTATCTTAAGTACCTCTGCTGCCTTGGTTCTCGGCTGTTCAGCGTGAACCAGCTCATCCGAGGCTAGCTGGGGCAAAGTACTTTTCAGCTGCTCAATGCGAGATAGCTCATCCGACGCCAACTGGTGCAAAGTACGAACCGCGACGAATGGTGCACTGCGAAGACCATAGGTATTTCGTGTTAACTCGAAAATACGTACTGGTTGCGTAGGATTGTCACGCCAGAGTATGTGCTGGTACTTCCTATCAGCTGGATCAATGATGACGGCTCTATACATTTTGGACACATCTGCCGTAAAGCAGACATCGTAAAGTCGAAAATTAATTATTATTTTGAGTATGTCCTGATGTAGCTTTTTGCCGGTCAAGAGTGCATCATTGAGTGAAGCACCAGAGCTCGTTTTGGCGGATCCATCATAAACTACGCGCAAGGGTGTAGTAGTACTTGACGGACGTAGCACACAGTGGTGTGGAATAATATAACCTGAGGGTTCCGTACCTTTGTATGGTTCCATGTGTCCAAGGGACTCATACTCTGTCATAAAGTCGACGTAAGCCTTACGAAGGTCTGGAGATCGAGCGAGACGGCGCTCGACCTGATTGAGTCGCTTTAATGCAGTGTCATACGAGTCACCGAGTGGTTTATGCTCAGGGTTCAATAAAATCGGGGCAACGTACCGGCCGATTTCATCACGATAATGTTTTTCTGTATAAATTGTTTCCGCTAATTCTTCTAACGGATTAATAGGAACTTCGCACGGCGAAGCTTCCACTTCCCAAAAACGTTTGAGAGTTTCATTCAAAGAATTTTCTTCGACAGTGTACGACACTAACGATGTTGTAGACGCTACAACATGGCAATTGCTAGAGGATTGCGTTTCTAGTCTTCCCGTTACGACATACCCAAACACGCTACTTAACGCGACTGGTACGTCAGGGTTAATTATCAATTTTTTCCCATCATAAATATAAGGAAAAATGTCACCGGCTAAAATTATATCAATCGGCGACTTTCTATAAAACCACGGATCAGCTAACTGTAGATCCTTATAATCATCAACCACATTGTTAGGTATTTGAACGGTAGGTAAGTCTGAAGTCAAGTGAGATAATATTACTGCATTAATATTAAAACAGGGAGTCGCGCAGTGACGCGGCTTAATGGTGCACGACACCATCCCATTGTTCTTTACATGTTCGCCACCTAGGCCGTAAATATTGTACGGGCACTTATTAGCAGATAGACCTAATCGTTGAAAGCAGTCAAGAGTTATAAAATTAGACTGCGCGCCAGAATCAATTAAAACGCGGCAAGTTTGGTAGTTGTTAAACGAATCTAAAATGTGAATAACAGCTGTCCCGAGTATAACTGCATAGTTATGCGTAGATGCTATGTGGTTGGTACTTATAGCAGCGGGCTGCGTTTCGTTCGGCGCGCGCTCGGGCGCAATGAGCGCCGAACAGCTAACCGGTTTAGGTACCATATCGCTAGACTCTCGGTGCAGCAGTACATGATGCGACTGTTTACAAACGTAACATTTAAATTCACTTTTGCATTCTTTCGATGCATGATTCGTTTTTAGGCAGTTATGGCATAGCTTTAATTCATTAGCACGGCTAATGCGTTGAACGTTGGTCAGATTACGAAACTGATCACAACGGAAAATCATGTGATTTTCTCCACAATGCGAGCACGACATTTTTGTGTAAGAAGTTGCATGCGAATAGTTATTTTTAGCCTGCCTAGGTACAGGTTGTTTGCTTTGATTGATCTGCGGTGCACTTGAACTAGTAGAATATGACGTAGAATGATCTAGAACTTTGATGTGATTTTGAACAAAAGTTATTAAATCATCAAAAGTTGGAATTGTTTTTTGATCCAATTTTTGTTCGAAGCATTTACGTGTGTAGGGATCTAAGGCCCTCAAAGCAATGTGGCACATCATATAACTACTTAGATTTTCAATGTGTAATGCTTCTATAGCTTTGTTTGAATGGTCAAAGTTTTCTATGAACGTGTTCAAATTATCAGATGATTCTTTTTGCAGGGGCGAAAAAGTAAGCATTTTATCTAAATACCTACCGACTAACAATCTGTTGTCTTGATATTTATCTAGGAGACTTTTCCAAACGAGTTCATAGTTATTCGCAGAAATAGGTACGCTCTTCACAATATTTAGCGCGGAACCTTTTGTGCACGATAGTAAATAGTGGAATTTATCTATCTTCGGAATACTCGTCTGATTATGAACCAGGGAACAGAATGTCTCGAAAAATGTATTGAAATTTTCAATGTTTCCGTCAAACGAAAAAAGTTCTAACTTTGGAAGACGTGGTCGAGATTCTACTGAGCGCGAACTAGTTTCGGCCTTAACGCAGTGGGCATTAGGCTCACATTTTGATGCACATACTTTTATGCGAAAATACAAATCATCAAAACTTTTTAATTCATGACTACGAAGAGATGATTTCGGGTCATCTTCAAGTTCTTTTTGTAAGATTTTGAACATTAAACTTTCGAATGAACTACGTAATTTATCAATCTCATACGTATGCATCAGAAATAATTCTTTCGACTCAGGATCCGATATATCTTTCGACAGATCATAGGCATTTTGAATTTGTTCAAACATTCGTTGTTTTCTATGAATTAACACGGTTAACTCATGATTGTGGTACTCGTCATCGTCGCTTGAATTTACTTTAGTTTTGCCGGAACGCGGCATTTTGTTTAACTACCTACGCAGTGCGTGGACAAGGGAATTATTAACGATTAACAAAATTAACGAATGTTTCTATGCAAATCAATTACAAATACACTAAATATAATATGTACGACAAATATATGTGTGTATAATGTGTAAATAACATGTAGTGAACCTGCCAGCGAAAGATATAAATAGATTACGAGCGAAAATGAAATGACTATGACGTGGTATTTTAACAATGATTTTACAATGATTTATTTGTTAAAACAGGGGAAGTAAAGAACGTCTTTACTAAGTAATAACGAGCTACGAGCTAGTTATCGGAGAAATTAGTACCTATATGTATCTGACACGGTGAGAAGCAATACAGAACGTCTGTATGAATAGGTACCTACACTAACTACGAGTTAGGTAGGGGAAATATCTAGCACGGCTAGACTAGAACTACGAGTTCTAGGGTTCAAAAAAACCTATCCGGTGAACGAAGGACCATTTTGACTGTTCAGTTTTAATGGACTCTTTTTTTTATATATTTGAATTAATACTGGCAGGTTTTTTGAATGTGAGAAAAGTTGGTTTGGTGGGTGGACACACGGCTTCTACAATCTCCCATAAGGTAATTAACTCCACCTACCTTTCGACTGGGGGCAGCAGGTTGGTCCAGGCATGCACGGCACGCCACAGAGTCCAGGAGATGATGATGAAGAAGATGCAGGGCCCACACACCAAGTAAAATGTCTATTTGTTTGACACGGTCAAGAATCGCTGATAACACAGAACGTCTGTTTATCTTGGCGTACAAAAGCTTTCTGTCGACGCGGCTCTGCTGCTGGTCGTATCGGTCAGTGGAGATTTATAAACTACCCTCAAGTTAACAGCAGAAACCGAACAATTCCTATAATCACAAAAGTTGTGTGAATGTGGACTAATTACTATTTAAACTTATAGAGAGACCTACTACAATAGGGGAGCCTTGTAACTTAATATCCATTACACGGAACAAACAAGTTCCCCCTTGCAATTTAGATAGTAGGAATGAAGTTAAAATGAGTTGTTAACAAACCAGTAGTGTTAAATAGGTTATAGGACTTAAAAATAATAATCAGAATTGCTGTAGTATTTTAAACAATATCCTATTGTTGCAATTTGTAACCGATTACTTATAAACCGGATATACTCATTGTATCAAAATCACATTTATCTTTCATGGATGTAGATAATATAGATGTATTTAACAATGAGGTCACGTCCTTCAAGGATGGACCCTACTTTTTTTTTATATACAACTTCGAATGACGGATCAAGCAGATCCACCCATGATGTTAAGCGGTATCCACTGTCTATGAACAGTGCATTACCAAATATGTCACATAATTCTAGGACGCACCCTATGCGGCATTGCACTGCACCCGCCACCCTGAGACAAAGATGAAAAGTCTCATGTACCTGTAATTTCACCGGCGACCATACCCGTCAAATCGGAACACAGCAATGCGAACACTACTGCTTTGCGGCAGAAATAGGTGGTAGTACTTCCCCGGACTTACGTATAGTAACTTGTCTAATCTGTGTCACGACGAATTCTTGACGACCTCTGTGGCGCGTTGGGCGAAGGTTCGCCTGCGTCGCAGAAGGTTGTGGGTTCGATTCTTGCCTCGGAACAAATATTTGTACAATCTGCAGATATTAAAGGGTGTTCTGGGTATTTTATATGTATAATAAAATTATCTATCTATACGTTATCTAGTACCCATAACACAAGCTCTGCTTAGCTTGGGGCTAGATAATGTTGTGTGAACTGGCCAGCATGATTTATTTATTATTTAAATTAAAGCATTTCCGATTTGGTATCATCTCTACCTCTTCTACAGTAACACTAGGTATTCATTCTTGGTTACGCTTTATGAGGCTTATATAAAGATAAAGATATATTTATTTACTTGAATATAATGTCATATGAAAGGTCTTAAAAATAAGTAAGTAAGTTCCAATTATGTTCTACCTTATCTAGCCTACAAATTTCAAAAATACAAAAGAATCAAAAAGTCAAATTAAATACATCAAATTAAAATTAAAGTCATAAGAGGCCCTAAAATCACAAAGTGTCCTCCATAAATTCACGAATTCTGTAATAAAATTTACGTATTAATAATGGTTTCAACTTAGATTTAAATAAATATAATAGTATATAATAATAGTCACATTGAATTGTTTAATCTCCAGGTATCGGCTCTGCTGAACGATGGCGGCGTTCAACGTCGTGCTGGGGTGTGTGATGGCGGCCCTTATCATACTGTTTACAATCAGTTCCATCTGCAGATATTACATAAAGGTAATATTTACTAGATATAACTTTTGAAACTATCATGGTTATGTACAGTGGCGGAATGAAAACGTTCGTCAGTTTTCCCCTTAGCTTGTCGCGAGCACATATTACCTTTTCCAACTATTCTACGTAGCAGACTGCTGTATAGAAAACCATAATTTAAATGTTTATTATTCGCACACCTTTGATCAGATGCTTGTTTAAGTTTGGAACTACTTTTTTAGGGTCCCGTACCCAAAGGGGCCAAACGAAGCCTTATTGCCCTTCATTTCATTTCATTTCATTTCATTTATTTATTGCGAGAATGGGTACAAGAAAAAGTTGACAAATTAAAATTAAAATCCACCATAATCCGCTTCACAGCATGCAATATAACTAGTAGAACACTTGCACTTGTAGTGCACTTTAACAAAAAATTAAGTAGGTGCTTTTACTTTAACATACCATTATATATAACAAAAACATAATCCGACACAATATTAAATGTTGAATTAGTAATAATAATCATGTCATAAAAATAAATGTCATTAATAAATCATTCGTCCCAAAAAGATGTCAATTAAAATATAAGCATCAAAAAATGTGTTCAAAACTTGTCTTTTAAACATTCATCAACACTATAATACACTTTTTCACGAAGCAACCTTTTCACTTTAGATTTAAAAATATTATATGAGGTGGTCTCAAGTATAGACTTTGGCAGGTGATTGTAGATCTTAGGCGCCATACAAAATACACTATTGCCTATTAAAGCAGTCTTATGTGAAGGACAGCAAAGTTTATAGTTTTGACGCTGACTTTTAAAATTATCATATAAATTTAGGTTGCTCCTTACAAACTGGACCACTTCAAATATATAAATACAGGGCAGAGTCAACATGCTTAAACTAGTAAAAAATGGTTTGCAGCTGTCGGTCTGTTTCAGCTTGCAGATAGCCCTACCGCATTTCTTCTGTGCCTTAAATACCATTTCCTTATCAGTAGAGTTCCCCCAGAACAAGACACCATACCTCAGAAGGGATGCCACATACCCGTGATATGCTGTTAAAATTGTAAAATAGTTTGCAGTCTTTGACAGCATGTATAAGGCATAGGAAAACGTATTAATTTTAGAACAGAGATTTTCTATATGGGATTTCCAATTTAAGGTGTCGCGTTTGGTCCCTTTAGAGAGAGCCAACGGTTCTATGCGGGACTCTGGGTAGACAGAGTCACCGTTCAGATGAGAATTTACCTACCTAGCGGATGGTAAAATAAAGTAGACAAGTCAGGATTCAATAGTTATTTTATTTAAAGAAGCTCCTATCACATGGTCAGCTAGATTCCTACCTACAGCTTGAAGAGCCAGAAAAGAAGGTGCCAGATGGGCCAAAAGGCTAGTAACGGCTAATGGGGTGGATTTCAATAGTTAGTTCTCTCAATTAGTAACGCAAGCACTGTGGGTCTACAGAAGGTAGCAATGATGGTGAATGTAGTCAATTGGCACTAGTACTGCCCTGTTATTTGAAGTCCGAAGCACGAGGTAGCAGGTGGACACGTGGCAGCGTGGTCAGCCGGCGCGGCCAGGATTGACGTGGCAGGCTCCGTGGCGTTCGGCGGGTTCGCCGGTGTAGGTGTAGGACACGCGGCTTGCCTCAAGAAGGCAGCGGCGCGCTAATAAGAGTGCTATGGGCACTAAAAGGGTGGCGCGGCTCAGGGCAGCGGCGCCCCCGTGATATGGCGTGCAGCCGCACGTGGCTGGTCGTCCCTCGTTGGGTAGGCGACGGGATCCTTGCAGAAGGTCCAGGAGTATTCTTCGGGCGATATGGCCTCGGTGAGCGCGTAGTGAGAGGCCGCTAACTAGCTGCCGTTTGACTTGTTAGGTGGAGACGTGGTCCCTGTACACGTCTACCGGCTGTGAGGGTGTCTTCGGCAGCTAGGAGTACGAGTCTAGCAGCCTTGCGCGACCAGGTGTGAAAAGACAGGACGCGTCCACGTAATCAGTTTTATTGCAAGGTGAACCTTTACGATGGGTTGAATGACCCGATCATTCTCTTACGTTCATTGACTTATACTGCCATTGATTAGTGTCCCTTATGTTTAAGATCTTAAGGTGCATAATGGCGTACGGATTTATTACAGCGCTCCATGCGTCTCGAAAGGGAACTAATATTTCATTAACAGAACATCAATAGGCATTATTTAATGTCAGTGTCTCTCCCCCATGGCTCCGACCGTGTGCCATTAGTAAGGAAGAAGAAGAATTACTTGCCCTTCGTTCTTTTTGCTGTTAGTGTCAGATAAACACCTAATGTCATTGTCTGTGTGATGTCAACTGTGTATTTTGTTTACATTTTGTTGAATGCTATGTGATAAGTTAATTATTTAGAAATTACGCTACAATACCCCCTCGACCAGATAAGGTTTTTCGCTAGAGAAAATCCGCTAGAACTGCAACTCATTCTGCTGTGACTTACTTTCATTCTCTTCTTTCAGACATCATCTTTCATCCTTCCACAATAGTTACTCTCTAATAGCTAGCTGAGCACAACACACAGAGTCCACCTGCATATCAGCAAGCGTACTCAAGATCACAGCGGTTTAAGAAGTTGTCAGTATATATAGCATCAAAGTTCCCAGCAATATTATAAATTTAGTGTAGAGAATTTATTTTTAATTTCTCCTACCAGAACAAGACAGGATTGGTTGTATGATGAGCTGCACAGTGTTTCCTATCAGACATCTACCGTAGTCATGGTTTAGTCCCATGACCACAGTGTTTTTATCAGACAGCTCGAGCGATCATGGTTTCATTACCATGACCCTTCAGTTGTAACCCGTGGTTTAGAGCCAGGGCACAATATTAGTACAGGTTATAGTTATACCCGTTCCTTACAGTACCACTATTTGTAATAAGGTACTATCGCTATTGTAATATTACTAGAAGTTAAAGTTACTTGAATTTTGATAGCATTTCAGGAATAGGGCTTATTTTTAACGAGGTTTCCTGTGAACCGCCTCGAGCTTTAGGCTATGTTTTGGTAAGGAGTTGCTAGCCGCTCCATATGCTATAATGAAAGGAAATTTAGATGAGCGAATGGTATAAGGCTTATTGTAGGGTTACCATTTCACCGCCCTGTAGGAGCACTGGCTTGTTTTTATTGGAGTTATCCTGATTACCGCTCCTAGCTCAAAAGT
Organism: Operophtera brumata; assembly: GCA_932527175.1. Lineage (NCBI taxonomy): Eukaryota > Metazoa > Arthropoda > Insecta > Lepidoptera > Geometridae > Operophtera > Operophtera brumata. The sequence goes on along the minus strand of OW052238.1, from coordinate 10,710,558 downwards.
TAATAGTTATAAAAGCCAAAAGTTAAGTTAATAGTTAACAGTTCTCTACAGAGTCTTTTCAGTTAATTAGTGACAGCAAAAGACATAGTATACTTTAGCGATAGCAAATAGACATAGTGTACAGTACAACACAACTCATCAATACCTTATACAGTTTATTTATTTCATTACTTTTCAGACCCCAAAGATTAAGTTATTTAAGTATTACAGTTCCTTTCAGACATCTTTATTTAGTTAGTTTTAGTTATAATAGATCAAAATAGTTATTTTTCACAGTTCCATTCAGACAGCTCAGTTAGATATAGTTGTAAAAACAAAATAGTTATGTTTCACAGAACCTTTCAGACAGACAGCTTAGACAGACATAGTTATGTTTCTCAGTTTCATTCAGTCAACTTAGTTATAGTAGTAAAAACAAAATAGTTATGTTTCACAGAACCTTTCAGACAGATAGCTTAGACAGACATAGTTATGTTTCACAGTTTCATTCAGTCAACTTAGTTAGATATAGTTGTAAAAGATTACATTAGTTATGTACCACAGACCCCTTTCAGATAGCCTCTATTTAGTTAGAAATAAAAGATTATTTTAGTTATGTATCACAGTTTCCTTTCAGATAGACTCTATTTAGTTAGACTAGTTTAGTTAGTTATTGTTGCAAGACATAAATTCATTTATTTATCACAGAACGTTTCAGTCATCTTCTATTTAGTTATACTAGTTTAGTTAAATATAGTAGTTTAAAATACTTTCATTTATATATCACCAAAACCTTTCAGTCCGCTTCTATTTAGTTGGATATAGTTATTTAGAAAACAAAAAGTTATAGTTTTAGTCAAAGCAAACAGAACTCATTCATATTTTAGAACTCATTCAGATTTTACACAACTGACAACAGACTTGTAGTATTTAGAATAGATTTGTATCATTAGAATAGATTAGATTAGATAGAATAGATTGTTTTGATTAGAATAGTAATATTATTCTGTGTATTTAATAAGTTTATTAAGTTTATTAGATATCTTCGATATGCCAGGTACCCGATGATTGGTCCCGCATATCTTCTAGTTTATATAGTATAGGATATCGGTTTAGAGTCATCCTATGTTTGATTATACGTTTGTTATAGTCCCGTGCCATTATGTTTGTTCCACAAGTATCAGCAAGTATAGAGAGTACAAGGGTTGCTTTAGTGTGCAACTGAATAAAAGTTTTTAGTAAAATTGTTATGATAATAACCAGCAAAAGTAATTATAGTGAATTAGCCAGTACAAGTAATTTATAGTGATTTAGCAAGTACAAGTATTTTATAGTGAATTAGCAAGTAAAAGTAATTTATAGTGCATTAGCAAGTAAAAGTAATTTATAGTAAATTAGCAAGTAAAAGTAATTTATAGTAAATTAGCAAGTAAAGTAATTTATAGTGAAAAAAAAAAAGCAAGTGAAGTTAGTAGTATAGTTCAGTTTTACACCAGCGCAGCAATTACACAGTTATGAAAGAATGAGACGCTTGGGAGAACCCAGTTTAGGCTGTGTTCACCGATACGTTCAAGTACACAACAGTAAATACAATAGAAGCCAACGTTCGATAAACTAATACTAGTAAGTATTACTAAACCGATACGATGAGTATGTGTCCGGTGTTGAGTTCATTCACCATCCAAATTAGCAAGTTAAAGAAAAGTTAGGTTAAAATTCTAGAAAAAATACCATGTGTTACTAAAGAGAGAGAGAATTAAGAGAGAGAGAGAGAGTTGGGCGCCACTGTCGCGTTTGACAATGGGCCCGGGTAGGTCCAACAGATCCCCTCCACGGGGACAGACTCCACCTCCGAGTGCCAGCTCAAGAACTAGATGTCTCCGGCCGGTAGGGCAGGCTTGTCTCCGAGCAGTGAAGGCAGATGCTGTTGTAAAGAGAGTTAGAAAGAGAGATTTAAAGAGAGTTGGGCGCCACTGTCGCGTTTGGTCCCTTTAGAGAGAGCCAACGGTTCTATGCGGGACTCTGGGTAGACAGAGTCACCGTTCAGATGAGAATTTACCTACCTAGCGGATGGTAAAATAAAGTAGACAAGTCAGGATTCAATAGTTATTTTATTTAAAGAAGCTCCTATCACATGGTCAGCTAGATTCCTACCTACAGCTTGAAGAGCCAGAAAAGAAGGTGCCAGATGGGCCAAAAGGCTAGTAACGGCTAATGGGGTGGATTTCAATAGTTAGTTCTCTCAATTAGTAACGCAAGCACTGTGGGTCTACAGAAGGTAGCAATGATGGTGAATGTAGTCAATTGGCACTAGTACTGCCCTGTTATTTGAAGTCCGAAGCACGAGGTAGCAGGTGGACACGTGGCAGCGTGGTCAGCCGGCGCGGCCAGGATTGACGTGGCAGGCTCCGTGGCGTTCGGCGGGTTCGCCGGTGTAGGTGTAGGACACGCGGCTTGCCTCAAGAAGGCAGCGGCGCGCTAATAAGAGTGCTATGGGCACTAAAAGGGTGGCGCGGCTCAGGGCAGCGGCGCCCCCGTGATATGGCGTGCAGCCGCACGTGGCTGGTCGTCCCTCGTTGGGTAGGCGACGGGATCCTTGCAGAAGGTCCAGGAGTATTCTTCGGGCGATATGGCCTCGGTGAGCGCGTAGTGAGAGGCCGCTAACTAGCTGCCGTTTGACTTGTTAGGTGGAGACGTGGTCCCTGTACACGTCTACCGGCTGTGAGGGTGTCTTCGGCAGCTAGGAGTACGAGTCTAGCAGCCTTGCGCGACCAGGTGTGAAAAGACAGGACGCGTCCACGTAATCAGTTTTATTGCAAGGTGAACCTTTACGATGGGTTGAATGACCCGATCATTCTCTTACGTTCATTGACTTATACTGCCATTGATTAGTGTCCCTTATGTTTAAGATCTTAAGGTGCATAATGGCGTACGGATTTATTACAGCGCTCCATGCGTCTCGAAAGGGAACTAATATTTCATTAACAGAACATCAATAGGCATTATTTAATGTCAGTGTCTCTCCCCCATGGCTCCGACCGTGTGCCATTAGTAAGGAAGAAGAAGAATTACTTGCCCTTCGTTCTTTTTGCTGTTAGTGTCAGATAAACACCTAATGTCATTGTCTGTGTGATGTCAACTGTGTATTTTGTTTACATTTTGTTGAATGCTATGTGATAAGTTAATTATTTAGAAATTACGCTACAAAGGTGGAGTCAATATTTAAACCTAAGAATTTAGAAATATCAATTTCTTCAATTTTATGTCCGGAGTAATTAATGTCAATGTTAGATATTTTTATTGCTCTATTTCTAAAAATCATTAAATTAGTATTAGTCAAATTTATTTTTAAATTATTAGATGCCAGCCATTTTATTATATTAGACAATGTATCATTAATGTCAAGCTATAAGGACAATTTGTCAGTACCTGTAAAAAGGATAGTGCTATCATCCGCAAATAAAGTCGAATGGTGATTCGTTATTTTGGGAAGATCATTTATGTACGCAATAAATAATAATGGCCCAAGCACACTGCCTTGTGGCACACCAAATTTAACTGTCCTAAACTTTGACAGGAATTTTACCTGTTTTTTCAGTTCAGGACATATCTTTGTGATTTCTGTTGCCCTCGCTCATCCGTCTGGCCGTCTCTCTATCAAACTGGTCTATAGCAACTAAACCATTGAAGTACTCATATTTGTACTATTTATGTATCTTACTGACCCAAACCAAAAATTAATAACCAAAAATTATTTTGAAGTATGGTTCCCGTACAGTTTATTATCGGTATGCTTATTGCATTGAACAATCAAAAATAGGTGACGAACATTTTCATACCACCACTGTGCATAATTTTCACTAGAAACGGGATATTTACCATGATTTTTGAGTTTTGATTGTGCCCGATATTTCGGCACAGTTGCATGCGCCATGATCACGGGAGAATCGTTGTATATTTAGTTATCCAGTGATCATGGCGCATGCAACAGTGCCGAGATATCGGGAACAATCAAAACTCAAAAATCATGGTAAATATCCCGTTTCTAGTGAAAAGTATTTTCAAAGTCAGTACCTACATATAATTTATTATTGACGTGTTTATTATTGTTGTGTGTTATTTTATATAAGTATATCGAGCGTAGAGTGTGCTGTCTTATGAACTTTTGCTGATTCTCTGGCATCTTACTTTTGAGTGCCTACCTAGGCTACAAGGCTTTTAAGTTGGTTTTCCTTTTTACTTTGAATCAGCTTCTACTTTTTCTCGAGTCACCACACAGGCGCTCCCTACCTAGTAGTAAGAAGGATCATCAAAAAAGAAACCGACCGTGTTTGTTGCCTGATTCTTCTAGGTTTGGTCGCGTTGGAACAGGAGTAAATTTATTTTTTAAAGACGATTCAAAATGATCCTTTTGATCTCAATGATTAAAATACTTTTGACTTTGACTTTAAATTTATAATCTCGATTGCACTGACTGCAAGCTACGTTGCGGGTTGAATGATGACCCTGGTGAAGTAACTCGTGGAACGTGACGTAGCCTGGGTACGTGATTGGAATGCGTCCGTCGCAGTGGCCGTGTAGATGATTTCATCATTTAGGTCTATAATATCAGACATACATAGACACACGCCTTTTTCCCCGAAAGGGTAGACAGAGCCTCAAATGGGCCTCTTTTCACTGTGGGGTGCACCATCGTGGGAAATAGACGTGACAAGTGGTGAGCTCATCGCCGCCATTGCTTCCCATGACTGACTCGGCTAACGCTTTCTTACAGTAGTAACATATTCCTTAAATAAGCTACCAGCCAGGACAAATCTTATAACAACGAATCTTACAAAGAAAGATGATGTTTTCGAGATGCTTTTTAGCTATGTTTAGAGAAATTGGTGCAGCCATTTGCTGTAAATCCATCCAGATCGCAATGACTTTTTTAAGGGAACGCAGGCTGATGCTTTGCATCTAGCGAACCTTCAGCTTGAGCTCAAAATGTTAATTTTCAACAACATCGGGCTCCCTCCAGGATCTGACGATGACCAGTAGGTATAGGAGGATCAAGGGTGTAACGTGTGCTCCATTTTTAATGTGATTTTATTTATATGTAAGTTAATTCTGCAATATTGTTGTTGTAACAGAGGATTATATATGCTAAGCATTATGAGGTAGTAAACTCAGTAGGTATTAAATATTTTTCAGGGCCTAATATATTTTATTTTTTCCCACAGTTCACGTTATTCGTGGTATTATCTCTCATATTCGCATCAGCGCCGATACCGTTAATGCTGATCAAGCCGTTTGACCCTAAAAATGCACTGTAAGTATTATGAAAACAAAAACCATTGCATGTTACCTATACCACAAAATATATAAATAAGATTACGCAATTTTATTTGCGTTTATAGTTTTAAATATATTTTTACTGTGGGTGGCCTACATTGACACATCTGAGCTCATCAGCTGCATTTAGACGTCCACTGACGGATGAGGCCTCCCCCTTGTAATGCAATGGGGTGAGGGGGTGTGATTTGCCATAATCAACACGCTTGGCAGGCGGATTGGTGATCACAGTATTAGATGCTGCTGCCCATCCCTTAGTCGGTTTTTAAGACATCAACGGGAGGAGACGGAGAAGTCTATTCTTAGGCCGGACCACGGCCTTCTAAATATAGGTCCTTAGATATTCTTGAGATACGCAAGCCAGCAACGACGAATCAAGAAAAGTATTGAAATAGCAAAACTAGCATTGTTGTTTCCTTATGATTTATTTTTGAGTTATTTCCTAGTTTAGTTACCAATGCTGTCAAACTATGAATTACCTACTATTAGATAATTTTAATATAACTTTATGTTTGTATACTACTGTTTTTTGTAATGTTTCAATTTCAATTTCAATGATAAAATGGGATTGAATTTAAAATAACAACCACACTATGCAACTTCAGCTAATAAATTATTTGACACCTTTAGTACAAGGTTTTCAGAAAAGTAATCTGTTCAAACGCTTCATTGACGACTATATTTACGTTCGACTACTTTAGCGAGGCTAGCATCGAATTGTACGAGATATCAGGCATGCGAAAGTTTGGACATCGTTCTTTTGACTGTCTAGATGGTTTTCCTTTTTTTTACCCCCGACGCAAAAAGGGGGGTGTTATAAGTTTGGCCGCTATGTGTGTCTGACTGTGGCACAGGTGGCTCTTAAACAGGTATGAAAACATTTTGAATACACATGAATACATTTTTGAATATTTGTTTATTTTTGTTTTTTATTGAAAGCAGGTTTTCTAGCGATTCTTAGATATGTTTTATCAAAACAAGATCAGAAATTACATTGATTTAAAAAAAAAAAAAGTTGTCTTTGAATTAGTTTCTCCTTGTTCTCGAGGCACCACACAGGCGCTTCCCACCTAGTTGTAAGAAAGATCATCAAATAAAGCCAAGCCGTGTTTGTTGCCTGATTATTCTAGGTTTGGCCGTGTTTTTTTTTTTTTTGTACTACTTGAATGACGGAACAAGCAGATGGCCCACCTGACGTTAAGCAGTATGAACAGTGCATTACCTCATAGGTCCTGTCAACCTAGGATGCGCCCTATGTGACATTGCACTGCGCCCGCCACCCTGAGACATAATAAAGATGAAGTCTTATGTGCCTGTAATTTCACCGGCACCCTTACCCTTCAAACCGGAACACAGCAATGCGAGCACTACTGCTTTGCGGCAAAAATAGGTATGGTGGTGGTATTTCCCCGGACGAACTCTTTCTCAAAAAAGCTCTACTACTAATAAAAAAGCTCTACTACTACTAAAAGCTCTACTACTACTAACACTACATTAGTTTATAAGACGATTCAAAATTATCCTGTTATTTCAATGAATAAAATTATTTTATCTTTGTCTTTGACTTCAAGCACGCCGTAGATTAGGACATGAATTGAGTAAGTACTTTGGTTTGATGGGTTATTTTTTATCCCGGTACACCGCGAGCGAACACTTTCCGTTAGTAGTTAAATCTATAAATAAATTCGTCCCGCTGTCTGTACCTACGTAAATTAAAATTAGGCAGGTATGAGAAAATCTGTGTGTAAAAATCACCCATAGTTACGTATATCCCGTGCTTTGTTGTCATTTTACAATACTTACAATGATTGCAGTCATTAGGTTACATTACATTCAAAATAAATGCGCGCTTGCTAACCATTATTTGGATAAAAACATAAGCGAAGAAGTTAAACGACAGGTAACCTTGTAACCTAATGTACCTTAACCTTCCTGCTATCAGTAATGATTAATATCGAAAAGCATTATCATAAGTACCCTCGCCTGCAACTGGCTAATATATAATCTGTGCAACAGGCCTTATTTTACGCGGGTGTATTTAAAAAACTGTTTAAGTATTTGCTGGCTGTTCTAAAACCCACACTCACCAAATCCACATTTTGTATTCAAATTGTTTATAAAGTACCTAGGCAGGCACATTATGGCCCTAATCATTAGGCAGTCTACGGACACATGAGACTTTCCATCTTTATGTCTCAGGGTGCCGGGCGCAGTGCAATACCACACGTGACCTAAGAATGAGGTAATGCACTGTTCATAGGCAGAGGGGATGGGCCATCTGCTTATTCCACCACTCTATGTTGTATAAAAAAATGAGCCTGGTATGAGTATGATACCTATAGGTATTTTTTCCAACAATTATATTCTGAAACCCACTCTTCCTATTCCCTCGTTTTCTTGAAAGTCATCGATGACGAGCGATTATTAAGGCGATATGTTAAAATATCGAATGGGTGAAGTCTAGCAAGAAATCTATAGGTGCAAGAACGTGACAGCGTTATTACTCACATGAACCTGGGAAGAAATGAGGTATACATTTCTGCCGCTCGGAAGTAACTGACATAAGCGACAAATGATAAAACTTCGTTATGTTTCTAAAAAAGCAAATAAAAATAAAAAAAAACTAATTCATGTGATTACCTACTGAATTTACGCTTAATATTTTCTCTAATCGAAAGAGGGACCTAAAACTGGTTTTAGGAGGCCCATTTTTTAAAATTCAAGCTATCGAGAAAAGTTTCACCAATCGTGTTTCTTGTCTATGATTTATTTAGATACAGATAAATACAGTAATTACTTGAGGATGTACCTCAAGCAATTACTGTATTAACATCTATACCTTTTCTGTTACTGAGTGAGCGTGTAACGCAACCACACCGAAATTTGAACATGTCGTCTTAAATAAAATTATCCATTTCCTGTACTAAGTTTCTGATATTCCGTAGCTTCAATTTCTCAATTTGTATTAATCCAGAATACCAGCAGCACTACTGAGGATATCAGCACGCATGCTGGGTATCCGCTGGCAGGTGCGAGGGCTGGAGAATGTGGACAACAGCCGTGGAGCCGTCGTGCTGCTGAACCACCAGACTGGGCTCGACTTGTACGGTGAGCAATTGAGCATCCTTTGTTGTCTATTTATATACAGCGGGCAAAGGTTCGCCTGCGAAGCAGGAGATCACGGGTTCGATTCCCATTTAAAAAATTGAATGGTTTCGTTGATCGAATAATTCCCATGAAGCAAATAAGGTTTTATACGAAACTCCAAAAACGTAACCTGTGACGTAACCTTCAAAAATGTGTTATGTACATTTGAGTAGTTCCTAACTGGTCCGAATGAATCTCGTCTGAAATGGTACGAAATGGAAAATTCAGTAAGCGTGGTCCCACCCATCACCCAACTGTAGATCATGTAGTTGAACGAACACCCTTTCGTAGCACTCGTAGCATCGGTCGTAGCACTCGTAGCCACCTCGCTGCTGAAGTATTCGTAAACCAGTAAATTCAGGAATATTTTTAATTTAGCAACCATTGTGTGGTATTCTTTGCATTTTATCATGTCTGTGTCCATCAACATTTATCAAACTTGATTAGAACCGTTAATACGTACATACACATAGACACACGCCTTTCTCTCTGAAGGGGTAGGCAGAGCCTCAATGGGCCTCTTTTCACAGTGGGTTGCACCATCGTAGAATATAGACGTGACGATTGGTTTGCTCATCGCCGACATTGCGTCCCACGACTGACTCGGCTACGCTTGCGGCTTACGCTTTCTTCCAGTAATAACACATTCCATTCTAAGCTAGCAGCCAGGACAAATCTTATACCAACGAATCTTATCAACAAGTCCGGGTAATCCCTTAGTCGGCTTTTACGAAATCCACGGGAGGAGACGGAAGATTCTATTCATAGGCCGGACACACCACGGCATACGTATTCAAATAAATTCTAAACGTGAAGGACTTGTACAAAAATATGGGATGTTTAGAACAATGTATTTTTTTTACTGAAACCAATTGTTTTTTTATAAAATTAGGTACCATACACAGACCATATATCAAGAAAGACACCGCAAACACGTAAATTTGTATGAAACCAAATGTGCCGTTTTATTTGGCACCTACTTTGCTACGGAATAGCTCCATTCGCACGGCTAGCTGGTTTCGATGAATTTTTACAATTTACTATGGCGCAATTAGGCATTTTTAACCCCCGACGCAAAAACGACGGGGTGTTATAAGTTTGACGTATCTTTGTGTGTGTCTGTGTATGTGTCTGTGCGTGTGTCTGGCTGTGGCATCGTAGCTCCCGAACGGATGAACCGTTTTTTTTTGTTTTTTTTTGAATGGTGAAAGTATTCAGGGGTGTTCTTAGCTATGTTTGATCAAAATCGGTTCAGCCGTTTCATTGCATTGAGGGTTTTTTTAATTTTTACAAAATTAATTACTTGTTTTATTAAGAGTTATATCCGACGTGCTATCGCAAAGAGAGACGAGAGCGAACTGATTTGAGGTTTGCTAATAGGTACGTTGAACCAACTTTCGGACAGGCAAAGTGACACGCACAGTGCACTTGCTGTGTCTATCTTGATATATGGTCTGTGTTGCCATAGATATCATTAAAGAAGACACGAATTCTCACACTGTGCACCTTTTTAGTGAAATCAGATATAATCTACAATTTACACATACCTCGTAGACGTGGAACCAGTTTATCTGATGTGATGACACAATATTCTGTGATGATACAATGCACACCTATGATTCACGTAGATAACGCAAACAAATAACACAGGCATGCTGTGGCAAGGTATATTTAGCATCCTTACATTAATTAGTAGTTACTTACTGGTTATAGCTTCGCTAATATAAATAAATAAATAAATAAATAATTCTGGACAGTTCACACAATTATCTAGCCCCAAGCTAAGCAGAGCTTGTGTTATGGGTACTAGATAACTGATATACTTAATACAATATATTACATAGATAGATATTTTTTTATTATACATAGAAAATACCCAGAACACCCTAAACAAATATCTGCGATCGCACAAATATTTGTTCAGAGTGCGGGAATCGAACCCGCAACCTTCTGCGTCGCAGGCCGAGCTTCGCCCGCCGCGCCACAGAGGTCGTCAAATATCATTCCATACAAAGGTTTAAACGAAGAACAGAATAGGGCTGATCGCTCTTAGTAATAAGGTCGCATATTGTTTGCTTTTAATTGTTTAAACTTTTATTGATCAGTATCGGAAATACACGTTATAGCCACAGTCTCAGAAAATAGAGAAAGACCTTCTTTTTCTTCTTTTTATAACTTTGATAGACCTTTGTTTGACCACGATCTTGCCTGTTGGTAAGTGACGATGTGGCCGAACATGGAGCACACAGGTCTAGAAGGCACCTATTCACTCTAGCCTTGAAGAGACCTTATAGTTTTCAGGAAGAGCCGAAGGTAGTGTATTCCACTCCTTAGCAGATCGCATTATAAAGGTAGAACTGAGACGCTTAGTTTAATGAGGTAACGATGGTACCGAGCCGTACGTCTGCTCGTCCTATGATGAAGAGGAGATGGTAGGATCAGATCATGTAGTTCCTTGGCACATTCCCCGAAATATAACCTATAGAAGATCGAAAGGCATGCGACTTTACGGCGGTGCTCGAGACTATGGGTCTTAGTCTCCGCCATATGTTGCGGTAACCTGAAATATAGGTATGCCTGAAAGCTCTGCGTTCGGTCGAGTCCAAGGCACCAAGCTGGTGTTTGGCCGAGCCATCCCAAACGTGATACGACAGAACACGGCGTACGAAAGACGTGAAGCTGAAAACTACGCCCATAAACACAGGATAACTAATAGTACTGCACGTACATACACGCACTCACACAGACAATGCATCCATACTAAGATCAATCGATCAATCCTTAGTCTGTGTCGGCGTGTTAGTGTGTTATCTGTGCTAACACGCACACACGCTTAGAAAACTGACTTCAGTTTCACTATAGGTCAATGTTCCGTCTTATGTATCTTTATTTGTCTGAGGTTACAGAGTTCGTTAGTTAGGGTCGTGATCAATTGCCCTGAAAAGATCCTTGAGACCTTCTTTTTTTAACATTGATAGACCTTTGTTTGACCACGATCTCACCTGTTGGTAACTGACGCTGTGGCCGAAGCTGAAGCAGAAAGGTCTAGAAGGCACCTATTCACTCTAGTCTTGACCTGATGTAAAAATACCAGTGTGGTGATGGATCCAGTACGAGGCGCACTGAATCCCGTCTGCACAGAATACTGTGAATATGTCTTACCTACCCTAAGGTTAGTGTTTATTGGAATTGGAACCTATTATAATTAATTAGATAGTGAATAATCAGTAAGTTCTATTGCTAGGTTAGGTTCCTAGTAGATAAAATTAAATAGTTGAGAGAAAGGTTATCATTAGTCAAACGGTGAAGGAATTAATTTGTTGTTTTGCGCGTTCGGTGCCGCACTGAAGACACGTGTTAGGTAGGTACCTATATTATGGCTCTAAATTTCTGTTTAACCTAATTCGGACAAGGAGGAGGTACTATGTTCATGTGTATGTATTTTTATGTGTGTATATTCACCAATATCTCCGTCTATTGTGAACCAATTTGAAATAACGAGCGAGGCTTAAAGTTGTCGCATATCATGTGTAACATCTGACATCTCACCTCCTTGGTATAAGCAATATGGCTGACACTGTCATGCTTAACTGAGTCATTCCCTGAGGTACGGGAGGGGTGTTTTCGTCTCTCAAATTATCAGATGACATGAAGCCTGGCTTCAGTTTGACGTAACGAAAACACCCCTCCCGTACCGCTCTCATACTTCATGGACTGACTCAGTTAAGCTCAACAAATGCCCAAGCTTTTTTATAAAAATGTATATGTCAGAGGAACTAAGCGAAGACCACGACAGATTGGATCCCAAACAGAGGACGGCCAGGTGGAAAGCCCAGACGGAGATGGCGGGATGAGACTCCCACTTGAAGGATTTGTCCCAAATAGCCAACAATAGAGACGAATCTGCAGTGGAACACCACAGGCCAGGGTTGGCAATGTTTAATACATTTGTTTAAAACAAGAGTTTAAAATACTGGGAAAAATGCATACTTGTTTAAAACATGTTTCAAAACATAAAAAACCTATGCATTTCACATCAAATTTTATTCGATAAAATATTTTTTGTTCTTCCGACGTTTTGAAGTGCGGTGAAAATCACGATCAAAGATTCTGTTACATACCTACATATAGATCAAACTATTATACCTAAGCATTTAAAAAAAAACCGTAAATAAATTGCAAAATGTGTTTAAAACACTACAAAAAAAAACAAATGATGGTATTTCATTTTAAACATGTTTTTTGTTTGCAGATTAAAACAAATGTTTTGTTCTATTCGAAAAAAAAAACAGTTTTTTCCAACCCTGCCACATGCTCATAATAAAATAGACTTGTTTAGGTCAGTTGCCATAAAATACAATTTCATTGTAGGCTAGGCTTACCGTAATCTATCACGATAAAGTTTTATAACAGGTTTGGCACGTGTGGGTCTACACGTGTGTGTGGGTGTGGTGTTTATACCAAAACACAAATCCCACTATTATGTAAAAGGTCTGGAAGGAGTGGGGGGAGGCCTTTGCCCAGCAGTGGGACACAAACAGATATAAATAGAAATATAAATAGAATAGAATGTAAAGTTAACATTTTTTATTGTCTTCAGCGCTGTCCCGAATTACATTAGTACCTACATTTGTTTAATGGCTAAAAATAGTTTAGACTTCGTATTGCGCAACTTAATTGCTAGTTGTGACCTAATTTGTTTTTGCATAGACTAGAACTGATAAGGATTTTGCACTTTGTATGTTTACGATATTGAGAAATATAAAACTCACTATAAATAAAAACGATATCGTCAAAACACATGAGCAATTTTCTTATCAGAACACAAATAAACAAAAAAAAGTAAGCATTTTTCAATAAACTAGAAACTTTGGAAGTCAACCCTATAAATCTAAAACTGTAACATACATACATACCTACACTCGTTATAGGTATCTCAACACCATGTTAATTATTAAAGGTCAAATAATTAAATATGATTACCCTTAACATTGATTAAGTTATTTTATTGATCAAACTACTTCCGTGAATTCGAGAATTCATAACATAATAAAACCGTTTATTCCATCCAGTCCTACCAGTAGTTCGATAGTCGAACTGTTTGGATGTTTTTTTTCCAAATTGTTATACTGACGGATCGAACTATTTGGAAACATGGATTTTATTCCAAATAGATTTACTAACTCCGAAGTACAGTCATCGATTTACGATGCGCAAAGATGTCGCATCAGCTGGCCAAAAGTGGAAAAACTAAATTGTGTCCGCTTTATTTTTTTTGGGCATATTTTCCACAAACTGCTTCAGAACAATAACAAACAACACAAACACTTTTTGTAATATTGGTGTCCTGCATATAGCAGCACCGTACCCCTTCCTCTCTTTAAAAACACAACACTCGATTCTTCTTCATTTTCTTCCATTTTCGCTCCACACGTATTACTTATTCACCTCAACACAAATCATTAATTTACATGACAAATAAAATGAGTAACAAGTATATTATAAGTCTACTTCATAATTTGTTTTAAGTGATCCTTCAAAGAGGATAATATATATCGAGAAAGGATTTATTATATCATAACAAAAAGGACAATTTCCTCTCAAGATACAAATGCATTTGAAGTACCATTTCTGACTGTACCATTATAATCATAGTAAATCTATTTGGAATAAAATCCATGTTTCCAAATAGTTCGATCCGTCAGTATAACAATTTGGAAAATAAAACATCCAAACAGTTCGACTATCGAACTACTGGTAGGACTGGATGGAATAAACCAACATAACACCCAACAGTCACGTACATTCTCCTGATCCCACACTAGGATCCCCTGTGTCGTGGGTACCAGGAACTACGAGTACCATGGTGCCCCAACACCCGGAACAAATATTTGCAGATCATACAAACATTTGTTATCCTACAAACAGTAAGAACAAATGTGTATGTAATTTCATAGTAAAGTACCTATACCCAAAAAAGGATCCTGGATATAAAATTGTCTATCCAGTTTTATATTCTATATCTGTAACAATTTTTGACGACCTCTGTTGCGCGGCGGGCAATGTTCGCCTGCGATGAAGGAGGTTGCGGGTTCGATTCCCACCTCGGATCAAATATTTGTACGATCTGCAGATATTTGTTCAGGTTGTTCTGGGTATTTTGTATGTATATTAAAAAAAAATAGTATGTAATGTATTGTATTAAGTATAACAGTTATCTAGTACCCATAACACAAGCTCTGCTTAGCTTGGTGCTAGATAACGTTGTGTGAACTATCTAGCATTATTTATTTATTTAATTTACAATGCTACTATTAATTTAATAAACACAGTCATCTAAACTTTCGCATTCAAATTGATTTGCCAGATGAATGGCAGTGTTAATAATGGTCGACCGTCAAGGACAATACAAATTTCGTAGGTAAAATGTCTGCATATTATTTTACAAAAAACTTTTAATCAGGTTATAGATTTGGCTAACGAGTTCTACAACTTACCGAATTTCAAGCCGATAGCTATGGTAATTTCTGAGAAACAAGTTGCGAACAAACAGACAATGAGACAACGACGTGTCACAGTAACCATTTATGGTTAAACTTCGTTGTCTGTCCGTCCGTTGACTTAATCTTCATACAAAAACATGTGCCGCGCCAAGCAAATTTTACATTTATTTCTGGACTCTGAACCGAGGCAGACAACAATCAAACTCCGTCACTCTCTAACTCAGTAAAGTTCAGGTAAGTTAGAAAGTGTCAGAATAGCGCTCGAGCAGCAAAAAGCGAACGAAAAATACGAAAAACAAAATTTTAACACAATTTGCTGAATAATCGCAAATATAAATGTAATATGCCCTCTACAATGATATTATTTGTTACTCTTATTAATTTTATCAACATACGTAGATAGGAAATATAGATACTTATTTATGTTATACATGTTACGTTATTTTTTTTATCGAGACCATTAATTGATATCGTGTTTTAGGCTCTATGCCCTTGGAAATATGATTAATATTAAGATATATTGTGTTGTTGTCATAAACTGTATAGATTAGTAGTAGTAGAGCTTTTTTGTGAAAGAGTTCGTCCGGGGAAGTACTACCACCATACCTATTTCTGCCGCAAAGCAGTAGTGCTCGCATTGCTGTGTTCCGGTTTGAAGGGTAAGGGTGCCGGTGAAATTACAGGCACATGAGACTTTTCATCTTTATGTCTCAGGGTGGCGGGCGCAGTGCAATGCCACATAGGGCGCGTCCTAGGTGGACGTGACCTATTAGGTAATGCACCGTTCATAGGCAGAGGTTACCGCTTAACATCAGGTGGGCCTCTTGCTTGTCCGTCATCCAAGTAGAATAAAAAAAAAAAAAACAAAAAAAAAGATTTGGCTAAAAATACGTTTTAAGAGAAGCCTATTTGACTTTTAACACCCTCTGCTTGATTAACTCAGGTATACAAGTAATTAATTTTGAAAAAATTAAAAAACCCTCAACGCAATTAAACGGCTGAACCTATTTTGATCAAACATAGCTAAGAAAACTCCCGACTAATTCACCTTTAAAACAAAACAAAAAAACGGTTTATCCGTTCGGGAGCTACGATGCCACAGACAGACACACACACAGACACGTCAAACTTATAACAAACCGTCGTTTTGCGTCGGGGGTTAAAACTAAAAATTTGCGATTGGCATTTAACTTTATGCGCATTCTAAAATGGTGAGAGGTATGTATGCTGCAAGATTCTTGATCTTTTCAAATTCATAAATTAATTATTAATTATTGTAAGTTATTCTAAGCATTAGATGCAGCCACAGCTTCCTTCTGATTAGAATAATACGCGTCATTGTGTCACACAGATCAATAATTATAGCGTCACAATGTGACACAATGACCTCAAGTTCAGAAGTCCAGAGGGCTGAGTCGCAGTTTTGCACACGATGACACCAATCGTCCGTCGTACTTACACTACGCTTACACCATACACCGGTGTGTGTGGGACATAAGTGAGTCTTAGTGGTTCAACACCGTCGTATACCACCCATCGTAGGGACACGATCGTATAACACCGGAAGACGCCAAAATTGGCTATGATATGTTGTCGAAATGAATTTAAAACTGATAAAAAGGTATTTGTCTATGGAATTTGATTGTTGAATGTGTCAGTTGTCACTGTAAAGATGTCAAAGTCAAATTGTATTTTGATTTTTGAAGTTGAAGTTGAAGTTGGTTTTCGCCATTATGAAGAAGAAGAAGGTGTAGTAGTCAAATTCAAGTATTTTCATTAATTTCCAAACAAAGAAAGTATTCAAAGATTTATAAGTAACAAACCTCTTCGTGCAAACATGGATGCAACTCCGCAACACTAATAAACACAATGAACGCTGGGCACGGACCACGGGCTGCATACAGTCAAGAGCTGCCCTACCGGCTGGCTTCGCTTACCTACAACAACTGATACGTCGCCTGCTCAACTTTCAAAGAATAACCCTTCGCACCATCGTGGGTTCGTGGGGACACTCATAGGACACAGTCTCAACGCCTCTTCAACATCGGAGCCACATACAGCCCACTCTGCAGAGGGTGTCTGACCGAAGAAGAATCGGCTGCCCACTTAATCCTGGAATGTGTGGAAATAGCAGCTCAACGTAAACAAATCCTCAACAACCCGAGAAGCCTGCGAAGACCCCAGTAAACTTTTGTGCTTGTGGAGTGATTGTACCTTGTGATTTCAATGAATAAAATACTTTTGACTTACTTTGGTGGTAATTTCAATGACTGAATTTTTCGTATTGGGCAGGAGCGCATAACTTTCTAGTATCACTTAGATTTCCCCCCTAGTTTAGGCCATTGGGAGAAGTGTTGTTTTTTAAGAATATTTTTGGTAAACACATTCATATAAGGCCCGAAACCAAAAATCATCTAGATAAATCTATAAAATATAAATATAGATATATAGATCTAGTAAAGTCATGGTAGCAGCGACCTAACTGACAAGTCCAAGAAATTAGATCTTGTTTATTTACACATGGTAACATGACAGGTAAGTTGCCTATATTATTTCACTATGATCATAATCGCAGATACCTTAAACCTTACATTAACCTTACTGAGATCATTAACTTTTTTCATCCGGTTCCTAAGAATAAGAATATTTTACTAGCTCGAATACAGGTAACTTATTTCTAAGAGGTGTTACAATACAATTATAACACCTCTTTCGCTAGCTTGCTTTTAAACATAAGAACATAAATAAATAAATAATGCTGGAAAGTTCACACAACATTATCTAGCCCCAAGCTAAGCAGAGCTTGTGTTATGGGTACTAGATAACTGATATACTTAATGGCAAATCCATGAATTTGGTATTTTATTATAGACCCGTATGGCATTTACATTTATTATATATATTTCTCTTATAAGTCTGCAGTTTAAGTTTGGGTAAATAAAGTATAAATGGATTTCTAGGCTCAACATTTTTTACAACTAGGTAGGTATATCTGATTGCTATGAAGCAATCAGATAAAGTATTCTGGGTGTTGTTTCACAAGAATACACAATTCTCTTATGTACAGGTACATGCAAGCCAAGGGTAAGATAATTGTAGTCCTATATGCTCTTGATTTAGTTATGTATCTACCTATCCGCAATGAAACCACGTTTTGGACAACCAGATGTTTATTTTTATGCAAAGAATTTAGAATTTGTATGATATCTTATCCTCTACTAGTTGTATCCGTAGGGTTTGATGACTGATGTGAGGCTTACGGCCACCTTTTCTCCGGAGTCCTTCGTGATTTTCTGAAACAAGAAATACATACCTAAGTTATAAACATTGCTAAAGTAAAATTTTCTAGGAATGATTTTTGATTTTTTGATCTAACATGACTCCCAAGTACTTAGTTGAGGAGACTTTGTTAATTATGAGACAGTTACACTGGTCGTCATGTATGTTTTCATAATTATGTATCCGTATGTTGAAATCCCTTCCAGGTTGGGTTCTATTATATATTGTATAGCACATATAGTTAGTTTTTTGAGCATTAAGTACCTAAGTAGGTAATTTGTATCATCAAAGAAGAATCTTTCACCACGCTAGGTCTTTGAAACGAACCAGAGATAGGGGTAAAGAAAGAAACCACAATCTACAAGCAAAATAAGGCCTAGAGCAGGTAAATCGTAGAGCGTACCTCTATACTCTGTCTACGAGGTAAATTATTGACAAAAGTAATATAGGTACTCACTTTTACTTCAAGGCTCACACGCTGCTTAGGCCTTTGGTCGGTCGGTCGGTACGCTGTCGCAGCTCTTCGCATAGGAATACGAAGGCTTCTTTCGACAGCCGGTATTCCTAAATTCGGTCTCCGGGAGATCTTCGACAGGATCAAAGGATGCCCGAAGACTGTCTCGCATTTCCCGTAGCTCACGAGCCCGTTCTTCTTCATCAACATCTATGCAAGAAAATATCTCGCAGACATTCTCAATAACAAAGAACCCCACAAAAGTCCACAATTACACAGAAAAATAAACACTACCGTGTAGCGCTCACCTCTCACCGCCAAAAACACAAGTGTTGAGCGTAACGCTCATCGTCGCCGTCGTGTCATCGTATTCCAAGCGTGAAGCTGTCAAATTTGGCACTCGGACTCAGAAATAAATGAAAAACCGTTAAAAACGGTACGTAAGTGTGTACGATACGACGGCCGTGGCTCGGCTTATACGATCGGTGTTTGGTGTAACGACGATGATCGTAAGCATGGCAGCTGGGACTCAGAATATAAGTTCTCAAAGTGTACGCTAGGGGCGCTTATCATATTCCCATACAAAAATGCGTGTTACACTACACCATACACCCGTGTCAAATGGTTGGTAAAAAGCCAGACTCAGCACACAGTTATAGGTAGGTGCAGTACGATTCAGTGCAGTGCTACGGGATAATATTAGGTTAGATAGAAACAATGGTTCTACGTTGGAAACAAATAATCTGAAATAACAGCGGATAGAAAACAAAGTTTTTTTTTGTGGAAAATGGCGTTTTCCCATAGAATGAGACCATGCTATATGTATACATTTTTCTCCCCCAAAAACCCCCATATAGAAAAATTCATCGAAATCGTTGGAGGCGTTTTCTAAAACGTGAGTACAAATAGATAGATATATAGATAGAAGATAGAAAATACTTTATTGCATAATATAAAAAACAACAATTCACAAATATCTATATATATAAGTATAAAACAAAGTCGTGTTAGTTGATCAAGATCGACTGGACCGATGTTAGCTATCTCTTTTTTGGTGATTCTTCTCCGCTCCGAATAGCGGAATAAGTAATAAAGGGGGGGGGGGGGGGTCAACGGGGTCTACCCGTGCGAAGCCGGGGCTAGTCGCTATTTAAAAATAAAACTAACTAGGTAGTAATATGTCATACAATGGGCGGTCTTATTGCTTAGTAGCGATTTACAAATATACAAATACAAACACACAAATCCTTGCTCGTTTAATAATATAGGATTTATTCATATTTATAGTAAAGTGTAGGTACATAGAAAACCTTAGTTATTATGATTGGTTCCCTTTGTTCATATATAGTTATAGTGCCTATTTTATTTTATTTCATTTATAATCAGCTGCTCATAAAACTTACAACCTTGCAGCTAAAACGTTATATAAGCTAAATTAATTGACTACACATATAAAAAAATTTAGGCAGACATGTGTGAAAAACATCGATTGTTTCCCAGTGGTCAGATTGGTGGTCGGACTGGTCTGGCCAACGGGAATTATTTTTCCCATTGGCCCTACCAAAACATATACCATCTATCTAGTATAGGTATAAATAGAGCATCTCGGATCTCTCATTGATAATTATCTCAGATACTTTTTGGAGGATAAACTGTGGCTTAACTGCGAAGCCCATGACGTGGTCCGTTCATGCACTTGACCGGCCTTTATTATTGTTTATGCAAGTATTATTATGATAAGTACTGAGTACTACTGTAATGCCGTAAAAATGACCATGAGTCATCTTTTGACATGACATCGATTTGTTGGTGGTTAAGTTGTTCTCACTCAACAGTATAGGTAAGTCGAAATACAATGTTGAAGAGTTTAGGTGTGCCACGAAGCACTTACGTACTAACTAATCTTAAGTACCTTATCCACAAAGGTATAAGTATTTTTACCAAAATGTTTTGAAATAAACAATTAGATAAGTACAAAAGTTTCAATTAAAAAAAAACTATACGCCTGACTGACTGACTTACCGGTAACGCCGAGCCGAAACCGCTGGACCTAGAAAGCTGAAACTTTGAGCGTAGGTTCCTTTAATAGCAAAACCACCCACTAAGAAGGGATTTTTGTAAATTCAGCCCCTAAGGGGGTGAAAAACATTATGAAAAATCGTATTTCTTGAACTAACAAACTTGATACTTTGCATAAGTATGCTTCAATTCAAATCATAAAAGGGTAAAATATTTTTCCCCGAACTACCCCCAAAAGCGGGTGCAATGGGGTGTTAAAGTTTGTATGGGAACTTTTTATCGTGAGGTGCCTTTTGCTTGAAACTTGGCACCTATGGGTACTTAAAATACAGAATAATTGAACACATATTAAGGATTTTTCAAAAAAGCGTTAAAAAGGGGTAAAAATGGGTGACAACGTTTTAGTTTTTGTGATGTGTGTGATGCGTATTCAGCTAGTCGTACATACCACAACAAATTGAAGGTTGAATAAAAAATGAAATAAACATAGGTAAAACACACGTATGCCTAATATTTATAATTTACGCGGTCACAGAGGAAGGGCCAAGGTAAATGACGTCTAGGTACTGAATTATGGTGCTGTCTGTCTCCCGGGACACCGTGTTTCATTGAAATTCAAGGACGTTTATGTTTTCATAGGCCTATAATTGTGTTTGTTTAGGTCAAATCTTGCAAGCAGGGTTATAAACACTTCTTGACATCCGATTGAGTTGAAATTTTGTGTACCTGTCAAGTTCCGATGACAATACAATATTATGGTGGCAGCAGCGAGTTGATGTGATGATGGACAACGGGACTCCTCGGTGGATAATAGTAGACTGGCCTGGCTGGTGTTTAGGCTCAGTATGATCAGCACACGGATCGGATCACTAATTCTATAAAAGCTAGTCTTGAAAGATATTTTTCAACATAAAACTTATTTTTTGTTTGGAGAATAGAAACCTCATGTTTATGGCGTATAGGTACATATATGTATAAAGCAACATGTGTTTCAAATTTGTGACGTCATCAATGACTCATGAGTCCTGTACTTTGTATCAAAACTCTTATGATAGTGTATAATGTATTCGATCGTCCACAATTTTGGACTTCGGACTTGAACCTTTGAACTCCAGCCCGCATATATACTTATTAACCTATGACCGCCATGCCATCTCACTAAATTGATGATTTAGGCACAGAATACATAATAGTACAGGTACAGAAGGTTGACTCCGCAAAATTATTTAAAAACATAGCGACAGTTGCTCCACACGATAAAGTGCAATTCAGGTCGCACAGCGCTAATTATCTACAGCTAAAGTCACGCTAAAGACCGTGTTCCCAACGTTGAGATAGATACGAAGTCGAACGAAGCTCAAAGATGTTAGGAATCGTATAACGGAACTAAAATGGAGTTGGACAGGACACCTGGCAAGACGAGGTGACGATAGATGGAGTAAGGCGCTAACTGAATGGCGCCCAAAAACTGGGTACAGAAACGTTGGTCGTCCAGCAGCGAGATGGGCAGACTCGCATGCGTCGCGGGCCGAACCAGGATGAGACTGGCACGGGACCGTAAGGAATGGCACAGGCAAAGAGAGGCCTATACTCAGCAGTGGGTGAAGTCAGGCTGTGGATGATGATGGATGATGAAAGTCACCTAGTAGTTACCTCTATTTCTATCGCGTAACTCTTATCATGTCTGACTCACTGAATTGTCTCGACAAGTCGAGCCCGCCGGGTGCTTGTAGCTTCATACCGCCACGCCTGATTTAGGTATGTGGTTAATGAGTTATGACTCAATATGTTGTTGTGTGCTTTCCACAGTGCTAGCAGTCCTCTGGCCTCTACTGGCGAGATGTACCGTGGTCTCGAAGAGGTCTCTTCAGTATCTAGCACCTTTCGGCACCGCAGCCTGGCTGTGGGGGACAGTGTTCATCGACAGAGGCGCGCAGTCTGCCCGTGATGCGTTGAACAAGCAGTCAGAGGCTGTGAAAGAGCATAAGGTAAGGAATCATTGTAGTTTATATAGAGTATTTGTTGTTATAGCGGCAACAGAAATACATGATCTGTAAAAATTTCAACTGTCTAATTATCACGGTTCATGAGACAGCCTGGTGACAGACGGACAGACAGACAGACAGACAAACGTGCCTTAGTAATAGGGTCCCGTTTTATCCTTTGGGTACGGAACCCTAAAAATACGAATTGAGAAAGTCCTCCTTTTTTTGAAGTCGGTTAAAAAAGCCAAGTCGTGTTTTTTTCCTGACTCTTCTATTAGGTTTGGTCGCGTTGTGATTTCAATGAATAAAATATCCTTAACGTTTACTTTGAATGGATGGGTAGGTAAGTAGGTAGTAGGTACTTATTATGTTTGCGATGATGTGCGTACTTTCGACGTAAGATGGGATCACGACAATGAACTACCTGCGTGACAGTAAAAACATCAATAAACAAACTAGCAAGGTTCATCTTATCTTTAGTTACCTTACCGAGTTGACTAAAACGGGTATTTTTAAGCATATCTAATTAGTAGTAGGTACTTGTAAAGCTTTTTTTGTGAAAGAGTTCGTGCGGGGAAGTACTATCACTATTCCTGTACTATTTCTGTCGCAAAGCAGTAGTGCTCGCATTGCAGTGTTCCGGTTTGAAGGGTATGGTTGCCGGTGAGCACAGGCACATGAGACTTTCATCTTTATGTATCAGGGTGGCGGGCGCAGTGTAATGTCTTATGTCACCATAGGGACATCCTATGGATGTGCGTGACCTAGGTATGTGGTAATGCGGTTGGCGCTTAACATCAGGTGGGCAATATGATTGTACCGTCATTCACTAAGAAAAAAAAAACCTGTGGCATAATTAAACTTTCGGAACCAAAATCAATTGCAAATCGGCGTAGTACCTACTTTATTCACCTGAGAATCACACTAAAAATAGCCCCTGATTATTTAATCAGCCAGTTATAAATTCTCCTAGAAAATACCCCATACAATTTAAAATTTCAAACATTTAATAGACAGACAAAAAAAAACAAAAAAGGTACATAATTTTTTTTATTGATTTCGCTTTTTTTTTCTGACACTTTTTACCTTTAATGTGTAAGATAGTGACAGAATTTAGCGTCTGACCGCGCCTTAACACAAAACAATAGATATAGTAAACTTCCTAGAACGTAAGAGTCGGTAGAGTCGAGCATTATTTAATATTTTTGAAAACTATAGGTACGGGTACTTGTGCCAAGTTATAATAAACAATATGTCATGCGGTAAAAACTCTGATGACGCAAATACCTAAGTGCTATTGTCACAGGTAAGTAACCAACAAAGATTATTTTATTAACTACATACAAAATCACAGTCGAAGTTCTTTATTCAGTAAAGATATTCAATTATATAAGATTTTATAAAAGGATTAAA
The DNA here is from genome assembly GCA_932527175.1 of Operophtera brumata. NCBI lineage: Eukaryota > Metazoa > Arthropoda > Insecta > Lepidoptera > Geometridae > Operophtera > Operophtera brumata. The sequence continues at coordinate 10,686,445 of OW052238.1, read as the reverse complement.
TATATGCATGAATACCTACTACATTATAACACCAAGGGATCACTGTCCCTACCTAAAACACGATAGGACAATATTTATCTCGATATAAAAAAAACAAAAGTTACCTCTAACTTTTGGCTAGATTCAATTGTTTCTCAATTTTTTTTTATACTACTTGAATGACGGAACAAGCATATGGCCCACCTGATGTTAAGCGGTAACCTCTACCTATGAACAGTGCATTACCTCATAGGTCACGTCCACCTAGGACTGCGCCCGCCACCCTGAGACATAAAGATGAAAAGTCTCATGTGCCTGTAATTTCACCGGCACCCATACCCTTCAAACCGGAACACAGCAATGCGAACATTACTGCTTTGCGGCAGAAATTACCCTTCAAACCGGAACACAGCAATGCGAGCACTACTGCTTTGCGGCAGAAATAGGTATGGTAGTACTTCCCCGGACGAACTCTTTCACAAAAAAGCTCTACTACTACTAATCTAACTACTAATGATGCATATTATTGGGTCAAAAATTGGATAAATTATACCAATACAATAAAAACGTGTGCTTTCTGTGAGGGTTTTGTCAAATTATCTAGAAGTATGTTACAACATTATCTTCTTCTTATATATAAAAATAAATTGCTGTTCGTTAGTCTAGCTAAGACTCGGAAACGGCATGACCGATTTTGATGAAGTTTTTGGGAGTGAGTCCCTGGTTCATTTAGATTGACAACTAAACCCGGTAGGTACCGCTGCAGTCGGGTCACCGGGCCCACACGAACGAAGTCACGAACGGGCCGCTACCAGGTTTTTTTTGTGTGTGTATGTTTCTGTTTGGAATTGGCGCGTTCAGCGAACGGTTTGTTCTCTCATTCATTGGCCTCCTCCACGTCTTGCAGCGGACTTGTACATGCTGATGATGAGGATACGGCTCCAACTTTTTTTTCGAATGTATTTAAATGCGGTTGATCTCCTGGGGTCATGACTGTGTTACCGGGCTTTTTGTGAGCGCCGATGGCGCTCAACCTACTGTGTTAGGTTGGGGCAACTAGCATAAGGGCACCACGTAGGTACGGACCTCGGCTTGGACTGTTGCCGGGTTGGGGAGGAACGGTCAAAACACCCCGGAACATGTTTGTACCGGTATAGGCGTAAAGGCCGTCATACACCTAACGATATGCTTGCGCAAGCTTAGACTTGTGCAAATAAACATAATTTCCAAATGACCACAGACGGCACAAGTATGCTTGAACAATAATCATTTTAAAAAAGTGAGCGTCCAAGTGTGTTGTGCGATGGATGACGCTTTGGCAATTACAGTTGGCTTAATATTTGCCACAAAAAAACTGAAGAGACTTAAAATAAACCGAACCATATGGTGTAAAGACTGGTTAAGAAAAAGAGAGCAATATTCGCACATTAATTTATTAACTGAATTGAAAACACCTAAAGACGTGCGTAACTACCTGCGTGTCTCTCTGTATCCCGTTTCTGTCACTCGTCATTTTGGCGCGAAACGATCACAGAACGTGCGTGCAACTACTGAAACGCGGTGCGGCCACACACGTTCAAGTAAACTTGCGCAAACACGAATTTGCACAAGTTTTGGAATTGAAAATAGCAACTATTTTTCAAACTTGTACAAGTCATAAATTTGTAAGCAAGTATCTTCCCATACACGTTACAGTATACTTTTACAAGTCTAAACTTGCGCAAGCATATCGTTAGGTGTATGGCTGGCTTAAGGTACAGAAGGTACTCAGAAGGAGGATACGGCTCCACAGGATGACCCTGTATTTACGTGTTTGCATGTCTAGACAAAGACTCTAAAGATAACATCTAAGTAAGGATATTTTTGGCCTTCACAAACAGGACGTAAAACGACTTTTTGACTGCATTATGTACATGTTATGACCAAAGAAGGCTGATTAGAACGTGTCTTGCCTTTAAATGGTTGCTAGCAGGAAAAACAATACCTACACCATTGTCTACGTTTGCATTCTAAAGAACTAGGGCAGGAATATTACCATCATATTTTTACCTCATTTAATTATTTATCTACATCGTAGGTATAACCTAAGAACTTGCGTCGAGGCGACGCACGTCTACCATAAGTATATCTAATACGAAATTCTCCTCTGTACCTCGTGTTTTTTTTTTTTAATTATTCTACTTGAATTTCGAAACAAGCAGATGACCCACCTGGTGTTAAGCAGTAACCCTGACTATGAACAGTGCAATACCTCATAGGTCACGTCCACCTAGGACGCGCCCTATGTGGCATTGCACTGCGCCCGCCACCCTGAGACATAAAGGTGAAAAGTCTCATGTGCCTGTAATTTCACCGGCACTCTTACCCTTCATACCGGAACACAGCAATGCGAGCACTACTGCTTTGCGGCAGAAATAGGTATGGTGGTAGTACTTCCCCGTACGAATTCTTTCACAAAAAAGCTCTACTACTACTAAACTTTTCTGGTTCTACTGTACTTACCTTTACCAACGATTTTTTCTGTGCCTTTTCCTGGCTACCGCTCTACGAGATTGTCACGTCACCTAATCACACAGGAAACTTGAAATTAGCTGAAAAAATATCTAGGTACACACGGCAAAGCTAAATGGTTACCTCCTAGTGATAAACCCTCATGATTTTGAATTTTTGGTAATTTATGTAGCAGGTGTTTAATTTAATTTGTCATTTTCTGTTGACGTCATTACTACTTATAATTTTATCTGATGTCGTATTTTTATTAAATTAACATGTTCTTTTTTTAAAGTTATGAAGTCTTGTACCTATCTTACGCCAGTAGATGTATCTAATTATTTTGTACCTATACCTATGTTGCTATGTTCCGACACAATTTTACATTGTTTGCGAATAAATGAAATGAAATGCAATAGGTAGTATGTTTTGAGATTGAAGCTGATACGAAATGAATAATTTTTCTGCACCTACTTCTTTATCACAAGTTACTACGTGTATTTAATACTTAGCTTTATTTATTTAATAGCCGTGCCCGCGACTTCGTTCGCGCTGTACATTCATATCTTCTGAACCCTGCAAGATATCGAAATGGAGCATACATTGACGAAAATTTAAGTTAATATTCCGCTTTTTCCCTAAAATTTTCATTGAAATCCGTTGAGCACTTGAGCCGTATCGGAGCCTATTCGAGAAAACTTTCAGACAGACATAAAACATTTCTATAAACGTTTGTGTTTGATTAGGCATCGTATAAATAGCAGTTTCACATACATTTTGGCATTTATTATGATATCATAGACAGTTGCTCATAGAAAAAAAAAAACATAATAAAATAAATATAAATTTCTCCCAATGCAACAATTAAGTTATTTGGTAGTAACTATTATTTAATCTGTGACGCGGGGGTAACCAATTAGCGTTACCGTGTGTACATATATTTTTCAGCTGATTTCAAGTATCCTGTGTTATTAGATGATGTGGCAATTAAATAATAGGGACCAACCGACTTTTATATAATTTTAAATTTTGCTGAATAATAATATCTATGTGATAAGGTCAGCCTTCCTGAACCATTATCCTCTAATGATTTTCAACTCCTGCTGAAAATAATTAAGACTAGAATGGGCCTGTGAGCCTACTATGCTGGTACCTACTAGTGAATCGCCCTCGACTTCGCCCGCGTGGTGTTTTTCCATACAAATTTAGACCCCGCTGCCCGCTGAATTTCGAAAGTGCCCTTCATAGTGCACCCCTAGACCACAAAGGGAATGTGCCCTCCTAATTTCAGTAAGTACCTTCGAATTATAGTAGTGGTACAGCTTTGTTTGTTAAAGAGTTCGTCCGGGATAGTACTACCTCCATACCTATTTCTGCCGCAAAGCAGCAGTAGTGCTCGCATTGCTGTGTCCCGGTTTGTAGGGTATGGGAGCCGGTTAAATTACATGCACATGAGACTTTTATCTTTATGTCTTAAGGTGGCGGGCGCAGTGCAATGCCACCATCACAACTCCATGACTGCCACATAGGGTGCGTGGTAAGGGTGGACGTGATCTATGGGGTAATACCGCTTAACATCAGGTGGGCCATCAGCTAGTTCCGTCATTCACGCAGTTAAAAACTTTCGTCTTAGGCTGGTCTGTGAGCCAATTGTACCATCAATGGTACTTGCCTAATGGTACAAGTGGTCCGGCGGCAAGCCAGTCACGCAATGATTTTATATAGGTACACTCGTAGGGTCCTGTATATTTTATCGAAGCTTGTAGATAAGTATGTTTGTGTATTTTAAATATTTGTAATAAGTAGCTAAACGTAGATATGTATTATTACATAGGTGCGTAAGATACTCTTTACCGGAGCAACGAACTCTGTTACGGTTATTCATTCATCAATGGACCCAAACACGACGTGACCTTAGAGCATACCTACTGCTCTATGGGTACGTCTCTTCTCAGCTGTGTGCAACTCATTTACATACATTTACATAACATACCTACTCATTTTTAAGGTTCCGAACCTCAACAGGAAAAAACTTATCTTTCATCAAGAAGGGTTGAGTCTTTGGTCGTGACAAACAGACAGAGACAGCCAGAGTTGTTTTTCTGTGATTAGTGTAATGTGATAGTGTGATGTTACGTGATGACTTTTAGAAGTCCTAGGACCTAGGTCATACCAACGTTTCGCGTCGGAATGCCCGTAACACTTTTCCCCACCAGATGATTGGTCTTACTTGTCAAAGTTATGTGCAGCAAAAAATATGTCATTCACTGACCTTTTATCTGTAAATTGAACGTACAAAAATGTTCCACCTGTTCATAAACCATTTGAAAAATAATAACAAAGTGCAGCTGTTTTCGACTGAAAATTTTATTCAACTTCTAAACGATCTTCTAATTTTGTACTTTTTCTTTCACCTAAATGTCGGCAAAGACTTTATCTTCAAGTTGAACGTGTGTTTCTTTGATGTGACAATTTTTGACGTGGCAAATAATTGTTTTTCGTGATTTTCACTTACCTACTTTTCGTTCCGCGAGCGCTATACTGTCCCTTTGTAACTTAGCTGAACTTCCTACTCCATATTTTTCAGCGTAAGCTGCTGCTCTTCCCCGAGGGCACCCGACACTCCGGAGACAGGCTGCTGCCGTTCCGCAAAGGGGCGTTCCACGTGGCTGTGGACGCCGGAGCCGCGATCCAGCCGGTCGTCGTCTCCAAGTACCACTTCCTCGACGGTGAACGGAAAATATTTGGCTCTGGTGCGTACCCGTACAATAGGCTCAACATCAGCCGTTAGACATAGCTACTTTTGGACGAGACCTCCGCCACAGAATGCAATGGAGAGATTTGACATAATCAATCACCACTTTTGGCAGGCGGATTTAGCTCGCTCGAGTATTTATTGTATTAATATTTATTTGTTGCTTACATGTTCATACATTATTGTTAGTATTAGCCCAGAATAAATAATAGTACAAGGTATTAAGCCTTTTTTGTAGGGCCTTTAGGTACCTACATGAACTCCGTTAGGGCGTTAATTTTGTTGAGATATATCATAAAAAATATTCAGGTATTCAGTGTTGCCTGTATTCAGGTGGATGTTGCTGCCCCTGGTGAGATTCTTTAGTCGGCTTTTATGACTTCCACGGGAGGAGATGGAGTAGTCTGTATCATAGGCTGAACACACTCCAGCTAGGCATGACCATTTCAGTAGGTATAGTGAGTTGCCACGTAACGGCTGTGACCTTCAAACGAGTATGGCTAATGGAGACTCCTAGGACGCTTTTTGTCATTCAGCAAGTACCTACCTACCTATATTATTGAGAGCCACAAAGTTACAGGGCGTATTATGGAACTGCACCGGCTATTGTCTAACCGATGGCTTTTACTATTTTGCTGTCCATTGCGCTGCGTGTTTTAGCTTTTTTACAAGAGCGTTTTTTTTTAGTAGTAGTAGTAGAGCTTTTTAGTGAAAGTGTTCATCCGGGGAAGTACTACCACCATACTTATTTCTGCCGCAAAGCAGTAGTGCTCGCATTGCAGTGTTCCGGTTTGAAGGGTAAGGGTGCCGGTGAAATTACAGGCACATGAGACTTTTCATCTTTATGTCTCAGGGTGGCGGGCGCAGTCCTAGGTGGACGTGACCTATGTGGTAATGCACTGTTCATAGGTAGAGGTTACCGCCTAACATCAGGTGGACCATCTGCTTGTTCCGTCATTAAAATAGAATAATATAAAAAAAAGACGCAGCGCAATGAAAAGCAAAATGGTAATAAAAATCAAACATCAGTCTGTTAGAAAATAAGAGCGCTGCTCTCGATGAGAGTGATATAATCAAATAAGAACTTTCCTCTAGAAGATATCTAATCCGGTATTTTGTAAACATCGTTACGTAAATTAGGTAGTTACCTAATTACCTACTTACATAATGCTGTCTATGCTGTGCTTGTTTGTGGTAACTATCTAAATCAGTAGGTAGATACCTAATCATCACATTACATGTCACACATATTACCTATAAGTATTGTAGGTACACTTGTAGTAGGTACCTACTTACCTAACAAAAGCGATGCTATTATATGTTCATTAAGGTGAAGCTACGTTCTACTGTAATGTTATACTTAGGTACTCTAATATGTTTACGAAACAAAAACTGGCGACATCATGATATACCTAACTCCTTGTCGCAATACAAAGCGCTCTTACCATTTATAATATTATAGGTACCTTAGTATACCAACTAGCAAACATGCTATGACTTTGCATGGGTTAAATCATAATTGTCTTGATAGGTATACATACTATAGGCCTAGTATAGTTAGGTATAGATCTAGCTTTCGGTATGAACCAAAGCCAAAGTGCACAAATTTTGAATAGTCTTATACATATACTAAATTTACTCCTGTTCCTACGCGACCAAACCATGAAGAGTCAAGCAACAAACACGGCTTGGATTTATTTGATGATCCTTCTTACTATAGTATACGAGTCACTTCTTTTTAGAACGTAGGTATTTGCTAAAAGCTTGGAAAGATGACGTTTGAAATAAATTTTGAACCCGAAAATGGTAAGTAGGTATACACAAAGTGCAAATTTAATAAAAAAAATATGTTTTTTAAAACGGTATAGCATGGATAACAAGGTGAACCTATTCAAAAGAGAACCAGTAGTCAAACTACTCAAGTATTAATATTTATTCTGTGGTAAAATGCTAAGAGAATCAGCAAAAGTTCAGAGGTAAGACAGCACACGCTACGCTTGATATAAATAATAACGTAATTATCATATGCACAATTCAATGTTAATTCAATGTTTTTACGAGCATTTCCGGAGATCAAATCAAGAAAATATTTAAAAATGCATAGGTATAAAAACAAAAACTACTTAGTTACCTACTACCCAACTAGAATCTACTTCAGCAAAAAATAAGCACTTGGGATCAAAATTAACCAAAATTGAACTAAACACAATTGAATGTTTATCCCAAGCATCTCCCTAGATAAAATCAAAGAAATATACAAAAATGCTTATAGAAACAAAAACAGTACCTGAAATACACAACAGGACACTTGAGATCATAATTAGCCAAAATTGCAGAGTTACGACGATATTTTCGAAGGCAGTTATGATACCAAAACACGTTTTCTGATACAATCATACTGTGGCCAATGAATGAACCTAGATGTTATACCGACTAGGTTAGCCAATATAACTTATAACAATATAACAAAGCTATAACCTACCGTTGTAGGTTTTAGTAGTAGGTACTTTGTAGAGCTGTTGTGTGAAAAAGTTTGTTCGGGGAAGTACTACCACTACTATTTCTGCCGCAGAGCAGTAGTGCTCGCATTGCTGTGTTCCAGTTTGAAGGGTAAGGTTGCCGGTGAAATTACAGACACATGAGACTTTTCATCTTTATGTCTCAGGGTGGCACGGGCGCAGTGCAATTCACTAAGGGTGCGTCCTAGCATTGTTGATAGTTCCTATACCTACCAGTTCAGATTCACGAAGTTGAAAAAAAAAACACTAGGGCGCTTTTGTATGCAATTTGTTCCTATTTTGAATATTATCCTATCTTTAACCCCCGACGCAAAAGCGACGGGGTGTTGTATGTCTGTGAGTGTGTCTGTCTGTGGCATCGTAGCTACCGAACGGATGAAACGATTTTGTGTTTTTTTTGTTTGAAAGGTGATTTATTCGGGAGTGTTCTTAGCTATGTTTGATCAAAATCGGTTCAGCCGTTTCATTGCGTTGAGTGTTTTTGTTCTTTTACAAAATTAATTACTTTTGTTAGTTCTATAGCAGGTTCTTATTTATACGTTGATGACAGTACAATATTTATATATATTCCAGGTGAGCTGATAATTACCATCCTGCCGCTGATCGAGACAAAAGACATGCGCAAGGAGGACATTCCGGCGTTAGTGGAGAAGACTCATATCAACATGCAGGAGGTGTTCTCCAGAGCGTCCGCGGAGACGCAGGCGCGCCGCGTGCCATATGACAAGGATGAATGAATGACTACGACTGGGTAGGTAGTAGGTGCCTGCCGTGACGTGTTCGGACTAGGAATAGACCCCGCCGTCGCCTCCCTTGGATGGCGTAATATACGACTAAGGGGATAGGCAGCAGCGCCCATTGCACCTGAGTCACAGAATAGATAATAGTACAAAGTACCTGAGTACAACCAATACTGCAATCACCATCCACCTTGGTGCAAACCACGGTGAAAAGAGGCCCACTGAGGCTCTACCTACCCTTTAGAGGAAAAAGGCGTGTGTCTATTGTCAAGCGTGGTGATTATGGAAAATCCCCCCTTTCCCTCCTTGCATTCTATAGGTGAGGTCCACGCAGCAAAATACCTACTGTTTTTCGGGATTTTCGTTCAGTTTCTATTGCGCGAGTGCGCTATTCTGTAACTTTCTAACTTAGCTGAACTTTGGTGAGTTAGATAGTGTCTGAATTCGGCCTTTCTTCGATATCACTTCAATGTTGATAAGGCACACCTACCTGAAAGCGTAGGTATGAAACGTAAATAATTCAATTGGCGTTAGTTGTTATCATAATAATTAGGTATAAGCTGTTTTGTAAATAACCTTGCATGCATTAAGCCTTGGTAGGTACCTACACCTACAGTAATCAATTAAATTAATCCAGTACTTATCTATTATAATAGGTATGTGTAGGTACTTATCGGCTATTAGTAAGTAACTACTTCAGTTACAATATTTTTACGCCATTTTATTTTCTTTAGGAAACAATGTTATCACTTTATAAGATTAAACTTTGTTTACCTACTATAATTATTATTGCATAAGTTTCTAGCATGGATTTTATAGCAATTTAATAGGTATACTAAATTCCATAGTTTTCAGTAAGATTTTATTAAAAGGACAAAGGGTAGGCAGAACAAAGCATGCAAAAGAGAGATTCAATTTTGTTTTTATATAACAACTACGAACTACTGCCAGTATACCCTGGTACCACCTGGCAGCACCTAATTAATTTTGTTTTTATATAACAACTACGAACTACTGCCAGTATACCCTGGTACCACCTGGCAGCACCTAATTAATTTTCTTTTTATATAACAACTACGAACTACTGCCAGTATACCCTGGTACCACCTGGCTGCACCTAATTAATTTTGTTTTTATATAACAACTACGAACTACTGCCAGTATACCCTGGTACCACCTGGCAGCACCTAATTAATTTTCTTTTTATATAACAACTACGAACTACTGCCAGTATACCCTGGTACCACCTGGCTGCACCTAATTAATTTTGTTTTTATATAACAACTACGAACTACTGCCAGTATACCCTGGTACCACCTGGCTGCACCTAATTAATTTTGTTTTTATATAACAACTCCGAACTACTGCCAGTATACCCTGGTACCACCTGGCTGCACCTAATTAATTTTGTTTTTATATAACAACTACGAACTACTGCCAGTATACCCTGGTACCACCTGGCTGCACCTAATTAATTTTGTTTTTATATAACAACTCCGAACTACTGCCAGTATACCCTGGTACCAACTGGCTGCACCTAATTAATCCAAACAAGATTTGAATATCTCATAATATATAGATAATGATACAAAATCCTCAGACCATTTGTAAGTGATTATAAAAAAAAATAGCTTTAGGGTTCTTTTTAGGGTTCCGTACCCAAAGGGTAAAACGGGACCCTATTACTAAGACTCCGCTGTCCATCTGTCACCAGGCTGTATCTCATGAACCGTGATAGTTAGACAGTTGAAATTTTCACAGATATTTTTTGATATTTTGTTTTTTTATTTTGATATTTGTTTTTTTTTATATTTTTATTTATGTTGCCGCTATATCAACAAATACCAAAAAACAATAAAATAAATATTTAAGGGGGCTCCCATCCAACGAACGTGTTTTTTGCCGTTTTTATAGATAATGGTACCTAAGGAACCCTTCGTGCGCGAGTCCGACTCGCACTTTAGTAGTAGTAGAGCTTTTTTGTGAAAGAGTTCGTCCGGGTAAGTACTACCACCATACTTATTTCTGCCGCAAAGCAGTAGTGCTCGCATTGCTGTGTTCCGGTTTGAAGGGTAAGGGTGCCGGTGAAATTACAGGCACATGAGACTTTTCATCTTTATGTCTCAGGGTGGCGGGCGCAGTGCAATGCCACATAGGTTGTGTCCTAGGTGGACGTGATCTATGAGGTAATGCACTGTTCATAGGCAGAGGTTACCGCTTAACATCAGGTGGGCCTCTTGATTGATCCGTCATCCAAGTAGTATAAAAAAAAAAAAAAAAAAACTTGTCCGGTCTTATTTTCTATTGTGAAAATATTGTCATATTGTTTTGGATCAGTCAGCCCTCGGCATTAGATAATGTATCCATGTATACCAATCTGAATATTGTCATATTGTTTTGGATCAGTCAGCCCTCAGCATTAGATAATGTATCCATGTATACCAATCTGAATATTGTCATATTGTTTTGGATCAGTCAGCCCTCAGCATTAGATAATGTATCCATGTATACCAATCTGAATATTGTCATATTGTTTTGGTTCAGTCAGCCCTCAGCATTAGATAATGTATCCATGTATACCAATCTGAATATTATCATATTGTTTTGGATCAGTCAGCCCTCGGCATTAGATAATGTATCCATGTATACCAATCTGAATATTATCATATTGTTTTGGATCAGTCAGCCCTCGGCATTAGATAATGTATCCATGTATACCAATCTGAATATTATCATATTGTTTTGGATCAGTCAGCCCTCGGCATTAGATAATGTATCCATGTATACCAATCTGAATATTGTCATATTGTTTTGGATCAGTCAGCCCTCAGCATTAGATAATGTATCCATGTATACCAATCTGAATATTGTCATATTGTTTTGGATCAGTCAGCCCTCAGCATTAGATAATGTATCCATGTATACCAATCTGAATATTGTCATATTGTTTTGGATCAGTCAGCCCTCAGCATTAGATAATGTATCCATGTATACCAATCTGAATATTGTCATATTGTTTTGGATCAGTCAGCCCTCAGCATTAGATAATGTATCCATGTATACCAATCTGAATATTGTCATATTGTTTTGGATCAGTCAGCCCTCAGCATTAGATAATGTATCCATGTATACCAATCTGAATATTGTCATATTGTTTTGGTTCAGTCAGCCCTCAGCATTAGATAATGTATCCATGTATACCAATCTGAATATTGTCATATTGTTTTGGATCAGTCAGCCCTCAGCATTAGATAATGTATCCATGTATACCAATCTGAATATTGTCATATTGTTTTGGATCAGTCAGCCCTCAGCATTAGATAATGTATCCATGTATACCAATCTGAATATTGTCATATTGTTTTGGATCAGTCAGCCCTCAGCTTTAGATAATGTATCCATGTATACCAATCTGAATATTGTCATATTGTTTTGGATCAGTCAGCCCTCAGCATTAGATAATGTATCCATGTATACCAATCTGAATATTGTCATATTGTTTTGGATCAGTCAGCCCTCAGCATTAGATAATGTATCCATGTATACCAATCTGAATATTGTCATATTGTTTTGGTTCAGTCAGCCCTCAGCATTAGATAATGTATCCATGTATACCAATCTGAATATTGTCATATTGTTTTGGATCAGTCAGCCCTCAGCATTAGATAATGTATCCATGTATACCAATCTGAATATTGTCATATTGTTTTGGATCAGTCAGCCCTCAGCTTTAGATAATGTATCCATGTATACCAATCTGAATATTGTCATATTGTTTTGGATCAGTCAGCCCTCAGCATTAGATAATGTATCCATGTATACCAATCTGAATATTGTCATATTGTTTTGGATCAGTCAGCCCTCAGCATTAGATAATGTATCCATGTATACCAATCTGAATATTGTCATATTGTTTTGGATCAGTCAGCCCTCAGCTTTAGATAATGTATCCATGTATACCAATCTGAATATTATCATATTGTTTTGGATCAGTCAGCCCTCGGCATTAGATAATGTATCCATGTATACCAATCTGAATATTATCATATTGTTTTGGATCAGTCAGCCCTCGGCATTAGATAATGTATCCATGTATACCAATCTGAATATTATCATATTGTTTTGGATCAGTCAGCCCTCGGCATTAGATAATGTATCCATGTATACCAATCTGAATATTATCATATTGTTTTGGATCAGTCAGCCCTCAGCTTTATATAATGTATCCATGTATACCAATCTGAATATTATCATATTGTTTTGGATCAGTCAGCCCTCGGCATTAGATAATGTATCCATGTATACCAATCTGAATATTTTGTTGGCATTTTGCTGTAGGCGCAGCGAAGATGCCTCTTCTCTGTCATTGCTAAGTAGTGTTCTTACCACAATTTACTACTACTACTTCGTGTCACCAGTTCTGTCTTGGTCACCCTGAGTGAAGTCAGTGACCAGCTACAATCAATTAAATTTACTTTTAAATTAATTTATTTTCAAATATTTTAAAATTCTTTTGCAATACTAATTCACTATTAAAAAAAAAACATTTTAAATTCTTGAACCCCCATTAAAATATTAAATTGTGTTTCTTTTATTAAAAATAAATAATTAATTTTCCCTGAAATTGAGGTGGCCCTGAAAAGGTACAATTGATCAATAGTGGAAGAACCATTGTGGTGAAAGGATTCAAGTTCGCCTCCCAGAGGCCCCATTCATGCACACTATTTTAAACTAAAAAAAAAAACAGAAAGATAACTAATAAGTATAGAAAACTTAAACAAAAATAAAAAAAAAAACTTTTGAGCTACCTTCTATCTAGAGATCGTTGCTGTTACCTTATACTTAAGAGGCAGACAACAGCCAAATTCCGTCATTATCTAACACAGTAAAGTTAGAAAGAGTGACAGAATAGCGCTCGCGTAACGAAAAGTGAACAAAAATCACGAAAAACAGTATATTTGCTGCTGCTATGCCATCTTAACTAATATTATTTGTTACTCTTATTAATTATATTAACATAATTTTCACTAGAAACGGGATATTTACCATGATTTTTGAGTTTTATGCGCATGCAACTGTGCCGAAATATCGGGAACATATAAAACTCAAAAATCATGGTAAATATCCCGTTTCTAGTGAAAATTATGTACATAACCATGATAGTTTCAAAAGTTATATTAACATATCATGTACGTAGATAGGAAATAGAGTAACCTACTTACTTACGTTATGTTAAAATAATTCACTTCAAACCCACCGCCCCCTGCCCCGCACCCTGGCCGTACCTTTGGCGGTACGGTGGGTTTTTTAAAACTTAAATGATACCACCAGCTAAAAGTGTTGTACCGATCACTGATATAATTATTTTTTTTTTGTTCCCAGGTAATCTGTACAATATGAAAAACGAAACCCATTATTTCCAAGAAATAGAGCTGTGATAAAAAAACATACCTAAGCGTTACTGGTGTCCAATAGGATATACTTACATAATAATATAGGATGTAAATTTATACCTTAAAATGTCGGGTCCACAAGATGTTGTGTTATTTTAAAGATATAAATAGGTAATGTATTTATTTTACATAAATTATTAAAAATAATAAATATTTGTAATAAAACTATGGACTTTTTTAATAATTATTTTCTACTAGTATCCGTCCGTCCGAACTTCATAGAAATCCGGGTAGTCCGAAAGCCAGATGGGTCGACGACATCGTATCCGTCGCGGACAATACCTGGTTGAGAGACGCGCAGGACAGAGGAGGCAGACGAGAAAGGAGTCCTATACCCAGCAGTGGGTGATTCCGGGCTGAGATGATGATGATGATCCGTCCGCAGCTTTGCCCGGGTCATACGGAAAATATGTAGGTACTGAAAAAAATGGTTTCAAGTTCATTCTGCAGAACTACATAATGAACGGCGGCGGTTTTGGTAACAATAGTGTTGTATGACATTGTGTGTTCCCTTGTTTATGGGAAGTTGTGCGTAAGTTTTGTAACAAAACCATTACCTACTTATATAGTATTCATTAGTAGTATTTTCCGCTGAGGATAGAAGCCAGTGGAGGCAGATCATCAAGTCTAAGGTCCTACATAAAGGTCACGACCCTCAGCAGTGAGGTTACCGATAGAGCGATGGTAGCCTAACGGTTCAATAGTGCAACTCAGAATCCAACGATACCGGGTTCGATCCTAGGCTCCGCACCAATGACTTTTCTAAGTTATGTGTGGATTTCCATCGCTCTGAGCTTCGGAGGGCACGTTAAGCTGTCGGTCCCGGCTGTTATTGATTAATTGCAGTCGATACGCCATGTCAGAGGCCCTCGGGCGGCTTGACAAACTCTGACACCGAGGCCAGCGCTTACCTCATACGAAAAGAAGAAGAAGACCGACGCAAGGGGGAGGAGTAGGTAGTCGTTTTTTCTAACTTCTAGATATTCTATATTATAAATTAAAGGTAATACAAAGAAAATGGACCGTTTTATTTAGTTCGAATTTAATAAAGGAGTAAATAAAATCTGAGTTCGTCAACACTGCCAATGCCACGCTTGGTAAACTCAAAGCGGAGCTAGGGAAGCGTAAAGAGTAAGGTTTTTTTAAAACTATTTAGGTACGTTGGCTGAACAAAGTTCTCCACTGCCATGATAAAGTTTAAAAAGTAAATACGAAAAGATACGCGAGCGCCATCTCTGGAACATGAAAGAAATAAACTGACAATGCCTAATGGAAAACTGCTCATTGATCGGGGTTAGTCCATCTAGTTATACTACTAGATAATGATCGGTGGGAGTGGTAGGTATGTGCTTGTGGACGGTTGCCGAGGCTTGGCAAACATGTAAATAAATATAATAAATAAATAATGCTGGACAGCTCACACTACATTATCTAGCCCCAAGCTAAGCAGAGCTTGTGTTATGGTACTAGGTAACTAATATAGTTTTTTTTATTATACACAGAAAATACCCAGAACACCCTGAACAAATACCTTCAGATCGTACAAATAATTGTTCCGAGGCGGGAATCGAACCCGCAACCTCTTGCGTCGCAGGCGAACCTTCGCCCGCCGCGCCACAGAGGTCGTAATGCAGCATAACTCCTACACTTTAGGAGCAGCAATGAAACAAATTTTAGTTATGATTGCTATATTGTCAAAAAGGCGCAACTATTACTGGGTTGCCATAATACAAATATCTTACAATAATCACGTTGGAATACAATTTCTTGCAAGATTTCTCGTGACTAGACATAATACCATATTCAAAATACCTGTGTAAGGTAAAAGTAAGTATTTACTAGGAATTTAATAGGTACGAATAAGTATCTAAAATATTAAGTATAACTGCGTAGTGTGTTATCGCCACACTCAGAGTCATCAATTACAGATATCGATCATTCAATTAAATAATTTTTAAAACAATGACAGACGTTCTTTTGACCTCGATCTCACCTGTTGGTAAGTGAAGATGCGGCCGACGATGGAGCACGAAGGTCTAGAAGTTCAAACATTAAAGATAAGTGACATCTCTGAGTATAAACTTTTGCAATCTGCCTGGATTGGACAACATGACCAAAATAGCTGGGACATCATAAAAAATTCTACGTTCCGTTATAGAAAGTACATTTGTACATATATACCTACTAGTTCTCAAATACATGTTACAAAAATTTTATACTTATAACTATTTACACAAAAATATCAAAATATATTGCACTACATATTTAGATTAAAAATATTTACATAGATTGCCATTTCGTTCGGGATACGCTAGGGCCCGACGATTACAAAATTTACTATAGAATACCGATTAGAATATCACAATATTACAATGATATAACTCTACAACATTTATTGATTAAAGTTGAAACATTATAATTCTTACAGCTAACACGGTAGGTATAAGTAGACAGTCTAACATAAAACTGTACTTCATGTTTATAAGGGTATTTTTATAATTCGTTGTTAATTTAGCTTGGGACACAGAATAAATAATAGGTGTAAATTTACCTGGTAGGTGATATGTGGTGGTTCACCTACCAGGTGAATTGACACCCAAGCATAATTTACAGAGCATTATAAAAATACCCTTATAAACATGAAGTTGAATTTAGATGATTGTTGAAAAAAAGGTCTTGGAGTGAAAGAGCATTATTGTGAAAGTTCGTCCAGGCAAGTACTACCATCATACCTATTTCTGCCGCAAAGCAGTACCTAGTGCTCGCATTGCTGTGTTCCTGTTTGAAGGGTATGGACGCCGGTGAAATTACAGGCACATGAGACTTTTCATCTTTATGCCTCAGGGCGGGCGCAGTGCAATGCCACATAGGGTGCGTTCTAGATGGACGTGACCTATGAGGTAATACATTGTTAGAGGTAGAGGTTATCGCTTAACATCAGGTGGGACATGTGCTTGCTCCGTCATAAGTTTTTTTTAAATCAATCTTTTATGAAAATTATATTTAAGCTGATGATAATAGAATTAGTAGGTAACTAGAACGGTGAGCTGATTAAACTGAGACCATACACGTTCAGTCCACTAATATCCATCGAGGAGTTCCTTACATTCCGTCGCCAATTATCTCATCACCTCTATATACGTAATAACGTAATCTATGACATGATAAATATGAAAAATTACAACTATCACACTTAATAAAAAATAATACTAGCAAGCCTCTAAAATACTGTAAATTATTATCGTCATTTTGTGATGATCCGTATCAAACATGAGTGCTATTTTTCTCACATAAATGCTTCAAATATTCAAAAAAAAATCGAGAAACTTCTACGAAATAAATCGACCTTAGGTACGTCTTGGGCCGGAATGTTAGTTTGAAATCGATATTGTCGTGTTACAAAGGCAATTTCACTATGAATATTCATAAAGGATTCTTTTGTTTGATCCACGTATTGTTTGACAAAAAAACTATTCAAGCCTTGGCCGCAATCAGGCGTACGTTGACTGAGACGGATTGGCCGGCCGCAACAGAAATGTACAATATGCCATCTGTTATCCGATTGCAAGAACATCAGGCGGTATATTTGAAAACTACACACTCGCTCGCTTGCTTTTAGATTCTGTGGACTGTCTCCACAGAATCTAAAAGCGAGTGTGTTTGTAAATAAATTATAGATAAATCTCTGCCCGCTCCGCTTTATTGGATGACAGTTCACGGATGAACGCAGATAAGTGCGCGTCATTATGCAAAGTATCGCTCTGAAAAAGGACCTCTATTAGTCAATCGATAACGCGCAGAATACGAAAAACTTGTGATGCCTGTGTAATCGTATGCCACAGACACTGATAAATAGGTATGACGATCTAACTGCCGGTCTCTAGCTAGACTCAACAAGGTGCCTAATGGGTCCACAGATAAAACAAGGTTGATCAAAATTACCCGTGGACCCACTGAAACTGACGATTAAACAAGAAAAATTAAATCCCTAACTACGGGGAAAAAAATAGCAGTGCGCTAAAGTAGTGGAAATACGCCCCCTAACAGCGGCGATTTATGTATTGGCTCTCTGGTCTATGGTGGAACACAGCTTTTATTTATGATGTAACTCAGGTATATGTAATGGATGCCTAAGACTGGAAATACATAGAATTTTTAAATATACCAGAAAATGAATTCAACGCAGCTACAGGCGAGGGTACGTATGATAATTATGAATACTCATTAATCACAGAGTTATTGAGGCGAGTTTCCAGACACTTATCAATTAAAACTAGTTCTCACAATAAACTGATGCGAGACGTAACTCGCGTACAAGATGATTGATTTTATAGTGTTACCACAGAATAAATGATAGTAGTAAAAAAAAAGTTTTTTTTTCCTTGGCTAACAGCTAGTTGATTTTTCTGGTATTATTTAAAAAATCCGTGTATTAAATATATAGCAAAGGATTTTCTTCCATGCGCTGTGACTCGACCATTTATATAGGTTATTGCGGACGCCTGCGCAATGTTTAGTTACTTAGCCAAACGAATATTGTAATCGAATGAGGCATCCACGAGTGTCCCCACGATGCGTGACTGGACAACCAAGTAAACTATGCGGCCCAAGAAAGTAACTAAGTATTGCAAGCATAGGTAGCTGCAAATCGGTTATCAGTACAGAATGAGCTGTATCACGCTTTATTTAGACTGATGATTATGACTATGAATTCTGGAAAATTTGTATGTTTTCCAGCGCGTTCTGTGATGATACAAGTCCGCAAAATTATAAAGTTCGACAGTAAATAAAATACTCAGCATGGATCTAGGATAAAAATAAAGTTATCTATCGAGCGGTTCCGAATCACATGCTGTTCCTAATCTGGTATTGTCTAAGGGTTGGGCCACATCTGCCTGCGAATCGCACTTTCCGTCGAAGCGTTCCCGTAATTCTATCCCATATTTTGAAAAAACGGCAAATTTTCACGTACAGGTACCGTACAGGTAAGTGTCAAATTTCCTGTTTATCAATATGAATAATAAAATTCACTGTCGTCCGTACTTTCTAAAACTATAAACCCAAAATATTTTTTTTATCGGTCAGACACATTCGCTAGAGTGACAGACAGCGAGCGCACACACTCGTCAGCAATTATGGCGATGCACCGATTCCATTCTCGCTCTAGTAAACGAAGAACTTTTGTGAATTACATAATTTATTGTGATAAACAGGAGATTTTATACGTACCGGTATAACATTCACTAAAATACCGGTTCGTGAAATTTTCCCGTTACACAAAATATGGGATAGAGTTACGGGAAGCGAGGCCAAATCCTAATTGAGCTGTACAAACTTATTTTTTTAAATATCCTTGCGTGCTATATACCCCACGTCCACGACGGAGTTACACTTCTTTCCGGCAGTTATATTAGTATTGTGGCAACCACTTACATAAAGCATGTGCAAGGTTTGAATGCAAAGATATTGCAGAACGTTGCACATTCTGCAATTTCATTGTTTAATGGACTTAAACGCCCATTGTGTACATAGATATTAATTCATTTCTTATTAGGAAGTTAAGAAATTTTGTTGTAATATTGAATATAAATCATACACTCATTCCACCCTTAGTAAATGAAACTAACGTGTAAAAACTTATTTACCAATAAATTGATTATTCTGGTTTGTTTTTATGGACATGTATGAAAAAAGTATATTTTTAATTTTAATGTATAGCATAACATAACACCCAACAGTCACTTAAATATAGTCGTGATCCTACATAAGAATACTCTACGGTGAGTACCATGGTACCACAACACACACGGAACAAACATTTGCAGATCATACAAGTATTTGTTCCGCAGCGGGAATCGAACATGCACCTCGCGTATCTTAGCTGGCTACATTATTTATATTAAATATACACAGATTCATGATCTCTGGCGCAAAGATCAATACCCTGTATTGTTGGCGTTTTGTGGCATATTTACTTTACAATACAATAATAACATACTGCTTTCTACAACTAATGTAACATCAAATTTAAATGCAACCAACATTAACAAGCCAATTTCTCTATAGTTCTATAAGACGATGGTGACAACATTCATAGGCAATATAATATCTATTAAGAAGGTACCGCTAGAGCGCCCTGCATACAAACTAGATTTGCTCCTGTTTTGGATATTATCTCACCAAACTCCATGCAATTTGCTCTTGTTTTGGATATTATCACATCAAACTCCATGAAATTTGCTCCTGTTTTGGATATTATCACATCAAACTCCATGAAATTTTATAAACATGATCAATACAATAATATCTAGTGAATTGTCAGTTTCTTATAAAATTATACGGTTTCCAACTGATAAAAAGAAAAACTGGGAGATTCAATCTGCCATTTTTGAAAGAAACGTCGTCATTTTTATTTAATTACATGTTAATGTGTTTTTTCTAGTTATTTCGTGTAATTTTGGTGGCATTTTAGCCGGTGTAACTTGGATAAATAGCACATGTGTGATGTAGTGAAATTTAAGTGTATTGCGTGTCATTTCGAAATAGTGGGTTTTTCCCTGTAACAACTCTGTTTTTCTGCCACTATTTAAACTGGGCTATGACTTGACGGAGACTCTTGACGACTTATTTTATTACAAATTAATATCATGACATTGGCGAAATTGTTTGGAGCACTCCTCAGAAGCCATTATAAGAAGAAAAGCTATCAAACCTCGGGTCTGTCTTCGAGTTTGATGAGATCTAGGAAGATGTACTACATGGAAATAAGGCTATAAACAAACCGGATTCGATTATACCAGTCTCATTCTTTTATATGAATGTATTTATGTATTGGAATGAGACTAGCATATATCTATCTGTTATTATTTGTGTAACTTGTACCAGGCCAAATGTCACACTTGGTACCAATTACTACTACATTCATGGTACCAATCTAGGAAGATGTACATTCATGGTACCAATATTCAGGGTACGGAACGGAAAAACAACTGTCGTGTGACAATATATTTGTTTCTCTCTAACGTAGGATAGCAAGCTACCTTCTAGGTTAAGAGTAAGAAGGAACACTCTATGCTATTTTAGCTCTCAATCCATGTAGTACTTTATTCATCGATGAGATATTGTCATCATAGTTGTTTATTTCTTACCTTACACTTAGTTTCGTCAATTTGCTAACAAGATACATGGAAAAATATAATTAAGTAGCTAGTTCATCTTTGGTTGTAGCTGTATAGGGGCCTTGTTATATATTAATGTGAAAATAAAATAATAATTACAATATGTCTAAGAACTAATCGACTTACTAACATGTAATTTAGTTGCAGCTGCACAGAGCTTTTGTCAAATATATTTGGAAGTATCAGCGCATTGTAAGCGTATGTCTCTACTATGGATTGGCAAACACTATGCGATTGGTATACCTGTCTAGTTCCGATGACAATACAATATGATGGTGACAGCGAGCTGATCTGACGATGAAGACGGAAGGTGGGCGACGGAACTCCTCGATGGATAATAGTAGACTGGCGTGTTTAGGCTCGTTGTGATCAGCATACGGGCCCGATCACTAATGTTATAAAATCTTGTATTGGATATAAATTCCTAGCTTCGAAGTCTATTTTTTTCGAAAAGAATTACATCAAAGTAAAGTCGATAATATCCAAAATAGTAGTAAACTTCGTTTGCATACATAAAGACTCAGCGCCCTAGCGGTACTACAATCCTCTTAGGTACAGATAGCTCAAATAAAGTTGTTCATATGAGTGGTATCACCTAATAACGGCATGTAAGTTGAGCCCCAGCGCGCATACCACGTGACTGCGAAGGAGCATATTTTTTACTAGCGACGCGCCCCGGATTCGCACGGGTGTGACTTAGAAAAAAAAATGAGGTGAAAAATGTGAAGTGTGAACCCGGGCGGGCCGCTAGGATTATCTAACAGATGGTGAAAACAGCATCAAAATCAGTTGCGTGGTTCAGGTGGCGTTTGCAGATATACAGACAGACAGGCAGACACGGAAAGCGACTTTGTTTTAAATACTATGTATGTAAGGATGATAAATTATTGCTATTGCGCAAGTCACGTGGTACAGCCGCAAGTCACCCAGACAGCACAAATATAATAAAATCATTTTTAAGATTAGGTTGTTCAGTCAACTTAAATAAATGTGATCAGTGTTTACTTATAAATTAAAATAATATAAGAGCCTCATAAAAATAATACCAAAATAATACTTAAGTAGTAAAACTAAGATATAGTCATTTGGAATCTCATAAGCGGAATTGTGAGTTATTACAGTGTCACGATAACAAGACACTTTTGACAGCTGAGTTTCTATAGTTTCGTAAAACTAGGGGTTTTACGTAAATAAATCTAACATCGACCTTAAGGCTAGGCTCAGACGTACCACTTTCCACCCATATTAGAACCACCAAAAAGTGGTCATATGTTGAGAGTACTGGTAAAGTATGGAATGTCGTGACAATGCTCAGACGGACGAAGAACTGCGGTCGAAAGTGGTCGATACGATTGACAGTTCAACCACATTACGACCAGTGTTTTGTGGGCGGAAAGTGGTACGCCAGAGCCTAGCCTAAATGAAGAAAAAATACTTTATAAGAAATAATAATTTAACCTGTCAAAAGTAACTAGCATCTACTGAAATGTATTTTTGATTTTACACACGCGTTTAACCCCGAAGGACTAGGCAGGGCCTCAATGGGCCTTACCTAATCGAAAAACAAACACTGTCGTCAATAGTACATCTTTAGCAAGCTATAGGACGCGAACGATAACAATGATATTTCAAATTCGAGTACAACACCCGCCAAATAACATAAAATAACACCCAACAGTCACATACCTAGTCCTGTTCCCACACTAGGATCCCCTGTGTCGTGGAAGTACAAATATTTGCAGTTCATACCAACATTTGTCCCGCAGCTGGAATCGAACCCGCAACCTCTCGCATCTCAGCTCGCTACTCGCCTCACGCGCAACAGAGGTCGGCACATTGCCAGGAGGGCGATTCTCGGATTCTAGACATTGATGTCGAATAGATATATGTCGAAACAAGATGGCGAATGTTGAATAAAATCACGACATTCGCCATCTTTTTTCGACAATTTTGATATGTTAAAAATTCTCGAACTGTTTGGCTCATTGTGTTTTGAGCACACAATGAACTCACACACAACACAATGTACCTACTCGAAACAATGACCCAAACATTACGTAAATTTTTGACATTTAAAAGTTGTCGAAACAAGATGGCGAATGTTGAATAAAACCACGACATTCGCCATCTTTTTTCGACAATTTTGATATATCAAAAATTCTCGTAACTTTTGGGTCATTGTTTCGAGTTCTGAAGGTTCATCCATAGAAATAGACTTAGACAATAAACTCATTATCCTTCCTCACTGAAGCGAGACCGCTTTGCTATGCCTCATTAAAGTAGTTATAATGCGCGTCCTATAGCTTGCTGCGATTACTCCAAGGGCATTATTATAACTAGTAATACGGCAATGGTCCTATTATAAACTAAAAATACGAAGTAAGCAGTTCAGGACTATTAAAACGGAATATTCTGTATCACAAACCAAACTCATGTAACATATACAAAATATGTATTTAGAATGCACTTAGGTAAGTACACTTCCGAGCAATGAGCTCGACACTCGTGCGATAGTGGTTGTCGCTATATCGAATTTAAAATCACGCAATTAGATCTCATTTTTCATTACCAACTGAGTTGGAAGTTATACAATCCGAAGATTGGAATAAGGTGCCTTCTCACATACATACATACATAGACATACGCCTTTTTACCCGAAAGGGAAGGCAGAACCTCAAATAGGCCTCTTTTCATCGTGGGTTGCACCATCGTGGGATATAGACGTGACAAGTGGTGAGCTTATCGCTGCCATTGCGACTGATTCTTCTAACGATTTCTTCAGTGCCTTCTCACGGTGAGCTATATTGTCATATCCAACAATTTGATATTTAAATGAACTGGGATTATTAGATTTTTTATTAAATTACAAGAAATTTTATATTAAGAACCACCCAACTTTGCAAAATACCTATCTCAATATATTATTTATTTATTACGTGCGAAGCAATTATAACTAGTTACGTCGGGCCTTTAAAAAGCGGTGCCTGCAAAAGGTGTATAAATCATAAATTCTCACTTACTTATAAGCACTTTACTTATTTTTGCGTGTTTACTTGTTAACACTTATTTATCTTGAATCTTTGCAATGTTAAATGAGCTCTAACCGCGACGACTTTAAATTCAATATGGCGATGGATGGACCACTATCATATTGCTCGGAAGTGTACCTTTAGGGCAGGTTTAGACGATGCTTTTATAACGCTTAAGCAGACAAAACAACCGAAAGTATAATGTGTACGTACGCACCGTTTAAAACCGGCGTCAGGGCGTTTTTCCTGTCTAGCAGATGCAGTAAAGCTGCTTCAAAGACATCTTCATCATCATCATCATCATGCCTCCCCCATAGAAGGCAATGGGGGATTTTCTACCATCACCTTAGTTATTGGTAGATGGACACGTTTGCCCATTGCCTGGCGTAAACCCTCTAGTCAGCTTCTAGGACATCCATGGGAGGAGACAGACGGGTCTATACTTAGGCCAAACATCACAGCACTAAGCGGCTTCAAAGTAATTTAACAGAAATTACTGAATTGGCAAGCATTTGTCAGCGTCGAGCGACCAAATCGTTTTTTACGCAGGACATGCACAGCTATTGTCTAATCGATGTCGATTACGATTTTTCTGTTCATTGCGTTGTGTGTTTTAGATTTTTTTCAAGAGCAGAAATATTTAAAACACGCAGCGCAATGAATAGCAAAATGGACTTGAAAACGAACTTCAGTCTATTAGGAAATAAGACCGCAGATCTACGTAACAGGAAAATCACCCTCGCATCTAATCTTACAGCTGAATCTATAAACTAGGAAAGTATAAACCAATAAGACGGCTAAGATCTCTTCAGTCGACAGTAGCTAGGGGGTAGTCAGCGGGCAAGGAGCTGAGCACCTCTTTGGAGAGCTCTTTGTAGGCCGTCTCCATGATGTTGCGTATTTTGACTATTAGTTCCGGGACGTCCTCCATGGTGAGGCCGAGCGTGGGCACCGGCTCCAGGCACTGGATCACCACGTGACCTGCAACTCAACGCCACTCGCAATAAGGCTCAATTCACAACGAACAACGTTCACACAATATTGAAGGTTACTCTGCCCGAGATGTTGAACGTGCTTTGAACTTTGTATGCAGCAGAGTACCCTCCATGCTTTTAGAGAGATCTCCGTAAACATGGCGCAAGTAGACGCACCTGTAGACTCTTCCCGCCATTTTCGAAAAGAGACGTTGTCTACTTTTATTTTATTTCTTTTCCTAGTGTTTTCTTGAGTTATTTTTTGTTATTTTGGTGGCATTTTAACTAATGTAGCTCGTTTAAAAAGCACAAGTGTAGTGAAATGAAATGGAAGTGAATTGCGTGACTTTTGAAATTGGTGGAAATTGTCTACCAAAGTTTTAGTAAAATTGGCCAGCGTTTTACTAAAATATGACTCGACTGTGACTTTGACGACGTGGAAGGAGTAAAAAGTTGCAAAATATATTGAAAATACAATATAGTGAAAATACAGATACTTGAAAATGGCAAATGCACAAGACGTGCGGAGCCAAAATAAAGAAAAAAATAAAAAGACGCACCTGTAACTTAATGTGGTTGCTTTTTCATACTAATGTACTTTACCAAATATAAATAAATAAATAAATAATGCTGGAAGGTTCACACAACATTATCTAGCCCCAAGCTAAGCAGAGCTTGTGTTATGGGTATTAGATAACTGATATACCTACTTAATACAATATATTACATAAATTGATATTTTTTATTATACATAGAAAATACTCAGAACAACCTGAATAAATATATGCAGATCGCACAAATATTTGTTCCAAGGCGGGAATCGAACCCGCAACCTCCTGCGCCAGATGGGCGAACAGAGTATTATTTTACATTGTAATTACTGTTGTTGGCTTTTATATTAGTCATTATTTGCGGCAAATTATATTTGGTTGAAGAAAACAGTGGATGAATAGCGAAAATAACATCGAAATTTTAGTCCATACAAATAATTTCGATGTAATTTTCCCCATTAATTCTGTGTTATCTTCAACCAAATATGATTTGCCGCAAATGATGACTAATATAAAAGCCAACAACAGTGATTGCAGTGTAAAATTATACTCTGTTCGCCCATATTTGGTAAAATACATTAGTATGGAAAAGCAACCACCTTAACCTGCATTGAACTTATATTCGACAGAATGTTTTCACACGAGTCATTCCGAATCATCATTTTCAATTGAACTTGATCAATGGAAACTGATGACTTGGAATGACTTCACTTCATTCCATTGAATAAAAAAAAGATTCAAGTTGACTGGCACAAAATTGGCGTCGTGTAAATGGTACATAAGATTTGCTCAGAGTTGATTCTAGCGCTTGTGCAAATAAAAATGTGCAATTATATCAATTAAAATATTGTGTACTATTATTTATATACCTATTATAACATATTTGATTGAAAGGCCACATGAATAGGTATAGCATTGTAAAATATGCATAGTTGTTTAAAGCATAAAACGTAAGTGCTTGGATAAATTACTTAATTGATGTTATTGATCATCTTGACACATTATTTTCCAAATCGCTAACCAACCACATAACGGACCTGTCTTTCAGTTTATTTTTTTGCTACTTCTAGAGGATATATGTCTACTATTTGTTTACGTAGACTATGTCGCTTACCAAACGGCCAGCCGAGAGATTCAGAGTCGCGCAAAGGGCGATGGAGAGAGCTATGCTCGGAATAACTTTGCGGGATCGCAGACGGAATTAATGGATACGGCGAACAACTACGTTGAGAGACATGGTCACCTTTATTGCTGAGCGCAAGTGGAGTTGGGCGGGTCATATTGCTAGGCTTTTAACTTTGATAGACCTTTGTTTGACCACGATCTCACGTGTTGGTAAGTGACGATGTGGCCGAAGATGGAGCACAAAGGTCTAGAAGGCACCTATTCACTCTAGCCTTGAAGAGACCCAGATTATAGTTTACAGGAAAAACAGACGACGGCAGTGTATTCCACTCCTTAGCAGTTCGCATTATAAAGGTAGAACTGAAACGTTTTGTGCGAATAGAAGGTAAACTAATGAGGTAAGGATGGCAGAAGTTGACAGCTGGCTTGACAGAAGTTTAGGTTTTATTTTGTCTGTAATTCGTATTCGGTTCCCACGATACAGGCCGCGAGCCTAGTGTGGGGGGGGGGGGGGGGGGACATAGCTATAAATCCAAAAATGCCTTAATCTAAATTGTTTAATCTTAATTGTATAATATCTTTTTTTCGGTGTTTTATGTATTAGTTGTGTTTTTGTAAGATAAATATAAAATAAATAAATAAATAAGTCGCTGGACGAGACCGATCCTTGAATGGAGACCGTGGGTAAACAGAAGACCCAGAGGTCATCCACCGAAACGATGGGTGGACGACATAAAAGGATACGCAGGCTATCACTGGATGGCGAAGGCAACTGATCGACTCGAGTGGAACTGTGGAAGAAATTGGGAGAGGCCTACGTCCAAAAATGGACATTTAGTGGCTCGTGATGATGATGATGATGATGATGATTTGTTTATAGTGGTGTGTCCGACCCAAGAATATACCCCTCCATCTCCTCCCGTGGATGTCGTAAAAGCCGACTAAGGGATTACCCGGACTTGTTTGTAAGATTCGTTGGTGTAAGATTTGTCCTGGCTGCTAGCTTATTTAGGGAATGTATTATTACTGGAAGAAAGCGTTAGTAGAATCAGTCGTGGGAAGCAATGGCGGCGACGAGCTCACCTGACCGAGGCGATGCATTGACCAGTTTGGCCATGGAACGAGCTATGACGTTGGATACGAAATTTGTGGGCACTATCAACTCGGCTAAGCGCCGATGGATGCCCTCTACAGGTGTTTAATTTTTAAACCTTCTGTTCAATGTCCGAGATTTAGTTCGAACGATTGACAAGAGATGACACCATAACTAAAGCTAAATCACACTACATATAATATTATAAAGGCAAAAGTTTGTGAGTATGTTTGTTACTTCTTCACGCTGAAACGGCTGGACGGATTTGTATGAAATTTGGAATAGAGATAGGTATAATAACTCGAATAACACAGGCTATTTATTATCCCGATATTCCCACGGGTTCGAGACTTATGCGGGTAACACCGCGGGGCGCAGCTAGTCATATATAATGTTAGATATATTACCTTTGTTGAATATGTATTTGTTCGCGTTGATGAAGTAGTAAGGTGAGAACACGACTGGGATGATAGGTACTTGAGCGGCCACAGCGATATTGAAAGCTCCTTTCTTGAACGGCAGCAGTTGGGTAAAATCTTTGTTCCGTGTCCCTTCAGGAAACAGCCAGATTTTCGTCTGAAATAAAAAAAAAATGACACAAAACACAACAAGGAACTCGCGAACGGCATCAGGCTTAGCATGGGCACCCAAGATAGCGGATTTGTAGACGAAAGACTAGAAATAAAATCGTTTTAATCTAGACCACCAACTTCATACTGCGAGCGAGGCAATTTCAGGAATGCATAGAATAGGAAGTGTATATCAAAGCTATTCCCTCGCGCACGACATGTCTACGTGGTTGAGCGAGATGCACATATATTGCATACCATTGACATTTGGAAGCCATAAGTTAACTTTATAAAAATATTATTATTATTTTACAATTAATTAATAATATCGTTAAAAATAAAATTTTCACTATAAAGTATGGTTGTATACTATCTACAAAACCTTATAGTAAAAAATATAAATTAAAGCGGGGAACCACCGACCGCGGAGCAAAGCCCAAACGGTCGGAGGCTAGGGCTGCAGAGAGAGGAACCTCCTGACTATGCGTGCCGAGTCCACGAGTACCGCCTTCTGGATCTGACCCTTGATCCAACCATTTAGCGAGAGATTGGTCGAAGCACTTTGCTATCAGTCCATTCACTGTAACGACTATTGGGACGATAATTATTATAATTATTACTATTTTTAATCTCCGACGCAAAAACGACGGGGTGTTATAAGTTTGACGTGTTTGTGTGTGTGTGTGTGTGTGTCTGTCTGTGGCATCGTAGCTCCCGAACGGATGAACCGATTTTTTTTGTTTGAAAGGTGGATATGTCGGGAGTGTTCTTAGCTATGTTTGATCAAAATCGGTTGAGCCGTTTCATTGCGTTGAGGGTTTTTTAATTTTTACAAAATTAATTACTTGTTATTACTTTCGTTCAATATACAGACACACCGGGTTCTACTGTTTATTATAATGTATTGATGATTGATACCTACGATTTTGATTGATACGTCATACTCGTCATACTTTTTTTGAACATTTATGGTGATGAGATTTTAACATCTCTTGTAGAGTTACCATAGACACGAAATCACCAATGTCCAAAACGGAAGTGCAGATGTCCAGGCTATTCACAGCACAGCTCAGCTAAATAAATGCCAGGAACCAGGAAAAGCAATACGAGAAAGTAAATGGCAATGAATTTAGAATAATGCAAGGCTGATCGCTAATAAGATAGATTGCTATTGTCTAGATCTAGCTCGCGTGCAATAGCGGTAATAGTACCTAACTACCTACTAATTATTCTGTATGTACTTTGTTATAAATATTTTAAAATATACACATGAATTGGGAACCTCCTCCTTTTTTTAATCGGTTAAAAAGAATAAAAGCTATCTATAATACCACTAATATCATAAACGTCAAAGTTACGATGTTTGGATGTTTGTTAATAGTAACAAACATCCAAACATCGTAACTTTGGTGTAAATGGATCAAAATGGAGCACAGACTCATTAACAGACTCTAAGTATAGACTTAGAGTCTGTTAAAAAAGAGATCCGTCGTGGGATTTGAGGGCGCAGCTGTGCTGTTTAGCGGGCAATACAATAGCGCGTCTGCTCCATTTTGATCCATTTACACCGTAAGTATTTCTTTAGTATAAGATTCAAAATGCAGGCAGAAAGAAACCAGCTGAACAACCAGAAATCGGAACGTTAGTTCACAATTTGGCCACGACGGCTCTCTTTCTGAACAGACTCTACCTACAACCATTAGTTGGCGAATAAAGGTTTTCGAGTGGCGATCACAAACCGGATGACGCATAGTAAAGGAACGCCCCCCTCACATAGCAGGAAGTCGGTGGATGGAGGGGACTCAAGACCGTTCGTCGTTGATTTCTGTGGGGGCAGCAGCAGTGTAACTCTACAGACCTTTTTTTTTTACTTGTAAGACCTCGATTTCACCTGTTGACGATGAGGCCGTTGATGGAGCATTTAAAGGTCTAAAAGGCACCAATGATGATGATGATGATGATGATGATGCCACTTACCTTGTTCTTTATCATAACTTCAGAGGTGATCTTCAATTGTTTGTAGGCATCCTTGGAGTTGTTCCTGTCTATGAACACGACGCCGGCTAAGTAAGCGGCTAGGCCGAATGGCCACACGTAGAATATCTCCTTTCTCGCGATGGCTGCTATTTTGTCGGCTATGTGCCAGATGTTGAACATGCCTGTAAACAAATACCATTTTAGACGCGCTGACGACCGGCAATGACCGAGAGTCGACACAACGATCCTTGGGAAGCTATAGAGGCCTGCATAGTCTTTGCAACTCATATAATACATTTTCATCCATCATGCTTTTTTGGCTAGGGTTGTATTTACGTAAAGGAGTCATTTTTTGGTCCCATTTGATGTCGGGAATGTACCTACTAATTCGTGGCGTACCTATAGTAATGAAATGCATGTTGAAATCTCTAGATTACAGTGGTAACATTGGTTAAACCTCGTCTAGCGGGAATACTGAGAAAAAAATGCGGTGGGCCTCCAACATAAATATTGTCTCCTTCGTAAATAGAATGATGCTCTAATACAGAACGACGTGACTGTTGTCTGTTGGGTGTTCTGGTGCAAGTACCTACAAATAGAGAGTTTAAAATTTCCTGGTATTAGTTAAGAAAAGTAAGTACCTTGGTTACTGTTTAACTCTCGTGTAAAATAAAAGATGAATTGCATCTTCAATCTTGCCTGGTTTGTACTAAGACGTAACTTGTTAGTTAGATATGAAGATTTGTACTGACTGCTAGCTTATTATGGGATGTGTTGGAAGAGTGTTAGCCAAATCAGTCGTGGCAAGCAAGGGCGGCAATGAGCTCACCACTTTTGACGTCTATATTCCCATGACTCATAGTGAAAAGTAGCCCACTGAGTCCCGTCTACTCTTTCGGGGAAAAAGAGTGTCTATTTGTGGTATGTATACATGTATTTTATTGTAGGTATTTTTATCTGGAAAGGAAGTTTGGTAACAATAATGTAACTAAAACTTCAGTTTTCCTCATGAGTAGGTTCATGGGTATGTATTATAGTAATTATTAAATTAATATACCCAATAACAGTCACATACATAGTCCCTGATCTACACTAGGATTCTGTGTCATTGAACTACGAGTACTATAGTACCACAATGTATTATTATTTATTCTGTGACAACACCCAGATGCAATATTTAGTTGATTATACTAATTTTGCTCGAACACATACCAAACAAATGTAGTAATATAAAAGTACAAATTAGGTAACTATATTATACAAAAAAGAAAAGGATGAAATGGGGCACTTATTAACAATTTTGATCCCAATTAACACATATTTTATGGTACCATGATAGGGGATGTCGACTGCTGAAACCTTTGTTTAAGTCATGTCAACCACTGAGCACTCACTAATCATATGAAAGGGTGTCTGCTGGTTGGTTTGCCTGTCAAGAGATATAAATTGATTGAAATATAGTAAAATGGAGTTGTTCTATGGGGGAGGACTATACCCTGCAGCAGACTTCTACCGACTGATCATGATGGTGGAAATGAGGTTGAAATAACGCAGCTACACAATCTCTGAAACTTGTAAGTTACGACTTGGTGTTAAGACCTGACTGACGGCTCTCTGTGGAGTGTATTGTGCATACTTTTAATGTTAATGGAGTAATACAGAATTCAGTTCAGGGTGTTCCAGTGCATACAACACTTACCAAGTATATCAATTGATGATTGATGGTTGGACACAACAACGGCTCCCCGGTCCTCGGCCAATACTCTCCCATTTATCAAGTGCCATTTCACCTCAATCACTCTGGTCACATGCTTCACTATCTGAGTGGCAACTCTGCACAAAACGTTAAGTCAGTTAAACAAACGAGAATATAAAAACCAGTAATTTTTTTATGAAAAATTACCTAATTCCTAAATTTAATGAATACCAAAATGACATACGACATTGCTATTAATTTGATGGAGGAGTTCTAGGGATATTTTAATAACTGATCAAAAATAAGAGAAAAATAATCACAACAGCAGAGACATCAAAATTGGTCATTGTGCATCATTTATAATTCAATAATAAGTAGGTAACATCGTTTTACCTAGCTGCCTACTACCGGATTGATTTTCCTTCTTGTATTTGCTACTTAGCTTAGTCACTAGGTGTAGAACTTGCTATTTTACTATAAGGATTTTCTTTGAGTGTAAAGATATAGGTAAATTTTTTCTTGTGAAAATAATTATCTATTAAATATTAAGAAAATATCATAGCAGAAATTAGCTGTGAGTTTAGGAAACTCCTGAGACTAAAAGGGATGAATCACTTCGGAGAGAAATACCGATAGAAAACTAATAATAGGAACGTAGTACTGTGGATACTTACAGAGCGTTTTTCACATTTTTCGGGTTGAATACAAAAAACGGCAACAATATCACAGATGTAAGAGAAGTCCAGATGTAAAATATTAAGAATTTCGATTTAAACTTCACGAAATTCGGTGTTTCTGATATTAGTTGCTTGAGCACGTAAGTCACCAGTGTGATGATAATCACGTAAATAATTTTATCCAACATTTTTTCGATTATTGTATGCAATAAAATAAACAAATACTCGTATACAATATACAAATTAATTTCCTAAATCGAAAAACGAATCGAACTCGACCGCTCAACTTCATTCAACAATACATACAAACAAAAAACAACAACAATGAATGAACCAAGCTTTGCAGTGCTGCCAGCTAGGAAGATGGACTACTATTATACCTCCACGGCTGCCAGCCTCCAGCCTCTAGCACAGAACAGCTCTACCGTAGTACACTGTTTGTTACTTACTCTCTAGTAACCTATAGCTCTCTAAAAGCTCTAGCCCAACCAAAGTAACAAACGCGCACGAAATGATGAGTTTTCCTTTCATAGTGTAATTTTTTTAGCATCACTTATCACTTCCTAGATGGCGTTGGTGACAGTTTTGGTAACAGTAAATATTTCAAAATACGTAACTAACACAAAGATCACAAAGATAGATAACAGTTACAGGATTTTGTATTTTTTTAAACTATTTACGTTGGCGAATGAAGTTCATTACATCTACCTTTAGCTACCTTTAGATCGTTAGCAGCGGTCTTCAAGTAGCACTAATGTATGTGATGTATGTATGTAGTAGTTTTTATTTTTTAAATTTACACACTTGTATTAATGATTGTATTATCCTTGTGATTTCAATGAGCAATAAATTATAATAATAAAAAAATTATAATACTGAAACAAGACCACCTTATTCCATTAGGTTAGGTACTACTAGTCCATTACTCAATTTAGATTACCGTCATAGATAGAGGAAAAACGAGCCAAGAAAGATAGTTAGAGGTTGAAATCTGCCATTTTTGAAAGAAACGTCGTCATTTTTATTTTATTACATTTTAATGTGTTTCTTTGAGTTATTTCGTGTAATTTTAGTGGCATTTTAACCGGTGTAACTTGGATAAATGCCACATATTGTGTGATGTAGTGAAATTTGAATGTATTGCGAGTCTTTTCGAAATGGTGGATTTTTTCCTGTAAAAACTCAGTTTTTCTGCCACAATTTAAACTGGGTTAGGACTAGACGGAGACTCTTGACGACTTGACTATAAAACTATAATAATTATAACACTTGACATTGGCTAAATTGTTGCAAATAATGCAGAGAAGCCATTACCTAAGATAAGAAGAAGAGATAGTTAGAATCATAGACGTAGAATTTATTCGCTACGCTAAATAGACAAACGAAGCGTGGGAGAGAGAAGTCATTTTTATATGTAGTACCCCGTGCATGAAGAAAAGTGACTGCAACAATGTATTGAATATGACATGTTTTGCTTGTGTAGATGCGCATAGCGTCCGGTCTCTTGTGCAGTTTAACTAATTTTGTAAATTTTTTAGTAGTAATCTTACTATTAAATAACAAATATTACTTTGTATGACAATGGTGTCGTGTTCAGTTTGTGACTGTGAAGATACAAGACGTAATTATCCGGGAAAATACACGTTTCACAGGTAAATAAGAGATTATTGGTAGTTCGATTTTATTGCTTATTTTATCAATTCTGCTTTAGTAAATGGCCTAAAAACCAGTTTCATTCGTAGATTAGGACTTTCCCTTATATTTTTTAATAATATTTCGTTGCTGCACCTATAAACAATATTTTATGTAAAATATAAAAATGTTTGATTACGATAGGGCTTGACCAAGTGATGACGTCAGAAATATCGATAGTCCTGTCTATATGGTAGTACCTACCTACCTATAAATTAAATTTTGGTCCATCCTAGAATGGAGGTTTACTTTGTTTGGAGTAAATATGTGTGCTCTATTAACATTCTACCGTTTTTTTTAAATCTATAATAACTGGACATTGAGGTGTGTGTTTTTGTATTGACTATTGAAAAGGTAACTATAAAGCACCACGGGTGTTTTTATTGCAGTTTGTGTAGTAGATATTTTGGAGTAAATATTTACGTTGTAGATTATTACACACGCCTTTTTCCCCGAAAGGGCATCTTTATTTTTTATTTTTATGAATAAATATTGTTTATTTCTGCTTAATAAAGTAATAGGTAACAAATTAAATTTAAATATACCCCAAAAATTCCGTTCCAGCGGACTCGAACCTGCACTCTCGCCTGTGATCAGCGATGCCTTTACTTTCGGACTTTGAACAGAAGGTTTTCAATGAAACACCTGTAGATGCAGCACTATCAACTTGGCGCTATAGCCGAGTTGATAGTGCTCACAAATTTCGTCTCCAGCGTCATAGCTCGATCTATGGCTAAATTGGTTAAGGCATCGCCGATGACAGGCGAGGGTGCGGGTTCGAGTCCCACTAGAACGGAATTTTTGGGTTACATTTAAATTTAATGTTGTCCATAAAGCGTGGTTTACACTTCAAAACTAATAAACTTTGGGGTAACAAATTGTCTATAGATAAAGTAACAGAGTAAAAAATTATATGGGCGTAGCGCGGCTGATATAAAATGTTTTTGTGCTTTCAGATTTCTAAGTAATTCTTTGCTACGAGAAAAATGGTTATCGTTTATAAGAAGAGTGGGATGGACTCAAATAAGAACTCCACTAGGTATCTGCAGCAAACATTTTAAGTTTAAATTTAAAAGGGAAACTCTAAGATCCCACCTTTAAATAAAACCGTAATATCAAGTTAAGGGTCAATAAATAATAAGGTTTATTTATCTGTATTCAAAATTGGAATAAGAACCTTATTCTCTTTATGACGTCAAATCTGCCAAACTATGTTATTCATGAAAGACTTAATCTGCATTAAGATGTATTTATCTACCATACACATCACGGACGGATGATGAATTCTATCGACAATGTAAAAGTGTTTATCGAGGACAACACTATTTTTAACTCAGACATAGACCTTCACCAACAAAGGCACATATTTTTTTTGGTTTCATCTTCGATCTCTCATTGTAGATCTAGTACATACTAGATCTATGGTTAGAATAGAGGCAGTTTGTCCCTTTCTAACACTTGAAATGATATCTTTATGATATCAAGGGTGACCATGACCATTGTTTAAGTAAATACTAAGAGGTCATCGATACTACAAATTTAAAAGTTGGCCGTCGCGACTCGCGGGACGCCCGGCAGACGAGAAACATCACGGCATGGCTGCGTCACGAGTCACGCCGTTTGCCGACACTGAACACTCTGTAAGTAATCAGTAATAAGGTTCGATAACACTTTCTGTGATATTGAAAAAAATACGTGTTTCCTACAAACGCAAGCCCAGTCCCGAGTCATCTATTAGGGGAGGTCAACATTTTATTTTACGAAATTAACAAAAAGTGTTATCGATTCGTGATACTGATCACTGAAAACAAATTTGTAATATATACACACTACACAATATTAACACATACAAATTAGAGAATTACATTTAAAAAAAAACACAACGAAAAATGACGAAAACAAATAAACACCAGATACCTACCAAACTACATATCACAATAATCTTATTTCATGAAATCGTCCACAGAGTAGAAACACCCTTTCAACAAAAGATTCCTTAGTTTAGATTTGAATATATTCGGACTATTTATAGTTTTCATGTCAATCGGTAAAGCGTTAAATAACCTAACAGCCTGGTATCTGCAACACTGTTTAACGATATTAAGCCCTGGACAATATGACATCGCGATATCTTTTCGCCTCGTAGCGAGCCTGGCTAGTCTTTGCTCCGTTGTTTCGAACTAGAGCATGGATACCGAATTTTCGATAGTATCGAAATACCGGAATATCGGACAAATAATCCGATATTTAAAATCCGGTATTTGGCTGGACTAATACTGGTATTTCGATAGTAAATAAGAAAAATATGAGATACAAATAGCGGCGCTACGTGACCAACACTAGCTAGGCTAAGGTTTAATTTTACATTTCTTGTTTCAATTATGCTGCAGAACCATAAATATAGTATCACAAGGTGTCATAATTACTTTTGCCCACTTATTATTTAATA
The DNA here is from genome assembly GCA_932527175.1 of Operophtera brumata. Taxonomy (NCBI): domain Eukaryota; kingdom Metazoa; phylum Arthropoda; class Insecta; order Lepidoptera; family Geometridae; genus Operophtera; species Operophtera brumata. The sequence goes on along the minus strand of OW052238.1, from coordinate 10,649,499 downwards.
TTAATAGGTTTTCATTAGGTAGGTCACCTTCCTAATTTACCTATCTAACTCCCGAAAGACGTCTTAGCATTGCAACCATTTTACAAAACCTTTATTATCATGAAACATATATCAGTGAGTGAAGTTGCTACCCATGAGTTCCCAAAATTAACCAACCAAGAAATGGTAGAGGAAATTGGCTCGGTAACTCGGTCGGACCTCTGCTGCAATTTATGTCAATTTGGTCGCAGATAGCGTTAGTGGCGAAAGTGTTGATTTTTCAATGGAACTAAATAAAGAAATATCTACCTAGTAAAGTATTTAAAATGAGAATGAGAGAAGACGTACAATAAATGAAAGAGAAGATGAGGCAGACTGTGGCAGTGATGGCGATGAGAGTGAAAATTCATACGGATTGAGATGGTGCTATTTTAAAACGGTGGTAATCGTGGCTTCACAATGCGTATAGATATTTATTGACAGTAAGTACCACCAAAAAATGTGGAATCAGAAAGGGCTTTCTCCTCTCCTGCCTACACATGTAATAAGATGAGATCGCCCCTGGGATGGCCTCTGATTTTTGCGATCGTTGTTCCAACAAGCTCGATCTAGTCAATTAGGTACCGTCGTCATCACCGTCGAAGCCATTATAGTTTAGCACGCCGTTGCTTTGCCACCATGACATAACCACCCAGTGTATCTAAATTTTGAATGGATTTCAGTTATTTATTTTAATTATTAAATCCATTCACATAATAAAATTTAAGTTTAAGGTAAAATGTAAGTTTTGACGACCTCTGTGGCGCGGCTGGCGATGGTTTGCCTGAGACGCAGGAGGTTGCGGGTTCGATTCCCGCCTCGAAACAAATATTTGTGCGTTCTGCAGATATTTGTTCAGGGTGTTCTGGGTGTTCTGGGTGTTTTCTATGTATAATAAAAAATATCTATCTATGTATTGTATTATATTAAGTATATCAGTTATCTAGTACCCATAACACAAGTTCTGGCTTAGCTTGGGGCTAGATAATGTTGTGTGAAGTTGTCCAGAATTATTTATTATTATTTATTATTATTATTAAGTACATAAGTTATCAGCCAATAATATTTTTTTTTTTGTTAGTACATACCATGATTTAAAATACTATCAATCACGCTTAGTAAGTGGAATGGCGGCAAAGATTGGAGAGTGTTGGCCTGAAAGTCAGCAGAACTAAAACCGAGTACATGTTCTGCGATTTCGGCGATCTCTCCAATCCTGTGACATTAACACTTGCTGAAATGTCCTTACCGGTCTACTCCGATTTTTGATACTACTATTATTTATTCTATGCCTAGGATCACTCTGACAGGGGGATAGTGGGGTTGACCGGGATGTAACGCATCGGAATAACTCAGGGTTAATGAAATGGCGACAGATAACAGCAACAACATGTGACCCATGGATGCCACTCAAGTTGAAGGGTAACATTTACAAATCTGTAATTAGACCTGTCGTTATGTAGGTATGGATCGGAATGCTGGGCCATGAAGAAGAAGGTTGAAAGAAGATTGCATGCAGCAGAGATGAGAATGTAGAGATGGCCTTGTGGAGTGACAAGAATGGAGAAAATAAGGAATGAGTAAGAGGCAAAAGAGGAAGTTTGAAAATTGCACCAGTGACGGAAAAGTTGAAAGGAAATCGTTTAGTTTGGTATGGGCATGTTATGAGGAGGGATGAAACGCATGTAACTAAGAAAGTTATGAATATGAATGTAATTGGTTGGAAGGGAAGAGGAAGACCTAAGAAAAGATGGATGGATTGCGCGAGAGATGATATGAATGAGAAGGGAGTGAATGAGGTGAAGGCTGACAGGGGAGAGTGGAAGAAAAAGATGTACTGCGCCGACCCCAAATGAATTGGGAGAAGGGCAAGACAATGAATGAATTAATCACGCTTAGTGAGTAAGTACGTACTTGTATGCTATTTCATTATTCTGAATATATTATTTCATTTACACCATTTTTTAGTTTTATTTTTAATATAATAGTACCTATCTGATTGAAATATTCAAATCTTTGTTCTATAAACAATACAATTTAATTTAAAAAAGGGAATTCAATACAAAAGTGAATTACATAACATACTTATATACTATTGCTTTTTGTAAAAAGGTACTTATATTTTTTTAACTCCAATTAATGTTATCTATTTACTTTGATTATATATCCAGCCGAATTTTTATTTTTATTCTCTAAGTCTTTTTATTATTTTATGTTGTGTTGACTAAGATATATATAATGTAATGGTAGTATAATGTAATGTATGTGGTAGAAATGTAGTTTTTGTGTTCCTTTAGATGATAGTTTGTGCGTTCATATCATCTTTTACACATAAACGACTAAAACACAAACACATGACGACCGTTTTTTTTGACGACCTCGGGTGAAGGTTCGCCTGCGACGCAGGAGGTTGCGGGTTCGATTCCCGCCTCGGAACAAATATTTGTGCGATCGCAGATATTTGTTCAGGGTGTTCTGGGTATATTCTATGTATAATAAAAAATATCTATCTATTTATTATATTGTATTAAGTATATCAGTTATCTAGTACCCATAACACAAGCTCTGCTTAGCTTGGGGCTAGATAATGTTGTGTGAACTGTCCAGCATTATTTATTTATTTATTTATTTATTTTTATAAAAAGACAAGATAACTTACTGAATTCATATTTGTATGAATATCGAAAAAATATCGAAAACCGGTATTCCGGTATTTGAAATTGTGATATCGAAAAAATACCGGTATTAGAAAAATGCTCCGATAGTCCATGCTCTAACTACGTCCATGTGTAGGCTTGATTATAGAAGGGTGGTAGTTATGGTTATGCCCGCATAACGTCCTTTTGTATACTACGTCCATGTGTAGGCTTAGGGGGTGCAGTTTCCATATTTTTTAATTTCGAATCTGGTTTTCGAAATTCGGAAGCTCAATTTCGAAAGTTCGAAGTTCAGACAGAAAATATTACTTTTATTCTCGAGATTCGCGCGTCCCTTTACAGATAGAGACAGAGTCGGATAAGTGATTTATCTTATCCAAAACATAAGAAAATACTTTGATTAAGTACCTACCGACGCGCTTGCACTGCACGTGTAGCAACCACGAAGCGCCCTTCCGGGTCATCGCTGAAGCCTGGCAGTAAACCTACTTCTATAATTTGACGTTGATTATGACCTGTGATAATCATATGGGAGAAAATAAAAAAAAAACATTATAAAATCAAATAATATTCTTTATATTTATGTTTCTTTTTTTTTGGTGATAAAATTTGTATGGCTCTTAAGCAAATTGAGCCCCAGAGAGAGAAAGCCCCAGGTGATGACAGAGTTACATCTGAGCTTCTGAAGGCAGGAGGAATTCCAGTGCTGAAGGAACTACAATGGCTAGTTACCTCTGTCATTCACCACGGGAGAACTCCAGAGGCGTGGAAGTAGGTATTGCCATCCTTTTCTTTTAGAAAGGAAACAAATCTCTACTGAAGAACTACAGGCCAAACTCACTCCTGAGCCACGTCTATAAGTTGTCCTCAAGGGTCATCACAAATCATCTCGCACGAAGGCTTGACGAATTTCAGCCACCAGAACAGGCCGGTTAACGAAGCGGCTACGGCACCGTAGACCACATTCACACAGTACCCACAGCAGATTGAATTCTGAGGAGTATAAACGGCCACTGTGCTTAGCGTTTGCGGACTACAAGAAGGCTTTTGAGTCCATCGAAACCTGGATAGTTCTGGAATCCTTGCAGCGATGCCATGTGGACTATCGTTATATCGAAGTGTTGAGATGCCTTTATGAAAATGCAACAATGAGCGTTCTAGTACAGGACCAGCAGTCTCATCCTATCCGATTGCATAGGGGAGTCAGATAGGGGGATGTAATATAACCGAAACTGTTTACCAATGCATTGGAGCATCTGATCAAGACGCTGGACTGGAAGAAGATGGGCATCAACATTAATGGCGAGTATATCTCACACTTGCGATTCGCAGATGACATAGTTCTGATGGCGGAGTCATTGCAGGAGCTGCAGTACATGCTAGATGGCCTAGCTGACTCCTCTCAACAAGTTGGTCTCCGGATGAACATGGATAAAACCAAGGTGTTGTTCAATTGTCACATACACCTGGAACCAGTCGTCGCAAGAGGTCGTCCACTCGAATTTGTTCATAATTACGTAAACCTCGGGAAAATATAGCAATTAGGTAGATATAGCTTTAAGAAGGAGGCCAAGAGGAGGAATCACTTGGGCTGGGCAGCGTTCGGCAAACTACACCAAGTCTTCTCGTCGCCTATTCCACAATGCCTGAAGACTAAAGTCTTCAATAAGTGCGTCCTACCAATAATGACCTATTGTGCCGAGACGTGGACACTCACGGTAGGGCTAATCCACCAGTTTAAGGTTGTACAGCGAGCTATGGAACGGGCTATGCTCCGAAATGAGATTATCCGACGGAGAACTAAAGTCAGTGACATATCCCACCGGATTAGCAAGCTGAAGTGACAAGGGGTGAGCTCATCACTGCCTTTTGATTGCTTCCCATGACTGACTAGGCTATCGCTTTCTTCTAGTAATAACACATTCCAGAATAGGCCAGCAGCTAGGACAAATCTTATATCTACAATATTAATACAGATGGTTAAAACTTACTTTATTTTTAAGATAAATTATAAAAGAGCAGCACTTCATATTCAACGTAGTTACTGGCTAATTAACTCGTACAATATTGTACGTAGTAGGAAAACCAATAAAAAAAAGACATACCTTATCCACCTTGTCTAATAACATACTTACACACTTAGAAAATCATACTCACAAATACAATAACAACTATGGACACAATAACATATTCTACCTACATCCTATAACTTGCTTTGTATACAATAAATGAATGATTTACCGAACACTGTATGTACATCACTATTATAATAACATGCCTACCATTACTGTTATATTGGTCTCGACAGCACAGGGAATCCTAGTGTGGAGGCCAAGGTACCTACTACTTGTAAATGTAATAAGCTACATACCTATTTTAGTTTTAAAGTATATTGTAAGATCTTCACTTTATGTAAATGGTGCAAATAAATGTTTTTTTTTATATATATGCCGAAGAACCGACAACCGTTGGGGTAAGCGAGTTCTTTAGTAGAGACCGCATCTTAGCAAACGTAGCGTGGGGCGCCCTCTGGATAAGTGGAGCGATGACCTACGAAAGGCAGCGGGCAGAAAGTGGATGAGAAGAGCCGAACACTGGGCTCCTCAGGTGGTTACAAATGTAACCAGCCACTGAGAAAGCTCTCTCAGCTTCAATACTGGTCAACGAAATTTAAATAAATAAATAATAAATAAATAAATAATGCTAGACAGTTCACACAACATTATTTATATCTGAAATGAGGTGTTGGTATACATAAGATGCCTTATTTGCGTGGATAAATCATGAAAACTAAAAAATTCGTAATTTCGAATTTGTGGCCACCAATTTCGAACTTGAAAAATGGTCAAAAAAGGCTATGAATTTCAAATTTACGAAACTTCGAAGTTTCGAAATGCACCCCCTAGCAGGCTTGATTATAGAGGGGGGTGGTGGTTGTGAAATGTTTTTTTTTGTAATTGTTCTTGGCAAGGCAGCCAGCCATGGATGCAGCCAGCATCTCAGGGTAGGGGCATAGTATTTAAATCCTCTTTGGGTAGGGATGATGCTAGAGTCCGCGCCACGACTGAAGTCCGACGGCCTTTTGAGGAACTATCGGATAACACAGGTAGTTTTTCCCTTTTGCACTTTTGCCCATGGACTCTAAGTCCATGCTTTTGCCTAGGAAGATGTAGTACACTACATTCATGACTTTTTCGCATAGAAACTAGCGCTCCAGTCACAGGACTTCAGTCGTGGCGCGGACTCTACCGTCTAGTAGTGATTTGGATCAGTTGATCAGCTACCTTTTTAATCGTTTGCAACCTTAGAGCATTGCAGACCTCTCGATGTTTGCAACGGTCTATAGGAAAATAAACAGTTCCGTTTGTATTTTTAAAATTTTCTAGCTACATAGGTACCTATGTAGTACCTAACTAGGTACTACCTACTTTTATTAGTTGTAAAATAAATAAAATATAATACAAATTATTTATTTCAGAACTAGATCCATAAAGTTCGTTACATTTGAGCCTTTAAACTATATTTAGTAGTATATACTTATTTCTCAATATTTTATCATTTGCCCGAATAACATTTGGTATGAATTATCCCCTTCCGCCCGTTATAATTGATACTAGTGTCGAATTTTCGCCATGTTGACGTCAAATATAGTTAGAGCAATCACCGAAGCTTCGTTGCTCAGTCGTTTTTATGAGGCATTTTTTTCTTAATATTTAAAATTAATCTTCCTTTGAAACTACCTACTGCAGTATCTACCTAGTATGAAAATCCTGGGGTCCCGCCATCTTGAGTTGGAAATATGGCAGAACCTCATTTAATGCCAGGTTCATTTTTAAAAAAGATGAGTTACGAAAAGTATATTACAAAAAGTAGCAATCGTGTGCTAAATATAGGTGAGATGATTTCAATATACCTACAGCTCGTTCACCGTAAGATGGCACCTGTAAATACTCTATGGCAGGTGCCAACTTACGATGATCGGTCCATGGACTTAGTATACAAAAGGACTGAGCGCTCTAAAAAATTATAATACCGAAACAAGCCCTTATTCCATTAGGTTAAGACTCAATTTAGATTACCGTCATAGATAGAGGAAAAACGAGCCAAGAGAGATAGTTAGAATAGAGGCAGTTTGTCCCTTTCTAACACTTAAAATGATAGCTTTATGATAGCAAGAGTGACCATGACCATTGTATAGGTAAATACTAAGAGGTCATCGATACTACAAATTTAAAAGTTGGACGTCGCGACTCGCGGGACGCCCGGCAGACGAGAAACATCACGGCATGGCTGCGTCACGAGTCACGCCGTTTGCCGACACTGAACACTCGGTAAGTAATCAGTAACAAGGTTCGATAACACTTTCTGTGATATTGGAAAAAAACGTGTTTCCTACAAATGCAAGCCCAGTCCCGAGTCATCTATTAGGGGAGGTCATCATTTTATTTTACGAAATTAACAAAAAGGGTTATCGATCCGTGATAATAAAATAATAATAAATAATGTTTGTTCCACTCATGTACCTAACTACCTATCTACATAAGTGTCTCTGGGAAAAGTTTCCTGGACATGTTTTTTTTATGGTCACCGTATTAGAAAGGGACACACTGTCTCTATAGTACATATCTTGATCGGCTCGTTTTTCAGCTGCGAGCGCGCAGTCCTTTTGTATACTACGTCCATGGATCGGTCCGGCTCGTTCACTGAAAGATGGCACCTGTAAATACTCCATGGTAGGTGCCAACAACTTACGGTGAACGGTCTGTCTGTACAAGAGGAGGTCCCGCCATCTTGACATTCACATTCCTACGGGGAGCATGGACTTAGTAGACAAACTAACTAAAAAAATGTCCATGACGGGGAGCTAGTAATAGAGCACCCTCCGAAACCCTACGATCTGCAGAAGAGTCAGCGTGTAAGGAGATTGATGGTGGGATAGCCGTGGCAGTTTTCAGCTAGGTTCATATTGCTGACTTTACCTAGGTTGTCTTGTGTTGTGGCGCGTTTTGTCGCGGTAAAATCGCTCGAAGCTCGGTCGCGCCAGAAAGGTGGTGGGGGATCTGTCGCGCCACAACACGCCACTACCCAACACAACACATCGGTATGAACACTCCGTGACGCAACAGAAGGCGCCCCAACACACCCCGACACACCAATATGAACCTAGCTTTAGTTGTGTTAGAAGCATCATAACAGCTCTATTGTTCTTGATATTTAGTTGCCATTTGAAAATCGTTTTACGCCACGATCATTCTGTTTCCAACCAGACTACTACAGTCAGGTCAGGGCCGTCTCTAGCTTATCTGGCGTCGGGGTGCGAACTGCGAACCCAGCTCACGCGCTCAGACCCTCTCCCTATTTTGCAGATCCTCAAACGGAACCTAACCTTATTATATTTCTAGATAAATTTCTTAAATCAATCAATTCTACTTGGGATTTATATTCTTTGAAGATACAGTTTTTGCCGGATGCCACCTGCGCGGTTTCAATCTTGCATATTTCTCACTTTATGTTCTACCAGTCTGGCTATTGGTCTATTCTCGTCAAATTTTTAGCCTATCGTGTCCAAAGAGGAAAATTCTTGTACCTATCGTATGTAGGTACCTACTTACTTACGAGCATTGATACCTACCAATTATTAATAATTAGTAGTCATGAGACTGCGCCAACCCAGTCAGAAATCCTCATACAAAAAAACGCCTGGCGCCGCACAAAGAAGCGGTTTTTATTGAATATCACGTAAAATATAGAGAATTTTTCAAAACATAACCCTGGGCTTTGTTGTATTGATTTTATTTATCTAAATTTTAACGAAAAAATATGCACCATTTTAATAAACAATGGAATCTAGGCAAATGTTAGAGGTAACTTTGGGTTTTTATTCTATCGAGAAAATATTGTACTATCGTGTTTCTGTTTTTTTTTAATCCCTCGGAAATTAGTAATTCTAATGTCAGTCAAATTATAATAATAATAATAAATAATAATGCTGGACAGTTCACACAGCATTATCTAGCCCCAAGCTAAGCAGAGCTTGTGTTATGGGTACTAGATAACTGATATACTTAATACAATATATTACATAGATAGATATTTTTTATTATACATAGAAAATACCCAGAACACCCTGAATAAATATCTGCGATCGCACAAATATTTGTTCTGAGGCGGGAATCGAACCCGCAACCTCCTGCGTCGCAGGCGAACATTCGCCCGACGCACCACAGAGGTCGTCCTAATAATATAATATTAAGTCCGCTAAAAGTCAAATTTAAGATTGGTAATTTTGCGGCATACCCCACCTTAACCTACCTAGGGACCCCAAAGACTGATTTTAAAATAAAAGTTTAAACTAATATTTCTGTGGCCATTGGGGTATCTAAGGGAAGATCGTGCAAGATTTCCTTAGACAGTGTTACAAAGGCGTCCCACATAATTTGATGCAGGCGTTCTTGTAACTCGGGTATGTCTTCTGACGTCAGTCTTTCTGTGGGAACTGGCTCCAGGCATCTCATAATGGCCTTTCCTGAAAAGAAAAAATTTTAGGAAACCTGCTGAATAAACAGTAATTTAAAGCGGTTTTTTATTGCAAGTATTTATTTTCTTCTGTTCAAGAACGGGTAATTTTTAGGGTTCCGTACACAAAGGGTAAAACGGGACCCTATTACTAAGGCTCGGCTGTCTGTTTGTCTGTCTGTCCGTCTGTTACCAGGCTTTATCTCATGAACCGTGATAGTAAGACAGTTGAAATTTTCACAGATGATGTATTTCTGTTGCCGCTATAACAACAAATACAAAAAATAGAATAAAATAAATATCTAAGGGGGCTCCCATACAACAAACGTGTTTTTTTTGCCGTTTTTATAGTTAATGGTGTCTCCAGGATGTATCTCATGAACCGTTATAGTAAGACAGTTGAAATTTTCACAGATGATGTATTTCTGTTGCCGCTATAACAACAAACACAAAAAAATAGAATAAAATAAATATTTAAGGGGGCTCCAATACAACAAACGTGTTTTTTTGCCGTTTTTTAGACCAGGCTGTATCTCATGAACCGTGATAGTTAGACAGTTGAAATTTTCACAGATAATGTATTTTTGTTGCGGCTATAATAATAAATACTAAAAAACAATAAAATAAATATTTAAGGGGGCTCCCGTACAACAAACGTGATGTGTTTGCTCGTTTTTGCTCGATATTGATAAATGCAACAGGAAGACGCTTGAAATATTCACAGAATATTTAGTTATATATTCACTTTAAAAATAGATAATTAAATTAAAATAAAACAAATATATAAGGGGGGCTCCCATACAAAAAACGTATTTTTTGCCGTATTTATAGATAATGGTACGGAACCCTTCGTGCACGAGTCCGACTCGCACTTGGCTGGTTTTACCTTTCCGGTAAAACGTAACGTAACGGTAACGTAATTTTAGTTTGACTGAGTTTCTATCAAAGCCTCTTCCAGTCTACTGCCATTACGGAAATTTGCATAATTAATGAGAAAAGTTTCATCACCTAATTGCGAAGAGTGCGAGAAGCCAGAAGACGTGTACCATGTCTTAATGGAATGTGTCCGGAACCAAGTTGAAAGCAGAGAGTATTATTAGAAATAGGTATCAACATTGTTGACATTGGAGTGTTTCAAAGTATTTTATTTTTAATATGTGCAGTAACCTATGGGTTGGGTACCTACCGTCGTTGTAAAAGATACGTTTCTTATCATTGATGAAGTAGTGTGGCGAGAACACGACAGGGATGATGGGCACTTGAGCATCAACTGCGAGCGTGAACGCACCCTTCTTGAATGGAAGCAGCTTCACGGTGTTGCCAGTGTTCCTCGTGCCTTCGGGATATATCCACACTTTTGCATGAAAGAGAAATATACTAAGAAAAAATAATCGATACATAGATACACCTATAAGTAGGTACATATTAAACATTGCATATGATTGCAACTGTATTGAAATCATGAAATCCATCCAGTCATATAAAGCTCATCTCATCGTAGGTGATCGTAGGCACATTTAGGAACCTTCATACAAACAACAAATAAGACAGGCAGAGGCCTGTCCTGTCTTTGCCTTTTAAAAATATAGATATGTGCTCTAAATACATACCTATATAATAAAGATCGTGGTGGACTCATGGACACAAGAAATTACCTTACTCAAGAGGCCAACAATTTGGCCAGGATTGAGCAACTAAGTATCAAAATCGAGCTAGTTACTAACAATACTTAACTGGCATGCCCTCTATTTCCACGATCATTCTATATCCATAAAACATACATTAGGTCAGAGCGGCGAAGACCGGCATACTTTTTGATCAATTGATTTGCCTTGTTTTTATCTCCCTTGTTAGGATAGCCTGAATTCATTGAAATATGTACCTAAGGAAATAGTAAATTTTATGGACTAGTGAGAAAACCTTGAAAAAACAGTAGGTATTGTATAAAGATTTTCAATACAAAAGAAGAGTTTTTTAAAAACATTGCAGGTCTTCCCCAACAGTTCGAGGTAAGACCGTCTAGTAGTGATATTACCAATAATACGAAAGCTTTGAGTATTTGCTTGATATGTTGATTTTCAGTAAAAGAAGACGATCAGATTTGTACCATAACTCATTTAAAATAAGGTATAGTTTAGAATGTAATGCAATAAAAAACTTTCCAAGGGCAAGACCGGCATAGATGTCAGTTGTGGGGTTGTAAACATTTTAAGTGGAGTCCATAAAGGACGAAGTTGGTTAAACTATAGGCGACCCATTAAGTACTGTCCAGACGATGGGTACTTACAAGCTTTTGATCATAATCGTGAGCTGATCAATTTAAGCCCAAACAAGTCTACTATTATCTATGGAGAAGTTCTGTTGTCTCCACCATCAGATCAGCTGGCTTTCACCATAATATGACGACCTCTGTAGCGCAGCGGGCGAAGTTTCGCCTGCGACGCAGGAGGTTGCGGGTTCGATTTCCGCCTCAGAACAAATATTTGTGCGATCTGCAGATATTTTTTCAGGGTGTAGGTACTGTCTAATTTCTATGTATAAAAAAAAATATCTATCGATGTAATGTATTGTATTAAGTAGGTATATCAGTTATCTAGTACCCATAACACAAGCTCTGCTTGGCTTGGGGCTAGATAATCTTGTGTCCAGCATTATTTATTTATTATTTATTTATTAATATTGAAACTTGACAGGTATGATAAATTTCAGCTCAATCGAAGGTGGGTCAAAATTGTTTTGTAAGTTTATTGGTTACCTCCAGAAGCAAATACCCCTTATTATATTATGTATAAATACCCCATGGAAGGATGTCCGCTTTTTTTTATGCAACTTATATGTGTAGTATATAAACGTCTTTACAAAAGGAACCCAAATCGAATAGCTACGTAGAAAAACTTTCATCTTTTAATAAAAACCCAAATGTTAACTTCACAATTACGAGGGCAGAAAAATGTTTAAGACCTCTGAATAAAGGCAAGACCGGCACATGACGGACTTGCCTCATTTAACCCAGCCGGACTTCCCCAATCTTATACTTTGAGGTTCAAAAATTTTACGGCTAATCAACATTATAACTACTAAGAAAATTGAAAATATAATAAATAACAACCTCTAGTATCTACTTTCATCTACTTCTCATATCACACTGACTTTTTTGCAAAAAAACATAAAATTTGCTGGCCGCCCCTAACTTCGTTCGTAAGTAAAAATGGCGACTAAAATTTCAAGAAAGTTGTTACTTTTTATATGCCTCATAGCGACATCTATCTAATAGAGCGCAATAAGTTAATTACCCAATTTTCTGTACCCAAGTGAAGTCATTACTGGTCACCAAAACAATTTATAATATAAAATAATTTTTGAATAATGATTACAAAGATTTTAAATTGACGGTAGACGTTACTAATTATTGACAAAATATTATTATGTTTTCATTGTAAGTACCTACTTGTTTTTGACAATTTATCCCTAGTTTGTAAACTTGTTCGCTTTAACTTGACTTTATTTGTATTCTTTAATACGTGGCCCTTTTAGAGACCAAAGTTTTTAAAATTTATAAATTTATTTTATATTAACATTATCAGTGATTAAAATGTCAATTAACAGCATAAACTAGGCTAATTATATTATGACATAAATCTAATATGTAAACGAGTGTCTGACGAGTCTTTGTATTTGTGGCGCTCTTTTAGTTTAAACTAACTAAAAATGTTGGGTAGCTCATATTTTGGACAATTAACAATTTAATTTTCATTATCATTTTCATTTTATCGACTGATGTGAGAAATAGAGTAACTAATACAGAAAGTTACTTTTTGTTGCCTATACGGTCTTGCCCCTCAGACGGTCTTCGCCGCTCTGACCTTACATACATAGACACACGCCTTTTCCCCCGAAAGGGTAGACAGAGCCTCAAATGGGCCTCTTCATTGTGGGCTGCACCATCGCGGGAAATAGACGTGACAAGTGGTGAGCTCATCGCTGCCATTGAATATGTTGAAATGTTGTGTGAACTGTCCAGCATTTTTTTTTTTTTTTTTTTTTTTATTGCTTCCCACTACTGTTCTTCCAGTTAACACACTCCATAAAAAGGAAGCAGCCAGGACAAATCTTATACCAACGAATCTTACAAACAAGTTCGGGTGATATGTGCTCTAGTCTAGTTGTAATTACCTAGGTACTATGTAAATCTCTTATTCTTACCCCATCTGTTTTCAGGACTTTTTTAATTTTTCCAAGCGACTTGTAAGCATCTTTTGGTTTCTTTCTGTCGATGAACACTGCGACACTCTTATACGCTGCTAAAGCCACTATTCCCATGTACCACAACTCTCTTTTGACTACAATTACTGTCTTGTTAATCTTATCCCAAGCGTAGAACATTCCTAAAAAGAAGAGCAGTCAAGGTTGGTTAAAGGTTATTTAAAATAAGGTTTAAAACAAGGTTGGTTAAAATAAGGTACTAAATAGGTAATAAATACATCAAAACACACTGTTTTCCTCAATTGAAGCTTTGCCTACGCCTTCTTTGAAAAATAAGCTGATTCTTGTGAAAACACATCTTAATTTTCAATTGAGGGCTGTTTTTCCTATAATATTTTATTTTATTAGCAGCTTCTGTTATTTTTAATAATTAATCAGTTTTTTTCATTGAAATAGATCGTTTAGTTTAAAAGTTACACCATTTTGTTTAGATGGAGGCCATTGTAGCAAACAAAAATTTAAAAATCATCTTAAAATAATTTAAAAAAATGATACTTAGATTTTTTGTGTTCTTTTTTCCGTCGATAAATTAACCAAAGATGCCGATATTTTAATTTGTGCACATTATTAAGACTCACTCTGTATAGGGTGATTGGAAGATGGATGCAAAGCTGTAAGGAAGTCTTTTCAATATGGAAAGCATCAGCCACGAGTTTGGACTGAAGATCAACCGCAGCAAAACGAATGTGATGATTGTTGACCGTGTCAATAACAACTTGCCGGAAGTCACGCAAATCGCAAACTGTGATGTGGTCCAATCATACATTTACCTCGGATCTTTGATCACAAACAATGCGTTGACAAAATCAACGGCCGAAGCGGAAATTTCAAGTATCTACTGCCAACGCTTTCCGAAATACAGAGCGTTTTTGTTTTAGGTTAGAACCCCATTTTTAGCCCCTTAGAATACGAATTTTCAAAATTCCTTTCTTAGTTACATACAATCCTTCGCATCAAGACAAACACACCCTGCAAATATAAAGTCTCTACGCCGTTTAGGCTGTGCGTTGTCACTCCGTCAGTCAGTCGGTCAGGACTCAGGACATTGTCTTTTATATATATTCGTCTTTGGTTACAACAATGATATCAAATGATACATATAGAGGTCGACATTCTATTTGAAAATTTTAGAATAGAACGGAAATACTAGTACTTCATTTCGGTCTTAACGTCATTGGCGTATTAATTTGTTACTATTTTTTTTAAATAACGCAGTGTATCAAGTCAGTACGTCCTGTGGTACTACAAACAAACTGTGCCAACCTCAACCTAGTTCAAATTATTACCACCCAAACAACGACATCATTAGATTTTTGAAAAAAACTACTTCAATAACAAATCTATACCGTAACACTATCTATAATTGAACTTCAATAGAAGTATATATTTTTTCTTTCGGATTGGACCCCGTGGCGTTAGCGAGACGCTAGAGATTGCAAATGTCAAATACAAATCAAAATAAAAAGATTTTTACTTTTCACTAGAAACCTAGAAACGGGATATTTACCATGTTTTTTTCACTGCGCATGCAATTGTGCCGAAATATCGGGAACAATTAAAACTCAAAAATCATGGTAAATATCCCGTTTCTAGTGAAAAGTATGTACATAATCATGATAGTTTAAAAGTTATAAGATTTTTAGTCATGGTTGAAAAATACGACCTGTAGAGGAGTACCAACAAAGTGACAGAGGAAAGCAAAAATAATTTTGAATATGCACAAAATCTGCTAGAATCTAATCTAGAGTTTTTTTTTCAGGGCCGAAGTCAGGCGAATTCTGATACCGTGAGAGTTAAAGAAAAGTGATGTTATGAGTTACAGGCTCCATTATGAAAAAAATAAGTTCGGCATTAAAAAGAATAGACTATTAGGATTTTCTGTTTTTTTTTGCCATTGTGGGATCTATGTTACCTATGTTCATTATGGATCGACATGATGCATAGTTTTATACAAGTTAGTGCTAGCGAGGTCTACAGTTCGCAGAACTAGTAGTAATACCTAAGTAACGCTTGTAATTATAGGGCTTACCTATCCCATCCATAGCTGACTGGTGGTTCGATATGATGACGGCCCCGCCTTCGCCAGCCAGATGCTCTGTATTTTGTAGTTGCCATTTCATACCATAAAATGATGCCAGGTGTCTTGCCCAGTGTGTAAAGAGCCTGGAAGTAATAATTCATCATCATCATCTCAGTCCGGAACAACGAAAGGTCTTGTCGGTAACTTATTCACATCATAATTATTCCCGCCTGTCTTGCTGGGATGCTGGTTAGCCTTGACAACTGGAACTAATGCCTCAAAACGATTAGTGCTGTTGGTGTTTGGTGAAGTCAACAGCATATCATTGTTTTGAGCTTCAACCATAATAAAATGGACGGGCATTACCCATACAAAACGTCCGTCAAAAATAAGTCACAATTACAACACACGTACGTTACGTCACTCGTTGCCGTCACAAAGACCGACTGAAGCGAAGTGAAGCTGAAGTGAGCACACTCACTTTATAAGCTTTTAAAAAAACTATCGTCTCCTAACTTTACTATATAGGTACCTACTCGTCTATATTTTTTTATTTTGGTCGGGAGTTTTGAGTTAGTTATAACGTAGTATAAACAGTAGTGTATTACAATGGGGTAAGAACAAATAAAAAACCAGCGAGACAATAGACAATGTCAAATATTGGCCAATGACATCGGGGTGACTACAAATCTTTTGATTGGTATTTGACATCCAAGTACAGATACGCTAGAGAGACGACCGCAAAATTTGCGGTCGTCTCTCTAGCGTATCTGTACTTGGACCGTGTAGGTACTACAGACCGTTCACCGTAAGTTGGCACCTGCCATGGAGTATTTACGGGTGCTATTAAGATAGCACCGGTCCGGCTCGTTCAGGGTAAGCCCTGAACGAGCCGGACCGTTCACAAAAGTTAGCACCTGCCTTGGAGTATTTACGAGTGCCATCTTACCCTGAAAGTGCCGGACTGTTTACCGTAAGTTAGCACCTGCCATGGAGTATTTACAGTTGCCATCTTACAGTGAACGAGCCGGACCGTTCACCGTAAGTTGGCACCTGTCATGGAGTATTTACAGGTGCCATCTTACCCTGAACGAGCCGGACCGTTCACCGTAAGTTGGCACCTGTCATGGAGTATTTACAGGTGCCATCTTACCCTGAACGAGCCGGACCTTTTACCGTAAGTTGGCACCTGCCATGGAGTATTTACAGGTGCCATCTTACCCTGAAAGTGCCGGACTGTTTACAGTAAGTTGGCACCTGCCATGGAGTATTTACAGTTGCCATCTTACAGTGAACGAGCCGGACCGTTCACCGTAAGCTGGCACCTGCCATGGAGTAATTACAGGTGCCATCTTACCTTGAACGAGCCGGACCTTTTATCGTAAGTTGGCACCTGCCATGGAGTATTTACAGGTGCCATCTTACGGTGAACGAGCTGTAGGTCCATGATAGGACCTAACTGTCAGTCAGGTTAACAGCTCGCACGGTGTAGGCTTACCATGAAATGCTATTTTTAACTGACTTCAGAAAAAGGAGGATGTTCGCAAGTCGGCTGTTTCTTTTTATGTTTGTTACCTCGTACATAACATAACACCCAACAGTCACATTCACATACATAGTCCTGATCCAACACTAGGATTCCCTGTGTCGTGGGTATCAGAAACTACGAGTAGGTTATATACTCTCAAATATTTGCAGATCATACAAACATTTGTCCCGCAGCGGCAATCGAACCCGCAACCTTTCGCGTCTCAGCCGGCTACTCGCCTGTCACGCTACAGAGCAGATATAGGTTTTTTTTCTTCCCCGGACGAACTCTTTCACAAAAAAGCTCTACTACTACTTCCATATTGGTCCCATTTTCATCAAAACCTGATCCATGTGGTATTGAGGGAACTCCTCTGATATTATAGGCATCCATAAAGCAATTTTAATATTTTCAGCAATAAGTCAATCATTTGCATTTGAAAGAATATTTATTGTAAGTTTTGACGACGGTTTTTTAAAAACAAAACAGTACCTACCTGTTTAATTTTATATACCTAGGTAGGTAGGTTCTGAATACAAGTAAAAACATAAATAAATAATAAATAATGCTGGACAGTTCACTCAACATTATCTAGCCCCAAGCTAAGCAGAGCTTGTGTTATGGGTACTAGATAACTGATATACTTAATACAATACATTACATGGATAGATATTTTTTATTATTCATAGAAAATACCCAGAACACCCTGAACAAATATCAGAAATATTTGCTCCTAGGCGAGAATCGAACCCGCAACCTCCTGCGTTGCAGGCGAACCATCGCCTGCCGCGCCCCAGAGGTCGTCAAATACACACATTATCCGAACGGATTTATATATTTTCCGTAAAACCATGTATTATGTGTTTATGTATTGCCAACTTTGAGTTTTAGAGGAAAGAAAATATATAAAATAAGTGTTTTGTTTAAAATTATATTTTTAAACACAAGCTTTTATAAAATTTGTGATTGGAACTCTGTGCTGATCAAAATGAGCAGAACATTCCGTTGCCCACCGTTGTGTCGTAGTGTTGTGTCTCCGTTATCAGATCAGCTCGCTGTGACCATATTATTGTATCATCATTGGAACTTAACTTGACAGGTATGCCAAATTTCAGTTCAATCGGTTTAGGGTAACTGGTTTAAAATTCAGTTGCATTCGACCAGAACATACATGACTTACATACAAAATCAGGCACTTTATTTGTCGTGAAAATAATTGTAATATTTAGCTCAGATCGAAGCTGTAATATGTATTACATCCCAACTCAGCCTCAGATACCTACAATGCGCTATTGGCTATGACGTCAGACGCGGGTTCTTTAATTATAAAGAAACCGCACACATTTTTGAGCCTACCTATTATGGATCGGTCGAATTGAGTGGGTTTCCGGGTGTGGAATGCACAGCGGAGCTTTCGCCACCAGAAATAGAAAGGACACTTGCGTTACTGGTCAACAGTCTCAAATCCAGTTACGAAAAATCGTGTCCACTAACAAAAGAATACAATCAGATTGCACATCGCAAGGACAGAAGGTGGAACAAGGAACTTGCGAAACTGAGGAACACGACATCACTTTAATAGAGCGATGAACACAAAGCGCGATGAAGACTGGATAGACTACAATGTAGCAAGATAGAACTTCAAACACGAGATAAAGCACAATCGCAATAACTCTTGGAGAAAATACAGCAGCTCCATTGCATCTCAGAGCGAAACTGTGCGTCTCAACAAAATACTGTCAAAGGACAAGAAAATAAAACTAGGCTCTCTTAAGAAGCCAGATGGGACCTACACAATAACAGAGCTTGAACAATGCGAACTGCTACTAAACATGCACTTCCAGGACTGCACTCTGAGTCAGCTGATCACATCAGCTGGGAAACCAATGAAGGTCATACACCTCAGAAAGCTGACTGGGAACTAGCAGACTCTATAGTCTCAGAAGAAGCATTGGTTTGGTCAGTTAGAACTTTTGAGCCATTTATAGCGGCGGGCACTGATGGTATCTTTCCAGCCCTACTACAGTGGCATCTTACGAAAATCGAGGCCATGCTAATCACGATCTACAGGGGCTGCATTGCCTGGAAATATATACCACCTACGTGGAGAGAGGTAAAGGTAGTTTTTCTTCCTAAGCCAGGTAAGTCGGACTACACTCAACCAAAGTCATTCAGACTAATCAGTCTGAGCTCCTTTTTGCTCAAAACTCTGGAAACACTTTGTGACAGGCACGTACGCAGTGGGCCACTAGTCGAAAATCCTGTGAACAAAAACCAACACGCCTATCAATCAGGAAAATAAACCGAAACAGCACTACATCAGGTGGTTCATAAGATTGAAGGTGCTTTACTGGACAAGCAGTCATATCTAATGACCTTTCTAAGCATTGAAAAGGGCTTAAGAAATCAAGGGGTCGATGAGAACCTTAATGAATAGATAACGAAAATGCTGGCCAATAGGGCAGCTTTCATAGAGAATTCAGAGGTGACACGCTGTCTAGTCACGAAAGGCTGCCCACAGGGAGGAGTACTGTCTCCACTTCTCTGGGTACTAGTAGCTAATGTACTTCTGGAATCACTCAACAAAGATGGAATCAACACAATTGGATATGCTGATGATCTTGCAATCATGATATCGGGACTTTTTGAATCAACTCTGTGTGAGAAGATGCAAAAAGCACTCAAGGTCGTGGAAGCATGGTGCCATAGACATAGCCTGTCTGTGAATCCTAACAAAACAGAACTGGTGCTCTTCACTCGCAAGACGAAGATGCCAAAACTGGAACTCCCATGCTTATTTGGAAAGCCTGACTCTGAGTAAAGAGGTAAAATATCTTGGAATACGGTTGGTTAGCAAACTCACATGGGGCAAGCAATTAGACCATGTAATGACGAAAGCCACAAATGTGTTATGGCAGTGTACACGAGCCGTGGGTAAAGACTGGGGTCTAAAACCCAAGCTATGCCTATGGATGTATAAAGTCATGGTTCGACCGGTGCTAACTTATGGTGCCGTAGTTTGGTGGCCGAGAACAAACCTAGTGACAGCAATAAACAGGCTACAACAGGTCCAAAGACTGGCATGCTCGCTCATAAGTGGACGCACAAAATCTACACCATCAGCAGCGCTAGACATCCTATTAGGCCTGACGCTGCTCCATATACACATACAGCAGGAGGCAATGGCGGCAGCACTGAGAATAAAATCCACGGACCAGTGGAAGGGACACAACAGAATAACAAATCACTGTAAGATACTGGAAAAGGCGACCAACATAATCCCAGAAGCCTTGGAGGGTACGGATAGAATAGCCACCACATATCTTAACAACAAAGGGCACGAAGTGGCGACTGAAGACACGGAGGTGACTCTTCCTTCCGCCCCGCCCGTCTACCACATATATACAGATGGGGCCAAACAGAGTAAAGGTGCGGGCTGCGGCTTTTACTGCCCCGAAACTGGACTCTCAAGGGCACAACCTCTGAATAAATCCACCACTGCTTTCCAAGCAGAAACCCTGTGGCTTCAGCTAGCGGTAACTGATATATCATCATCAATAGTGTCCACAAGTATAGGGACCATTGATAGACAAATAAAACTTATTTTCGTAACAGACAGTGCAGCACTTACAAATGCGCTGAAGAGACCAGGTCAAAATCGGTCGCAGAGTGTCACACTGCACTTCAGAGACTGACTGAGAAGTATAATGTCACAATCAAATGGACGGAAAGCCATGGCCATTGTCTTGGAAATGACAGGGACTCCCTAGCTAGGGAACGGGCTAAACTTATCGCGACTCAAGCTGACATCAGCCTATCGAAACCACAATGGAAATTAAAAACAAGCTAAGATTGCATTCAGAAATGGAGCACCAAAAGCTATGGGAACGAAGGTCGGACTGTAAGCACACAAAACATATGCTCGCAAAACCTGACAAGAAAATGACGAATACACTGCTTAAAATGAAACGCGAGGACCTGCGTATGGTGGTGGGCATCATAACAGGACACTGCGACCTCAACCATCACCTGCACAAAATTGGAGCCACTGACAGCGGGCTGTCTCGGAGCTGCTTGCAGGAAGAAGAGACGGTGGAGCACGTCACTGAAATTGTGCGGCCACAAAAGACGCCAGGGCCAAGACGGGTTTGCAGGAGCTACTTGGATCCTGCTCTCCATCATCGACGCCTTCGGACACACTTCAACAGTGTTGCCATCAACCTAAAGTCCTGCTCCGTTACTTTAAGGAGCTGGGCTGGCTGGGGTAGGGTTAGCACAGGGGGGTAATGCACGGGCGGGTCTGTGTTTATCCATTAATAGTTGCTGCGGCCTAACTCCGGTTTTGGATAAATGCAGGCCTTCCTTGCCCGCTCAAGAGTGAGTTGGCAAGGAGGCAAATGGTCAGGTCGCTGAGATCCCCAAGGCAAGTCTGATGGTCATCCTTCACGTGGTTGCTGCCTGTTTTTGGTCAATTTTTTCTGAAATAGACGTAACTGAAACCGTCTGGCGCCTTCACGGTCCACTAGGGATCGTGTTGGTGTAGGTGCCCACTGAACTGTTGATGAGGTGTCGTTTCGCTTAGTTCCCGCGAGCCGGCTGTATGGATCAGTTTGCTTGCGGAATTCTGGGTGGGGTGGCGCCTCGTCGGTGGTTTGGTGGGTAGGTAGGTAGGTACTCCTGTTTGCGACTGGCAGTGAACTCATAACCCTCGTGAGTTTGCTTCCACTTGCAAACGGGGAGGCGTTTCCTTCGTATCCTCTAGGTGTACTCGAGTAACATCTGGAGGATACGACGGAGGGAAGGCAGGTGGTCTCTCTCCAGATCACTGCATGGCAGATCTC
The DNA here is from genome assembly GCA_932527175.1 of Operophtera brumata. NCBI lineage: Eukaryota > Metazoa > Arthropoda > Insecta > Lepidoptera > Geometridae > Operophtera > Operophtera brumata. Next base: position 10,627,656 of record OW052238.1, on the reverse strand, counting down.
TGCAGTGAAAGGGAAAGAGACCGCCAACGGGATGGAATGTTGGAGTTAGGGTGGTGGTGTGTTGGCTCTCTAACTTGCGAGGAGTTGGAGAGTGGGCTGACCATCGCTCTGATCCCAACCTTAGGCGTTCCCCCCATATTTGGGGCGGGAAGGCAGCTGGCTTTCCGCGTGTCCCTCTGATTAGCAGAGGGCACAGTGAGAGGGCCGGTCAGAGGTGCCCGATGGGCGAGGTGGAGTACCCTTGTTGACGCCTTTCGCAACGGGGAGGAGCTGCCCTCTCATCACCCAGGGAGAGTGGCTCCCTACTATGCCTGGATGATGAGACAGCAGGGAAGGGCTGTTTGTTCCCTTGTTTGACTTTGGGTTAATCCAAACTCAAATGTGGGAATAAACGGCGAAATGGTAGTTTGCCCTCTCTACCTTCCGGGCATAGCTGAGTGCCACTCCCGCCAAGCTATGTTCGGAAGATAGATGATGGCCAGGTAGGAAGTGACATCTCTCTCTCTTGCCACGATGACACGAGCGCGTTTTCGTGGTGGAGGAGAGAAATGTCACTGTGCTCGCGTGGTGGTCGGGGTGAGGGCTCCGGCCACCCTCCTACGAGCCCTTGGACGGTGGCAGCACAGAGTGGACCCTGTGCTGCCACATTTGGAGGGAGTGTTTGTGGTTGGCTTTTCAGCCAACCACGGGACGGGCCCTGTTGGGCGTCGCGTGAGATGGGCACCGGTGCGTTCCGTAGGAGATCCCGGAGCCCATTGACATGCGCAGAGGATGGTCACCGGGGTGTTTTAGTGAGTCCACGAGTCCGTGAACCTCACATAACCGTATTACCGATACCGTATTGCACCCTCAATGCAATACGGTATCTGTTTGCAGATTTCACCTCGACAAAAAAAAAAAAGGGGGATAATGCACAATACACCCCACAGCGGGATGGCAGTGCAGGTCTTAACACCCCCACCTAGAATTAGAATTAGAATTAGATCGGTCGAGTTTCTGATAGCTCATCAAAATAATTCTGATAGTGAATTTAATACTTATGCATGACTTAGGTATGCGATTTGAAAGTCATTCATATAGCTTGGCAGTGTCTTTGAAATAATTAAAATATATACGGCGTATATTTGGACGAAAAAGTTTTAAAAGTTTTTTTTATTGACAGCTATATCAAGCAATAGTTCAAAACTGTGAAAGTTATGACGATAGACTGGGACGGACGCGACGATAGGACGGTGCTAACGATCTTCTAACTCTAAGGGTCCTTGTCAGACTGGGAGGCCTAAAAACGTAGTTCGTATACTTACAAAGAGTTTCGGTGGTCTCTCTTCTTAAATAATACGACGGGGCACAAAATCGTTGCAATAATTGTAGCATAAAAAACCATTGCGATTAATTTCGAAAAATATTTAACCTTATTTTGTTTGCTCTCCATATTTTTAAATAAAACATAGGAAAATAAACACACTGAGAGTGTGATTAAAATTTGCCACCACATTGTCTCCTATACTTATTTACTTTTAAAGTTTTGGATGAACTAAAGTATCTAACGATTATTCCAACGAACACACAACACGCGTCGATCTTAGGGCCTCTTGTGGAAATATAAAATCGCGCACTAATGTATTTAACATTTATCCTCATCTGACAACAAGACGGTGCAAGTAACCACAATATAGGCCTACATTATAAAAGCCTTCTTAATTACTATGCCAATCGCAAAAGATCAATTTGGTCTCGAACTTTTTCAGAAATCAAACAAAGGAGGCCATACCAACTGGCTGGGAGTCAGCATGAGGGTGAGGCAATAACTATAATAATGGTACCTAGTTCGCCCCAAACGTGACCTGGGAGTATCGTTTATTGATAAGTTGGTATTAGTTGAGTTAGATGTTTTTGGGGGATCCTCTTGGGCCCCTGTAGCTCAAAAACCCTGAACCGATCCAAGGTCATGTTCAAACTGAAAAATATATATATAATAAGCGGTTTTAGTAGATTTAATTTAAAAAAAATAGAAATACCAACAACATAATTTAATAATTTCACAATTCTATACAAATCAAATAGCAAATGAACAGAGTTACAGCTTTACCGAAAGTTGGAGGTGTTACCAGTTCGAGGGCTCGAGCGAAAGTGAGCCCGAGGCAGGCGAGCGTTCTGCTTTTATAGGACCGCAGCCGTTACAAATATAAAAACGATATCTTCCGCTGATTCGGCTTCTCCTGATTCGTGGTTTTCCATAGCCACATTACAGTTCTGGCATACTTCTTTCTTCATGATGATCAAGACCGTGTTTGGCAAGTGGACTCGGGGAGAGCTCGGGCACGTCTCGTGGGGCAGTGGTGAGATCTCCGTGGAGTGGACCCTGGGAGCTATCGCCTGGCGTGACCGGAGCAAGATGAGATGAACTCGCAGGGGCGACGTCTTTGTGTGCGCTTGGAGCAACTTGGGACGAACCCGCAGAGACGTCTTCATCTTCTGTGCTCGGGACAGGCTGGGACGGACCAACTAGGGCGTCATCATCAACTGAAAATAACGCAAAACAACACAATATTAGCATTATTTTCTCTTAGGCGTAGATATACAGCGAATCTGCATATCCAAAAGATGCAACGAAATCAGACAGTGGCTCCCAGCTGCGTGTCTAAGCGGAGCTCGGCTCAACGCATAATCTCAAACCAGACAGTGGCTCCAAGCTGCTTGTCTAAAGCATCGCAAAGCCTAAAGCTCAATGCTACAATCTTGTACCAGACAGTGGCTCCAAGCTGCTTGTCTAACTTTAATTAAAGCATAGTAAAGCAAAATGCTACGACTTTATACCAGACAGTGGCACCAAGCTGCGTGTCTGAGCAGAGCAAGGCTCAATGTTACCATGAACTTAAACTGATCACAGAGGCACCCAGTTTGCGTAAGATTGCAGTGTAGTATGTCTACGAAGGTGTACATACACATTACACAAACGTATACAACAGGACTCGAACCCGTTGAACATACACCAAATACATATATACCAATCACAGAGGCACCCAGTTTGCGTGAGATTACAGTGTATGTCTAAAAAACTATACACTAACATTAGATACGACAGGACTCTAACCTGTTAGTCGTATGTTTTTCAAGCCATGTCATAGTACATACAACGTACTTACAGTCAAAAAATGAGGCACACGACTCGGGGGTCCACTCTCCTCGCCAAGCCACCATGTGCTCGGCGGCGACACTAGTCGTTTTTCCGTACGAACCACCAATCAACTGCAGCTCGTATCTGCCGTAGGGCAGAACTTTCTTTACACGATACGGCCCTCGCATCCCCGAGTCCAGCTTGCCTGTAATTTGAGAAGTCTTTATTTCAAAAACCATATCGTTAAGTGAGAATGTTTTAGCTACTTTTCTATTTCGGTTAACATACTCGTCTTGTTTTTGTCTATGTTGATCAAGCAACCGGCTAGTGCGTTGACGGCACATCTCTCTTATGCTCTCACGATTTCCGCCAGAACCTTCTATAGCTACATCGCGAACAAGTGACCTTATTACCGGTGTTGTCGCCTCAATGCCGATGAGCAGTTGTAGCGGAGAAGTTTGAGTAGTCCTTTGCTTAGTGCTGTTGATTACCAGCTGCATTCTCCACAGGGACTCGGACCAAGTGTTACCTGGTTTTGTTGCTTCAATCCGTAGCATGTTAAGTAATGTCCTGCAGTAACGCTCTACCTGCCCGTTCTCATTATGCATCTGAGGTGTGATAAAGTGAATTCGACTACCTATATCACTAACCCAATTCTGAAAATTCACACTCTCAAACATGCGTCCACGATCACACACGATAAGTTGAGGGGCACCAAATAAGGACACAGCGTTACACGTTAATGTTTTTAGTTCATTAGAGTCTTGCTTTTTCATAGCATAAAACAGACAGTACTTTGTGTAGGCATCTACAATGAGCAGCACATACTTGTGTTCATTTGAAACAGGTAATGGGCCAAGTACATCCATGTGAATAGTACTAAACGGAATTTCTGGCTTGTGCCACGATGAAATTGGCTGGTGAGGTGCCCTGGGGACTTTCTTTGATGAAAGACAGACCAAACAATGGGCAATATATTTTTTAACGAAGGTACTAAGACCCGGGAACCAGAAATGCCTCAAAATCAACTCTATCGTTTTGTCTGCACAGATATGCTCATGTTGATCATGAAAGATCCTTAGTAAGCTCAGACGGTGTCCTTTAGGGACGAAACATAGGAATTTTGGCTCCTCACCTGTAGAGGTATGCTTGTAGTAGAGCAAGTCATTACGGACAACGTACCTAGATGAGTCTAGCTCATTGTTATTAACTTTGTCAATCAACGCACGAGTTTCCTCGTCCGCAGATTGAGCAATCTGTGCCCAGTTCTTAGGCCTCGTGATTTGGAAAACATTTACAGGATTTCGACTTAGATAGTCTGCATGTTGCATCATTACGCCTTTTCTGTAATCTATGCTGAAGTTGAAATCCTGCATCAACGCGCGACACGTGGCAGAAGATCCTTTTTACCTTTAGTCAACCGCAACGCATTGCAATCAGTCACGATCTTGAAAGTTATACCTAACAAGTAGTGACGGAAGTGCTCGAGAGCTCTGACAACAGCGAGCGTCTCTAGTTCGTAAGAGTGATATCGCGGCTCTGCACCTTGCGTTGTCTTGCTGTAATACGCCACTACTCGCCTTTTATTACCCTCGTGCACCTGGATCAATACTGCGCCATACCCGATAGAGCTGGCGTCCGTGTGCAGCTCCGTAGGCAGCTGAGGATCAAAGATCGCGAGCACTGGCTCACTCGTGAGGCACTTAATGAGGTACTTACGTGCGTTTTCTTGCGACTCACTCCAGTGAAACTCCACATTACTGCGCGTTAGGTTGGCTATAGGGGCGGTTTTCAACGCGTAATCAGGTATGTACCTACGAAAATATCCTGCAAGACCTAACAATTGCCGGACTTGTTTGACATTCGCGGGCACCGGAGAATCAGTTAAAACTTTGATTTTATATTCGCTCGGTCTGACCTGACCCTGCGATATCGTGCGACCTAGATACTCAACTTCGGTGGCCACGAAGGTACTCTTTTTCAAGTTTATTGAAAAACCGGCACTTGTTAGTGTTAGTAAAACTTCACGCAAGTTTTCAATGGCTTCATCTATGTCTGAGGCCAAGATCAAAACATCATCTATATACACCAAGGCCTTACCAGACTCAATTCTTGACCTCAGCGTGTTAGTGATGATCCCCTGATAGACTACAGGAGCGTTAGCAAGTCCAAAACTTACCTTTAAGTACTCGTAGTGAGCTTCTGGAGTGACAAATGCGCTCTTCGGGATGGACTCGCTATCTAAAGGAATCTGATGGAACCCGGTTGCCATGTCTAGACACGTAAAATATTTACTTTTACCCAGGCGGTCTATATGGTCTTCAATGAGTGGCAACGGAAACCGGTCCTTCACCGTGATAGCGTTGAGTGCCCGATAGTCGACGCACATGCGATCCTTACCATCCTTTTTTTTTACAAGAATGATCGGGCTCGCATATGGTGACTCGGACTCACGAATTATACCTTTGTCCAGCAAATCGCGGAATATCTCGCGCACCTTCAGCTTTTCATCGTAGGACAACCTGTAAGGTCTATAGTGAACAGGCGTGTCGCTGGTTAGCTTTATGTGCATTTCACCAGTTGTTACCGTGGTATGAGCGGTACCTATGATAAAAGAATCCTTAAACTCGTTTAACACGGACATTAACTTATCACGATCGTTACCTTGCAAAGAAGTCTTTATCTCTGGTTCAAAACTCGAATCGATGTGCATTACCTGTTGTTGATCACAAGAACCAGAGACGCGCATAATTCGTTGCTCGTTGTTTGCACGAATGTAGGTAACGCCGTCACGGTTCAAGACGTCTGTACCTATGAGTACCGGCACCGTCATACAATTTTGAGGTACAACGAACAAATCAACCTCGAGTGAAATATCACTAAATTCGATCACTAAAGTAACATAACCTTTACTCACGATGTTTTGATCACCTATCCCTCGTAGGTTCTGGTGGGCTGGCTGCTGAGAACACTTAAAGTGTTTCAACACAGGTTCAGAGATAAGCGAAATGCGCGACCCGCTGTCAATTAGTACGTCCGTAGGTATACCCTGTATAACCGCGGTCGTGACGTCACTATCTGTAGAAGCACCTTTCAACTCGCTACAAAAATTCACATTGCTTTGATTACGTTTTTCGCATCGTAGTTTCGCAAAACAGATGGTGACATCATGGCCTACCTTTTTACAAAAAGAGCAAGGTATCTTTTTCTGACTACCCGCATTTCTATTATCGGAGTTATGACTAGTACCTGTTACAGACTGTTCCTCAGTCTTTGCTTTCTTGGAACACAAACGCTTTGGATGACCAAGTTCACCACAAGAATAGCATTTGATGTCAGGTTTCTTATTATTATAGGGTCGTTTACGATCAGATTTACCCTGGGATGATTTCGTAGAAGCAGTCGATTCGGATTTTACAGGCTTAGTATAAATAGATAGAAACTCGACAAGATCTTTGGGCAACAAATGGGCATTCGTGGCAGCAGCACGTACCTGCGCATCAGTTATTCCACGTATCACAATAGCAACAGTAAGCTCTTTGCTTAAACCTTTCACTATATTAAGGCGCAAAACAGAACGCCGGGCATATTCTGCGTACGTAGAATAACCGTCAGAGTTGGTACACATAACTTCGAACAGTATGTTAGCTATATCGATTCTTCGCGAGCACAGGGGCTTAAATTCTACTTTGAAATTGGACCACGTGCGGTCGTTGGTTACCCAGTCGTTGAGCCAACTACGAGCATCTCCCTTCAAGCAGTTAGCTATCCGGGATAGACACTCATTGTCGTCCCAACAATTCGTACTACGCGCTCTGTCTACCTCCTCGCACCAAGAATCGATATCATGCAAACTAGGGTCGAAGTTAGAGATATAATAATGGTTGGATCTGACCTTGCTCATCGCACTCAATGCTCCGATGAGGCGTTCGGTGACATCCGGTGAGGACGTAGTGTTTGCCGTGGAGTTTCCAATCGTGCTGGCATTGGATGCCGGCACCGAGACCTCACACACTGATGTAGACAGCACGTGCTCAGGCGTCGGCACAGCGGAAAGCGCTGTGGACTGAGAGTGCGGCGAGCTCGTGGCAACAGCACTGGGCAGTGCCGAGGCGCGCTCGTACAGCGCCGGCGGTTGTGACGATGACGTGGCGCTTGTAGAGGGTACGCCAACATATTCCAATGCGTTCAGGCGTGCTAGAATTGTACCTAAAGTCTCACGAAGTTCATTAGTTTCGACATTTGTTTCACGCCGTGTTCTACCTCTGCCACGAGATGTAGAACCTCCGGACATGGTGAAATTAATGTTACAATTTTAGCTTTTAGGCCAGAGTATGGATTAGACTATGGAGTCTATCCCACTTCTGAAATAAGCGGTTTTAGTAGATTTAATTTAAAAAAAATAGAAATACCAACAACATAATTTAATAATTTCACAATTCTATACAAATCAAATAGCAAATGAACAGAGTTACAGCTTTACCGAAAGTTGGAGGTGTTACCAGTTCGAGGGCTCGAGCGAAAGTGAGCCCGAGGCAGGCGAGCGTTCTGCTTTTATAGGACCGCAGCCGTTACAAATATAAAAACGATATCTTCCGCTGATTATATTTACATATCCTACCTACCTATCAAGTTTCATCAAGATTGGATCAACGGTTCTACAGTTATCGTCGTACAAACACACATACTTACAAACATTCATACATAAAAACGTCGCATCCTCTGTGACTCTGAGACCTCGCTTCGCTCGGTCGTGTTCGGTTAGTGTAGATAAACGAGACAACCGTAGCTCCTCTCGATCCACGCTTTCAGAAGGTAATCAAATCAAGACTAGATGTCGCCTTTTGTCGAATAGAATGTGTTATCCACACTACCAGCTCTACGCACACTCACCAGTTGCCACCATTCATCACTTATCTCGGTCTTATCACTTATATGCCATTTGTCACTTAGTTTGACAAAGTTAAGATAAGAAAAGAAGTTTAAGAGAGTTAAATAAAGGACAATTTAAAATACATATACATTACTGAGAAGAAAGAAGCTAGGACGTATGGTCAGGCCAAGGTCACTTTCTAAGCAATTCCGGTCCGAGAAATACCGCACTCTCCTAGCAATCTCGTCCACAGCCCTCAGCCGTGCGGTCCGGTCCGGTCGTCAGTCCGTGCCCAGAGTAGTAGTAGTAGTAGAGTAGTAGTAGCCCTTAAATCCCTTAAATCACCCTCGATGGTAGGTAAAGTAAATTCCTACCAAAAAGTTATGGATACGATTACTTCTTCTTATCTTAGGTAATGGCTTCTGTGCATAATTTGCAACAATTTAGCCAATGTCAAGTGTTATAATTATTATAGTTTTATAGTCAAGTCGTCAAGAGTCTCCGTCTAGTCCTAACCCAGTTTAAATTGTGGCAGAAAAACTGAGTTTTTACAGGAAAAAATCCACCATTTCGAAAAGACTCGCAATACACTCAAATTTCACTACATCACACATGTGCCATTTATCCAAGTTACACCGGTTAAAATGCCACTAAAATTACACGAAATAACTCGAAAAAACACATTAAAATGTAATAAAATAAAAATGACGACGTTTCTTTCAAAAATGGCAGATTTCAACTGGATACGATTAATTTATCGACTTGAGTGCTGAAAGTCCCTAGAGCGGGGTGTCACTGTCAATTTTGTGTCATAACATGATGTTTGTACCATGGACTTAGTATACAATAGGACTGAGCGCTCGCAGCTGAAAAACGAGCCGAGCAAGATATGTACTATAGAGACAGTGTGTCTCTTTCTAATACGGTGACCATAAAAAAAAACATGTCCAGGAGACTTTTTCCAGAGACACTTATGTAGGTAGGTACATGGAGTGGAACAAACATTATTTACTATTATTTTTTTATCACGGATCGATAACACATTTTGGTAATTTCGTAAAACAAAATGTTGACCTTCCAACCTCCCATAGTAGATGACTCCGGCTGGGCTTCCGTTTGTAGGAAACACGATAAAAAATATTTGCGAATTTCATAAAAAGGGTTATCGAACCTTGTTACTGATTACTTAGCGAGTGTTCAGTATGAATTTGGCTCCATAAATTAACGTCAACTAGTTTTATTATTATTTTTGTAATACCTATTTAAAGGTGATTTTACTGTTGATTGTTGGTACTTGGTGAAACTTATCGAATACCTACATTATGAACAAAAAATCCATTGTGCTTATCACTTGAACTAATTCACAGATTTATGTTTATTCCTTTGATACCTACATTTGATCCATAAAAGCGAAACCAGTCAGGAAGTTATCTAATAATAAATCTGTACATTTAGTAGATTTTGTGTTTATGACCTATATTTAAAGGTACTTAAGTAGTGACTAATCATTGGTGCTCGCGATGAATAATATTTTGATCTATATGACACTACGCCCCGTTAAATAGCGCTTTCTCTATGGAATAGCTATTTATCGGTGCCCTTGCAACGTACTCGCAAAATGATTTTAAATTAAAGGAAAATAATAAAACAACACAACAAACTTTTGTTACAATTTTATTATACAAAAAGTAGGTAACCATTTTAACCTATTCAAGTCCGGTGAATATAATAAAATTAAAACGCATAATGGTGCGTTGCCAGCACGGAATGGATTTATTTGCTTTCGTGGTAGTAAATTGTAGAGAACAGAAATTACATTATTTCAGAAGAATATGCAAATAATCTGAAATAAATAATCAAACATGGCTAAATAAAATAATTTATGTAATTTCTGGCGCAAGCTAATCTTACTGCCTAAATTCCTCAACAATGGTCATGGTCACCCTTGCTATCATAAAGCTATCATTTCAAGTGTTAGAAAGGGACAAACTGCATCTACTCTACCTATCTCTCTTGGCTCGTTTTTCGTCTACCAATGACGGTAATCTAAATTGACTCTTAGCCTAATCGAATAAGGTCTTGTTTCGGTATTATAATTTTTTAGAGCGCTCAGTCCTTTTGTATACTAAGTCCATGGTTTGTACACAGAAAGCATCTTTGTGTGTTTATAGATTGTTGATGTGTTGCTGTTTATAAATGTGTATTTATCATAAATCATTTATTGTTTATGAATCTAGGTACAATACAAAATGCATTAGATGTTAGGTTGTTAGGTATATGTAAGATCGCTAGATTCTGCTTTTCAGCGTACAAACATTAGACAGATAAGTCGGTTTGGCCAATTTATACAATAGATCGGCAAGTCTATAATTAAGAGCATGCACGAATTAAAAAAAAATATATCTTATAATTGGTACAATAGTTCTGTTTTACTTTTTAGAGCATACTGTACCCGGCCGACATTAGGAAAATATGCGGACGAGATAAGGGTGACAACGGCCGACTTTAGGGTTTTTCACCCTTCCTAAATTTAAACGTTTACTGTGTTGTTGAGCATACAGCTGCGTAAGATTTGATGTTGTTTTTGAAAAGACGAATCAATAACCTTTCGAAAAATGTTTATGAAATAATCCATACACCAAATTAGTACATAGGCTCAAAGTCGAAATAAATAATAAAATAAAAAAAATAAAAAACACGCTTTTATAGCTAACCAAACTTAAAAATAGAAAATAATATTCAATTTCAAAGAGTTTATATTACTGTAGAAGAACGAACAATCAATCAGATATGTTTTTTTTTTAAAAGCGTGGGGTTCTTGATAAAGTAAATGTAAATATCATTCTGTTGGCAACTATCTATGAGAGGAGAGATATTAACCATAGATTTAGTATGTACTAGATCTACAATCAGAGATCGAAGATGGAACCAAAAAAAATATGTGCACGTGTTGGTGAAAGTCTATGTCTGAGTTAAAAATAGTGTTGTCCTCGAACAACACTTTTACATTGTCGATAGAATTCATCATCCGTCCGTGATGTGTATGTTAGATAAATACATCTTAATGCAGATTAAGTCTTTCATGAATAACACAGTTTGGCAGATTTGACGTCATAAAGAGAATAAGGTTCTTATTCCAATTTTGAATACAGTTAATAAATAAACCTTTATTATTTATTGACCCCTAAATATTACGGTTTTATTTATAGGTGGGTACTTAGAGTTTCCCTTTTAAATTTAAACATAAAATGTTTGCTGCAAATACCTAGCAGATACAGAGTTCTTATTTGAGTCCATCCCACTCTTCTTATAACCGATAACCATTTTTCTCGTAGCAAAGGATTACTTGGAAATCTGAAAGCACAAAAACATTTTATATCAGCCGTGCTACGCCCATATAATTTTTCACTCTGTTACTTTATCTATAGACAATTTGTTACCCCAAAGTTTATTATTTTTCAAGTGTAAACCACGCTTTATGGATAACATTAAATTTAAATGTAACCCAAAAATTCCGTTCTAGCGGGACTCGAACCCGCACCCTCGCCTGTCATCGGCGATGCCTTGAACAATTTAGCCATAGATCGAGCTATGACGCTGGAGACGAAATTTGTGGGCACTATCAACTCTGCTATAGCGCCAAGTTGATAGTGCTGTATCTACAGGTGTTTCATTGGAAACCTTCTGTTCAAAGTTCGAAAGTAAAGGCATCGCTGCTCACAGGCGAGGGTGCAGTTCGAGTCCCGCTGGAACGGAATTTTTCGGGTATATTTAAATTTAATTTGTTACCTATTATTTTATTAAGCAGAAATAAACAATATTTATTGATAAAAAATAAAAAATAAATATACCCTTTCGGGGAAAAAGGCGTGTGTAATAATCAACAACGTAAATATTTACTCCAAAATATCTACTACACAAACTTCAATAAAAACACCCGTGGTGCTTTAAAGTTACTGTTAAAGTTACTTTAAAAAAACGGTAAAATGTTAACAGAGCACACATATTTACTCCAAACAAAGTAAACCTCCATTCTAGGATGGACAAAAATTTAATTTATAGGTATGTATAGTGCGTGTCATGTAAAAAGAACGCTGGCGGTCAAGCTTCTACAGGCGTTCCAGCGTTCTTTTTACATGACTCGCATTATACTACGATATAGACTGCAAACAGGACTATCGATATTTCTGACGTCATCACTTGGTCAAGCCCTATCGTAATCAAACATTTTTATATTTTACATAAAATATTGTTTATTTCTAGGTGCAGCAACGAAATATTATTAAAAAATATGAGGGAAAGTCCTAATCTACGAATGAAACTGGTTTTTAGGCCATTTACTAAAGCAGAATTGATACAATAAGCAATACAATCGAACTACCAATAATCTCTTATTTACCTGTGAAACGTGTATTTTCCCGGATAATTACGTCTTGTATCTTCACAGTCACAAACTGAACACGACACCATTGTCATACAAAGTAATATTTGTTATTTAATAGTAAGATTACTAAAAAAATTACAAAATTAGTTAAACTGCACAAGAGACCGTCCGGTATGCACATCTACTCAAGCAAAACATGTCACATTCAATACATTGTTGCTGTCACTTTTCTTCTTGCATGGGGTACATTTAAAAATGACTTCTCTCTCCCACGCTTCGTTTGTCTATTTAGCGTAGCGAAAAAATTCTACGTCTATGATATGAACAGTAATAAAATGCAACCAAGCTTTTAAAAAAAAAGAAAAGTGATTGATTGTTCGATCTTTTTCAAACTTTTTTTTTTTTTTTTCTTTTGTTTAACTTTATTGAATAGTTTTCTTGTAATTAATACCCTTGCAAACCTTGTCAAATTCAGACGCTGCAGCATCTCATCTCTTAACTCCTGAATTTCATTCTGCCTAGCTCGCGCAGTGGAAACATATCTCTCCACAACTGTGCTGTCGTCTGCATACCCAATGATACCGGGCATTAGCAGATCGTTAATGTGCAGCAGAAACAGTGTGGCAGATAGAACATACCCCTGAGGTACCCCGGCGTTAATAGCCAATTGATCCGACGAGCAGCCGTCAATAACTACTCAAATGGATCTTTCCCTCAGAAAGTCTGAGAGCCAGGAGCAGAATTGAACTGGTAGTCCGTAGGCAGCTTGCCAATAAGGCTAGCGTGCCAAACCCTATCAAAGGTTTTCGAGACGTCTAATGAAACAACCAGTGCTTCACCATATTTCTCGATGGCCTCGCTCCATATGTGCGTGGCATACACAAGAAGGTCCCCAGTAGACCGGTTTCGGCGAAATCCGTATTGGCGATCACTGAGGAGGTCGTTACCTTCGAGGTATGCAAGGAGCTTCCTATTCAGTACACGCTCCATACATTTACAAAGTAGGGAGGTGACCGAAATAGGGCGGTAGTTTGAAGGGTCAGCACGACTGCCTTTCTTGGGTACAGGCTGCACGTTGGCGAGCTTCCAAGATTTAGGGACTACACCAGTTTTCATAGAGAGGCGGAAAAGACGCGTTAATACTGGAGACAACTCAGGGGCACAGGTTTTCAACACTATAGCCGAAATACCATCCGGACCGCTAGCTTTATTCACGTCGAGACTACGTAGCGTTCTGAGCACTTCCTTTTGCTGGATGCGAATTTCCTGCATTGAAGCTTCGCACCGAGGAAGGTTGGGTGGAGTTTCGCCAGAGGTGTCAAGACGCGAAGCCTCGGCAAATTGAGTAGCAAATAAATTTGCTTTCTCAACCGCAGCGTGAGCCAGGGACCCGTCCGGTTTCAGTAGTGGAGGGAGTGAAGGGCGGCTGAAGTTCGCTTCCACCGACTTAGCCAGAGACCAGAAGGCTTTACTTCCCAAAAGGCTTTACTTTACCAGAAGGCTTTACTTTATTTTATACAACTTGGTATGTCGGATCAAGCAGATGGCCCACCTGATGTTAAGCGGTTGGTACCCTCTACCTATGAACCGTGCATTATCGCATAGGTCACAATCCACGTAGGACGCACTCTATGTGGCATTTCACTGCGCCCGCTACCCTGAGACATAAAGATTAAAAGTATTATGTGCCTGCAATTTCACCGGCAACACACAAACACAGCATTTTTGTTATGCTACTAGAATGACGGAACAAGCAAATGGCCCACCTGATGTTAAACGGTAACCTCTGCCTATGAACAGTGCATTACCTCATAGGTCACGTCCACCTAGAACGCGCCCTATGTGGCATTGCACTGCGCTCACCACCCTGAGACATAAAGATGAAAAGTCTCATGAAACAGAAAATCTTCTAGAAGTTTCTAAATAACTCACAAATATTCAAATTAACATACACACTTTCATATTCCTTCACATTCCTTCACCCACTCACACTTACACACACTCACACGCACAACCCACACAATACACACACACATTACACGCACGTGCACACACACACACACACAGAGATAAATATACACAGACACTCATACAATAGTAGATTACATACGTGTTCGGAATGGCTTATATTTACGAACCGAGAGGTTTACAGCCCGAGCCGAAGGCGAGTGACGTAACGAGGTTTGTAAAGAAGCCTTTCCGAACGAGTTTTGTATACTATTTTTCCGCCTGAGAACCCGAAATCAAGCGGTGAAGGTGCTATTTTGAGGTTAGAAGGCGGGAAACTTATTTCACTCGCTATCTAATTACACTTTCAATTAAACTCCGTGCAAATTTTTACTGAAATGTGTAATACTATTAATTTTATGTTAAGGGATTTTTTATAGGAGGAGGGCGTTGGTGTCTGCGACACAGTATTTATTACTTCTGCAGACATCATCGTTTCCCATTGTTTATGTTCATATGTTTTTTACTCCCAATAAATAAATAAATAAACTTAAATAAATAAACTTAAACTTAATTTCACCGGCACCCTTACCCTTCAAACCGGAACACAGCACTACTGCTTTGCGGCAGAAATAGGTATGGTGGTAGTACTTCCCCGGACGAAATCTCTCACAAAAAAGCTCTACTACTACTCCTAATACCACTAATAATTAACCTCATCCGCAAATTAATACTAATAATTAACCTCATCCGCAGGTACTAAAATGTTTACCCTTCCCCTCCTCAGTCGGTCTCTCACTGTTGAGGACCGTGACTCCTTGCAATTACCTAGGTACATCTGCGATAGTTTCCCTCCACCTTTCACGGCCTTGGCATGGAGTATGGAGGGTGCGACGTTTACAGGCATTTCCAAGCTTTGAGACACTGGCCCGACTACTATCTGGCTCACTAGATTAATACTATATTGTCAAATTGGAAAATTGTAACACTTGTCAAATTATTCACTATTCGCCCACTTTTTAAAAACATCATTGCTTTTCGCCCGCAGTATCTACCTATTATGAAAATCCTGAGTACGTAGTTATTGTATCCTCTTTGATCCTGAGGTCCTCCATCTTGACGTTCATCTTGATCAGACCTCATTGAATGCGGGATATTTAAAAAAAGATGAAGTACAAAGAGTAAATGTAGGTACCTACCAAAGAGTAGCAATCGTGTGCTAAATATAGGCAAGCGAGACGATTTCAATATACCTACAAGAGGTGGTCCCGCCATCTTAACATTCCTACGGGGAGGTAGTAGAACACCCTCCAAAACAATACCTATACGATCTGCAGAAGAGTCGGCGTGTAAGGAGAATGATCGTGGGATTATAAGTCGTGACAGTTACAGTATTGTTAGAAACATCATAACAGCTCTACTTGTTCTGGATACTTAGTTGCCATTTGAAAATCGTTTTACGTCACGAACATTCTGTTTCCAAACAGACTACTACAGTCAGGGCCGTCTCTAGCTTATCTGGTACCCCGGGGTGCGAACTGCGAACCCAGCTCAGACCCTCTCCCTATTTTGCTGATCCTCAAATGGAACCTAACCTTATTGTAAATTACATTTCTAGATCAATAAACCTTGAATCAATTACAAAAATCAATCAATTTTACTTGGGGTTTATATTCTTAGAAGATACAGTTTTTGCCGTTTTTGTTTTAGCCACCTGCGCAGTTCCAATCTTGCACTTTTCACACTTTATGTTCGACCACTTTATAAAATAAAAATAAAAATATGTTGACGACCTCTGTGGCGGGGCGGGCGAACGTTCGCCTGCGACGCCGGAGGTTGTGGGTTCGATTCCCGCCTCGGAACAAATATTTGTGCGATCTTATATTTGTTCAGGGTGTTCTGGGTATTTTCTATGCATAATAAAAAATATCTATCTATGTTATATATTGTATTAAGTAATCAAACTCGATAACACAAACTCTGCTTAGCTTGGGGCTGGATAATGTTGTGTAAACTGTCCAGCATTATTTATTTATTTTTATTTATTTTAGTTTGGCTTTTGGTCTATTCTGGTAAATTTTTTAGATTATTGTGTCCAAAGAGGAAAATTCTTGTAGGTACCTACTTACTCTGATGTAGATTAGCACTGATGTACCAATTATTAAGACTGCGCTAACCCCAGACAGAAAAAAACATATAAAAATTATCTACATCCAAAAAAACGCTTCGCGCCTCACTAAAAAGCGGTTTTTATATCTCGTCCTCGGCTATGTTGTATTTATTTTATTTATCTAATTTTTAACCCAAAAATATAAACAATCGAATCTAGCCAAAAGTTAGAGGTATCCTTGTTTTTTTTACTAGGTATCAAGAAAATATTGTCTTATCGTGTTTCTGGTACAGTGATCCCTCGGAATTATAATGTCAGTCAAATTATAATATAATATAAGTCAGCTAAAAGTCAAATTTAAGATTGGTAATTTTGCGACATACCCCACCTTAACCTACCTAGGAACCCCAAAGACTGAGTTTAAAATAAAAGTCAAACTAATATTTCTGTGGCCATTGGGGTATCTAAGGGAAGATCGTGCAAGATTTCCTTAGACAGTTTTACAAAGGCGTCCCACATTATTTGATGCAGGCGTTCTTGTAACTCTGGTATGTCTTCTGACGTCAGTCCTTCTGTGGGCACTGGCTCCAGGCATCTCATAATGGCCTTCCCTGAAACGAAAAAAAATTTGGCAATCTGCTGGCTTAAGAGCTTTTTTTTAATGGTTTTATTTTATGAACGGTATATTTTAGCCTCTTCCAGTCTACAATATGTTAAAATAAAATATCTACCATCGTTGTAAAAGATATGTTTCTTATCATTGATGAAGTAGTGTGGTGAGAACACGATAGGGATGATCGGCACTTGAGCATCAACTGCTAGGGTGAACGCACCCTTCTTGAATGGAAGCAGCTTCACGGTGTTGCCAGTGTTCCTCGTGCCTTCGGGATATATCCACACTTTTGCCTGAAAGAGAACTTATACTTAGAAAAAAAACTCGATATATAGGTACACCTATAGCAACAGGTCTAGTGCTTAACTGAGTGAGTCCCTGAGGTATGGGAGCGGTACGGGAGGGGTGTTTACGTCTCTCAAATTATCAGATGACATGTGACATAATGTAAGGGACAACACCTCTCCTGTACCGCTCCCATACCTCAGGGACTGACTCAGTTTATCGCTAGACCTGTAGTACCTACTCAACATTGCATATGATGGCATTTGGCAACTGTATTGAAATCATGAAATCCATCCAGTTAATATAAAGCTGATCTCATCGTAGGCACATATAGGAACCTTCATACAAACGACAAATAATGTGAAAATAATAATGTTAGTTATTAGTAACCGACATTAGTTATTAAATTATTTTAATATTTTTAAGTTTTGGAATTTATCCTACCTAATCTTACGTATATCCATTTGGCACGTCCTTTATAATAGGTGCCGAATGAAAACAACAGCTCTAGAATGCGCGTTGAGGACGAACACTGCCCCCCGAGTTACTGACCGTGATAGTCACTGCGAATACTTTTAAAGTAGACTAAATTTGCTACAATTTGACACTAGCGCAAGCTCTTTACATAGTCCAGGTGGGTTACTATGAGCTCTTATTGCCATGCAGTTGTTAAACTATTCAGTACAAAATATTGGTACCGTGATGTCCGCAACTACATTTAAAGGCACAATCGCAGAGGGTCTACAGACTTCTGCGATTAAAGTTATTCAACGATGAAAAATGTCAACGATGAACCGATATTTTGTACTGAATAGTTTTTGAACTGAATGGATATAAGAGCACTGAGAAAACGGAAAGGCTGCATATAACAATTTTTTTGCTAAATGCGACCGAGTGACTTGTTTCCCACAGAGCCTGCAAACTTCGTTGCTAATATTAAACAAGTCAAGTTTGTTAACGATACTTACGTAACATTATCCGAGTAACTTTGTTAAAATAGCTCATTTAAAACTAGCCAACTTAGCTTTATTACCATTAACCGATTTAACTCAGTACCTCTTTTGATTTTTAGTGAAGCTACTGGGTTACCATGACTACTTTGTGTTTGTATTTTCAATCACTTTTGTTGATAACCTATAAACAAGTTAGTTGGCTATTCTGAACCAATCACAATTGTAGTCACAGCCAACGTGCTTTGTGATGATAACAAATAACTGGGTGGTCACAACTAAGTTGCTTGGTTATATCTGTATCGGTTGCAGGTAACCACAGCCAACCTACTTAGTTATTTCTAAATAACTCAAATTGGTATCAGTATGATTTTACTGGGTAACTGCAACCTATCTGCTTAGTTATTTCTAAATAACTCAAATTGGTATCAGTATGATTTTACTGGGTAACTGCAACCTTGCTTAGTTATTTCTGAATAACTCAAATTGGTATCAGTATGATTTTACTGGGTAACTGCAACCTATCTGCTTAGTTATTTCTAAATAACTCAAATTTGTGTCTGTAGCATTTTACTTGGTAAACCTAATAGGGTGTATTGGGTAACCGCAGCAATACAATTGAAGTACATCTACCGAATACACTGCTGCGGTTACCCCGTAGTATATGTAGTTACTGAAATAAATACAATTATTTAATTAAAAAATTACTTTATTTATGTTTTTATCTGTAAACACTTAACTACGTACTTAACTAAAATTTAAACTAAACATTTACATAATTTTTTTGCTTATTGTTTATACAGGAAAATAGCTTCAACAGATTGCCATTTTTGAACATACGTATTTTTATTTTTTATATTAATATTTTACTGGGGTTAACTACTTTGTCCATTTTCATTTAAGTAATAATTTTAAAGTTTAAAAAAAAATTGTGTACAAATATTAACAGCGTACGTAATGATTTCTTAAGTCAAGACTTCTTCATCATTAAGTCCATCTGGTAAACGTAAACATGGTGAAGATCGCGATGACTCTGAAGATCTTGACACTCGTCGGCGCTTCTCCACAACACCAGTTTCCCTATACTTTCGTTTCAGGTTGTGAATTTGGTCTGGTAATTTACCAGCCAATCTTGATAAGGCTCGTGGCGATCCGACAATTTTAGTATGAAAATATACTGAAGGTTTTTCTTGGGGAAATACTCTGGTTATCTCATGTGCCCAATTAGCATAAACAGAGGTTCTAACTGCTCGTTCAGGATTTTCTCGTAGGATACATGTTCCAATTATTCGGACTAAATTTTGACGTGCTGAATTATTTAATGGAACAGTCTTGTCTAGGTTCAACAGTCCTTTTCCTTCGAGACTACTGTTCAACAGCAGTCGCAAATCCTGAAAAATATACAAGATACGTTATAGCAAAAATGTTGGATAATAAAGCAATAAGTAGGTACACAAAAGGGTAAAACCAAAAATACGAATCGGTTGCATAAAGGAAAATGAGAATTCCTACTTAATACATAAAATAATTGTAAAGCTTTGCAAAAAAACTTTTTCTTTTTCAAGTTTTTTCGTTTAGGTGTTTCGTAGAAAATAGGCTGTGACAGACAGACAGAGAGACAGACGGACAGACACGAGAGTGATCCTATAAGGTTCCATTGTACCTTTTGAGGTACGGAACCCTAAAAACACTGGAACTGAGAAACTCCTTTTATTTAAAAGTCTGTTAAAATATTATACAATCTGTGATACACAATAAAATACAATAAAAACACAATAACATTTTCTTGTGCGTGCCAACCAAGGCAGGTGCTAACTTACGGTGAACGGTCTGTACCTACATCCGAGAGCTAAAGCAGCTAGGTACCTATATACCTAAGTAGGTACTAGATATATGTAATAAAACTGCTTTGTAACCTATTTGTCTACTTACGTTTAAAAACTTCAGCGTATTCCTCCAAGTTCCAAGCAAGGAGAAGATTTCGGACTTCCTCATCCATGTTACTTTTCTGCAACCCAAGCGTGCTCTGTCCAGCAAATGCACGCGAATCACTCCACTTAATTTTTTACTCCACTCACTACACTACACTAGCCGAATACGTCAATAATAGTCTGTCACAAAACAAATATCGATGTATGTTGTGTAGCGAGTGCCCGATATATAAAAGAGATTCAGAATATTCAGATGTCCAGACGACGCAGCGAAGCTGACATGCGTTGACTGCTAGTATGAATTTGCAAATGGCCGATGCGTATGTCCGTCCGGCCGCGGTGCGGATACCTACCATAGACACTTGTTTGAATTCAGCCAATCACATAGTTATTTATAGACAATAGCTTTGTTGTTTCCTGCCAAATGACTTGGTTACTGACAAACAACACAGTGTTAGTTACATACAATCAACCGACTAGGCTAATTTTAAATACACTTACTCTGCTGCTAATAAACTACTTAGGCTCATTTACCCACAGATAAGCAAACTCGTGTAATTCTAACCGTTCTACTTGATTGTCATTTACTTAGTTGTAGGTTAAATTTAACAAAGTGACACGATTACATGCTTCGAAGATACAATGTAGTTATAACTATGTTTAGATTATCTACCACTAGATAAGGTGCTTATCAGGAAATAACAGAGCAGCTTATCAATTTTTAAATATTTTCGAAAAGGTTTACATTTACCGAGACACTTATTTGGAAATAATAAGTTCGTTGCTAATAGTACCCGAGATCATTTAACAAACTTCACCTACCTATTAGGAACAAAGCTGTAATTCAATTTTTAACTAAGTCTTGGTTGTATGCAGCCGAAATATTTTTAGACAAGCCAAATTGGTACTTTGCTAAAGTTGCGTTTTTTCAGTGAGCTCATAGTAACCCCCCAGGAACTTTAGACGAAAAATGGGCCAAACTTCGGAATAACTCCAACCAAGCCGAAAATTTGTATATACGTACCTTTTTGCTCCCCAAATAACCTCTGAAAAGGCATAAATAGGCCGAAATAATTCGGGAGCTAAAAGGTACGTGTACCCAAATTTTCAGCTTTGTTGGAATTTTTCCGAAGTGAAATGCTAAAGTTCCTGGACTAACAGCCATTGGTTCGGTGTTTGAATCTGCCATTTTTGAAAGAAACGTCGTCATTTTTACGTCGCCGGTATTTTCTTACATTTTTGTGTTTTTTCGAGTTATTTTGTGTAATTTTAGTGGCATTTTAACCGGTGTAACTTGGATATATGGCACATGTGTGATGTAGTGAAATTTAAGTGTATTGCGTGTCTTTTGGAATGTTTGACTCAACTACAAACTGGGTGCCTCTCCCAGCGTCCATCACGGCCATCGAGACACCATCTTCGTGCGAGCCCAATCGAAAAAAAAACACTTTTAGGAAAACATTGCCTATTTTCGAAGAACTGTATCTGTGTCTTGGGAAACAATGTCTGTATAGAGCTCGCGTTAGTGTTAAATTGTAGCAAATTTAGTCTTCTTTAAAAGTATTCGCAGTAACTATACCGGTCACTAAGATATTGAGCAAAAACTGAAAAAACACCGAATATTTCATGGTTTTTGGGCACACCGCCGCACAGCACTTGGAAAAATGCAAATCTGTTTTTTTAATATTGGTTAAGGTCCTGACAACATATCAAAAAATCAGCGTGACCCGAACTTTTGCAAGCACGACCCCCTTTTCATGTTTAACTTGACTGGACTATAATGCATGCAGCAAGCACTGTGGTCAAAAGCATAGCATACCTTTATGTTAGTCAGGTCGTCTGGAAGATATCGTTTCATCGATAAGACCGCCTTTTGTAACATAACATATTGTAATCGTTTTTACATTGTGTTGCAAAAAAGAACTTTGAATGTGAATTTGAATAATAAAGGCAGAGGCCTGTCCTGTCTTTGCCTTTTAAAAATATAGTTATGTGCTCTACATACATGCATACATAGAAACACGCCTTATTCCTCGAAAGGGTAGGCAGAGCCTCAAATAGGCCATAGGCCTCTTTTCACAGTGGGTTGCACCATAGCGGGAAATAGACGTGACAAGTGGTGAGCCATCGCTGCCATTGCTTCCCACGACTGACCCTGCTAACGCTTTCTTTCAGTTAATACATTTCATAATAAGCTTAGCCCCAACGAATCTTACAAACAAGTCCGGGTAATATATGCTCTAGCTGGTTGTTGCCTATGTACTATGTAAATCTCTTATTCTTACCCCATCTGTTTTCAGGACTTCTTTGATTTTTCTAAGTGACTTGTAAGCATCTTTTGGTTTCTTTCTGTCGATGAACACTGCGCCACTCTTATACGCTGCTAAAGCCACTATTCCCATGTACCACAACTCTGTTTTGGCTACAGCTACTATCTTGTTAATCTTATCCCAAGCGTAGAACATTCCTAAAAAAGAAGAGCAGTCAAAGTTGGTATTAAATACAAAACACATTGTTTTCCTCAATATATATGTTACATCTTAGAAAAGAACGAGTTTCAATTTTTCAGTACCATCGGCAATTCCATACTCTAACCCCTAATATTTGGTAGAACATTTGTTCGTCAATTCTAAACAAGAATTGCGATTATGCACTAAATCTGTCAAGGGCACAGAATATATAATAAATAAATAATGCTGGACAGTTCACACACCACTAGCTTCTAGTGGTACTAATATGTCAAGGGGTTGTCTACAATCTAATCTAGATTTATTTTTCAGGGTCACTTAGGTGAGAGTTATCGAAAAGTGAAGTTAGTAGTTACCGGTTCTATTTTGAAAACAAAACGTTCTACATTCAAAAGAATAGAAAGGATTTGGGCGACCGCTGAACCAGGTCAAAAATAAATGAACCACCAGGGCCCCTTCATGGAAGTAATTAGTACGGTTCTAAATGTTGTATTTTGTCCAATTCTTCTAAAGAACTTGTATATAATATTTAGAAGTTGGGAAGCAAAAGTTGTATTTCTAAATAATACGATAAATCAACTCATTGCATTTGCGTGAAACAAAACGCAACAAGCTTGATTACTTTCCCACAACTTCTACGCATAAAAATAAATTAGCTTTTTCATTATCTTAACATATATTATCAACTAGCAGCGCCCCGCTGATTACCCGCGTTAGCCTCGATCCTGTGAGAATATCGGGTTAAATAATGCCTATGTGTTATTCCGTGAGTCCAGTTATCTCCATTCCAAATTTCATGCAAATCCGTCTAGCCGTTTCAGCGTGAAGAAGTAACAAACACACTCACACACACACACAAACTTTCGCATTTATAATATTAGTAGGATAACCAAAAGTATCCCAACTGTAGGTACGTTACGTTAGTCAAAAAAGTTGGATCAAACAATGTATGGGGAGTTGCCCTTTTAGGTTTTTTGCCTTTTTGGGATCTTTGTTATGTTCATTATAGATCGACATGATGCATAGTTTTATACAAGTTTGTGCTAGCGAGGTCAGCTGTTCGCAGAACTAGTAGTAATACCTAAGTAACAATTAATTATAAGGCTTACCTATCCCATCCATAGCCGACTGGTGGTTCGATATGATGACGGCCCCGCCTTCGCCAGCCAGATGCTCTGTATTTTGTAATTGCCATTTCATACCGTAAAATGATGCCATATGTCTGAACCAGCGTGAAAAGAGCCTGCAAGTAATAATTCATCATCATCATCATCTCAGTCCGAAACAACAAAAGGTCTTCTTTCTTTTCTTCTTGCAATGGCTTCTGAGGAGTACTCCAAACAATTCCGCCATTCGCCAAGTTTCAAGTGATATAATTATATGTTGATAGTCAAGTCGTCGAGAGTTTCCGTCAAGTTATAATCCAGTTTAAAATATGGCAGAAAACCCGAGTTTTTCAGGAAAAAATCTACCATTTTGAAAAGACACGCAATACACTTTAAATTGTACTACATCACACTTATGCTATTTATCAAAGTTACACCGATTAAAATGCCACCAAAATTACACTAAATAAGTCGAAAAAACACATTAAAATACAATTAATAATTATTTATTATTTACAGAATGAATAATAGAACTAATACAAGGTATGTACAAAAATACTTAAATATAGAAAAGAAAAAAAAAAGAAAAGAAGCTAACACAATAAATTTGGTTCATAGGGCAAGGTGGCAAGAGCACTGGCTGCATTCCCACGTTGAATGGCCAAAGAAATTCTTTGCGCCAGGAAGGAGCCAGCCCTCTTGTCACCAGCGGCGTCGATGAGCCACGGTGTTTTTTTTTTAAAAAGGTCTTAGTACTAGGGCCCCATGGTCCCAAAGTCTCTACACCAAGCGGCGCAAAAATGTAGTCATCGGAGAGGACTACATATTTGCGCCGCTTAGCATTTTCTGCTGCCTCCACGCCGCGGATTGTTCCACTGAGATGAGAGGGGGCCAATGTGTCAACGCAAGTGACGTCCCACACTAGGGCTCGCCCCCGCTCCCAGGGAACCAAGGTCATACCGTCGGGCCTTTTGCCATCATTACGGGCTAAGCCCACTGGTTCAAGGACACTGGGTAAATTGACAGTGTCAAGGGCCCGTCTCACGATATCATTTAAGGAGCCGTGACGGAAAAACCTGCCAGCACTCTTTTGACAGGAGATACCCTGGGTCCCATACTTATCGACGTCACTGCCACATGAACAACGATGGGGCTCACATATAGGGGCACCTAGTCTGAGCCCCAACGCTACCCGAAAAGTCCTATTATCAAGCAGTGTTCCGATGGACTTCGATGGAATGGCATTGAGCCATTGTCCAGATTCATGTTGCGAGACAGCTAGAAGGCGGGCTTTGTCACGATCACTGAATACATTTTAAAACCATTTTTGAACCAAACAGTCATAGGCCTTCTGCACCAATGGAGCGTCCCACTGTTTTTGTTTGTTTTCTTCCTGTGGGACGTTATTATTGGGGCAGAGTGACTTCCAAGCTGTAATTGCCTCCAAAGCGTAGTGTATCTCTGGTGAAGGACATTTGAGTATTTTCCCACAGAGATGTGCCACGCTATGTACGGAGTACAAGAAAGCTGGAAGAGCTACACTAGAAATTTTCCGAATGCCGATGCCGCCGAAACGAACGGGTAAACATGCTTGGGTCCAGGAAGAGTTATCAAGTGACAAATATAGAATTTTTTCAAATGTGTCATTTAAAACGTTATCTATATTATCTAAAAAATCATGATGTGTCCATATTGGGCTTGATCTTAAAACGTAAGTAAATTTTGGGACAAAAAGGCAGAATTTAAGAATGGTGTACGCTATATGAGAATTTAGAATGCCTAATCTGTTGACATTTTCCTTGAAAGTTTCGATATTTCTCTGTAAAAGTGGCCGAATACTTTCGTTAAAAATTGGGGCCCCTAGAAGATTAAGTGAATTTTTGTCCATGACTTTAATATTCAGTGCAATAGCCTGAAAATTTTGAATAATTTGTGATCGTTCCAAATCAGTGATATGGTCAGATATAAAAAGTTCACATTTCGAAAAATTCAATTCTAAACTTAGTTTCTGAAAATTTTGAATAATTCTAAGTAAATCTTTCATGACAGTATCCGCCTTACCTCCTAGGGTTCCATCATCTAGGTACCAGACATTCAGTTTTGAATTTAGATTTGTGATGATCGGGTGGATGCCTAAACTAAAGAGTGCTGGACCTAGAGGATCTCCTTGCTGAACGCCGACATCAGAAGACATTATATTGTCCTCGTATATTAGGTTTGACGAAGAACTGTAACACTGCCAGATGTATTGGTAAGCTTCTGGCAAGTGAATGGATGCTTCGTTCAGCAAGGAAGACCTATCGAGAGAATTAAACGCGTTTTTGACATCAACCCTAAGGAGTACATCAGCATCCGTATTTTTATGTAGAAAGGTGCGGACTGAGTGTACTGCTGCCTCACACCCAGTTCTGCAACCAAACCCTAATTGTGTGGGTTGAAAAAAATAATTTAGTTGGGTGGCTATGTGCCTACATACTAACTTTGAAACCAACCTTCGGAGTGTGCAGCCAACTGCGATTGGACGGATGCCACCATCCTTTTTTTGAAGGCACATAGCCGGGCTCCATATAGGTATCTAGTGAAATCTGGACATACTTTTCCTGCTAGCATTTGATTACATAATTTCGTTAGCTCAACTAGTAAGGCTCTACCGGCATCACCGGTAGAAATGCTCACTAGATCTTTAAGATGTTGAGGAGTCATTCCATCTATGCCACCAGCAGAGCCACTAGCAAATGACATGATAGCGGATAATGTATCTTCCTCGGTAACTTGAATATTGGGATTATCAAAGATGTGAGGATTTGGTAGCAAAAGGGTAGGGTTTGCGCAGGGATGTTTACTTCGTAGGCCTTCTAGCGTCTCGTCGTTATGGGGAGCTAGGGTATCATCGGAGAAGAGAATTCTAGCGGCATTTTTAATATCTCCGTCCATCGCCTTGTTTTCTACTGTCTTTTTTACGTTCGGTGTGTATTTTTTAGAACGGGGGTGTATTTGTATGCTGTGGAAACTGGGATTTATTGTGGAGTTTAGTTTCAAGTTCGGTTTGCGTGAAAATGGGTGCATGAAAAGGTAAAAAGGTCTTGCCGCTCCTTGATATTGGTCGAGTGGTTGGTAGAAGTAATACTGTGTATTTTAGATGTTAAAGATTTAGCTAATGATACCCTTGCTCCTCTAGGAATCCTTTTTACTATTGGAATATTGGTGTGAAGGTTGTTGAGAGTTTGGTCAAATGTAAGGGTTCCTACAGTGTGATTTGGTGATTGAGAGGAAACCGTCTGGATAGTGTTATTGGTATTTTTGTGGCACCTGGATTTGTGAATGTTTAATCCTCTTGTACTCTTGAAAATCCTTCCATCTGAACACTGCTCGCAGGTATGTGAAACAGATGATGAGGATACACTTAACATTTTGTCATAAAAACTAAACTTAAACAAAAGGATTGAAAATATAAACATTACAAATATAAAAATAAGTCACAATTACACTGGAAAAAGGAGGAGGTTCGCTATTCGGCTGTGTTTTTTTTATGTTCATTACCTCGTAGTTACAAACATAACATAACACCCAACAGTCACATAGATAGACCTGATCCAACACTAGGATTCCCTATGTCGTGGGTATCAGAAACTACCAGTACTATGGTTCCATTACACCCAGACCGGGAACAAATATTTGTAGATCAAACGAACATTTGTCCCGCAGCGGGAATCGAACCCGCAACCTTTCGCATCTCAGCCGGCTACTCGCCCGACGCGCTACAGAGGTCGTCAATAAAACTCCGTCATTTATAAACGGATCTTTTAGTTATTATACGAAAGGATACACTTCCATATTGGTACCATTTTCATCAAAACCTAGTTCCTTTATGAGGAATTAAGGGAACTGCTATACATATATAGGCAAACAGCGATTTTGGTATTTTCAGCAAAAAGTTAGCATTTGCATTTGAAAGTATATTTATAGTTAGTTATGAAGAAGGCTTTGTTTAAAAAAAAATGTACCTACCTGTTTAATTTTAGATACCTAGGTAGGTAGGTTTTGAATACAAGTAAAAACATGATTGATTATTCTCGAGTCAATGATTCGCAAAGGTGTCCACAAACGACTCGTATGTTACGGTCAATGGGGGTGACTTTGATTATCCGAACGGATTTATATTTTTTCCGTAAAACCATTATTATTATGTATTGCCAACTTTGAGTTTCAAAGGAAAGAAAATATGTAAAATAAGTGTTTTGTTGAAAAAAAAAAAAACTACACAAGCTTTGATTTTGTGATGGTTTGATAAAATTTGGGATCGGAACCGTGTGCTGATCAAAATGAGCCGAACATGGCCAGTCTACAGTTATCATTGAGGAGTTTCGTTGCCGGTCATCAAAAAAGATTCTGATAGTGAATTAATACTTATGCGATTCGAAAGTCATACATATAGCTTGGCAGTGTCTTTTAAATAATTAAAATACACACATCAAGCAACATGTACTAATTTAAATTTTAGGATGGTTCTTCACATTATAATGTTTGTATTTTATTATTTAAATAATTCTTTAGAGTCTTAATGATGTAAAAATAACAGCTCTTGTCTTCAATAGTTATTTTAATAACATAAATTAACAATATTATAATGTTACTGTACAAACTAAGGTACATAAGAAACTAAACTTTTTTAACTAAATGAAATTTCTTAAGAAAATTAATTTATTCTGAAAGAATTGGATAATTTAATACAAGGTATGGCCTCCTCTGCTATTCAGAACTTGTCGGCAACGATTATTCATAGAATTAATGAGACTGTTTATGTCATCTTGCAGCAATCGCTCCCAATGGAAATGTAGCAAATCCTTTAGCTGTTGGGTTGTTGTCACTCCGAACAACACCTTCAAAACACGTCTCTGGAGCATGTCCCATGCGTGCTGGATGGGGTTGAGGTCTGGCGATTGTGCAGGCCAGGGCAATACCCGGATGTTCTCCGTTGCCAAGTATTCACTGGTTCGCCGAGCTGTATGCAAACGCGCATTGTCAAGCATTAACGTAAAATCGGAGCCAAAGGTTTGTGCAAATGGATGGACATAAGGTCTAAGAATATCCTCAACGTAATTTTCAGGGTTCATGTTTTTATTTACAAAAACGAGCTCAGTTCGCCTGTTCTTCATAATACCTGCCCATACCGTAACTGGTTGAGCCGCTGTATGGATGAACTTCCTGAACGCACCTGAGCCTTTCAGTATTTTCGAGCCGACGGTACACTCTCACCCTTCTTGTATCAGGCCTAAACCAGAATCGCGACTCATCGGAAAACATAATTTTATCCTATTTTATCCCATTGCTCCTGGGTCCATGTTCTGCGTTCTCTACACCATTCAATTCGACGAGCGCGATTCCCGTGACGTATCGGCAGGCACCGCCGGCATCGAGCTCGTAGGCCGTACTCATGCAGTCGATTTCGCACAGTTTTGGGACTTACAACAACACCTCTTAATTTGTGTAGCCTCAAACTTATCTCTCGAGCGGTTAACATCAGCTGGCGTCTTGCAGTCAGTTGTTTGTACCGGTCTTGTCGAGTGGTTGTACTCCTTCCACGGCCTGGATGCTGTTCAGCGGGGTCTCCTGTATTATTGTAGTGCTGCTAAAGACGACAAATAACGCTTTTATGAGTACCAAAATACCGTGATACCTGAGATTGATTTATTCCCGCTTGCAACATCCCTACTGCTCTTTGCATTTGATCTGCCGTCAAATGATGTCGCTCCATGACACATACATACTCATGCACCCGCACACTTTTATCATCGTGATCAATCTGTTTGTAGCAACTAGTAAGTTTTGTTTGATATATCGTACTGAGTAGAATCTTTTGTTAATTTTAAGCTGTGTAGACCTTTTTTGGTCATAATTTTGTTAATGTAATATTGTATAAATCGCTGTTGGTTTACCAAAATAAATAAAATAAAATAAAATAAAATGACGTAAAGAATGTCTCACAATCCAATTTTGTCGCTAACTTTATTCAAATTGTTGGTAAAATTATAAAATCAAGACTAAACGTAGCAATAAAAACGCACTTAAATTCAAACAAATTAGCATTCGTTACAATTTTATGAAAAAAACAAAACATAATCGAAAAGTTATTTTTTACAACCAGCCAGTACGTCATCAAAAACAAAAAAGTTTACATAACTACGCACCTTGAGTGAGTAAAGACTTAAAAATTGATTACTAAAATTGGTAAAATTTATGACATGATGCATGTTGCTTACACCCGTTTGCACTAAACATAAGAATCGCCTAAGTTCTTTCCTAACTTTTTTAGTCTACTCCTAACGATAAATTTGCTTGCACTAACCCTAAGCCATTCCTTACTCCACTTAGGAGATTCTTAACTTTATGAGCCCGATTATGAAGCGACTAGAGCGTAGGCAATACCTAAGTTGTATTTTTTGTAATCTGTGGATCATTTGTTTGTCAATAAACGTAGTGTTTTTTTTACAGATATTGAAATTGTTAAAATTTAACCTAAATTTGTCCTCCGCCGTAAAGTTCTTTTTCGTTTTAGCTTATTTTCCATGTTACCTTCTAACAGACAAATTAATAGATTATACGTTCAGAATCCACTTTTTTTTTTTTTTTTAATATTATAAGATGACAGACAAGCAGACGGCTCGCCTGATGTAAAGCAGTCACCGCCGCCTATGGACATCTGCAACACCCACGGTATTGCAAACGCGGTACCTACCATTAAGAGCCCTATTGATATTTCTCTTGACAAATTGTAGCCCTGTGGGCTGTGGGAAGACATCCAACGGGAGCTCATTCCACGACTTGCAGGTGCGCGGGAGAAACGATCGCGTGAAACGAACTGTGCGTGACCTCCACGCATCCAAAATGTGCAGGTGAACTCGCTCACGATGGCGGGATGTGCGGTTATAAAAGTGCGAAGCTGTGATTAGTTCAAACAGCTCCTGTGAGCATTCCCCTTTAAAAATCTTATAAAAGACGCTAAGCGCGCCAATATCTCGGCACACGCTCAACGGTTCTAGATCCCTGGTAACATTGGGTGCGTCGACAATCCTAACAGCTCTGCGTTGAAGGGAGTCCAGTGGTTGCAGTTGGTACTTCGGTGCACCATTCCAGATGTGAGAATAATACTCCAAGTATTTGTTTGTTTACAATCACAATCTGGGTTTTTTCTATAAATTTTCAAATATTTGACATTGATTTTCCTTTAATTACCTAACCAAACAAAATAAACCAACGCCATATCTTTTGTCTCCTTTTAACTTATCACTAAACTAATGTGAAGATAATGATAAAAAATATTCTGTGTTCTTCATTACTTGACCGGTTTAAAAAAACAATTGTTACATTCATTCAATCATTCTCTTAGCTAGGCGATGCCCAAGTTACGACGTAGTTATGAGAAATCTGTTAGTGAAAACAATTTTTTTAGCTAGGCTGTTCCTATGCTTAGGTGTATCATAACTAGGACAAGCCTAACTTGTGTTTAGTGCAAACGGGCGTTAGACTTTTTTGATGTGTGTATATAGGAATGGCGTATATTTGGACCAAAAAGTTAAATAAGTTGTTTTTTTTACTGACAGCTATATGAAGCAATGGTTAAAAATTGTGAAAGTTATGACGATAGACTGGGACGGACGCGACGATAGGACGGCGCGAACGATCTTCTAAGGGTTCCTTGTCAGACTAGGAGCCCTAAAAACGTAGTTCGTGTACTTACAAAGCGTTTCGGTGGTCTCTCTTCTTAAATAGTACGACGGGGCACAAAATCGTTGAAACAATTGTAGCATACAAAAATATTGCGAATAATTTCGAATAATATTTAACCTTATTCTGTTTGCTCTCCATATTTTTAAATAAAACATAAGAAAATAAACACACTGAGAGTGTAATTAAAATTTGCCACCACATTGTCTCCTATACTTATTTACTTTTAAAGTTTTAATTGCACTAAAGTGTCTAACGATTATTCCAACAAACACACAACACGCCTCGACCTTAGGGCCAATTGTGGAAAAATAAAATCGCGCACTAATGTATTTAACATTTATCCTCATCTTATTTGAAAACATGCTTCTAACGGATAATAGTCCTGGCTGATATAATGGTTCATATAATGTACAGTGGCGGAATGAAAACGTTCGTCAGTTTCTCGCGTTTGGTCCCTTTAGAGAGAGCCAACGGTTCTATACGGGACTCTGTGTAGGCAGAGTCACCGTTAAGTTGAGAAGTTGCCTGCCTAGCGGTGTGGTAAATAAAGTAGACAAAGAAGTATACAATAGTTTTTATTAAATAAAGCTCCTAGAACAGATATTAGCTGGTATGACCTACCTAAGGCTTGACGACCCAGGTTCAGAAGGTGCCGGAAGGGCCAAAAAGTGAGTAACGGCTAGGGGTGTGGATTGCAATAGGTTTTTCTCTCAAATAGTAATACAAGCACGGTTGGTCTACAGAAGGTACTGCCCTGTTAGTTGATGTCCGAAGCACGAGTTGGTAGATGTACACGTGGCAGCTTGGTCAGACGGCTTGGCCAGGACTGGCCAGACCTGCTGGCAGCCTCGCGTATCAAGATGAAAAAGAAAGTAGCTCCCTTGACAAACAGTTTTTATCAGAGGTCAGTGACCGGAAAGGTGAATGGCTTCGACATTTTAGGACATTCAGTAACCGTTGGGGCTACGCCTTAATGTTCCTTATGATCAAGACCTTAAGGTGCACAATGGCGTACAGTCATATTACAGCGACCTCATGTGTCTGGAGAGAGAACTAATTACTTATGATTCAACCATTCATAGCAGATGTCAGTGTCAGATGCCATTGCTACGACCTTAACCCATCGTAAAGAAGAAGAAGGATTTAAGGAAGTTAATCTTTCATTCATTCCGCTTGTCAGTGTCAGATGTCAACATCTTATGTCATTGACATTCCATAATGAATCTATTTTTGTTTACTTTTTAATCTTACCATATTTAATTAGTAAATGAAATGCTATGTTACAAGTTTTCAAAGGAATCCCCTTAGCTTGTCGCGAGCACATACACCTTTTCCAACTATTCTACGTAGCAGAATGCTGTAAAGAACATCATAATTTAAATGTTTATCATAAAGATCAAAATCGCACACCTTGGATCAGTTCCTTGTTTAAGTTTGGAACGACTTTTTTAGGGTCCCGTACCCAAAGGGGCCAAACGATGCCCTATTGCCCTCGCTCATCAGTCTGTCGCTGTCCGTCTCTCTATCACACGGGTCTATAGAGGCTAAACCATAGTAGTATTCATATTTGTACTATTTATTTATCTTACTGACCCAAACCCAAAAATAATAACCAAAAATTATTTTGAAGTATGGCTCCCGTACAAGTTAAAGTGGGGAGGGAAAAATAAATCTGTCGTACCCTAGCATGTGGAGTATAATTTTAGCGCTTATTAAGTAGAATAAGACTGTATTTTTGTTACTAAATTCAATTTAATTTCCATTTAATCCAGGAACTAGTTTTTTTTTAAATATTCATCATAATTATTATTATTATTATGAATGTTTTACCAAAAAATAAGAATATTTTAGAAAATAGAAACATTTTGAGAATTTTCTCATATTTCTATTACAAACAGATTTAATTTTACGTGTGGATTAACTAAACTTAGGCAATTTATAACTTCTACATTTGTTAAGGAACCACAAATTATATAATAGTTTCTACGACGGAAACCTGAATGCGCGAGGTCCGATGCGCACTTGGCCAGTTTTTTATTGAGTTAGCCAGAAGTTTTGTCATTTTATTCGTAGAATATCTGTCATTCAATCGCTGCTAATATCCGTTGTCATGGTAACTGAAGGTTATTTTCGTGATATTGCAATATTGACACATTGGCAGTTCCGATACGTAGCGCGAGAATATGTTCCTGTGTCGGTAAAACAGTATCAATGCAATACTATGTCGGTAAAACAGTACAATTATGTTTTTTGCATTGAACAACCAAAAATAGGCCCTAAGGTGACGAACATTTTCATTCCACCACTGTACATGAACTTCCAATACTATTTGATCCGACTACCAAATACTATTTGATCGGAGGATCAGAATAAACCATAATAGATTTATTTCCTAATAGATGTCGGTTCTGCGAGCTAACTAAATGGCCTGCTATAGCCACTCTAATTTGCTGATTCCGTGGTCAGACGTGATAATAGAGTTTCTAGAGCACCTTCCAAAACTCTACCTTCCTATATGCAGCATCCTATATGAGCATATGCTTTCCTCGGCATAGATAGAGAATGATCGTGGATTTAGAGGGCATGGAAGTATAAGTATTGTTAGTAAAAGGTTAGTAACTAGCTCGAATTTGATACTTAGTTGCACAATCCTGGCCAAATTGTTGGCCTTTTGAGTGAGGAAATTTATTGTGTCCATGAGTCCACCACGATCTTATGTGGCAATTTGATCGTATCACCACGATTGCTCTCACATCAATAGAGTGCGTGATGTGTTTTTAATTAAGGTCTATATTTACCAAATCTAATGCATTTTGGTTCTACCTGTGATAGTTATGATGCTATGACAGACTGGGACGGACGGACGATCGTCCTAAGGGTTCCTTGTCGGACTGCGGAGCTCTAAAACGTAGTTTATATAATTACAAAGCATTTCGGTGGTCTCTCTTCTTGAACAATACGGCGGGGCACAAAATCGTTGTAACGATTGTAATATAAAATATCATTAAGAATATTTTCGAAAAATATTTAACCTTATTAATTTGTTTTCTCTCCATATTTTTAAATAAAACATAAGAAAATATACACACTAAGAGTATAACAAAAAAATCCCACCACATTGTTTCCTATTTTTTTTAACCTGTTTATTTTGTAAGTTTTCTATTTAGTTATCTATCAAATGTTTATTCAAATGAACACACAAAACGCCTCGACTTTAGAACTTTTGTGGAAAAATAAAATCTACAACTAATTAGATTACTGTTATTTAAGGCGATTAAATACAATTATTCGAACAAAAAACTACCTAGTTGTTTTATTTTGCAGGTTCTCATACTTCCGGAAGGAAAATTTTGATTATTCTATAGAACAATGCTCAAATATACACACTTATTGTTGTGTCTAAATAATGTCATAGATATTAAATTTTCGTGTCTATTATAAGTTGAAAAATTAAGTAACTATTTTCTATATGTGTAAAAATGCTTGTATCTTTGTTTCTTTGTCCCATATGAATTAATATAGTATATTTAGGTATAGCACTCAGAGATAATAAAATTTAAAAATAAAAATCATAGACGTACTAATTATACCTATTACATGCCTTGTAGATTGTTTTTTGCTAGCAGTTAGCTAAATCTGTTGTTTTGTGCTTACTTAAAAACTAATGTTTGTTGTTCTTTTCTTAATAAGTATGTATAAGTATATTGAGTTATTATCAAATCAAATCAAATCAAATATCTTTATTTCAAAATCAAAATAAAATTTTGTAGATAAATAGGTGTTAAATGACTGTGAATTCAAATGAATACCAGACATCCTATAGTTATATCATTAAAAACGTACCTATTTTATATCAAGAGGGCCGTCAACTTGTAGGGTACAAGTTACTCTGAAATAGGGGAAGTTTTAAATAAAAGGATAAAACCACCATAGCTATACTTACTCCGGTTTAAACCGATTGTAGATTGGATGTATATATTATTGAACTCAGTGACGCAGCGGAAAGAAGCCGGCTGAGACGTGAGAGGTGGTTCGGTTCCCGTCACGGACAAGTTAGGGTAATGTAGGAATGTAGACTTTTGGTATCATTGGTACTGGAAAATAAACATTTTTTTTTATAATACAACTAAGTATTACAAGTAGGTACCTATGTACAAATAGTTACATATACGAATGAAACAGTTGAGCTACCAAAGACCGTTGGAAATGATCTAAAGGTAGCTCAACTGATCCTTATCACTACCAGATGGAAGCTCCCTTAGATGCTGTCTGCATTGGCAATACTAATGCGTTGAGCCAGATAAAAGCCAGCTCTCGGGTTACGCATCGCTCCGCACAGTCACGAATTTTGAAAATGCGAAGGTTCCCGGTAGGTACTCCATGGACTTGACCATGATAGGCTCCAATAAGTAAGCTTTATCGAGACTTGGATATTTGCGCTTTTTGAGATCCTCAGCCGAATCGACCGCCGCACCGGCCCTAATCGATGTCGCGGACAACAAGACGGTGCAAGGGTATCAACGCATGTAACCACAATATAGTCCTACATTATAAATGCCTTCTAAATTATTATGCCAATCGCAAAAGATCAATTTTGTCTCGTATTTCTTCAGAAATCAATCAAAACAGGCCATACCGACTGGCTGAGAGTCAGCATGAGGGTGAGGCAATAACTATAATAATAGTAGTTCGCCCCAAACGTGACCTGGTGTATCGATTATCGATAATTTGGTATTAGTTGAGTTAGGTGTTTTTGTGTTGCTCTTGGACCCCCGTAGCTCAAAAACCCCTAAACCGATCAAGCTCATGTTCGAACTTAAAAATTATATTTACATAACCTACCGACTTATCAATTTTCATCAAGATTGGATCAACGGTTCTACAGTTATCGTCGTACAAACACACATGCTTACAAACATTCATACATACAAACGTCGCATCCTCTGTAATTTTAGACTCTGAGACAACCGTAGCTCCTCTCGAAGGTTTTCGAAGGTAGGTAATCAAAGGTAATCAAGTCAAGACAAGATGTCGCCATTTGTCAAATAGAATGTGCTATCCACATTACCAGCTCTACGCGACACCACGTGGTATAGAGTATGTTATCCACACTACCAGCTCTACGCGACACCACGTGGTATAGAGTATGTTATCCACACTACCAGCTCTACGCGACACCACGTGGTATAGAGTATGTTATCCACACTACCAGCTCTACGCGACACCACGTGGTATATAATGTGCTATCCACACTACCAACTCTACGCGACACCACGTGGTATAGAATGTGCTATCCACACTACCAACTCTACGCGACACCACGTGGTATAGAGTATGTTATCCACACTACCAGCTCTACGCGACACCACGTGGTATAGAGTATGTTATCCACACTACCAGCTCTACGCGACACCACGTGGTATATAATGTGCTATCCACACTACCAACTCTACGCGACACCACGTGGTATAGAATGTGCTATCCACACTACCAACTCTACGCGATACCACGTGGTACAGAATGTGCTATCCACACTAGCAGCTCTACGCGACACCACGTGGTATAGAATGTGCTATCCACACTACCAGCTCTAGGCAACACCACGTGGTATAGAATGTGCTATCCGCACTACCAGCTCTACGCGACACCACGTGGTACAGAATGTGCTATCCACACTAGCAGCTCTACGCGACACCACGTGGTACAGAATGTGCTATCCACACTAGCAGCTCTACGCGACACCACGTGGTACAGAATGTGCTATCCACACTAGCAGCTCTACGCGACACCACGTGGTATAGAATGTGCTATCCACACTAGCAGCTCTACGCGACACCACGTGGTACAGAATGTGCTATCCACACTACCAGCTCTACGCGACACCACGTGGTACAGAATGTGCTATCCACACTAGCAGCTCTACGCGACACCACGTGGTACAGAATGTGCTATCCACACTACCAGCTCTACGCGACACCACGTGGTACAGAATGTGCTATCCACACTAGCAGCTCTACGCGACACCACGTGGTAAAGAATGTGCTATCCACACTAGCAGCTCTACGCGACACCACGTGGTACAGAATGTGCTATCCACACTAGCAGCTCTACGCGACACCACGTGGTACAGAATGTGCTATCCACACTACCAGCTCTACGCGACACCACGTGGTATAGAATGTGATATCCACACTACCAGATCTACGCGACACCACGTGGTATAGAATGTGATATCCACACTACCAGCTCTACGCGACACCACGTGGTATAGAATGTGATATCCACACTACCAGCTCTACGCGACACCACGTGGTATAGAATGTGATATCCAAACTACCAGCTCTACGCGACACCACGTGGTATAGAATGTGATATCCACACTACCAGCTCTACGCGACACCACGTGGTATATAATGTGATATCCACACTACCAGGTCTACGCGACACCACGTGGTACAGAATGTGCTATCCACACTAGCACCTCTACGCGACACGACGTGGTACAGAATGTGCTATCCACACTACCAGCTCTACGCGACACCACGTGGTATAGAATGTGATATCCACACTACCAGCTCTACGCGACACCACGTGGTATAGAATGTGATATCCACACTACCAGCTCTACGCGACACCACGTGGTATAGAATGTGATATCCACACTACCAGCTCTACGCGACACCACGTGGTATAGAATGTGATATCCACACTACCAGCTCTACGCGACACCACGTGGTATAGAATGTGATATCCACACTACCAGGTCTACGCGACACCACGTGCTACAGAATGTGCTATCCACACTAGCAGCTCTACGCGAAACCACGTGGTATAGAATGTGATATCCACACTACCAGCTCTACGCGACACCACGTGGTATAGAATGTGATATCCACACTACCAGCTCTACGCGACACCACGTGGTACATAATGTGCTATCCACACTACCAGCTCTACGCGACACCACGTGGTATAGAATGTGATATCCACACTACCAGCTCTACGCGACACCAAGTGGTATAGAATGTGATATCCACACTACCAGCTCTACGCGACACCACGTGGTATAGAATGTGATATCCACACTACCAGCTCTACGCGACACCACGTGGTATAGAGTATGTTATCCACACTACCAGCTCTACGCGACACCAAGTGGTATAGAATGTGATATCCACACTACCAGCTCTACGCGACACCACGTGGTATAGAATGTGATATCCACACTACCAGGTCTACGCGACACCACGTGGTACAGAATGTGCTATCCACACTAGCAGCTCTACGCGAAACCACGTGGTATAGAATGTGATATCCACACTACCAGCTCTACGCGACACCACGTGGTATAGAATGTGATATCCACACTACCAGCTCTACGCGACACCACGTGGTACATAATGTGCTATCCACACTACCAGCTCTACGCGACACCACGTGGTATAGAATGTGATATCGACACTACCAGCTCTACGCGACACCAAGTGGTATAGAATGTGATATCCACACTACCAGCTCTACGCGACACCACGTGGTATAGAATGTGATATCCACACTACCAGCTCTACGCAACACCACGTGGTATAGAATGTGATATCCACACTACCAGCTCTACGCGACACCAAGTGGTATAGAATGTGATATCCACACTACCAGCTCTACGCGACACCAAGTGGTATAAAATGTGATATCCACACTACCAGCTCTACGCGACACCAAGTGGTATAGAATGTGATATCCACACTACCAGCTCTACGCGACACCACGTGGTATAATAATAAAAATAATAATAAAAAGTATTTATTTTCAATAATAAAGGTTAACAATTTACATAGTCTGGGTATACAACGTCAGGTACTAATCTAATGGATAATTTACAGCTATTTCTATACAAAGTAGTAAGATAGAAGGTAGGTATACATTGCAACCTTTGTAGTCTACAAGTTTGACTCCTCGCTCTAACTAAGTAAACAATATACTTGTATGTAGACGCGAGGGATCTCTGGTTTGGCTGGCTACACAGTATATATAGATAAGAAATGAACTAATATTTAATAGTACGTCGTGTACATATAATAGCTTAGATATTACTTTACTTTTTAGTTTTAACATATTTTAATCTTATTTTAAATTATACGTAGGTATAGTATTATTTTATCTGTGCTTAATGTTTATACAGCCAACTGCATGGAATGTCAGAGTTCGTATGTGTGCGTGTGTAAGTGTGTGTGTGTGTGTGTGTGTGTGTGTGTGTGTGTGTACAGTTCGTTCCCCGCAAGATGTCCCCTGTCTTGGTAGGCGTGCCAACCAAGGCAGGGGACATCTTACTTTGAACAGCCTGTATATGAGTCTGTGAGTTATGAGTGTTCAAAGTGTTTGTATGCAAGGAGAGGGTTAAGACAG
The DNA here is from genome assembly GCA_932527175.1 of Operophtera brumata. Lineage (NCBI taxonomy): Eukaryota > Metazoa > Arthropoda > Insecta > Lepidoptera > Geometridae > Operophtera > Operophtera brumata. The sequence goes on along the minus strand of OW052238.1, from coordinate 10,587,740 downwards.
GATGCGCAATAGGTCTTCCGTTTGTTTATAGTCCAAACTCTGTAAGTAGGTTTTAATTTTTATTTTACATTGTAAATATGTTGTGTTATATATTGGTGCTATTTTATTAATTTGATTGTATAGGTATGCTGACAGAAGGTATGAATGCTTTTTCGCAACTGAAGTTTTGCAAAGAACAGTGCCGTATATTTTGTCTGCTCTTCTTCTGTTCATAACTGGCATATCCGGAATAATTTTGTGCTGTTTGAGTACAGTCTGCAGTATAAACAGTTTCCTAACAGACAGAACTTGACAGTCATCGTAGAGCTTCTTTGTAGGGTATCTGAAGGGACGAGATTGGGCTACTTTGAGCACTGCTCTCTGTGCTCTTTCGAGCGGGAGAATGTGTGTAACAGCAGCGCCACCCCAAGATGTTAGGCAGTAAATCAACAATGATTGACACAGAGCAAAGTAAGTAGTTTTTAGTTGAGTTTCGTTTGCAGCGTGTCTAATGTTTTTAAAAACTGCAATCAGCTTGCGTATTCTTTTAGTAAGTAAAACAATATGGGGTTCATATGTCATATGAGAATCAAGTGTGACACCTAGATATTTTATAGTGTTACAGTTTTCCAATAACGGACAGTCACAGTCAATTTTGGTAGTCTGGAGGCATTGTATAGTGTGAGCTCTAATTAAATGTTCAGCTTGGTTTGGGAGTCCTGGCTTCCTTAGGGAAAAAGTTAAATATTTTGTTTTAGTTGCGTTTAGGGTAAGTATGTTTTGGTAGAGACACTTGGTCACCAAATTAAAACCTGTTTGGGCGTGGCGGTAGGCCATTTCCCAATTCTCTCCCTGGAACAACAATACTGTGTCGTCAGCAAAAGCGAGTAGCCTACAATTATGCACTTCAAGGTCACATATTTGGTTCATGTAGGCCAAGAAGAGAGTTGGGCCAAGGATAGAACCTTGTGGGATTCCGTAAGTGACGGGCAGTTCAGAACTTACATATTCCCCGATTTTAACACTTTGCGTTCTTTCACTAAGGTAGCTCCGCATCAACTCCAATTGGTTTCCGCGTATTCCTAGGTCTTCCAGCTTATCCACAAGCAATGATATTGACACCGTATCGAATGCTTTTGCCAAATCTAGAAAAATAGCTAAACATTTATTGCCTCTATCTAGACATCCTATGACATAGTTGTTGAGCTCAGATACGGCATCTGCAGTTGATCGTCCTTTCCGAAAACCAAATTGATTTTCCGAGATGAGTTTATTTCTTTCTAAATATTTGACCAGCCTGTTATTTAAAGCCCTTTCCAAGATCTTCGAGAGAGCTGGTAATATCGATATTGGCCTATAGTTGGTAACATTATGCTTATCCCCAGCCTTGTATATTGGTAGTATGACTGATTTCTTGAAAGCTCTAGGAAAAACAGATGTAGAGAAACTTAGACGAAAAATATGTGTAAGAGGCAATAAAAGGAAGTCTTTGTTCTGTTTTATAATGCGGGAGGATATATTATCCCATCCAATAGAGCAATCAGTTTTAAGGGAATTTATCAAGCTATGTATTTCTAAAGGTTCGATGTCTATAAGTCCAAAAGAGTTTAGAGACTTGTGGGTTTTGGCCAGAATGTATGGAGTATCTGTGCCACATAACGATACCTTCTCTGCCAAGTTTTTACCAATATTTGCGAAAAAATCATCAACCGAGTTAATAAATGTGGACGGATCATTTCCTTGTATGAGGTCTTGCGGAAGAGATTTTTTAGGTTTGTAATTAGTTATGTTATTGATAACTTTCCAAGTTTTCCTAACATCAGTGCCAGCTTTTTCAAATTGTGTTTTGTCATATAATTTTTTTAGTTTCCGTAGGAGTGAGTTACAGAAATTTCGATATCTCTTATAAATAAGTTTTAAGCTTTCGTTATCAGGTGACTTACGTACTTTACTATGTAGTTTGTCTCGATGCCTCATACATCGTATAAGCCCCGGTGTTATCCAAGGCTTAATTGGTGTTTTCCTGCGTGAGAGTTTCACAAAAAAAGTGTTTTTTTGAATAATTTTGGTCAAGATATCAACAAAAACATTGGTTGCAAAATTACAATCAATAGCACTTAGCACGCAGTTAAAATCGATGTTAGATAGCTCTGCTTTAATTGCCTCATAATCAACTTTTGAAATAATTTCAGGTGTGTATATTTTTTTGTTACTATTTTGTAGTGCTAATAATATAGTGTTATGATCCGTCAGAGTGTTTTGAATGACAAGAGTCAGCGCAGATTGTTTAGTTTTTAATATAACATGATCAAGGCAGCTCGATTTCCTGGTAGGGTAAGTATGAGATGGTAGAAGACCATGATAGGCTAAGACATCCAAATAATCAGATGACTTTCGGGTTTCCTCGTCATCTATAATATTTATGTTAATATCTCCAAGTAGTACTACATTATTAAAACTAGCTAAACTCAAAAGTGTAGAATCTAATGAATGAATGAAGTTATCTATGTTACTATAAGAGGGTGAGCGGTAGATCGAAATTATCGCAACATCATTATTAATTATTGTGACTAAACAGTTTGCGTTCATAATAGAAGGTTCATAAGACTTCGTTCTGATATTAGTTTTAGTGTAAACTACTACACCATCATTCTGCATTAAGTTATTGCTGGTTGAGGCAGACTCATATCCATCTATATGCGGAACGCTGAAGCACTTTGAGAGCCAGCATTCGGTCAAAACTATAATATCTGGTTCAATGTTTGTGCGTTTTATCAAAACCAAAAAATCATCAAGATTTTTAGATATGCTCCTAATATTTTGAGAAATTATCACAATCTGTTTTTTTGACTTATATAAGTTCATGTAGGACAAACAATTTTCAGGTGTACATACATGGGCCTCCGAAACCGTCACATTATCAATGCTATCATATAGTGTTTCTATGTTTCTACTCATGTTATATGAAAGATATTATCTTTGCACACACTGCGTAAATACATACAGTGTATTAAATACCCCAAGGGTAGAAATGACGAGGCGATAGCATAGCGCCTAGTGAGGTTTAGGAGCAAGTGACATGAATGTAGCCGATGAATGATACTTGTTTGTCCATTGTGTATACGTTGTGAAATCAACAATAGTGATTCAAGAATATGTGTGAAAACTGTGTGTCGTGTCATTGTATGTGAGTAATGTTTGTGGATTGTAGTGTGTGATTTTTGTGTGTAATGTGTGTTTTGTGTGTAATATTGTAGGCAGTTAGGTATAACTTTAAGGTACATAATACGAAAAGCAAAACTTATTTTACTTAACCTAATGTGAAAACTATAAGTAGCATAGAGAGTGTACATACTATTTTTCAGTCATGCACCCTTTTCGAGGTTTTGCAGTTGGTCTTCGTCCTTGACAATTAGGCTCTTAGAACCTTCTTCTTTACGCAGGTACACCTGTCCATTAGAGGTCCAGCAGAAAACATAGTTGTTTTGTTTAGCATATTCCCGTGCCCTAAAGAAAAGGCCCTTCGCCCTATATGTTAGGTTTTCGCCAATGTATACTGGCTTAGGCGAGCCTGCGATCAATAGATGAGAAGTGTTGAGTTTCTGAGTGGTGTTGCTCTTGTTGAATGTCCTAGCTTCTTGGATGATTCTGTTTCTCAGGGTAGACGTAGCCAGCTCTAGCACAATTGGTCTAGGTGCATCCGGTTTCCCCGGCAGTCTTCGCACATTACGTATCTCAGTAGGTTGAGCATCAATCTTAAGAGTTTTCAGGACAGCATCAATTATCTGTAGGAGGTCCTGCGTGGACTCTTGAGACTTAGACGGGATATTCCTCATTTCAATTTTATATGCGCATGACTGACGATTTATGTCCTCAATTTTGTTTTCCAAATGTTTAATTTTGGCACAGTTTCCTTCGTAATAACTCTCTAAAGTTGTAGACTTCATCAAGACGTTTTCGTAATGCGATGAAAGCACATTAATCTTTTTTTCGGTTTCTTCATTGAAATATCTTATTTCTTTCACTTCCTGTTTAATGACGTTGATATCAGTCATGAGAGTTGAAAATTTTGCATCTTGGTTTGCTTGGAAGGTGGTGAAAAGCTGAGTCATATGCTCGGTGATATCTAGTTTGAAAGAGTTCAGCGTACTATCTAGTTTGATTGAATTTAAGACTTCAGGACTATATACAGCTCTTCTCTTCGCCCGACGGCTTCTAGTATTGGTGTCCGTCTCCGGATCAGTATCTGCTTGACTCATTTCAGAATTTCCCTTTTCCTTCAAGTCTGTTTTCAATGGAGTGCGCTGTGTGGCCATGTCTGTCTATATCTATAAGCCTCACACTCCACACAACACAGGTTGTAAGGTTTCGTGCGTCAGACTAACTTTAACTTTATTTATAGTAGTGGCTCACGCGCTGTGGTAGGTAGTCAGGATCAAACCGCGCTGATAGTACGACTAGTTATAGCCAATGAAAAATGTGGAAACTCACGTACAATTATTTTCCTTCTGTTAATTGAAATTTAATTTTCGCAGTCTGAGGCAACGCGTATCCATTAGCGCAAATGATCTATCTGCAGTGTAAACTCTTTGCCCGCTATGTTGCTATACTCAGGTGGACGGATACGCAGCGCGTCGGAATGCTCAGCGATGACGTCACAGCGAGCGAGCCGTGAGTTGTAGGTCACGTCAATGGAATGCGGCGAATGCACCGGTGAATGAAAAATGTTTTTGCTTATGATTCACTGGTGCCTGAAGGGATTGATTCAGAACAAACACCAAAATAAAGGTCTCACAGTCAGCTTCACTTTGATATGTAACACATAACACAATTGTTATTTTAACCAGTTTTTATGATAATATTTACACACAAGTCGTACGGCGTGGCAAACCAAGCGACGGTCGAACGGTATAGAATGTGATATCCACACTACCAGCTCTACGCGACACCAAGTGGTATAGAATGTGATATCCACACTACCAGCTCTACGCGACACCAAGTGGTATAGAATGTGATATCCACACTACCAGCTCTACGCGACACCAAGTGGTATAGAATGTGATATCCACACTACCAGCTCTACGCGACACCACGTGGTTGCAACAGACCTGTGGTGCAGCTACATAATTATTGAAATAAAACATCAATATGGTAAAAATATGTAATAGGTTTTTTAACATTAATAATTTTTAAATTAATTCTTCATAATAACTAAGTTATAAATAAAGTATAACGTCCTAGACAATTTAAAATTAAATCTTATAGCATAAAAACATACATCTTTAAATAACTACAATGTATTTTAACAATCTAGTTTTTTGTCAAGATTTTAAATAATTAACTTCCTTATTAATAAGTATAATTTAATATTTATTTTGTTCAAATATATACCAACTGGTTGAATTCAGCGGTTTAATTGAACGGCTAGCCCTTTCATTGAACAACTCTATTCACTACTTAAAACATCCTGGGACCTCGAGATTATAGCTAAAATATTATATTAGTATATAATTATAATAATATAATATTTTAGCTAAAAATATTACTATAAATATTAGTGTCATCCCCAGATAGGTTGTTTTTAACGATTTTATTACTTTCTACATAAAAAAAAACAATTTCATAAAAAAAAACAATGAAATGGCTTACCGTACAATAAAACGGTCGAAAACTATCTCTTTCCGAAAACCAAGTGACTATGTTTTTTGTGTGTTTTTTATTTTAAATACAGCTTTTATAAAATTAGTGATCGTAACCGTGTGCTGATCACAATGAGCCTAAACACGGGCAGTCTACTATTATCCATCGAGGAGTTCCGTTGTCCACCTTCCGTCTCCATCATCAGATCAGCTCACTGTCACCATCATACTGTATTGTCATCGGAACTTGACAGGTATACCGAATTTCAGCTCAATCGGTTGAGGATAACTGCTTTAAAATTCAGTTGCAAGATTCCACCCGGACAAACATATTCCACATGGACATACATTGCTAGTTAATTTAAAACTTGTAATAAAAACAAGTGCATTCGTTTGCTGTAGGATTTTCTACATAGTTATTTTATTTTATGGCAATCGAAGTGAAAAGCGGATTGTTTAACTCGGGACTAAAACCAATTCCAGTCCGGGGCCCGTAGTCCACTTACATAGTTCACCTGACTGTACCAGAAGCTTTTATCTTCTCGTGGTCCACCTCAAGATAACTAGGGGTTTTTAATTCTTTCCGCGGCCCACCTTAAAGATGTTATATATAAATTTTAGAATGTATTGCCCGTGGTCCACCTTTAATAAATAATAGTACTCAATTCTATAGCCAAACATCTCGTATGAAATGGCTTGTTTTAGTCCCTTGTTGAACAATCTACTATTGAAAAGCCTTATCTTTATTTTGCAAAGAGTTAGAAACTTGTATTTTATGACTCGATACCTAAAACGGTTTCTCCGGAAAAAGGTATTGGCGATCAAACTGACGACAAAGTGATGCTATTAGTGGATCTTGTATATCCAGTGGTTCTGTTTGTACCCTTTTAGGTACGGAACCCTAATTAACACTAATAATACAGGGAGTGAAAACCGAGAGGTTTAATGGTTGCACGATTATCATGATCTGAATAAATAATACATGTGTTCGAGGGCAATGTTTTGGGCGTTTTTAAATGTATACCCGTGAAAATCAAAGCTTCATTTATTTTTAATGGTTTCAGCTTTGTTTTCTTTTATTATAACATGCCTTTGCACGCGGTTTGGTTTGCGTGTTGTCGTGATAAAAAGCAGTCCCCCCTCTTTCCCTCCAACACACCTGGAACTACACATAACGGCATTAGCCTCGGGCAGAAGCTAATAAAACGTAACCCAAGGATAATGTAGCTCCTTGTTAGTAAAAGAATTTTCGAAATCGAATCCAGATCCAGAGGTATCCAAATCATCCGAAAAAAAAATGAAAAAAAATAATGGTGTAGATGTCTCCTTTACCATGTTTGGTAAAGGATGCCTCACCATATTTTTGCACTCCCAGGATGACTGGTACAAATCACTATAAGTCCTTCTAGCACTATTGTTTTGTACAAAAGATTTAAATAAATAAATTAATAAAGCCTGCAGGTGCCGCAAACATCTATCCTACGTTTGTGTAAGGGTAGTTAGCAGGCAGTTCACTGAGCACTTCTTTCGACAGCTCCTTGTATGCCGCAGACATTTTGTCATGCACCTTCGCGATCAGCTCGGGCACGTCCTCGTTCGTGAGTCCCACCGTTGGGATCGGCTCCAGGGCTTGAATAACTACGTGACCTGGAAAAGTGTAAATATAGTATGCATTAGTTTTAATAACTTATCAACATACCTAACTAAATAGTGCTCCGCACCTAAATCGGTAAACGTTTACGGTATCACCTCGGTGTTATGTTTTGAGTCTATTTTAAGTAAAATATTTATTTGGATCAATTTAAAAGCTTATATCTTTTTTTTTTTGTTTGGAAGGTTTTTACAAGCTTTCATTATTTTTTAACTTGTAATGTATGTATGTTTGTCTGGGTGGAATCCGAGTGGAATCTTGCAGTTATCCTCAACTGATTGAGCTGAAATTTGGCATACCTTTCAAGTTCCGATGACAATACAATATCATGGTAAAGGCGAGCCGATCTGATGATGGAGACAGAAGGTGGACAACGGAACTCCGCGATGGAGAATAGTAGACTGGCCGTGTTTTGGCTCATTTTGAGCAGCACACGGTTACGATCACTAATTTTATAAAAACTTGTATTGAAAAACATATTTTTCACAAAAAAACATATTTTAATGAATGACTGATCAAGCCAGATTGCCCACCTCTGTCCGTAACAAACACAGGTGACGTCGACCTAGGGCGTGATAGAGAAGAATAAGTGTTTGTGAATAAGCTTTTATTAAATTAGTGATTGGAACCGACAGCTGATCAAAATAAAACCAAACACTGCCAGGGTAAACTAACTATCAGTCAACAAGGAGATATCCGTTGTCCAACTTCCGTCTCCATCATAAGACCTCGAGTTATCATGCCCGTCCAAAGAAATCAAATGAGCCTAAACATGACCCTGTTATGTACTGTCGTCGAGGAGTTCCTATGGTATATATCCCCTCGACAGCTAACATAGCAATTTGCAATATCTGTTCCTAAATATTATCAGGTGGTTATTTATAAGTATACAAACGTAGCGTGTGCTGTCTTATGAACTTTTACTGATTCTCTTTACATCTTACTTTTGAATAGCTACTTAGTTTTTAAGTTGGTTCTCTTTTTTCTTTGAATGTACCTCTCCTTGTTCTCTAGGCACCACACAGGCGCTTCTCACCTAGTAGTAAGTAGTATCATCAAATAAAGACAAGCCGTGTTTGTTGCCTGATTCTTCTGTTTTGTCGCGTTGGAACAGGAGTAAAAGTTTATAAGACGATTCAAAATGATTCTTGTGATTTCAATGAATAAAATATTTTAAACTATGACTTTTGAATTTAACTTTGATATATAAATTCAGTGAATGTATAGAACATATTATAAGCTTTCTCACCCTTATCAAAAATATGCTTCTGCGCGTTGACGAAGTAGTAAGGCGAGAATATGACAGGAATGATGGGTACTTGCGCAGCCACTGCGATGGTGAACGCGCCCTTCTTGAAGGGGAGGAGCTTGGTGTAGTCCTTGTTCCTGGTGCCTTCAGGGAATATCCAGATCTTAGTCTGTAATCAAAAATAAATAATTTTCATCAGCGGCCTTTAAACTCCATAGAATGCAATGGGGGGATTCGCCTTGATCACCACGTTTGGCAGGCGTATTGGTTGGAATGTTGGTGTTGAGTACTCAGATGGATGCTGCTGGTTATCTCTTGGTGTAGTCCCTTAGTTGGCTTTTACGTCATCCACGAGAGGAGACGAAGGGGTCTATTCTTATAGCGAAGTTCTTGTTTCTTCTGTGATTATGATTTTAACGGTCCTCTCATGACCAAATACATTATAAAGGTCGCAGGAAGTCGGTGTATGGAAGGTAAATCAAGGTCATTCGTCATGCCATTCTCTGGAGGAGGCCTATGTCTAACAGTGGCCTTTTTAGGCTAATAATGAAGTTAACGTTTCATAACTTTCACTCTAGGGGCCACTGTTCACATTTCACTCTAGGGGCCACTGTTCACATTTCACTCTAGGGGCCACTGTTCACATTTCACTCTAGGGGCCACTGTTCACATTTCACTCTAGGGGCCACTGTTAACATTTCACTCTAGGGGCCACTGTTCATATTTCGAGACTTCATAGAAACAATAAATAAATAAATAATGGTGGACAGTTCACACAACATTATCTAGCCCCAAGCTAAGCAGAGCTTGTGTTATGGGTACTAGATAACTGATATACTTATTACAATATATTACATAGATAGATATTTTTTATTATTCATAGAAATAGTAACTTTGTAATGTTAGTAACTTTGGTTTGTTTTTTTGTTGTATTACGAGTAGTAAAATTTTTAATAGTTAGTTGTTTTTACCTATACTTATGTAATAACTTAGTAAAATAAGTAACAGTTTACGCCCTCGAAAAATTTGCGATGCATGCAGAGGGCAAATAAGTCATAAGTGCTCACTATTTTATAAGACAAAATTGTAACACTTAATTATGCAAATAAATATCTTATATCTTGTATACTCAGAACACCCTAAACAAATATCTGCGATCGCACAAATATTTGTTCCGAGGCGGGAATCGAACCCGCAACCTCATGCGTCGCAGGCCAAACTTCGCCCGCCGCGCCACAGAGGTCGTCAATATAGCAATAGTAAAAATTTCCCATTCGGCATAGTCATCCCTGTGACGACGACATGGCAAACCAAGTCGTCTGTCATCGTCTTGATTCGTCTCCATACACAGACTTTCTGCGACCTATATAATGTCTTTGGTCCATAGAGAGGAGGACCATTCTACTGAGTCGTTCGATTTGTGGTCGCCACTCGAGAACCTTTATTCCCTAACGGTAGCCATGAAATAAAATGTAAAAAAAACAAACACTTGGCACAGAATGTGTCGTACAAACACTTGGACACTTCCAATACGGTGAAGAAAAAGGCTAAGATGCCATGTTCTTCTAAAAAAGTTATAGTTCAAAGTAACTTATCGGCACATATAACCATTACGAATACTATTACTATTAGCCAATACTGTCCCATTGTTGGGCAAACGCCTTCTCCCATTTCCGCTAGTTACTACGGTTTTGTGCAACCGTTTCCCATTCCCTCCCATAGGCATTCAGGTCATACTCTCATGCGTGGTCTGCCACGACGTCACCTCGCCAGCCTGTATCAGGGTTCCATGCCGTGGTAATTTTGGCCCAAAGTTCGTCAGGCATGCGGTATATGTGACCAGCCTAATCCCACTTCAGTCTCGCGGCCTTCTCCCCCACATCGGCGACTTTGGTTTTGGAGCGCAGCATGGTGTTTCGGACTAGTTAGTTGAACGCACAAATTGTGGAAAAATGTTAAAAAGCTGCTATAAAAATAGTAAAATAAATAGGAACACGTACCTTGTTCTTCACCATAACTTCGGATGTCTCCTTAAGTTGTGCGTACGCCGCTTTCGGGTTGGTCCTGTCGATAAACACGACGCCCGCAAGGTAAGCAGTCAGCCCAAACGGGAATACGTAGAACAACTGCTTCTTAGCTATTGCCGCCATCTTGCCGACCTCGTCCCATATGTTGAACATGCCTGGAAGAAGGAACAACAGAACTGGTATTGCTGGAGTTTTATTACTCTGTTTTCCGTGGTGTGTCCAGCCTAAGAATATACCCTTCCTCCTGTGGATGTCCAAAAACAGACTAAGGGATGATCTTGTTGGGGGTGGGTGGCGGGGTTTGGGGGGGGGGGGGGGAGGCACTGGCATCCACACAACACCATACTGCAATCACCAATCTATCTGCCCAGCGTGGTGATTATGGATAATCCCCTATTGCATTGGTGAGGATGCCTCACTCTGCAGTGAACGTCTAAAGGCACCTGCTGCTGATGATGATGATGATGATGATGATGATGATGATGATGATGATGATGATGATGATGTTGATGATGATGGAGTTACTAATCAGCATATTGAGAGAATATAAGTGTTGTGCAGTAAAGACTACTATGAAGTCGTAGTACCTTTAAAAGCTTCTCCAAAGATTATTATGAAAGTAATATTTACCTAGAATATCCAAACTGAGCTGATGGTTGGACACTATGACGGCTCCGCGCTCTTCGGACAGGATGTGTCCGTTCCTCAACACCCATTTTATGTCCTGTATCCTCAAGACGATGTTTTTAATGATACGTGTTCCTATGCTGTAAAATTAAATTAATTCGATGAATACAGTTTACCATGGACAAAGTGTGCCTACATAAAAGAGAGTGAAAAGACTCATACCTAGTTTTTGTTGTCTTTCATTTCCCTTATAATTGGTAAAAAGGGCCTAAACAGAAATTGAAGAAAAAAAACCGGCCATGTGCGAGTCGGAATCGCGCAGGAAGGGTTCCGTACCATTATTTATGAAAACGGCAAAAAATCATATGTGTTGTATGGGAGATATATGTCTATTTCCCACGATGGTGCGACCCACAGTAAAAAGAGTCCCATTCTAGGCTCTGCCTACCCTTTCGGGCAAAAAGGCGTGTGTCTATGTATGTATGTATATAAGGGCATGACTGAGTTCTCCAACCAAGAAATAAATCGCGCGTTCTATTATACTAGATGCGACATCTGGTCTTAAAATAAGCAAACATTCCTGTTGTTTGATAAAAATATGTACCTAATTTACATCAAAAATTAACTGGGACATTCTGTGATGATTACTTTTCCAGTTGGAGGGACTGTGCTTTGACTTCGGAACCCTACACTATGCGCAGGAGACCCATGGGGCTTATTTCTTTATTCCACCTTCCTCGGCGTTCGTTTTAAATCGTTGGATTGATTGGTACCGGCTGTAAATAAGGAAACTTACTTTGAATTCCTCACATCTCTAGGACGCAATAGGAAAACCGGCCAAAGAACCGCTGCTGTCACAGAAATAACGAAATAAACTATAACGAACTTTGAGTGGAATTTTACAGGATTTGGTTCTCTTTTCACTATATTTTGTACAAGGTATGAGAGCGCTAGGAATCCGAAGAACAATAGCAGTGTGCCCCACATTTTGCTAACTAATTATCATTTATTAGGAGTACGTTCACGCGATCTGCTCTAAGTATAAGCACTGATTCAGTATAATCTTATCATTTGAATAGAAACGGTATTAGTGATATGGAAATATAATAATTTAGATTTCATCATATTAATTTAGTAGTACGACTTATTGAAGATTGAAGATGAAGATGAAGATGAACCAGATCTACCAGATCTGAGATGCATCTTCATCTTTACAACTTTTTCCGTTTTTTTAAGTTTTTTTTTGGAATGTGTTTGGTGTAGTAGTTCCTGCCGCGGGTTTTTAAAGTTATTACACGCATTTTCTCTCTATTACAACGCGTGTTATTTACCCATGCCTTACTAGGCAGTGTCTGTCCCGAGATGGTAAAATTATAGACTAGCCCTACCAAGTGACTATCAATTTACTATGAAAAAAAAGGTAAACAGTAAAGATGCCATCTGACATCTCACCTCCTTGGTAATAAGCAACATGGCTGACAGTTAGTACTAACCTCTCGGAAAAATGCGCGCTTCCGTTATACAATTCCGTACCTTTTCACGAAATTACTCCTACATATTGCAGGAAAGCGAAAGGAACGATGTTAAACATCAGAAAACCTAAACCTAAGGTTTGTTTTTCTCTTAACATTTGTACATAATCTTTAAGGAACCTAAATAAATCATTTCCCTTTTGTCGAAAATAAGTCGTAAGGTAAGTAAGTACCTAAGGTATCGCAGTTGTAGGCAGACAAGACAGATAATCAAGATATTTTTTTTGCATAAACCAGTTAAAAAAAAATATTAACAAAAAGCCATATTATTTTCTGAGCTTTCTTCATCATGCACCAGTTGCATGATGAAGCACAGAAAAGAATAGGAGTTCTTACAAATAAAATCGCATTAAAATCGGAGCACCCATTCTGGATCTACGTGGTAGAAAACATGGTTAAAGATACGTAGTAAGAAACATGGATACATCATGGACTTAGTATCATGGCATACGTACATACATAAAGACATTATGTATACATACATACAATCAGAGACACATTGGCATCAAACTTTTAAAGGTACCTCTCTTTTTAGCCGGTAATTAAAAAACCTAGCGGCAGTTATTCTAATATCTTCTTCTTCTCTTCTTATACCTAATGGGTTATGAGGAGGGCTCCAAACAATTGTTTTATATAGTCAAGTCGTTAAGAGCCTTTGTCAAGTCATAACCCAGTGGCAGAAAAACAGAGGTTTTACAGGGAAAAATCCACAATTTCGAAAACACACGCAACACACTTAAATTTTACTACATCACACATGTGCTATTTATCCAAGTTACACCAGTTAAAATGCCACCAAAAATACACGAAAAAACTAGAAAAAATACATTAAAATGTAATTAAATAAAAATGACGACGTTTCTTTCAAAAATGCCAAATTAAATCCCCAACTACAGGTCCAGCGCTCAACTGAGTCAGTCCCTGAGATATGGGAGCGGTACGGGAGGGGTGTTTTTGTTACGTCAAAATGAAGTGTCGCTTCATGTCATCTTATAATTTGAGAGACGTAAACACCCCTCCCTTACCGCTCCCATACCTCAGGGACTGACTCAGTTAAGCGCTAGACCGTAGCGTTACGTAAAAATATGTCAATGCCCAATGACATAATGACATTCTAAAAGTCATTGGCTGGCAATGACAGAGGACTTCCAAAACGAGGATGCCAATAATTTAATTCGCAGTATGTTGTCAATGACCCCGGATTCATTTCCCCCGGAACAGATACTAGGACAGGTATGCAAAAAGCAGTAACAGACCTTCTGTTGAAGCAGTTGAACTTGAACGTAGCTTAATTGATAAGCTCGACTGTATTTAAGGCGGGTTCAACCACGGATTTAGCAAAGAAGCTTCTTAGAACATCGCGTGTGACAAGGAATAACAATATTGATACATACACACATAGCTTTATGACGGAGGAATGAAAGAATATAAATAATTTACCATACATAGATAATTTTTTGACGACCTAACAGGTAACAGGTGAAGGTTCGGCTGCAACGCAGGTGGTTGCGGGTTCGATTCCCGCCTCGGAGCAAATATTTGTACGATCTGCACATATAAGTAATCAGTAATCAGTAAGTATATCAGTTATCTAGTACCCATAACACAAGCTCTGCTTAGCTTGGGGCTAGATAATGTTGTGTGAACTGTCCAGCATTGTTTATTTATTTAATTTTAATAAGATTTTTGGTAAGTTATGAATGAAAAAACTCGAATTACTATAAGAAACCCATGAATTTCGTGTTGGCATTTCTCAATGCTTTCCGTTTACGACAAGATTTGTTTTAAAAATGCCTATATTAAACACATGGTTAACCGGTGGTTGTAGTTAACCGGTTACATTTTTGTTTTCGATTGTACTATATTTAGAACATTTATAATAAAACCTATATTCTAAGAATAAAACTCACCATATAAACGGGTTCTAAAGGTGTGGACATGTCATATATCTCATTTTTTGACCAAGCAGTTTTGAACCTTATTCGCAGCATGGCAAGTATTTAAAAAGACTGCGTCCCATAATTGGTTGAAATAAAACTGGCCTTAAGAATTTTTGTAACAAATTATAATACCTGTAGGTATCTGTGATTTTATCATATAATTGAAGAAGTTAATAGCTTGTTTATAAAGTATTAATAAATCTTATATACATATATATAAAAATGAATTGCTGTTCGTTAGTCTCGCTAAAATTCAGAAATGGCTTGCCCGATTGCCTACCCTTTATTTTCGTAGTTAGGTAAAACAACTTTTCTCCTAAACTATCAATCACTAGATGTTTATATTGCCTTCGTAACACAACGCCGAGCGAACTTTTGGCTTATTTTTGCAAATAACTTTCCTACTGATTTATAACGATTATTCCTGAATATCGCTCACTTTTCGTTTCGCGAACGCTATTCTGAAACTTTTTAACTAACCCGAATTTTGATGAGTTAGATAGTGTTAGAATTTTCTTGTGTTTGTGTGGGCTTACATCCGCCCTAAATAGGCTTCATTTAACGTATTTATACATACATCTAACAACACTAAGGCAGTGAGAAAATATGTTAATATTCCTCATATTTCCAAGGGCATACAAGAGTCCCAAACACGATTTAGATTAATTAACTCGATAAAAAATCATGAACTAACCTTTAAAATATAATAACAGTCATAACATCGAACTAATAAATGAGCTTCTGTCGTAAACATCTGATTATAAATAATTAAATAAAACGAAAAATATTAATGTAAATAACCAAGTAGATTTATATTTTTGACTAGTGGAAAGCCTGCGACTTCTTCCGCATAGTGTTGTTTTCTTTGCAAAATTCAACACTTCGCTGTTACCACTTAGGGAGTGACTTTCGGAAATTCCTTTCTTAGTGCACCCCTAAACTACAAAAGGAATGTTCCATTTCTTTTCATCTAGGACTTACGGCTTGGGTTGTGCGTTGATAGTCAGCCAGTGAGTCAGTCAGGCAGTGACGCAACGATTTGATACATGTTTAATTGTATAATGATTAGGCAGCTAATATTAATTAATTGTTTTTCCTAATTTTCGTTCCCTTTTCGTGCTAGTGTGTCACTTTCTAATCTTTAATAAGTTTGATTGTTACAGTGCCTCGATAAAAATGCCTGACTTTTTTAATGGTTTGTTGTATTAGGGTTAGTAGTCAACATTTTTGATGCAACGGATGTTTTGATACTACGGATGTTTTGATGCAACGGATGTTTTTATGCAACGGATGTTTTAGTGCTACGGATGTTTTGATGCAACGGATGCATTTAAAACGAAAAATCTACGGCTCAGACACACTGAGCTCATTTCATTGTCATACATTCTATGGTGTAGTCTGCTATTGGAAGTTGACGAGAGTTTGAAAATAAGATCCAAAAACAATAACTCACTATTTACATAAATAATTATCTAATCGAGTAATTAAATGTTTTTATCAGTATATCAGATGGTAAATATTAGAAACTGCCCTTGTGCAGATAATATTTTTGACGCAAGCATGAAATTATTAATTACCTATTAGATTATGATTATCACTATCGTAAATACCTACAGACGAACTGATTGATAAAACAGCGGACAAGTTCATCCACCCCGGGAATCCGAGTCTTGATGATATTTGCAACAATTTTTTATGTGTTATTTCTATAAATTAACGATGATGATGTAGATTATATAATAATCTCTATGTATACCTATTAGAAGTAAGGCTAATATGCACTCATTGACCTGAAAGTAAATGGCGCTCAAAAAGTGTCTGCTTTGTTCAATTGATTTTATTTATCAAAATTTTTACACAATAATATGCACTATTTTAATAAACAATCGAATATAGCCAAGAAATAGACAAAACTTTGTTTTTTTTTCTATCGAGAAAATATTGTCCTATCGCCTTTCTGGTACAGTGATCCCTCGGAATTATAATCTAGTATCCATGCATATTTCGCCGTCCCCGGAGAATAAAGCGATAACTGCGAAAACTTAACTTTTCAGGAAAATAAAAAACATGTTTTTGTTGATTGCTTCATAAATACTTAACGTAAACAGATGATTAATAATTTTAAGAAAAACTTATTTTTGGTAAATTCTAATTATTTTAGTGAAACACGCGTAAGATAGGTCAAAATAGAGATATTTCAAAATAAAGAAGTTAGTCAAAATCGATCACTACCTGAGTTACATGGTGTCGACTATCATTTTATTCATAGTACAACCGGAACTAAATCAAATATTGCAAGATTGTTATATCATTTTACTCTAAGGTTTATTAGGGTGCAAGTGATTATGATAATACCTTAATATCATCTTATTTTCGTAAATATTCTATAACTTTATTCTGATATTATATTTTTTTGGTTTAACAATAAAACTAAGATAATAATAATCCACTTTTGGTCTATTATGTTTGAGTGCTTGTTCATTCATAAACCACTTCAAAATCGTTATAAAAAAAAAAACAGCATACACAACCAGTTTGTTGTATGGGAGCCCCCTTAAATATTTAATTATTTCTGTTTTTTAGAGTATGTTTTTATAGCGGCACCAGAAATACATCATCTCTGAAAATTTCAACTGTCTGTCTCTCTCTCATGGTTCATGAGATACAAGCCTGGTGACTCCATTATCAATAAAAACAGCAAAAAAAAAACACGTTTGTTGTATGGGAGCCCCCTTCAATATTTTTTTTTTCTTTTTTAGTATTTGCTGTTATAGCGGCAACATAAATACATCATCTGTGAAAATGTCAACTGTCTAACTATCACGGTTCATGAGATACAGCCTGATGACCCCATTATCTATAAAACGGCAAAAAAAACACGTTTGTTGTAGTATGGGAGCAATTTACTGTAGTCAAATCTAAGTAAGAGAAGAGCATAACAATATGGTTTACAGTTCAGAACCATAAGAGTCGTTTTACTAAAATAACTTTGTGCGAAGCGCCTGGACGGTTTTGTACGAGAATAAAATGATAACTGCATTGATCATTATCTTGTCGAATAATTTTCACAAGAACATAATTATATGCCTGTTTGTCCTACTAACAGGTGTTAGTAGGACAATTAACATTTTGATACTATTATATTTATTTTATATTTATTTTATATTAAAACTTTATTCTAGTAACATCAGGCATGGTATGATTTTTCGAATAGTATTGTAATATGTTGTAATTCTGTGAATAACCGTATAACAGCTACGAAAAAAATAGAGCAGATGTATTAGCCCCCACAGATCTGAAAAATGGCATAACACTAAAACTGTGATAATGGTAATTATCATTTTATTCTCCGGGGACGTCGATTTATAATTTGAATATTGTACCTACTTGATTTAGTCTGTTAAAAATCAAATATAAGATTATTAATTTTGCGGCATACCCTACCTTAAGGTGGATGCTCTCGCTTGTGTTTTCTTTTGTTTTTTGTTTTTTGCTCTTTACAGCTTAACAACATTTCTTCAGATAACGAAAGTTGATTTCGCGAAAACTAAACTCGCGAGACTTAACAGATGTTTAAACTGATAGTATCTCATAAATATCATCAGGAACACTAAAAATTTGTTTCGAGTATTCGTAGCTAAACTGATGATATTTATGAGATACTATGAATTAAAACATGTGTGTTAAGTCTCCCAGTTTTCGCGAAATCAACTTTCGCTATCCGAAGAAGTGTTGATGAGCTGTAATAAGAAAAACACACCAAATAAAATGAATTTCGCGTGAGTTTGAAACGGCAGTGCACGTATCGAATTTTTAAAGGTGCCATATTTTGGCGTTCATAGTTTATGGAATACTAAGTCCATTATAGAGTTTTAGAATGTATTTGTATGCAATAAAGGATTATCATTCTATGGGAAATAAATTACTCACTTTGAATTTCTCACGTCCTTTGGTCGAAACAGGAATATTGGCCACACACAGGCCGATACTACCAAGGTCACGAAGTAGTAGATGAAGAAATTGAAGTAATATTTGAAGGAGCTCGGTTCGGAACTATTTAATTTTTTGAAAAAATACGTTGTCAACGAAAATATCATGAATAAGTACACTGCAACCCACATTTTGAATTATTTTAATTCAGCAAATAAATAAGGTAGACAGGAAGGTGTGTTTTTTCATCCACTGCTTATTAAATAACTTTATTATTATTGTTTATTTTTCGGAAGGAGTATGTTATTATACCCAATCAGTTCACAACATTTGAATTCCGAAGCTGCCTACAAACAGCTAAGAGAAAAAAAAAAGTATCAGTTTAATCTTGACACGACTGGTCCAAAGCAGCTATCACTATAGTTTGGCTTGTTAGTAAACTTTATATAACTTATATTAAAAACAGTATTCTATAATTTTATGCCGACGTCAATTAGGAGTGGAAGTTGAAGGTTTCCTCAGCTACTGCTACATATTTATTTATTCTTACTTGATTCGTCAACTATAGTACTAAAGTTATATAATAACGGGTACCTTATAAGTAGTCTCGAGCACCGCCGTAAAGACCTTTCGATCTTCTATAGGTTACATTTCGGGTAAGTAATGCTTACAGGATCTTCACGATCTGATCCCACCATTTCCTTTTCATCATAGGACGAGCAGACGCACGGCTCGGTACCATCCTTACCTCATTAGAATACCCTCTATTCGTAATAAACGTTTCAGTTCTACCTTTAAAATGCGAACTGCTAAGGAGTGGAATACACTACCGTTGTCTGTCTTTCCTGAAAACTACAATCTGGGTCTCTTCAAGGCTCGAGTGAAAAGGTGCCTTCTAGACCTTTGCTTCATCTTCGGCCACATCGTCACTTACCAACAGATGGGATGGTGGTCAAACAAAGGCCTATCATAGTTAAAAAAAAAACAAAAAAAAAACATGTTTATGATAAAACATAGAATGTATGGCGTTGGCACTAGTGATTTAGACAATTGTCTAAAATGCAACTGATATCATAAATAAATATAAACTTTTTCATTAAAATGACAAAGTTTGGATGTTTGTTACTCAATCATGCCGAAACGGCTAAACCGATTTGAGTGAAATTCGGTATGCAGATTATGAACTGGTTTGAGCGATTAGGCTTCTTGTTATCCTGGTATAAAGCAAGCGCAACTGCGGGCGGACACTAGTAGTAAGTTGATAAAATAAATTTACACTTCTTAAAAACCCATGTAACTACTGACCGATCACCGTAAGTTGGCACCTTCCATGGAGTATTTACAGGTGCCATCTTACGGTGAGCAAGCCGGACCGTTCACCGTAAGTTGGCACCTTCCATGGAGTATTTACAGGTGCCATCTTACGGTGAGCAAGCCGGACCGTTCACCGTAAGTTGGCACCTGCCATGGAGTATGTACAGGTGCCATCTTACGGTGAGCAAGCCGGACCGTTCACCGTAAGTTGGCACCTGCCATTGAGTATGTACAGGTGCCATCTTACGGTGAACAAGCCGGACCGTTCACCGTAAGTTGGCACCTGCCATGGAGTATGTACAGGTGCCATCTTACGGTGAACAAGCCGGACCGTTCACCGTAAGTTGGCACTTTCCATGGAGTATTTACAGGTGCCATCTTACGGTGAGCAAGCCGGACCGTTCACCGTAAGTTGGCACCTGCCATGGAGTATGTACAGGTGCCATCTTACGGTGAGCAAGCCGGACCGTTCACCGTAAGTTGGCACCTGCCATGGAGTATGTACAGGTGCGATCTTACGGTGAGCAAGCTGGACGGTTCACCGTAAGTTGGCACCTGCCATGGAGTATGTACAGGTGCGATCTTACGGTGAACAAGCCGGACGGTTCACCGTAAGTTGGCACCTGCCATGGAGTATGTACAGGTGCGATCTTACGGTGAGCAAGCCGGACGGTTCACCGTAAGTTGGCACCTGCCATGGAGTATGTACAGGTGCCATCTTACGGTGAACAAGCCGGACCGTTCACCGTAAGTTGGCACCTGCCATGGAGTATTTACAGGTGCAGGTGGTTTGCAGGTGACCGAGCTGTAAATTGAACTCATCAATATAAAATCGTTGACTGACCCACTCACTGACAGACTATCAATGCACAGCCTATCCGTCAGTCCTAGTGGCTTGACATTTGGAGGGTACAGCTCGTTCACCGTAAGATGTCACCTGCTTTGTATGGCGTGCCAACCAAGGCACGTGCCATCTTACGGTGAACGGTCGTACATTGCTTTTGTGATATAACTTTTGAAACTATCATGGTTATGTACATAATGTGCCAAAATATCGGGAACATTGCAAACTCAAAAATCATGGTAAATATTCCGTTTCTAGTGAAAATTATTGTTTTTGTGGTCTAGGGGTGCACTAAGAAAGGAATTCCTGAAATTTAACCACTAAGGGGGTGAAGAGGGTTGTGGAAGTTTGTATGAAAAAAAAACTCCATGTGGCCGAAATGTATTATTTGTTGTTGTTGATGGTGTCGCCATCGCGTGGCGATACTGCCAGAGTCAGGGTCACTTCCGTCTTTAGTCACTTGGATGTTGAGCTATTCTTAGATCGTTTGCAACGATCTTTATTTAGATTATTTATTTAATTTGTATTTCGTAAATATTGCGTACACAAAATTTAAAAAAAAACTTACTACAAATACTTGTAGATAGTATTATTCATACATACATGCATACATACATAGACACACGCCTTTTTCCCCGAAGGGGTAGGCAGAGCCTCAATGGGCCTCTTTTCACAGTGAATTTGCACTATCATGTAATATAGACGTGACAAGTGGTGAGCTCATCGCCGCCATTGCTTCCCACGTTTGACTTGACTCGACTTGATATCAACAAGTCTACATCTGTAAATAAATTATTACGTACGTTACATAATAATTTGATCTTACAATAAACAAAATCATATTTTTTTTAAAACCCAACTTAATACTATCTAATAGTCTTCGATGGACTTAGCATTCTATACACTATCTATCACCTTTGAAAATTTGAATGATGACAAATGAGTTCGATACACTGCCGGTTCACACTCTACTCCTTCAAATGTGTTCAATAATCAAGCATTGCTGCTTGATTATTGAACATTGGTCGGATAAAACTTGTCAGAATTGCCCCTTTTATGCGTTTTGTCTCTCTTGTGGTTCGGACACTTTTTGAGTGCTGACGCGAAGTCCATTTACTTTGAAGCCAATGCACTCAACAGGCATTTTACCATGATAAAGCTATAGCTCCAATATAAGTCTATAGCTTAATCCAGGTCAAAATCTATCTGTGTACCAAATTTAATCGAAATCGGTTTAGCCGTTTTGGCGTTATCGAGTACAAACATCCATACATCCAAACATCTTAACTTTGAAATTTATGATATTAGTGGGATAGATTACGTGGGGTGACGACCACTGTGGCGCGGCTTGCGATGGTTCGCCTGCGACGCAGGAGGTTGCGGGTTCGATTCCCGCCTCGGAACAAATATTTGTGCGTTCTGCAGATATTTGTTCAGGGTGTTCTGGGTGTTTTCTATGCATAATAAAAAATATCTATCTATGTATTGTATTATATTAAGTATATCAGTTATCTAGTACCCATAACACAAGCTCTGGCTTAGCTTGGGGCTAGATAATGTTGTGTGAACTTGTCCAGCATTATTTATTTCTTTATTTCTTTATTACTAGTGTCAGTCCGAGGCTTCACTCGCTTTTTACCAGGATAAAAAGTAGCCTATAGCTCAATCCAGGTCATGATCTATCTGTGTACCAAATTTAATCGAAATCGGTTTAGCCGTTTTGGCGTTATCGAGTACAAACATCCATACATCCAAACATCTTAACTTTGACATTTATGATATTAGTGGGATAGATGACTAGGGTCAGTCTGAAGCTACGCTCGCGTTTTACCAAGGTAAAAAGTAGCCTATAGCTTAATCCAGGTCATAATCTATCTGTGTACCAAATTTCTTCAAAATCGATTCAGCTGTTTTGGCGTGATTGAGTATCAAACATCCAAACATCGTAACTTTGTCACTTATGATATTGGTGGGATGGGATTTATGGTATACCTAAGAACTCCTAAGAAGCCTAGCTTCATTATGGTGACTAATGCTAAGTCATCACAAAACTAACGTAGATATATCGGCTGAAGTAAGAGCATAGTTCTAGTTGGACTAATGTCAGAAAGCGCGTTCATAAAAGTTTTACGCGTTGCGTACCCTAAGTAGTCGTAAAATGTGAGTAACCCACTTCCCTGGTGCGACAACCTACGTGTTTTGGGCTTACTGTAAGTACCTGTTACCTCCTATTTATTTGATGGAAGATATGAGGGTGTCGACACGTCATGCTGATATAAGCTCTACATATACGTACATAGACACGCACCTTATTCTCCGAATGGGTAGACAGAGCCTCAATGTAGGTTGCACCATCGTGGGAATATAGACGTGACAAGTGGTGAGCTCATCGCCACTGTTGCTTCCCACGACCGACTCGGCTAGCGCGTTCTTCCAGAAACAGCAACCACGACAAATGTTTATACACCAGACATAGAATAGGTATTAATGATTAAAGTAAAAAAAAAACCTTTTTTTTATAATTCTTCGGGTAAGAATTACTGTACGGGTTCGTCCGCTCTTTTGGGGGCGCTACCGTAGATTACTATCTCTGACGCCTTTTGACGTCAAAATGTTATAATGTTGTTTTTTACACTTCACTTTTTAGTTCTCATCTTTGTTTTGTTTCTAGTTTTAGGCAATTATTTTTGTATTAATCTTTTTTTGTCGGTTACAGTGATATAGGTACATATTCCCATGGTCGTAACCTAACTGTATTCAAGATAACAACTAGAACAAAAAATTCATGATATTTACTGAGATTTTGTTAAATTTTGTTAAATTTTGTTTACCGACTTCTTATCTTTTTACATATAACAACGTCATCGTTGCTTGCAAACTCCATTGGAATAGTAGATTACATACGTGTTCGGAATGGCTTATATTTAAGAACCGAGAGGTTTACGGCCCGAGCCGAAGGCGAGGGACGTAACGAGGTTTGTAAAGAAGCCGTTCCGAACGAGTTTTGTATACTATTTTTCAAACCTTCAAACCTCAAAATAGCACCTTCGCCGCTTGATTTCGGGTTATCAGGCGGAAAAATAGTTTTGGGGTTATACCAAATAGCAGCCAGTGAGCTTATAGTGTCACATAAAAATTAAGCTTACTCGAAGCATTAAAAAATATGTCTAACTTTTGTATGGAAATCGCCAAAATAAATAATCTCTGGGTAAAGACACCTGAACCTGACAATTTTGAAATATTGAATGCTAAAAGGAGGCTTTGTGACAGATAAAGGAATATTAAACTATTATAATAAAATAGCTATTTATTTCACAATAATTTATAATATTTGGTAAGAACTGAATCTGTTTAGCTATTTACATTGAGAGCCTCTCTTTCTGGTTTAAGAATTTAGCTCTTTGGTACGGGTACTATATAATATGTATTAAAGCTCATGTATATTATTTGTGGGAATGTTATATTGAGGTAGGTACTTACTAAGTCAATAATTACTACCTAATTATAATTAGCTACTATAACTGCTAGTTTATGACTTTAAAAGTACTGAAATCAACGTTGCAAATCCTAATTGGCCATAGTAATAATTGCTAGCTCATTAAGTAACAAGTTGTTTCGAGAGGAAGACATTTCTCTAAAATGTTGAAGAAAACGATACTGTTTGTGTTTATCGCTACTTGTATCGCGGTTACGAGCGCAACTAAGAAGAAAAACAAGACTAGAGTGTCTAGGTATCGGTACCCTGAACTATATAGGGACCACGTCTTTGATACTCTGAGTGAAAATGGGAAGGAGATGTTCTTCGCGGTTAATAAACGTTAGTAAAATAATTAAATCAGCTTTAAATTGTTTGAAACTGCTGTAAAATGTATAACCACTAGTCCAATGGACCATTCTCAGTGGATCGACCAGGGCTCTCTAAATATAGCAGAATAGTTAATCTATATATCTATCTCTCATAAGTTTAATGCCAAATCCCACATGAAACCCAAATTCACAGGAAAATAGACCAAAAATTAAAAACCCACCTGAATTTTTTTATGTCGTGAAAAATTCAAATTTATCTTATTATACACGGTGTAACTGGAAGGGTGGATCATCTGTGGCAACTAGGTAGGAGAACTCATGGCACATCCTAATATCCCCCATGTATGTTCTACGATTTTGGATAGTTTAGTAGTAATGTCTATTTTGGTGCTAAAATGTTGACCAATTCCTATGGAAAAGGGTTCACGTAGAATCATGTTTTTTATGATGAAATGGTAGAATTAGCGCAACAAAACATGCACAGTAGGTAGTACGTGAAGTGAGGAAGTTTTTAAAGTTAAAAATAAAAAAATATTGTTTATTATTTATTGGAGAAAAATGGCGTCGGAATTTATTGTTAGTTTTCAGTACATTCAGATCACTCATTCTGATTTTAAGGGTTAATTTTGGGGGCAAACTAGCTAAAAAAAAACGCTTTTGTCAATTGCGGTACGTATCAAATGAAAGTACTCATTATGAGGAATACCATGTTTTTATATAATTTTTTAAAACACGAAAATTGCCACCCTCGTCCTATCTCCAAAACTACTGAAACTATAATACCATATATAGGTATTGACGACCTCTGTGACGCGGCGGGCGAAGGTTGGCCTAAGACGCAGGAGGTTGCGGGTTCGATTCCCGCCTCGGAACAAATATTTTTACGATCGCAGATATTTGTTCAGGGTGTTCTGGGTATTTTTATATATATAATAAAAAAATATCTATCTATGTAATATATTGAATTAAGTATATCACTTATCTAGTAACCATAACACAAGCTCTGCTTAGCTTGGGGCTAGATTCCCACGAGTCACGTAAAACATTCGTGCAGAAAAAATGCGTTTAAAATGTGTTCATGTCACCGAGGACTAATAACTTCAATTGAAATTAGTACCTGTCAACACTATAACTCGGTGGTATAGCTTTACAAAAAAATACCCACCTACCACCCGAAAATGTCCAGCCAGTGGTATGGTTGAGTCCCATCTTAGAGCATTGCAGGCCTCCGTACCGGAGAGTCCCACCCTACTACCAGGGGGGTATGGTGGTATGGTTGGTTGGTATGGTAATATTATGAATGGTATGGTTGGTCCCGTCCTAACCTACGGTGCGCAGACATGTTCGCTGACCGAGTTACAGAAGTCCAGGCTCAAGATTTGCCAGAGAGCAATGGAACGCAGCATTCTCGGCCTTAAACGCATCGACCGAGTGCGGAACACCATGCTGCGTTCGATCACTGGCATTGCCGATGTGGGGAGCAGAATAGCAAAGCTCATGTGGGAATGGGCTGGCCACGTCAGTCGGATGCACCCCGAGAAGTGGGCGAACGTAGTAACTCCTTGGGTGCCTGAAGACGGAAGGCGACGACGGGGCCGGCCGAGAAGGCGTTGGCGGGACGATCTCGAAGCTCACGAGAAGGAGTGGTGGGAAACTGCGAAAGGCCGGGATGACTGGAAAATTTTGGGGGAGATCTTTGCCCAGCAGAGGGACACAATAGGTTAAGAAAAATAAAATATGGTTGGTCCGCACTCCGCAGCGAATTGGTGTTACCATAAGAATAAGAAAATCTTTTTTGTTCTGCTGAGTACATAGAGATGTTAAAAACTAAATAGTTCCAACAACCTGCCCATTTCAAGCGTACAACAATAGTGCAAAGTGTAAATATACCAATTATTACTAAATAAGTTACTATCTTAAACTTAGTAAGTTATAAACAATTAATTTGCGATCTTCAAAATATTATTTTATAGGCAGTTTCATAGATACTTTTTAAATTAGCCAAGCCTTTTCTTTCTTTTTATAAGTAATACCTTTTATTCTGGTCATAGCATATGTACTTATTACATTGATTATTTTGTATTTTTTTTAATTCTCTAATACTTGTTACTATTGTAGAGTCTGTTCAAACAGAGATCAGTCGTGGGATTGGAGGGCGCAGCTGTGCTTATTTACCGTTTTTGTTTAGCGGGCAATACAATAGCGACTGTTTAAATCCTAGGCTAAACAAATAGTTAAATAAACTAAATAAAACGTAAGTTCACAATTTGGCCGCAACGCTTCTCTGTTTGAACGGAATCCTCTCCACGCGATTTTTCTAATATCTTGTCTTCATATTATTCAGATCCATCATGCGAGGCGAAAAGGGTCTGTGCATACCGCGAGCTCAGTGTGTCGGTAAGGAGATGCTCTACATATCCCGAATCTGCTACAAATGGGACCATGTGTGCTGCTATGACAACACTATACGTTTCCCGAGTGTAGGCGTTAATAACCCCATCACTACGACCAAGGAAGTAAAAATGATACCATAACTACCAGAGCCTACCTCACCTTCAGAGTGAAATGTTGTGAAGCAAGTTGACTATCAATAAATGAGATATGGAATTAATGTTTTTTTTAAAAGTCGTCTTTCTGCAAGCTTCTATCCACACACCAACCAAATAATAACATCTTAATCAGCTCAACCGTTGACCCGACAGACGTTGTCCTGATGATCTTTAAGTTCATACAAAAATCCCATAGAAAAAAAAGAACTTTCCTCTCGAATTTTCCTATTTTCCGGGCAAGTTTTCAAATTTTTCTTTTTCTAAAAACCTTACTCGGGCTATAACGAAAATTTTAAAAATTACTGTCCTCAAGGTAAGCGCTTAACGAACAGCATATAATTTTCTATATAGATATATGTGCATTTTGTTTGTATCAAAAACCCACTGTGCGCCCTAACTTATTATTTTGCTTCTTAATCAGTTGTCATCATCATCAACCTGTAGATGTCCACTGCTGGACGTACATCTCCCCGATAGAAAGCCACGACGAACAGCCTTGAGCTGCCTCCATTCACAGAATTCATGCGACCTTTTAAATATTTTGGTCCATGGCTTTCCTAAACTGGGTCATCCGGTTCGTAGTCGCCACTCGACACCTTCATTTCCCAACCGTTATCAGTTCTTTGAGCTTTAAGGGGCTGCCTATACCACTTCACCTTGAAAACACAGATCGAAATGTCGGTGATGTTAGTACTTTCATAAATTCGAAATACATACGGTTATAATTCATAAGTTCAATATCATCACATCACACTAATATTATAAAAGCGAAGGTTTGTGAGTGTGTTAGTGTGTTTGCTACCTCTTCACGCTGAAACGGCTGGACGGATTTGGATGAAATTTGGAATGGAGATAGCTGGACTCCCGGAATAACACATAGGCATTTTTATCCCGATATTCCCACGGGATCGAGACTTACGCGGGTGAAACCGCGGGGCGCTAGTAGTAATACATAAATTGAAAAACATAATGGCAAAAATAAATAAATTTAAAATACTTAAAGTGTTTTATTTATAACAGTTGAAATGCCTAAAACCATAATCTAACCAAAATATGCATTACAAATTTCAAGATTGAGACTGAGGCCATTATGTATTTCAAACATTATACAAACAGTACAATAGGGATATTGAATTTATTTACTTGAACCATAAGGTATATTAATTTTCTGTATTTTAAACGTATACATACATACTTATACATGTAGGTACGTATCAAAATATATAAATTAAAAAAAACCTAATAGTCAAAATACATAAATAAAAAATCATTAATGCTTTTTATTTGTAATGATCGAAATTCCTAAAATAATAATACATATGTATTAACAATCTATAAGTTTAAAATACAGAAAATCAAAATATATGTATATGTATAGTTCAAATAAATATGCCTAATACAAAAGGGATTTTTTACGATTTTTTATAGTGGTTTTAATTACATAAAATATGTAAAATTGCTTATTACGCACAGTTTGCTTATATTTGCAGTTTGCAGACAGCTATTTAAACATTAGACATTTTGAACTTGTCAATTTTTTTTCTATTGCGCTTTGTGGCGTTTTTTGTTTTAGACATTACGTATTTCAAACTTCAGTATTCTAAACTTATATCAAATAAAATTATAAATTTCAAACCATTAGGTATTTTAAATTTAAGTATTTTGTACATAAGAATTTTAAACGTATGTATTATGAATTTATATATTTTGATACGTATCGTAAACAAAGTCCTGCATCCTTTCACCCTAGGGGATGATATTTATGGAGCTGTTATGACGGGTCCGATTACGTGCAAGGGTGTTTTCCTCGCCGTCCGAGTTTTGGTCACGTATATAGTATTTTTTCCTTTACCTTAGGGAATGGATTAATAAGGTAAATTTGTATTTGTGAACTCAATGTTATGGATAATGTTGATACAAGATACAAGATATTTATTTGCATAAATAAGTGTTACAATTTGGTCTTATAAAATTGTGAGCACTTATGACTTATTTGCCCTCTGCAGACATCGCAAATTTTTCGAAGGCGTAAACTGCTACTTAGTTTACTAAGTTATTACATAGTATATCTAGTTTACCTTTGTTTTACCTATAGGTAAAACAACTAACTACTAAAACAACAACAAAAAAATCCAAAGTTACTAACATTACAGAGTTACTAGGTACATTCATCAATTTGGAAATGATCTGGGCGTTTACTGAATACTTTACCTAATTCATAGATAATTGGTTCCAATTGGTAAAAAAAGTACTGAGATTAGTTTAAAACTTGTAATACGAACAGAAGCCCAATTATCTTCATAAAAAACCAGTCAACATATGTATATTCGGATCATGCTCTGAATGCGTTAGCATTCTAATAGTCTGTGCTACGATCTAGTGTCGATATCATAAAATGTGATCATAACGAAATGTGACCGAAACTTAACGTGTCAAAGTTTTTCGGCGCGTCTCTCATTCACTCTTTCTAGTTATGTATAACACTAGAAACTCGCCCCGGCTTCGCACGAGTACTGTCGCAATGAAAAACAGTCAAAAACCCGACAACCTCCCCTTCCCAACCCCCAAATTTTATGTAGATTCTATGATAATATTAGTGAAGACTATCCTACTTTAATCCATGGATCTCGTATCTCATGAACCGTGATAGTTAGACAGTTGAAATTTTCACAGATGATGTAATTATATTGCCGCTATAACAACTAATATTAACAAGTAATTAATTTTGTAAAAAATACAAAATTCCCCAACGCTGAACGGCTGAACGGATTTTGATCAAACAAAGCTAAGAACACACCCGACAAATACACCTTTCAAACAAACAAAAAATCGAAATCTGTTCATCCGTTTGGGATTTACGATGGCACAGACAGACACACATACACACACACACACACACACACACACACACACAGAAACGTCAAACTTATAACACCCCTTCGTTTTACGTCAGGGTTTAAAAAACAATGGATCGAAAGTCTAAGAAAGCAATAACGACGGCCTCCGCCATGATCGAAAGTAGACTAAATTGACATTATGAGGGAACAGAATACCATTTTTCAGTTAATTCACAAGACAGTCTCGATACGGACAACATTCAGTGTGGTTTAAAAATAAATAAGATAATTCAAAACTTTGTGTTGCCGTACAGACACTACACATACCAACATACATACAAACAAGACACACGACTTTTCTCCGAAAGGGTAGGCAGAGCCTAAATAGGCCTCACCGTGGGAATATAGATCTGACAAGGGGTGATCTCTTCGCCGCCATTGCTTCCCATCCTACGACTGACTCGGCTAACGCTTTCCTCAAGTAATAACACACTCCAGCAGCCAGGACCAATTTTATACCAACGAATCTTACAAACAGGTCCGGGTAAACCCTTAGTCGGTTTTTACGACATCCCCGGGAGGAGACGGAGGGGTCTATTTTCAGGCAACACAAGACACTACTCAAATTTTCTAAATACAAGCAGCACGGGCCTAGCCAACGAAGACAAAGTCTAAGCAAAAGACAACTTCTACAATAGCAGGGTCAGGTCTCGTTTCAAATCAAATCCAATTTGAGCCGAAGTTGTGATTGTGTTGTTGTTTTGTTCTAAGTTGTGGCTAACTTCGGTATAAGAGGTATACCTATGCCACAGATGAAAGAATACTATACTAGTACCTATGCCCAGCTGAGGTTGAAGTCACTCTGTGGATGATGATGATGACTAAACCACCTGGATCCGGCGGAACATCAGCGTTGTGTAACTATACGCAACATTATGCTGAGACGGACTGCAATTTGTGACGTCACTGCGTGGATGGCACTGAGATACACTCAATTAATTGTAGAAAAGTTAGATATACTTAGTTTTTGCCTTTTGTATTAGGTACCTATTATGTTTTCTCTTTGTTAGGGTTCCATATTCAAAGGATAAAGCGGGACCCTATGACTAAGACTCCGCTGTCCGTCCGTCTGTCACCAGACTGTATCTCTTGTACCGTGATAGTTAGACAGGTGAGATTTTCACAGATAATGTATTACTGTTGCCGCTATAACAACAAAAACTGAAAAACAGAATAAAATAAATATTTAAGGGGGCATACAATAAACGTGTTTTTTTTGCCGTTTTTATAGATAATGGTACGGAACCCTTCGTGCGCGAGTCCGACTCGCACTTGGCCAGTTTTTGTTTTTATTTGTTGAGTGTAATTTTATCTATTCATGTGTGCAGTTCCAATTATAGAATTTTCCTTTCTTTCTTTCTTTTAAAAGTTTACTCCAAACACAATAGCAACCTAATAAACTGTTTTGAAAGTCTGTAGATAATTTAAATAATAGAGGGTGTGTGTAGGATAAACAAGTTTATAGTTTTATAGACCACTAGTGGAATGCCCGCGACTCCGTCCGCATGTACTTTTCCATACAAACTTTAACACCCCGCTGCACCCCCTTAAGGGTTGAATTTCTGGAATTTCTTTCTTAGTGCACCTTTAGACCACAAAAGGAACGTATCCTCCAAATTTCAGGTTTCTAGGACTTATGGTTTAGGCTGTGCGTTGAGAGTTAGTCAGTCAGTCAGTCACGCAACGATTTTATATTATATATGTATATACATATTGATAATATTTTTAGTTGTGCTCCGTCCGACTTAAGAATAGACGCCTCCTGTGGATGTTATAAAAACTGACGAAGGGATTACACCAGGGGATGGGCAGCGGCATCCAACTGAGTACGTAGCATGGATACTGCACTCACCAAGCCTGCCAAACGTGGTGATTTGCCCCTCATTTCATTAGAAATACTCGTAGTAATTTATTCAGT
Organism: Operophtera brumata; assembly: GCA_932527175.1. Taxonomy (NCBI): domain Eukaryota; kingdom Metazoa; phylum Arthropoda; class Insecta; order Lepidoptera; family Geometridae; genus Operophtera; species Operophtera brumata. The sequence continues at coordinate 10,555,837 of OW052238.1, read as the reverse complement.
AACAAACATCAAAAATGCATTACAATGTGCATCAGATTTAGTTCTAAGAATTAATTATTCCTTGGTAGGACAACATAGGTACCTATCCGAACCATCCGAACAAGGAAAATGCATACCTATGCCCTCCGCCGGACATTGAGTGACATTGATAACTGTGTATAGTGCGCGTCATGTAAAAAGAACGCTGGCGGTCAAGCTTCTACAGGCGTTCCAGCGTTCTTTTTACATGACGCGTACTATAATTGTACATTATTTGTGGTAAAATAGGTAGGCACTCATTCAATGCATAGGTATACATCTCTTAAATAAGTAGAAAAGTAAGTAATCTCTTAAAAAGAACGCTGGAACGCCTGAAGAAGCTTGACCGCCAGCGTTCTTTTTACATGACGCGCATTATGCTCCTCAATATATTAATTTATTCTTCATTATATTGGGGAGGCCTTGTCAAGCAGTGGAAAGCAACGCCGATGAAATCATATTTTAAGACACAAATATATAACAGACTATATAACATCATACGCCACATTGAGGGCAAGTGTATTATATTTTGAAGTTAATATTTGATATACTTACAGGAAGTTTTACTTAATGGAGACTTATTTTTAAAATAAAAATGTAATGCTGCATTCGATGATTTTGACTTACATACAACTTCCGTACCTACTTTAAAAAAACAACTGTTATTTTGTTTAATATATGGTGTATCAAGTTAGCTTTGACTTATAAGCTGCATACATTTTGAACCTTATTGATATCAGTTTAAGTTTGATATTGCTAAAGATGATGACCTCGATGTGGCGCACTAGTCGTGGGACTCTATGTAGTTTTTTTTGTACTACTTGGTATGTCAGGTCATGCAGATAGCCCACCTGATGTTAAGCGGTACCCTCTGCCTATGAACAGTGCATTATCGCATAGGTCACGTCCACCTAGAACGCGCCCTATGTGGCATTGCACGCCACTCTGAGACATAAAGAAGAAAAGTATCATGTGTCTGTAATTTCACCGGCACTCATACCCTTCAAACCGGAACACAGCAATGCAAGCACTAATGCTTTGCGGCAGAAATAGGTAGGAGTACTTCCCCAGACGAACTCTTTCACAAAAAGCTCTACTACTACATGTGTGTATTGTATAGTGTACTAGCGACTCGCCCCGGCTTCGCACGAGTAGCCCCGGGTGAACCCCCCTCCTACCACCCCCCCCCCCCTATGCACTTCTCCTGATTCTAAGCTACCTCCCCATCAATTTTCAGCCAAATCGGTCCAGCCGTTTTTGAGTGGTATAAGCAACACGACTATGTTTTATACATATACATAGATATGCAATGAGGAAGATAAAGTAAAACACAAATATAATCATCATCAACCTGTAGAAGTCAACTAGTGGACATAAACCACACCCAAATAATTCCTTAACGAATAAAAACATGATAAAACATACAATCTTGTTTATAAACCGGAAATTGAACAGTTTCTTGACCTTAGGATTTGATATTATAGATGAAGGTAATCAACACAAGCCGGTCTTGTGAGACGTTATGCAATTTATAAGTATTAAATAAAACCTGATGGTATCCTCAATAGTGTCTGGGTTCTATAATTTTATCAAAAACCAGCCAAGTGCGAGTCAGACTCGCGAACAAAGGGTTCCGTTCCATCGTACAATATTTAACAAAATGTTCTTTAAGGTCGAGCACAAACATACACACAGGCACGCGCCTTTTTCCCCGAAAAGGTAGACAGAGCCTTAAATGAACCTCTTTTAACCGTGGGTTGCACCTGGATTAATACAAAATTAGGATTATTTTCACTAAGTCTCTATTGCACGAGAAACGGAAAATACTCTTGAAATGCATACAAAAAGTGCGTAATTTCACCGAGGACTAATAGTTTTAATTGGTGTAGTTACTATGGTAGCCTATTTGTACAGAACCCTCACCACACGAGTCCTACTCTCACTTGACAAGTTCTTTAACCATCTTCTATACCTCCAATAAAAATGTATACACCTCTAAATAGAGTGGAAAAGTTTAAGTACCTTGGGCATTGGATAGCCTCTGACCTGAAGGATGATGCAGACATAGAAAGAGAGCGTAGGGCGTTGTCTGTGAGAGCAAACATGATTGCCCGCAGGTTTGCTCGTTGCTCAACAGATGCGAAAATCTGTCTATTTAAAGCGTTTTGTACTAGCTTCTACACGAGCAGCCTGTGGGTTGATTACACTAAAAAATAGTACAATGCACTACGTGTGCAGTACAATAACGCGTTCAGGGTGCTGGTGGGGCTGCCCCGGTTCTGTAGCGCATCGGGGATGTTCGCTGAGGCGCGAGTGGACTGCTTCTATACCACCATGCGTAAGCGGTGCACGTCCCTGGTGCGCAGGGTCAGGGCCAGCTCCAACAGCATTCTGAAGGTTTTCTCAGACAGGTTTGACAGTGAGTATCTCAGCCACTGCTGTATGATCCATTTTAATAATAAACGAAATTATTTATTCTAGCCGCAATGACATTTCTAATTTTCTATTATTCAATTCAATTTATATTTAGTTTTGAAAGATTGGGCATATTAATTATTTCTTGATTATTTCTTCTTTGTATCAGAATGTTTAGAGTGACTAACCTAGGGTAAGAAAACAACTAACACAATTATGATCCAATTGTTGATTGAAATAAATGAATTTATTATTTATTTATTTAAGAGAACTGGTCTCTGGAATGCCGCAAAATTCTTAATATTAGATTTGATTTTTAACAGATTAAATCAAACACAATACTAATATTAAAATACCTACAATATTAATATTAAAAATATGTATGGATACTACATTTTGATTTCGAGGGATCATTGTACCAAAACACGATAAGGCAATATTTTCTCGATAGAAAAAAAAACAAAGTTACGTCTATCTTTTGCCTAGATTCGATTGTTTATTAAAATGGTGCAAATCATTGGGTAAAAAATTAGATAAGTACTTAAATAAAATAAATACAACAAAGCAGAGTGTTTACTGTAGAGGGTTTTGTAAAATTATCTATATTTTACGATATGTATTCAATGAAAACCACTTTTTTGAGAGGCACGAGGCGATTTTAGGGTTCCGTACCCAAACTGTAATACGGGACCCTATTACTAAGACTCCGCTGTCCTACCGTCTGTCTGTCTGTCTATCCGTCTGTCACCAGGCTGTATCTCATGAACCGTGATATTTCGTTGAAATTTTCACAGATAATGTATTTGTTACCGCTATAACAAAAATACAAATAAACAGAATAAAATAAATATTTAAGGGGGCTCCCATACAACAAACGATTTTTTTGCTCGTTTTTGCTCTATATTGATAACAACAAGATAACAACAACAGACGCTTGCAATATTCACAGAATATTTAGTTATACATTCACGTTAAAAATAAATAATGAATTTAAAATAAAACAAATATAACAACAAATAAAACAAACCATAAAACAAACAAATAAACCATACAACAAACGTGATTTTTTTGCCGGTTTGTTGATAATGGTACGGAACCCTTCAAGCGCGAGTCCGACTCGTACTTGGCCGTTTTTTTTTGTATGAAGTTTTTTGCCTGGGGTTGGCGCTGTCTTGAGCCTTCTTTGGTAATAAGGTACAAAAATCTATATATACTCGTACAAAACAAAGTCGTGCTAGTTACACCACTTATAACTCAAGATCGGGTGGACCGATGTTAGTTATCTCTTTTTTGGTGGACTCTTCTCCGCTACGAATAGCAGAATAAGTTATTGAATTATGGGGGGGGGGGGGGGGGGTCTGTTTTTCACCGGGGGCTACCCGTGCGAAGCCGGGGCGAGTCGCTAGTACTAAATATAATAAAAATATAAAAATACCATGTTAAAGTCTGCTAACGATAAACTCAAAGAAGAATTTTGACAAGAAAAAACTCTCACTGCGAAAACAGAAATGTTAAACTGTTAAACTGACTTCATTAAAGAAAAACAAGAAAACCACCTTAGTAACATACCTGTTATAATTTAAGGCGCTATAGGTTCAACGAGCATTTTTGTATGAGGCGAAGAAGGCGAGCGCACGCTCGGATACCGTGTTTTTATGTATAAAAAAATTATATAAAAATGTCGTTCAAAGTTTTGTTTAATTTTGTTGATGAATTCACTAACTCAAATAATAACTAACATGTAACCAAATGTTTCAAAAATTAAAACGTGAGAGAAGTGAGTGAAAAATAGCATTTAAATTTTAAAAAGGAGGTATCTTTGTTAATTTTTTTTATCGAGTGAAGTAATTCAAATATTGTATTGAATTATTGATTTCACTAGATAAAAAGCTCAAGAATATCATTTATTTTTTTCTTCATAGAAAACTATGAGAATTCTTATCAAAAAATTTAAAATTCTAGAGACATTTGAGAACCTATCGCGCCTTAAGAAGCAGTTGTCGAGCTCAGTAGATAGGATGAAACTGAGCTGGAACTTACCTATCTCTGGAAAACAAACTTCGCCTCTGCCTAGTTAAGTTTGTTACTGCATTTGCATCTCAGAAATGTTAACAGTAAATTCATTGTAAAGTAGCCTCGGGCTGTGTTATTAAACAATATAAAGTTAACTAGAGAATGAAAGCAAGCGAATTACTCTTCTTAGGCTGCGTTTCCATTGACGCGGAGCTGGGCGGAGCGGAGCTTAGCGGTGCATGAATTGACCAATCACTATGCTCGAAATCTCTGCTGGCTGCTCGCTCGCCATTGTGATTGGTCAATTCATGCACCGCTAAGCTCCGCTCCGCCCAGCTCCGCGTCAATGGAAACGCAGCCTTACGATGGTTTTATTATACACAAAGGGCACAAAATTGTAGTTTTCTTCAGAGATAAAATTTATGTATTTTTTTTACACTTTTTTTTTACAAATATATTTTCATTTAAGATTTAAGAGCTCTGCTCTTATCGGTGCAACCGATGCAATTTCCTCCTTTTTACAAGCTTTTATTTAACTTGCAATGTATATATTTGTCTGGGTGGAGTCCGGGTGGAATCTTGCAACTGAATTTTAAAGCAGTTATCCAAACCGATTGAACTGAAATTTGTCATATCTGTCAAGTTACGAGGATAATACAATATGATGGTGACAGCAAGCTGATTTGATGATGGAGACGGAAGGTGGACAATGGAACTCCTGATAATAGAGACTGGCCGTGTTTAGGCTCATTTTGATCAGGTTACGATCACAAATTTTATAAAAGCTTGTTATTACATCCTTATACGACATGACATCACTGTCATGTCGTTAACACATGAGATACCTTCTTCTCTATCTGACTCATGTAATTTATTCGCAGTCTTCTTCCTCGTTTTCCTGCTATGATGGTTTTTATATGGCTGTCTTCTTTATTCTAAGTCCTCTTTAAGTATGACTATAAAAAAAAATATGCTATTGTATTTTGAAAATAGATTGTGCGTGTTCTCATCCTATTCTCAGGTTAAGAACCTACTGAGTTTTATGGGGCCTGTACACACTAGCCCAACAAGCTGGGCTGGGTTCTGTAGCAGTATGTTTAGAAGGGTGTTTGACGTAGTTTTGGTGTTGGTAGCCAACGTGGTGCATCAGCCCTGGGTGTGTCGGTTTTTTATCCACACAGCAAAGGATCTTGATGCCAATGAGCCAAGTGCATCCACACGTTGGCCAAGCGCTCAAACGCAGGCGTGTGTCGACGATGCAGGGGCCCAATCACGCTATTTTTAAACTTTTCAAATGTTCAAATGTATATTTTTGGTTTTGGCCTAGATTTGGTTAAGCTGATTTGAACCGTTGACGTTACTAAAACTCAAAAGATTTAATTGGATTTAAATTTTCAGTTTGAGGAAGATAGTAATTTATTTCATCATCTAGAAAAATCGCACATTAAATTTTAAAATTACCTACTAGTGAAAGAATTATATATCTCAAAAACAGTATTTAAAACGTTTTTTTGTATTAAAAAGTTATCAGAAATTATCAGGCGAATTCAAGTAAGGATCCCTCAATCCAAAAGTAGATTAATTTTGATCGATCACTACACGAACCGTATGATTCATAAGTATAATTTTTCCAAAAATAACAACCGATTTCAAAGCTTCCAATAACAAATCTCATCAAGTGTGCCTACTTATAAAATTTTAAGAGTTCTATCGATTTCTCCAGGATTCCATCATCAGATCCAGACCTGCTGAACATGTGACAAACTGGGAAGCATACCCATTCAAACTAAAAAAAAAAAACTGACCAGTAGTCTTTGAGTAATCGGGGAACATTCATAAAAAACTAAAGATTCCGACAAACTGAGAACCTCTTCCTTTTTTGAAGTCGGTTAAAAACATCGTTTAGGTTCATATGATTAGAACGATACGAAATGTGACTAACGTAATAGTTTTGGTTGTAGTTTTGTTTAGATAATATCATTCAAAAATAGCGCGATTGGGAATTTATACCTCGGAAAAAGAGTTGCCAACATTTGAACCAGACTCTGGCCCAAAAATTTGCCAACGTGTACAAGCTCCTTTACTCTAAAACACTCCCAGGCATTATTTAATTCAATCTCAAATTACCTAAACAAAAAACACCATGTTGCGAAATTAATAAACCTTCATTTAAACTTGACTCATCCGAAATTTAATTAGTTGTTCATTAACATAATTTAGCCTATAGTGCTTAGAGCACGCATAATATACATTTTTAGAGTGGAAAAATCCATTGGTGCACGTCGGTGTATAAGTACTTGCCAAGAGCTTTGCATCAGAGTTGCCTCCATCTGGGCCAACATGGCCCCCGTTCGCTTGTGTGCAAGTGCCCCTAAATCAATATATACGCAGATAGTTTTTGTGGATAATCCCAACTTTTATTTATTCTGTGGTAATACGAACTATTCGCTTTAAAATTTACTTTACTTTTGCTCAAGGCTTTGCACGCGTGGTGTCGGGATGAAAAGCAGCCCCTCTCTCCTCCTGCGCCCCTTCTGCTCCCACCTCCATCCAGCGTCCATCCATAATTATGACATAAAAAAGTAGTTAAATTGTTCCAGACGTTTTCAAACATAGGGTATCTTAGAGCTTCAATTGCTGGAATTCACTACCTAGGTTCTGGTAACAGTCCTGTAAACCCTCACAGTTTTATGGTCTATAGGTATTAATGTCTGTTTGTCCAATCACAAACTTTGTCCGATAAGTTACAGCCATCCATTAATTTAGAAGTTGGTTGGTCAAAATAAATCCTCTAGTTGGTGAGTGGTTTTGCCGCGTCGCATCCTTAAAACCTTACGGACGATCCAATCAATCTCTCGAATCGCGCTGCCAATCAGATTGGGAATAAGAAAAATATCAAGCGGTCATTCCTCTGGTCTGATCAAATCTGGTATCAGCTGTGTGCCAAATCATCTCATCATCAGCCATGGACGTCCACTGCTGGACGAGGTCTCCCCCATCGAATGCAATGGGGGGGATTTGCCATATAATCACCACAATTGGTAGGTAGATCGTCTCAGTATATTGGTGTTAGGTTGATGCTGTGGTCAATTCCTTGGTGTAATTCTTAGTTGACTTTTACGACATCCACGGGAGAAGACGGGGGTTCAGAATTACCTACAGCATGAAAATGTATATGTTAACTCGTAGCAATTCGCTACGGGCCCGCTGCAGCCTGCTTGTGTTTGGGCTTATGGTATGTGTTGAAACTATAGCTCCAAAGCTCCAGTTCTTTGAACCATTTGATATTTGAGAAGCAAGTTAAATAAAAAAGCAGTGTCCACTGCAATTTTACTGGTCCATTTGATTCTCCGTAGCTCTGACTAATCCGTAAAGGCGTGTATATCAGCTGATTGGTCTTACTTGGAGGCTATCTCCTCATAGAGGAGTCAATATTATGTGCTGAAAAAAAATATGTCATTCATTCGGCAGATTTAAAATTGTCTCTGTCGATCGCGAGCGAAATCGTCCCGTTGGCACAGGCTTTTATATCCGGGGAGGCTCTATCGGAAACTGGCACTCAGAGCCGGCTCAATACTCATCTGTCTACATCCGGATCTGCCTGTTTTTAGCGCTTGCTGGTACTTGATATCACTGAAAAGCCATGTTTTATTTTTCGATGGTGTAGTAAATGTTCGCTTGTTTGTAGTGTGTGGCAAGTTCGATGAATGCATGAGGTGTCGGAATTTAAATTTGTATGAACGATAATGAACGATACCTAAATATGGGAACTACTATGAATGATATGATAACTACTACTTATACTACTACTACATCTCACCGGTTCTGCTTTGGTCACCCTACGTTTTATGTGTCTACCCAGTGACCAGCTTAACGCATGGTGGCTTTAAAAAGGGCTTAGTAGCCCATGGTGAAAGAACCAGTGTGGTGAAGCCAGTGCGACTTTTATTTAATGAAGGATTTCGTTTGGCTTTTTAAAATGGCTAGTATGGAACTTCATTATGTCAAATTTAAATGTAACACCACAGAGTAAGGAATAATACTAACGTACAACAGAGAGACAATCTTAGTACTACGATCGTTGCCACGATAAGTCGCGCAAGAGCAGCGCCCGTGGCGCGCGCTCGGTACTAACGTACTAATATGCATTCTTACTTGTTTTCTTAACAGCGTACTAGATGGCGCTTCTCTCTTGCCTTCTTTACAGCGCACTAGATGATACTTGAGAAATCAAGCGTATTTCATCACATCATATCATAGAGTAACACGTTAGTATTCTTACTACTCTGTGGAGTAACTATCGAAATATTATCGTATAATTTTATTCTTTTTTTCCGCTCCGAAACATGGTTTTATTTCAACGCCATCTATGTGTTTCTTGACCAAACTTAGAACCTTAGAACCCAATCAAAATGTTTCGGTTAGAAATTGCTAGATGTCAGTAAAAACATTGAAAAAAAAAACTATTTTATAACGATTTTTGTTATTTTATTAGTTAAAATCACATAAAAAGTCTTCTAGAGGTACTATTTACGCAATGCCGTCAAAAAAAGTTAAAAAATAATCTAATTAATGTGTTCAATATTCCTAGCGATACCAGTACTGCCATCTATCGATATTTTGTGTGAACTAATTCTAAAATGTATGGAATTAACCAGACCTGGTAACACAAAAAAAATCGTTCCAGCGGGACTCGAATCCGCAACCTCGCCTGTGATCGGCGATGCCTTTACCAATTCGGCCATAGAACGAGCTATGACGCTGAAGACGACATTTGTGGGCACTATCAACTCGGCTATAGCGCCGATGGTAAGGTATCGCCGATCACAGGCGAGGTTGCGGGTTCGAGTCCCGCTGGAACGAAATTTTTGGGTTACATTAAAATTTAATGTTATCTATAAAGTGTGGTTTACACTTGAAAAATAATAAACTCAGTATGTCAAATTAGATTTGTAACTTGTACCACGTATTAACTTTTCTCAATTTTAATAACTCGTGGGTGGGCATTTCAGTGTAATAGTAATAAAACAATATACATTTTTCTTCCACGTGTAACCTTTCGCTAAAATAAATTAGCTTCGCAGAGATATAATATCTCTAAGCAAAACTACATAGGAAAGTAAAATTGATTTTCCTATTTGCCGGATATTTCAGTTTCAATTAAACAGAAGGCAGAGTAAACACTTGCGGTCTTTCATCCGCAGGTATCCCTCAGGGCGAGTTGTTGGTATTACATTATTGACTGCCAGTTGATTTCTGATACGCACACAAGGGTTTATTATATTTTAAGGGTCTATACCGACCCTTAAAACATAATAAACTCTAGAGCCTATTGAATTAGGTAGCGTTACCATCTAAACGTAGGGAGCCACACGCCATACGCCTGGATTGTCTTTGTAAGCAAATACGTACCAGATGGGATTTGCTTGTTTTGGTCGTACTATCGTCGTAATGAGAGCCAGATACAGTGCAACACTGAACGGATTCCGGCAGGGCGCTTACGTACTTTTGCTCACTAAGTTTGCTTCCATCTTGTAATTTTTTAAACCTCAATCTTTCAAAAGATTCTCATCAAAGTCCATTACATTTTGTATGATGATCTATTATTGACTCGTGGTGCGTTAGTTTCTCATTTTATTTTTAATGATTTATTTATTTATTTTCGTTTATTTAGGACAACAAACAATTACTCTCATGTAGTACTTAATATAGGACTAAACATAACATGTTCCATAAGAGTTACCAGCCCCGTTGTCCACGAGTTATGTATAAGTTTACCTACATTATAAGGCAAAGAGAAAACTAAGTATTACTTCTAACAATAACTTAGATAATTGTTAGTGATTTGGTTACCATATATTTTTTTATGAAACTAACGCACCACAGTTCTAGATAATAGTGTACATCGTGTGTACAAAATGTCATAGAGTAAGCAAACTTCGTTCGTGTGCAAAAGGGCGTAAGCGCCCTACCGGTATACTCCTCTTAAGTTCCATGAAAAATATTTATACCTACTCCAGGCATTTTTTGTCCAAGATTCGATCTCCAAAATAGAAGGTACCTTTTCTCTAAGTGGTAGGTATCTAATTTGTAAAAACTGTTACGAGAATCGCCAACTTGCACAATGGCTAAAACTTTTAATTGGGTTTATAACTTTTAATTGTCTGATGCTAAAGTGGAAAAATATTTTTCTTTTAACGAATTAACGCAGCGATTTTACTTAGATTTTCTTTTATAGGTTTCTATATCGCGAGTCTTACTCTTAAATTAACAAGTTCTCAATATAAATTTAGATTATTACATTCTATGTACCTAGTCTTAGTACAGTGACTTAACTAGAGTGCCTAGTGCGTATATTATAGCCTAGTGTGTCTGTGTGTACCTTCTCCGTGCGCCAACCGAAGTCCGTGCTGAAAATCGGCGTTGCAGTTCACTGCAGCATTATGCTGAGCACGGACCTTTTTTGACGGCACTGTACACACAGCAACAAATATTTTTTGACGGTGTAATTATTGTATTGTGTACCCAAGTTGTATGTATTTGCTGTTCAAAATAAATTATTTCTATTCTATTCTATTCTTCTAATTAATATTCATGGTGGATGAAAAACCATTGCTGAATATCATGTTAACGTATCTTTTGATACTATTATGGTTATGTACATACTTTTCACTAAAAACGGGATACTTGCCATGATTTTTGAGTTTTGTTTTCCCTTTTCTAGTGAAAAGCATCATGTAAATGGTGTTATCTACACCCTATACCCGCCACCCTACCTTACCAATCAATATATATAAAATCGTTGCGTGACTGACTTACTATCAACGCACAGCCTAACCCATAAATAAGTCCTAGAGACCTGTAAGTTGCAGGGTAGATTCATTTTATTGTCTATGAGTGCACTAAGTCTTAAATAAAATGTCAAAATAAGCTATAGGTTCAACGAACATTTTTGTATGAGGCGAAGAAGGCGAGCGCACGCTCTGATACCGTGTTTTTATGTATAAAAAAATTATATAAAAATGTCGTTCAAAGTTTTGTTTAATTTTGTTGATGAATTCACTAACTCAAATAATAACTAACATGTAACCAAATGTTTCAAAAATTAAAACGTGAGAGAAGTGAGTGAAAAATAGCATTTAAATTTTAAAAAGGAGGTATCTTTGTTATTTTTTTTTATCGAGTGTAGTAATTCAAATATTGTATTGAATTATTGATTTCACTAGATAAATAGCTCAAGAATATCATATATTTTTTTCTTCATAGAAAACTATGAAAATTATTATCAAAAACTTTAAAATTCTAGAGACATTTGAGAACCTATCGCGCCTTAAGTAAATAAAGTGTAAATTATTAATTATGTTTGGAAATTCGTCAAATGGTAGTCAAAGCCATGGAAGGAGAAATACATTCTTCCGTGGTCAAAGCAGGAGCACAGAATAAATTATAGTACAAGTAGCAGGAGTAGCAATCGATGATCGCAGCTTCTGTTATCAATCTTACAAACGTAGCTCGCTCGCGTACAATCCATGCAATTTAAAAATCACACCACAACTTTAATTTCCCTGAGCAAATTCAATTGTGGACAAATTTGTTTAGGGCGCCTGGCTGAGTCTGATAAAGGAGCAAGTAATCCTATTTTCGCTCTCGTTTACCCATTCGCAGGTTTGTTTATTGGCTCAGTTCCGTAATCTGGCGGAAATATTGAACGTTTTGCGGCGACAGATTCCTTTCGACTTCTCGCTTTCAGTACTGAAAGCCCCGAACTGAGACTTCGCGATTTCTCGCCCCTATCTCACTGCACTGTTCATAGGTAGTGGGTACCGCTTAACATCAGGTGAGCCATCTTCTTCTCCACAAAATACAATGGAGGGATTTACCATATTACCACGCTTGTAGATTGGCGTGATCAGGTTCAGTGTTCTCCGTATTCATGTTGAGTACTCAGATGGACGCTGCTGCCCATCCCCTGGTGTAATCCCTACATTATTTTACGACATCCACGGGAGGAGATGGAGGGGTCTATTCTTAGGCCGGTTATACCACGGTAAGCTTATATACGATCTTAACAATCGCTGGTATCTCTTTCTCTTGAGAGGTACAATTTCACATGAAATTTTGAAAAAGTAATTATTTAACTGCTTAACAGCAAATAATAAGCATAAAATAAAGTGAAAAACATTGTTATAAGTGTAAAATCAAAAGGGTTCCCCCTTCATTTTACTAAAAAATAATAAATACTAATAAATAATAATAAACTTATTAAACTTTAGTTTTTGTTCTATCTTAATAATGGCTGTATCTTACTTGCAATTTTCACAAAGTGAATTGCTATGGTCTCTATAACAACAAATAAAATAAAAAAGTACAAAGTGTTCAATCTTGTACGATGGTACGGAACCCTACCCATGTGTGGTCCAACTCGCACATTTTTTATATCCAGGAAGACACCGTATATTCTTATATACGTTTTCTGTGCAGATGGAGACATGCTAGTGTCAAAATTAGTATCTACCTTATTATACTTGCATAATTAATAAAATGAGCTTAATTAAATTTTATTTTATTTATGCGCAAAATTTTGTTAGTCTAATACGTAAATGCATTGTGATAATTGTAGCCCCTTGTGAATAATAATAAGATTCATGATTTTTCTTCAAATAAAATATACCTAGAGTTATTTATACTCAGCTAAAGAACTTATTTATAGGAATCTGCCTGAATTCGTTTTGTATTCAAATATTCTTGCATAAGTCATGTAAAGTCAAAAAGATAAAAACAACATTTGTAGGCAAAGACCTCAAAGTTATTTGCAGTTTTTGGTAGGTTAAATATTGGTTACAAAGGTACATTCGCTTGATGTTACGATGGTTATTAAGTCCATGGTTACGAGTTGCCGTTGTTCGTTGTTGTTGCTGGGTTGCCAACGCGGCCTAGCAAACGCCTGAGTTGAGGACCCTTTTGTGGCTTGCGTCAGGCACACACACACAATTTTTTTTTTTTTTAATCTGTGTAATTTGTTTTTGTTTTTATTTAGTTCCTATCTTGTTTGCTTTTTTTTGTTGGTGTGTTTTTTTTGTGTATAGTCATAAATAAATGTTTCTTTCTTTCTTTCTTTCTTTCAATGAACGATCAAGCCGTCCAATTCGTCAGCTATTTGAACCCGTTGGCTGCGACATGTACATTTACATGTACATGTACATGCCTTGTTTTATTTTTACGATCTGCAGATAATTGTTGAGGGTATTCTGGGTATTTTCTATGTATAGAGGATGGCCCCCATCAGGTGGGCTAACTGCATTTTCCGTCATACACGAAGTTAAAAAAAACTAGATAATGTTGAGTAAACCGCCCAGCATTATTTATTATTATTTTATTTATTTATGTTATGCTATGTTATACCAATACTATGGGGAGTATAGATAGAGATACCTATAGGTACTACATAATAGCAGCGCCGAACAAAAAGTTTTCGGACTTTCAACTCCCACGCCGTGTTTTTCACGTGCTGTTTTCCCAGGTCCAATCATTTATACGCACATATTTGCAAAGGAAACAGAACTGTAAGAACTTTTTATGTGTGTGACTTGACCCAAATAAACAGGGCCGAAAAACTCGTGTACGTCATGTGGGGCTTATACTTTGGAAATTGAATTTCGTGCTCAGCGTCTGTTTATCGTCTGGAGTTGACCTCCGATATATTATAGCCACAAAGGCGATAGAGGAGAATAATGTTCGGGAAATCTTCATAAGTTCCTACATCTATATATGCATATGCTGATTTCTCTATAGCTAGTAACAAGTAGGTATATCAATTGAAAGGGAATGAGTAGGTAGTGGTCCCATGTACATTATATTGGCGGTTTAGTATTTTTTTAAATACCCTGTACTTTTTGTTACAAGTTGTGTATTCAGCACTTGTCAAAGAAAACACTAGACACGTCTCCCATGTCTTAAAAATTAAATGATGTAGGACGCGGGACCTAGTAACTATTATTTAATCTGTGACGCGGGGGTAGCTGGTTAGCTTTACCCCGTGTACCTGCACTTTATATGAAAGAAAATACAGGAAATTCTTATTTTCCAATCTTGAATAACACTTACCTACAGCAAACAAGATCGACCTTTATGGCGATGGACTTAAAACATAATAAGGTTCGGAGAGCGGTTCACAAATAGCCCTTATTGGGATCACCTGCTTCTATTTACTCAGTCAGCTTATTTGACAGATAACAATAGACTCTCAGATATTTTTTAGGGTTCTTCTGTTCCGGCGTGACGCGTAAGTCTATGTGGAACCATGGTGTTCCGTGTCATTTAAGTCACTCATTTAGAACCTAACCTTCTCATGTTGGAGTGCTCTACAGCCGAACCCGATTTCACGCCCTACTAGTTTGTCCTAGGCCAAACCGGTTTATCCTAAGCGTGTCAGGATAAACTAGTTTGGCCTAGGACAGTTTGGCTGGTAACACACATACAAAATTAGGTGACGCATCACGCACGTATAGCGTTAATAAAGCAATTCATATTTTGGGCTTTGCGGAGGAAAAATTGAAATTTAGGAAACCAGCTTTTGTAAAGTACTTCTTGTGACTATCAAATGGAAGCGATCGTTATGAGAAATACAACAAGATTATGAAAATGCATAGTTTAATAGTTATTAAAGAAAACATACGAAAATCGACCGTACTACACATAAAAACATAAAAAAATAAAAATAAAAAATAGGATCTTTCTCATCAATCTTTCTCTTCTTTTTCTCTTTTCTTTCTTTTTTTTTCTTCTCTTTTTTTTCGGCTTTTGCTCAACAATGGGATGATTCAGGCTAACAGTAACAGTAACAGTAACAGGATCTTTCATGCACATGGATAGCACCTGTCATGTAAAATTTTGTTGCACTATCAAGATTTGAACTGACTACATTAGGATTGAAATCAAAGCCACTAGTCACTAAGCCACGGTACGCTGTCCGACTCGCACTTGACCGGTTTTTTGAGGAGTGTGTGACCCACTTACCCAGATCTGAGGAGCTATGAACTGGTGCACATATAACTATGATGTGGATACGTCGCATCTTACGTAACGCTGCATTTTCTGTGTGAATTTCACGGTTCATCTCGCAGAGCTATAAGTGGAACACTCAAGTTGAGTTTAAACTAAGTTATGTCAAACTAGCATCCACCGGTGGTTTTACTCGCGTGCTACAGACTAAAACGTTGCAAATTGAATAGTCAATCTCTACTAAAATTCATGGAAATCGGGAGGAAATTTAGCGAAAAATATCTTTTTACCCAACTACGGCAAAGCCAAAAGAAAGGGTTATGTTTTTGGTATATGTTTGTAATTAAGTACTATGTTCCACCGTACTTATCCAATTTTGATGAATGAGGGGCCAATCGCTTCGTTATTATGGGCCAGTTTGCGTCATACTAAACTATAAAAAAAAACGACTTGAGAAACTCCTCATTTTATTTAGAAGTCGGTAAAAAAAAAGTTACATCGCTCTGCAGTCACGTCGTGGCCAATTTAGTACGGTTTAACCTTTAATGGAGAATTTTTGTGAAAATTTATCAGTGGAATGGGTTATAAATAAAACCGAAAAAGTTTGCTTTGAGCTATGAGCCCGAAACTAAATTTATGGGCCTGTATAATACAATAAGGGTCTTTTGACATGATAGACCATGTGCACGAAAGGGCCTTTTGACAAGACAGACCATGTGCACGAAAGGGCCTTTTGACATGACAGACCGTGGGCACGAAAGGGCCTTTTGACATGACATACCATGTGCACGAAAAGGCCTTTTGACATGACAGACCATGTGCGCGAAAGGGTCTTTTGACATGACAGACCACGTGCACGAAAGGGCCTTTTGACATGACAGACCATGTGCACGAAAGGGTCTTTTGACATGACAGACCACGTGCACGAAAGGGCCTTTTGACATGACAGACCATGTGCACGAAAGGGTATTTTGACATGACAGACCATGTGCACGAAAGGGCCTTTTGACATGACATACCATGTGCACGAAAGGACCTTTTGACATGACAGACCATGAGCACGAAAGGGCCTTTTGACATGACAGACCATGTGCACGAAAGGGCCTTTTGACATGACAGACCATGTGCACGAAAGGGCCTTTTGACACGAAAAAAGAACTTTAATTGCAATTAATTAGTGATAATCCTTGCCAAATCTAACAATAGTCATTTGCTTTGAGAGAGCATTCAACGCGTGTTCAGCAGCTGAAATACTCAGGTAGATTCATTCTAATCCACCGCTTAAGGCGAACGATAAATACAAAATTAGTAGGTCAATGCTTTGAGAAAGAAACATCGATCTTAACGACGTAGATTTAAAGCCCAATTCAGTTCTAACTTCAGTGTGACGGTTGTTATAAAGGCACAGCGCCTGATTTTAGTTTTTTTTTGGTTTTGAATTTTTGTTTGGCTTCCAAGTAATATAAATTAAAATATGGCGCTAGTTGGTGCCAATGTCAATAATTTGGGTATATTTTCATATCGCATTAGTGGGAGTTATTCAATTAACGTAATGGTTGTAATGACCCACAAAACCAATGCTTAAGTTGTTTTTGATCGAGCGATACTAATTTAGTATAAGATAATATCCTGAACTTCTATATACATTTTTCAGACATTAAATTTCTGTATCTGTAAACTTGTTTTTAAATTGAACGGCAGGGTTACACACCACATAAAGGTTGCGTCTTCATAGAAAAAAAAAACACTTCGCACCGTACGAAAAAGCGGTTTTTATTGAATATCTCGTAAAATATAGTTAATTTTACAAAATCCCTGCATTAAACTCGGCTTTGTTTTATTCATTTGATTTAACTAATTTTTTACCCAATACCATTTAATAAACAGTCGAAGCTAGCTAAAATTTTGAGGTAACTTTGTTTTTTTTTCTATCGAGAAAATATTGTTCTATCGTGTTTCTGCTACAGTGATCCCTCGGAATTATAATGTAGTATCCATGCATTTTTTTAACTATGCTTGACCCGCGATTGACCGCGATCTCACCAGTTGGTAAGTGACGATGCGGCCGACGTTGGAGCCTTTGCTCCTTTGCTTTGTTAGAAAGCACCTATTCACTCTGGCCTTAAAGAGACCAATATTATAGTTTATGCATATTATAATTTATATAATTTGAATATTGTACTTGATTTAGTCAGTTAAAAATAAAATCTAAGATTGGTAATTTTGCGACATACCCCACCTTAAGGTGATTTGGAATCAAACAGCGCATCAGTCCACATTCGTGAAATGCGCTAATGAACGTCACTGCACCGTATCCTCTGCGTCCGTCCGGCCTAAATCACGTGTGTTCACTCCCTAACTCTATTATTGGGCATGCGACGCACGCGAGCCCCTTAGACAAACGTCCATCGACGTTATAGTAAAACGAGCAACGGCCGTCGGTCCTAACATGGAATTTCCATACAATTTGTCATTTTTACAAGCTTTTATTTAACTTGCTTTTTATTTATTTACGAAATATATAGTTTGTTTAGGTTACATTTTGCAAGCTGAATTATAACCATCTCTAGACATTCTGTTGGGCTGAAATTTGGCATACCTGTCAAGTTTCGATAACAATACAATATTATAGTGACACCGAGCTGATCTGATGATGGAGACTACGCACAACGGAACTCCTCGATGGTTAATAGTTAGCCTAGCAGTGTTCGGGCTCATTTTGATCAGCTCACGGTTCTAATCACTAATTACATTTAAAAAAAGCACAAACTTTATTATTTGGTTTTCAGGTAGTTAGTTATGTTTAGTTCGTTCTGTTTATGGGGCTTGTACATAGTGTCTCAGCTATAGAGGGTTATTGGCGTAGCATAGTTTAGCCTTGGCGACCGTTGGCAAAAGTTTCCCCACCGTTTGCACCAGGCAATGGTCCAATAGTTGAGCCAACGTGCACGCGGTATCACCAATGTTGGCACAACTATTGCCAGTTGGGATTATACAAGGCCATTAAAATCGCGTTCACTGCTATATCATGGGCTGAGCAAGAACTCTTTGTTCTTGTCGCAGCCGTGGAGACAGGACGTGCGCAGTGTCAGACACTAGTTTCGCGAATTTCTAACCTGTGCAAAATGTATAGCTAGACCAATATGTCATATTCGTATCTTGTTTCTTTATCGCAGGTGAAATATTGTTAGATAAATATTTCAAATTCAAATTCAATTATGGGACGCTACATGCGTTGATACCCTTGCGCCATCTCATCTGTCCGGGACATCAGTTAGGGCCGGTGCGGCGGCAGATTCCGCTGAGGACCTCAAAAGACGCAAATATGCAAGTCTCGACAGAGCTTACTTATTTGAGCCTTTCGGGGTCGAGACTCTGGGTCCGAGGGGTTCCGGGGCCCATCGCGTTTTCAAAATTCTTTCAGGGCATCTGGTCGAAGCGACGCGTGACCCGAGAGCTGGCTCTTATCTGGCTCAACGCATTAGTATTGCCATTCAGCGTGGCAATGCAGCCAGCATCTTAGGGGCGCTTCCGTCTGGTAGTGATTTGGATCAGTTGAGCTACCTTTTGATCGCTTGTATCTTCAGGTAGCACAACTGTTTCATATGTATTTTGTACATACCTTGTATTATTCTTTCTGTAAATAAATGTATTATAATTCAAATTCAAATTAATTTATTGCGATATATGGGTTAGTAACTGGTTTAAAGTCTTCGTGTTTTATCCGAAGAAAGTTTTTGTAGCATTCATTCTGGATCTACGTTTTTCAGTTCAGATAACAATTGATTATATGATTGACTAGTAGAATACCCACGACTTCGTCCGCGTGTACTTTTCCATACAAACCTAAACACCTCGCTGCACTCCCTTATAGGGGTTACATTTCTGGAATTACTTTCTTAGTGCGCCGCTAGACAACAATAGGAACGTAACCTCCAAATTTCAGGTCTTTAGGACTTATGGCTTAGGCTGGGCGTTGCTAGTCAGTCAGTCAATCAGTCAGTCAGTCAGTCAGTCACACAACGATTTTATATATATTGATTATCGATTAAAGCTCTGAGGGCCTACCACAGGTTTGTCTAAATTTTGCATTCGGTATCCCGACTATCGAATTCCGAGTCGATATTTGTTTTTATGTATGGTTTTATTGAGTTTCTCAACAAGTCCGCTAGGGGCGCTCATCATTTCCTCCATACAAAAACGACATTTCGACTCGCAATTCGGTTTTAGTTATTCCGAGTTGTAACAAATTACAAACCTGTGGTAGGCCCTCTGCTCTTCTTTTAATCCAATCTTTAACCCATATCGATCTCTTTTTACGACGACGCATTTTAATTGAAAAGCATGGTGTGGGAAGGTACAACACTGAATTGCAGTCAGTAGGTAAAGCATCGATTCGTGTAGACAGCCAATACACTTCAACCGGGACGCAACCGTGTGGACGCAATCAGAGTCGAGCGGAGTGGAGTGTCAGTGTCGTCGTGTATCCTTAGCTTTATATTTGTATTACACTACGCTTGAATGGACGCTTATCGAAGGATGCTGTTTATGGGTCCTACTTGGCTCCGGTCCATGCCGCAGTTGCGTTCCACTAAAAAACTACGTACAGTTGCAATAACCTCGTCAATATGAAACATTTCGCATCTGGATAAAAAAGTTATTTCACATTTTCGCTCGTTATTACATTTCACGTTCGAGCCACAGAGGCTCTTATTTCTATGTTCCGAGCCCCGAGCACGTCCTTGTTTACTTTGCCAGACTGCTTCGTTACATCACAAATGGATACTTTACTAAATTTAAAACTAAGCTTTTGATTAAAAATTATTAAAGTACCAGAGACGTTAATGTAAGTACAGTTAATGGCATCAAGGCACTCTCGAAGAAACCTAATTTGTAATTTGGATGTCGTACCTACAGACTGTTCACCGTAAGTTGGCACCTGCCATGGAGTATTTACAGGTACCATCTTACGGTTAACGAGCTGTACTTGGAGGCGTCTGTCGCGCGGTGTCTGAGGCCGGTAGTCTCGCGAGGGACACGGATTTATGGTGTAGGCAACATGGATTTTTGTTTAGAAATTCAGGTTAAAAAAGTCTAGGTGGTCTAGGTGTCTAGGTACAAAATCAGTGTAAAGGATAATAGCAGGCAGAGCCGGGCCCAAGCCGGGGCACGTGCGAGCACAATCTAAACTGATACGAACTTTTTATGTGAAGTAAGTTCATGCGAGTAGTTCCTGTATGATCCATTGAGATTGATCCATTGGAGTTTGATCGTCCTGTTTGATCCATTAACATTTATAGTCAGTTTTCAAATTCCTGTTGAATCCCTTGTCGATTTTGTTAGTGAAGTACAGTCGGCGTAAAAATAATAAATATCTATAGGTAGGCCAATAAAAACTTTCATGAAATTATTTTGATGAAAAAATTCATGAAAGAAAACTCTCGATTGAAAAATCTCGAATTAAATATCTCGATTGAAAAATCTTTAGTGAAAAAAGTCGAACGATTAATCTCGAATGAAAAATCTTGAACGAAAAATATTTTATGAAAAATCTAGAATGAAAAACGTTGAACGATAAATCTCGGATGAAAAATATCGAAACAAAATCTCGAACGAAAAATCTCGAATGATATATCTCGAATAAAATGTCGTGAATGGAAAATTAATTGAAAATCTCTACGAAATCTCTCTAAAATCTACTCCGAGCGCCGCCCACACCTCTGACGAGACCCGGCTCGCCCTAGCATAACTCATCCATAACACTACTGTTTTTTTCGGCGTATACAGCAGCTGATTGGTCTTATTTGGAGGCTTTCTCCTCATAGAGGAGTCAATATTAAGTGCAAAAAAATAATGACATTCATTGACCCTTTATCTGCAAAGTGAACGTACAAAAATGTTCTACCAGTTCATTAATCACGTGAAAAAAAAAACAAATTGCAGCTGTGTTCGACTGAAAATTTGATTCCACTACATAACGACTTAGAATTTTGTACTTTTTCTTTCACCAAAATTTTTGCAAAGATTTTATCCTCAAGTTGACGACCTCTGTGGCGCGGCGGGCGAAGCTCGGCCTACAACGCAGGAGGTTGCGGGTTCGATTCCCACACTCGGAACAAATATTTGTGCAATCGCAGATATTTGTTCAGGGTGTTCTGGGTATTTTCTATGTATAATAAAAAATATCTATCTATGTAATATATTGTATTAAGTATATCAGTTATCTAGTACCCATAACTCAAGCTCTGCTTAGCTTGGGGCTAGATAATGTTGTGTGAACTGTCCAGCATTATTTATTTATTTATTTATTTATTTATTTATTATTCCATAATGCGACGGTTTTTCATGTGGCAAATAATTGTTTTTCGTTATTTTCACTTACTTTTCGTTCCGCGAGCACTAGTCTGTCACTTTCTAACTTACCAGAACTTGAATGAGTAAGAAAGTGACGGAATTTGGCTCTGGCATGCGCCTTAATGTAAATGATGGAACAAGCAGATGACCCACCTGGTGGTAAGCGCCTACCTACCTCTGCCTACAACAGTGAATTACCTCATAGGACACGTCCACCTAGGACGCGCACTATGCGGCATTGCACTGCGCCCGCCACCCTGAGCCATAAAGATGAAACCACCCCCCTTCAAACCGGAGCACAGCAATGTGAGCACTACTGCTTTGTGCCAGAAATAGGTAGTAGGTATCGTGGTACTTCCCCGGACGAAATCTTTCACAAAAAAGATCTACTACTAACTATACATTCGAGTAATTTGTTTGTTATAATTTGTTACTAATAAAACTCGAATTATCCTTAGAACAGTTACTCAGTGTTTTGTCTTTTGCATTGAAAGCAGTTTCAACTTCGTACGAAAGGGACAGAACATGGAGTTAGGATATTCAGCGTTTATTGCACGGTTAGACCACGGTCTCCGGGCAGTGGGCAATTATCACTCATCGTCACCGCAGCGTGAAAGAATGAAACTCATCGTTTACGACCCAGCCACCTTCGCAATGTAAGGACAACCTGAACTCTGTAGGTATAGTGGAACTTCCCAAGACGAACTCTTTCATAAAAAACATCTACTACTAATTACTTTGGTCGAAGCTACTAACTATACATTCGAGTAATTTGTTTGTTATAAACATACCTTGTTACTAATAAAACTCGAATTATCCTTGGAACCATCGACGTAAATTGGAACAGTTACACATGCAGTCTTTTGCATTGACAAGCAGTTTCAAATTCGTACGAATGGGACAGAACATGAAGTAACCATTTTTAGGATATTCAGCATTTATTAGTAGCACTGTAAGGCTCGGAATATAACATCCGGAATCTACAATGCCCGAGAAAAAACGATTTCGGCATGCAATCGACTACACACGCTCCGTTTGAATCCGGAGAGAAATGTACTCTTTTCTTAAACGCATTTGTGATGAGTTTTTCGGAGGCGTGTGGTCAGCTTCATACAACTACATACGATAATGTAGTCGACGCGAGCATATTTCATAGGTTTGTTTGAGCGACGGATTGAATCAGGGCTTCTCCGACTCCGTTTTTTCTCGGACCGGTGAGATTCCGGATGTTATAGTTCGAGCCTTACGGCCGACTACGGCCTCCGGACAGTTGGCAATTATCCTCATACCTCACCGCAACGTGAAAAAACGAAACGCATCAGTTTACGACCCAGCCACCTTCGCAATGTAAGGACAACCTCAAATCGACCGGCTTGTTTGCCCTCGAATGACTTGACAACGGTTTCAGTACCTAAGCCGATCCCACCGAGACTACAAAGGGTGTTGTAGTGATATCTTGGGTTTGATTCGAAATATGTAAGTACCTACATTCAATTCGTCTTTGTCTTACTTTATAGATGGAATAAGGATTTTTTGTAATAAAGTGTAAGTTTATTTATTGAAAATATTTCTTTTACATTTTAATATGGGTACACCCCAACCAATCTTCCATATAAGTTCAGCTCCTCTCCATCCAAAGGTTGTCTGGAAGGGATCGCTTTTTAGCTTTGAACTGTTATTGATTAATAGCAGTCGATAAGCCATGCCAGAGGACCTCGGGCGGCTTGACAAACTCCGACACCAGAGGCCAGCACTACCTCATACGAAACGAAACGAAACGAGCGATAAGACCGCCCATTGTACATTTAGTTTTTTGTTTAATTGTTATGTGTTGATTTTAACTAGTTTGTAAGATGTGCAATAAAGTATTTTCATTCATTAATTCATTAATTCATTCATAAGGTAATTTCCTTACGGAGTTGATTTGAAGGTTCCAAGTCCGACAGGAATCTAGAAGAACTTTCAGCAACCACTTGTGAAATGGGGTTGTTTTTAGGGTTCCGTATCTCAAAAGGTAAAACGGAACCATTATAGGATTACTATGTTGTCTGTCTTTCTGTCAAGACTCTTTTTCTCAGGAACGCATGGAGGTATCAAGCTGAAATTCATATCAAATACTCAAGTCTACTGTCCCTTGGAGCTCTGATAAAATCAAACTTGTCAGCCAATGCAAAAGATACAGCCGTTTATGCTGCAAATTTTCGACACTCGCAAGGGAATCAAAACCTACAGGGTACTTCCCTAGAACTCAGAATCTTGAAATTTGGTACGAAGTAACGTCTTATAGCACAGATAAAGTAAAAACTGCGTAAAGCATATTTTTTTTGTTACATCATATAATAAAAATATTTTCAATAATTTTAAACTTACTACCCCTTCCCTCATGATGATTTCATTTAGCAATAAAAATACCATAACTTTTACTTATATACCATGTATATACCTATAGGTGTATACGAAATCCTCGGTGCGCGAGTCCGTCTCGCTCTTGGCCGGTTTTTTTTAACGCACAACCTGTTATTTTTGAGATTTGCCTATAAAATAAGTCTTGTTAAAGTAGCCTGCTAAAGTAGTTTACAGTGGGTCTCCCCCCCCGCTAGTACTAAACCGTTTTAATTTGAAACTTGTATTTCCCCATGTCGCTGGATCAAGGAGGAAACTTCATACAAAAAATTATCGGATATCCTGCGATCAAAAAATTTCGAGTATGAAAAACTTGAAAACCTTGGGAAAAACTTGTGAATTGACTTCGGAACTGTACTGCATAATGCTGAAACGCATTTGCCCAGTGGTTTTTAATAACTGGATCTCTAGAATCTGCAGCTAAAAACAACTTTTATTTACCAATGGTTAGATAAGCGTCAATTTCACCTTCTAGGTTCATGGTATAAAGATTGTTGGTAAGCGTTCATAGGCAGCTTATCGAAGTAGGCTGGATATTTTATACCATCATACCTTCTCCTTATTCTTGTTATAAGCTGCCCTATCATCAGAATTTATTTTTATCAGAATTCGTTGTATTGTTAGCCCGAGAAAAGCAATGTTATTTTTGTTATAAAGGTTTTCTTATGTTGTAATCATATTCAATTATTTCCTCGGTCGAGCTGGAGGCATTTTGCGCTTGCTATAACATTTTAAACGAGAGTAAAAGATTTTTGTTTGAAAAGCGAGGATGATATGACAAATGGACGTCTATTCAAATCGTGAGAAACATAATTGGGTTATCATCTGAGTCATGCCCATTAGGTGGATGGAGCGAGAGCTGAATTTCGAACCGAAATGTATAATTTTGTATATTCTACTTCTATCAAAGGAGAGACAAATTGATGTTCAAAACTTTTCGACGACTTTTACGAAAGTCAGTGTAAATGTAAAGTTTTAGTCTATTTCTATTGTGATGCCAGTCCATACCTATTTCTACCGCAAAGCAGTAGTACTCGCATTGCTGTGTTCCGGTTTGAAGGATATGGGTGCTGGTGAAATTACAGGCACACTGAGACCTTTCATCTTTATGCCTCAGGGTGGCGGGCGCAGTGCAATGCCACATAGGGTGCGTCCTGGGTGGACCTGACCTATGAGGTAATGTTAAAGGCAGATGATCAGGAGGGGACACATGCTTGTACCGCCATTCACGAAATTAAAAAAAGAAAAAAATAGGTACTTTCTACAGAAGTACAAGGAACAGCCATAATATTTATCTGAAACCAAATTGATTACAGTCCGTTGACTAGAAGCTGACCGTAAACACTAATCCTACATTAATTTCCTGCATTAGGCTAAACATCCACCGACACACGTAGACATAGATTAACGTCTTATGGTTCCAGATACGTCCAACCCTATTTGCTGACCAAACAATTTGTCTCAATGATGGATCACTGTGAAGATCGATACTTGCCAAGGTTGAAAACTTGAACTCAGACGACTAAACGCAATATGCAGAAAGTGTACTACGCCGGTAAATCTTTTAACGTAGTTAGGAACCTGTATCGACAGATTCTCCCTTTGGTCTAGGAGCCTGTGACTGAATCACGTACTGCATTTTTTTGCAATGTTTTTACAACCGAATAGTCTATCATGTATAACTTGGTTCATGCAAAATTTTAATAGTAGCGTAACTTCTTACGAAAAAAACCTAATTAAATCCGTAACCCTTGACAAAGTTTGCAGTACCTATTCGCTAAGAACCTGGCAGATGGCGGCTTTGATGTACGCGAAGTCCAGCAATGCAATTAACAAAGTTTGGGGACACTTCCATAAGGTACGCATTATGATCGCTGGCTTCCCTTCCATCCCTTCAATCATGGCCTAATCCTGCTTTTACAACAAATTGCTTTCGGTCGTAACATAAAGATCTCAGTTGATGATGCCCTGGAACTAATCTGTTGATGTTTACGCTGCTCTAATACGTTTTGTATTGGATAGGAAATTGTAACACAGAAGGTACGCATGCCTTTTAAGTTTAAGCTGTAAGTTAACTGACAGCATTTATACAAGAAATTTGCATTTCTAACAGCTGGGAAGGGAGATAGCGCAATGCTTTAGTAGTAGCTCCTTGTGGAAAAGTTAACGGGGATTAACATACCTATTTCTGCCGCCAAACAGTAATGCTCGCATTGCCGCTCGTTTATGTAGGTACTTTTAACGCAACTGCGTAGTCTGAATCTGGAAAAGTAATCACAAATTCGTAAGCCATAGATAAAGCTCTAAAATAAAACGTCGTCCATTTACACCTCATATCGCCTACAATATAAACGTCGAACAAAAACGGGATTACGTAATCGCTAATCTCCCAAGCTGAGCTTTCTTCAGCGGTGTCAACACCATTTTGTAGAAACCTCGCGTATTATGTTCGTGAGAAAACCCTTTGTTTGCAGACAGAGGGTCCTTTGTTCCAGGGTCTGGTACCGACACGTGGACGCGCCATTATTGTGGTAAAATCATGACGCAGGGATATTTAGGCGTGCCTGGAGAGCATCTGTTCATCATCATCATCTACCTGTAGAAGTCCACTGCTGGACGTGATATTCCCGTAGAATATCACGACGCAGAAGAGAGAACATCTGTTTTTAATGTTTTTGACATTTATTTATTCTCAGGGGTCTGTACCTCACAGCACCCCTAGGTTCCCTTATCTTGTCCGTTTATCTGTCTGTCTTTGAATACTCTTTTTTGAGAAACGATGAGCTTATAGTGCTATAAAAAACAAGTTTCTTAACTCAATGCTTTAAACAGATATAGCAATTAATGTTTACTTTTTGTATGGAATTTTTCTTTAGGGTATTATATACTTCCAGTAACCTCACAGTTTGGAATGCTAGGAGGCTTTGTCACACAAATAAAAGAAAAAGGCACAAATTAAGGAACTTCGATAATTTTCCTCTAGAAGTTTGTAGGAAAACGACAAAATAACGGTATGGAAGCGGGCTCGTTGTCACTTCGTGGGACCGGCGGCTTTGCCGAAAATCGAGACCCGGACAGAGGTATTCACATCAGACCGGATCTAACAAGAAAACCGGTGGTGGCATAGGGTCCATACTTAATAGAATCTATTTTGCACATGATCCGTCCTAAGGGTACGGGCGGTGGTACGGTGGGTCCGGAACGATGTCTGCGGGGTGATCCGCGGGGTTTGAGGGGGGAGGGGAGGGGGAGGGGGGGGGGGTCATCGGTGCCATCTCGTCGGTGGATTCATTCACACTATATCCGGACTGAGCGTTTAGACGAAGGATCGCAGTGCCAAAATGTTCACGTCCGTTTAAGGTGGTGGTACCTGCCAACGGCTTTGACGATCTGGGCGGAGTCAGATATTTTCCCCGCACCAGCCACATTTCCTCGTAACATATTTACGCGCGCAGAGCTAGGCCCGCGCTCACTCAGCGCAGCCGGCCGCGTCGCGCCGCGCCGCCGCGTCGCAAAACTTGATTCACAAACTTTAGATTTTTATTTTAGAGGAGTAGCGCTGGTTTCCCCACATATGAACTAACTTGCCTACAAAAATATACTTCTTTATTATTATGATTGGAGTGATAGGTAGGTATCTGTGGTACCTACATCACTAAACATATCTATCATATGTTTGTATTATATCAGTTATCTAGAACCCATAACACAAGCTCTGGCTTAGCTTGGGGCTAGATAATGTTGTGTAAACTTGTCCAGCATTATTTATTTATTTATTAAACTGTATGTAAAAATAACTATGTGTATGGTGTATCAAAATAAACTTTTTACTACCTTACTTACTTACTACATAGTATAAAACAAAGTCGCTTTCCGCTGTCTGTCTGTCCCTATGTATGCTTAGATCTAACTGATTTTGATGCGGGTTTTCATAGGTAGAGTGATTCATGAGGAAGGTTTATATGTATAACTAGCGACCCGCCCTGGCTTCGCACGGGTAGTAACTTCACATCCCGTGCGAAGCCAGGGCGGGTCGCTAGTAAAACTGATTTATGAGTATAGGATATGTAGTATAGTAAGTATAGTATAGGATTTTTAGTAGACTGTACACCAAGTGCATAAAACAAGACCATTTATCCAAGACATATCTGCCCTAGCCGAAGGCGAGGATATTGAATTCGAGGATAAAATGGGTTTTATGAACAAGATATACACTCTGCCTTTCACTTCGATTGCGCGGAAATGGTGATATCAACAGAGATATCATTATTATCTATGGTTAGAATTTTTTACCAAGGTACCTAGTGTAAAAAAGTCACATAGGTCCTCCTGACCACACCTACCTTTACTAAACAAATAAATACGACACACCTAGGTACCACGTCTATAAAAGTCACATTGGTCCTCCTGACCACACCTACCTTTACCGGACCAAGAATACAGACGGTCCGGCGTTGTGGGAACGGGGCCTCAGCGCGTGAGTCCTACTCGCACTTGTTCGTAATAATAAGTAGGTATTCGAACGAAAGGCAAAGGAATCAGAACTTACCTGAAATACGAACGAAACGCTAGTCCACGCAAACGTTCACGGTCTTCTGTTCGTTTAAGGAGGTTGTTTTCGCTTGTGGCGCGAAATTCAATTTTTTTATGTTTTTTGCTCATCACTGCTCTTCAACACTTCTTAAGATAGCGAAAACTATGTTGTCGGTAATTATATGACCTAACACACAAGTTTTAATTTATAGTATCGCATAAATATCATTAGTTTGGTTATGAATGTGTTTGAAACAAAAAACACGGTAAAAATCATTGAAGCACAATCGTAGCTAAACTAATGATATTTATGTGATACTATAAATTAAAAATTGTGTGTTGCGTCATATAATTACCGGCAACATAGTTTTCGCTATCTTAAGAAGTGTTTATGAGAAGTTATGAGCAAAAAACACGAAAAAAAATGAATTTCACGCCACAAGCGAAAGCAACCACCACTAAATTACAAGTGGACCTGTGGAGGTATTCATTGATTTTTATGAGGTAGGAAGTTATAAAAGGTAATTAAATGAAAAAAAACTTGATACATTCAGATCATTCGATGACTGTTTATTTACAGAGTGATGCCACGGGTGAATGGTCGATACAACCAAGGTACAGATCACAGGAAAGTAGTTTACTAGTTAGTTGATGCTTACACGTATTTGACTAACTTTCTAAACGAGTTCTTCGCTAAATAAAGATGCATCAGCGTCTTCGTTGAGCAGATCAATAACTTCGAAATGCACTAAAATTTAGAATGCCAACAATTTTTGTATCTACAATTAAACACAATTTTTTATGCAACGTTTTAACGACCAATAAAGCTGATACTATAAGCAAATTATTAAATTCTATGCAGTCAAATCTTCGAGACCGAGTTATAGAGAAAGACAGTGATGTATGCTTGATGGTTGACTCAAGAGCAGTGCGCAATGTGAACCCATATTTGTTAGCATTAAATATGAAACGTAAAAACAATACTAGGTATACATCGTCTCAAACCAGTGAAAGACATCAATTTATAAATCAGGAAAATCTTCATATTTTATTTTACCTGATAACAGTTCCCTTGATAGAACTTTAATTTTATTTCTTTCAGTTATAAACATGTCATAACATAACAGTCATAACTTGGATAAAATTACGAGTAGCTAATATTATAAGGTAGGTAGATAAATCAATTAAATAAGAACGTAGACAGCTACGTGACTGGATGGATTGCTTCGATTTAAAATCATGAAAATAGGACCGAATCTAATTTTGAGCACAAGCCAAATAATGTGTCTAACATCGTAATTGTGATTATAAACACAAGAAAAAGAACTTCAAGATCACTGCAGTGTGGTTTTCAGTTTGTCTCGTTTTCTAAGTTAGTAGGCTACATTTTGCATCTAAACATGAATGAAAATAAACGAAGTGCATCTTCATAAACTAAATGCTACAAACATTTTTCTTTAACAATGATTAGACTTCACATTTACTAACTTGGCAGTGCTGTAACATCTGTATAAATTTAATATTTCATAACAAACTGACGGATTAAAACTTTCATATATAATATGACTAGATTTTATAAACACAATAGAAATTTTCTTAGTTAAAATTATCTAGCTTATGTTAATAATTACATAATTTCTTGAGTAAATTTTAGCTTAAAGGCCTAATTAGTCTAAAACAACCTCGATATAGGTAATAATTATTAAATTAATGTAATTATAATTAATGAAACGTCGTAATGAAAGGTTTAATATCAAAACTATTGAAAAGGAACGTCACACAGTTTTTGTTATAAATTAAAATAGGTGCGCACAATTTGAGATAGTTTAACTATTTTGGCAATTTAGAATCACAGGGTTCGTGCCAGAATTAGGGACAGAGTTTTACTACTTTTAAATATAACATGGAATTTATTAATTTGTCAATTTATATACCAACTGGTTTATTGTTATAATTTTATTTTATTCTGATATGTTATTAGATGAGTAAATGTATTCTAATTTGGGATTGACGTGATGTTTGAAATGATTGATTGATGAAACAAAATCAAAATATACTTATAGGTATTGTTGTACCTACTTGTATATTAATCTATAATTTTTAATGATTAAATAGGGATAATGTTTGTACATACAATTCATTAATGGGTATTTGGATTATCAAATGACACGCAAATTGAAATGCTAAGATTGAATTGATATCCTGATTACAGGTTGATCAAAAAGTAAGCGAAGTGAGCTGATTTTATTATTTGCCTAGACATTTACGTAGAAATAACGTTTTCCTCAAACATGCTAGGATATTCGATCATTACTTATAAAACCTTCTTCGCTATAAATCGACCTGTTTATGTTAGCATGAAAATCCGTATATCTGTTGTTGTATTACAAAAGCAGTTCCACTATGTAAATTTGTAACCAACTGTCATGTAGATATCACACATTTACATGTTTCGGGATATTTTGTATAGCTTGTTGTAGCCGGAGAGCTGGCCACGGAACAAGGGTTGCAATTTATAGAGCAATGAAACCCCTCTACTTTGTGTACCATACCATCATTAATAATAGATCCGGGCACCTGGCAGCTGGTCAACGGTGAGTTCACCGACATACTATAGAAAAATCATAGATGATCTCAGATTCGGTAGGGAACCTACCGATTTTTCGATAGAAAATCGGTCTAAGAGGTGGCCACGAAAAGGGTTGCAACTTATAGAGCAATGAAACCCCTCTAGTTAGTGTGCCAAAGATTCGGGCACCTGGCAGCTATTCATTGTTGGGGGCGGGAGATATCCAATAATACAGATTTTCTACCGAAAATTTAGGGGGTTCTCTACCGATTTTCTATCGTAAAATCAGTGGGTTCTCTACCGATTTTCTATCGAAAAATCAGTGGGTTCTCTACCGATTTTCTATCGAAAAATCAGTGGGTTCTCTACCGATTGTCGATAAACATTTTCGTGGCAGCTCTTTGACCATTTGGATATCCATCATTGCTTGAAAAAGAAGGTACTATACAAGGCTTGGCAGTAATTAGGCGTTGATGGACTCGTGTATGTGAGCGGCCCACATTATCACGTTTGTCCATCAACGTCGGATTTGTCGGCATTAGCAGTAATGAAGTTACTACTTTATTTAAATCAGTTTTGTGCCACACAAATCTGTTGTAATGTTTTGCGTTGAAATACACGTTGTATGACAGTAACAAATGATGCTTACAGAACTGGGTACATTAAAAAGATAATAAACATTTCCATATCAAATAAAATAAAATAATATGTATATACTGAGATACCTACTTATTATGTGAATGTTCAAACAATATATTATATTATACATTGAGCAACAAATATAAACTTATTCATGATATAAATCATAGTTTGAATAACAGAATAATTACAAAAACATCTAATTATTTGCACATAAATACGTAAAAATCTTCAAACTTACCGTAAATATATAATAAGAACACTTTATCTCTTACAAATATTATAAAGAAACATTTTCCTAGTGTCCACAGGTTTTTACAAATCAACACCTAAATGAGGTTAGCCTACTGATAACTAAGAGTATCGAAGATTGCTTTGCGGCGATCAGATGTGTTCATCTTGTACATCTGCCGAGAGAAAAAGAACATTTATTATTAGTAATTTGTATTTTTATTAAACTTATTCGTATTGAGTTCAACTACATAATAAACTAATTCTATAAGCGAGGGCAGTACAGTTAACTACAGTTTAAGCACAGATATAAACATCGATACCTACAACAAGTATGTTCTAAATTCAACCTGCGAGCACTTTGTTGATTAGGTTCACTACGTATTAGGTACAAACATACAGTATTATGTTGTAATTTTGTTTTCTCAGGTGTGAATTGCGTGGCATCCGTCTTGTGTTTAGGTTTGCCGGAGGCGTGCAAAACCTTTGTGCTTGTGCAGGTATTTACTCCATGTAGGTATTAAATTAATTTTTGTACACTAGTAATGTAGCAAAATTTGGTATAAAAAATGCCAAACTTTGTTGTACAACAACCGAAATAACAAACTTTTCTCATTTTAATTTTACTGCCCATAATTCCCAAACTTCATTTCCAACTGGACGAAAGCAAGCCGTACAAAAAATATACATTAAACATTCATGCAAGGAAATCTCGTTACTCAGCAGATTACATATTTATACATTAAACACATTGATTTTACGAGCTATAAGTTTATTCACTGATTATAAAATGTTGAGTGATGAAATGAAACATTAATTCTAAAATGTATTCAGTAAATAATGTGAAGATAATATAGGAGGGTTTTAAAATATATAGAGTTAAATAAGTTTAGCATTTACAGGTACAGGTATACAATATTCAAGCATGTTCTGTTCAGTTCTTGAGATTAAATATTTCATCTGATGTGATAGATATTAGTAGTGTCACAAGACACGAGAATGTGGAATGGACCACGAGAAACATTTTCAGGGTACAGATTTTAAAACAGAAACTAGGTTTAGCTCTCAACAAGTCCGTGGAGGTGCGGAAGAGTGAAACCTTAATACTTTGGCAAGAAACAGATGCGCAAGTTGAAGAGGTAGGTTACTAAGGAGTCCGTTTCACTAAAGCGAATTTGCCCAAATGTTACATTGGTACTTTGTTTTATTTAGATTATTGAGTTTTTTATTAGACTATACAATTTCTTTATGAAAAACTATGATAAATTTTTTTTGCAGCACCTTTCGTTGTCCTTATTGGACACAAAACTGTTGTAAGAAAACAGTTTGATAGTCGACACAGCCAGTTAGGGGGAAATAAAACGTCTGCTACTGCAGTGGATTTTTCAAATAAACCTGGAGTTTGAGAATTGCTTTCAAAGTATATCGTGCAGTGAACCATTTCTTATGTCCGGTGAATCAGTAAATTGTAGGTACATTGTAGCGTGCGGTGTGGATACATGCTGCGGGTGACACGGACACGGGTACGGGGTAGCTACGGGGACAACATCTCCAAACTACTTACATAACAAGACGCGGGGATCGGAGGACGCCGTATGAGGAAAATGCTGGAAAACATTTCAACCCTTTGCTATTCATGTATCGAAAAGGCTTTGGAAATGACATTTTGATCTATCGCAAACTGTACCAACCTTTAGGTCTCAGCTCCGTAGAGTGTATAGAATGGTTACCAAATAAATAGCATTGCTTACTTTGAGAGAAGTGAAAAGTGGTGACGGTCTTGTATCCAAATTATGAGCTTTTTCAAATAAAACAGCTGAGTGTTTTTCAAAATAAATTTTGAATAAAACTGTTTATTTGTTGCAATATCATTATTCTCCGGTGAGATTTTTGAATGATTTTTGATGACCAAATGATTTTTAAACGGAACCACGTCATCTTCGACTGATTTACATCACGATTGACATAACACAAGTGTAGTAAGATAAAATAACCACAAAATAAGGCAATTTGTAAGCTATTTATTGTACAAATGGTCTTTTTCTCCCAAAAAACTTTTAAACTCAATAAAAACTTATAAATACGGTAACAATCGGTGCGTCATAACGAGATTTGACTGCATGAATTTTTAAACTAGCATCTAATAACGAAATATTATTTAAAAGTAAATAAAACTTTATCACGGACAATATGAGTTAATCCTACTTACAAGTATATCTAAAACAATCAACATTTACATAAAGATAACGTATAATAAGATAATGTATATCAACTTTAACTTGAGCCTAAAACTATTTAATATTTAAATTTAATTCGTGCCAATAAATTTAAAAGTGTAAATTTAAAGTTACTCGTGTGTAATATTAATTTTATGATCGTAATAATAATTTAAAATGCGTAAAAGATAAATCGTTGTAGCGATGCTTGTTACTCTAATTGCACTCATCATTAGAGTTCAAGTAATCTAGAGCTAATAACTTAACAGTAGAATTCTACTAATTAATAGCTTAAAATTGAATGTAGAGACAATTTAGACGAGTAGATGTAATATACTAAAGTACCACTAAATCAGTCTAGTAGGAGTAGTAGGTAGGTAATATTAAAATGTAGAGATATAGGTACGTGCAATAAATACAATATGTGTGAGATGTAAGAGCTTCGTCTTTATGGCAGCAGCATTTTAAATCATTTCATCCATGACATTGCTAAGTTTTATAATATTAAGAAATATTAGTATAATGCTTACAAGACCGCGCAGACTAAGGCTGCGTTTCCATTGACGCGGAATTGGGCGGAGCGGTGCTTAGCGGTGCATGAATTGACCAATCACTATGCTCGAAATGTCTGCTCCGCTTCAATGGAAACAGCACGAGCGGAGCGGGGCAGAGCTGAACGGATATTCATATAAAATAAGCGAGGTGATGCGGAGCGGAGGACAGCGGGGCGGTGCGTAGCGAGGTGATGCGGAGCGGAGGACAGCGGGGCGGTTCGTTGCGGAGGGTAGCTAGGAGAGCTAAAAGAAAGATATAAAAGGATTGCTTTTTTCTTTTTAAGCGACAACATGACATATGCTCTTTCTGAAAGATGGAGACAAACTGAGCTCAAAATTGCGCAATTCCAAAGTTAGCTCCACTCCGCTCCGCTCCTCTCCTCTCCGCTCCGCTCCTCTCCTCTCTGCTTCAGTGGAAACACTTACCACTTTTCACCGCTATTCTCCGCTCATCTCCGCACAGCTCCGCGTCAATGGAAACGCAGCCTAATACCGGTATTCTTAGACTTTCCTCTTACTTTCCTCGACTCGACTCAACCTAACTCGAGGATATTCTGTATTCTGTTGAATGTCAATTTTCGAAAATGAAAACGAGTGAGATTGAGTCTTGTCAAAGAAGGTTGGAGGAACGGCTAAGAATAGAAGAACAGATGAAGTTTTAGAACTGAGGCATCGGTCTTTATAATTCCAATTTAAGTGAATCCTTCTTTATTTGATATTTTTTCTGGTGCCATGAAGAGTTATCTTACTAGTGTAGGGTCAGACAAAATCACGTCACATTGGGGAAATTTAGTAACTAGCTTATAGAACAATGTGTTTTAATTATTTTATTAACTTGTTTTATCTTTTGGTAATAAAAATCTTAACTTATATAATAACGTAGTGTGCAGTGCCGGTAAGGCCCTTATTAGGTTCATTATTAGTGGTGGGTGTCTAAAACTATGGCATTTAAATTAAAACTACTATTAAACTTCTTGTGTATAAGTTATCAAGTAATCTTTTATTTTGCATTAGATTTTCAACAATACTAGGTACTCAATTGCTTATCACGAAGAATGTACTCTCGAGATCGTTTCATATTTGTTACTAATTTTGCTTAGGTATATGGTGTTTCGTCAACGCCGACAGAAGATTGCGAGATTTTTTCAAAATTGAGAATACAAAGTGCAAGCAACTAAAAAAAAATAAAAATTTGAATGCTTTTTGAATTTAAATGCTTCAGTTGCTTTGTATAACGACGCTACGACGCTTGTATAACGAATGTATATTGACGACCTCTGTGGCGCGGCGGGCGAAGCTTGGCCTGCGACGCAGGAGGTTGCGGGTTCGATTCCCGCCTCGGAACAAATATTTGTGCGATCGCAGATATTTGTTCAGGGTGTTCTGGGTATTTTCTATGTATATTAAAAAATATCTATCTATGTAATATATTGTATTAAGTATATCAGTTATCTAGTACCCATAACACAAGCACGGATTAGCTTGGGGCTAGATAATGTTGTGTAAACTGTCCAGCATTATTTATTTATTTATTTATAACTACACATTTTAGTAGCACCTCAATTTATATATGCTGCCTTTTTATTGAATTGAATATCTCAAAGTACTTAAATAGAATTAATGAAACAACATGCGCTAACTATAGTCAAATATATATATGGGCGTATATATGTGCCTCGCGCGTGAAACCCATAGATATCTGCCCAAGTAGGGAGGAATATTTAGCTATATTAGATAAACGTGAATAGAAATGATGTCTGCTACAATAATAGGGGAATAGTCCAATGATTAGGGTAACCGACGGCCACGGCCGAGTAATTAGGGTAAAGTGTGGTCCACAGGGCCGAGTAATCCGGCCGCAATTAAGCCATTTCAAGGGGATGCTCGGTGACTTTCTTCATCTAATTTCCCGATTGATTTAACCTTTATCAACAAAAATCCGGTAAAAAGCCTTTTAAATGTCACGGTAATGGAAAAGGTTCATCAGTGGTTCATTTTTTTAGAACAGGTATTAAGATTTTGATTTATTTATTAATAAGTAATGGCTTTGATTAATAGTTTACTGGATGCTATGTTAGTTTGACGATCTCTGTGGCGAGCCAGCCGAAGGTTCGCCAGCGACGCAGCTCTGGTTAGCTTGGGGCTAGATAGTGTTGTCTGAACTATCTAGCATTATTCATTTATTTATTTACTTACTAGATGTGTATGATGCTAAGTAGTGATTACTTTTAATGTAACACAAATCGTAAAACAGCACAAACCTTACTATAGGTTAGTAAGGTTTGTGCTGTTTTAATACAAATTATTCAATAAAATCATGGTTATTGGAACGATTGTTTGGATATTTAAATTAGATATTAAAGATAAATAGAAACTGTTATAATAATAGAAAGGGCTCACGGAGTCGGAGGCAAGTTTTACAAACCGACCGTAACTTATGAATATTCTATGAATCCATGAATACTTAGAGTTGCTTGAAATACTAGCAATAATTCTAGTTAGACCACCTTTTAAATACTAAACAGAGGTAAAATTGTAGACAGGTATTTCAATCAAGGTCATCGAAGAGACATGAGGAGTCCCTTTTAATTAGAAGGAGGGCTAGGCCGAAGTTCTAAAGGTTAGTTATGAACAAATGTTAACGTTGAAATTAGTAGGACATTTTATTTATGGCCAAAGTTAGATTCGATTACAGGATGTTGGTGTAATTTCAAAGTAGGTAAATTACAGACATCACGCAACTATTAGGGTCAAAATGTATTCAATTAGTTACGTTAATGTTGCTCATCAAATACTGAGCTCTAGTGAACATGAAATTTCCAGCAGCTTCAAATTTTAAAAAGCTCAATATCAGCTTTTGGGTAAGTTGTTGAAGGAATCCGGAATTCTGGAAGGGCTTTGCGAGAATCTACATCAGCTACGAATACAAAGGAAAATTCTAAAGAATGCTGTGAAGACATGTAAATCCATGACATAGGGCTACAACAATTTTGATTGTCAGATTTCTTTTTATTTTTATAAAGTAGGTTTTGGTTATCGAGAGGAATTTAATTTACGTCACACCATAGCTAAAATTACTGGGTTTCATTCGCTTTTGGGTTTATATTTTTAAGGTAAGATAATTCTGGAGCAGGGCCTATAAAGAACGCTAGGCACATAGACGAAGGAGAAACTAGTCATCAGAAGACGTGCAATAGTCTCATGGTTCAGTCAGACCGCATCTCATTTTAAGGTAAAAAGGGTACACATAAGGGTTACAAAAGTGTTCATTGACAGTTTAGGGTAACAAGTTTAGAGGTAGCTTTCAGAGAAGTCAAGGTCAGACACAGAGGCACGAGAGGATCTGGTGTAGTTGGTGGAGGTGCCATAGTCGGAGGTGGCCGTGGCGAGGTCCGCGGTCACCACGCCTCGCTCCCTCTCGACGGCGGGCGTACCTTGCGTCACGCCGGCGCCGTCAACACCGGCCGCTTCTCGCTCCACTAGCTTCTGCTTCAACACCCGAATACGCTCCTCTTTCTGTAGACAATTTAATAATGTCAACAATTTTTTCCCAATCGATCAATCAGTTGCGTCTCAAAAGCACCCACGGTACAACCAGGGATTCGAGTTTTCGTCAGTTGGGCCATAGGTTTTTTTTTTTCGAACGGACCAATTAGTTGTGTAGAAGGAAATCAAAAGTACCCACGGCACAACCAGTTTAGCATAGAAGTTGTGCCTTGGGGCCAAAAGGGTCAAAATGTGTTCCTATAGGTCGGGCGTGGGAATTCGGAATTACATTTTTATACACATGTTTCGTAAAAATACCATTATTAGTAAGAAAAACAGAAACCTATTCATTAAAGTTTTTGTACCAGTAAAGTACCGTTTTGTATATTTTCTACGAATTTGTCCCATAATGTGTGTTTGTATTATATTTGCTTTTGTTGAACCGCTATTTGAATCTGCTTAAAATTACGCGAAAATCTCTTGTTTTGTAATAAAATTATTCATCCATTAAAGATAATAATAACATTTTCAAAACACAATAGTAAAGTAATACATAAACCTTACCCAGGAGCTGTAGGTAAGTAAAGTAACCCTTGAAATATAAAATCAAAAGTTATTTCAGAAGTTACATGGGTCGATGTCAAAGTACGATATACTGTTCATTTGCGACACAAAGTCCCTTCGTAGGTGCTCGTAAGCTTATCAGCAATAACTTGAGCTCAACCCCAAAGAACATTAAAATTAAATCACATTCTAAATGGAATTAGTTATTTCTTTGGTTAATGAAGTTTATTTTAACTCCGCAGTAGGTAACGTAATGGCAGAGTTTAACTAACTTACACGAAGTTCGCTGAGAGTACGCAGCAGTAGCGCACAGCGGTCACATTGTAATTTACTTAACTATCCAGACAAAGCCTCTAATTAAACGTGTCGTATTTTATCTTACTGTATTCACACACTCAACTTTTATTACGATAAAAATAAAACAATGGCGCTCGACGCCTTGTTATTAGAGCTCGTTGTCGTATACAATCTATGCTTTTTTACACAGCACTTGTTTCTTTGCGTCTACAACGAGCCCTTTTCTGTTTTCATTTGTTATTTTCTTTAGGATGAGCTTTAACATAATCTAAAGAAAGAGGAAAACTGGCTCCAAGTTACTAATCTAATACAACAATGTTCAAATTTTCTTGGCAACCTAACGTATTCTTTGTCACTAATTTAGGAATCGTGCATGATGCTCTCTTTTCTTGAAATTATGTTATGCTTACGGGTCTTATGATTCTATCTACAACTAACTTTTTATCACCTTCTGCTGTTTAAGATATTATAGCACCATTTCTAGCATTGCAATTTAAACAAGGCGGCCATCGGGAAACTTCCCCATCGAAATAATGGAAGGAAACATCATCATCAGCCAAATAAATTCAATATTTTAAAAGCAAACTCGTCATTGATTTATTGCGTTTAGTTCTAGCTTTTAAAGTCTAGTTTGATTTTATTACATGTTTGTTTATCGGTTGGCTGAGCGATCCAATGTGTGTTTTGGCCTACGCTTGGAGATGATGCCTTTTGATCTCTATCCAACCTATCTTCTCGTCAGTTCCTAACATAAATAGTATCTACCCAATTCAATAAAGCTCCACTCAAACTAGAAGCGAATCGATCGTGGTATAAATATGCCCACTGAGCCGCATGATTTGCGGTATTCCGCAATCGCGATCACTAATTAAACAAGTGCCCAAATAGCTGCATGTAGTGCTCCCAAGTGGACTCCACGACTTTATAAATGAAATTGCATATTTTAAATAAATTCATTTTCATGCAGTGGAAATACGGATTCACGTAATATTTATTTAACTTTGGCTATTGATTTAATTAATACTTTAGTACAAAAGAGGGTTTATTACACTATATTCAGGTATTTATATCGGTTCAACCATTTTATGAAATGTATATTCTTCTTTCAACCCAATCCTAAAATATGAGTCACAGTATAATGCAGTGGTATTCAAATTGACTACAAGTACTACAATAGTATTATGTTATCTGTGCTACAAGTAAATACACGCACTAACTCAGACAACATCAAAATCGCAGCAAGTGTCGAGATTACCTACTCCAATGATAAACAAAGAAATTGTTTTAGAAGTTCAGGAATTGTTTTTGATTAGAGAATAGACCCTTAATAAAGTATACATTTCTATAGGTCTTCTCCATTCCCAGGGGTAGAATATTCAGAGGTTGAAAAACTTTCCATGTTATCTAGAGTCTTGGTCGAAAAGGGAACATATTATTTTCCTGAAACCTCACCTTTTATACTCAGCAGTTTTTATACGTTCGGAAAAAGACAATTATTTAAATAGAAGTTCTGCGATAAAGGCAGGAAAATAGATTAAATTTGAAGGTCGGAACGATGCTAACGTAACAGACACTTTGTATAGGCGTCTAAAAATTGTTTTCGGAGTGGGCAAAGTTTTCAGTAATGATAGCATTAATGGTTGTCTAAAACAATTTACTCGGAAGTGTTGTTTTAAGTTAAGCAAACCGTTGAGAGGGTTTATCGTACGAGGTGCTCGTGTAAATTGCTTTTCGATCGGTGTAATCATTTAGCGCGACCAATGAATTTGATTAGATGAAAATAATAGATTATGCACTGAGGGAATAAAGCAGTGTCTTACATCACGGGCGGCATATTGAACACTGAGCGTAACGAGGGACTCTATAGTCGAGGCAGTTATATAGAGTCCTGAATGAAGCGAGGGGTTCAAGCTGCCCAATACGAAGACAGGCTTTATTCCAGAGGAGCATGCTCTACTTTTCACACCTTCTGCGAGAAAACAAAAATTCATTGAAAATCTCAGCACCAAACACCGTCCTTTGTTTCACATTCTTTGTAAACACACCTTTGTTTTAATTTTTTTAGTTCTGATATATGGTGGCCAGTTCGATTTTCGAACAAACCTCTTTACAATGCCAAATGGACATTTTTTTACTTAAGAGTTTTCCACGAGTTTCCAGAAGAATTTGAAGTTCCAAATTCAAATCACTTTATTCCCTAGGGAGTTTTATAAAACTTTATATCCCTATATAATGCTTTACTTTACGTTGAGGTTGCATGATATTTAATTGGATATTGTCGAGCAGGTGGTGTGAAAAGAAGTAAATGTAATTGGTTGAGGTTACACGCGGAATACGGGTGTATTTATGTTTCTTGGGCAAATTTCGGCAGCTTATTTCATAGCATGGATAACATTATTAGCGTGGTTACAGTAATCATGTTATATGCTCGCCCGTCCATCCGTCATATTATTAGCCAATTAGCTGGAGACTGGAGACTGGAGGGTCAAACTGGATCTACAGAAGATAATTTCTACCTAATTTATGAACAGTGGTGCAGTTAAGTGTCTATTTATACTATAAATATTGTGTATGTGTTTATTAGAGCAATTTTGAACAATATAATTAAACCCGGTTAATTAAGCAATATTATAAACCAGACTTGTTAATAAGATTCGTTGGTATAACATTTGTCCTGGTTGCTAGCTTATTATAGAATGTGTTATTACTGAAAGAAAGCGATAGCTGAGTCAGTCGTGAGAAGCAACGGCGGTAACCCACTGTGAAAAGAGGCCCATTGAGGCTCTGCCTACCCCTTCGGGGAAAGAGGCGTGCGTCTATGTATGTATAATTATAGTATAAAATAACATACGGTTCCTAACCACTTACTAAAAATGATATTTACGTGGTTAGTAACTAAAAGATAAACTAGTTTAGTTATGGTGGATTTATAAGACTTTCGAACCTTTCGACCTGGGCAGGTCGCTCGACACACGCATATGGAGCGACCTTCCCAGGTTCCTCGAAATTCAGTAAGTTGCGAATTTGTCAGTGCGACGCCAGAGAGGATAACTAAATAATGTAAACGATCAGTTGCATACTAGGCAACCAATTGCTAAAATTAATGTTCTTCTAAACTCTGCTCAGAATTTTTCGCATACAGTTATTGCGTATAGATAAGCATATTTTGACAAAAGCAGATGTGTACCACGGATCAGTTCAATCCTATAAAGATGCACAATGTGGTCTAGTCAGGCGTGGCCTACGGTGATCTTAATCTGAAGG
Source organism: Operophtera brumata (assembly GCA_932527175.1). NCBI lineage: Eukaryota > Metazoa > Arthropoda > Insecta > Lepidoptera > Geometridae > Operophtera > Operophtera brumata. The sequence continues at coordinate 10,513,280 of OW052238.1, read as the reverse complement.
AAATAATAGTAACTTACAATGTATGAAGCGGATCAAAATTTATTAACAATTACGGTTTGCGCCATTAGTGACCCTTGATACTTAAGTATTAAGTATTTAGGCAAGTAGTGTGACTTCAACGCTTAATGAACTAAAAATAGCCTAAAAAGGCGGTGACAGCGGTTATGAGAATGTGTCGAGCCTTTCCAGTGCCATTCTAATATTCCGTGTGTACTGAGCACTACTGCGCGGGCGGTAAGTTTTGAAAATTTTATGAGGCTTTTTGCTGTATTACAAAATACATAGCATCTCCTTGTTAAATTCTCATCTGAGTTTTTCGAAAATAGAATAGGCGTGGGAGACGTACTCATTCTTTGTGCACACAACTTTTTACTTTGGTCACAGATAAAATAATACTATACTACTTTGGTCTATACCCTGGTTCAGAATTCGAGATATTTTTTGTAAACAAAACAAACAAAAATAACAAATAATGCTGGACAGTTTACACAACATTATCTAGCCCCAAGCTAAGCAGAGCTTGTGTTATGGGTACTAGATAACTGATATACTTAATACCAATATATAACATAGATAGATATTTTTTATTATACATAGAAAATACCCAGAACACCCTGAACAAATATATAGCACAAATATTTGTTCTGAGGCGGGAATCGAACCCGCAACCTCCGGCGTCGCAGGCGAACGTTCGCCCGCCCCGCCAGAGAGGTCGTCAAACAAAGGGGATACCATAGCAAAAAAATAGGTGCTCTATGGTAGTTTATTAAATTAGGCCAATAAACAGGCTAGGCATGCTATTCTAACTCAGATGTGATAAACTATAAAGTAATCAATATTTTGTCGTATTATTTTTGAGTTATTTCGGTTATTAACAAAGTTATCAAGCAAATATATATAAATTGTTAGTAAAAAATATTTCATGTTACTTGGAATACTGCACAGATTCTAAACAATGGGCTTTTTTTTGAAAGCCGGTCCCGATTTTGTTAATTTCATTCATTTTTCCTCATTTGCCGAATACGAATATGCTTTTCAGCACAGTTTTACAATGGAATGGTCATACTGTATCAATAGGTAAGAGTTATTATAACATTTTGCCGTTTACACATTGACTCGTCAGATAAACTTATGTCCTAGTGGGTTTGTGTTTATTTGCCGCAAATTAAATGTACATACCGCGCGAGCGAACCCGCTGGTGGATATTACAAAAATGTAATACAATTGTTATGACGTAGGAGAAGCCGCGGGTCACTACTAGTGAAACATGATCCACGCAAAAAAATGATTTTACCACTGGCTTGTCTCTTTAACAGTGACATTTGTTTGTTTACAAAAAATATCTCGAATTCTGAACCAGGGTATAGTTTAGTATTATTTTATCTGTGCTTTGGTTGAAGCACTCAACAATGTCTCGTCATTAAAGTACAGTTTAAATAATAGTTCAACTTGACTACAAGATTTTGGTATTATGAAAAAGTCAATCCTAAATGTTACTCATATAAATAAAGTTTTGATGTCATATCAATCACAATTTTGATGTAAGAAATGTTATTTGTCTGACCTGTAAAATTATATTTACAAATAAATTGATTATTCCTTTATTATTATTATAACGACTTTGCATAATAATAATCAATCGTGGCACGGCGGGTGAAGGTTCGGGAGGTGGCGGGTTCGACTCCGCCTCGGAACAAATATTTGTACGATCTGCAGATATTTGTCCAGGTTGTTTTGGGTATTTTCTATGTAAAACAAAAAAAAAACAAGGCGATCTATGTAATGTATTGTATTAAGCATATCAGTTATCAATCAATACAATAATACAATCCCAATACCCATAATACAATCTCTGCTTAGTTTTGGGGCTAGATAATGTTGTGTGAACTGTCCAGCATCATTAATTTAATATAAAAATTAAATTTGGTAGAGGCTAAGCATCTATCTACTATTGTTGTTTACTGTTACTGTTACTGTTACTGTTACTGAATCATCCCATTGTTGGGCAAAGGCCTCCCCCATATCCTCCGTTCAAACGATCCTGTGCTATTGTTGATACTATTGTTGTTACTAAAGAATTTAATACTCAATAGTAGTAAATTCTTTAGTACTAAAGAATTTCCAGTGTATTCTTGAACTCACCTGTGCTATAAGCCTCTGTAGTTCTTCGTTTTCTTTGACCAGTTCCCGGTACTTTTCCTCGTCACCGTTCGCGTTCCCCGAGCCGGAACCCCGGCCACTTTCCGCCCTCTCCGTGGGATGGCGGATCACTTCGATCACCTTTGTAAAGAGAAGATTGATGATTAATGACCTCAGTTATAAAGCCACATCGGGGATTAATTAATCGTCAAATACGAAAAGCGTTGAAAGCGTGTAGCCGAGAGAGTGCGGTTTGTAACTATGTCGTTAGCAACAAGCTTTCAACAAGACAGAATGTTAGCACACTATAAATCACAACCTCATTCGTCTATTCATATCTAACTTTAAAGTATATTTTTCTAAGACGGAATAAAGAAATTTAATAATTCTTATGCATGGTATACGGTTTCCGACTCGAGGGAAATAAATTTGACTTTCGTAGCACCACGCCGTAGCACCGCGTATCTATTTTATGCCGTAGCTAAAGGTGGATATACACTAGAGCATTTTCTAGAAAAATTCTATGTAATGTAACGTTCTTACGAATGGTACAATTCAGGTAAAAGCTCAGTTTTCAAAGCATTTCTATGTAATGTAACGTTCTTGCGAATGGTACAATTCAGGTAAAAGCTCAGTTTTCAAATCATTTTTATGTAATGTATTGTTCTTGCGAATGCTCGGTGCTCTGTTCGGCATAATGCTCACTGAGAGTGTGCATTTACCCGTAACATTTCGTTGCACCTTGCGTTCACTCGATGCACTTGAACAACTGACCGCGTGCGTCGTTCGTCCCTCTCCCTCCGCGTCACCAGCGCATCGCCCGCGCTCGTGCAAAGGCTCGACGAAATGTTACACCATTACGCTCGTTGGTTTGTACAATTAGGTTGTGACAAAATGGCGAGCGTGCTCGACGTCTGGTTCGTGAGGGTGATACACTTTTAAAATATCATAGAGCGGCTCGTTGTTCTGTTACAAGTAAATGCTCTAGTCAATTTAAGTCGCACTAGGCTCTCACCTTAATGCGAAAAGTCACTTTTTTATCTTATTTAAATTTCACTAAAAAAGTATTCAGTTTTACGAGGGATTAAATCACAAAAGTTTTCAGACAAGTCTTTGGAGAGCTATTTATAATAACTTATCTTTTAAAACAAAGTTCCTTATTTTTCGTTGGAACACAATTATTATTCAAGAAACCCGAAGCCGATATTTTTTAAGTTAAGATTAATTTGCATGAGAATTTAAGATTTTTAAACTAAGAGTGTCGATTACTCTATCTTAAGGGGGTGATCCATTGGCGAGCCGGCGAGTTAACGGTATAACCGATAGTGGATCGATGGGTTGTCGACTCGCGTTGGTGATCCATTGGCATACAGCACAGTATTATTGCAGTCTCAGGATTTCAAGCATGCACGAAGAGCCAACGAGCCAAACCGCGGTATTTAAAACCGCGGTTTTGTAGGTGCTCCATTGACGGCCTATACCTCTGGCTCGCAGGCTCGCTGGCGTACCAGCGGTTTTACTCGCCAATGGATCACCCCCTTAAGGTTCCGAATTAAAATTGTCGTGGTGTGACATCACACTATTTTGACACAAGCCTAATGTTTCGCTGGACAACTTATGTGCTTTGATTTTTCCTTAAACATAATTTATGGAAAGTAGGTAATTAAAATCTCATGGAGATTTAGAGCTTGTATTAAATGGCAATGAGTAAAATAAGACAATAATAGGACAGTAATAGAACAATATAAATAAAAACAAAACAATAATAGAAAAGCTTCATCTAAAAATTTATAGAAACTAGCAACTTCATCTGGGTAATCAAATTAAAAGTTTTATACATTTAAAGAACTCCATTTAAATGAAATTAATTTATACACAAAAAAGCTTTTGATACATGGGATAATTAATGACCATGATATGAAATAGGATTGGCACATTATATATAAGCAAGACTATCTACATATTCTGCAATAAAGCTGCTGTTAAAATTGTCTACAAAAACATGTTATTGTATGACATGGTAAGCCTAAGCTACACGTACGCAGTGAAACCCCTCATTAATAACTAAAACATCATAAGACAGGAGGTATGGGTGGCTGTGATGAGCGACGTGCTACGAAATGTAATTCCAGCTCTAGACATGGGCGTACCAAGGAGGGTCGATGGGGGTCGCCATCCCCACCCCTGGACCTGGACTGCCACCCCTATGCCCTTCTTGCCTCCCATACATTAAGCTGGTTAATTATGTGCCGATGCCTAAGTACTGTTGTATATTATGGAATTGTAGATGAAGTCAAAGAACATGGGCAACTCCCCATAAATTGTTTGACACAACTTTTTTCACTAACATAACATACAGTTACGTATGTAACATATTATATTATCAATTACCAAAAGTATCTCAACTTATCTTAACAGATAATGAAAAAGCTAATTTCATTTCTTGCGTAGAAGTTGTGGGAAAGTAATGAAGCTTGTTGCGTTTTGTTGCACGCAAATGCAATGAGTTGTTGAAAATTTGTATAAATATATCTAATTATTTATACAAACTTTGCTTCCCATCTTCTAGAAGAAAAATTGGACAAAAAACAACAATTAGTACCGTACTAATTACTTCCATGATGGGCTGATTCATTTATTTTTGACCTGGGTCAGCGGTTGCTCTCGTCCTTTATAGGTAAGTATTATAAAAATTTCATTCAGCTCTCATATTTGAGCACGTTACGAAATAGGTTTAAATGTGTTAACTTTAGAAAGTCGCGCGACACGCCACCTGAAGAACGAAGTAGTCCGACAAAGATGTTAAAAACGGCCCCCTTAGGCCAAAAGCTGGGTACGCTCTTGATGTTATTTTCTAACACGGAACCAGACACACTTATAGCAAGCTTGATGGAATTTATCGATTCAGACAAATTGTGTCATTCTTATTCATTTGCCTGTCAGATTGATATATTGCGACTCATCTCTGTGTCCACCGCCGTCGTTGAAAACCAATAAATCTTAATGGTAGAAGGAGCAATTTATTGCGAAGTATGAATTCAGGTTAGTTACCCCAGTTTCGACGAAAGCTAATTGGAAAGCATTCGAAATAGGCACTAGTTAACGAAGAAAATCTATTTTCAAACGCTAGAAATTCGTGATAGACATACAAAATGCATTTTGTAATCTTAGTAGAGTTGCCAATTTCATTAAGAATTTTATCGTATCATCGTATCGTATCGTACGACTACTGTGGCGTGTCGGACAAGTAGCCGGCTGAGATGCGAGAGGTCGTGATTCCCGTATCGGTTTTTTTTTTGTATGATCTATAATATCTGTTCCAGGTCTAGGTGTTGTGGTACCAAAGTACTCGTAGTTCCTGGTACCCACAAGCCACAACACAGGGTATCAGGTGTTATATGATTGTATGTTTATTTATATGTTATGACCGTAACGACTTAAACGATTTCGATGTTTGGTACAAGATATATTAATATTATGACTTGGATTCAGACTTGCTAGTTTTTATTCCGGTATAAGGTGAGCAAAGACGCGTGGGAACACGAGTATTTTTTTTTTGTCAAATATTGCAACACCTAATTATTCATCAGTGAGTAATACACAGTCAGTGTTTTTAATACACACTGTACTCACTAAGTTTTTTGTAAAAAATATATTTTAGATACAAGCTTTTAGTAAAATAACTGTGATCGGAACCGTGTGCTGATCATAATGAGCTTAAACACGGCCAGACTACTATTATCCTTGGAGGAGTTCCGTTGTCCACCTTGCATCGCCATCGTCTGATCAGCTAGCTGTCACCATAATATTGAATAGTCATCGGAACTTGACAGGTATGCAAAATTTCAGCTCAATCAGATGTCGAGAAGTGGTTCTAATTCAGCTTGCAAGATTTGACCTGAGCAAACATTGCAAGTTAAATAAAAGCTTGCAAAAATCCATACAGTGCTAACGGTCCAAGTGCGTGTGCAACTCGGGCTCATATCTGGCTCGATTGCTCTGGCAAGACGCCACATCGACCGACTGTATGGAATACCATTCAGTTAGACTAGTTATATTTTTGAGAAATTTGGTCTATCTAACTGTTCATAGGTCTAGACTTCGACCAAAAGAAAAAAGAAAAAGCATGGACGGGCCTTAGGGAACGATAGTTTTGAAGCTTATAAAGTGAGTGAGCTCACTCACTTAGCTTCAGTCGGTCTTTGTGACGGCAACGAGTGACGTAACGTACGTGTGTTGTAATCGTGACTTATTTTTCACAGACGTTTTGTATGGGTAAGGACCGTCACTACTTTCTTATTTTGGTAGAAGGTTCTAAATAGTTATTTCGACGTATAGGGAGTCTTCGATAAGAGTTATTAAGCTGAGGCTGGACCTGTTTAGCCGCACACGTAGGGAAAGACCAAAATTACCCATTCCATCACGTGGGGTCGAGTTTTATGTTTAAGTTTAAAACCCTACGGTTTTTTTTTCTATTAATTTTGTGCTAAAAAAATATTTTTTCTTTCTTTTTCTTTCTTTATTTCACTCACCTTAGGCACGAAGATGAGCGCCATACTCAAGAAGCAGCAGAACACAATCGCGAGTGAGACGAACGCAAACGCCGCATCCTGCTGGCTCGCGATCACCAGCGTCACCGGAGCCGTGATAAGGCACAGCACCACCACGTTGTAGATACTCATTCCCACGTATCGGGAGTCGTTGATGGACCGCACTTTGATGGAGCGAGTCTCGTACGCGAGGAATAGGCCGAAGACTAGGACCAGTCCTTTGTAGCCGTACAGCACACCTGCGAAAAAACATAATTTTAATAACTAAAATTCAAACTATGACAAATGATTTCAATACACTGCCGGTTCACACTCTAGTCCTTAAAATTTGTGCAATAATCAAGCAGTAATGGACGTTGCTTCTTCTTCTTGTTTGTTTATTTTTCAATTCATTTTTTTTTTATATCTTTATTTTTAATCCCCGGCGCAAAAAGAGGGGTGTTGTTTTATAATTTTATAAAATTGACCGCTATGCGTTTGACCGTGACACTGTAGCTCTTAAACAGGCGAACCGATTTGATTGCGGTTTTTTTATTTGAAAGCAGGGTTTCTTCTAGCAATGGTTCTTATCATGTTTTATCAAAATCGAGGAAAAAGGAATCTGTCTTTGTATGCATGTGCATTATCGATTGTGCAAGCGCGCCACGTCTCTGGTGCGCAGGTTGCGGGCCAACACCGTGCTGGCAATGATTGCTGGTGGGGTGGATTGCCCTTATACTAGGCACTGCTGCGAGCGTCACCTGCCCAGCAATCCAATTAGTTTTTAAGGTTTTTATTGTGTATGTATGTACGTACCTTCCTCTATGAGTTTTGTTCGAAATAAATGTATTTGATTTGATTTGATTCAACTAGGTAGGTCCAACTTCGTGAAAGAGGTCAGCCGAAGAATCAAACTTAGAGGGCAGCATTCGGGAAACTACGCCATATCTGCTCGTCACGGATACCTACCGCAATGCATCACCTCAAGACAAGTTTATAATCAGTGCGTGTTGCCAGTGATGACTTACGCACTGAGACGATGCCGCTAACTATGGCCCGCACAGGAAAGCTCAAAGTTACATAGCGGGTTATAGAGAGACAATGCTCGGAGTTTCACCAGGTGATAGACTCCGGAATGAACCAAGATCACCGACATAGCTATCAGAATTAGCGAGTTGAAGTGGCAACGGGCAGGTCATATAGCTCGCAGAACTGAATTAAAGAATGCCTCAATTTCGATGAACCAAAGTCATTATAGAGGTCGCTGGAAGGCGGTGGATGAGCCGGTCCGTCGTGGCATTCTATGGGGGAGCCCTATGTCCAGCAGTGGACTTCTGTAGGCTGTTAATGGTGATGATGAAGATATACAGGTTGGGGCAAATTTTTGGCCCCTTAAGGGTAGCTTAAAAAAATCGCAAGGGGTCGGGAGGTTTTTATAACGTTCTTGTCTGGTAGTGGTATTTCTTCATTTTCTCTACAAAATGCTTCTAACGCTGGTTTAACACGACAGTTATTTTGAAAATAAGCTTTTATTAAGCCTAGCCGCTGTTGATTCGTAAGAGACATTTTGTATTTAAAATTAAAAAAAATATTTCCTGCTTGTTTTTTCTAGCAGTATTGCCAATCAAAGAGGTGGTATATCATTCTTCCAAAAAGGTTTAATAACAAATATCAATAAATAATTTGTATTTAGAACAAATTTCTTTCCGAGTTCGAATGGTATGCATGACTTTGTTGCGGCGAATGGCGCTTCGAAAAATGTATGGAAATTGTTTTTTTTTATTATTTCCAAAACTTACGATTTGATTTGGTAAGTTACTTATGGAAAAGTGTTCCTGGTTGGAAATAGAGTCGATTAAGATAAACTTGTTTTTTTTTACAAATGTCTTCATTCGGGCGAACCGTACTTTTTAAAAAAAATGTAAAAATGGCAATATTTTTTTCTTCAAAATAAAATAGAACATTCCTAAAAACAAAACCTTCTAACTACAAAAGAAAAGGTAGCTACCCTTAAGGGGCCAAAAATTTGCCCCACCCTGTATAGCGGATGAATGGACGAATAATATGAGCTGTGGTGTGTCCGGCCTAAGAATAGACCCCTCTGTCTCATCCCGTGGATGTCGTAAAAGCCGACTAAGGGATTACCCAGACTTGTTGAAAAGATTCGTTAAAATTTGTCCTGGATGCTAGCTTATTATGGAATGGATTATTACTGGAAGAAAGCGTTAGCAGAGTCAGTCGTGGGAAGCAATGGCGGCGATGAGCTCACCACTTGTCACTTCTATATTTCACGATGGTGCAATCCGCTGTGAAAAGAGGCCCATTGAGGCTCTCCCTACCCCTCCGGGGAAAAAGGTGTATGTATGTATGTATGATAACCTTAAAATAATTGTGTGATTAGAACTCACGAGTAAAGGTATGCTTCAGTCATTGTACATACGAGCAAGGTATATAACCCTTGTTCTTCGGTTACAGCAGTTTCTCTGAAAACTACCTAAAGAGTAATAGAAAACGGTGAAATATTCAGAGCTCAAGGACTCTCCAGGCTTTCTAGTTAGATGTTCAGAATATAAAACTGAAAATAAAAGAGAAGGTAAAAGTTGAAATAGCGTATTTAATAAACAAGGTGAACTAATCTGAGACTGAGACAGACGAAGCTTTAATATTGTTATTTTCATTTCACCTCTTTGAAGTGCGTATCTCATAAAAACAAAATAAACTTCTAAATTACATAACAAAGGAAACAGATGTTAATAACGACTTTTATAAAAAAGTTAAAATGTTGTTGTCAAAGTAAAATGGGCAAATGAGTCGCGGTGGAGTTGAGAAGATTTTAAATGAAATTTACTGTGTTGGATAGCTGGGTTCGTTGGCGCAGAGAGTTTTTGCTGTGTTAATGAATTTTAGTACTTGAATAATGACATAACAAAAACTAACACGCTTTATAAAAACATTTTAATAATATAAAAACTTTTTCAACACACTTGCTCATAAAGTGGCTCTAATTTCACTGCAATTAGGTACATAATGATACCTGTAATCAAACTGTGACTTTTTCATTGCTATTATTCACAAGTGAGTTATAGAGACAGTTGAACATTTACACAGATTGTGTATTTCTGTTTACACCTGTAATAAAACTGTGACTTTTTCATTGCTATTATTCACTAGTGAGTTATAGAGACAATTGAACATTTACACAGAGTTTGTATTTCTGTTTTATTATTATTTTCTTCACAAGTGTGTTGAAAAACGTCGTATGATACACGTGTGTATTGATGATTACCGTTTTCGGCTCTCTTAAGAATGGCGCCTCAGCGGTAATCACCAACATTACACAGTAGTACCATAATGTACTATTATAAAGCAGTCTCCCCTGCCTCTCCTGGAATCCAGCCACACACCAAACAAAATCCACTCAACTGTTCCCGAGTTTAGTGGAACTACACATAAGCGAGCATAGCCGCGGGCGGAGCATAGCCCACTGTGAAAAGAGGCCCATTGAGGCTCTGCCTACCCCTTCGGGGAAAATGGCGTGTGTCTATGTATGTATGTATGTATGTAACTTTGGTTTTATTTTCTATTGAGAAAATAATTATTGTCCTATCCCTCGGAATTATAATGCAGTATGCATAATACATATTTATAATTTCAATATTTTACTTGATTTAGTCAGTTACAAATCAAATCTAAAATTGGTACTTTTGCGACATAATACTCTAATAAACCGGCCAAGTGCGAGTCAGACTCGCACACGAAGGGTGCCGTACCACAATGTACTTTTTAAGATCGAGCAAAAAACACCGCAAAAATCACGCTTCTTGTATCACACCCTAATTTTAAATTTTAAATAATTTAAAAAAAAAGTTATAGCAGTAGAAATGCATACTCTGGTGAAAATTTCAACTGGCTACCTATTACAATTTATGAGAAACAGCCCGCTGACGGACGGACGGACGCACGGACAACGGAGGCTTAGTAATGGTGTCCCATTGGCACCCTATGGGTACGGACCCTAAAAATGAATGAAAGATTTAAATAATTTTAGAAGTTGATTGATTAAGTTAAGTTTCAATTTTCATCAGCCACAAAATGCCTGCCACAAAATGTTGGACAAAATTTGCGAATTGCGTGTCACGAACTACTTACAGTGATCAGTTATTCAAGGCCCGGGCTATTATCCGTATTACAATGCTGTGCTCTAATCAGTTAGCGAGTTGTATAATGTTGTATAATACATATTACGGGCTTAGTGAAATAATGTTTTCCTTTATTGTGAAAGCAAAACGTTTTCCAAGCGAGCACGTGAAAGACGTTTTATGAGCTAAGTTTTATGTGTGCAGCATGACGGAAGAAAAGGGAAAATTAACTCTGCTCTGTTTCATGCAAAGTTTACAAAGATGCGGTATTATGAACTCGTAAATAAGTCTTAGAAGACTATGCCGAAAAACATAGTAACGCAAGATTATATTAAAAAAATGTTAGATTTACAATCTTATACCCGGACTGTTAGTGAGATTCGTTGGTATTGTTTGTCCTGGATGCTAGCTTAGACGAAAGCGTCAGCTGAGTCAGTCGTGGAAAGCAATGGCGGCGATGAGCTCAACCCTACTCACATCAGCTATAGTCCCACGATGGTGCAACCCACAGGGAAAAGTTGCCTACCCTTTCGGGGAAAACGCGTGTGACTATGTCCCGGGCCGCGACGCGTCGGCGATCACACGTGTGTTAGATTAAGTAATAAATAAAGTGTTTTTTTTATATGTATGTTAGTTTCTAAGGTATTTATGTTGATATGGGCTTACTGTTTAGGTTTAGTGCATTTCTCAGTAAGCCTGAAATAAAGATTTTGTTTGTTTGTTTGTTGTATGTATGTTTATGTACCTACTTACAGCTTTGTATTCTTTCGTTATTGTGAATTTGTGTGATTTTTATTGGGTCAGTGGTCAAGACTGTTTTAATGCTCATACAATTTACGGCCTTTTTAGATGTGGTGCTTCCTAGAGTATACAGAGTCATGACTATAGATAGATAGAAAAATCTTTAATGCATAATACAAAAATATTTATAAAAAAAACTAAAACTAACTATGTTGTACAATGGGCGGTCTTATTGCTTAGTAGCGATTTCTACCAGACAACCTTTGGATGGATAGGACTATAAAACTAACACGGGTATCAATGGTCTACTCATATAAATATAGATACGTTAGTATAACACATAACTAAAATATTTAGGGGTTCAACATTACAGTCCATTAAATGTTGCTATAGTTACGGGGCCAATTATGAATGTACGAGTATAGCAGTGTCGTAGACAGTTCACAACCCCGTTATAACTACATACTCGTTTACCGAAGTAGCTGCTGTAATCATATACATAAAACAGTTATATAGCCCACCGGGGACTACAGGGGTCAGTTACCCAGTTGAACAACTTTACGAGCAATCAGTGTCCTAACCTTTAGATAAATCTTCGTTTTCACATCAATACATACACACACGCCTTTTTCCCCAAATGGGTAGACAGAGCCTCAAATAGGCCTCTTTTCACCGTGGGTTACACCATCGTGGGAAATAGACGTGACAAGTGGTGAGCTCATCGCCGCCATTGCTTCCCACGACTGACTCTGCTAACGCTTTCTTCCAGTAGTAGCAAGCAGCCCGGGCAAATCTTATATACAAACGAATCTTACAAAGTCAGGGGAAGGTTACAAAGCTGTAAGTATTTCGAATAAATACGTATCGCTACGTTGATATCGAAGATGAAGTGACGTGGCAGACTCGGGCTGCTAATGCTTTTCATAACAATAGAGCGAGACGTGTCCCACTGCTTTCTTCATCTTCTTCTTCATACAATGGCTTCTGAGGAGTGCTCCAAACAATTTCACCAATGTCAAGTGATATTAATTTGTAATAAAATTAGTCAAGTCGTCAAGAGTCTCCGTCAAGTCATAAGCCAGTTTAAATAGTGGCACAAAAACAGAGTTTTTTCAGGGAAATTTCCACCATTTCCAAAAGACACGCAATACACTTCAATTTAACTACATCACACATCTCTGTCCTCTTCATTAGCCTCTGCAATATGCCAATTAAGTTGTCAATTAAATTTTCGAATCAGTCTTTGTGATACAACTCATCTGAGCCCGCGTAGTTTAGAGCTCGGTAAATTCATTAGTCTGGTGTTCGCTCTAATGGCATTGCAGCTTAAACAGACATCATTGATGCTACTGCATTGCAGCTGCACTGTGCATAATCTGATTATAATGTATAGTACGAAGCTGCCGAAAGTAACAAAAATAAGCAACTTAAGATAATGTACTACTACCGTACACCACTGTACTGTACTGTAGAGTTCGTCCGGGGAAGTACTACCACCATACCTATTTCTGCCGCAAAGCAGCAGTACTAGCATTGCTGTGTTCCGGTTTGGTGCCGGTGAAATTACAGGCACATGAGACTTTTTATCTTTTTGTCTCAGGGTGGCGGGTGCAGTGCCATGCCACATAGGGTGCGTTCTAGATGGACGTGACCTTTGTGATAATTTACTGTTCATAGGCAGAGGGTACCGCTTAACATCAGGTGGGCCATCTGCTTGAGCCGTCAATCCAAGAAGTGGAAAAAAAGAAGAAAAAAACTATCTCACATTGCTCAGTATGATCCTCAGTTACATCAACAAATAAGAGCTATGGTAAAGTGTTTTAAAAATAGGTCACGTAGTTAATAGTCTACCTGATCACTAGTTTGGACAAATTGTAAAAAAAAAAAACATTTATTTCAATCAACAATACAGAGAGGCGCTGGTTTCTGAGACCTGAGACCTAGGTTTATTCCTACTTCAGAATTCAGATGTTTCCTTTTCTTAGAAACTATTTGCATGTTACTTAGCTATAAACAATAAGTTTACCCGTTTGCACTAAACATAAGAATCGCCTAAGGTCTTCCATAACTTGTTAAGACTACTCCTAATGCTCTAACGATAAATTTGCTTGCACTATCCCTAAGCCATTCCTTAGTCCACTTAAGCTAGGCTATTCTTAGGCTTAGGTGTATCTTAATTAGGACAAGCCTAACCTTATGTTTAGTGCAAACGGGCATAAATCTTATAAATAAAAATAAAAAAAAACGAATCATATCCTTTACGTTAGGCAAAGACATGACACCATAAAACTTTGCAGCAGATAAAACACAAAGTTGCGTACAAATTGTACAATTACCTACCGCTAGTATTCAACGAAAATTTTATTTAAGATCTTGTTTCTTTGCATTATAATTGAACTAGATGTAAAGAAGCATAGAGCACTCCGGTACGAAGGCCGCGTTGCTCTAGATAAAGAAGGGATCACGTTTCATAATTTTTTGAAATGGTCTTTATTTTCGCCTTTAGAAATAAAAATGCGTACAAATTGTACAATTACCTACCGCTAGTATTTAACGAACATTTCAAATAAGATCTTCGGTCTTTGCATTATAATTGAATTTGATGTAAAGAAGCATAGAGCACTCCGGTACGAAGGCCGCATTGCTCTAGGTACAGAAGGCATCACGTTTCATATATTTTTGGAATAGTCTTTATTTTCGCCTTTAAAAATAAAAAAACTACATTTCTGTGCGCGACACCAGCTAGCGCGGGTGAGATAGACGGTGCGAGAGATGCCGCGCTTTTTTTTCTTTTCCTTTTCTAATGAATTTAAATGCAATCGACCTCCTGGGGTCATACCTGCGTTACCGGGCTTTTGGTGAGCGCAGATGGCGCTCAACCTGCAAAGTTAGGATGGGTGGGTCAACTAACACAAGGGCACCACTTAGGTACGGACCTCAACCCCGCGCGCGTTGAATAGGGAGCCTAAATAGTCATCATTATCATCACCATAGAATCCATCATAGGAATCCTCCACCATAGAATGCAATGGGGGGATTTGCCATAATCATCATGCTTGGCCGGTGGATTGGTCGCAGCATTGGTGTTGAGTACTCTGGTGAATGTTGCTGCCCATCCCCTAGTGTAATCCCTTAGTCGGCTTTTACAACATCCACGGTAGGAGACGAAGGGGTCCATTCTTAGGTCAGACACAGCACGGCTAAGCTACAATTACTAACGGCTTCGTCGCCTCACAGACTCTTAACGCAAACTATGTCATATTTTTTATTCACCACAGGGAACTTGGTGCTGGCATGCACTTACATTTTGTGGCATTTTGTAAAAGAAAACAGCTTTTTTTCAATTTTAATTATAGCTGCCTACAAGTACGGAGTAAGTGGCGAATGAAATTCAATACCACTTTGTTATTATTTTTCCCTTTGCCATTTGCTAAGCTAACGCTTTTCAATTTATAAATGCCGGAATTCTTATATTGCTCGGGGCATTTTGTTCTTTTAGTATTATTAAGGTTGGTTTTATGAAATTTAATTTTAAATATACTAAGCTGAAGTAAAAATCTTTTGCGGTCTTTTTCGTTCACAAATATTGGTATTTTATATCCTAAAACACTAACTGTGTATAGAGTTTCCAGAATATTAGACGACAAACTCACAATGACGACCTCTGTGGCGCGGCGGGCGAAGGTTCCCCTGCGACGCAGGAGGTT
This sequence comes from Operophtera brumata, assembly GCA_932527175.1. Lineage (NCBI taxonomy): Eukaryota > Metazoa > Arthropoda > Insecta > Lepidoptera > Geometridae > Operophtera > Operophtera brumata. The sequence goes on along the minus strand of OW052238.1, from coordinate 10,498,025 downwards.
GCGGGTTCGATTCCCGCCTCGGAACAAATATTTGTGCGATCTGCAGATATTTGTTCAGGGTGTTCTGGGTATTTGCTGTGTAATAAAAAATATCTATCCATGTAATGTATTGTATTAAGTATATCAGTTATCTAGTACCCATAACACAAGCTCTGCTTAGCTTGGGGCTAGATAATGTTGTGTGTACTGTCCAGCATTATTTATTTATTTATTTATTTTTATTTATTTAATGGTTCGCGGTCAACAAAATTTAAGTATTGACTCCCAGTAAAAACTTTGTTGCAGAGAAGGCTTTGTCGTAACGTGGTAAGATCACGACACATACTCGGGTGGTTATATGGCAACCAACGATCATGATATCAGATAATGTACAAAAATATCTGTCATCAAGTATAAATAAAAAAAAGACTTATAAGCTTTCAATAAAAAGCCATATGCGCATTTATTTCTGTTTAATTAAGTCTGAAATTCAGTACTATCACCTAACTCGTAATCGATGAGGAGTGCTGTGGCTTTCATCATCAGCTCACGAGCATGAGATGATGACTCCCAGACGCAAACACTTGAATAAGTTATGAAAAATTAACTAACACTCTGTACGTGCTATTAATTTTTGAGGATTTCCCTAGATTTCTCTGAGATTCTACCATCAGAGCCTGACTTGGTGAATGTGGGGCCAACTACAATACAAAACAACAATACAAAAAAAAAACATGTTTGTTGACTATTGACGGAAGTCAATACGGAAGTATCGGTGGACGTACATAAATAAAATATATAGGTACAGACGAAAATAGAATCTCCTCCGTTATTAACGTGTGTTAATAAGAATAAGTGAGGCTAAACAGCCATTGAAATGAACGAGGAGAACTGTCAGCCTGCATCAGGCTTGCACGTTACTACAGCCCTAGTTATATTACATGAAAAGAGACTTACCAAGCCAAATAGTGTTGTGCTCGCTCTCACAGTGTTCAAGTTCAGGCCTGATATGGACGTCATCATCGTTGTGTCTCGGGGCTTCCAGGGGAAAGGTCTCCACTTTCCGCTGCAGAGGGTCCCGGATCTGCCACGCGGAGAGTAGTGTGATGTCCAGTACGAGGAGGCCGCCGACCATTGTAAACAGTTTCCAACCATGTAGCCCTTTCTAGGGTGAAATAAATTAACACAATTCAAAAAATTTAAGTAGGTAAATAGTGCTTTTTGCATGAAAATATATCTATATTACCAATATACCCAAGATAAGATAAGATAAGATACGATAAGATTGATAAGAGCTCTGGAGTCTGGATGATATGCAGAGTTCAAAATTTCAAATGTCTCATAAATAATTCAAAAATGGTTACATAATATATCTAACATAGAAAACACTGCGCCAGAGTGAGTTATGTAAATCCTTATCCCTGTCCAAATCCCTACAAATAAATAAAATTGAAACGTTATTTGGATGTTTAGTGTGCTTTCACGCCAAAACAGCTGGGCAAATGGTGATAAAATTTGGTGCCCCGAAAGTTAAAAACCTGTTGGTAACTAAAACATATCCAACAATTCAGTTCCCTTAGAACCGCGTGAGAACACTAGTACCTACCTATGAAATTAAACGAATGTTTGAAAGTGTGTTTGATTGTTATTAAAAATATAATAAATATATCAAAACCTTATTATAATAATGAATACTTTTTGATGTGAAATATCTATTGCCGTGCCTCGGCAGTAAAACCGACTCGTATGCCGTGACGGCAAACGACACGACTCATGCCGTTTCTATAACATAGATGTTTCACATCAGCCGAGCGTCCAGTGACGGCTATTTAAAAAAATACTAAATTCAGTTTGCTTGAGAGAAATCGCACCCGCTAAGTACCTAACTCACTCAACTTCGACAGCAAATGTCTAGAAGTACAAAGGCAATTTATGACTAATTAGTCTACAGCGAGAGAATTTAAAAGTAATTTCCTTTTACTCTTACAACATAAAATAAAGGCGTATCTCGGACAAAGAGGAAGCCTTTTAAAGGAAGCTGGAAGACAGCCACTTGACATTGTTTAGCCTAGTTTTGAGTGTTCGCCACCGTCTCACTTGAATCCAACTCGACAATGATTAAAAGTGTTGTCGGTTTTAATATCCAGCGCAAACAATAAAACGGGCTGTTAAAGGCGATAAAATATTACAGTTTGTGCATGTGGAACCCACAGATACGGAAAGAGAAATATAAAACGTTGTAAGCTTCGAAACCCATCGGTACCTACTTTCAATGTATTGCATATCGGAGCTCGAAACGACGCACTTAAATATTTATGTCCGATTTTATTTGAACTTGCGTCAAACAAGCGTTGATGTTGGAAGGTTCTTACGTAACTATGAGACAATGGTGGAAATGAGAGCCCAATTTAGGGGGAAGCGAAGTTTGCAACGCCATTAGTTTTATAGCAAACTTACAAGTTTAAGCCATACGAAAACATTTGGAAGATAACAAATAAAGTGAAAACTGCTTTTTATACGATGCCTCATAAAAGTTCTTTGTAGATTTTTTGTCTGTCTGTCTGTCTGAAAGTTTGTCTCGAATAGGTTCCGAAACAACTTAATATATTTAAATGAAAGTTTTAGGGATTAAAAAAGGAATTTTAACTTGAATTTTCAGTCACTGAGCTGAATTAGTGCATACCGATGAAGTTCTGATGACAGTACAAATTAAAGTAAGATGGCAGCGAACTGATCTGATGATGGAGACTGTTGTAAGCCAACGGAACTACTCGATCTACTTACGATGTTTGGATTAATTTGGATCACCTCACAGGTTTGGTTTTTAATTTCATCATCATCATCAGTCGAAATGTAAAAAAATACAAAATACTTTTATTTCGGGTAGTGAATGGTTACACTTGATAGTGAAGTTAACTGGCACTCTTTGGGCTAGTATATACTCCCTATTATATTACACAATGGTTAGCAGGAAGTACATTATAACTAGCATTCAATTCGCCTATTTTGAGAACCTCTGTGGGGTGTCGGACAAGTAGCCGGCTGAGATGCGAGAGGTTGTAGATTCGATTCCCGAACGACATATAATAATATTGTTTTCATTTATAAATTTGTATACTAAATATGTGCACGCTAGCAGTAACTAGTACTGCTAAAATATGTGAAACTAAATATCTATATAGAACATTAAGATCTTTGTAATTACCATATTTTTAAGCGAATAAATGAATAAAACTAACTAACAAATGTTTGTATGATCTACAAATGTTTGTTCCGGGTCTGGGTGTAGTGGTACTATGCTACACGTAGTTCCTGATACCCACGACCTAGGGAATTATATTGTGGGATTGTGTGTTAAATGTTCAGAATTTACCGCGAAAACGAAGTTGTATTTCAAATTCAAAATAATTATTTCAGGGTTATCGAGAATTGTACTAAACCTATAAACAATAAGCACATAGCAACATAAATACCTTAGAAACTAACATACATACAAAAAACAATAACGCGTCACGGCCCGGGTGATCACGTGACAGGCGACCCTTGAACCGCCGGACTCACACATCATTTCACTGTAACAGTATTACTCACCCCTTTTGATGCTGTTTTCGGCTCCGCTTTAGGCTTCGTCGTGTGTCTGTGGACGCGCCAAACTTTAGTGAACATTGCTCCGTAAGCCATGGAGAAGCCCGTGGCGAGCAGCCAGGCGCGCGCCGCGCAGAGCCCCGGGAACGCCGCCGCCTGCACCCACCGCCCGTCCACGCCTAGGGCTACCGCGGCCGCCAGGCAGATGCAGCAGCCGCAAAGCATCACGGTGTTGCAAGCGGGATGAGACCACAGGATCACCCTGTAGTGAAAAGTTTATTATCAATCGATATATAAACTCGTGAACTGCTAGGTCATTGTTACGTAGATACGTCATTGTTATTTATCTCTAATAGTAATGTCGTATGTGTGTTTAAAATTTGGTTATTTTTTGGTTATTCTTAGGTATAAGTAGGTATATTAGTAGTTGTAGTTTAGTTATTAGTTTAAAATTATAGTTAGGTCTAGGTATATATTTATGTAGGTATGTTTTACTTGTGCGCCGCCGTTTTTTGATTTTGTATATATCCTGTCCATCCAAAGGTTGTCTGGAAGAGATCGCTTTTAGCGACAAGACCGCCCATTGTACATTACTGTTATTTTTTTTGTTATTATATTATCTTATTATTTTTCTATTTAGTGTGCAACAAAGTGTTTATTTATCTATCTATCTATAAAATCGTCTGACGACTGACTGACTGACTAACTGACTATCAACACCCAGCATAAGCCGTATCCTAGAGTTTTGTAAATTTAGAAGATACATTCCTATAGTGGTCTAGGGGTGCACTATGAATAGAATATCTGAAATTCACCCCCTAAGGGCAGAGGAGATAGGTAGAGAGGAGAGGGGAGGTCGCCTGAAATAAATCGATAGACCCTCAGCGATAGACCGCCCATTATACTGCCATACTTAGACTTTGATCATTTTAAGGTGTTACTTTTTTTTTTTTTTTTTTTTTTTTAATATCTAATTCTATAATGGTTTAGTTATAACTTCTAGGGTACCGTTTAATTCAAATTTATTTAAGCAGCTAATGGAAACACAAAATGTACCAAGTATATGAACATTTATTATATAATCATAACATATAAGGAAAATAGAACAGACGCTAGAAAAACCCACGCGGTTAAGTTCGCTGCTGAAGTCAAACCGTAAAGCTAACAGAAAATATTACACCAGCATCAGATATCCGAGTATAACGACTGACACAACAAAGTTTTTTAGCTATATTCGACCATTTCGTATCGTGAGAACTATCCGCAAACATAATGTTGTTTTCAAGGACTGTTCCGGGTGTAATCACGGCGACTTATGATTTATCAGCGCCAGCGATACGGAGGCACTTCAGCAGCGGTTTAGTGTATTTTCGTTAGGCTCAGGGAATTTGTTTCGCGCGTCAGTTTCGATAGAGCAAAAAAAAATATTGATCTTCGTGGCATCACCTAGCTAGGCCCTGTCTGAAAACCAGCGCTGCGCTAAACCTAGGTCTGGTGCTTATGCTGAGACCTATTTGACCCCACACAATCCAAACCTTCCTACCACTTTTTATTTTAGTTTTTATTTCATTTTACTTTTGCTAGCTGTTATACCTACTAGTTGTTTTTTTGCTTTCGTGTTTTTGTGTTCTATGGGTGAAAATAGAAGAATTTTCTTTCTTTCTTTCTTTTCTAGAAACAGTAAAAAACCGTTGCTAATAGTCATCGAAATTCAGCCCAGCCACGAAGAATAGTCTGAAAAGTACTTTGAATTCTTACGAAAATACAAGGTTTACGTTCGATTTAGTGAGCCCATGTCAAGTTTGGTTACAATTCTGAACACAAAATTGACCGCTTCGCATACAAAACTTCCTTTTACGACAAAACAACTAGTACCAACTCGGGTTTGCAAAAAAAATATTTGTACTTTTGCCTCTATAAGCAAGCAATCTTTAGTGAGCCTATTTTTTGATCTGATTCCACAATGCCGTTGAAGTCAAATGGATATTCTCATTACACTGTTAGCGATCTGAATTTCACGGTTTTATTTTGGGCATCTGTTTTATTTACGTTGAATTGAAAGTTTCAGTGATATCGATTGCAAAGGCCGCAATTCTTGCTTGGATTATTTATGAGCACTTGTCGGAATGGGGATGCGCCCAAACAACTCTTATCAGCAAAGGGCTCGTATTTGACATTGATACGGGCCGCGTAAAATAACGGATTCTCGTGACTTTTTTACTCGATTGCGTACGCAAAAGGCTTTTCTACTGTCAATGTAGAAGACCTCTGTCACTCTATTCATTCCTTTCACGTTTGCTTTAACGTTGGTAGATGTAGATGTTTGTAAAGAGTCGTTCGTATTTGTCTCGAATGGCTTAACGGTTGGATGGTTTCACATATACACCACTATTTCAAATATACCATAAAAGATAACTGGATATTAAGTATTCGGTACTAATTTGATATGCGTTTTTTTTTGAGTGGTAATAAAAAAAAAAATAACATTTGTTTCCTTAACAAAATCCGAACAAATTTATGGACATAATACTAGTGCTTGAGTTTCTGACGCGTGACGCGTCGAAATATTTTGCGTAGATTTCATCTTTACAGATTATCCAGGTTTCTTATGGTATATTTGGAATAGTGGTGCATAGTATACTCGAGGTCAAAAAAACTGTTATGTCCATTCTCCAAAAATATAGTGTTAGATTTCATACGATTTCGACCATCTTGCTCGATTTTGATTAGCATTGCTACATTATCTATAAATTTTTGCGATCTATCGTACGGCTAGCAAAACAACTCAATTATGTGTAAAGGTAACGAATTAAAAGTTTTTATAATATTAAATTCGTAGGCTACCTTCTCCGCCTGTGGACGATGTTGAAGATGATCAGCCCAATCGCTGCCAGGATCCCAGCTATGCAGAGAGCAGTCATGCATGCGAACAGAGGCAGGGATACCGTTCGGAGTTCCTTCACGATCACTGTCCGATCGGGAGGTACTTTTCCACCTGTATACAAAAACATTTATATTCAGAAATAATAATACAACTAATACAAGGTACGTACAAAAAAAATGTAAGTACTTAGACAATATTTGTTAGTTTCTTGTAGCTCAGCTGTAATGTAGAGTAGTCATATTTTACGGAAGAAAAGTGCCTTTGCATAAACTATTAGACGGTTCAAAACCTTTCAGCAGTTCGTGCCAGGGTCACACGCTTCCAGAGATCATAAAATAGCCGTAAAATTCTCGAAAACTGGGCTGGGAAGTGTAATGTTGCGCAACAATGGATTTACATTTCAAAACAAATTGAACCTGTGATTAAAGAATAAAAATAAAAGAATCAGGTAAAATCTTTATCCAATAAACGTGAGCTAACTGTTGTTGGTTAGCAGTTAGTATATCAACCCTAACATATTTTCATAGTGAACCGAATATGAATTTGCATACTAATAGATAGATAGATAGATAGATAGATATATAGATAGATAGATAGATAGATAGATAGATAGATAGATAGATAGATAGATAGATAGATAGAGAGATAGATAGATAGATAGATAGATAGATAGATAGATAGATAGATAGATAGATAGATAGATAGATAGATAGATATATAGATAGATAGATAGATAGATAGATAGATAGATAGAAAATTCTTTATTGCACAAGACAAAAAGCAGTACATAGGCGAACTTAATGCTAATTAGCATTTTCTTCCAGCTAACCTTTGTGTAATGTAGAGTGGGTGGTAGTGCTATTAAAATATAGGTTGAGATTAAATGATAAACATAATTAAATACCTACTCTAAATAACTAGCTATATGAATACCTAACATAATATAATATATATAAATAATTCAATAAATAACATAAGCTCAATTTTGTTGGACATTTTGCAATGACAAAAAGTATTGGTACAGGTTGGACTTGACGACTCCCATAATAACAATAATCTCGAAGAAGATCCTCAAAAAATGTATGAAGATCTAACTGTGTTTGAGGAATCACACTTAATATTATAAATGCGAAAGTTTGTGTGTTTGTTACTTCTTCACGCTGAAACGGCTGGACGGTTTTGGATGAAATTTGGAATGGAGATAGCTGGATATTCCCACGGGACCGAGACTTACGCGGGTGAAACCGCGGGGCACTGCTAGTAGTACATAATTGCCAGGGCCGGCAAATGAGGCGATGATGGCCAAAGGTGGCCAAAGCGCCGAGGCACACAGACGTGAGCCCTTCTACGCCTAGCTGCGGCCAAGGCCTGCTTGCATATAATAGGTTTTCATTGAGGACATGCAACACTCATCATTGATGACTTAAGCGAAATGCTACCGTGAAATTATCTTTGTCATGTTGATATGAATTATCAAAACATTGCTGGCCTAGGCCATTAATCCTTAAATATTTCCTTGCATTTTGAGAAGGCTTGTACCTTTACAGAAACAGATCAGATCTCGATAGATTAAAAAGGACTTCGATTTTAAAACTAGAGGAGGATATGGCTACGACGTCCTTCCAATACTATTTGAACCGTAAATTGCTTGATTTTAGGCCTCGATAGGAAAGTTGTTTTAAAAGAACCAGAAAGAAAAGAGAGAGGTGAAATGTTATTCAGACTCATTTCCGGAAGCAAAGCTCCAATCTCATTCATTGTAAGTTCTGCTACACGCAGAATGTTACTTCTATATATCCAATTTACTTTGTCGAGTGTACTCAGAAATAAATCCTCTCGCCTTGTTGTCCTCAGGCTATACTTTGTGTAATTGTTCGGACAGCTCTTTACTTTGTAACCTCAAAATGGCTCTTCCAGTGAATGTGTTTTATTTATAAGAGTTTCAAATTCAATCAAATTTTAGAAATTTGTTTTTTACACATGTTTCTATACAGGTTGTAACATAATATCCCCATAAGCCGGGGGGTGGGGGGTTATTCTACACATCATAGCGAATAACTTTAGTTCTAAGACTTTTTAAATTTCAAAGTTTTTAGTTCATGAAATGCCTTGTACAAATCCTGGAAGTCCTAGAACATTTCTTCAGGAATTTTAGGATTTCTACGAGGCATTTCAGGAATTAAAAACTTCAAAATTTAAAAAGTCGTAGAACTAAAGTTATTCGCCTTGATGTGTAGAATACGTCCCCGGGCTTATAGGGATATTATAATACTACTTGTATAATATCAAAATGTGTACATATCATTTGGAATCTAGTGGACCATTAGCCTGATAATGAATAAGATACTTTCTAAGAAAAAGGATTAGTATAAGTATAAGAAGGTGTAACAAAATTAATCAAGTGGGTGCTTCAGTTTTTTATAGTACAGTCACCACTGTGATATGAAATTGCCTCCCCTTTTAAAAAAGCTATAAAAAGCTGGTTTAGCTCGGTCGTTGTCGGGAACTTTTCACATTTGAACTATAGGAATTTTATACATTTATACAAATAGAACGAATCTACCATTGCACACGTTACAACTTTCCCGTTTTTCCTTAATGTTTACTCAAATGTATTAAGAGATTTTGTGCATTTCACTTTTATTTCGAGGTTTTATGACGACATATACACAAATTGGAGAGAAAAGCAGCAACATCAAACAAATTGTCGCCGTCACGAGAACCCGTGAGTGTGCATCAAGCTTTGTTACATTCCTACATTTACATTATTAATTTTATTCGTAGCAAACACGGCATTTATGTCGAGCACTGACAGTTCAATTCGTTACTACCTTTCAACTACTATATACATACATATATACATAAACACACTAGGTAGTTTTACCCCGAAAGGGGGACCAGAGCCTCAAATGGGCCTCTTTTCACCGTGGGCTGCACCATAGTGGGATATAGACGTGACAAGCGGTGAGCTCATCGCCGCCATTGCTTGCCACGACTGACTCTGCTAACGCTTTCTTCCAGTAATTACACATTCCTTAAATAAGCTAGCAGCCAGGACAAATCTTATACCATCGAAAGCCTATATATCTATCTAATTAAAAATGAAATGCTGTTCGTTGGTAATCGTATCACTTGAGAACGACTTTTTTAATTGTTGGTTATAGTTCGAATAAGTTTTTTAGGGAAATAAAATTTGGAAAAGATGCCTTGATTGTTGGAAAATTCGGGAAAACTGAAGGTTTTTTTTTTGTTTTTTTTTTTTGCATTGAGCTGACTTCTCAACACTCGTACATGCGCCTACCCAGGTCCTGCAGCTTGGTGGCCGGATTCATGCCAGCTCATGGCTTTACTTACTGTAAGTTACTATCCAGGTAAGTACCGGAGATTACAACGCACCGTAAGGAGTGAACAACGAGAAATCAACTATTGATATCTTTTTTATTTACACGAAAACACATCCATCGTATGCTTCTTAAACAATAGGCCGTGGTGTGTCCGGCCCAAGAATAGACCCCTCCATCTCCTCCCGTAGATGTCGTAATAGCCGAATAAGGGATTACCCGGCTTGTTTGTAAGATTCGTTGGTATAAGATTTATCCTAGCTGCTAGCTTCTGTTATTACTGGAAGAAAGCGTTAGCAGAGTCTGTCGTGGGAAGCAATGGTAGTAATGAGCTCACCACTTGTCACGTCTATTTCCTACGATGGTGCAACTCACTGTGAAAAGATGCCCATTTGAGGAATGCCTACCCTTTCGGGGAAAAAGGCGTTTGTCTGTGTGTATATAGTCAATCGCCAGTTGCCTCCTCGTCAGCGGTGGGACAAGTGGTTAAGGTGTAAGAAGGTACTTACCAACCCATCGTTCCCGGTCCAGCCACGTCAGGTTATCGGCCTGTGTGTCGTAGTATCCGAGCTTCACGTAATGGTTGTCCGTCAGCTGTTCTATTTGAGTGAGCGCTATCCTGTCGCCTTGTGAGGAGAATGCTACTAGACCCTGGGAAAATAAATTGACAGAATCAGAATAGTCTATATTGTAACTGTTGTTTGTGTGATGATAGGTTTTTTGTAAGATACAAACAGTTTGCCCATTTCGGACATACAATATTAAATAAACCAAAAAACAAAAAAAAAAAAAAAAACGAAGAACCCAAAAAAACTAAAACTAAAACGAAAACTATTCAAACTAATAAAAAAAAGGCTATCCATTAAGTACCTTCTTAGATACCTAGTTACATAATAACATAGCCAAGCACTTAGCAATAAATACTTATTCGTCGAGAAATTCACCTAATTTATAAAAAAAACCTTCGTATTTAGCCATTTTTGAAGTTTATTTCCAAATATATTTCCTTCGGTAAAATATTTTCATCTTTTGGAAGTATTTTCCTCATTTAAATGAACGGGTCTGACTACCAACAGGCACTTGACTTTGTGACTTTATCAGTGAACACACTACATGATAATGTAAAATAAAGTAACGACCGGTACTTTCATATTTCTATATATTTCATTTAATAGAAGTACCTAGTAGAGCTTTTATGTGAAAGAGTTCGGCCGGGGAAGTACTACAGCCATACCTATTTCTTAGACTTATTCACTCAAAAATTTACAATGCCTGCAAAGGGCGAATAAGTCTAAGTACCTTCTATCTTAGACGACCAAATTGTAACACTTACTGTGGCAAATACATATCTCGAATCTTCATAATTCATACGAAATGTAGAGTTAATGTTTATAAATGAAGCGACGGGATGGGATATGCAAAAGCGGCGCGGGGTGCGGTGCAGTCGCCGAAATTATGCTACGTAAGTTTTTTTTTACACTATACAAAATATATAAAATAAAAGCACTTTAATGTGGGCGCGGTCCATTTGAGCAGCAATTAGTAGGTGTGTAATTGCATATCTGCATTCAATTACCCTCGCTTGTCCATGCTATAACGATTTTCAGCGTTTATTTGTAGCACAGCTAATGTTTATACATAGTTTATACATAGTTTGATCAGATCACGTTCACTAATAGTAGCTTATTTTAACAAAAAAATTGTTTATCTGTAGCACCGTGTTATTGCTGTGTTTATACACAGAATATCTTTGGAATAGCTTACACCGTGTTTTGGTTGTTTCGATCGAATTTGAAAATGCTCGTCAATGAGAAAAAAAAGACAAAACACTGTGTAACTATTTCAAGGAAAGTCCGAGTTTTATAGTACTATGTAGTGTTTATCAAAAAATTGCACTTAGGTGACGTAGGTGTAGGTAGGCAGAGGGTCAGCGACCGTAATGTGAATGAAAAAGCCTCAGCGAGGCGCATTGAATCCTTTAAATACCCTAGTTCTGTTGTGTTCCGCAATTCACACTAAGCGTTTCGGTTCCACCTTAGTAATGCGAACTGCTAAGGAATGGAACAATTTGCCGTCATCTGTCTTGCCTGAAAACTATTATGGGTCTCTTTAAGGCAAGAGTGAAAAGCTGCCTTCTAGACCTTCGTGCTCCATCGTCAGTCGCATCGTAACTATTCCAAGGATAGTCCTATTTTTGTAGTAAGTGGAGTGTTTATCAAAAATTGCATCACATTGCATACTAGGATGGTTAGGACGGAACTAACATTTATTTTAACCTAGAAACTCGCCCCGGCTTCGCTTGGCTAGTGTCGGAATCCCCCCTCCCTCCCGTCCCCCTAACCCTGTGACCCTATGTGTGTTTTCTATCTATCTATCCCTCCCCCCTTCCCAACCCCCCATCTATCCACACACCAGATACAACAATTTTAGGTAATTTTTTTACACCTTGTGTTACATTATTTTAGTAAGGATCCCTATTTTTACAAAAAATATTATATTAGCCTATGTCACCCGGGGATAGTGTAGCTTCCCAACAGTGAAATAATTTTTCAAATCGGTTTTGTAGTTTCGGAGCCTATTCAATGCAAACTAACAATCAAATCTTTCCTCTTTAAAATTAGTATAGATAGATATAGATGACGAATAAGCCTCATCGTATCGTGTTTTCGGTAAAAGGAACGTAACTATCCAAAGTTACCTGTAATTAATTTTTACAGACTGCGCCAGCCCTGTCTTGTAAGTGTCGTCTCTAGGGGTTGTGTTGCTGCATTCTCCGTGCAGTTAGATTGCAATGTCTCTGAGCAATTTATGTCTACTATTGCCAACACGACATTGTTTTTAATTCCTTTTGCTATGGGACTGGGACAGAAGATAAAATGCTAGGGCTTTTATTTCTCTCAAAAGATTAATTGCTACAAATTGTAGTGCAAATTGTAAGCCTTAACTCGTCTTAGATACTGTAGACTCTGTAGAGACTCAAGACGAAAATCTATAATATTAAGTGCGCATTGTTACGGCACTGAGACGTGGCCATTAAGGCTCATACAAAAGCCAAATTATGTCACATTGTAACTAATTAAAGTTCAAGTAAGTTAGGAAGTGACAGAATACCGCCCGTGAACGTAAAGTAAGTGAAAATCAAAAACAAATATTTCCACGTGAAAAATCGTCGAGTCACAGAATCATACCTTCAACTTGAAAATAAAGTATTTTCCGACATTTAGGTGAAAAAAAAGTACAAAATTCTAAGTCGTTAGAAGTTGAATCAAATTTTCAGTCGAAAACAGCTGCACTTTTTTATTTTTTATCACATGGCACATAATAAATAATAGTACAAGCACATGGTTAATGAACAGGTAGAACAATTGTTACGTTCACTGTAATGATAAAAGGTTATTGAATGACATATTTTTTTTGCATCAAGTAACATCGACTCCTCTAAAGCCTCCAAATAAGACCAATCAGCTGCTGTATGCGCCTCAAGTATTGGCCTCATACACAAGCTAAAAGTCGCGCAGCTGATGTTGAGAGCTATGGTCGAAGTTCCCTACGTGATAAAGTCTGAAACGAGGAGATCTGTAGAAGAACAAGATTAAGACAAGACCTAGCTCATAGCTCATAGAATTAGCAAGTTGAAGTAAAAATGGTAATGACCGAAAACATTTTAAAGGTTGCAGGAAGTAGGAGGATGAAGGCTGCTGAAGACCAGTCGTCATGGCATTCTAATAGATGGCCAGCTGTGGAACTTCAAACCGGAACTCTGCAATGCAAGCACTATTGCTTTACGGCACATATAGGTATGGTGGTAGTACTTCCCCGGACGAACTCTTTCACAAAAAGCTCTACTACTACTAAAACATAACCTTATTGCACCTTCAATGCAATAGAGCATATGGCAGCAGATTTCACTCTCGACACAAAAATGTTTCAGAATTAAAGCTGTACTTTGCAGCATAATTTCATGAAAATGGTCCATATCTTAGGCTGCGTCCCCAGTAGGCAAACTGTTTGCCGCCGACTGAGTTAGCGGCGGTTCGGGTTAGTACGCCCTTCCTTAAATTTGAAATGGAGTGTTCACAGTTTGCTAGTTTTGCGCGTAACGCTGCAAACTGCGTAGAGTGAGCGCAAAACTACATTCCAAACTACTACTCCACTCAACTACTCCGTACTTTATTACTCCATTTCAAAATACATGGAAGGGCGTACTAAACCGATACGCCGCGCCGGTAACTCAGTCGGCGGCGAACAGTTTGCCTTCTGGGGTCGCAGCCGTTTCGCACCTGTATTAGAAGGTGCGAGTTACGATACACCCGGAAGTGTATTATAATGATAATGGCTGTGTCGTACAGTTAGATATAGTATCATAGTTACCGAGACGCCGAGAAAGGACGTGGAATTGATCGCCTCGTAGATGTCATCGGCTATCTTCTTGTTGGTGTATGTGAAGTTCTTCAAGCTCAGTCCACTTTTCTGAAGTTTCTTCATCGTTTTGTTGAATGCTAGAATTTCATAAAATTTAATTGAGTTCAAATAATTTGATCTGAGAGTTTTCTAAGTTTGAAAGATGGCTTTAGTTTATTTTCAATGGACTAATAGCAACTAAGGAACGAGCTGGATGGAATTCAAAGTAATTAGATAATATTGCAATTAGCTGGAACTGAGTTATTATGACACTCGTAGTTGTCACATGGAGTAGAACGCGCCCGCTACTTATTCCAAGAAGAGTTTTTTAAATATAAACATTAACACCCTTAGGGGTTATGGGGTTATCCTTAGGGGTGAATTTCAGAAATATCTTTCTTAGTACACCCCTTAGACCACAAAAGGCATGTACCTTCCAAATTTCAGGCCTCTATGACTTACAGTTTAGGCTGTGCGTTGACAGTTAGTCAGTCAGTCAGGCTCGCAACGATGTTATATATATTGACTAATGCCCGTTCGCGGCTTGCCTTGCATTATACTGGGATAAAAAGTAGCCTTCAGCTCAATCCAGGTCATAATTTTACCGTAATTAGTTTAGTTAGCTGTGTCGGCGTAATTAAGTAAAAAACACACAAACATACAAACATTTATGATATTAGTGGGATTACCCATTGTGTTTGTCTAAGGTATGATATACCGAGATATCTATCAACATATTATATGAAATCGTTGCGCAGCTGACGATCAACGCAGACTAAACCGTAAGTCGTAATTAAGACATTTGAAGGATATGTTACTTTCATGGTATAGGGGTACACTAAGAAAGGAATTTCAGAAATTCACCCCGTAGGGGGTGTAGTGGTTTGTTGTTTGTATGAAAAAAAAAACACGCGGACGAAGTCGCGGGCTTTCCACTAGTAACTTATACTTAGTGAAACATCGTTGTTTCCATGGCATGTGTATATGAGCACGTCTTATGCTAATACCACTAATATTATTTAAGCTGTAATTTAATCTCAATTACACCCTCATTTACGATACAATTTCATCTAGCGTTACATAAATGAACCTTTTAATTGGACACGCTAAGGGGGTAGAGGAATTCATAAATAGAAAATATAATGTAGAGTGCGACAGGTTAGTTGCCTAGTATGCCTTTAGCAACGTTATGTTCGCTTAAGGCGTAGCTGTGACACTTCCAAGCCAGTAAGCGTCATGAAAGCTAGTAAAAAAAAACCTCTATAATTGGCGTCGCACGTTTTGTGCATTTGCCATTTTCAAGTATAATTATTGTATTTTTATTTTGCAACGTTACAATCCTTACAACTCGTCAAAGTCACAGTCAAGTCATGTTTTAGTAAAACGGCGGCCGTTTTACTAAAACTTTGGTATACAACTTCCACCAATTTGAAAAGTCACGCAATGCATGTCACCCATGTCATTTTACTATACTTGTGCTCTTTAGACGAGCTACATTGGTTAAAATACCACCAAAATTACACAAAATAACTCAAAAAACACTATGAGATGAAATAAAATTAAAGCAGACGACGTCTCTTTTCGAAAATGACGGGAAGGGTGTAGTTTTGTTTTATTAAAATGATCAAAATTTAACATCATGTTTATTTTTAGGGTTTCGTACCTTAAAAAAAAAACCAATGGAACCATTATGGAATCACTCTCTTGTCTGTCAGTCACAATTTTTGTTGTCAAGTACGTCTATAGAAGGGCTTGTTATGAGGGATACAATTATATTTAATAAAATGCATAGTTTAAAAGATATTAAAGAAAATATACGAAAACCGATCGTTCCTTCCTAACCATAACCAAAAGAAAAAAACTTTGAAAAAAATTGGGAGAATGGCGTCTCACTCATAATTTACAGGAAAACTGTAAATTGCCGGGAAACGTAGAGTATTTGTAAAGAAAAATGTGTAAACAATTTTAACGAGGACTAATGTGTTCAATTGGTCTAGTGGTTACTATGATAGTAGGTATACTTGTAAAGAACCTTTTTTCACTTGTACACAAGACAAGATAATAATTCATTTATTTACAGAAAAAACAATATAAATAATACAAGTGGATATGTACAAAATTGAAAATATACATATGAAAAAGTTGTGCTACCTGAAGACCGCTGCTAAAGATCTAAAGGTACCTCAACTGATCCAAATCACTACCAGACGGAAGCGTCCCTAAGATGCTGGCTGCATAACCACGCTGATTATTTATTATTATTGCCAAGATTATTTTTATGTTCACTAAGAACTTTCAATTCGGTTCGCATGTCCCTACGTTTTCTACGGCATTTTCCCTCTAAGAAGCTCTTGCGTAGGCTTCGGTAGGGTTATGAAATTTGCACACCATCAAATTAATATTCTGTCAGGGCGTGTTGGCGTGTAAGCAAGAATTATTCACGTAGACGGATGTTACATTCGTATGGTTTGTTTGTTTATCATCAAAGTGAATGTTTAATTTTACCTGTATTTTATACATACATACATATATAAACTCATGCCTGTTTCCCGGAGGGGTAGGCAGAGACCACGGATTTCCACTTGCTACGATCCTGACACATCTCTTTTGCTTCATTCACTCTCATCACATTCTTCATACATGCTCGTCGGTTAAGGGTACTCTTGACCTGGCCGTTTTCCAGAACGTCTCCGATCTGGTCTGAATACGTTTGCCGAGGTCTTCCCCTTTCCATTGTCCCATTCACGCTCGTCTTGTGTACCCGTTTCGTCAATCTACTATCGTCCATCCTTTCTAAATGCCTAAACCATCTAAGCATACCTTTCTCAATCCTAGTCACTACGTCATCTTTAATTTCACACTATTCCTTATCTTCTTCGTATTCTTATTCGTATTTAATCTTCTTGTATTTTGTATTTTTTATGTACGTGAATATTCAATATACCTACCTACTTAACGTATAAAGTACTTAACGTATAAAGTAACGTAACCTATAATATTTTCATATTCATAAATTATGTTTTAGAAAATGTCTATAAGGCCTAGGTGATTTACAACCCCTCTTTACATCGCTCCATATAATGGGCCACTCCAAAATGTATATCCAATATCCCTTTGCGATCCTCATTTAGATCATGGCCTCATGGCTCATCACGCACAAAAGGATTCAATATCATGTTTTTCTTATATGAGGCATGGAAAATGAGAAAAAAATGGTGAAAATAACATTAGACAATGCAGGATCTGAAACGCATGTTTGTTTAGAAATTTTAAATAAATTGTTACTTCAATAAATTGGTAAAAAGAAAAACTAATCGATAATCGCGTTTCAGTTGATCGTGTGATAGCTTGATTAGTACTTCTGTATGCTTATTTACAGCTACCCAAATTGCTTGTAACTTCGATAAGCTAAGTAAACTAAGGTAGAGACATAATAGCACTGAAGTCTAACCGTGTTTCATTTCAGAATAATCAGAATAACCAGAATAATCAGGTCGTCTGTCTTTCCTGAATTCTATAATCTGGGTCTCTTCAAGGCTAATAATTGTGAATAGATGCCTTTTTAACCCCCGACGAAAAACGAAGAGGCGTGTGTGTGTGTGTGTGTGTGTGTGTGTGTGTCTCTCTGTCCCATCGTAGCTCCCGAATGGATGAACAGATTTCGTTTTTTTTTTGTTTGAAAGGTGTATTTGTCGGGAGTGTTCTTAGCTTTCTTTGATCAAAATCGGTGCAGCCGTTCAGCGTTGGGGTTTTTTTTAATTTTTACAATTTTAATTACTTGTCTTATAGTCTTATAAATAGTCATCTTCGTCCACATCGTCACTTACCAGCAGGTGAGATCGTGGTCAAACAAAGGTCTATAATAGTTAAGAAAATAAAAACAGAAAAAACAATTTATTGATAATTAGTTTTTACACGTCAGTCAGGAACCTTTTATCCCAACGCAGCCGTGCCGTTTTCGATGTCGCGATGCTGTCCGCGTCATGTTGAGCAGATACGTACCCAGAGCGACGGCCCAAACAGCGTCGTAGGCGAGAGGTGCCTCCTGGTACCCCTCTGGGTACTTCTCTCCGTCGATGTCGTAGCCAGCCGCCTTCAGTGCTTCGTTCAGACGCAACCTGTTCACAGAAACATTCAAAAATTCAATATCAATATAAATTCGAAAGTCATTTTGACTGTTCATCTCTCTGTTTGATACCTTTTCACGGCTGAACTGATCTTGATGAAATTTCTCAAAGTTATTGTATGTATGTATGTATGAGGAAGGACAAAGGACAGTTTATCAGGAAAAAAAGTTATTTGTCATGAAATTCTTATTATTGACCGAACGCTGTCGAGCAGAGTCCACCACAGAATAGATTATAAGGTACGAGGTTGTCTGGAAGAATTCGCGTTTAAGCGATAAGACCACCCATTGTACTAATACTTATGTAGGTTTTTTATTTTATTTTTTATTTCGTAAGGCGTTACCTACAATAATGTGTTTTCTATTCTATTCTATTACTGTCATCAAGGTTTCACACTTTGGTCCAAGGGTTTCACCGTAGCGAAGCATGTATGTGTATTTAGCTTACTATTATATTAATTAAATAAATAGATTTCCCGATAGTAAAATTACATTTACAAATGAAAACAAAAATTGTACTTCTAATATTTGAAATTACATGAGGATATTGGTTTGCGAGTTGAAAACCACCGAATACCTGTTAATTACTTCCGAATGAAAAACCACTACATACCAGTAATTTGCCTGTTTTTCAAGTGAATATATTATGAGCCGAAACATTATTTTAAGCTTTTTATACAAATTGGTAACGGTTTTCAAGGCGTCAGTTTTCCCTCGAAATAGCAGAACTTATTTCTGTAGTAGCTAGCGTTGTTTGAACTACTATTGTATCGATTATTTAATTATAACTGTTATAATATTCTATGACGTATAGATACCGAGCTATCATGATCATTGTACACTAATTATAGACATTTGTTTTTTTCTTTAATAGTAGGTATTTACACAAAATGTTAGTAATGTATAATATTGAAATCAAATTCTGTTTTATTATGTACATTTTATGAGACACACACACTTTTTACACAGACCGCATAAGACATAAATGTGGAACATTATGAGGTCTATGCGAACTGCAGGCAATTGAGGCTAGAGAATGGGATATTCTCCTCAAAGTCGATTAATATTGATTTTTACAGAGCCCAATCATGATCATGATACTACATGACTGTTTTAGAGAAGACATATACTGAATGTAATATCAGTAACAATCAAAACTCTAAAATCATGGTAAGTAGGTATTTAATGCTATTACTACCTACTTACATTCAGTACTCTCTGAAAGAATCATGTAGTCATATAAATAAATAAATAATAAATAATGCTGGACAGTTCACACAACATTATCTAGCCCCAAGCTAAGCAAAGCTTGTGTTATGGGTACTAGATAACTGATATACTTAATACAATATATTACATAGATAGATATTTTTTAATATACATAGAAAATACCCAGAACACCCTGAACAAATATCTGCGATCGCACAAATATTTGTTCCGAGGCGGGAATCGAACCCGCAACCTCCTGCGTCGTAGGCCAAGCTTCGCCCGCCGCGCCAACAGAGGTCGTCATGTAATCATGTATATGCAGTACCAATTTGTAACTAAATTTTTTAATACATAGTTACTTATTCTAAGCTTGGTTGTTTTTTATTTTTATATAATCATGTGCATACAAAATCACTTTGGGTTTTTTGTACTTGTTTCATAATAAATAAATAAATGATAGGTGCATGAGCTCTTTATCTTACTCTCTGTAGTCTGTTTAGTACTGTAGTATATATACTTAACTGAAATATCGATGGATACTAGATCAAAAGAAATTATGTTAGGTATTCTCAGAAACAAAGACCTTTGTTCTGAGAACTATGTAATATTTTTATAAAATCAGTCTTAAGAACATGATTCAATAATGATCCTTGTGTTTTCAAAGAGTAAAATACTTTTGACGTTGACTACGATTAAGTTTGCTTTATCTATGAATAAATTCATCTTTATAGGAAAATAGAATATTACTGAGTGAGTGAAGCGAGTTCTCTGAGTGAGCACGAACGTGTCGGAGTTTGTATGTTTGTCTTCTCTGAGAGGTATATCGGTGAACTTGGGTTTCAAACGAATATCCTCTTCCGAATTTAATAATGCAGTGAAATTCCGAGCGGAGCACTTTCCATAGCCCGCTGTGTGACTTTGAGCTTGTGTATGAGGTTGCGACCACGTGCCATTAAAGTGTGTGTGTGTGTTTTTTTTTTATACTACTTGGATGACTGAACAAGCAAGAGATGCGGATGTTAAGCGGTAACCTCTGCCTATGAACAGTGGATTTGTTAATTTTAGGGTTTTGATAGTTAGATTGAATAAAATAGCAAGAATTCAAAAACTGGTAAAACGCTTTACTTCGCTTAGGAACATAGAAGAAGGAGGCTACATCAGCGCCTCTACCGTAAGAACTTAGAACACTTTTGTAAGATATAAATTCTAAACTCAACAGCATTACCTCATAGGTCACGTCCACCTAGGACGCACCCTATGTGGCATTGCACTGCGCCCGCCACCCTGAGACATAAAGATGAAAAGTCTCATGTGCCTGTAATTTCACCGGCACCCTTACCCTTCAAACCGGAACACAGCAATGCGAGCACTACTGCTTTGCGGCAGAAATAGGTATGGTGGTAGTACTTCCCAGTACGAACTCTTTCACAAAAAAGCTCTACTACTACTTTGTTAGATTAAGTTATAAATAAAGTGTTTTTATATATATTATGTTCGTTTCTAAGGTATTTGTTTCTATGGGCTTATTGTTTAGGTTTAGTACAATTCTCAATAAGCCTGAAATAAAGATTTTGAATTTGAATTTGAAGTCATCTCTTCATTCTTCAAGTTCTTTTGACGACCGCTGTGGCGCGGCGGGCGAAGGTTCGCCTGCGACGCAGAAATTTGCGGGTTCGGTTCCCGTCTCGGAACAAATATTTGTACAATCTGCAGGTTCACGTTATTTTTCTATGTCTAATAAAAAAAAACTATGTAATGTATTATAATTAAGTATATCAGTTATCTAGTACCCATAACACAAGCTCTGCTTAGCTTGGGGCTAGATAATGTTGTGTGGACTGACCAGCATTATTTATTCTATTATATAATTTCTTTGTTTGTATTCATACAAACATCGTATGTAGTTATGTACCTACATCCAAGGGCGTAGCGAGGTACGGGTAGGGAGGGGCAGCTGCCCCCCATTAGAAGAGCGGTCGTTCGCTGGTAAACTGTAATTCTTACGAGCTTCATAGCTTGCGACGCTTTTTATAAGACCTAAGAAATTAACAGGCTTGAAGGCTGGATTGAGAAATCCAACAATGTGAAATCTCCCTCTCTCCGTGAGTTCTCCGCCGCCACAGAGGTCGTCAACAATGTTGACACATTGGTCGTCAACATTGTTTACGACCTCTGTGGCGCGGCGGGCGAAGCTTCGCCTGCGACGCAGGAGGTTGCGGGTTTGATTCCCGCCTCGGAATAAATGTTTGTGCGATCTGCAGATATTTGTTCAGGGTGTTCTGGGTATTTTATGTTTATAATAAAAAATATCTATCTATGTAATGTATTGTATTAAGTATATCAGTTATCTAGTACCCAAACACAAGCTCTGCTTAGCTTGGGGCTAGATAGTGTTATGTGAACTGTCCAGCATTATTTATTTATTTTATTTAACAATACGGGATGTGATCTCCAATATTTTTTTTTAATTCGTTTCTTACACTAAAAAATGTCACTTATAATGAAAAGGGTAGCGTAGTTTTTTGTTATAGAAAAATGAATCGTAAAACGTTTAGTGAAAACCCAAAAGAACTTTATATTTATTTTTAATTACTACTCTACTTATCATGTGAAACTCATATGTTAAAAACAACGATCAAATCAAAATAATCTAGGATTTTCTTTGTCTGCCCCCCATATACAATCCTGGCGACGCCCTTACTACATCTGTTTCATTCGCACAGCGACTACGAGGAAAAGCTTATAACTACAGACCCCCAGGACTCCGCCGGTACTTAGCTTTGTTCAGAAGAGGAATCCTTCTGAGAAATAAGTGCAGAGCGCAGCAAACGGGAAACCAATCCGTTGGATGTATAGTGCGGCATTTACACCAGGCCAAATAATGGAGCAATCCACTAAGCCAGGACATTCAGTGAGTGCATTTGAAACCGATCTAATTGAATGGAGTGTCTTTGTTTTGAGTGGCAATGGAAAGTGATAGCTTGACTAAGTGGAATGGCTCGTATTTAAAGCGCAATAGGTTCACAGCATGTGTATAATGAGCTCTAGAATTGTTGAGTTTTGTTTTGTTGAGTTCTTGAGAGAGAAAAAATATATGGTATTCTTAAGCTTTTTATCTAGCGAAATTATAAATTCAATAAAATATTTGAATTACATCACTCGATAAAAAATATATCAAAGATACCATCTTAAAATTGAAATACCATTTTAGAGTAACTTGTTACACGTTTTAATTTTTGAAACATTTAGTAACTTTATAATTATTATTTGCGTGAGTGAAGTCATCAAAAAATATTACAAAACTCTAAAGGGCATTTTTATATTACTTTTTATACACAAAAACACGGTATCAAAGCGTGCTCTCGCCTTCTTCGCCTCATACAATTTTTTTCGTGGAAACTGGTTGAACCTATAGAGCACCTTTAATAGCCCTCAGGAGCATATTGAGTGTCGCGATCCTATGCAGAAATGTTCGGGCCATTAAATGATGTATCTGCTTGCTTCAATTTTGCAAAGAGTTGTATTTGTACCACCTTTACAGCCTCGCAAGTAATCAATCAAAAGAAAAATACGAACTTAGGCACATAATAGCCACGGAAGGAAATAAATCTCAGTCGTAACAGAAATTCCAAATAAAAGAAGCTGGCATGAAGTAATAAAACCTTGCTCAACAGTACTTCTTGCTGCATATATTACACATTGAAGCCTTCTTAAATATTTTTACTGAACTTTTATGACAGACCCCGTTGTGTAATACAAAATAATTGGATTACTAGGGTACGATTTGGGTTCTGAATGCTGTTTATCAATATATATATAAAATCGTTGTGTGGGTGACTGACTGACTGATTATCAACGCACAGCCTAAACCGTAAGTCTTAGAGACCAGAAATTTGGAAGGTACAGTCCTTTTAGGTCTAGGGGTGCACCCGTCGTCGTCGTTTCGTATGAGGTAGTGCTGGCCTCTGGTGTCAGAGTTTGTCAAGCCGCCCGAGGGCCTCTGACAGGGGTGCACTAAGAAAGGAATTCCAGTAATGTTACCCCTAAAGGGGTGCAGAGGGGTGTTGAAGTTTGTATGGAAAAGTACACGCGGACGAAGTAGCAAACATTCCACTAGTATATGATAAAACATATTGTGAATAAAATACATATAATTAAAGAAAAATAGAAGTTAAAACACACTAAATTTATGAACGAAGCAATTGACCTGTCCTAAAAAAAATCTCAAAATTCAAAATAGAAATAAAATAAGCTTGATTTCTCATTATGTGACCGATTTCCATCTTCGCAGTTCAAACTGGGAACACTCGGTACCTATAGGCTGATGATGAATGATCGTTGCGTGACTGATTGACTGACCATCAACACACGGCCTAAACCGTTACAACTAGAGCCCACTAGAACCGCTACTACCTGAAAAGTGGAGGATATTTTATTTTTGTGTAGGTACTAATTCACTCCCAAGCTAGCAGCGTCCTTGAAGTTTGTATGGAAAAAAACTCCTTGCGAACGAAGTCGCGAGAGTTCCACTAGTCTAGGTATAAAGTTTAGGTATAAAGTAGGAAAATATTATGCATAGCACCCAACAGTCACATACATAGTCCTGATCCCACACTAGGATCCCCTGTGTCGTAGCTATCAGGAACTACGAGTGCCATGTACCATAACACGCAGACCTGGAAAAAAAGATTTGTACATCATAAAAGTCTCTAGAACCCCCTCTGGCATCTCAACCGGCTAAATCGCCCGTCGCACCACAAAGTTCGTCGACATACTATCGTTCACCAAACATGACGTCACAGAATGTGATCATCCCGTCGAGATATTCGCTAAAAGTATTGTGCTAATAAATTAAATACTTTAGGTAATTATACCCTCGTCGTGCCCACAATTCTTTACGATTCATATCCCAGCTGCTTCCCCATACGTTTCACATCTACATAAATAATGAGTTTGCTCTCATTTTGCAGTCGGCTGAGTTACTTACATATTGTAAAAGCAACGAGGGAATTTGAACAGTCAACATACAAATTCCCTGTGAATTTCCATAAGAATCAACATTACTTGAGACGAACAGGAGCGCGCGTCAAGAAATGTTGAATGAAGAAATAAATAAAATAAATAAATAAATAATACTGGACAGTTCACACAACATTAGCCCCAAGCTAAGCAGAGCTTGTGTTATGGGTACTAGATAACTGATATACTTAATACAATATACATTACAGAGATAGTTTTTTTTATTATACATAGAAAATACCCAGAACACCCTGCACAAATATCTGCAGATTGCACAAATATTTGTTCCGAGACGGGAATCGAACCCGCAGCTTCCTGTGTCGCAGGCGAATCTTCGCCCGCCACGCCACAAAGGTCGTCGAAATATGAAGTTTTACTTAATACTTACATAGACACACGCCTTTTTACCCAAACGGGGTAGGCAGAGCCTCAATGGGCCTCTTTCCACAGTGGGTTGGTTGCACCATCGTAGAATATAGATGTGACAAGTGGTGAGCTCATCGCCGCCATTGCTTCCCACGACTGACTCGGCTAACGCTTTCTCCCAGTAATAACACATTCCATAATAAGCTAGCAGCCAGGACAAATCTTATATCAACGAATCTTATTCACAAGTCATATGAAGTTTTGTGCGAGATTAATCCTCTATTAAGAGCTATGCCTGTATACCATGATTTTTACATGGAAGCAGTAAAGGGAAGATTTATTAAGAAAAACAAAGTAGGTATATAGATAATAATGAATCCGAGCCACTAGCATGTGCATTCGCGGTATAATGCGCGTCATGTAAAAAGAACGCTGGCGGTCAAGCTTCTTCAGGCGTTCCAGCGTTCTTTTTAAGAGATTACTTACTTTTCTACTTATTTAAGAGATGTATACCTATGCATTGAATAAGTGCCTACCTAGTTTACTACAAATAATGTAAAATTATAGTACGCGTCATGTAAAAAGAACGCTGGAACGCCTGTAGAAGCTTGACCGCCAGCGTTCTTTTTACATGACGCGCACTATACAATGCATACATTTAAACGCTCATCCAAGTTATTCTCGACGATGGAGCAGCCCTACCTCACAAAGAATACTTCAAATTGATTTGGTTATAAAATGTTGTGTTTCGAATGTATTAAGGTGGGGTAGAACGCAAAATTACCAATCTTAAAGTTGATTTTTAACTAACTAAATCAAATACAAAATTCAAATTAAAAATATGCATGGCTACTATATTATAATTTCGAGGGATCACTGTACCAGAAACACGGTAAGACAAATATTTTCTCTCTAGAAAAAAACCCAAAATTACCTCTAACGTTGGGCTAGATTCTATTGTTTATTAAAATGGGGCATATTATTGGGTAACAAATACATATAAAATTGTTTTGTAAAATTATCTATCTTTTACGATATATTCAATATAAACTGCTTTTTCGTGCGGCGCGAGACGTTTATTTTGTATGAAGATTTCTGCCTGGTTGTAATGCCTAATGTGTTGAGAGAATAAATACCATCCTTTATTGTTAATAAGTACGTTTTTATGCAATTTTGAGATAAACAAACTTAAAGTGCTACAAGGATCATTTGGCACTTCTTGTGGCTGCCGTTTGATAAGATTACAAGATGGCGAGGCGGTTCTGATTTCGGCCACGTGCCAAATGATCCTTGTAGCACTGTAAGTCCACCTGATGGTTGGTACCGTCGTTCCGTACCCAAAGGGGACCCTATTACTAAGCTCCGCTGTCTGTCCGTCCGACCGTCTGGCTGTATCTTATGAACCGTAATAGGTAGAGAGTTTAAACACAGATTATGTATTTCCTGTGTGGCGCGGCTGGCTAACGTTCGCCTGCGACGCAGGAGGTTGCGGGTTCGATTCCCGCCTCGGAAAAAATATTTGTGCGTTCTGCAGATATTTGTTCAGGGTGTTCTGGGTGTTTTCTATGTATAATAAAAAAAAACTATCTATGTAATGTATTATATTAAGTATATCAGTTATCTAGTACCCATAACACAAGCTCTGGCTTAGCTTGGGGCTAGATAATGTTGTGTGAACTTGTCCAGCATTATTTATTTATTTATTAATTTATTTATATTGCCGCTATAATAACAAGTAATTAAAAATAAGTTGAAAATTTGAGTTTAATTTGAAAATCAATATAATAATAAAGTTTTTGCTCGATCTTACGGCTGTATCTTTTGAACCGTACCTAATGTTTTAAATCTTGTACGATGGTACGGAACCCGTATTACTACATGATTACCTGTATTATTACCTTTTTATTATAATGTTTTTGAAGTGGCTCTTGTGGTTCAGTGGAAGTTGGAAGTAAGCTATCCACATCTCACAGTAGTTAATAGAAAAGTCAGTCGGTTTTGAAAAGCGAGTAATCCGTGATACCCACGCTTCGATGGAATGTGGATGAGGTTCACGTAAAATGAAGCGGAAAGATAAAAATATACTCTATTTAATATTGTTCTCCGATTGACTTGAAGACTTTTAGAGAATCCAAGAGGAAAATCATTTATCAAAGATTAATAATCTCACAGCTATTTTGTTTCTATCTCGCAACGATGGAATTCACTCGGCTGTTTCAAAGACGTTATGAAATGTTGTCGTGTTTTAAATAAGTCAGCTCAACGCGCTTGAGTGATAAAAGAAATCGAACGTACACGCGATCAATGTAAGCTGGCGGCGGCGGCGCGTTCCAATCTAAACACTATTTCGTCAGTTGTTCGCACAATCGGATAAAGCAATCCAATTGTAGTAGGTACCTACAACTTAAGAGGATTTATATTTTATAGCTGAGCGGTCAAAAGATCAACTTGACAACTATAAGTTTTTAGGGACAAAAATATTTTTCAAAACAAGCTTTTATATTATTAGTGATCGTAACCATGTGCTGATCAAAATGCCTAAACACGGCCAGTCTACTATTATCCATAGAGGAGTTCCGTTGTCACCATCCAGCTAGCTGTCACCATCATATTGTATTGTCATCGGATCTTGACAGGTATGCCAAATTTCAGCTCAATCGGTTGAGGACAACTGCTTATGCAACAATAAACATAGTCTTGCTTGATCCCACACTAGGATTCTCTGTGTCGTAGGTATCAGGAACTACGAGTAATACCATGTTACCACAACACCCAGACCCAGAAAAAATATTTGCACATCATGCAAACATTTGTCTCGCAGCGGGAATCGAAACCGCAACCTCTCGCATCTCAGCCGGCTACTCGCCTGCCACAGAGGTCATCGTATCGCTGATACGTAATACGAATTTGCAGTTTGGATGCGATAATCGCGCAATTCTTGCTATCGCATTGCTATTGCAAGATACGTAATAAGCTAGCCGGTCGATCGGTAAAGTATGTGGTATATAGTCGTAAGTTTTCTAAAACAAATGGAGACGATCCAAATCACTTCCAGACGAAAGCGTCCCTAAGATGCTGGCTGGCAGCAGCCAGATAAGAGCCAGCTCTCAGCACTATAGGTACTTCTCTGCGTGGCGAGGCGTTTCATAACGTATTGAATTCTAGACTTTCTCGTACTAGGTCACTACTTTTGAACCCCTACTTAAAGAACATTATTGATTATATCACGTTTTCAAAATGAACTTGTATTTTCAATAAGTGAAATAATTTTGATAGTTTCTGTGATTCTTTTGTCAACTCAGCCCACACCTCACTCACCAAGTTTGTGCAACGAGTTCCTTTTTTTTTTTTTTTTTAGCAATATTTCATCAAAATCCTTTTTAGCAGTGATAGAGCTTATTTCTGAAAGATTTCGCCCAAGGAAGTACTACCACCATACCTATTTCTGCCGCATGGCAGTAGTGCTCGCCACCTAAGGGGCGTTATAGCTGGACGTGACTTATGAGGGAATGCATTGTTAAAGGCAGAAGTTACAGCTTAACATCAACTGGGCCATCTGCTAGTTCCGTCAATTAAGCAATTAAAAAAAGACACAAATGTAACCTATAGATTCACCTTATATCTTCTAGCAATTTAGTTTGCGATAAGTTTACCGCTGCCCTAAGACAAGCCGAGGATAGAACAGCGTGGAAGAAGCTCGTCTGCATCTCTACTAAATCCTTTCAAGACGGGCACGACCTTAAGTAATGAAGAATACGCCCAGTTAGAGGCGGGTCTGCAAAGCTTCGAAAGTTGAGGAAAGGCTGGCATTCGATAGTACACGTACGATAGATCGTGGAGAGCATTTGGTTTGCACAACCAAATTTTCAGTTCCATTTTGAATTCGTAATTGAATAAACAGGAATTTCATTAAAACGATGACTGCTAGTTGGCGCAGTGAAATGAAACCAGTGTACGTTAAAAGTTGTGACATAAAAAAAGAGATAATACCCAATTCAATATGAAAATGTCTGAAGCATCAAAAGCTTCTCAAAGTGGATCTTCGATAAGTTTTGTTTACTTCACAGGTCTTCCTCAAAACACATATTGAGATATACTTTTCCGAATACACCACATGTACATGTGGTGTACGTGTGCCTTCAGTTGAATGGAAATGTTGTATATTCTAGTCAATTACAAGTTCCAATACCAGTTTTCATACTTATAAAGTGGAGCAATCGTTGCACCCTAGAAATCCTATTCATTGTGAGCTGGTCATCATCAGACCCTGGAGTCTGATATCGTCGAAAAATGTTGAGCTCAAACTGAAGGTCCAAGCTGTAAAAATGCCTGTGTTTCTATTTAGTTGCTAGCTTATGATGCTGCTAAGGGCTGAACCAATATCCACCAAACATAGTTTAGAACCAACTCGCAAACATCATCTATCATATAAAATAAAACATTTTGAAATCAGAGAACGTTGAAATAGTTACAAAGCAACAAGGAAACATACATAGAGACAGACTCACTATGGCCTCAAATATATAAAAACCCCTTTTTAGTCGAGGTTTAAAAATATACTTAGAGGTCGCCGGTCTGAATATGAGCAGTCTCCATCTGCAGACAGACTATAAAGTTTGGCGCGCCGTACTTGGCAAACTAAGCGAACTTTTCACCAGTTTCACATACTTACTCGTACAAGTACATTGCATAGAGGTACAACTAATAAAATTCTCACCGAAAATCCTCCGACGTCATCCCAGAGATAGTGGTTTGGTTGGAGTTCTGGTTCCACATGAGGGCTTCCGTTGTCAGGTGTCCTTCTGCCGCCTCCCGCATCTGCTCTACTGTGCAGTCGATGCCTTCCCGATCCAGGTTGGTCTCGAACCAGTTGTCTTCGTACCATCCTGGGAAAAACGCATGTTGAATTTAGTTTCATGTGAAGTATTGCTGACCAGTATGGAGTCTATAGCACTTAAAAAATACGGTATGATTTATGCTAGGACCCGGGTGAGTAGTTGCACATACGAGGCACCGATGTAAAATAGTACGAACATTTTATATAGTCGCGTATGCAGTATAGACAGCCACTGGAGACCGTGCCGTGAGTCGAGGCTTGCCGTAACTTGAACCAAACGAGGCGGCCGAGCAGGAGCATCGAGTCACATCATGTCGGTAAATGTACTACGCTCCAAAGCGCCTCAGTGTGAGCCGTGTGTTTAGTGGAGACGGTTGTATGTGCTCGGTACACCATGGTTCGGTTTAAGGCCCGCTGCCTCGACGCATTATTATGTGGCTCGAGTCATCAAAAATGAGATGCATGAACTTTCCGAGGCGCGCGGCACGCTCAGGATGAGGCAGCTCGTCACAAAGCTGTGAAAGTGGATACGTAGCTTATGAAGTAGTTCGTGCTTCACCATCAGATCGGCACCCGAGCCTCATCCGATGTACTCAATCTCGCCGAAATGGTTGAACCGATTTTGATGAAATTTGGTACCTAGACACATAGATTATATAGGCTTGAGCACTTCTTATCTTGGTATAACGTGAGTGAAGCCGCGTACTGGGCTAGTCTTTAATATTGTTTAACTTACAATAATCTATATAAATTACCTACGTGCAGAAGTTCAAACGAAATCGTTCGTGCGAATGTATCATGCAAATTAAATGAAATAACCAATCCATCAAATAAATTCTCGTAATGCGTCGAACAATTCTCATGTAGGTACCTATTGTGCGAGGTATAAACGAAAAATTGTTCCCCCTATTTGTACGCACGTAGCGTCGCACCCTCGGACCATTATTTATCCTCTTTCTATCCGATTCCTTTGTCCTGTTTGTTGGAACAACCTGAGGCGAACAAATGTGTGTTTGTTGTGTCTCTTCTCTTCCGTTCCGTCTTGCCTATGGCTTTCATATAACTTGAACGTGTTCAGAGGCAATCATATTTTATCATATTGCTTTTGCCAGCTAAAATTATAAGTCTGTTGGGCGCTTTAGTCCTCTGCATACAAACAAAGTTGGTCCTATTTTTATTATTACCTCATAAAACTCCATGACATTTTGTAAATATGATTAACACACTAAAATCTAGGCCCGAGGTTTGTCGGTTTCTTATAATATTACTATCCACGAAGATCCAGCGTGTGTGGTATCGAGGCATATGTAATGCGGCGCCAACTGCGATGGTGTGGCCATGTCTCCAGGATGCCCGACGGGAGAGTGGCGAAGCGCATTTTCTTTTCTGAACTCCAAAAAGGGAAACGCAAACCCGGTGGTCAATACCTCAGATTCAAGGATGTTCAGAAAAGACATATGAAGAAATGCAACATTGAGCCCTCTCATTGGGAGTCTATGGCGCCCGGAGTGGAAAAGGCTGGTACAGCAGAAGGTTTGGCATTTGAAGATGATAGAAGGCGTGATCTTGATTTAAAGCGCGACGATCTGAAAAGTAGACCGCCTTCTAACCATTATGAAAATAATACCCTCACGTGCAACTACTGCAAACGCACGTTTACAGCCAAGATAGGGTATGTAAGTCACATAAGAGCGCACCAGCGAAGCTCTTCCATATAAAGCAGGTAAACAGTCGCCGTGGCCGAAATCGGCCTGGATGACATCATCATCTTCATAATATTACTAGAGGTATATGTGCTTTCCATACAAACTTCAATACCCCGCTGCACCCCCTTAGAGGTTGAATTTCTAGAATTCCTTTCTTAGTGCACCCCTCGACCATACAAGGAACGTACCCACGAAATTAAAGGTCTCTAGGACTTAAGGTTTAGGCTTTGCGTTAATAGCCAGCCAGTCAGTTAGTAGTAGAGCTTTTTTGTAAAAGACTTCGTCCGGGGAAGTACTACCACCATACCTATTTCTGCCGCAAAGCAGTAGTGCTCGCATTGCTGTGTTCCGGTTTGAAGGGTAAGGTTGCCGGTGAAATTACAGGTACATGAGACTTTACACCTTTATGTCTCAGGGTGGCGGGCGCAGTGCAATGCCACATAGGGCGCGTCCTAAGTGGACGTGACCTATGAGGTAATGCACTGTTCATAGGCTGAAGTTACCGATTAACATCAGGTGAGCCAACTGTTTATTCCGTCATTCAAGTAGTACATATATAAAAAAAAAAGTCACGCAATTTTATGTATATTGATATAGAATCACACAAACTGAAATATTTGTATAGAAATCTTATAAGTTAAGCTAGTTTGATTCTGTACAATTAATGACAAAAAACTTTAGATCATCGAGAAGTGGCAATGGATAGGCCCAGATCGCTTGCAGAACTGATAACCGTTGGGGAAGAAAGTTCTCGAATGGCGACCACAAATCGGATGACGTAAAAGAGGATGCCCCTAACACTTTATAGAGTTTGCAGGAAGGCGGTGGATGGAGGCGGCTCAAGACCATTCCTCGTGGCATTCTATGGGTGAGGCCTATGCCCAGCAGTGGACTTGTTGTAAGCTGTTGATGATGATGAATGGCAAACAGACAAACTAGATATTAGTCTCTAGATTGTGTCTACAAAGTTTCATTGAGTTGAATTCATTAATAATAAGTTGACGATCAAACTTCGTTTGTATGGCGCGGCCCATGCGATACAGTTCTCTTAACTTTGTACAACTAATTTAATTTAACAAGCTCTAAAAGGTTTTGTTTATCATTCGAAGTCTGCGTGCAAAAGCGTGCGTGCTTTTTATCCGCTAGTGTGGAAAATAGTAGTTTATGAAACTGTCACATAACAGGGGTTTTAATACCTAGTTATGTGCAGTTTCATACAGAACGTCCACCGTAAGTTAGCACCCGCCATGGAGTATTTACAGGTGCCATCTTACGGTGAACGAGCCGGACCGTTCACCGTAAGTTACTACAATATAATAAATAATACTACAATATTACTATTATTTTACTATATTATTATTGACTATATTATTTAAGCTGTTTTTCTTGCACTTAGCATTTTCCTTGCTGTATTGAGGTGGAAACACCCCTTTTGAAGAACCCCATACTGTAGTCGCTTGGGAAAACCTCAATAATACAAGTTAAATTAAATAATACAACTTGGTTATAATCGCTTGGTTTAATACAAGTACTCGCCTCAAATAACAACTTTGCAGCCTTGCGTACCAAATAACTATTGTGTTGACTTTATTAAGTCACCGTATTTTTCATTGTCCTGTTTGATGAATGATAAATAATGTTTTTGTTGCGGGTACTTGCTTTGTGTCGGCGAACAGTTTTTTTTAAAATTCAATTATCAAAGCAACCGCTCAGGAAATACGTCGGGTGCTATGCATTGTTTAAATTTTGTGTTGCAGAGATTTTGGTTACCATAGGAATGTTGGCACAGTTGCCAGGCCAAATATGTATTAAAGCCGAAAATTTAAGAATATGTAACAACTTTTGTTCCAAAAATACGTATCCATGAAGCACTATAAATTACAAGTAGAAAGAAAATATACTTTTGAAACAATAGATGTTTACCTATTTTTGAACACCAGGGTCGCATATATTAAATTTAAAAAAAATAACCGGCCAAGTGTGAGTCGGACTCGCGCACACGAAGGGTTCCGTACCATAATCTATAAAAACGGCATAAAAATCACGTTTGTTGTATGGGAGCCCCCTAAATATTTATTTTATTCTGTTTTTAAGTATTTGTTGTTATAGCGGCAACAGAAATAATCTGTGAAATCAACTGTCCAACTATCACGGTTCATGAGATACAGCCTGGTGACAGACGGACGGACAGTGAAGTCTTAGTAATAGGGTTCCGTTAAGCCATTTGGGTACGGAAATCTAAAAAAATTAAACGCCACTATTTAATAACGTCAAAATAAAATGTATATTCTATATTCCGTATACACAAGGTTCATTGCATTCTTGTGTAAAGTGCCAAGTAAAAGCAGCGGAAAGCAGTTCTGCAGTTTTGGATTGGTTTATTATTACCTAATGTTGTGGTTTATAGTAGTCGGGCTAGTTTTTATAACTATTTACTTGTTTGTTATTGCCATCGCATTTACGGGTAAACGAAACAGGACATGATTTTATTGCGAGTAATGTCTTGGCCATAAAAAAATATGCAACCACATCGACTTAAAGTTAGCAAACGTGTCGATT
Organism: Operophtera brumata; assembly: GCA_932527175.1. Classification (NCBI taxonomy): domain Eukaryota; kingdom Metazoa; phylum Arthropoda; class Insecta; order Lepidoptera; family Geometridae; genus Operophtera; species Operophtera brumata. The sequence goes on along the minus strand of OW052238.1, from coordinate 10,464,013 downwards.
ATTTTTATATGAAGTGATCTCTTTAGTGGGCAATTTTATGTCGTAATAAAGTTTTATTGCGGAAGAAAAAAAGATCCTCTGATGCTATATTAAGGCCCACCGGACGTTGATAACCTGCCGAACTTGGGATGACGTACCTCTGGCTGAATGCCAGAACCGCGTAGTAAGTGTAGCTACTTTTCTATCGAGCTGAATCGGGACTCGAGTGCCGCGCCTTGAACTAATTTGAACTACTTTTTTACAGGAAATGTACATGCTGTTGCTTCGAAATCGATTGTTATTACACCTAGTCAGGCAACACCGAGCTTTATGTATGACCCAAACAAACAAACAATTTATTGTTCGTTAGTTAGTAAACTAATTCCCGAAACCATTGAACTGGTAAAAATGTTTCAAATAACTTTTAAAATGATTCCACTTTTAGTTGTTGTACAGTTATCGAACCAATTTTCCATTGAACTTTCAAAAGCTTGTGCTCCAACGAGTTAATACATTAGTAGTTGTTCTAGCTTGTAAATACACGTTTTGAAATCTCGAAAACCGCTCTACTGATTTCGATGTGCTGTAATAATGTGGTTTTTGGGGGCGACCAGTCGATCTAGCTAGGTCTCAACTCTAGGACAACGTGTTTTTCCGACATCTTTTTTTTTTAAATTACGTGTCTTTAATACTCAAAACTCGGTCGCCCACAACTAGTATCCATTAATAAGTGTGTTGTCTCCTTCTCTTCGCGAAATCAGCTTTTGCTATCTGATGAAGTGGTGATGAGCTGTGACGCACAAAAACCGGTCAAGTGCGAGTCAGGCTCGCGTGGAAAGGGTTCAGATCGTATGTAATTTTCTCTTCATGTAATATCTCTTAAAAAATATATTTCTTCACAAAAAATATATTTGTGTTCCCCATAGCGAGCCTTTTCATTTCATACATATGTCACCAAAAAAAAAAACAAAAGCAAAAGTTTTCTTTTTAATTTTCATGTTTGTTCCCCGTAATTAAACCCCAAATCCTGAATTCGTTTATTTACACTACATGTAAGTACGTGATTAGGTTACCTAATTCTGTTTGTGTACCAAATTGAAAATTTAATTGTGCAGTAGTTTCAGATAAAATAGGCTGTGACAGACGAACAGACAGTCACGAGAGTGATCTATAATGGTTCCATGGGTATATTTTTATGTACGCAACGCTATAAACACAAAAAAACGCGCTATTTGTGAGACAATTCACCTTAAAACAGTGTTGTTAGCCCGTTGTAGCTGCATAGATTGAAGGGTTGAATGTAAATGTTTGTTAATTCAGTACATTTAATGAGAATTGATTCAAAAGGCAATCACCATTTGTAACAACCGTTACGGCGCGGCCGAGCCTCGCACCGCTCTGCTCGGATCCATGAATACACAAATCGCACTTTATTACCATACTCTTTTCATTATTACAACTCCAAAGTCACTGTTCAACTAAAACAAAACTCATAAACAAGGCAGCCACAAAACTGTCTGAAAGGGACGGGTGGCCTTCTACTGCCGCGCTTGTGAAAGAGGGACCTATAATAACTTGAAATAATAGATGTAAACTAGGCTTAAAACTAACAAACATTTGAATGACAATACTTTTGTTTAAATTTATGAAGGAGCAGGTTGCCCAACTGATGTTAAGCGATAATATTTGCTTATAACAATGAATTACCTCACAGATCACGCCCACCGAAAACGCGTTCTACGTACATTCTATCGTGTACTGCGCCGCGCCGGCCACCCTGGGTCATTAAGATGAAAACTCTCATGTGGCTGGCCCGAGGAATTTCACCAGCACCCATAACCCTTCAAACGGGAACACAGCAATGTGAGCACTACTACTTTGTGGCAGAAAAAGGTATGGTGGTTGGTAGTACGTCCCTGTACGAATTCTTTCACAAAATAGCTCTACTTCTAACAAAACTAAAAACTGAAAACGGGTTGAATTGATGAGTATGCACTAAAAGCCATACCTTTTTTTTGATACAGATTTTTTGGTTTCGAGTATACCGTATTTGCATAACCAAATTGTATTTTCCCAATTTACTGATATGATTGCAAACAACCAAACAATTACGTCCAGGTGTTATCGAAAACCTAATGAGTTTTGTTTTATAGCTACGACCCGTGTGTAAGCTACGCTTTTTGTAGCACTATTCGCTACGATAAAGTTGGTAGACATATTTCTATGTTTAAGACAAAGTTAAGGACTGGAGAGAATGGCGTATTAAAGAGGAGGCCTATACCCAGCAGTGGGTACACACAGGCTAAATAGATAGATAGATAGAAGATAAAGTTAAGTTTATTACACTTAGAATACAAGTCTTTATTAACACACGTAATTAATTTTGTAAAAATTAAAAAACCCCCAACGCTATGAAACGGCTGAACCGATTTTGATCAAACATAGCTAAAAACACTCCCGACTAAGTCACCTTTCAAACAAAAATCAAAATCAAAATCGGTTCATCCGTTCGGGAGCTACGATGCCACAGACAGACACACACACAGACACACACTCAAAAACACACACCGACACACACACAGACACAGCCATAGACACACACTCAGACACACACACAGACACGCACACACAGACACACACACAGACACACACAACCACACAGACACACCGTCGTTTTTGCGTCGGGGGTTAAAAACAGATGTATTTATTATTATAAATAACATGTTACAGGATTTTCTGCAATCCTTTAATTACAAAAATGACTCATAAGTATATGTAGTTAAGAGAACTTTGCCTTCCGTGCTAGTTATAAAATTGTGTTACGACAAGGTATTATTTTACGTCTTTTTTATATATTTAACGTCCGATCATAATAGTTTATTACTGACGACGTCATAAATATTATCTAATCTGTGCTGTTGCGCCTAGAAAATCAGGCATTGATGGATGAACGCTGAGACACATTCGTAAGTCTTAGAGCAATACAGCTCCGAAACGTGAGTTCATTAACGCCTTATTGCGGCCCCAAGTCTTGTTTATAGTCAAACAATGCACGGATATTCACTGAGGCCGATGACATAATTATCCTTGACAGTTGATTTGATGATTTTTATAGTGAAATTGCCTTTCTGATAAAACTAGCAACTTGCCCTGGTTTTGCACGGGTAGATTTGTCTGGATGAAAAACAATCAAACCTCCCTTCCTCCCTAACCAATCCCCATCTATCTACACACCAAATACCATCAAAATCTTCTAAAGCATCTATCTATCTAGGTAAAGAAAAGAAAAATACTATTATTTTGTGGGTTGGTATCGAAAACAAAGTAAAGACTATAAAATCTGTAAAGAAGGTACAATTATAATCTAACTATGTTTTAATTTTATCAATAAATAAATGTAGGGTGTTGTCTATATATGCTCTTAAAACATAAAACCATCTCATTTCTTATCATAAAACACTGAAGAGCGTAAATCGCTGCAGAGCTTCATGCAAATATCTATTTCCTTGGTTTATTTGACACTTGGGTATCGTTACTGTCACGGACCTCTCCCTTGCTCACTTTATCTTTAGATTTTTTGTCACTTCCATTACTGTCGCGCGCTGTGGTTTCTATCGAGAGGATTTGGCCGGGAAATTCATTAATAAATATATCAGCGAGACTCAAGAGACTCGTTTATAAGAAAAACAATGACAAGATGCCAAAAAACAGCAAGTATATTTTTTAAATAAACGGGATCATTTCCTTTACCTATTGCTTTTTCAGCAAAACGTCGCATGGCATAAATTACTCTTGATAAGGCGTACAGACATATTCGCAAATTTAGTAGAACGCAACGCGTCGCCAGCCACACATCACTCTTCCATAATTGTGTCTTTCCGCAAAATAAACAGCTCTCGTATAACCAGCAGTCATTGCTCATTTTAATAACGTGTTGTTTTAAATTTCTTCATATGAGCCAAATAACGTACGTAATAGCGTCAAAGAGTTAATAAAAGCAGCCATAAGTCACGGAGACCGAATAATAACTCACGCGAAATGGGATTGAATTCTTGTGAGGGACATTTCTGTGAAATTATAATAATGCGAAGACGTGAGTGCGTCCCACGGAGAGAGATGATCTTTTGTTTAAATGACAGTGGCCCTGCCGAGACCGAGATTTTCTGGACTTTTGGCTAATGTTATTTATGACGCTACCTTAGAATGTCCAATATTCCGTCAGGAGATTTACTTGACAAAAGGTTTTCCTTCCCTTACAGGAAAGTACAAAGATGAAGCTTTTACCAAAACTACATTTAAAATATTTAACCTAAGTAAAGGTGTATCCCAATACATCTTACAAGACACGCCTTTTTCCCCGAAACGGTGGCAGAACCTCGATGGACCTCTTTTCACCATGGGCTCTTTTCATCGTGACAAATGGAGAGCCCATCGCCGCCATTGCTTCCCACGACTGACTTGGCTAACGCTTTTTTCTAGTAATAATACATACCTTAATAAGCTAGCAGCCAGGACTAATACACCAATGAATCTTTCAAACAAGTCCGGCTAAATAGCTTGAATAATAAGGAAAATAATCATGCATCATTCCATACTTAGCTAAGAGTTTACTACTTGAACCGTACAATCAGATCACTAGCATGGTACCACGGTTACCTAGTCTTCTATAAATAATACTAGACTATATTATATCGATGTACCTAGTAGAGCTTTTTTGTAAAAGTGTTCGTCCGGGGAAGTATTACCTCCATGCCTATTTCTGCCGCAAAGCAGTAGTGCTCACGGGGTGAAGGGTTATGGGCCCCGGTGAAATTACAGGCACATGAGACTTTTCATCTTTAGGTCTCAGTACAATGTCACAAGGTGCGTCTTAAGTGCAGGTGACCTATGAGGTAACGCGTTGTTAAAGGCAGAGGTTACCGCTTAACATCAGGTGGGCCATCTGCTAGTTCCGTCATTCAAGTAGTTAAAAAACCGGCCAAGTGCGAGTCGGACTCGCGCACGAAGGGTTCCTTACCATTATCTATAAAAACGGCAAAAAAAACAGGTTTGTTGTGTGGGAGCCCCTTTAAATATTTATTTTATTCTGTTTTTTAGTTTTGGTTGTTATAGCGGCAACATAAATATATCTTCTGTGAAAATGTCAACTGTCTAACTATCACGGTTCATGAGATACAACCTGGTGTCAGACGGACGGACGGACAGCGGAGTCTTAGTAATAGGGTCCCGTTTTATCCTTTGGGTATGGAACTCTAAAGGTACACGTTCTTCCATACATACTTAGATCTAAGTATGCGATGCAGGACTACGTATGTGACTGTTGGGTGTTACGTTATGGTATTACCAATGAATACTTACCGATAAAGAACCAGACGTATGATTTTCCGTACAAGCGATGCTTGTAGACCTCGCAGAGTACCCTCCTGGCTGCGACCACGTAGAACAGCCCGACGATCACTCGCGCGTCCTGCCGCCGCAGGTTGCGCACTGCATCCGCCGGGTCCGACAGAAATGACTGTCGGGTAACGATCTCGATGCTCGCTTGTTTGCAGTGCGCTTCCAGGTCTTCTACAGTCTGTGGGAAATCATTGTTGTAATCAAGTAATTACAAATAAAAGATTAAAAACATTAGAAAACAATCATATGCAACGATTTTCTTCGTGATAGGTAATGCGTATCACAGAAAAAGTCCTTTAGAAACAAGAAATTAATTTTTAAAAATTAAAAAAACCGTCAACGCAATGAAACGGCTGAACCCATTTGGATCAAACATAACTAAGAACACTTCCGGCTAATTCACCTTTCAAACAAAAAAACAAAATCAAAATCGGTTTATCCGTTCGGGAGCTACGATGCCACAGCCAGATACACACACAGACACGTCAAACTTATAACACTCCGTCGTTTTTGCGTCGGTGGTTAGAAACATTAGTAAGTAATAATAATGAGCAACTTTCTTTATGATAGAGAATGCGTAACACAGAATCAGTCCTATAGTGAAAATCAGTTTCATCAAGAGTATGCGCACTATGGGAGGCCTATGTCCAACAGCAGACTGATTGATGACATTGATGTCTGTATTAATAAAAGTCAATAAATTCGGGCTAATACGATGATGATGTTTTCGAGACATAGTTAAAGTACAGTGTGGCCATTAACGCAGTTGCCGTAGATTTTATTTAGACTCATAGATTTCGGGGGAAACTGCTATAGCAGATTTTGATGGTAGGTATTTGGTGTGTGTATAGATGGGGGGAAGTAGAAGGGCGGGGAGTAGGAGAGGGGGGGAAGTTGGAGGGGGAAAAGAAGGAGGGGGGAAGTAGGTGGGGGGATCTTGACACTACCAGTATCTCAATAAACCTTCTGCCTTTACGTTATCTTACATTATCTAGATACCTGGCTTACAGAACATCATTAATATCCATTACAGTTCAAAAACTTACGAGCATTTAGCATTACTATCTAGCTAGAGAGACGATTATTCGTGTAATTTGTAAGCTTGTGTAAAAGTCCGTTAAACCAAGTGTGACGACACCTATTTAATGCTGAGAGCTTTTGGTACCGCTGTTACCCACTAAGTAAGGCTACTCACCGTGGAAGATTATATTTGCATAGATATGGATTACTTAAAAGCTCCTATTTGTATAATGTTATTTTCATTTTTCATTTCAGGGCCTCTTTCTACTAGAATTTTTCCTTCTCTTGTCTTGTGTAATTAATATTTATGAAACTTGCCTGAGGAGTTATCATAAAAAACAATTACGCAATTCGTGTTACTATGATTGTGAAGAGCAAAGCTGGGTCGCTCAATTAATGTGGGTATATTTAATATAATCAAGTTTCTATAATAATACTTATATTAAAATATAAAAATAAAAATATAAAATATGAATTTTAAAATTTTAGAGTCGGTGCATTACATGCTCACTCAGTAACAGTAAAGGTTACAAACTTGATTCTAATACTCGTACAGTAAAATGACCTGAGGATGTAATCTAAATAAATCATAGATACTAATTTTAGTAGTAGTAGAGCTTTTTTGTTAAAGAGTTCGTCCGGTGAAGTACTACCACCATACCTATTTCTGCCGCAAAGCAGTATTGCCCGCATTGCTGTGTTCCGGTTTGAAGGGTAAGGGTGACGGTGAAATTACAGGCACATGAGACTTTTCATCTTCATATCTCAGGGTGGCAGGTGCAGTGCAATGCCACATAGGGCGCGTCCTAGGTCGACGTGACGTAATATGAGGTAATACACTGTTCATAGGCAGAGGTTACCGCTTAACATCAGGTGGGCCATCTGCTTGTTCCGTCACTCAAGTAGCATAAAAAATAAAAAATAAATAAAAAACTTTCTTACAGCTATTGTTTTCTGGCTAGACTGCCCATTCGGCATTTTATCATATCGCCTTAAAAGTTATGGCAAGGCAACTGCAACCTTCAATTATACCGTTATGTTAATTTTGCAAACTCGTGGTCATGAATGAAAAGCAAAACAAAACAGAACGTGGGAACGCTTCATATTTATGCAGAAAAACCAGGCCCCGCTCTAATTACATTGAATCCAGCGTGAAAGACCCGGCCCTATTCATTATGGGCCACTATTACACACAACCCCTACTCGCCTCCGCACTTCGACCAAAGTTCAAAACCTCCGCATTGTATACACTTTTAAGTTTCTGCGAAATTTTACAAGCTTCTTGTGTATGGTTAAAATCGTGCAAGCCGATTTTGAACCAGTAAACTTTATACGATGCGTAGTTTCTGGAATACCTGTCATATGCCGATGACAATACAATGACAGCTAACCGATCTGATGATGGAGACACCAAGGAAGGAAGGTTGATAACCTCCAACCTCCCAGATATGTAAATAGTAGATTGACCATTTTTACGATGATTTTTTTAATTATCATCATCAATTGGAAATATATTTCATAACTAATTATACAAAGAAATTACTATAAACACTATTAAAAAAATGAGTGATTAAATTGTTACGACTTAATAGTAGATTGTTCGACAAGGGACTAAAATGAAGCATTTTTTTTGCCCACGGCCATAATAGCTGTCATATGAGATGTTTGGAGCAAAGAAGTAGAATCGAGTATGAATGAGTTTTAGTCCCGAGTCTACTTTTCACTTCCATTGCGAGAAAATAAAATAAATAGGCGCAAATTTTGTCAATAGGTATAGATTATAAAAAAATTGCAAACGCACTGACGCATACATCCAACGATCGCGAAGAAATGCTAATGCAGCAGTGTAAGTCGCTTTCAGATCCATATTCAAAAATAAATTAGAATAAAATATTTCATGAACGGAACATCAAAAAGTTGAGTCTTTATTAATTAATTTTGTAGGCTGTTATAATAACGACAAAAAAAACTGTATTCCCTAGAGGCTATCTAATACACTTTAGTTCGCCTAAAAAGAAATACTTTTAGAGCATGAGAAGGGAAAAATAATTAATTTTTGGAGTCGAATTGATTAAAATGTCCGCCTCTTTTCCTGAGAGGTATTAATGTAAAATACCTTTTAAGAAAAGGAGGTAAGTAGGTACTTTGTTTATTTACGGCAGCAGATTCCCTCTTCTAATGCTTTATAATGTACAACGGAACAAATATTTGCAGTTAAATAACATTACGATGGTTTTCGTTTTAGTTTTTTTTAGTGCTCGCATTGCTGTGTTCCTGTTTAAAGGGTTAAGGGTGCCGGTGAAATTACAGGCACATGAGACTTTTCATATTCGTGTCTCAGGGTGGCGGGCGCTGTGCAATGCCACATAGGGTGCGTCCTAGGTGGACGTGACCTATGAGGTAATGCACTGTTCATAGGCAGAGGTTACCGCTTAACATCAGGTGGGCCATCTGCTTGTTCAGTCATTTAAGTAGTTACTGTTACTGTTACTGTTAGCCTGAATCATCCCATTGTTGAGCAAAGGCCTCCCCCCATATCCTCCAGTCACTACGATCCTGTGCTATTGTTTGCCAATCTGTGTTAAAGGCATCTATTTCATCACGCCATCTCCTGCGTGGTCTGCCGCGACGCCGTCTCGCTGTGTCAGGGCTCCACATAGTGGTTATTTTGGCCCACAGCTCATCAGGCATACGACAGACATGTCCAGCCCAATTCCACTTCAGCTGGGCGGCTTTTTCTCCTACGTCAGCGATTTTAGTTTTGGAGCGCAGTGTGGTGTTTCGAATCCGGTCGGTTAATTTAACTCCCAGAACAGCGCAGTAGCGCTCCATCGCCCGTTGGCAAACCATGAGTTTGGATTTCTGAATATTTGTCAAAGACCAAGTTTGCGAGCCATAAGTAAGAACGGGAAGGATGCACATGTCCATAAGTTTGCGCTTAAGTATCATCGGAAGGTTTCCCTTCATCAGCTCCTTCATCGACCAATAACTCCTCCAGGCGTTCTCAGTGCGTCTTGCAATTTCTCTATCCTGCCTGCCCGCCTGGAGGGAAACTATCTGACCGAGATAGATGTAATCTTGGACATAGTGCATCGCTTCACCGTTGACTACTATTTGATGTTTGGTACTGTTGGTCATTACTTTGGTCTTTGACATATTCATCTTCAATCCAACCTCAAGGCTTGCATTGCTCAGGTCTTCGAGCAAGGACTGTAGTTCGGCTGCTGTTGAGGAGAAGAGAACAATGTCGTCAGCAAAGCGAAGGTTAGTCAACCTTGCCCCACCGACTTCAATGCCTCTGTCATCCCAATCGGCCGCCAGCTTTCTGAAGATTTCTTCGAGGGTACTATTGAAGAGCTTTGGTGAAAGTGGATCGCCCTGTTTGACACCTCTTTCTATGGGGAATGATGGTCCTGATGATTGTATTTTTAATGACGCAGTACTATTGGAATAAATACGTTTTATGAGGTTGATATAGGTAGATTCGATGTTTTGGTTTTGGAGAGCGTTAAATATGGCCAAATGAGAGATACTATCAAATGCCTTGGAGTAGTCAACAAAGGCTAAATATAATGGGATGATATTTCCGTAGTGTTTTTCTAAAATTTGATTTATCGTATGGAGATGATCGGTGGTTGAGAGGCCTGCGCGGAAGCCAGCCTGTTCAGGAGGTTGCTCTAGATCCAGCTGACCCCATATTCGACCTTCGATGACCTTTATAAAAGCTTTGTAAACGTGAGAGATAAGACTAATGGGCCTATAGTTATTTATATCTGTCTTGTCCCCCTTTTTGTGCAGCAGTATCACGTTAGAGTGGCAAAACTGCTTTGGGAATATACCTGTTAATAAAATACTATTAAAAAGGTTGGTGATATGCGGTTTGAGAGTGTGCTCGCCTATTTTAAGAGCTTCTGTGCTTATGCCATCTTCACCGGGCACTCTGCTATATTTCATTTTGCGAAGTGCGCAGTGTACTTCGTAGCCAGTAATGGGCGGGATGGAAACAGGGCAACAGAAAACTTCTGGATCAGTTGTGTATGTTGAATCTATTTTTCCAGGGTCTGAATAGAGCTGTCGATAGAAATCAGTACATATATCTAGAATCTTGTCGCGACTTTGATGTTTTTTGCCGGTGTTGTCTTTTATACTAGTTATCCAAGATTTTCCTTTTGAGATGCCTTGTTTTGCAATTTTAAGCGAGCGATTGCGTTCCTAGGCTATTTGAACTGTATTTTCGTTATAAATCCTGATATCCTTCCTGATTTTTCTTTTCACTTCTCTATTTTTATGTTTGTACTGTGGATCTGTAATGTCTTTAGCTAAAATAAATCTTTCTTCTATTAATTTCACTGTTTCTGGTGATAGTTTTTTAAGTTTGCTTGAATTACGTTGTAGTTTACTGCTTGCTATTTGAATGCAATTTTCAATGTTGCTAAATTGTTGTTGTACATCTTCAGTACTTAAATCTAAAAGAGAGAAGCTATTCTGAAGTCCTAAATTGAATTGTTGCTTATTAATTATGAGAGTTTCTTTGTCCAATCGCCTGATCCTAGTTTTAAATTGTGTTTGCCTGTATAATTTCATATCAAACGTTACTTTTGCTCGTAGAGGCCTGTGGTCTGAACTGAATTTGATAGCGTTAATAACCTGGACGTTTTTGATTAAATTGTGATCAGAGCTAAGAATATAATCAATTTCATTTTTATATCTATCGCCAGGGGATCGCCAAGTCCACCGTCTGCTTGGTTTTTTCTTAAAATAACTATTGCTATGGAGGTTTTGGCCGAAAGCGAATTGAATAAGGCGGGAGCCACTTTCGTTCCGCTCTCCTAAGCCATGTGGACCTAAAATTCTATGGTCATCGGTGTCTTTCTTCTCACCAATTTTGGCGTTGAAGTCGCCAAGTACTACGTTCCAGTTACTGCGGTAGTCTTCACATGCTTTATTTAGTAAGGTATAAAATTCCTCTATTTCATCGTCTGAGTGAGCAGTGGTATGTAGGCATGTACCTGAATGATTGTAAGACTTTTAGTTTTGGTGATTTTAAATTTAAGCAGAGCTATTCTGTCAGAGTATGAAACAAACTCTAAGATGTTACTTTTCCATTTCTTGGCAACTAAAAATCCTACTCCGTAAAGGCCTCCCGCTAGTCCATTATAGTAAAATATGCTATCTCCTCGTTCTATAGTATCTTCTCCCTCTCTCCTAATTTCGCACAGTCCAATTATGTCCCAATTGATGTTTATTAGGGCATTTTCTAGTTCCAGTAACCGTTCTTCTGACTTTAAAGTGCTAACGTTATATGTTAGGATATTAAGAGTTTTATCGGCGTCCATTTTGGTTTTAGCTTGGGTCTTCTGACGGGGGATCGATCTCGCCCGGTGATTCTTAGCACCCCTGGTCACAGGGTGGTTCTGTCTTCCGTCATCAATATCTCCAACCCCGGAGCCGCCGGGAATTTGGGGCCTGGTTTTAATCGTGTCTGTCATGATGGGGGGGTTTGGACCATAACCCACCACGCTGGTCCAGTGCGTGTTGGTGGGTGGGGCGCCAGAGCCTCGTCTGTTGTTCAGCAGGGTGCACCACGGGCCGGTGGGGTTGGCTTGGGTTCCGAGAGGTGTTGTTTGGAACCCCTTACACCCTTACATTTAAGTAGTATAAAAAATAAAAAATAAACTAACAAAACTAGTTTGGCCTGAAATCGGGTTTGGCCAGAAACATAATACTTTGCCTAGGAAAATTATTTCATGCTTAAAAAATTGTCTAAATGAGGTCCCCATTCTATAGAATGCCTGAATAAATATACTTTGCTGCTAAAAATACACTAGGTCTCTATCTTTTGCAAAGTATTTGCTTACGAGACGTTATGGAAATGGAGTGCTTATATTTTCCACGCATCTGAAATTTTCCGATCTTTGAATTTCCATAGCTACTCCGCAAGCGACCGAGATTGTATAGAACACAGATAAAATAATACCATACTAGTAGTATACAATAATTCTCTGAAACCAACTTATTTTCTAAGTAAATGTTTAGAAGAACAGCCTTTTTAATATATTATTTTCGTTGCTGGTTTCACAAAATTTTCAATAAAGATAATGAGAAAATTATTATCTTTCGTTATAAAGAACACACTTTCATCCATATACGTAGTTAGTTTAGACGTCGTATTCATTTATCATGCAAGAGAGCCTTGCGATCCTGCTCTCCAGAGAGAGATTCATCATCATCATCATCCACAGCCTGATTTCACCCACTGCTGAGTATAGGCCTCTCTTTGCCTGTGCCATTCCTTACGGTCCCATGCCAGTCTCATCCAGGTTCGGCCCGCGACGCATGCGAAACAAAGCCAGTTCTTGGACGCCATTCAGTTAGCGCCTTACTCCACCTATCATCACCTCGTCTTGCCAGGTGTCCTGCCCAACTCCATTTTAGTTCCGTTATACGATTCCCAACATCTTTGAGTTTTGTTCGATTTCGTATCTCTATGTTGGGAACACGGTCTATAAGCTTGATGCCGAGCATGGCGCGTTCCATGGCTCTCTGTGCAACTCTCATTCTGTACACAGCCTCCTGCGTGAGTGTCCATGTCTCCATGACATGGAGAGAGATTATGTTCTCTTTATTTATCGCTATTGTTATATAATGTGCTTACGTCTGTTTATCTCTTTAGTACAGTAATACATAGACACACGCTTTTTTCCCCGAAAGGATAGGCAGAGCCTCAATGGGCCTCTTTTCACCATGAGTTACACCATCGTGGGAATATAGACGTGACAAGTGATGAGATTATCGCCGCCATTGCTTCCCACGACTTTCTCGGCACACACTTTCTTCCAGTAATAACACATTCCATAATAAGCTAGCAGCCAGGACAAAACTTATCTGGTCCGATGCCATCACTGTTATTAAATTGAGTGTTCCAATAGTAGGTAATCTTGTTTAAAAAGTGACCAATTGCGTGTCGGCCCAAACTCATTGTAGGATTCCGTTCCCGTCATAGCGGACTTAGAAGGGGGATTTCCTGTATAACCGGTTTTACTCAACTAACAACTTCATCTGTTTAGCTGGCAAGCAGGGAATGGAGGGGGGGGGGGGGGGGGGGGTGAGGCACTAGGCAATTTCAAGCTTAGTAATATTTTCAAACAGATCTGTGAAACGTAAAATTGTTTACACACACCCACTATATTTTTGAACGACCTAATGGCGATTAATATGTTTACCAATGCCTTACATCTTTCAAGTACAAAGAGTCTCTGAGATAAGCCGCGGATGGACAGACAGACACACACAGGACACGTACACGGGGACTAGAAGGCTTTCTTGTCTTGTTGACTACCGATCCCTAAAAATGGTGAAGATAGTTCCACTAATCGCCACCGGCTGGATACGTTTATGGCACTGTGGTTTTCCAGGGCTTATTGATAAGCAAATTATTTTTTTCTTAGAGATTCACGAGTCTAATCATTTCGATAAACTACTAAACGCGTAAAATAAAACTATTTTAATATTCCAACGCCGTTTTGTTTCAAATAGGTACGTAATAAAATCGAATCGCCAAGTCACCCAAGGCCAATCGCGAAGGTTTGTCAGTCGGCAGACAATAGCGTGTTATACTCCACTCGATGTCGATAGGTACAAGCAATGTTCGAACGATTTCAATCACGCGACTGATATGGGGACACGAAAGAGAAGTCCCGACCTAATCACTACCCGCGATATCTAGCCCTTTTATCACTGGTAATCTGTTCACTGCTCCACAGGTTGAGCTACAAAACCCATCGTCATGTAAAGATAACTCGTATAAGACGGTGTATTTTGTACCAGATTAAACAACTCGCACACGCGCTCGATATCGCACTTCTCGACAACGTAAGGGAGCTCATCCACACATCATCGACATGTGGGTATCTCGTACTGCTCGCTTTACGAGATCTTTTCTCCCCCATACGTACAAGTTGTGGAATGAGCTCCCTCCTCAGGTGTTTCCGCTAAACTACAACATGAGCCGCTTAAAAAAAAAGTCTTTCAGGTCAGGCAACGTTTTGGTTGTTTTGGCCTCTGGTGTTGCAGATGTCAATAGGCGACGGTAACCGCTTACCATCAGGCAGGCCGTACGCCAGTTTGTCGTACCAACACATACACAAAAAAAAACTATGCCACTGTATATTGCGATATGTTGGTATGTATCGGATAACGTCAGAAAGCAACGCAGTGTTGATACTCGTAACATGACACCTACAAAATACACATTTAGCCATACAAAGCATGGGCACGATGCTGAAGCATACAATGCCGTGTCGTTTGACCCTTTACCCTTACTGAATCCATCCACAAGATACGTTTATCTAAAATGTATTGTGATGTTAAACCGGGAAGGATCGGTTGAATAATTTCAACTCTAGTTATAAAATGGATCGTTTATCAGCGGAGATATGACGAGACTCGGACGGCCAGTCTGTCGCAGCCGCAATTACTCTCACATTTCTTGGATAAATGGTTCTTTCGTTAGTTTTAATAAGGGAAGTGATGTAATATTTTATGTCATGGCACATTGCGTCTTTATTACTAGAAAAAACTACATCAAAATTAATTGCCTAGATACAGCATCCTGATGGTGAATAACAACAATAACTGAATAAATATTGCATATTTTGAATACAGCTGTTATAAAAACAAACTCGTGTACAAGATGTTTTTAAAAAAAAAACTGTTTACAACTAACATTGTCATGCCATATATCCGACTACTTGCTTCATTAATATCACCAACAATATAATAATCAAACAACTAAATAAATAAACTCACCGTACCCATTAGTTATAAAATATTCCATGCCATTTGTTATCGCTCGTGTGTTGTATTGTAAGAGAACCTAGTATTTAGACAAACCTAACGCTTAGCAAATTATATGTATATTTCAATATAGTTAATGTTGCCATGGACGAATTAGTCGGCCATGGTGTTGCTTAACAACTAATATGTTCCATTACTTTAGATAAAGGTTATTCTATTAACATTACAAACGCCGTTTTATAACAACGACCTTTCCCATAGTTCGTAAACCCTGTGCGTGCGAATACTACTCGCACCGCTTAAGCCTTAGTAACTATTATTTAATATGTGGCACACTTCCAATTCCAAATATACGTATTAAACTTCTTTGTTCTTTGACTCGCACTTATCGCCAGTAGCCGTAGTGCGACTTTTTGCTACAAGTTTACGCGCTCTACCAAGACCGCGTTTTACGCGCAGTTTGTATGAAGAAATGTACAGAGCCCCTAGCGGCGAGTTAATGAATCATTTTGTGTGAGTGTTAGTTTCTAACGTCAATTTTGACGTCGCGTATATTAAACGTTTATTCCAAGTCGCGCGTTTACTCTAGGGTTTCCCCAGTTTTGCGAGTGTAAGTGACATTTTTGACAGTTCACGTCACGTATTGTTTATACTTGTTGTATACTTTTATTTTGCCTTATACTCAACCAACGCGGTGGTCGCGTAAATGCCTACACTAGTCCTACTGTCTTCGCATAATTGATTGTAAACACTTACTGAAATGAAGACTTCTTCAGCCTGCTGTAAGATTGCTATCCTGGACCATCCGAACTTCTGCATGAGCTTGATCCTCGTAGGGTTGTGCACCGTCGCCGATGGATGAGTGCGGAACAAAGTGGGGAAGCGCGCTCGGTCCGATAGTGCGGGTGATGACGCTCCGTAGCAAAGCTAGAAACAAAAACAAAGTATAATTAAAAAGTAGGGTCCATGTTCCAAATGTATTTTTACCCGAGTAAGGCAAAGCAAAAGAAGAATTAAGATTTTAGCAGTTATCAATTAAGTATGTATGTATGTATGTATGTGAAGTTCATCTGTTCCCTCGTAGCCACCTCGTAGCTTTGAAACTGCTTGACGGATTTTGATAAATTATATATCACGAGAAGGGACTTCATGTTTCGCATAGAATTCAATTAATATGGTGGTTAACCCAGTCATGCATCATTGAACAATAAATAAGATAAATCATGTATGTGTTTGATATTCAATTAAAGAACTTAATGACTTACAAAATATATCATAATAATATTAACTACTCACTAAATCGTTGAAAACACTATAAAATGTTGTATTACTAGAACTCAACTTTGCGAAAGCTGAAATAAAGAATTTAAGATTGAGCTTAATTAGAATTGAATTCAAGGAGCTGAATCAATTTACTTTTGCGTTGTCGGGTTTTGGATGGTTTACGGTTGCTTTACTCGCGAGTGATTTCCTGTTACACACTGAATACCTCTCTATCTCCGAAAGTCTTCAGAACTTGATCTTATATGAACACACTGAAGATAAACCCTTTTTATAAATAATAATAAAGTCATAATTTTATGTTTACAATTGTTGAAGATAACACAGTAACTTATATACATCAAAAAAAATACGGGTGAATTGAGAACCTCCTCCATTGATATGGGGGAAAAATTAGTACCTATTCAAAATAGTTGGTTTGAGTGGTGGAAATATTATTATGTAAAAATGAAACGGGAAAACTAAGAAAAAAATGGTAGCTACTCAATATTCATTCAATCCACAATAAATGTTTGTTTCATAACCATACGTACATAAATATAGAATAATATAAGATAAGCAATAGCCCAATATTGTATTTGATTTTAATAAGAACTCAAATCGGTGTTGTGTTTTTTTTGGAATAGAGTTAAATTCAATAATAAGCTCGAATTTCACTTCGTAATGAAAATAAAGCAACTAAGTAAATTGTGAAGCTCACTAGCTCATACAATTTTAGCTCTCAAATTTGCAAAAAGAGAGCGTATGGCCTGAGAAAGGTTGACCCAAATCGAAATAGGAACAAGGTCGAGCCAAAGATCTCAGTGCAATGAAATGGGTGCATAGCGGTGCAAACGATGCATTTCAAAAACTAGTTGCATATCTAGTTGAGCTTTAAGTTCCTCTAATATAAGCATCATAGCCTAATTTTGTTTTTGAAAATATTTATTAAAGCATGTAACTCGTGTTAGCTGCATTTAAGGTTGCGCCAACACCAGTCAGAAATCTTCATACAACAAATATATCTCACATCGCACGTTTAAGTAGTTTTTATTGATTATCTCGGAAAATATAGATAATTTTACAAAACCCCTACATAACGCTTGGCTTTGTAGTATTGATTTTATTTATCTATTTTATTACCGAATAATATGCTCCATTATAATAAACAATCGAATCTAGCCTAAAGTTAGAGGTAACTTTGGGTTTTTTTTCTATCGAGAAAATATTGTCCTATCGTGATTTTGGTATAGTGA
This sequence comes from Operophtera brumata, assembly GCA_932527175.1. Taxonomy (NCBI): domain Eukaryota; kingdom Metazoa; phylum Arthropoda; class Insecta; order Lepidoptera; family Geometridae; genus Operophtera; species Operophtera brumata. Next base: position 10,446,305 of record OW052238.1, on the reverse strand, counting down.
TCCCTCGGAATATAATGTATATCCGTGTATATTTATAATTTGAATATTTTACTTGGTTTAGTTAGTTCAAAATCAAATCTAAGATTGGTAATTTTGCGATATACCCTACCTTAAGTTCCTTTGTGCTGCCAAATATTATCTACTGAGATACAAAATCAAATCACTTTACCTTTCGTTAGCGTGGGAAATACAATTGCTATTTCTCAAATGCTCAGACATGTTTGCAATCCTCATGTTGGGTCAGAAATATTTGCGAGAAGCACCAATAACTAGATTTTTAATGATATTTCTAATCCTAATATTGATGTTCATTCTCCGAAAAATATCAATTATCGTTTTCTTTTGACTCTTAAGAGCTCGCAAAGTATTTGAATTACAGAAAAAAATGTTAAACAAAATCAGCCCAAGTAAGGGTCCTTTTACAGCCACGAACTTATTACCATATTAATTGAATTGGTAAAATTCATTCAGAATCAATCAGCGCGAGTGTATTTCGAAGTAAAATTTTATTCGAGCAATTACAGTTTTCCAACGTACTTTATTTATACTCCATTAGCGATTTATAAAAGAGAACTCATGATGAGACTCATTACGTCGAGGCTACAACGGTGTTCCACCGGGCCCCAATATTCATAAACAGGATCGAACATCATTATACCCAATCAAATACATTTATCCCAAATATGACCTTCGTTCGTCGAGTGCTTATCCATTCGCCAAGTGTATATTTAATGGCTATACTTGTCGCTGATAAAGCCATGCAAAGGAAAAGGAGGAAGTAGAATCGTGAAGTCACATGCGAGTAGCTTCGCAGGAAAACCCTGGCATAGCTCCAAAGTGGTGTCGTCTTCGGTACGACATGGAAAACGCGTGTCTAGCCCCTTGATATATCAATCTAGCAGGTTGTTAAGATACATACCCAAGCAGAGGGAACGCTTTTATATCTATACCTGTTTTCGTTCAGTAATTTATTAAATTAAATGGAATTACTTTGAAGAATGTTATTTCAGAATTTAGATTCAGTTACATTTATAAGGCGCCAGACAAAAAAAAAGTTTATATGAGATAAAAATTCTCTAAAACAAATCTGCTAAGAGGGTGTGGACCACTACATACCTACAACACACATACATACATACATAAATACACACACGCCTTTATTCCCGAAAGAGTAGGTTAACTGGGCAAACACAGCCTCAGTATTTTTGCCAGTATTACCTAAAATAAATTACCCCTAAGAAAACCCTACAGTTCTTAACAGCTGCTGAAATCAGGACTACAATTACCACAAGAGCTATTTTGTGTTAGCTTTAAAATGTATCTACTTAACATTAACTGGTACTTCTCTATTTATTAGGGTACATCAATATATACGTCAAATGAATACTCACAACCATAAGGTTCCACATCTTAGCAGCCTCTGCAACCGTGGTGCAGACGGTAGAACAGCCAGCCAGCAGCAGCAACTTCTGCGGCGGGTTGTACAGCAAGTTGTACATCACACTCGCCCCCAGCCCCGGCTCGCACTGCACACGGAATCATCATTTAAGCTAAGGCCAAACCAACCAAACCAATGGTAAGACCGCCACCGTGCACGCCACCGCGGACGCGGGCTGATCGCGTTGGTTTGGCGTTAGCTTTAAAAATATATATTCAATAGACATGCCGTTAGGTAAAAGCAAAATTGAAAGTTCAAAAGGTTTTGGATTCAGAGTTGACGGTACAATTGTCAAAAACTTGGTGACTGTAAACTGTAATAATAGCTGATAAGGTCTATTCCCGATTTCCATGTTATTTTGTCCACGTTAAGGTGGACAGCGGGAAGTCACAAAATCCCTTCCCGTTGTCCACGTTATTTTTCTTATGATAATGTCAGCAATAACTACCTTATTTAAAGCGAATGTTGACGGACTAATTAATAAATCAGATATGCTGATGGTATGCCTAGACAATCTAAGGCCCAAGTTAACGAACAAATAAATCGGTGGTTACCGTAACCAATCGTCAAAGTGACAGATAACGTATGAAAACATCTGTCAAAAAGAGTTGTTTAAGCTAAACAACCGTTTAAACGTTCGTTAATGTGTTGGTAAAAATGCGTCTAAGTAGCCTTAATAATACCTGCCCTATGCCTATAATTTTGAGATTGTAATCGTGTTAGAGTCTGTTCAGAGAGAGAGTCGTCGTGGCCAAATTGTGAACCAACGTTCCGACTTCTGGTTGTTTCTAGTTGTGCAGCTGGTTTCTTTCTGTCGGCATTTTAAATCATATTTATTAAAGAAATAGTTACAAATAAGAAGATCAAAACGGAACAGACGCGCTATTTTATTGCGCGCTAAACAAAACAGGTAAATAAGCGCCTTCAAATCCCACGACTGGTCTTTTTCTGAACAGACTCTACTAATAAACGCTGATTATACTTAAAATAGATAGATAGATAGATAGATAAAACGTTTATTTTTTAGATAAAATAGTTATTCCTTGTTCTGTCTCTTTCGATCGAATTTGAAACTGCTGAATGAAAAAGATGAAAAAGACAAAAAACTGCGATATATACATACATACATGCATAGATACACGCCTTTTTCCCAGAACGGGTAGGCAGAGCCTCAATGGGCTCTGACATAGATGATATAGACGAGACAAATGGTGAGGTCATCGCCGCCATTGCTTCCCACGACTGACTCTGCTAACGCTTTCCTCCAGTAATAACACATTCCATATAAGCTAGCAGCCAGGACAAATCTTATACCAACGAATCTTATCAACAAGTCCGGGTACTGCGACCATTCGAGTTTTATAGTTACACGGGTGCGTGGTTAAATATTCTTTGCTATGACGCTTTCTGGCTCTTTATGCTTAGCTTATCCTGAGACAGGGACCTATTTGACCCCACACAACGCACACATCGATGCCTTCCTGCTTAACAATCTATTTTCTACTACCGGTTTTTTATTTTATTTTATTTTATGTTTGTATACTACCTATCTTAATTGTCATTAGTACTAGATTTTTGTTTTTTTGTTTTCTTGTGTTATGTTTATGTGTGTGTGTTGCGTCTTCATGGGGAAAAATAAATAAATTTTCTTTCTTTTATTTCTTTGTCTACACTCAATCCCATAAAGTTATAGGTATTTTAAGCTAGAAGCTTTGAATTCAGTGTACACATTAGAGCGCTCAGCCTATTCAATGTTCAGTTTGTACGCAGTAACAGCGCAGCGAATTATGTATCGCGGCGGCCGTATCATTCTACCGAAGTTCAACAAAATAGAATACCTACGGTAAGCAAAAAAACGTTTTGCCTCACCAGAAAAATGCTTATTCAAGAACTTTAGGCATACTGCGCCTCCAATACGTTCCGCTCGGGACTAAATCCGCGGCAAGCACGTTCGTAGGGCATATAAACATTTAGTTTTGGAACGGGGGCTCGCTTTTATAAAATTTACTTTATAATCGCCGTTTTATCTCACATTTATCATGTTTTTTCTACAACATTTATTTTGGTATAGGTTTTATCGTCCCAAACTGAATATAACTCAAATAAAACACCAATAAATCGATTTCGATGAAATTTGGTATACACATTGACTATGACTATGACCTGGATTGAGCTATAGGCTATTTATTATCCCGGTAAAATGCAAGCGGAGCCACGGGTGGACACTAGTATTTCACAAATGTTTCAAAAACAAAGGATCACATTTATTAGGCAGGCTGTTGATAGGCTTGCATGATAGGTTGTTAATAAAGACAGAAATTAAAAAACAAAATTTAGTCCTTAGAGGCTAACTTTAGCTAAAACATTATAGTTTGTCTAAACTGACAAATATTAAAAGTGAAAAAAGTATTTGTTGTATTATTTAGTGTCGCCTGGCACCGAAAAGTTGAGCAAATCAACCAGTTTTTGTTTCCATTAAAACAACACTCAAAGCTTGTGCAACACATTCTACCATGTTGAACAGCTAACAAAAAGTTGTATTTATTCGGCGCTTTTTAAGAATTTTTGTCGTTGATAAAATATCATCGCAAACCACTTCAATTAACGCATACCCGGCATTTTGATAATTAAATTAACTGACGCCGCTGTAACACTCGACCTCCATAATCCTCCTTCAACTAACGCCGCCATTGTAAAGGGTCTGTAAGGACATCCTCAATAATTCTTCTATTATTACGACATTAGCCTCCTTTCAAAATTTTCAATAGTTACCTCCATGTTATCTATATAAAAGTGATCCAGCCCAATTTGTCAGAGAATAGGCGCAAATCGATAAAGTGGGAAATTACGTTGAATCGGTGCGGAAATTCTGTCCAATAAAATTTTCTTCCGAGAACCATTCATAAATTCTGAATAATTGAATCGAACGTCGGAACCCTCTCGGCTGCAGTATCATAAGCCTACCATTGTAGTTCATTACGATTTATGCGCGGCCTACGGATGACGGCTTTGAGTCGAGGGCCCTTTTTGTTAATTACTAAAGTATCTAACCAGTCAGCTGCGCTGGTTTCCCTAATGGATTAGGTTAGTACTTGTCATTCAGAGGGCGAAGACACGTCATGCACTTTATGTTGATTGATATAATTATAATTGGTGTTTGCGTAAATTTCTCATCAACCTATTAACGAAAGTAGTTATCAGGGTAAGTAGGCAGGGCTGTTTAGTTTAGCTAACATGTTGTAAAGTACCGTATAGTTAGTGAGATGATACTATTTGTGTTTCAAAGTTTTTAGATATTGAAAAGGATCACACTATTTGTTTGTACAAGGTAGGTCATGTAGTGCTCGGAAGATAGATGATGGCCAGGTAGGAAGTGACATCTCTCTCTTTCGCCGCGTTGACATGAGTTTTCTCGCGTTTTCGTGGTGGAAGAAAGAAATGTCACTGGGCTCGCGTGCTGGTCGGTGTGAGGGCTCTGACCACCCTCCTACGAGCCCTTGGACGGAAATTTGGAGGGGGAGTTTGTGGTTGGCTTTTTGTACAACCACGAGATGGGCCCTTTTGGGCGCCGCGCGAGATGGGCACCGGTGCGTTCCGTAGGAGATCCCGGAGCCCATCGACATGCGCAGAGGATGGCCACCGGGGTTGTTTTAGTGAGTCCATGAGTCCATGAACCTCACATAACCGTATTGCACCCTCAATGCAATACCTAATGTATTCGGGACCTAGCAGATTTCCTTCTCGTCACCAAAAAAAGGTCATGTTATATTGTCAGAGATGAGTCTAGTTAGACATCAAGTATAGAGCTACGTACCTTACTGTCATTACTGTGCAGCATCAGTTTGAATCCTGACAGCAGATCAGTCCTGTTGTTGACATCGAACAGCGCCAGTTCAGCGGCCGGCATGCACGCCTGGCCTCCCTGCCAGCCGCCCTCACCCTCCATTGGGAAGATTCCTCCGATGTGAAGGTGTTCGTCCCTTAGACCCTCGCTGCAGCCACACCCACTCAACCACAGCAGCATCAGCACCCTCGCCCTCCTACCCCCCACCCCCCGACATACACTCTTGGCAACGAAGAATAATTGCACTATAGTTTTCACTAACAACGAATAAACATCATAACACAATGTCCTAGTTCGAAAGCTAACTAAATAACTCACAGCTTTTAATTTGACTAGAGGACGCTTTGAAAAATAAGAGTTCGCTCGCGCTCCTGGGACCGAGTCGTCGTTCCATATTCCTAGGTATTGTAGACATAGCCTAATAAGCGTGAATCTTTGTATAATATAGGGCATCGATGTGTCTGGGGGCGCGTCGAGGGCGCGCCCCGCCGCCGCAGGTCCCGCGTGACCCCCGGCGCCCTGCAGGGTCATCGCTCGCGGCGGGGACATGCTGTCATTGTTCGGCTTCTCTCTCATTTTCCATCCTCTCTCCTGTAACAAATAATTTAAGCTTTACCACTATGCGTTACCTTTGTATAAGTCTACGGGCAAATTTTCTTTCTATATTTTGGTACGGCAATCAATGTCAGGTAAGGGCCTTTTCTCTTTTCTGTTTTAACATTGATAGACCTTTGTTTGAGCACGATCTCACCTGTTGGTAAGTGACGATGTGGCCGAAGATGGAGCACAAAGGTCTAGAAGGCACCTATTCACTCTGCCTTGAAGAGACCCAGATTATAGTTTTTAGGAAAGACAGACGACGGTAGTGTATTCCACTCCTTAGCAGTTCGCATTATACAGGTAGAACTGAAACGTTAAGTACGAATAGAAGGTATAATAATGAGGTACGGCTTCTTAGAACAAATACTTATTGTTTTGACGCAAACTTGGTGTTTGTTGTTTTTACATGTTGTTATTTTGTACAGCGCACGTTTAACTACTGAGCTGTAAGACTTATCTTAATGCCTAAATAATAAATATGAATCTGAAATATCGTCAGTAGGTACCTAACAAGTTTAACAATAGTTCGTTCGTCCATTGTGGGCGAGGAACAATTGTTGCCATTCATCGATATCAATCTTCACCACCAGCGCAAGTTCCAATTTAATATTGGCGCCTAGAAAGCCTTGCCAGCCACTCGGATAATAGTAGATCGCTTAAAGGAAAAATACTTCACAGCCAACTTTGAGAATTTTCCTCCCAAGCAATATCACAGTCGGGGAAGGTTTAAAAGAATACTGCCAAGGGACATAAAAAGCTTGTTAATAATCGAAATAGCGCTCCGACAAAATGAGAAGTTAATGATTCGTAGTTTCATTCCTTTGTAGCACCGGCGGCGGCCGTGATCGATGGGTAGATGAGACGCAATGGTGTTAAATTAAAACGTCGATTTGTTTAAATCATTAAGCCGGTAATGAGGTTTCCGTCCCGGTTAATGTTGCTATATTACGAAATCAAATTACTGTAATGTTTCATCCCGTGTGAAAATCAGTCATGTCAAATTTGCGCGGGTGTTAGGCAGTTTTATCACAGCCAATCAGGGAGGCATTTTTATCTATAGCACATATTTTACTCGGCCTAGTTGATTGAAAAATACGAGCAAATCGGATTATCTGGTGCGTTATTCTTCATCAGGTCTGAAATGATGGACCGTATCAGATGGTGAAACTGTACCTACTACTCCTGTATCGTTGAATGTGTATGCTGGCTTTAAGGGGGCCCCTCCCCCTTTAATTCGATTCGAGTTCCTTTTGTTCATTTTAGTTCGATTTGAACTAAAATCTTGTAGGTTCGTCCAATTCAATGTTTGAAAGAGAGGCACTGTGAAAAATGAGAGCCAGTGCCAGATCCTTTGGTTGGAATTCGGAAAATTCCGCTTACTTGCGAAACGGCAATAAATGCGCAATATATTCATAAAACTTGTTCCAGGACGTACGTGTTTTTGAGAAAGCTTGTGACAAAAATGTTGGTCATTTATAATCTACATAACATGGACGAGGTTCCTAGAGCGAAGTTTTTTTACTCTATCAATTTATGTACTTTTACTGAATTTGGTTCTCAAAATTAGAATTTTTTGTTTCTCCACGAATCTAGATATTTTCTTCAAGATACATATTTGTACAAAATATCTAACGAAGAAATTGTTATGACTTCATAATAACGTACGAGCTGAGCAGGAGCGTTTGTATGGAAAGTATTTGGAATTGGTCACTGTTTACGAACGTATTCCTGTGATATAGCTTTGGCACCGGCTATAAACCTGTTACATGGTAGGTGATCAATCAGTTAGAGTATTGCACGCTCGAGCGATAATATATCGAGTTTACAGTTTAGTTGAGTATCTCTTGCAGGCTGCTTATCTTGACACATTCACACTTCATATTAAATGATGTATTGCTTGAACGTGAAACTTCTGCACACATCACAAATTTAAACGAAGTACAACAATGCTTTATCACAAAGTTTGGCCGCGCTGTAAATAGCATTTACGATGCTTTTCAGCACAGCCAGATGACAGTTTAGTGACTGAATAGAACTTTCGTAACAACGAAGCCACTGCGCGGTAAATTCGATATTTTGCTGGCGAGGTCCGTCCGCCTTCGCAATCATTTCTCAAATCTTATTTCTCTGATTTGTAACCTCCATAGTAATATTTCAATTCAGGTCGAAAGGTTTCAATAAACGAGACAGCGGAATGGTGAGATTATTTTGTGATAAATAGTTTGACCCAACGGTATTTTACTCTATTATTTTATAAAAACCGGAAATTTCTACGTAATTTTAAATCGATGTAAGCACCGACATTGTTTCGACCCATTTCGAGAGTCATTATCAAGTATTAGTATTAGTAGTGGTATTTTACTCATTCAATATATTACTGAAACTCCACTGTGATTATCTTATACTTATTGTAAAACTGCTTCAGTGCCTGGTCTTAAAACCTTTTAGCTCTCTAGTATATGTACAACCTTTGTCTACCTAGCTAGTATAATGAAAATTTTAATGTAGGTAGGTTAATGATGATTTTGTTGGTAGTAGAGCTTTTTTGTGAAAGAGTTAGTATAGGGAAGTACTACCACCATACCTATTTCTGCCGCAAAGTACTAGTGCTCGCATTGCTGTATTCCAGTTTGAGGGGTATGCGTGCCGGTGAAATTACAGGCGCATGAGACTTTTCATCTTTATGTTTCAGGGTGGCTGGCACAGTACAATGCCACATAGGGTGCGTCCTAGGTGGACGTGTACTATGCGTCCTAGGCAGACGTGAACTATGCGTCCTAGATTTGACGTGACTTATGTGGCAATGCATTGTTATAGACAGAGGTTACCGCTTAACATCAGGTGGGTATTATGCTAGTCACTCACCCACACAGTAAAAAAAAAAAATTACAGCAGGTAGGTAAAAACCCTGTAATAGGACACTATAATATTTCAACATGGCTCTTACTCAAGTTAGTTCATAAAAATTCCATCGTACTTGAAACATCGGTAGGAAATAGTTATATAATGTTTACTTATAATAAGGAAACATATAACTATTTCCTACCGCTAAAAATAAATAGAAAACCTTTATGAAGAGTGGGCATGGGACTTTCTGATGGCTCTTTTATGTGATTTCCGTGGCAATTGCCTCAATAGACGACGCTGATTGCATTAGCCTCCTGCTATCCACGCGGGAAGTGGATGCTGTTCAAGTATACGATAGGACTTTATGAACTAACTTAACTGAACTGATTGAATGGAAAGGTCCGGTTATTGGAATGAGTACATATTTACCTCACACGACGAAGGGCACGGCGGGTGAAGGTTCGCCTGCGACGCAGGAGGTTGCGGGTTCGATTCCCGTCTCGGAACAAATATTTGTGCGATCGCAGATATTTGTTCAGGGTGTTCTTGGTATTTGCTATGTATAATAAAAAATATCTATCTATGTAATATATTGTATTAAGTATATCAGTTATCTAGTACCCATAACACAAGCTCTGCTTAGCTTGGGGCTAGATAATGTTGTGTAAACTGTCCAGCATTATTTATTTATTTTATTTATTATTTAGGAAACCTTATTAATTTAAAGGAAGTGAATGAATTTTCTTGCTATACAGGCAGTCTTTTGAAATTATTGTAAACATGGATGTTGCAATACCTACTTTACCCAGACTTGTTGATAAGATTCGTTAGTATAAGATTTGTCCTGGCTGCTAGCTTATTGATGGAATGTGTTATTACTAGAACAAAGCGTTAGCTGAGTCAGTCCATATTCTATATTCCACAATGGTGCAACCCACTGTGAAAAGAGGCCCACCGAGGCTCTGTCTACCCCTTCGTGGAAAAAGGCGTGTGTCAATGTATGTATGATGCCATACTTACTGTTATAGTTTTGTGAAGAAATAATGCAAAGACTACAACGAATAAGTTATTTTGATTTTAGTTGCGATCAACACCAGTTTGTTTATACTCTTTGGGAAGTTATCTCTGTTTCTGTTTAATGCGCTATAGGTTCAACGAACATTTTTGTATGAGGCGAAGAAGGCGAGCGCACGCTCTGATACCGTGTTTTTATGTATAAAAAAATTATATAAAAATGTCTAATTTTGTTGATGAATTCACTAACTCAAATAATAACTAACATGTAACCAAATGATTCAACAATTAAAACGTGAGAGAAGTGAGTGAAAAATAGCATTTCAATTTTAAAAAGGAGGTATCTTTGTTATTTTTTTTTATCGAGTGAAGTAATTCAAATATTGTATTGAATTATTGATTTCACTAGATAAAAAGCTCAAGAATATCATATATTTTTTTCTTCATAGAAAACTATGAAAATTGTTATCATAAACTTTAAAATTCTAGAGACATTTGAGAACCTATCGCGCCTTAAGAGCTAAATGTAACCAAAAAATGTACTAAAAAAGCTATGTACCTACGGAGATAACACTCGATACCACCATTTGCTTTTATGCTGTAGAACATTCGCTTCGGTTCATTTACATTGCAAGGATCGTTTCACAACGGAGTTGATCTTGTTCCTGTACCTATTGTTGCTCGTTGTTATCTATCCCTTAAATTTTTTCGTGTTTTTTGCCCATTACAGCTCATGAACACATCTTCGGATAGCGAAAGTTGATTTCGCGAGAACTAGGAGACTTAACACACATGTTTTAATTGATAGTATCTCATAAATATCATCAGATTTACGACACACAATCTATCCTATACTAGATTTGTTTAAATATTTAACGTTTATTTTTTATTTTTTTTGTTTTTTATTTGACGACCTCTGTGGCGCGTCGGGCGAAGGTTGGTCTGCGACCTAGGAGTTGCGGGTTTGATTCCCGCCTCAGAACAAATATTTGTGCGATCGCAGATATTTGTTCAGGGTGTTCTGTGTATTTTCTATGCATAATAAAAAAAAATATCTATGTAATATATTGTACTAAGTATATCAGTTATCTAGTACCAATAACACAAGCTCTGCTTAGCTTGGGGCTAGATAATGTTTTGTGAACTGTCCAGCTTTATTTATTTATTTATTTTTATTTTATTTGTAATCACGTTCTCGAAAACGGCTCTAACGATTTCGATGAAATTTACTATATGGTGGGTTTTGGGTCAAAATAAGGGTCTCATCTCTAGGAAAACGCGATTCTACACAAAATCTTTTTTGTACCACGATTGATACAATGTTTTTTTTTTGCTACACACAGTACGTTTAATAATAAAAACGTTTTTTTTTTAAATCGCTGAGCATATCTGACCGCACTTTAGATCTAAGCGTAGCGAAAATTATAAGTCTATGGGCCGCACCATATTTGCTACTTTTTTTTTCTTTATAATGGGGAGCCACAGGCAAAACTAATCTCAGATGGCGCCACCATCGCTGGTGCTTGTCATTTAGTGGTCTTGTCGTTTTCTCATCAGAAGAGAAACGGTGTGTACCTTTATTTTTACACTGAAATGCACTACACAGAGGCATGTTTTATACCAGACTATTATTTAATGTTTATTTACTAAAATTATCCATTAATATTTGACACTTTTGAGTTTTTTTTAACATTGATAGACCTTTGTTTTTCTACGAAACAATACTTGTGATTATGCGCCACCTAGCGTGATAAATAAGCAGTGTCTCCCCATTGGCGCCGCACGGCTTGTGCTTTACCATTTTCAAGTTTATTTGTTGTAATTTTAATATATGTTGCAACGTTACACTACTTCCAAGTCGTCGAAGTAACAGTCAAGTCATGTTTTAGTAAGACGGTGGTCGTTTTACTAAAACTTTTATAGACCACTAACTTGAAAAGTCACTCAATTCACTTCCGTTTAGACTTCACTACGCTACGCTCTTAAAAAAAGCTATATTGGTTAAAATGCCACCAAAATAACTCAGAACAACACTAGGACAAGAAATAAAAAATAAGAGTAGACGACGTCTCTTTTCAAAAATGGCGGGAAGAGTCCATATTGCTAAATCAAATTACACAGAAGCAAATCCACGTCTTAATATTGCAACCATGGAAATTCGAAAACAGATTTCTGGGCATTTTTTTCATAATAATAAACTCTAGAAGCATGGAATTTAGAAATATTGTTAAATATTTCTAAAAGCAGCGGTTATAAAGTAATGCATTGAATATAATTTTTAGAATGAACGTTAGCAATTTTCTCGAGGCTCTACCAACCGAGGGTTAAACAGCCGAAGAATTTCAATTTTGAGTTCTTATAGTTGGGCACGCCGCGTTTATGAGGGCCGGCTCGAATAATTAAAGCCTTGCCTGCCTTTTTTAAATAAATTCTTAATTAATTTTCCTTACATTTTCGAAACTTATGTAAATAATTTACATACTCGTATATACATACATATACGCACGGCTTTTTCCCCGAAAGGGTAGGCAGAGCCTCAATGGGCCTCTTTTCACCGTGGGTTGCACCATCGTGGTAATATAAGACGTGACAAGTGGTACCAAAGTTTTTTTTTCTTCCTGTAATAGCACTTTCCTCTGCATCTTACACCAACGAATCTTCAAGTCCGGGTTTTATAGTTGTTTATTCTTTATTCATATTAATTATCAACATCATCATCCTTCACCTTGTCCACGTGCTGGTCAGAGGCCTCCCCTATAAAATTCCACAAATTCAATCTTGAGCCGCCTCCATCCACCGACTTCCTGAGATTTTACAAGCTTTTATTTAACTTGCAATGTTTGTATGTAAGTATGTATGTTTGGTTTATAATGATATTCTGGTACAGTATTATTGTGTTTATCTTGAATTGTTTAGCGCTACGCGCCACAATATGTACGGCAGTCAACCAAATCAAACAGAGCTGTGTTCTACTGATAAATTCGGTGACGTCACGCCAAAGCTAAAGGGTAGAGTCAACATCTTTATTGAATTAGTTTAATCAGATCTTTATGCCCAATCTCACTATCTCTAAACATGCTTGTAGAGGGTCAACAGTCGTAAAGTAGACCTTGCCTATCTATAAACATAAACTTAATGAGCTTTCGCGGATATCCCGTCCTAATTCCAGGATTAATTAAAATACGTTGTTTGTGTTACACAATTAAGCCGTGTATCTACTAGGCGACACAATAATGGCAAGCAGCATGTTTTTTAACCTTTAGTAGTAGTAGAGCTTTTTTGTGAATGAGTTCGTCCGGGGAAGTATTGCCACCATACCTATTTCTGCCGCAAAGCATAGTGCTCGCATTGGTGTGTTCCGGATTGGAGGTTATGGTTGCTGGTGAAATTACAGGCACATGAGACTTTTCATCTTTATGTCTCAGGGTAGCAGGCGCGGCGCAATGCCACATAGGGTGCGTCCTAGGTGGACGTGACCTAGGTGGTAATGTATTTTAAAGGCAGAGGTAACAGGCTTAATATCAGGTGGGCCATCTGCTTGTTCAGTCATTCACGGAGATAAAAAAGAAAAAAAAAATAGTTTGACAATATCACGGTGCAGCTGAATATCACTACTCTAGTGAAATTATAAAAACACAGCTTCGACAATAACCCTGTGTCACATACATGTTCTGGCACAGCTTGCAGAAAACATGCAAGTCATAACATACCATGTAGTCATGTCTAAAAAGTTTTTAACAAAGTTATTTATTGTGCTGGAAAACCCTAGCGCTGCTATGAAATACCCGAGCTACCTTTCCCCGAGTTGAGAACATATTACTACGCATAGTTTCCTGATGGAGGTTGACACTTTGTTTTACAACAGTTTCAATTTCAAAATACATTTTGCTCTTCTATGATGTTTATTGTGTCATTGCATTATAAATATGTATACCTACCTACAGTGTCACCGACTTATCTGTTCAGGTGGACAAAATTGGAACTAAAAATTATAAACAAAAATTACATTACAAAATCTTTTAATTTTTACTACCTACTATATTATGTGCCTTATATAATAATATGATATATTAAATTACCTTTTCCAATTTTACAAGATGACTCTATTAATCTCCCCATATTTGATAAATTTCTTAATGACGATATCAAAATGGCTTCACTAGCGACGCAGTTGACTGAACAGATTAGTTGGTGGAACTATTAACTAGTTTTATCTAGATATTGGTTATTATGGGTCTTTCGTCATTGGAGCATTTTTTGTGCTACTTTTAGGTTCCATAGTTGAAAGGTATTTTCATAGTTTATGCAAATGTTATTTCTACATAGGTGCACTAAGGCCACTGTTCACCAACAGCCGTTTAGTTTAAACGATTCTTTCGGACAGATATTTTTATACATTATACCTATCTGCTTTATATCGGGCGTTCCACTAGTGTTCTTAAATATAAACTATTAGGAATAGTAATTTGACTAACATACGTAATTGGAAGTACTGAAGAACATGGAGTAAGCACTTATGCGTTAGTAGATCAATAAGTTTTATGTGAAAAATAAATTGTCCAATACAAGATTTTTTATAATTAGTGATCGGAACTGTGTCTCATCAAAATCAGCCTAAACACGTCCAGTCTACTATTATCCCTTGAGGAGTTCCGTTGTCCATGTTCCATCTCCATCATCAGATCAGCGCACTGTCACTATAATATTGTATTGTTCCGCAAAGGCCACTTGTTCAAGAACTGAACTGAACTGTATTGTATTGCCATCGGATCTTGACAGGTAGGTACGCAAAATTTTATCACAATTGGTCCAGGTTAACTGGTTCATACTTCAGTTTGAAGATTTGTCCCACACTAACGTACTAACAGGTCAAGTTAAATAAAAGACTGAGAATAAAACGTTGCTTCAGTTGTTGAGAATTTCAAAGGCATTTACGAAGCTCGAACTTCGTACAAAGTTACAAATGATAGTCATAGTAAGATGTGACGTGGAATAAAAAAGTTTTAACATTTCATAATAGTTTGTAAAGACATAAATATCGAATGGTGTTTGAAACAGCCATTAGTGAGCTTCTACCGTCACAACTTTGATTGTACCCATTTAAGTTGTGAGCACATCTTGTAAAATACTCCGTGTGATACTATGTGTCTTTTTTATAAAAAAGTCCGTTTCTCCAAGTTCCTGTATTCCGAGATGTACCTGTAGCTATAGGAGATCACCTCGAGCTCTTAGGTGTTTCGCTCACGCCTACTCTCAACTTTGGCTCCTACATCGAGTCTAAGGCAAAAACAGCTGCCATGAAGCTAGGCATCCTGAATAAGGTAAAGCGTTACTTCACACCAGGACAGCTTCTCAGTTTATATAAAGCACAAGTCCGGGCTGGTATGGAGTACTGCTGCCATGTTTGGGATGGCTCGGCCAAACACCAGCTTGCTGCCTTGGACTCGATCGAACGTAGAGCTTTCAGGCTTATAGGTGAGCAACATATGGCGGAGACTAAGATCCAGAGTCTCGAGCACCGCCGTAAGGTTGCATGCCTTGCGATCTTCTATAGGTTACATTTCGGTGAATGCTCCCAGGAACTGCACGATCTGATCCCACCATCTCCTTTTCATCATAGGACGAGCAGGCGTACGGCTCAGTACCATCCTTACCTCATTGGTATACCTTCTATTCGCACAAAACGTTTCAGTTCTACCTTTATAATGCGAACTGCTAAGGAGTGGAATACACTACCGTCGTCTGTCTTTCCTGAAAACTATAATCTGGGTCTCTTCAAGTCAAGAGTGAATAGGTGCCTTCTAGACCTTTGTGCTTCATCTTCGGCCACATCGTCACTTACCAACAGGTGAGATCGTGGTCAAACAAAGGTCTATCAATGTTAAAAAAAAAAAAAAAAAAAAACTAGTGTCTGCTGCGGCTTCGCTCGCGTTTTACAAGGATAAAAGTAGCCTGTAGCTAAATCCGAGCTTCTATGAAACTTGGATTAACCTTGGAATACTCGTACTTCCATAGTGTTTTGTCTTTTTTAATGACAAGCAGTTTATTTTTATACCACTTCGAATGACGGATCAAGCTGATGGCCCACCTGATGTTAGGTGGTACCCTCTGCCTATGGAGTTGTTGCGTTACCCGCTCACTCAGTAACAGTAAAGGTTACAAACTTGATGTTAATACAGTAATTACTTGAGGATGTAATCTAAATAAATCATAGACAAGAAACACGATTGGTGAAACTTTTCTCTATAGCTTCATTTTTTTTAAATTGGCCCTCCTAATTCACGTTTTAGGTCCCTCCTTCAATTAGAGAAAATATGAAGCGTAAATTTTTATACTATTCACTAGGTAATCACATTACTTAGATTAATATTAAGAGAATTTATTTAGTATATTTGCTACTTTAGAAGCAAAACGAAGTTTTATCATTAGTCGCTTACGTTAGTTGCTTCCGAGCTTAAGAAATCTATACCTCATCTCTTCCCGGGTTCAAGTGAGCAATAGCGCTGTTACTTTCTTATTTACGAATGACGGTTCTAGTACAAATACTTGAACCGTCATTCCTAGTTGAATATAAAAAAAAACTTTCATACATTTATTTATTTATACTTTATTGCACATAAAATAATTTAACAAAAAGGTGGGCTATTAAGCATTAGCTATTGTTTTGTTTTTTTGCTGGACTCCACCAGATCGGTATTTTAACATATCGTCTTAAATTCGGTCGAGAGACGAAACACGGTGCAACTATTCAAAGGATATTCCCCTTTTTACAAGTACGGTCAATAAATCAATGGTAGTGGCAAAATACTGATAAAATTTTAAAAATGTGGAGCTACTTCTGACAATCTTAAGAACAAATTCCATCGGCGGCATTGTTTGCGAGCAGTAGTTAACTCGATAAGGTGTCTCGCATAAAGAAATAAACGGTCGTTTGTTCGAGTCGTCGAAAGGAAAAGCTATTAGCTTGAATGCAAATAGTAAACGTACGTACCTATCTATAGTAGACATTCTAGTACCTAGACATTAGCATGCAAAGCGGCCCGGCCGGAGCCGAGGGCTGGGCTTGCTCCCTATAGCTTCCGTTCTAAACTTTGAAGCAGTAAAAAACCAATGACCCGCTCTCCCTTTTATTGCCTGTCAGAAGACTTACCTTTCTAGGGACTAGTACACTCACCTTTTTAATACCTATTGTACAATTTGTGCTGAATACAATATTAGTAATTTTAGTAGTGCGTAAATTCTAACTTTTACCCGGGAGACTTATCAAATAAATTGAATATAAGTTTAGGTAGGTACTATTATTAATTCATCTTAAAATGCTAAGCGAACCACTAAATTGCTTCCGCAAAATGGAATTAATTTCATCAGAAAATTTACTTTTGATGAAGATGCTAATAAGCTCTCATTTAGGAATGGTTAAGGCTTCGCATAAAGCAAACATAAATTTTCATACAAAAATAATACCCGGCTGCTCGATAAAAGACATTTGAATAGAGTATCACGTAAAATATAGGTAGATAAGTAGTATCCGTCCACGGCTTCGCTCGCATTTTACCAGGATAAAAAGTAGCCTATAGCTCAATCCAGGTCATAATCTATCTGTGCACTAAATTTCATCAAAATCAGTTCAGCCGTTTCGGCGTGATGGAGTACGAACGTACAAACATCCAAAAAATCCAATCTTCCAATCATCGTTTGACATTATCATATTGATGGGATTTTACAAGATATTATTTATAAATTTTTTGACCCAATAATATGCACCATATTGAAAAACAGTCGCATCCAACCAAAAGTTACAGGTAACAATCAGTTTTTTTCTCATCTATCATCAATAGCCGTTAGACGTCCACTGCTGGTCGAGGCCTATCCCATATAATACAATGTGGTAGATTTGCCATAATCACCAAGCTTTGCAGGCAGATTCGTGATCGCAGATTCAGGTTCAAGAAATCCATGGAAGCAGCAAAAACGTGCTGGACATGCCACAGCCAACACGACATCAGCAGGGCGATTCCTTTTATCGAGAAAATTCTCTTTATTGTGGTTTGGCTAGAGTAAGTTCTCGGAATTATAATGTAGTAGTAGTAATACTAGGGAGAGAATAGCACTCGCACAACGATAAGTGAACGAAAAACATTGTAATTTGCTGCATCATCGTAGATATTATGTATCTACTATCCCTATATAATAATCCTAATATTGTATTAACTCTTATTAATTTTATCAATGTCGGTTGATAGGTAATAAAGATCAATTACGTTATAAACGCACTTTAGAAGTAATTTCACGATTTTTTTTACCGAGAAAATTTATTGAAATCGAGTTTATTGAAATTGTCTATATGCTAATACCCTTGGAAATATGTTGAAGATTACCATATATATATATTTGTATTTTTTTTACTGCCTACGTTAGGTAGGTAACTAGGTACCTACTTACTAGTTTTTACGTGACTATTTATTGAATTGTGTGCTATCTTTTTGTGCCTTTGTAATATCGTCTTTACGTGGTGTGTTATAAAAAACAGTATTTGTGTCAAATAACTGTTTTCAATTCCTCCTTTCTACCCTTATAATCCATTCTAACCCTGCACCCTGTTAAGAATTCATTTATTTGGCGAAGAGTTTCCACGGAACATTTACTTTGGCCATTCCGATTTACGCGGTACCATTTAGAGATATGTCTAATTAACCTGCCTATCGAACAATTTATTACACGACCCCTGAATGCCTGGGAATAGGTAATTCTGTTCGATCCTATTGAACGCGGCGTTGGGAATAAATCACCAGGCCGTAATTTCGGCAGATGGAGTATTTGAAGGAATTATTATTTGGTTAATGGTTTGCTGAGTGGACTGGAGCGTGACAGGATAACAATGAAATTGTTTACGTACACACATTTTTTTTTATGATTCGTCATACAGTTTTAACCAAAATATAAGTTCGATCGACTGTTTTCGTTTGCGCAGAAAAGCGCAGACTGATATCCGACAGTAGCCGAACGTAAAGTATAGCTCTGTCCCGCTATAGAGCCCTAAACGACCAGCCGCGATTTTGTCGCAGCGCAAGATTTTAGCACGCGATTGCTATTGGTAGAAAGATATTTCAATATTTTCAAGGTTCCCGCGCTATAGAAATTGGTCTACGGCGCATGTACATCGGAGTGACTTATATTTTGGGTAAAACTGTACCTAATTGATCTACCTAAGTAGGTACTGAACATTCAAGAAGAAATATTTTGAGATAAAACAAAACCTCCGAGAAAATTGCAGAGAAACATTCTCACTGAATAGTTTATTTCGCACAAAGGATTCCATTTATTCAAATATTTATTTTCTCCACAAAGAAAATCAAAGAAAACGCGATAAACATCACGAGCAGACTATTTATGATTTATTCGTCGGTGCGAGATTACAAAGTCACGGCCCGAATAAGTGTCTCGACACATTTCAATTACAATACGCGTTATATACCTACGCAGCTACACTGAGTCGCCGACAATTACAATACGCGTTATATACCTACGCAGCTACACTGAGTCGCCGACAATTACAATACGCGTTATATACCTACGCAGCTACACTGAGTCGCCGACAATTACAATACGCGTTATATACCTACGCAGCTACACTGAGTCGCCGACAATTACAATACGCGTTATATACCTACGCAGCTACACTGAGTCGCCGACAATTACAATACGCGTTATATACCTACGCAGCTACACTGAGTCGCCGACAATTACAATACGCGTTATATACCTACGCAGCTACACTGAGTCGCCGACAATTACAATACGCGTTATATACCTACGCAGCTACACTGAGTCGCCGACAATTACAATACGCGTTATATACCTACGCAGCTACACTGAGTCGCCGACAATTACAATACGCGTTATATACCTACGCAGCTACACTGAGTCGCCGACAATTACAATACGCGTTATATACCTACGCAGCTACACTGAGTCGCCGACAATTACAATACGCGTTATATACCTACGCAGCTACACTGAGTCGCCGACAATTACAATACGCGTTATATACCTACGCAGCTACACTGAGTCGCCGACAATTACAATACGCGTTATATACCTACGCAGCTACACTGAGTCGCCGACAATTACAATACGCGTTATATACCTACGCAGCTACACTGAGTCGCCGACAATTACAATACGCGTTATATACCTACGCAGCTACACTGAGTCGCCGACAATTACAATACGCGTTATATACCTACGCAGCTACACTGAGTCGCCGACAATTACAATACGCGTTATATACCTACGCAGCTACACTGAGTCGCCGACAATTACAATACGCGTTATATACCTACGCAGCTACACTGAGTCGCCGACAATTACAATACGCGTTATATACCTACGCAGCTACACTGAGTCGCCGACAATTACAATACGCGTTATATACCTACGCAGCTACACTGAGTCGCCGACAATTACAATACGCGTTATATACCTACGCAGCTACACTGAGTCGCCGACAATTACAATACGCGTTATATACCTACGCAGCTACACTGAGTCGCCGACAATTACAATACGCGTTATATACCTACGCAGCTACACTGAGTCGCCGACAATTACAATACGCGTTATATACCTACGCAGCTACACTGAGTCGCCGACAATTACAATACGCGTTATATACCTACGCAGCTACACTGAGTCGCCGACAATTACAATACGCGTTATATACCTACGCAGCTACACTGAGTCGCCGACAATTACAATACGCGTTATATACCTACGCAGCTACACTGAGTCGCCGACAATTACAATACGCGTTATATACCTACGCAGCTACACTGAGTCGCCGACAATTACAATACGCGTTATATACCTACGCAGCTACACTGAGTCGCCGACAATTACAATACGCGTTATATACCTACGCAGCTACACTGAGTCGCCGACAATTACAATACGCGTTATATACCTACGCAGCTACACTGAGTCGCCGACAATTACAATACGCGTTATATACCTACGCAGCTACACTGAGTCGCCGACAATTACAATACGCGTTATATACCTACGCAGCTACACTGAGTCGCCGACAATTACAATACGCGTTATATACCTACGCAGCTACACTGAGTCGCCGACAATTACAATACGCGTTATATACCTACGCAGCTACACTGAGTCGCCGACAATTACAATACGCGTTATATACCTACGCAGCTACACTGAGTCGCCGACAATTACAATACGCGTTATATACCTACGCAGCTACACTGAGTCGCCGACAATTACAATACGCGTTATATACCTACGCAGCTACACTGAGTCGCCGACAATTACAATACGCGTTATATACCTACGCAGCTACACTGAGTCGCCGACAATTTTGCGGGTAATGCTCTCGGGGTTTCGTGACTCGAACATTTTCAAAATTCATTTCTGTATGGGTATAGGTACTTGTGCACTTTCGTATTCATGATGCTATCTCAGTTATTCTGTTTGTGCAGTAGCCGGACTCGTAACTTTAAAACTTATAGTTATTAGATCTTAAGTATATATCTTACTAGCGACTCGTCCCGGATTCGCACGGGTAGTTTCAGGATGAAAAACAGCCCCCCTCCCTCCTATCCCTCCCGGTAGCCTATGTCACTCAGGGTGAATGCAGCTTTCCGATGGTGAAAGAATTTTTTAAATCGGCACAGTAGTTTTTGAGTTTATTCATAACAAACATACACACACACACAAAAATACGAATCTTTTCTCTTTATAATATTAGTGTAGATGTAGATAGTGTAGAAGTGTACATTAGTGTAGATGTAGATGTAAATAACTATAAGACTATAATTATAAGCGAGATTTCATGAAACTTTAGACAAAGTTTCCTAGTCTACAGCCAGATTAGGTGGATACAAACTTTTCACTTACAAAGAGCTTAATATCAACGGTTGTATTTCACACGAATTTATTAGGGTCACCTTTTCTTAAGTGAAAAGCGACTATATTGAACTATAAAAGCAGAAAGGAAAAATGAAACATTGTATTCCTAACATAAAATTATGTATCGGAAAACTATAAATAACTACTAACAGCGCTACTAGAGGAAATAAACGATATTATATTAAAATTGATTTGTTTTTTTACTACCCTTAACGCCTGTGTCTGTTGCATTAAATAAAAGAGTTCGTTCGGTTAATTAAAAAGCAAACCCACTCAAAATGTCCTAGAGCCAATAGTGGCTGCTGTATTTATGTTTTGTAGTAGTAGTAGTAGAGCTTTTTTGTAAAAGTGTTCGTCCGGGGAAGTACTCCATACCTATTTCTGCCGCAAAGCAATAGTGCTCGCATTGCTGTGTTCCGGTTTAATGGGTATGCCGGTGAAATAACACATGATACTTTTCTTCTTGATGGCGCAGTGCCACATAGGGCACGTCCTAAGAGGTAATGCATTGTTAAAGGCAGAGGTTGCCGCTAAAGAACTGCTTTAACCGTAATTCACGTAATAAAAAAAAACATTCAACAACCAGCACAGAGAATTCTGATAAAGAAAATACATTCTTTAAATAAACTTATCTATTCAGCAAGAAAATACTATTATTCAAATTGTTGTGCCAATCGAAATCAATTGTAGGTTGTAACTGCTATTGTGCCTTTATCCGCTCCGTTTCAATCCTCATTCTACGTAATTCCAGCGACGTCATTGGTTAAATTTAAAACGAAATCCGCTCTGGAAGATTCTATTTTCAAATAAAACTCTAACCTTTTTCCGACGACAGTTATGATACGGAGTCAACGGAAATGGTTTCTAGATTGGTTCAATATTAAATTAGCCCCATTCGATGAATGACACTGCAAGTCGACGTAGGAAATGACGTTTAAAACGAACAATCTACGGCTTAGATCTAGGAAGATGGACTAATACATTCATGGGCTCAGATACACAGAGCCTATTTTTTTTCTTACGGCGCTGAGTCTACACCTTCTATGAGTAG
This sequence comes from Operophtera brumata, assembly GCA_932527175.1. Lineage (NCBI taxonomy): Eukaryota > Metazoa > Arthropoda > Insecta > Lepidoptera > Geometridae > Operophtera > Operophtera brumata. The sequence continues at coordinate 10,423,583 of OW052238.1, read as the reverse complement.
GTATACTACATACATACATACATAGACACACGCCTTTTTCCCTGAAGGGGTAGGCAGAGCCTCAATAGGCCTCTTTTCACAGTGGGTTGCACCATCGTGGAATATAGACGTAACTGGTAAGCTCATCGCCGCCATTGCTTCCCACAACTGACTTTGCTAACGCTTTCTTCCAGTAATAACACATTCCATAATAAGCAAGCAGCCAGGACACATCTTATACCAACTAATCTTACAAACAAGTCCGGGTTATGAGTATACTAACCTGGAATTATTCTAAGTACTTATGTTATTCTAGATGTAACATGGTATTTTGGGTTCCGAAGACAAACAAGGAACCCTTATAGTTTCACCATATCCGTCTGTCTGTCTATCGGTCCGCATCGTTTTTTTTATTAATTCGAAAATTAATTAATCGGTATAGTAATACCTATACTTATAAACTACTACTACATACATACTCTATACTTGAGGGGGTGTGTGTTATACTTGTAAAGTGGGCCTATACAGGGGAACATTTCTTTGAAGTGGTCATTATTATTAGAGTCAAGTGTCCCCACGCCCTACTAGCTAAGCCACTAATTGGGAATACCTGAGAAGTACTCTAGAGTTTTCCTAAAAGTCTCGCTATCCCCCTTTCCTTCAAATACAATCCTTACTACACGTCTGTCGTCGATCGCAATAGAAAAAGAAAATGTTCACAGTCGTTCAGATTTTTAAAGCTATAAATCGGGCACGTGCTTCGAACAGCGTGCCATTATCTCGCCTCTGGAGCCCTGAGTTACGAAGTAACTACTAAGTAATCTGTGCCCTGAGCCCTCTACAGAAGCTATTCGGCTAAGTGCTCTGCTAATTAACATCCTCTCAATTTATTCCCAACAGTTCTGTGGTTCTTTAATTTTGAAAGCTTTTGAAGATCCCACTGGAAGTTGAGCTTTTAATTTAATGATGATCAAATAACACGGAACAATAGGTATCTACTACAATTTGGTTATAAATTAAGCTAGTTCTGAATAACAGGTTTACTAAACAATGGGTGTTGTTCGACCGAAAACCTCACTTACGGCCCGAATGTGATTGCCTTGAACGAAATCCCTTTCAGAACTAATGTGTAATTACTAGCGGCCCGCTCGCGACTTTGTTCGCGTGGTCTTGTGGTCCCGGTGATGCAAAAACCTTACCCGGCGTGCGGACACTAACGGTTCGAAGTTACATCGCTTCCGGCATAATGGTTTAGGAATACATACACCCAAACATCTTCTCCTTACAATATCTTTAACATTTAACAGCATCATCATCATCGTTAGCAGAGTCTGTCGTGGGAAGCAATAGCGGCACTGAGCTTACCACTTGTCACGTCTATATCCCATGATGGTGCAACCCAGGGTGAAAAGAGGCCCATTTGAAAATCTGCTTACCCTTTCGGGGAAAAAGACGTGTCTAGGTATGTAGGTATGTATATATTATCATCAGCCTATAGAAGTCCTCTGCCGGACATAGGCCACCCTAAAGAATTCCACGATGAACCCACGAATTCACCTTCACCTCAATTTGTATTACAGTAAAAAATAGAAATTTCGTGGAAATACCATTTTTTTTTAAAAATCTTCTTGTTGACAACCGCACTGACGCATACATCCAACGATTGCCAATAAATGCTAGGGCAGCAGTGTAGGTCGCTCTCAGTTCCATATTCAAAAATAAATTCAAATAAATAAATAAATAATGCTGGACAGTTCACACAACATTATCTAGCCCCAAGCTAAGCCAGAGCTTGTGTTATGGGTACTAGATAACTGATATACTTAATACAATATAATACATAGATAGATATTTTTATTATTTATAGAAAATACCCAGAACACCCGGAACAAATATCTGCAGATCGCACAAATATTTGTTCCGAGGCGGGAATCGAACCCGCAACCTGCTGCGTCGCAAGCGAACGTTCGCCCACCGCACCACAGAGGTCGTCAATACTAATACTTCAAATATGGAACATCGAAAAGTCGAGTCTTTATTCATTAATTTCACTAGTAGGCTCCGGTACGGAGACCTGCAGTGATCTAAGCTAAGCTAAAGCTAATTCTAAGCTAGAAGGCTGTTGAAAATGAAGACAAAGAAAACTTCAGCTTTTATAAGCAAACGAGAACACACTTTGGAGCATAAGAAGTGAAAAACTTATTTTTAGTAGGTACCTATAGCTTATATAATTCAGAGATAATACCTATAGCTTTATACAAGTAACTTAATTTTTGAAATCAGCTTCATCATCTTTTGAATTAGTTCTACAAACAAATTTTATCTCTTTAAAATATTAAATAGTGTAGATATAGATAAAATAATAAAGCCTTTTTCAAATAATAGCAAAACCACTGTTTAATAGCAATAATTTAATTTGTTCACAGTTCAATAGCTATAATTTGACAAATTTAATAACTAAAGATACCCGAATCTATATCGGGCCGGGCCGCATGAATCCAACCTCTGTGTATGAGTCAACACCTGCGGTTGCTGAATAAACATGACATAACATAGCAACCAACAGTCACATATACATAGTCCTGATAAGTTCTAATACTAGAATTCCCTGTGTCGTGGGTATCAGAAACTACCGCGAGTACCATGATACCATAACACACAGACCAGGAAAAAATATTTTCAGATCATACAAACATTTGTCCCGCAGCGGGGATCCAACCCGCAACCTTTCGCATATCAGCCAGCTACTCGCCCGACGCGCTACAGAGGTCCCTTGTACACATACTTGTACTGAACTCTTCGGTAAACAATCGCACAAAATCTTTTCTGAGTCCCACTTTAGAAAAAAAACTAGCAACCTACTAACTGACTAAAGATTGATGATGGTAGGATAGCAGATGGGATTTTGTATTTGTTGTTTATTTGAACCGTAACAGGTTTTGACGTCATAACATTCTATAAGCGGTTCTTTAATATAACATGACATTAAATACCCAACTGTCACGAAAGTAGTCCTGATCCCACATTAGGATTCCCTGTGATGTGGGGTATTAGGAACTACGAGTAACATGGCACTACAACACCCAGACCCGGAACAAATATTTGCAAATCATACAAATATTATACAAAAGAGGAATGCCCTCTTTCGATAGACCAAAGATATTATAGAAGGAGCGGTTCAAGACCGGTCGTTGTGGCATTCTATGGGGAAGGCCACGCATGGGGATGTCGAGCAGTGGACTTCTGTAGGCTGATGATGATGATGATGATACAAACATTTGTCCCGAAGCGGGAATCGAACCTCCAATCCATCGCATCTCAGCCAGCTACTCACCCGGCCACAGTGTTCGTCGTATGTAGTCGCTAGACTTGTTAATGGCTGGCTCATACATAAGGTTTGGTTACACGCGGTCGGGCCACAAACTATTTGAAGCCAAAGTGTGGTTGCGGTCGGGAGGCTTCGTTGAAAGAGGGTAGGTTAAGAAGGTAACTTCGATGTTAACTTAGTTGGCAAACGTTCAAACCAGCAGCCCGTCTTAGGACAGAATCCTTTATTGAAGAGTTTGTGGTTTCGCTAACTCAACCCTCCTAATGCTAAATGTGTTTGGCTGTTGATGTGTAGCGTGGGTACGCATAACAAACGTATTGTACCCACTGGTGTATGATACTCTCCAAAGTAATTTTAACAAGCATCAGCAGTTCCAATTCTATCGTATTGTATTCATTGAAATCACGAGGATAATTTTGAATCGTATTTTATACAAAAATTACTCCCGTTTCCACGCGACCGAGCCTAAAAGAATCAGGCAATAAACACGGCTTGGCTTTTTATTTAAAGCTTTTGTTAGTGTGTGTAAAATCAAGAAATTGTATTTTGAACCAGTCTCCTATATACGGGACGTATGACGTATATCTTTAGGATATACCTATTTTATTTTCATGTGTCTTTTCGGAAAACCCTTGGTTTGAGGAACTGACCACCAGATTTGCTCTTTTGTAGTTCGGAAAAGAAAATGCGTTTTACCATCTCTCGTTGAGCATCTTAGAGATGTGGCCACACCATTCACGTTGGCTCGACGCCGCTGACACTAGCACGACGTAAAATGTTCGTATTACTAGCGTAACCGGAACATTTTAATTTATGATGATACGGAGGCATTTCTAATGAAAATATGCTTACGATACAAGCACCAGGTATTACGGTATAAGACTACCTACAGAAGACGATGGACATGTCACAAGGATAAGTATGCAAGCGAATGAAATTACCTTAGTTTGTGCGGTTGATAATAAACTAGATTTGGATTTTCATACTAACATTGCCGTCCTAGACCGCCATTATTTGTACCGGCTGTTGTATTCTGAACTGGACTGGAGTAAAACACACCATTTTTATCATTTATATTTTCATTTGCCACTCCGTCTTATTGTACCTACTGAATAAAAATAATAGTTAATAATTATAATACGAGAGAAAACTGTTAGGTACTTCGCAAGATTAATGGTTCTCACACTAACATAAAGTTATTGTTACTGTTAGCCTGAATCATCCCATTGTTGGGTAAAGGCCTTAACCCATTTCCTCCAGTCACTACGATCCAGTGTCTGCCGCGATGCCGGCACCCTCTCGCTGTGTCAGAGCTCCACATAGTGGTTATTTTGGCCCACAGCTCATCAGGATTGCGACAGACATTTCCAGCCCAATTCCATTTCAGCTGGGCGGCTTTTTCTCCCACGTCGGCGATTTTAGTTTCGAATCAGAACAAAACATTTAGATTCAAAACAGTGTTTTGTCTTGTGATTTATTCGTAAACCAAACGAGTATAAATTTTGAAAAAAAATATACTAATGTGCCAATTTGCACGCTTTGATGTTAAAAATACGTCCTTTCAATAGGTACCCTACACGATTACTAACATTTAGCTGCATCAAAAAAATCGCAAAGATTGGTGCTTTATTTGAGTTAGTTTTGGACGATAAAACTTTCTTATACCAAAATAAATGTTCTAGAAAATGTGAGATAAAACTGCGGTTAAATTGTGAATTTAAAAAAAGCTAAAATAGGACCTATTCCAAAATAAAATGTTTCTATGCCCTACGAATGTGCTTGCCGCGGATTCAGTAGTCCCGAGCGGAACGTATTGGAGGCGCAATATGCCTAAAGTTCTTCAATAGGAGCGCCGTAATAACAGAAGGTAAACAAAACAATTTCTTAACAGGAAATAGCAGTATTTCTGAAAATAATTTGCTATTCAGTATCGGCTCTGGAACTAGCAATGAATAGGTAGTGATGAATCGCATGTGAATAGCATATCCTACACACGTATTCAGATGCATTGGCAAGCAGAGCAGGCATTTAATAATTAATTAGTCAACCTTCCAATCAGCAGTAGTACCTACAAGCGAAATGACATTAGGCCTTGTATTGAGTGCGATTGTTGCAGCTGGTTGGAGTGTTATCCATATTGTTGAAGCTTTGAACCTTTATATACCTACACACTTTCGAAGAAGAGGATATGCAATACATTTATGATGTACAGACCGTTCATCGAAGTTGGCACCTGCCATGGAGTATTTACAGGGCCATCTTATGGTGAACGTGCCAGACCGTTCACGGTAAGTTGGCACCTGCCATGGAGTATTTACAGTTCCCTTCTTACGGTGAACGTGCCAGACCGTTCACGGTAAGTTTGCACCTGCCATGGAGTATTTACAGTTGCCTTCTTATGGTGAACGTGCCAGACCGTTCACGGTAAATTTGCACCTGCCATGGAGTATTTACAGTTGCCTTCTTACGGTGAACGTGCCAGACCATTCACGGTAAGTTGGCACCTGCCATGGCGTGTTTACAGTTGCCATCTTACGGTGAACGTGCCAGACCGTTCACGGTAAGTTGGCACCTGCCATGGCGTGTTTACAGTTGCCATCTTACGGTGAACGAGCTTTAGATACCTAAACATATTTTTTTGCAGATTTTTCGATAAAGATTGTGGAGAAAAAAGATTTTAATGCACCACATTTCACATATATCCACGCCTTAAGAAATGTAACTCTTTCAAAAATTTTGTATTGTTAATGAAGCATTTTTTCTGTCATCGAAATAGTAAAACTAAAAATATATTTAATTTAATTTATCGTTCTTTTTGGCTCTTTTAAAGAACTACGAAAGTCTCATAGAGTTTCGCATTACGATATTCAAGAAGCGTCTTCCAGCTGATTCATTGTTCAAAAGCCAGTTATTTCTTCTTTCTGTTCCAACGGTGGGTGGTCCAAACTTGTAGATTTTGCAGCAAACTTTGTACCCCCATTGGCATCCAGGCACCGAAGAGTCCATCTTCAGCATTGGGCAATCCCTTATGTCGACGCAAATACCTCCTCGTGCCCAACAAGTCGATGCCATCGTCCCTGTTTCAGTACATTTAAGATAAAAACTTTATTATCAGCATTACGCTGTCCATTAGGCAGCCATTAGATACTAGGTTTTACTGTCAGTTTCACCACATAGTCACTGCTATGACTGACGGATAACCCACCATCTATGCGAAGCTTGCATAAAATTAAATGATGAATATGTGGTTAATCTGATTTCAGCCGTCAGCCAAATAGTTAGCGTTTATTTTTGTCTGTGTCGATGTAATTAAAACAGTCATTTATAATTCATGAATTATGGAAACGATTGACGCTTGCATGAGTGTCTACGGGATGCCTTAGTCCTCAAGTGTTAAGGCAGATTCGACTCTGGAATTGCGAGTCGAAATGTCGTTTTCATTATGATGAAAATGTGAAGCGCCCCTAGCGGACTTGTTGCGAAACTCACTAACACCATTAAAAAACCTATTGAATTGCAACTCGATAGTTAAGAGAACGAACGATATAGCTAGACTAGGCACTCAGGGCCCTAGCTGCGTATTTCAGCCTAACACTTGAGGACTAAGGCATCCCGTAGACCCTCATGCAAGCGTCAATCATTTCCATCATGCACGCGTTTTAACGGGATAAAAAGTAGCCTATAGCTCGATTATCTATGGGTCCAAATTTTCTCGAAATCGGTTCAGCTATTTCAGCGTGAATGAGTAACAAACATACAAGTAAACATCCACGCACCCAAACATTGACATCCATGATATTAGAAGGATTAATGGTAGATTTATCAACCACCAAAATCATACCCTTCGCAATGTTTGCAACACGGAAATTAACAACAACTACATAACTTATTAACATATTGGCTAATTAGGTAAAGTTGCGCTTGGAATAAGGGAAGTATCACGTAGTTTGGCGCAGCTGGGCCCTACTTTAGTTAGTCGATTTGAGGCGTAAAGTTTCCTACTCTATTATCTCTGGTATTAAATTTTTTCAACGTGTCAATTTTTTATTGGAGCACTAATTAACGCCCCGATCGGACTACGAAGTATTTGGTTGTTTTTATCAATTAAACCGTTATTCATGGAAGCAAAGTATTAATGAAAATAATCATTTTATTGTATTAATTAGGTAATTGTTATAACGTAGAAGAAGTGTGGACACCGATTCATATATTTTGATTATACGGTGGAAGCGCTACTTGCTTACAACTTGATATAATTCAAAAAAGTTGGCTGTCACGGTACGCCCGGCAGATGTGAAACATCTATGTTAATATTTTAGAATTCATCTTCGATCAAGAATACTCTTGATCGAAGGAATTCATAATTCGAGCGGCATGACAGCGTCCTGCCGTGTGCCGTCACGGCATACGAGTCGGTTTAACTGCCAACGCGCGCCAATATATTTCACATCAAAAATTGTACAGGCATCGACAAACTGAAATCTTTTTTTTAACTTCGTCATTTACGTACGGAACAAGCAAATGGCCCACCTGATATTAATCGTTCACGTCCACCTATGACGCACCCTATGTGGCATTGCACTGCGCCCGCCACCCTGAGGCTGAGACATAAAGATAAAAAGTCTCATGTGCCTGTAATTTCACCGGCACCATACCTTTCAAACCAGAACAAAGCAATGCGAGCACAACTGCTTTAATCTAGAAATAGGTATGATGGTAGTACTTCTCCGGCGAACTCTCTCAAAAAAAAGCACTACTAAAAAAAAAAAGATTCTATAATCTCTGACATTAATCAAATACGAAATTCGAAGAGCTCCTTCAACTTTACGTATTAAATTCGACGACCGTCCCTTGATCAATTAATAGGGGTCCAACAAAACTATCGTGTAACAGTTTGACCTAGGCTTAACGTCCTCAAAACTTTAGGCACAACTTCACCAAAACATAATAAAATGGCTGCTTTGTGAAAAAAATATGCTTTATGACGGTTTCATATGTTTTTGTAGTAGTAGGGCTTTTTTGTGTAAGAGTTCGTCCGGGGAAGTACTACCACCATACTTATTTCTGCCGCAAAGCAGTAGTGCTCGTATTGCTGTGTTCCGGTTTGAAGGGTAAGGGTGCCGGTGAAATTACAGGCACATGAGACTTTTCACCTTTATGTCTCAGGGTGGCGGGCGCAGTGCAATGCCACATAGGGCGCGTCCTAAGTGGACGTGACCTATGAGGTAATGCACTGTTTATAGGCAGAGGTTACCGCTTAACATCAGGTGGGCCATCTGCTAGTTCTGTCATTCTAGTAGTATTAAAAAAAAAAAAAAAAAAATTGTTCTTATCAGATTGTTACAGCTAAAAACCCATTTATATTAAAAATAAGTCTATTCTACAACACAAAACACAGATACATAAAACAGACAAGTTTTAAATAATAAATAATATCACACTAATTCACACTAATATTATAAAGGCGAAAGTTTGTGTGTGAGTAGTGTGTTTGTTACTTCTTCACGCTGAAACGGCTGGACGGAGAAATTGCATTGAGATTTGCATGAAATTTGGAATGGAGATAACTGGACTCCCGGAATAACACACAGGTACATTTTTATCCCGATATTCCCACGGGATCGAGACTTATGCGGGTGAAACCGCGGGGCGCTACTAGTAAATAATAAAGCTTTAAATATGTAAGAAGATGAAAAAAAGCTAATTATAGGAATTCTTATTCTTAAAATTCTTATTATTAACCCTTATTGTCTTAATAAAGCATTTTTTTTCAAGACTGTTAGAATAAAGGAAAGTGTAAATTACAAACAACGTTATCAGAGACTGCAAACCTACCTACTTTCGTATCCTTAATTTATCTACAAATAGCGCTAGTATATGTTGGTGACCTAGGGCTGTAGGCTACGTTAAGCATCACAGAAAAATGCTATGAACCTGTAACAATCGGTTACGATAATATAATATATTGAAAACACCTGTCAAAAGAATTGGTTTGGCTATGGTATTATTTTATCTGTGGTTTGGCTCAATAACCGGTTAAACACCGGTGTGCTGGTGTAATTACTAGAAAAACAACTGGGGTGAGTAACCACCATAACCAACCCATGATATCCTACTAATATTATAAATGCGAAAGTAAGTGTGTGTGTTTGTTACTTCTTCACGCTGAAACGGCTGGACGGATTTGCTTGAAATTTTGAATAATCCCGGAATAACACATAGGCACATTTTTATCCCGATATTCCCACGGGATCGAGACTTACGCGGGTTAAACCGCGGGGCGCTGCTAGTAATAACATGCTTCGCCAGGTATGGTACTCCCAGATCCAATGTTCACCAGACTCACCAATGAGAATAGAGAGAGACCCTACTCTGTGCTACCAGTAGAGTGTAAACTAACTCCCAGACCCCCCAAGAGATAAAGGCCCCTTTAAGTTTAGGGGACCAAAAACTGAAGACAGTTCTTTTCCCAGCGCAAACCTCTCAATAACTATTGAAATATCTTGTACTTTTCCAATTCACAGTCATAAGTCTACGAATTTTCACAATTTTAACACGTTTTTCGCTTACGTGTTATAAGGCATTCAATTTTAATATTACAATTACAAGTGTAGTTGAAAAAAATACAAAAATTGTATTCGTTAGATAAATATTGGACATTTATTAAATAAATTTGTTATTGTTAGATTTCATTATATTCTTACGTGTAGATTATGGTTTTGCGCCCAGGGTTTTCAGTATGGAGCACATTTTTTGAAGTTACTAGTTCAATAAACTTTAATAGTAGATTGTATCATAAGGGAGCAACATAATATTTTTACGGCGAGGGCGCTTTTTTGAATCCAGAGCGAAGTGAGGGATTCTAGAGTAGAATCCCGAGCGTAGCGAGGGATTCTTTAGTAGAATCCTGAACGTAGCGAGGGATTCAAAGTACGTCGCCCGAGCCAAAAATATATGTTGCGCCCGTGTGATACACTCTGCTTTTCATCACCCACTATGAGAAAATAAAAGGCGCCTCATATGTTATTGTAATATTATTATTTAATAAAACAAATGGTTGTTTTTTTGTGTTTTTGTGTTTTTTTTTGTTGTGTTTGTGTATTTGTGTTTTTTTTGGGTGTTTTTTTGTGTTTTGTGCTTTTTTGTTTTTTTGTGTTTTGTGTTTTTTGTGTTTTTTTTTGTGATTTTTGTGTTTTTTTTGTGTTTTGTGTTTTTTGTGTGTTATGTATTTTTTGTGTTTTTTTTTGTGTTTTATGTTTTTAGTGGTATTTTTGTGTTTTTGTGTTTTTTTTGTGTTTTGTGTTTTTTGTGTTATGTATTTTTTTGTTTTTTTTTAATTTTTGTGTTTTTTTGTGTTTTGTGTTTTTTTGTGTTTTTTTTGTGTTTTGTGTTTTTTGTGTGTTATGTATTTTTTGTGTTTTTTTTTGTGTTTTATGTTTTTTGTGCTTTTTTTGTATTTTGTGTTTTTTTTGTGTGTTGTGTTTTTTGTGTGTTTTGTATTTTTGTGTTTTTTTTTGTGTTTTAGTGTTTTTTTTGTGTTTTGTGTTTATTGTGTTTTTTGTGTTTTTTGTGTTTTTTTGTGTTTTTGTGTTTTGTGATTTTCTGTTTTTTTTTGTGTTTTGTGTTTTTTGTGTGTTTTTTTGTTTTGGGTTTTGGGCCGTCGTAGCAGCCAGTATTTATTCAAACAATATTTGCGTGGCGCTGGTTCCAAATTCAATAAGTGCGCCGCAATTATCTTTGCCGCGCACTTTTTGAATTAGGAACTTAATAAGTGCGCCGGAAAACTCATTACTGCCCGCTAAAAGTTTCTCATAGAAAACACCACCGTTGGGTGCACTTAAAGGCGAACCCAGTCGTCCTTTTCGAATAGATGGGATGAAAAATAATATATCGTACACTTACTAACATACTCTAAGCACAGTACGTACCTACGATTTTTCTCAGATTTTTGATTTATTCCTGTTGGATAAACGAACAACACAAAAATCTGGTGTCTCGTGCTTACGTAAAAGCGTGTGTTTGATTATTATTTTTCATAATTTATATTGAGTTGTAATCAAAATTAAATTTCGTAGGCTTACTATATAAATACTGTGAATTAAAAGAAATACCAGGTATGTTGTAGCCATTCAGAAGTTGGCTCTGAAAAATTTTCTATTTTCCATTTTTACTCAAAGGGGCTATTAACTACCTCTCAGACTCGATAAAACCACGAGGTTTTTACTAAAAAAGTACATTAGATCACATAATTTAAATATTTTAACAGAATTATGTATCACAGATTTTTTCCGTTATTCTGATAATGTTGTAATAAAGTGGCAACTGGATAGTGACGTCATCCAGTGTTATCGAGTCACGTGGTAGTCTCGGAGCAGCAGATCTTGTTTTCTTGGATCATGAACTAACCCAATGTTGGCTTCCCGCGTTGACCCGCCATAAATATGTCCTTGTACGTGTCGGGTAAAAAGGGCGGCAACGTTGTTTTTATATCTCTATATTTTTTCAAGCCGATTACTGTCGATACGATCACCAACATAAGAATTTGAAATAAAAGTGACATTATACGTGATCGGTGTATACGGTTCTAAAATACAAGTCAAGTTTACGACTGATTTCAAATTGTCCAAATCGAGGATTTATTGATAAGTGAAACGCTACTCGTTCACGTGGTTTATTGCGTCGGCCTTGAAATACGACTTGTGCTTTGGAACACGCAGAGCAAATTTCACTTTAATTTATTGACTGAAATAGACGCGAGTTGATAAATATTCATTTATTTCTTATCTATTACTATTATGGTCGGGCTTTTATCCGTGATTAAGTTGAGTTTTTTTCTTTCACTCTCCTCCTTTTTTTGCTTCCTCTGTTTCTTCGTCTTCTTCTTTGGCTTGAAATCCAAGACGCCTTCGCCGCCGAACTCTTGTTTGAGTGACCACGGCATAGCGAGCGATCCGATGCCATGATCCTTGAAATCCCTGACTTGGTATTTATCCCATGCGAAGCAGCACACCTTAAGGCTATTTAAACAGCCAGGTATCTCGGTCAGGTATTTAAAGCCAGTGCATAGGTCGCGGTTGATGCAAACGCCTCCACGTTGCCAGCACGGGGTCGACGACATAGATCCTATTAAAAAATATTAAGGGTTATGAAAATATATTTTACATTAATATAGTGACCTCATTCACAAGTTAACGTTGCGTAACGGGCTATGGAGAGAGCTATGCCCGGAGTTTGACAACGTGTTTAAATTCGAAATGAGGAGATCAGTAGAAGACCAAAGTCATCGCCTTAGCCCTCCGAATTATCTAGTTAGTGGAATGGCTCATAGCTGGGCTGGCTGGCTTTTAATGGGTTTATATAGATTTAATTTTATGGGTGTAAATAACCTGAAATAAATGATTAATAATAATAGCTCACTCACAGACAACTGTTGGAGAATACGGGGAATGAATCGAAGGCAACCATGAACCGAACGACACACACTGTGCTGTCGATGGACTGATGTGATTTTATAGGTAGATAAAACCTACACCTACGGTACCAACGGTTTTTTTGTTGTTGTGGTAAGATGTGTTTTTTTTTGTTTTTAGGAAATTGGTGGATGAAGGTGGCTCTAGACCGTTCATCGAGGCATTCTATGGGGTAGGCCCATAAGTCCAGCGTGGGACTAAACTACCGGCTGATGACGATACAATACTAAAAAGTCAACGGTCACTTTTATATTAAATTTTTATTATTTTGGAAAATATTAACCATGAAATCACCACAATATGAATAAATTCTCACAAGCTGACATTAGCATACATCCAATTTGTTTAACAACCTTATTGCTGCTGCAAATAAGGTTCGAAACGCGAAGGCAAGTAAGTGTTTAAATTGTCTGCGCCACGTAACGTATTTAAAAGAACTAGGACTCAAAGCGGGTTTTTTTTTTGCTATTATGAGAACCCGGGGCGAACGGGGTGGCTAAGCTTTGGTAACAATTGGTAAGAGTTTGAATGAAACACCACCAATTTATGGGAATTTTTACGTTTATTGCCTAAGCGCTATGCGCAGGTGTTTGTCGCGTGTAGTGAGCACCCCGCTATGCACTACTTTTACTTTCCGCCCCGGTACCCTAACCCACACCGGGTCGGTACCTTTAGATATTACCAACGCCAATAGCCATGGAAATAGGTAAGATTCTACAAAAAAAATACTTCTCTGGAGGCTGTGACCGATACAATTTAAACTGCTATAAAACCCATAACTGCATGTTATGGTATTCCTTATCGAATAACATAACATGCTATATGCGAAGGCGAAGGTTCGCCTGCGACGCATCAGGTGCGGCTTCGATTCCCGCCTTGGAACAAATATTTGTACGATCTGCAGATATTTGTTCAGGGTGTTCTGGGTATTTACAATTAAAATATCTATCTATGTACCTATTGTATTAAGAATATCAGTTATCTAGTACCCATAACACAAGCTCTGGTTAGCTAGGGCTCAGATAATGTTGTGTGAATTGTCCAGCATTATTTATTTATTTATTTCAATAATTTAAATCTCGCTAGTCCGGCTCTGAAGCTGTTACTTTGTTTTATGTCTTGGTTCTCAGTCACAGAGGTTTGAACTTATTCTCGTCGATACTTGAAACTTTACAAGATCTTAACGAACCCTTTGTCTAATTGAAGTTCGACGGAAATGATGTAATTTACCCTAAGACTCACAAAGAGCCACATTAATGCGATAAACTCACTCCGGCTTTTCGGAGCGCTGAGCTCCGCAAGAGCCGTGTGATATGCCAACAACTCCGCTCGAAGGTCTTCGTACTCCTCATCCACAGATAGATCTAAATTGGCTTCATTTCTCAAGTCTGATACCAGCCCCGCCCCGAATTCACCGTACAAGTCTTCCTTACCCTCCACTAACCGACCCACTCGTAATATTATATTCAACAGCACCACAAAACGCAACATTTCTCTTACATTGCTCAGACGAATAGACTGAGAACATTTTATATGTTTTAGAGCGTTTTTATTGAAGCGAAAAAGCATAAATTCAATGATAAGCCTCGGAAAGAATTTCGCAATTGGAAATTGAAATTGAAATATTTGAGTATTTTCGTTCGTTAGTTTTCAAGCTATGCACGGTCAGATGAAACCATTCTTTTAATTGAATACTATTTACAAATGAGTGTTAATATTCTGCCTTTCCACGTACCAGTATCGACGTACTGAGGGCTGAGTCGTGCTGGTTTCAGTCATGGTAACTGAAACTTCATAACCTGAGCTGGTATTTATATTGTCCTTGAATGTCGTATCTCTTGCTATTTGTGATAAGGGTATTCAATACATGCTGCTCATGCTTTTATTCTAGTTCCCATTTAGGTACTGTTTTGTGAATGTTGAAGAATTCAAATAGGTATATTTATGAAATTTTCAGTAGTTGACCGAGCGAGCGAACTACATTTTCTTTCATCTGCCCGGATGTATGTATGTTGGTACTCGCGTACAGCTCGTATTTTTCAACGAATCTTGACGAAATTTTATAATAGGTTCTAAAACTTTCTGGTTTTATTGTTGTCAGCTATTTTTGATTGAAGGGGTATTTCCCCCAAAAAGAAGGGGAAGTTTGCTTGGGTGCTATTTGAAGTGCCACCAACTTATCTGTTCCGGTGGACAAAATTCGAACTAAAGCCGGTTACAATTTACTAACTAATGTACCCCACTTCAACTTGCTAATTCTGAGAGCTATGTCGGTGATCTTTTTGGTTCTTCTACGAATCTCCTCATTTCGGAATTTATCAATTTAACTCTCTCATCGGCCGCTTCTCAACTTTGACAAACATTTTTGTTTTTGTAAGCGTATGTGAGTGCAAAATGTTCCAAAAACACGTTTACAAAACTTTGTGGTCAAGGTTTTACAACTACGCCGCGAACAATACTTTTAATGAGCAACAGTATCCTGCCATTGTAAATAACTTTGCCTTTGCCTGCCAGCCGAGGGACGTTTCCGACACACCCAATTAAAGACTTTTTGGTGGCAAAATCAACCCCACCATTAGACATAATGAACAACATCTATCATTAACGAATCACGCAACAGTTTTGTTAAGGTACATTAAAATTCGATTAAAGTCTGGTTAGCCAGTGATGAATGGGCTCCATGTTTGTTCAGTGATAAAGACACTAGTTCTTACCGGCACGTGAGCGAACTATGCCATAACAGATAGATAGATAAACTGTTTAGTGTACATAACAGATATAAAACGCACATAGATACAAAAACAATAACTATATAACAAAAAATAACAGAAATATACAATGGGACTTATTGGTTATAGCAAAACAAACCAAAACAGACAGTAGGTTTAATAAAGTAAACATTTAGGTAACGGCCATTATATAAGTAATGTTAATTAGGAGACTATACCCGCGTACGGGGTATATCCCTTGTGATCACTCGAAACCGATCATATCCTATCTGATCACGAGAATCAGTCCCATCTGATCATAGTGGAGTGGATTACACAAATGAATTTCTGTCTACAATTACACAACTAAAAATATGTGACTTTTATAAAAAAAAACCTTGTATATCCTGGGATGGAAGGATATCAGGGTAGGGAGGAACTGTGACTTGACTTTGGACCCCTACTTCTTCTACCAATCTTATAGATTTGATTTTTACCTGACTAAATCAATTAAAATATTCAAATTGAAAATATGCATAAATACTACATTATATTATTCCGAGGGATCACTGTACCAGAAACACGACAGGACAATATTTTCGCGACAGGAAAAAAAACCGAAGTTACGTTTATTTTTTGCCTAAATTAGTTTTTTTTATTAAAAAAATGCATATACAAAATCAAATTAAATAATTAGATAAATAAAATCAATACAACAAAGCTGAGGATTTACGGTAGGGGTTTTGTAAAATGATCTATATTTTACGAGATATTCAATAAAAACAGCTTTCTCGAGCGTTGCGAGGCGTTTTTTTGTATGGATACTTCGATCACAGAAGTATGGATATTTCTACCTGGGGTTGGGTTGGTTGTCCAACAATTTCGCCAATGTCAAGTGTATTACTGTGACACTATTCGTGGTTCGAGTGGAGACACGTGTCTGGTTTATTTTACCTGTGGTATGTCTGTGAGTGTGACATGTTTATCATTCGTTCGGGGTTGACAATTGAATTTCCGCATCATTGAACAGAAATAACAAGTTTGGGCCTTTATTTTCATGCACATTTTATTGGATTTTTGTCACTATTGTTTCACAATTTGCAACACTTTTATGTTATGTAAGTAGTACCTAAGTCATGTTTCAATTCTTTTTTATTTCTAATATGGGTAAAATGCTTACCTGAAATATTGTTTGTCTCCTTGAATAAAACAGAACATGTATTATAATAACAAATACTTCAGAACTCTGTTTTTTAATACTTAAATAAATTATTCTACAGATAAAAACCGGTCAAGTGCCAGTTGGACTCATGTGGAGAAAGTTCCGTTCAAGTTAGGCTACCGCAGTAACTATTATACCTTTTAATCGTAAACAAGAAAATACGCATATTCAATTCAAGAATATTTTTGATTCTTGGGCATTTAAAAAACTTAGGATTTTCGTTAAGGTTGTTCTATAAATTATGAAGATGCCATAGTTTTTTTTTTCAAATTTTAGGCTTACCTATTAGTTTCGCAGATAGGGTAGAATGCTCGATTTTCGTAATATGTTATTTATCATAATCTGTTAAACTACTATAATGCATTTCAAAAATATTAAAAATTATACATATATTTCTCAAAACGAATTCTTTAATTTGATACGTCATATGACTTGAGAAAAGTTTTTTGTATGTTTTCTAGTTGGACCCAATAAAATGAACTCCCAAAACCAGAATTCGTTAATTTATGCTATATATCACCTAACTCTGTACTCTGTACCTTGTTAACCTTTTTCGTTCAGTAGATTCGGAGAAAATAGGCTGTGGCAGACAGACAAACAGACAGAGTCACGATTGATTTTATAGTGGTTTTTTCAGTAACTTTTGTGTTACGAAAGCCTAAACACAAAAATGTTTTTTCGGGCACCAGCTAAATAAAAAAAAATATTATTACAGGTAGTTTTTCTGATTTTCTCATTACTGGAGAATTCAAACCCTCCTTAAGGACATGCCTAAAAAAACTCCATAATGATATCTATAGGGATTTTTAGAGTAAATACAATTTTAAAGCCAAACGAAAAGCTCTTTAGTTAAAATGTTTATGTACGTATTTTAGTTGTGATGTTTATTTTGTGAGTTCGATTGGAGTTCAGAAGTTGGACTGGTAGAAGTTCGGAAGCCTTTAGAAAGTTACCGACTATGCATTAAATGAAATAACTTTTGAATTTCGCTTTTAGGTTGCTTCCAGAAGCCCAGTTCAGTAAGTTAGTAAGTTATATTATATAAATAGGATTACATTAGTAAGGACAAATTAAGCAATATATTAGTCCCTACTCGTTGATTATGCTCATTTTTTTTTTTTTATTATTTAACTGCCTGAATGACGGACCGTGCAGATGGTCCACCTGATGTTAAGCGGTAGGGAACAACGCATTATCGCATAGATCACATCCACCTAGGATGCACCATAATGTGGCATGGCACTGCGCCTGCCACCCTGAGTGATGAAAAGTCTCATGTAACTGTAATTTCACCTATAATTTCAGCAATTCGAGCAGTACCTAATGCTTTGCGGTAGAAAAAAATAGATATGGTGGTAGAACTTCCCCGGACCAACTAAAAAACAACACAAAAAAATCTCTAATACTACTAATATGCAGGGATTTAACCTTATTTCTGTGTTTTCTTGGATAGGTACTTAAAGATTTCACCTGTTACAAATAATTAATTTGAAAATAAAAAACCCGTCTGACTGAACCAAAAATTTGTGTATTTATTTGTCATTACCTCGACATAGCTCTCAGAACTAGCAAGTTGAAGTGGCAATGGGCAGGCCATATAGCTCAAAGAACTGATATTCGTTGGGGAAGAAAGGTTCTCGAGTGGCGACCACAAACCGGACGACGCAAAAGACAAATGCGATGATTTCGATGGACCAAAGACACTAAAGAGATCGCAGGAAGGTGGTGTGTGGAGGCGGCTCAAGACTGTTTATCGTGGCATTCTATGGGGGATGATGTTGACCTCCAAAATGGCTCTACAAATGTTGATTGGTCTGGTAGTGATCTGGATCAGTTAAGCTACCTTTAGATCGCTTGCAGCGGTCTTCAGGTAGCACAACTGTTTCATTTGTATTTTGTACATACCTTGTATTATTATTTCTATAAATAAATGTATATAATGATTGTGTTTATTGGTACATATTTATGTCTAAAAGTGCTAATCCTATTTGAAGGCAGTTTACTGTAAATATTTTCCCTTGTTTCAGGAAGATGGCTGAAATACTCTTTGTCAGAATTCATAATTGGATTGCCTACAAGCATTTCTCTTACAAGCTTGATTATTAGAAACCCTCTCTTTTTGGATCATACATTCTTCCAACTTGTCTAGGTGGGACTCGAGTTTTGACACGGAACGTTGGATGAACAACTACCAAATTGTGTTCTCTTGTATACTGTATTACTGGTGTTATAAACTAATAATAAAGCTAAAGAAGGTCGGCAACTCCTGACGCAGGTCAAAAATAAATGAACCAGGTCCCCTACGTGGAAGTAATTAGTACAGTTCTAAATGTAATTATTTGTCCATTTTTTCTAAAAAACTTTTATGTTTAGAAGTTTGGAAGTAAAAGTTGTATTTCTAAATAATTATATAAATCAACTCATGCATTTACGTGAAACAAAACGCTAACAAGGTTCATTACGAATTTACGTTCCATTTCCACAATTTATAACAAAGAACTTGATAGATAGTTTATAAAGTAACCTATTTAACCTCTTTTAATTAATTTATAAATAGGAACGTAGATATATTAAATTCTCTTGGCTTTTCTCGCAACTTCTAAGCAAGAAATTAGGTTAGCTTTTTCATTATCTTACCATATATAATCAATAACCAAAAGCATCTCAACTGAACGTTGTAAATAAGTCAAAAAAGTTGGGTCAAACAATGTATACGCCACTTGTTATTTGCCTACTACACGTTGTCCTTGACTGCTCGGAGACCAGTGATGGAAAGGTAGGTATATAGGTAGTACCAATCGCAGAAGCGTTACACGTTTTAGAGCATGTATTGGTGCACATAAATTACTCGAATGTAATAATCCATTGACGCATGACCAGGAAACCCACCTTAGGGTCGGAAGGTGGGGCTCTACTAGACCACCAGTGTTATACCACCGTCCGGAGCACTGATAGCAACTTGATGATACAAAAATATGACATGGGGTATGATGAGATATGTTGATTTATAGACGACCTCTGTGGCGCGGCGAGTAAAGGTTCGCCTGCGACGCACGAGGTTGCGGGTTCGACTCCCGCCTCGGATCAAATATTTGTACGATTACAGATAGGTTTGTTCGGGGTGTTCTGGGTATCTATGTATAATAACAAAAAAAGTAAAAACTGTATGTATATATCAGTTATCTAGTACCCATAGCACAAGCTCTGCTTAGCTTGGGGCTAAGATAATGTTGTGTGAACTGTCCAGCATTATTGATTATTATTTAATACGGGGTGATTCTCTGAAAAATCTTGTGATCGAGATGACTTCATATATCGCATAATATGGGCGTCATGTGACGTCACGTTGTAGACGATTAATATCTGAGAATATAGGATACAAAAGTCACAGAGTGCAGTCAGATAGGTATTAGTCAAGTTTTCTTTCCCTATTTCTTTTCATGCACACCTATTCAAAAGCAGCATATGAAAATGCACGGGGACTTTAAACATACTTGTGTGTATATGTACAGATGCTGGATATAGCCATCGAATAGACGGACGAAAAAACAACTAGGCCGAGATGCGAACGCGCTAATTATATTCCCTTTGTCCTGCTCTCTGTCAATTTGGCGTGTCGCTCTTCAACCCTGTTACACGAGGTACGAGGCTACCGTGTAGACACATAACTCTTTTGTAATCGTGTAGAAACAGTTAATTATTACCCTCAACAAGTCTTTAATGATGGGCACTTCAGCAATGAAGAATCGTCGTCAATTATAGAAAGTGGCTACACTATTTAAACACGTGATGTATGATGTTTGTAGTTTGTATCTCTAGTGGTTTAACTCAGTGATGATGGCGGACATCTTTATTTCTCTGAGTTGTAGACATGCGTCCAAAGCAAAAAAAAAAAAAAAAAAAGCAAAGCATGTGTGTTGTGGTGTTCCGAAGCACCAAAGTTCACGTGATCAGTTTTTCACTAGTGATGTAGTGTCACTTTTACTTCAGTTTAATAATCATTTATTCTCAAAAACTATAATATGATGTGGAAGTTTCGGTTTGAATGCGTTAAATGTTTTTTTTTTTATATCTGACGGTAATTTATTATAAGCCTTCGTAAACTACCGTTTTTTTCCCGTAGTTCGTAAGACACTTGGGCAAGACAAAAAAAGCTAGCGCGACGCGTACTTTGCTTTGTCACTGATTGTTTTAGTGAACGTTAGATTAGTGTGGATTGGTTTCTTGAGGATTTTTCGGACTAGAATCCATGAATAACTGTTTTACAAGAGGTGCGTGGTGGAAAAATGGTGCTGCAAAAAGTCTGTCATGTTTAAAGCTGGCCCTTAGAAATGCGGCACGTACTGCTTTACACTAGGTTTGATATTTTTAGGGTTCCGTACCCAAAGGGTAAAAACGGGACCCTATTACTAAGACTCCGCTGTCCGTCCGTGTGTGCGTCTGTCACCAGGCTGTATCTCATGAACCGTGATAGATAGACAGTTAAAATTTTCACGGATGATGTATTTCTGTTGCCTATATAACAACAAATACTAAAAAACAGAATAATTAAATATATATTAATAAATTTTTGTTTTTATTTTTTATTAATATTTATTTAAAATCACGTTTGTTGTATGTTGCCGTTTTTATAGATAATGGTACGTAGCCCTTCGTGCGCGAATCCGACTCGCACTTGGCTGGTTTTTAATCAACTGTTATAGTAGCAGTTGATGTTTTGTGTTGTCAAGTGTCTCGCTCTGCGAAGTTTATGTTCAGTCTGTTTTAGAAGGTGGAGAGAGAAATGAGTGGAAAATATTTTCCTCCAGACCCGAGTTCAGGTATGAGTAATAAATCTCTTTGAAGCTTTTTAAAGTGCTTTGTACAATGTTCATGCTTTTGATGGCGCAGTCTTTATCACCATGGTTCAAGCAACGTCACTTCAGGAGGAAAACAAGCACTTTGTTTGTGCAGTGAAGTTCCAGACCTGTATGAAATCGTACAAACGTTAGGAAACGTAAAGCATAACGTGTTTCGTTTGAACTTATTTAGATTTTTTGTAGTCATAAGGGTCATAAGTATATAATTCGTAATACTTATTATTATAGTTTGTCAGTTAGTATCTTTGGGGATGTTTTAAGATCACAAACTGGATTTTTTTATATATATTTTGTTTGTGTTTCTAATGTCATAATGGGGAGCCACAGGCAAAACTAATCTCAGATGGCGCCACCATCGCTAGTGATTTTTCTCATACTAAAATTATCCATTTTTGACATAACTAAAACTGTCCACTTTTGACAGTTTTTTTTTAACATTGGTAGACCTTAGTATGGCTACGAAACAACACCAGCGATTATGCGCCACCTAGCGTGATAAATAAGCAGCGTCTCTCCCCAGTACCTCCAGTTATAGTGATCACAAAACTACAAATTAGTATCTACTGCGTGTCGTCATGTGCCAATTAATCAGATCCGCCACCTTAATAACAACTTAAGAGCTGTCAACAGCCAAATTATGTCAGTATTAACTATTGTTAACAATTAATATATGTAAGTTAGAAAGTGACACAATAGCGCTCGCAGAACGAAAAGTGATTGTAGGTTAATGATGACAAACACAATTTAATCAAATATTTGCTGCGTAATCGAATATGTAAATCTACTTGACTCTTTATATATAAATATATATAAATTTTTATATTATTTATAACTCTTATTAATTTTGTCATCCGTCGATATGTAATATAAATACTTTTGAAGGAAAGTAGGTACACTTCTGTTTGGATAGTAGACTTCTTTAATTTAATTGTTTTTTTCTATATTACCCGTGGAATTATAACATAACATATTCACTTTTTTCGCTGCCATAAACTGTGTACATTTTGCTAAAAGTGCGTTTTGTGCAGTCTATTTGAATCTTGGCAGCATCTTAGGGGGTTAAAACTCAAAAAATTAGATAGATAGATAGATAAAAAATTCTTTAATGCACATAAAACAAAGAAGTACAAAGGCGAACTTAATGCTAGAAGGCATTCTCTTCCAGATAACCTTGGTGTATTATTAAAAAGATGCATAGGCAGTGCACAAGAAGGGAAATATTGAATAAGTTTCAGAAAATTTAGAAATTATAATAATAATAATAAATAAGTACTTAAATTACTGCCTAAAATATAAAATAAACTAATACGTATCATTAATAATATAATTCTAAAATGAAATGCATAAAATAAAATAAAATTGCTCATTATCTATTAAAATTACTAACAAAAGTCTGTCAAAAGTTTAAAAATGATTAAAATATTGCTACCTCACGGTTTAGAAGTGGGTTATTACAAAACGCTGACAAGGCAAAAGCAACGCTTAAATTTAAATAGATTTTTAAAGTAAGGGGGTCAATGTCGTTCTGACGGCATTCATCCCGATTGCAAATTCGAATTTGACCTTTCTGTAGCGCCCGTGGACACGTAGCACCGCCGGCCGCCCGTTCTACTGAATTATTAAACCATCCATCGCGGTATCAATCGGGTCCGCGCCGGAACACGGCTCTCAGAAAAGCTTTTGCAAACATTTGCCTTTCGAGACCCAAAGATTTTTATCGACAAAAGCTTTCGACTCAACATGACGGACATCAGGAAGACACGGCGGATTTTTTTCTGAAAGTCATGTCACGTACTGCTTTACATTTTGTACCATTGTTTTTTGAGTCTTTGCTTTATTCCAAAATGGCAGACGGTGTCAAAATAACCAATTCATTTTTAATTTGGTTTCTTTGTTTCTTTTTCTTCATATAATGGCTTCTGAGGAGTGCTCCAAATAACTATATAGTTTCAGCTAATATTATTGACGTGAATAAAAACAGCATCACCAAAAACGTGTACTTTGAAAGCTTTGATCTCCTAAAGTTACAAAAGTGATAGTAATATCGTTGTGAAGATATATTTTATAATGTTTGTTATTATATTACTTATATTTGTGGCAGCGGCCATCTTGGATTTACAATGATATGTAAATCCAATGTAAATCCAATCTGATTACATATAATACAATTATGATACACATCATTGTATTGTAATCAGAACTAAAGGTATGTAGGTACCAAATTTCATATCAATAGATCAACAGGAAAGGGGTAAAAAACCATTTACTAAATTTGACCCAAAAAACAAACAGGACAAGCTAAATAAAACCCATTCAATAACCAGACATTCAGAATAGTGTATGCAGGGTTTCGAAGTTTACTTAACTCAATGTCAGATTGGAATGAACTGTCGAGTTTATTAGGTACTTGGTTGGTGAATACTTTGTACCTATGCTTTTTACCCCTTGAGATTTGATTTTTTGTATTTTTAGTATTTGCTTAGGGTTCATACCCAAACAACAAAATACACAGTAAAAAAAGCACTACCGGTATATTACGGCTATCGATATAATATATATATATATATATATATATATATATATATATATATCTATGTACAACGCCTACTTTGGGGACAATATTTAGAGCGCAAGCATAGTTTGAGGACATTTGTATAGTTTGGGGACAGGTCTCAAAGTATCCATGATAAACAACGTTTACTTTGGGGTCAGTGTCTGTTTTTATACATTTTTTTATGCAATGTTTACTTTGAATCCCAAAGTTTTATATGGATTTTATATGCTACGGTTTTATACGCTGTATACTAGTGTGCGTTGTCCCCAAACTGTTTTATACAATGTATATAAATAACGTTTTTTCGTTACCTAGTACGAAAAAATAGTAGTAGGTATTCAAAGCTCAGGGTACATACATACATACATAGACACACGCCTTTTTCCCCGAAGGGGTAGGCAGAGCCACAATAGGCCTCTTTTCACAGTGGGTTGCACCATCGTGGAATATAGACGTGACAAGTGGTGAGCTCATCGCCGCCATTGCTTCCCACGACTGACTCAGCTAACGCTTCCTTTCAGTAATAACACATTCCATAATAAGCTACCAGCCAGGACAAATCTTATACCAACGAATCTTATCAACAAGTCCGGGTAATCCCTTAGTTTCCCTTAGTATCCCTTTGCTGTGGTGTGTCCGGCCTAAGAATAGACCCCTCCGTCTCCTCCCGTGGATGTCGTAAAAGCCGAAAGCTCAGGGTAAACCTAGAGTTATCTAAATCTCGCGGGAAACAGGATCATAACAACAAAACATAAAAATATACCTAAATGTTAATTATTACCTATTGATTTAGATACAGTAAAAGGTTTTTTTTTCTACGTGTAATTTTTTTGTTTAAACAAACAAACATAAATTGAATTGTTTGTTGTGGTTGTTTGTTTGTTTTTAATTGTTTGTTTAGAAGAAGCTTCTTCTCGACATCTGATTGAGCTGACATTAGTTCCGATGAAAATACAATATACCGGTAATGCTTTTTAGGCGTAGCCAAATGGCCAACTTTATATACCTGGGCTCCAGCATCTCTAACACCGGCTCATGTGAGCTTGAAGTTCGATGAAGGGTTGGGATGGCCAAGAACGCAATGAGTCAGCTTGGGGGAATATGGAAGGATAGGAGAATCACCAATAGGATTAAAATTAGGCTTATCTGGAACCTAGTCTTTTCTATATTCCAATACGGTGCAGAAACTGGACTCTCAAAGCAAAGGATCGCAGACGTGTTGACGCTTTCGAGATGTGGTGTTGAAGACGGATGCTGCGAATCCCCTGGACAGCCCGTAGGACGAACGTATCAATACTCAAGGAACTCAAGATAACTACTAGGCTTTCTTCCATCTGCCTCCAGCGAGTCCTTATATAGCCATATATAGCACGGTCATATAGCACGGAAAGGCAGTGACAACTTAGAGAAACTGATTATTACGGGAAAAATTCAGGGGAAGAGGCCACGAGGCCGTAGCTCATTACGTTGGTCAGACCAGATCCGCACCACTCTCGATTCGAAATTCCACGAATATTGCAGCTCGCTGGCTACAGATCTCATTGGCGCAACATCGTCCGGCAGAAGGTGATCCATGGAGGTCACGACCCACAGCATTGAGGAATACGACGCGAGGAGGAGGAGCCAAATGGCAAAAAACGGAACCCTTATGGATTCATCATGTCCGTCTGTCTGTCTATCCGTATAGACAAGTGGCTGTGACATACACGGGTATGTCACAGCCACTTTTTTCCTAAACTATCAGAGCTATGGTGTACCCGTAACTTCTAAAATAAGAGAATGATAAAACTAAAAAAAAAAATGATGTAGGTACTTCCTTGTAAACTTCCACCGAAAATTGGTTTGAACGAGATCTAGGTAAGTAGTTTTTTTTAATACGTCATAAATCGTAAACCATCCAAGAACTTTTATATTATGTTAAGTACTTGCTGCTACGGAACCCTTCATGGGCGAGTCTGACTCGCACTTGTCCGCTTTTTCTAATTGGTTACCCAACATGCTTAAAACTTATTGTTTTGCCTCCATGCCTCAAAGCTAGTTTTGACGCCGGCATCAAATTATTTTCTACATACATACATACATAGACACACGCCTCTTTCCCCGAAGGGGTAGGCAGAGCCTCAATGGGCCTCTTTTCACTGTGGGTTGCACCATCGTGGGATATAGACGTGACAAGTGGTGAGCTCATCGCCGCCATTGCTTCCCACGACTGACTCACCTAACACTTTCTTCCAGTAATAACACATTCTACAATTATCCAGCAACCAGGACATATCTTATATCAACGAATCTTATCAACAAGTCCGGGTAATCCCTTAGTCGGCTTTTACGACATCCACGGGAGGAGACGGAGGGGTCTATTCTTAGGCCGGACACACCACGGCTATATATATGGTGATAAGTAGGTTTTCTCGAAACTCGTGGTCTGAGTATTTCACTTATTTAGGTAGGTACCTACCTCACCTACTTAATTGAGTAGGTAGGTAGTAGGTAGATTTTAGTTCGCACTTTGAAGACGGTTATATTTTAGTTCAAAATAATAAGAGAGATCAGATTAATAATAAGAAAGTGATATGCGGTATGAGGCGATTTGTCGAAGAACCAAGAGAGAGAGAGGAGAGAGACAAAATAAAGAGAGAGAGGAATAAGCAAGTTGAAGTAGCAAAGCGCATTCGCAGAACTGCTACTCTCGACGGACATAAGATATATGAAAAAGGTCGCGGGAAGTCGGTGGATGGAGGCAGCTCAAGACCGTTTCTCATGGCATTCTATGACGGATTCCTCATGCCCAGCGTTGAAGTAGGTACCCTAGCTATACCTAATCACCACGCTTGGCAGGCGGATTGGTGATCGCTGTCATAGATAAATAAACAATTAAATAGGTAGGTACCTACTTAGGTAGGTATTTATCTGTCGCAGAACAAATTGGTAGGTAGGTACCTACCTACTTAATGATACCTAGTGGTTAGTGGCTGCCCGCAACTTCGCTCGCGTTTTACCAGGATTAAAAGTAGCCTATAGCTCATTCTAGGTCTTACCTACGTGCTATATGTATGAAGAATTGAAGATAAGTATACCAAATTTCATCGAAATCGGTTCAGCTACTAATTGAATGACGGAACAAGCTGATGGCCCACCTGATGTTAAGCGGTAACCTCTGCCTATGAACAGTGCATTACCTCATAGGTCACGTCCACCTAGGACGCGCCCTATGTGGCATTGCATTGCGCCCGCCACCCTGAGACATAAAGATGAAAAGTCTCATGTGCCTGTAATTTCACAGGCACAATCGTTGACAGGCACCCTTACCCTTCAAACCGGAACACAGCAATGCGAGCACTACTGCTTTGCGGCAGAAATAGGTTTGGTGTTAGTAGGTAGGTAGGTAGGTACTTCCTCGGACGAACTCTTTCACAAAAAAGCTCTACTACCTACTACTAAAAGATCAATACTATAAGATCTCTGTCTTTCGCTAGGTAATAACTATGTGCTATTCTGTATTTTGAAATCTTAAAACTCAGATTTTACCTACTTTGAATTGTCATGTCGATTTGAAACTTTCTATGCGTATGTAATTTTGATTCAAATACAATAATTTGTGTCGTCGCTGATCTGGTAATGAGGTACTAGGTAGGTACTACATACCTGCTGCATACGGCTATAAGTAAGATAGGTTAGGTAAGTAGGTACCTACCTAGAGTACCTACCTACCCGTTATATTTTGGTTTCGCCCGCTCTAACGAGTCGAGTAGACCAATCATTTATCCAAGCTATCTAGTTAGTTTTACCTACTTATCTATGTCTATGTCAGCCAGCCATCGATGTAGGTTTTTGAATTATTACGATTTTTTCCGAGGTATTTCGAAAGTTTTCTGCGAGCACCTGTAAATCAGGGAGTTGTTGAGATATCAGGGTCCAAGAGTTTATAAGACAGCAGGGACATGGGTAGGTACCTACCTAGTGATTATACCTATACCTACATACATACATAAAAGTAAAGTAAAGTAATCGTTTATTATCTTAAACAGTGTGGAACATTTCTTGACAGTTAAATGTGTATTGTAACAAAAAATATAAAATTACCATAGGTTAGGCTCTATCCCCACACTAGGTCTGTAAAGCCTGTAAGGTGGGGTAACATGTCCTCAGACTATGCCTTGAGACGGTTAAAGCATAGTTTGAGGACATTCTACTTAGGTACCTACCTACTTACCTACCCCTGATTTAATGTGGCATATTATTAGGTAGATTTAATATAGGTAAAGATATCCTCAATCGCGCCCATGGATGGCCCGGGGCGGTTCCGGCCGTCGCGTCGTCGCCACAGGCCAATAAGAGATACCTACTTACCTACTTATGCATGTCGTAATCCAATACGCCAATGCGCACACCAGTGTTGCCAGCTGCCCTTTTCGGGCTAGATCTAGCACATTTTACTGTAGGTGAACTTGTTTTTTGATGATTTAGCCCGGATAGTGAAATCTAGTCCTTTTCCTTATGCGATACGAAACTTTACACCGCGCTTACAACCAAGTTTACACACCACTACTCTTAACTAAAATAGAAAAAAAATGCTGGAGAGTTCACACAACATTTTCTAGCCCCAAGCTAAGCAGAGCTTGTGTTATGGGTACCGGATAACTCATATACTCAATACAATACATTACATATATAGTAATTTTTTAATATACATAGTAAGAAACCGTAATCTTAAAACAGCCAGTTGAGGTACCGAGAAAGGAAACACATCAATGCGAAATCTAAGGGAGAGTAATGGTGTGAAGCAGGGTTATAGGTCGATAATATTAAATATTTGTACAGAGTTTTATAAACAGCTTTACTCAAATAATACGGGTATAACTCCCCGATGGGCCACAACCGCTTACTCATGCCCAGAAAACAGAGTGTATAACTGGTTTAGAAGTACATCAAGCACTCCTGAGCATGAAATACAGCAGAAGCCCCGGTCATGATAGCATTACGACCGAAGCTCTGAAGATTGGCGAGCAAGCCCTTCTCCCCCACGTAACAAACTTATTTAACTTTATATTAAACAAGCCCGGAACATTACCGAAAGATATCTGTTATTCAAACATAATTCTACTTCACAAAAAAGGAGACAAGTCGGACATAGGAAACTATAGACCTATCAGCCTTGTTTCACACCTTTACAAAACCTTCATAAAAGTTATAGAAAATCGAATCTCGAGTCGACTAGATCTGCACCAGCCAGCAGAGCAGGCCGGCTTCCGACGAGGACTTAGTACCACTGACCACCTTCAAGCAATAGACCATTTTTATTTTTGTTTTATGTCTCATATTTTGTGCACTGTCTCCGTCATTTTCAATCCGTGGCGCGATAGCACTGGTGAACTACTTCAACCTACTTCAGGTACCAGTCTCTCACAAAATAATAATCACAAAATAACAATTAATTGATGTAACATAATTAAAAAAAAACAAATTTATCAAGATACCTCTGTGAGAGAAAATTAATGCTTTATTATTATTTTTTCTGTGTAGTCAATGTTAATGTAATTATTTTGTTATGTACCTTGAGTTTATATTTATTTGTTTATTTTTTGCTTTGTAATTGTAATTATTGCAATTGCAAATTGTTAATGCTCATTTAATTATTAGAGCTATTCGAGACTTTCATACACTTTGTATACCTACCTACCTTTATTATTGTATTCTGGAGTTTCGACACGAAAATCAGCTTTATGAATTAATTGTATTATTGTACTACTATCCCTTTACTGTACAATCCCCATACTAGGCATTTCTAGCTTGTCCAACTGCCCCTTTCCAAAAACCAAGGACAACCCCCGTACTAGGCATATCTAGCTTGTCCAACTGCCCCTTTCCAAAAACCAAGGCGGCAACACTGCCGTACTATCGATAGCTCACTCATTCGTAAATTTTTAGTTTGTTACGGTTCCAACTAGGGATTGCAAATATTTCATATTTTTGGTTTTCGAATATTCGAATATTTTTCAGCCCTATTCGAATATTTCAGAAAAATAAAGTATTTATATAACTTGTCACATTTTTATTGCCTTACAAACAAGTAATGTATTTTTATGTACCTAAGTAGGCCTAACATATACCAACATATACCAACATTTATACATGTTTTTTTATGTTTTACTTAAAGTTAACATAACCACTAAACTTAACCAGACTTTCGCAGAAAATATTTTTTTACAAATAAATTCATATAAACATAATTATATTTTAAAAAACTATCAATTTGTTTTGAGTTTTATATTCTTAACCAAAACAATGCATCCTTTGAAGGTAGTTGAAACTAAACAATACAAGTAATCATAATGTTCATGAAATAAAACATACTAAATTCTTAAAACATCAAACAATATGTTAATAAACTTTCTACAACAAAGTAGGTAAAAGTAAAAAAAATATAGTACAGATATTGTAGGTACTATCAATTTCTTAATAGTACAATAATTCTTCTAACTAAAAGTAAATAGCAGACAAGTGCGATTTGGACTCGCCCATGAAGGGTTACGTAGCAGCAAGTAACATAATATAATAGTTCTTGGATGGTTTACGATTTATGACGTATTAAAAAAACTACTTACTTATCTCGTTCAAACCAATTTTCGGTGGAAGTTTACATGGTTCACAGAATACATCTACTTACCAAGTTTCAACAGCATAGCTCTTATAGTTTCGGAAAAAAGTGGCTGTGACATACACGGACAGACAGACAGACAGACATGGCGAATCCATAAGCGTTCTGTTTTTTGGCAATTGGCTACGGAACCCTAAAAACGAGATCAAAATTACAATTTGCATGACTTCCATCTCAAGTCCTTAAGAACAAGTTCCATACTGCATACTTGTCCAGCGTAGGTTTTGTCAACTATTATATATTCAGTGGTTTTGTGTACTCTTTATGAAAATAAATTTGTTTTGATATATGGTCAACTGAACTACAACCTGTAAAAACACGCATTTGGTTATCAGTCATGTTGAAGTGAAGTAATACACTTTACACGTTCAATAAGTAAATCCCGATTTAGTTAAGAAACATAGCAGAGATCTATTATAGTACGTATGATATCGTTCTGGATGTTATGGATAATAAGTATTCTCGCGTAATATCCATACCTACTAGGTATTTACTAACAAACTACCTGCTAATTATTTAAAAAAAAATATTAAAGTAGGATAATTTTAGGATAATTATAAACTCAATTTCATTTTAGTGTTATATTAGTTATTGTTGCAGCATCGGTTAACAAATGTATACTTACATTGAATCGGTAATCCTTAAACACTTATGTATAAAGAGTACTCGCTATGTATCGAAGTGGAACAGATTAGGCCGTTCACCCACGTTCTACTAATTTGTGTGCGTCCGTCTTATAAGATGTGATAAATTTTTAAAATGTAACAGTTTTCGATGTACCTTTGGTTTTTATTCAACTGCCACCTTAGATAGGTAGAAGTAAAATCAGGGGTCATACGGTACAACGCCGAGTTCGTAATCTACAAAATAATGCTGTAATTTTATTGCTGTGGTAATATTCGAAATTTTTATAAATTACTATTCAAATATGAATTTCAAACGGATATTTTAATAATTCGAATAGGTATTCGATTGCAATCCCTAGTTCCAACCGTCCGTCCATCCCGCCGTTAAAATATTTATGTTCTGTGGTCTTCGGCGTAGCTCCGTCCGTTCTTACTTTCCGTCTGTCCTTCCATCGGTTCGGTCGGGTCTGTTGTTTGTTTTGTTACTGTTAATTGCGAATTTTCCTGGTAACTACAATTATAGTAATTTTTGGATCTTATCCGTGTTGGTTTTACAAAGACTAATTACTGTAGGTACCCTAGTAGTAGTGCCTAGTCCCTAAGAGTCTACTATTATTAGATCTACTAAGTACTTAACGTGTGGATTTTTCTGTGATGCCTCGTGCCTCCTGCCTGCATTACCTACTAGGTATATATTTTGTGCCTGCATCCTATGATGCCTTTTCTGGAAAATACAAAGTAGGTAAACTACCTACCTACATAGTTCGGTAAGTACCTACATAAAACCTACTGACTAATTATTATACTAGCACAGAGTAAGGAATAATACATACTAGTAACCTATCTAACTACCTATTATAAGTACTAGGTACCTATAGTACGCGTCAAGTAAAAAGAACGCTGGCGCAGGCACATGAAACTTTTCATCTTTATGTCTCAGGGTGGCGGGCGCAGTGCAATGCCACATAGGGCGCGTCCTAGGTGGACGTGACCTATGAGGTAATGCACTGTTCATAGGCAGAGGTTACCACTTAACATCAGGTGGGCCATTCATTCAGCTTGTTCCGTCATTCAAGTACCTACCTAGTACGCGTTCCAGCGTTCTTTTTACATGACGCGCACTATACCTACCTACCTAAACTAAGTTAGTATTTAGGTACTTATCTAAGGCCCGTAATATCAAATAGCAGTTTAATCTGTAAATGTTAGTTGCATCCTTCAGTCCATTGACAAAAATAGTCGGTTTAGAATCATGGGTTAAACTGATATTGTTATTACGGGCCCTAATAACTATTGATCAGCATATTATGTACCTACCAACTAGTAGGTAAAATAATTTTTCTCACTGGTTTTCTCACGGTGTTTTCTTTTACCGTTTTGAGCATACTACTAGGTACCTACGTACCTACAAGAATTTCAAGTGGAAAAATCCGTCGGTGCACGCACGGCTGGGATTGAGGTAGCAAGTCGGGATGTAGGTAGGCATATACCGACTTCCAATCCGAAGGTGGCGATGCGATGGCAGGCACTGACATTGTGAACGTAGCAGTAATAAGGAGTGAGGAAAAAATAAATTTTAGACAAAAAGAATACCTACCTAAATAACGTTTTTTTTGCCTATCGTGTAGCGTTTCTCTTAGCAATCAATTAACTTTGAAGGAAAAGTTGCGGAACCCCCCACTTTTCGAGAAAAAAAAGAACATTTTGAGGTTAAGTATGGAATTTATAAAAAAGGGATCACCACGTGAGCTGCGAGCGAGCCGAATGAGTTAGGGGAGGAGTGGGAGGCAGAGGGAGACCTCTGCCCTATAGGTGGGGAAATGTAGAAACTCATAGTTTTAGAGAAACAAAATAAAGAAAGTGTTTAGGTTCGGTTAGAATATGATCAGCACGTGAGCTGCGAGCGAGCCGAAGGCGAGCGTGGCCCGGTAGGGCCCGCAGCGAACCAGAACCAACATTTGCACGCCAATACCCAATAGCCTTTGTAATATCCTATCTACCTTAACTTGAACGGCCAACAGTATCTTAACTATGTATTTATATCTACAGTATTTAAGTATTTTACAGTATTTTGCGAGGTTTCCGCAACTCCCACTCACGGGTGGTGTTTTACACCACCCCCCTTAAATCGATGGCAAGTAAAGTAAATTCCTACATAAAAAAGCCCCTTTTTTTATAAATTCCATACTTAACCTCAAAATGTTCTTTATTTTTTTTTCTCGAAAAGTGGGGGGTTCTGCAAATTTTACTTCAAAGGGGGTGTTTTACCCCTCCCCCTCCCAAAAATTGACGGTCGGTAAAGTAAATTCCTACCCATTTTCCTACCTACGACGAAAAGCAACTGGATACGTTGCGCATATAAAAACTAGTCTTTTTTTGTCGAAAATTTGCCTGTCCTTTACGTAAAATAGCATGGGTGAAAAAGCCTTAGAAGTTAATATAGGTACAGTAGCATTTGTAGGGATTTTAATTCAATACAAGACCTTTATTATAAACATAAATACATTATGTAGGTACCTATGTGTATAATAATAATTATTCTTATGTTGTATTTTCAGAAAAATGTTTTCTTTGGTAAAGTCTGACAACGACGAGCTCCTAGTAGTGCCCACAAAACGTATTAAAATTGGAAAAAACAAAAAATGCACAGTAAACTGCAAAGGCTCGAAATAATATGGTGCAGTGCTACTGAAATCACATGGTAAGACATTTCCTTGGTAGGTGGTTACGCCATCTATTGGTGTTATATTAAAACTGCTTTCCAATCATTCTTCCCTCCCAATACACGCAGTGCGCAGATTGAACTGAACGGGTAGCAAGCAACGCTCGCTCGCGACCTACGCTAATACCGCAAGGACTCCGAGTGTGTCCTAACATTACGCAGTGAAGTGCTTATTAATTGTGCCCAAGGACATTGCGTCCTTAAAACAACCATCGTGATGGGAGCCCCCTTAAATATTTGTTTTATTTAATTTAATTACTTATTTTTAAAGTGAATATATAACTAAATATTCTGTGAATATTTCAAGGGTCTATCTGTTCCCGTTTTTTTTATACCACTTTAGATGACGGAACAAGCAGATGGCCCACCTGATGTTAAGTGATACCCTCTGCCTATGAACAGTGTATTATCTCATAGGTCACGTCCACCTAGGACGCACCCTATGTGGCACTGCACTGCGCCCGTCATCCTCAGACATAAAGATGGAAAGTCTCATGTGCCAGTAATTTCATCGGCACCCAACCCTTCAAAATAAAACACAGTAATGCGAGCACTACTGCTTTGCTGCAGAAATAGGTATGGTGGTAGTACTTCCCCGGACGAACTCTTTCACAAAAAAGCTCTACTACTAACAAAACAAAACGGTTTTCAATATCAAACAAAAACGAGTCGTCCACGTCCGATAATATGTTTCAGGCTTTATGGTTCACGGTCACAGTGTTGTCGAGTTTTTTAACTGTAACTGTTTAAACTATATTTCCAGATTCGAAAGAGGTATTACACAAAAAAATTGGAAAATAAAATGTGGCAAAAAAGTTCGAGACCCAAACAAAAAAACAGAAACACAGTATCTCAAAAACAACAAAAAATGATCTTCGCAGAATAGAGCTCGGAGATACTGTTGATATTAAGAAAGCCCAACACAGTTCGGGTGTTCAAATAATATGCAACAAAGAAGTCGTTATAAAGAATAAAAATGAAAACTTCAATCCCAGTACTTCACTGTCTGAGTTAACACCAATTGATCCTGATATGGAAGCAAAGGTATGTGCTGCTCTCGTTGAGTTTACACACGTTAACCCTGAACTGGAAGCACAGATATCTGCTGCCCTCGTTGAGTTTACAACGGTTGACCCTGAAATGGAACCAAAGATATATGCTGATCGAGCCGACATAGCACCAGTTGGCCCTGAAATGGAACCAAAGATACATATATGCTGCTCGAGCCGACTTAGCACCAGGTGGCCCTGAAATGGAACCAAAGATATATGCTGCTCACGCCAAGTTCACACCAGTTGACCCTGAAATGGAACCAAAGATATATGCTGCTCACGCTAAGTTCACACCAGTTGACCCTGAAATGGAACCAAAGATATATGCTGCTCACGCCAAGTTCACACCAGTTGACCCTGAAACGGAACCAAAGATATATGCTGCTCACGCCAAGTTCACACCAGTTGACCCTGAAACGGAACCAAAGATATATGCTGCTCACGCCAAGTTCACACCAGTTGACCCTGAAATGGAACCAAAGATATATGCTGCTCACGCCAAGTTCACACCAGTTGACCCTGAAATGGAACCAAAGATATATGCTGCTCACGCCAAATTCACACCAGTTGACCCTGAAATGGAACCAAAGATATATGCTGCTCACACCAAGTTCACACCAGTTGACCCTGAAATGGAGCCAAATATATATGCTGCTCACGCCAAGTTCACACCAGTTGACCCTGAAATGGAACCAAAGATATATGCTGCTCACGCCAAGTTTACCAAGTTTACTGCTTACATAGTCTTCTGCAGAATTTTTACTTATCACTTGTAGTCTACATGTAATAAGTATACCTGTGTTGTGTTCTGGTTGAGTATTATGAATATATTTTCCAACCAGACCCCCCCATAACTCCCGACGCAAAAACGACGGGGTGTTATAATTTTGACGTGTGTGTGTGTGTGTGTGTGTGTGTGTGTGTGTGTGTGTGTATCTGTCTGTGGCATCGTAGCTCCCGAATGGATGAACCGATTCCGTTTTTTTTTGTTAGAAAGGTGTTTATGTCGGGAGTTTTCTTAGCTATGTTTGATCACAAGTAATTAATTTTGTAAAAATTAAAAAAAACCCCAACGCTGAACGGCTGTTCCGATTTTGATCAAACAAAGCTAAGAACACTCCCGACAAATACACCTTTCAAACAAACAAAAAAACTAAATCGGTTCATCCATTCGGGAGCTACGATGGGACGGACAGACATACACACACACACACAGACACGTCAAACTTATAACACCCCTTCGTTTTTCGTCCGGGGTTAAAAATCGGCTCAGCCGTTTCATTGCGTTGAGGGGTTTCTTTTTTTAAATTAATTACTTGTTGCGTATTGTTTCAATTTTTTTTTTTTTTTTTTTTTTTTTTTTTTATTATTTCCTTTCGGTAGTGTTGTAAACTTTTGAACTTCTGTTTCAGAACTATGTATAAGTTCTAGATGTCTTGCAAATTTGCTTTGAAGTTTTTTACAAAATGGGCAACAGTATTTCTTTGTTGTTCTTTTATCAGAGATCTTTGACTATTGAACAATAATTTTCATTTTTGTGTTTTGTACTGGAATGTAGAACATTCATTAAACATCTGTAACAAACTTATTGCCTATGTTACTATGTATCTTCTTAGTACTATACATCTAAGTATTTGACTTTTTAGTACCTGAGTAAGTTCATTGTTCATGCTTAATTTAATTACTTACTTGACGTTTTTCCTATTGAATTTATAAACTAAAAATATACTAAGTTTGTTCTGGGATTACTGAATTAAAAGTTAATGATACAAGTACTGTATTAGTTTTATTTTGTATGATTAGGAAAACAAGCATGTCAGTTAGTCAGTGAGTGGTAATCGAGCTTTATATGATATATAATAGATAAAATAAAAAAAATGGTTTCTTACATAGTAGGTATGAAGAGTAGGTACCTGTCCCCTAACTATGCAAAACTTACCTTTTTTTAACTTCTTGTGATTGACGGATCAAGCAGATGGCCCATCTGATGTTAAGCGCTAACCTCTGCCTTTAACAATGCATTACCACCCAGGACGCACCCTATGTGGCATTGCACTGCGCCCGCCACCCAGAGACATAAAGATGAAAAGTCTCATGTGCCTGTAATTTCACCGGCAACCAAACCGGAACACAGCAATGCGAGCACTACTTGCTTTGCGGCAGAAATAGGTATGGTGGTAGTACTTCCACGGACGAGCTCTTTCACTAAAAAGCTCTACTACTACTAAACCTACTACCTACCTACTCAAACTATACTTGCGCTACAAATATAATATTGTTCCCAAAGTAAACGTTGAATGTAGGTACATATACGATGTAGATTATGCAAGCTCTGTCTTTGGTAAATCGAAAGGGGGGCATTGCACTGCGCCCGCCACCCAGAGACATAAAGATGAAAGTCTCATGTGCCTGTAATTTCACCGGCAACCAAACCGGAACACAGCAATGCGAGCACTACTTGCTTTGCGGCAGAAATAGGTATGGTGGTAGTACTTCCACGGACGAGCTCTTTCACTAAAAAGCTCTACTACTACTAAACCTACTACCTACCTACTCAAACTATACTTGCGCTACAAATATAATATTGTTCCCAAAGTAAACGTTGAATGTAGGTACATATACGATGTAGATTATGCAAGCTCTGTCTTTGGTAAATCGAAAGGGGGGCATTCCTCTATTACGTCGTCCGGTTTGTACCTACATACCTAAATACTTAAAGGAAAACTCTGAAATCAGACCAGACTTCAGCGCCTGACTGATACGGGACAGCAGCGGCATCAGTAAATTTTAATTATGAAACAAATGTACGCTAAACCATACTATCGGGAGCGGTGGGAGGGATGTGGGAGTATTAAGGTGAAGGACAACCGTGACCTTGACTTTTTTTTTACAAAAAATGTACGCCAAACCATACTATCGGAAGCAGGGGGGGACCACGTGGGACCAAATATACCTAATAACTACTCATTTTCTAGTCTCTCAAGCAGTGTATTCACGTACAGGTTGAAAATTAAGGGTGTACTTAACCCCCCTCCCCCTCCCCCCGAGGGGTGGCTCACCCCGCATTCCAACCTGTATGCGTCCGACAACTTTTCATCTTTATGCCTCAGGGTGGCGGGCGCAGTGCAATGTCTCATAGGATGCGTCCTAGGTGGAAGTGACCTATGAGGCAATGCATTGTTCAAGGCAGTAGTTACCGCTTAACATGGTGGGCCATCTACTACTTCCGCCATGGACAAAGCTAAAAAAAACGTCGTAGGAAGCCATCGCGTGCATTCGCGAGGTCTCAGTTCGGGGCGAACCACTAGTTATATAGGTCGCGAGTGCCTCACTTGTCGGATTGTTGGTATGATAGCATTACAACAATATTTATGACGACCTCTGTGGCGCGGCGGGCGAAGCTTGGCCTGCGACACAGGAGGTTGCGGGTTAGATTCCCGCTTCGGAACAAATATTTGTGCGATCGCAGATATTTGTTCAGGGTGTTCTGGGTATTTTCTATTGTATAATAAAAAATATCTTTCTATGTAATATATTGTATTAAGTATATCAGTTATCTAGTACCCATAACACAAGCTCTGCTTAGCTTGGGGCTAGATAATGTTGTGTGAACTGTCCAGCACTATTTAATTATTTATTTATTTATCAAGTAGGTACGTATACCTACATAGACTCATAGTTCAGTGGGGTAGGTCTGGTATAAGGAAAATATATGCTACCTCCTATGATGATATTTTCATTTATATGATCCATTTTCCAAAGTTATAGCAGTTTTAGTATACAAAGCATCTATTGAAACTTCATATATGTAACGTGTAGTGTGAGGTCTATGTCCTCAAACTAATCGTTGAATCCAATTACCACTCACACATATTAATTTCCCCTCCATATCTACGGGGAAACGGAAAATAGCGTAACTAGAGAAAATGCATACAAATATGTGATGATAATGAAATAATTATGTTCAATTCATTGGCATTTTGGGCACTTACCTGAGCAACGCCTTTTTTGAAGTCTTGTCCCCATAACAAACTTTAGATAATTGGTAATTGGATTCAACGATTAGTTTGAGGACATAGACCTCACACTACACGTTACATATATGAAGTTTCAATAGATGCTTTGTATACTAAAACTGCTATAACTTTGGAAAATGGATCATATAAATGAAAATATCATCATAGGAGGTAGCATATATTTTCCTTATACCAGACCTACCCCACTGAACTATGAGTCTATGTAGGTATACGTACCTACTTGATAAATAAATAAATAATTAAATAGTGCTGGACAGTTCACACAACATTATCTAGCCCCAAGCTAAGCAGAGCTTGTGTTATGGGTACTAGATAACTGATATACTTAATACAATATATTACATAGAAAGATATTTTTTATTATACAATAGAAAATACCCAGAACACCCTGAACAAATATCTGCGATCGCACAAATATTTGTTCCGAAGCGGGAATCTAACCCGCAACCTCCTGTGTCGCAGGCCAAGCTTCGCCCGCCGCGCCACAGAGGTCGTCATAAATATTGTTGTAATGCTATCATACCAACAATCCGACAAGTGAGGCACTCGCGACCTATATAACTAGTGGTTCGCCCCGAACTGAGACCTCGCGAATGCACGCGATGGCTTCCTACGACGTTTTTTTTAGCTTTGTCCATGGCGGAAGTAGTAGATGGCCCACCATGTTAAGCGGTAACTACTGCCTTGAACAATGCATTGCCTCATAGGTCACTTCCACCTAGGACGCATCCTATGAGACATTGCACTGCGCCCGCCACCCTGAGGCATAAAGATGAAAAGTTGTCGGACGCATACAGGTTGGAATGCGGGGTGAGCCACCCCTCGGGGGGAGGGGGAGGGGGGTTAAGTACACCCTTAATTTTCAACCTGTACGTGAATACACTGCTTGAGAGACTAGAAAATGAGTAGTTATTAGGTATATTTGGTCCCACGTGGTCCCCCCCTGCTTCCGATAGTATGGTTTGGCGTACATTTTTTGTAAAAAAAAAGTCAAGGTCACGGTTGTCCTTCACCTTAATACTCCCACATCCCTCCCACCGCTCCCGATAGTATGGTTTAGCGTACATTTGTTTCATAATTAAAATTTACTGATGCCGCTGCTGTCCCGTATCAGTCAGGCGCTGAAGTCTGGTCTGATTTCAGAGTTTTCCTTTAAGTATTTAGGTATGTAGGTACAAACCGGACGACGTAATAGAGGAATGCCCCCCTTTCGATTTACCAAAGACAGAGCTTGCATAATCTACATCGTATATGTACCTACATTCAACGTTTACTTTGGGAACAATATTATATTTGTAGCGCAAGTATAGTTTGAGTAGGTAGGTAGTAGGTTTAGTAGTAGTAGAGCTTTTTAGTGAAAGAGCTCGTCCGTGGAAGTACTACCACCATACCTATTTCTGCCGCAAAGCAAGTAGTGCTCGCATTGCTGTGTTCCGGTTTGGTTGCCGGTGAAATTACAGGCACATGAGACTTTCATCTTTATGTCTCTGGGTGGCGGGCGCAGTGCAATGCCCCCCTTTCGATTTACCAAAGACAGAGCTTGCATAATCTACATCGTATATGTACCTACATTCAACGTTTACTTTGGGAACAATATTATATTTGTAGCGCAAGTATAGTTTGAGTAGGTAGGTAGTAGGTTTAGTAGTAGTAGAGCTTTTTAGTGAAAGAGCTCGTCCGTGGAAGTACTACCACCATACCTATTTCTGCCGCAAAGCAAGTAGTGCTCGCATTGCTGTGTTCCGGTTTGGTTGCCGGTGAAATTACAGGCACATGAGACTTTTCATCTTTATGTCTCTGGGTGGCGGGCGCAGTGCAATGCCACATAGGGTGCGTCCTGGGTGGTAATGCATTGTTAAAGGCAGAGGTTAGCGCTTAACATCAGATGGGCCATCTGCTTGATCCGTCAATCACAAGAAGTTAAAAAAAGGTAAGTTTTGCATAGTTAGGGGACAGGTACCTACTCTTCATACCTACTATGTAAGAAACCATTTTTTTTATTTTATCTATTATATATCATATAAAGCTCGATTACCACTCACTGACTAACTGACATGCTTGTTTTCCTAATCATACAAAATAAAACTAATACAGTACTTGTATCATTAACTTTTAATTCAGTAATCCCAGAACAAACTTAGTATATTTTTAGTTTATAAATTCAATAGGAAAAACGTCAAGTAAGTAATTAAATTAAGCATGAACAATGAACTTACTCAGGTACTAAAAAGTCAAATACTTAGATGTATAGTACTAAGAAGATACATAGTAACATAGGCAATAAGTTTGTTACAGATGTTTAATGAATGTTCTACATTCCAGTACAAAACACAAAAATGAAAATTATTGTTCAATAGTCAAAGATCTCTGATAAAAGAACAACAAAGAAATACTGTTGCCCATTTTGTAAAAAACTTCAAAGCAAATTTGCAAGACATCTAGAACTTATACATAGTTCTGAAACAGAAGTTCAAAAGTTTACAACACTACCGAAAGGAAATAATAAAAAAAAAAAAAAAAAAAAAAAAAAAAAATTGAAACAATACGCAACAAGTAATTAATTTAAAAAAAGAAACCCCTCAACGCAATGAAACGGCTGAGCCGATTTTTAACCCCGGACGAAAAACGAAGGGGTGTTATAAGTTTGACGTGTCTGTGTGTGTGTGTGTATGTCTGTCCGTCCCATCGTAGCTCCCGAATGGATGAACCGATTTAGTTTTTTTGTTTGTTTGAAAGGTGTATTTGTCGGGAGTGTTCTTAGCTTTGTTTGATCAAAATCGGAACAGCCGTTCAGCGTTGGGGTTTTTTTTAATTTTTACAAAATTAATTACTTGTGATCAAACATAGCTAAGAAAACTCCCGACATAAACACCTTTCTAACAAAAAAAAACGGAATCGGTTCATCCATTCGGGAGCTACGATGCCACAGACAGATACACACACACACACACACACACACACACACACACACACACACACACACACACGTCAAAATTATAACACCCCGTCGTTTTTGCGTCGGGAGTTATGGGGGGGTCTGGTTGGAAAATATATTCATAATACTCAACCAGAACACAACACAGGTATACTTATTACATGTAGACTACAAGTGATAAGTAAAAATTCTGCAGAAGACTATGTAAGCAGTAAACTTGGTAAACTTGGCGTGAGCAGCATATATCTTTGGTTCCATTTCAGGGTCAACTGGTGTGAACTTGGCGTGAGCAGCATATATATTTGGCTCCATTTCAGGGTCAACTGGTGTGAACTTGGTGTGAGCAGCATATATCTTTGGTTCCATTTCAGGGTCAACTGGTGTGAATTTGGCGTGAGCAGCATATATCTTTGGTTCCATTTCAGGGTCAACTGGTGTGAACTTGGCGTGAGCAGCATATATCTTTGGTTCCATTTCAGGGTCAACTGGTGTGAACTTGGCGTGAGCAGCATATATCTTTGGTTCCGTTTCAGGGTCAACTGGTGTGAACTTGGCGTGAGCAGCATATATCTTTGGTTCCGTTTCAGGGTCAACTGGTGTGAACTTGGCGTGAGCAGCATATATCTTTGGTTCCATTTCAGGGTCAACTGGTGTGAACTTAGCGTGAGCAGCATATATCTTTGGTTCCATTTCAGGGTCAACTGGTGTGAACTTGGCGTGAGCAGCATATATCTTTGGTTCCATTTCAGGGCCACCTGGTGCTAAGTCGGCTCGAGCAGCATATATGTATCTTTGGTTCCATTTCAGGGCCAACTGGTGCTATGTCGGCTCGATCAGCATATATCTTTGGTTCCATTTCAGGGTCAACCGTTGTAAACTCAACGAGGGCAGCAGATATCTGTGCTTCCAGTTCAGGGTTAACGTGTGTAAACTCAACGAGAGCAGCACATACCTTTGCTTCCATATCAGGATCAATTGGTGTTAACTCAGACAGTGAAGTACTGGGATTGAAGTTTTCATTTTTATTCTTTATAACGACTTCTTTGTTGCATATTATTTGAACACCCGAACTGTGTTGGGCTTTCTTAATATCAACAGTATCTCCGAGCTCTATTCTGCGAAGATCATTTTTTGTTGTTTTTGAGATACTGTGTTTCTGTTTTTTTGTTTGGGTCTCGAACTTTTTTGCCACATTTTATTTTCCAATTTTTTTGTGTAATACCTCTTTCGAATCTGGAAATATAGTTTAAACAGTTACAGTTAAAAAACTCGACAACACTGTGACCGTGAACCATAAAGCCTGAAACATATTATCGGACGTGGACGACTCGTTTTTGTTTGATATTGAAAACCGTTTTGTTTTGTTAGTAGTAGAGCTTTTTTGTGAAAGAGTTCGTCCGGGGAAGTACTACCACCATACCTATTTCTGCAGCAAAGCAGTAGTGCTCGCATTACTGTGTTTTATTTTGAAGGGTTGGGTGCCGATGAAATTACTGGCACATGAGACTTTCCATCTTTATGTCTGAGGATGACGGGCGCAGTGCAGTGCCACATAGGGTGCGTCCTAGGTGGACGTGACCTATGAGATAATACACTGTTCATAGGCAGAGGGTATCACTTAACATCAGGTGGGCCATCTGCTTGTTCCGTCATCTAAAGTGGTATAAAAAAAACGGGAACAGATAGACCCTTGAAATATTAACAGAATATTTAGTTATATATTCACTTTAAAAATAAGTAATTAAATTAAATAAAACAAATATTTAAGGGGGCTCCCATCACGATGGTTGTTTTAAGGACGCAATGTCCTTGGGCACAATTAATAAGCACTTCACTGCGTAATGTTAGGACACACTCGGAGTCCTTGCGGTATTAGCGTAGGTCGCGAGCGAGCGTTGCTTGCTACCCGTTCAGTTCAATCTGCGCACTGCGTGTATTGGGAGGGAAGAATGATTGGAAAGCAGTTTTAATATAACACCAATAGATGGCGTAACCACCTACCAAGGAAATGTCTTACCATGTGATTTCAGTAGCACTGCACCATATTATTTCGAGCCTTTGCAGTTTACTGTGCATTTTTTGTTTTTTCCAATTTTAATACGTTTTGTGGGCACTACTAGGAGCTCGTCGTTGTCAGACTTTACCAAAGAAAACATTTTTCTGAAAATACAACATAAGAATAATTATTATTATACACATAGGTACCTACATAATGTATTTATGTTTATAATAAAGGTCTTGTATTGAATTAAAATCCCTACAAATGCTACTGTACCTATATTAACTTCTAAGGCTTTTTCACCCATGCTATTTTACGTAAAGGACAGGCAAATTTTCGACAAAAAAAGACTAGTTTTTATATGCGCAACGTATCCAGTTGCTTTTCGTCGTAGGTAGGAAAATGGGTAGGAATTTACTTTACCGACCGTCGATTTTTGGGAGGGGGAGGGGTAAAACACCCCCTTTGAAGTAAAATTTGCAGAACCCCCCACTTTTCGAGAAAAAAAAATAAAGAACATTTTGAGGTTAAGTATGGAATTTATAAAAAAAGGGGCTTTTTTATGTAGGAATTTACTTTACTTGCCATCGATTTAAGGGGGGTGGTGTAAAACACCACCCGTGAGTGGGAGTTGCGGAAACCTCGCAAAATACTGTAAAATACTTAAATACTGTAGATATAAATACATAGTTAAGATACTGTTGGCCGTTCAAGTTAAGGTAGATAGGATATTACAAAGGCTAT
Source organism: Operophtera brumata (assembly GCA_932527175.1). Taxonomy (NCBI): domain Eukaryota; kingdom Metazoa; phylum Arthropoda; class Insecta; order Lepidoptera; family Geometridae; genus Operophtera; species Operophtera brumata. The sequence continues at coordinate 10,378,690 of OW052238.1, read as the reverse complement.
TGGGTATTGGCGTGCAAATGTTGGTTCTGGTTCGCTGCGGGCCCTACCGGGCCACGCTCGCCTTCGGCTCGCTCGCAGCTCACGTGCTGATCATATTCTAACCGAACCTAAACACTTTCTTTATTTTGTTTCTCTAAAACTATGAGTTTCTACATTTCCCCACCTATAGGGCAGAGGTCTCCCTCTGCCTCCCACTCCTCCCCTAACTCATTCGGCTCGCTCGCAGCTCACGTGGTGATCCCTTTTTTATAAATTCCATACTTAACCTCAAAATGTTCTTTTTTTTCTCGAAAAGTGGGGGGTTCCGCAACTTTTCCTTCAAAGTTAATTGATTGCTAAGAGAAACGCTACACGATAGGCAAAAAAAACGTTATTTAGGTAGGTATTCTTTTTGTCTAAAATTTATTTTTTCCTCACTCCTTATTACTGCTACGTTCACAATGTCAGTGCCTGCCATCGCATCGCCACCTTCGGATTGGAAGTCGGTATATGCCTACCTACATCCCGACTTGCTACCTCAATCCCAGCCGTGCGTGCACCGACGGATTTTTCCACTTGAAATTCTTGTAGGTACGTAGGTACCTAGTAGTATGCTCAAAACGGTAAAAGAAAACACCGTGAGAAAACCAGTGAGAAAAATTATTTTACCTACTAGTTGGTAGGTACATAATATGCTGATCAATAGTTATTAGGGCCCGTAATAACAATATCAGTTTAACCCATGATTCTAAACCGACTATTTTTGTCAATGGACTGAAGGATGCAACTAACATTTACAGATTAAACTGCTATTTGATATTACGGGCCTTAGATAAGTACCTAAATACTAACTTAGTTTAGGTAGGTAGGTATAGTGCGCGTCATGTAAAAAGAACGCTGGAACGCGTACTAGGTAGGTACTTGAATGACGGAACAAGCTGAATGAATGGCCCACCTGATGTTAAGTGGTAACCTCTGCCTATGAACAGTGCATTACCTCATAGGTCACGTCCACCTAGGACGCGCCCTATGTGGCATTGCACTGCGCCCGCCACCCTGAGACATAAAGATGAAAAGTTTCATGTGCCTGCGCCAGCGTTCTTTTTACTTGACGCGTACTATAGGTACCTAGTACTTATAATAGGTAGTTAGATAGGTTACTAGTATAATAATTAGTCAGTAGGTTTTATGTAGGTACTTACCGAACTATGTAGGTAGGTAGTTTACCTACTTTGTATTTTCCAGAAAAGGCATCATATGATGCAGGCACAAAATATATACCTAGTAGGTAATGCAGGCAGGAGGCACGAGGCATCACAGAAAAATCCACACGTTAAGTACTTAGTAGATCTAATAATAGTAGACTCTTAGGGACTAGGCACTACTACTAGGGTACCTACAGTAATTAGTCTTTGTAAAACCAACACGGATAAGATCCAAAAATTACTATAATTGTAGGTACCAGGAAAATTCGCAATTAACAGTAACAAAACAAACAACAGACCCGACCGAACCGATGGAAGGACAGACGGAAAGTAAGAACGGACGGAGCTACGCCGAAGACCACAGAACATAAATATTTTAACGGCGGGATGGACGGACGGTTGGAACTAGGGATTGCAATCGAATACCTATTCGAATTATTAAAATATCCGTTTGAAATTCATATTTGAATAGTAATTTATAAAAATTTCGAATATTACCACAGCAATAAAATTACAGCATTATTTTGTAGATTACGAACTCGGCGTTGTACCGTATGACCCCTGATTTTACTTCTACCTATCTAAGGTGGCAGTTGAATAAAAACCAAAGGTACATCGAAAACTGTTACATTTAAAAAATTTATCACATCTTATAAGACGGACGCACACAAATTAGTAGAACGTGGGTGAACGGCCTAATCTGTTCCACTTCGATACATAGCGAGTACTCTTTATACATAAGTGTTTAAGGATTACCGATTCAATGTAAGTATACATTTGTTAACCGATGCTGCAACAATAACTAATATAACACTAAAATGAAATTGAGTTTATAATTATCCTAAAATTATCCTACTTTAATATTTTTTTTTTAAATAATTAGCAGGTAGTTTGTTAGTAAATACCTAGTAGGTATGGATATTACGCGAGAATACTTATTATCCATAACATCCAGAACGATATCATACGTACTATAATAGATCTCTGCTATGTTTCTTAACTAAATCGGGATTTACTTATTGAACGTGTAAAGTGTATTACTTCACTTCAACATGACTGATAACCAAATGCGTGTTTTTACAGGTTGTAGTTCAGTTGACCATATATCAAAACAAATTTATTTTCATAAAGAGTACACAAAACCACTGAATATATAATAGTTGACAAAACCTACGCTGGACAAGTATGCAGTATGGAACTTGTTCTTAAGGACTTGAGATGGAAGTCATGCAAATTGTAATTTTGATCTCGTTTTTAGGGTTCCGTAGCCAATTGCCAAAAAACAGAACGCTTATGGATTCGCCATGTCTGTCTGTCTGTCTGTCCGTGTATGTCACAGCCACTTTTTTCCGAAACTATAAGAGCTATGCTGTTGAAACTTGGTAAGTAGATGTATTCTGTGAACCATGTAAACTTCCACCGAAAATTGGTTTGAACGAGATAAGTAAGTAGTTTTTTTAATACGTCATAAATCGTAAACCATCCAAGAACTATTATATTATGTTACTTGCTGCTACGTAACCCTTCATGGGCGAGTCCAAATCGCACTTGTCTGCTATTTACTTTTAGTTAGAAGAATTATTGTACTATTAAGAAATTGATAGTACCTACAATATCTGTACTATATTTTTTTTACTTTTACCTACTTTGTTGTAGAAAGTTTATTAACATATTGTTTGATGTTTTAAGAATTTAGTATGTTTTATTTCATGAACATTATGATTACTTGTATTGTTTAGTTTCAACTACCTTCAAAGGATGCATTGTTTTGGTTAAGAATATAAAACTCAAAACAATTTGATAGTTTTTTAAAATATAATTATGTTTATATGAATTTATTTGTAAAAAAATATTTTCTGCGAAAGTCTGGTTAAGTTTAGTGGTTATGTTAACTTTAAGTAAAACATAAAAAAAAACATGTATAAATGTTGGTATATGTTGGTATATGTTAGGCCTACTTAGGTACATAAAAATACATTACTTGTTTGTAAGGCAATAAAAATGTGACAAGTTATATAAATACTTTATTTTTCTGAAATATTCGAATATGGCTGAAATATATTCGAATATTCGAAAACCAAAAATATGAAATATTTGCAATCCCTAGTTGGAACCGTAACAAACTAAAAATTTACGAATGAGTGAGCTATCGATAGTACGGCAGTGTTGCCGCCTTGGTTTTTGGAAAGGGGCAGTTGGACAAGCTAGATATGCCTAGTACGGGGGTTGTCCTTGGTTTTTGGAAAGGGGCAGTTGGACAAGCTAGAAATGCCTAGTATGGGGATTGTACAGTAAAGGGATAGTAGTACAATAATACAATTAATTCATAAAGCTGATTTTCGTGTCGAAACTCCAGAATACAATAATAAAGGTAGGTAGGTATACAAAGTGTATGAAAGTCTCGAATAGCTCTAATAATTAAATGAGCATTAACAATTTGCAATTGCAATAATTACAATTACAAAGCAAAAAATAAACAAATAAATATAAACTCAAGGTACATAACAAAATAACTACATTAACATTGACTACACAGAAAAAATAATAATAAAGCATTAATTTTCTCTCACAGAGGTTTCTTGATAAATTTGTTTTTTTTTAATTATGTTACATCAATTAATTGTTATTTTGTGATTATTATTTTGTGAGAGACTGGTACCTGAAGTAGGTTTGAAGTAGGTCACCAGTGCTATCGCGCCACGGATTGAAAATGACGGAGACAGTGCACAAAATATGAGACATAAAACAAAAATAAAAATGGTCTATTGCTTGAAGGTGGTCAGTGGTACTAAGTCCTCGTCGGAAGCCGGCCTGCTCTGCTGGCTGGTGCAGATCTAGTCGACTCGAGATTCGATTTTCTATAACTTTTATGAAGGTTTTGTAAAGGTGTGAAACAAGGCTGATCGGTCTATAGTTTCCTATGTCCGACTTGTCTCCTTTTTTGTGAAGTAGAATTATGTTTGAATAACAGATATCTTTTCAGATAATGTTCCGGGCTTGTTTAATATAAAGTTAAATAAGTTTGTTACGTGGGGGAGAAGGGCTTGCTCGCCAATCTTCAGAGCTTCGGTCGTAATGCTATCATGACCGGGGCTTCTGCTGTATTTCATGCTCAGGAGTGCTTGATGTACTTCTAAACCAGTTATACACTCTGTTTTCTGGGCATGAGTAAGCGGTTGTGGCCCATCGGGGAGTTATACCCGTATTATTTGAGTAAAGCTGTTTATAAAACTCTGTACAAATATTTAATATTATCGACCTATAACCCTGCTTCACACCATTACTCTCCCTTAGATTTCGCATTGATGTGTTTCCTTTCTCGGTACCTCAACTGGCTGTTTTAAGATTACGGTTTCTTACTATGTATATTAAAAAATTACTATATATGTAATGTATTGTATTAAGTATATGAGTTATCCGGTACCCATAACACAAGCTCTGCTTAGCTTGGGGCTAGAAAATGTTGTGTGAACTCTCCAGCATTTTTTTTTCTATTTTAGTTAAGTGTAGTGGTGTGTAAACTTGGTTGTAAGCGCGGTGTAAAGTTTCGTATCGCATAAGGAAAAGGACTAGATTTCACTATCCGGGCTAAATCATCAAAAAACAAGTTCACCTACAGTAAAATGTGCTAGATCTAGCCCGAAAAGGGCAGCTGGCAACACTGGTGTGCGCATTGGCGTATTGGATTACGACATGCATAAGTAGGTAAGTAGGTATCTCTTATTGGCCTGTGGCGACGACGCGACGGCCGGAACCGCCCCGGGCCATCCATGGGCGCGATTGAGGATATCTTTACCTATATTAAATCTACCTAATAATATGCCACATTAAGTCAGGGGTAGGTAAGTACCTACCTAAGTAGAATGTCCTCAAACTATGCTTTAACCGTCTCAAGGCATAGTCTGAGGACATGTTACCCCACCTTACAGGCTTTACAGACCTAGTGTGGGGATAGAGCCTAACCTATGGTAATTTTATATTTTTTGTTACAATACACATTTAACTGTCAAGAAATGTTCCACACTGTTTAAGATAATAAACGATTACTTTACTTTACTTTTATGTATGTATGTAGGTATAGGTATAATCACTAGGTAGGTACCTACCCATGTCCCTGCTGTCTTATAAACTCTTGGACCCTGATATCTCAACAACTCCCTGATTTACAGGTGCTCGCAGAAAACTTTCGAAATACCTCGGAAAAAATCGTAATAATTCAAAAACCTACATCGATGGCTGGCTGACATAGACATAGATAAGTAGGTAAAACTAACTAGATAGCTTGGATAAATGATTGGTCTACTCGACTCGTTAGAGCGGGCGAAACCAAAATATAACGGGTAGGTAGGTACTCTAGGTATCTACCTAGGTACCTACTTACCTAACCTATCTTACTTATAGCCGTATGCAGCAGGTATGTAGTACCTACCTAGTACCTCATTACCAGATCAGCGACGACACAAATTATTGTATTTGAATCAAAATTACATACGCATAGAAAGTTTCAAATCGACATGACAATTCAAAGTAGGTAAAATCTGAGTTTTAAGATTTCAAAATACAGAATAGCACATAGTTATTACCTAGCGAAAGACAGAGATCTTATAGTATTGATCTTTTAGTAGTAGGTAGTAGAGCTTTTTTGTGAAAGAGTTCGTCCGAGGAAGTACCTACCTACCTACCTACTAACACCAAACCTATTTCTGCCGCAAAGCAGTAGTGCTCGCATTGCTGTGTTCCGGTTTGAAGGGTAAGGGTGCCTGTCAACGATTGTGCCTGTGAAATTACAGGCACATGAGACTTTTCATCTTTATGTCTCAGGGTGGCGGGCGCAATGCAATGCCACATAGGGCGCGTCCTAGGTGGACGTGACCTATGAGGTAATGCACTGTTCATAGGCAGAGGTTACCGCTTAACATCAGGTGGGCCATCAGCTTGTTCCGTCATTCAATTAGTATAAAAAAAAAGAAAAAAGAGAGACATTATATTTATACATTATAGGTAGGTACCTACCTACCTACCTACACGATCTGTGTGTAGTTTTTATGTTCCAGAATCACTTGCACTGAGTTTATGTTAATGTTATGCGGTACCTACCTATTATTGATTATTCTTAGGCTACATCATCGTCAGCCTTTAGAAGTCTTCTGCTGGAGATATGCCTCCCCATTCCCCATAGAATGCCACTAGTCCACGCCACGGCGAAGACTTATGGTAGGTAGGTAGGTACCTACCTATAAGATGTTTGTGGGTACCTACCTACTCAATCACAACGCCGAAACAGCTGAACCGATTTCGATGAAATTTGGTATACTTATCTTCAATTCTTCATACATATAGCACGTAAGTAAGACCTAGATTGAGCTATAGGCTACTTTTAATCCTGGTAAAACGCGAGCGAAGTTGCGGGCAGCCACTAACCACTAGGTATCATTAAGTAGGTAGGTACCTACCTACCAATTTGTTCTGCGACAGATAAATACCTACCTAAGTACCTACCTACCTATTTAATTGTTTATTTATCTATGACAGCGATCACCAATCCGCCTGCCAAGCGTGGTGATTAGGTATAGCTAGGGTACCTACTTCAACGCTGGGCATGAGGAATCCGTCATAGAATGCCATGAGAAACGGTCTTGAGCTGCCTCCATCCACCGACTTCCCGCGACCTTTTTCATATATCTTATGTCCGTCGAGAGTAGCAGTTCTGCGAATGCGCTTTGCTACTTCAACTTGCTTATTCCTCTCTCTCTTTATTTTGTCTCTCTCCTCTCTCTCTCTCCTCTCTCTCTCTTGGTTCTTCGACAAATCGCCTCATACCGCATATCACTTTTTTATTATTAATCTGATCTCTCTTATTATTTTGAACTAAAATATAACCGTCTTCAAAGTGCGAACTAAAATCTACCTACTACTCTACTCAATTAAGTAGGTGAGGTAGGTACCTACCTAAATAAGTGAAATACTCAGACCACGAGTTTCGAGAAAACCTACTTATCACCATATATATAGCCGTGGTGTGTCCGGCCTAAGAATAGACCCCTCCGTCTCCTCCCGTGGATGTCGTAAAAGCCGACTAAGGGATTACCCGGACTTGTTGATAAGATTCGTTGGTATAAGATATGTCCTGGTTGCTGGATAATTGTAGAATGTGTTATTACTGGAAGAAAGTGTTAGGTGAGTCAGTCGTGGGAAGCAATGGCGGCGATGAGCTCACCACTTGTCACGTCTATATCCCACGATGGTGCAACCCACAGTGAAAAGAGGCCCATTGAGGCTCTGCCTACCCCTTCGGGGAAAGAGGCGTGTGTCTATGTATGTATGTATGTAGAAAATAATTTGATGCCGGCGTCAAAACTAGCTTTGAGGCATGGAGGCAAAACAATAAGTTTTAAGCATGTTGGGTAACCAATTAGAAAAAGCGGACAAGTGCGAGTCAGACTCGCCCATGAAGGGTTCCGTAGCAGCAAGTACTTAACATAATATAAAAGTTCTTGGATGGTTTACGATTTATGACGTATTAAAAAAAACTACTTACCTAGATCTCGTTCAAACCAATTTTCGGTGGAAGTTTACAAGGAAGTACCTACATCATTTTTTTTTTTAGTTTTATCATTCTCTTATTTTAGAAGTTACGGGTGGGGGGGGGGGGGGGGGGGGGCGCACATTTTACCACTGGAAGTGTCTCTCGCACAAATTATTCAGTTTAGAAAAAAAAATTATTAGAAACCTCAATATAGTTTTTGAAGACCTATCCATAGATAACCTACACGTATGGGTTTGATGAAAAAATATATTTTGAGTTTCAGTTCTAAGTATGGGGAACCCCAAAAAATATTGTTTTTTTTTCTAATTTTGTGTGAATATCTTAACGCGGTTCACAGAATACATCTCTACTTACCAAGTTTCAACACCATAGCTCTGATAGTTTAGGAAAAAAGTGGCTGTGACATACCCGTGTATGTCACAGCCACTTGTCTATACGGATAGACAGACAGACGGACATGATGAATCCATAAGGGTTCCGTTTTTTGCCATTTGGCTCCTCCTCCTCGCGTCGTATTCCTCAATGCTGTGGGTCGTGACCTCCATGGATCACCTTCTGCCGGACGATGTTGCGCCAATGAGATCTGTAGCCAGCGAGCTGCAATATTCGTGGAATTTCGAATCGAGAGTGGTGCGGATCTGGTCTGACCAACGTAATGAGCTACGGCCTCGTGGCCTCTTCCCCTGAATTTTTCCCGTAATAATCAGTTTCTCTAAGTTGTCACTGCCTTTCCGTGCTATATGACCGTGCTATATATGGCTATATAAGGACTCGCTGGAGGCAGATGGAAGCAAGCCTAGTAGTTATCTTGAGTTCCTTGAGTATTGATACGTTCGTCCTACGGGCTGTCCAGGGGATTCGCAGCATCCGTCTTCAACACCACATCTCGAAAGCGTCAACACGTCTGCGATCCTTTGCTTTGAGAGTCCAGTTTCTGCACCGTATTGGAATATAGAAAAGACTAGGTTCCAGATAAGCCTAATTTTAATCCTATTGGTGATTCTCCTATCCTTCCATATTCCCCCCAGCTGACTCATTGCGTTCTTGGCCATCCCAACCCTTCATCGAACTTCAAGCTCACATGAGCCGGTGTTAGAGATGCTGGAGCCCAGGTATATAAAGTTGGCCATTTGGCTACGCCTAAAAAGCATTACCGGTATATTGTATTTTCATCGGAACTAATGTCAGCTCAATCAGATGTCGAGAAGAAGCTTCTTCTAAACAAACAATTAAAAACAAACAAACAACCACAACAAACAATTCAATTTATGTTTGTTTGTTTAAACAAAAAAATTACACGTAGAAAAAAAAACCTTTTACTGTATCTAAATCAATAGGTAATAATTAACATTTAGGTATATTTTTATGTTTTGTTGTTATGATCCTGTTTCCCGCGAGATTTAGATAACTCTAGGTTTACCCTGAGCTTTCGGCTTTTACGACATCCACGGGAGGAGACGGAGGGGTCTATTCTTAGGCCGGACACACCACAGCAAAGGGATACTAAGGGAAACTAAGGGATTACCCGGACTTGTTGATAAGATTCGTTGGTATAAGATTTGTCCTGGCTGGTAGCTTATTATGGAATGTGTTATTACTGAAAGGAAGCGTTAGCTGAGTCAGTCGTGGGAAGCAATGGCGGCGATGAGCTCACCACTTGTCACGTCTATATTCTACGATGGTGCAACCCACTTTGAAAAGAGGCCTATTGTGGCTCTGCCTACCCCTTCGGGGAAAAAGGCATGTGTCTATGTATGTATGTATGTACCCTGAGCTTTGAATACCTACTACTATTTTTTCGTACTAGGTAACGAAAAAACGTTATTTATATACATTGTATAAAACAGTTTGGGGACAACGCACACTAGTATACAGCGTATAAAACCGTAGCATATAAAATCCATATAAAAATTTGGGCTTCAAAGTAAACATTGCATAAAAAAATGTATAAAAACAGACACTGACCCCAAAGTAAACGTTGTTTATCATGGATACTTTGAGACCTGTCCCCAAACTATACAAATGTCCTCAAACTATGCTTACGCTCTAAATATTGTCCCCAAAGTAGGCGTTGTACATAGATATATATATATATATATATATATATATATATATATATTATTTTATTTATACTACTAGAATGACGGAACAAGCAGATGGCCCACCTGATGTTAAGCGGTAACCTCTGCCTAGGAACAGTGCATTACCTCATAGGTCACGTCCACCTAGGACGCGCCCTATGTGGCATTGTACTGCGCCCGCCACCCTGAGACATAAAGATGAAACGTCTCATGTGCCTGTAATTTCACCGGCACCCTTACCCTTCAAACCGGAACACAGCAATGCGAGCACTTCTGCTTTGCGGCAGAAATAGGTATGGTGGTAGTACTTCCCCGGACGAACTCTTACACAAAAAAGCTCTACTATACTACTAACATATATCGGGTATACCCGTGACAGAATCTAGACAGACAGACAAACAGAAAGACGGACGATGCCGCCATAGGCTTAGTAATAGGGTCCAGTTTCGCACCCTTTCGGACCCTAAAAATATTTTTTCTTTACCTGGTAAAATATTGCTATATCGTTTTATTCTAAATGAAATCAGTTCAGACAAGGTTGTTCTTTTTATTTGAATATTAATCAGAAGGAAACATTTTCATTGCTTCAGCGCGGTTTTAATCAGAAATAAAATATACTTCGAGGTCTTATTTTTTATTCCCGTCGTGTATTTCCATCCCTCTTTTCAAAGAGGGACGGAGATAGAATATAATTTACTTTTGATTGCTTATGTATTCTACTGTTTCTACCTTCTTCTTCTTATCTTAGGTAATGGCTTCTGTGCATTATTTGCAACAATTTAGCCAATGTCAAGTGATATAATTATTATAGTTTTATTTATAGTCAAGTCGTCAAGAGTCTCCGTCTAGTCCTAACCCAGTTTAAATTGTGGCAGAAAAACTGAGTTTTTACAGGAAAAAATCCACCATTTCGAAAAGACTCGCAATACACTCAAATTTTACTACATCACGCATGTGCCATTTATCCAAGTTACACCGGTTAAAATGCCACTAAAATTACACGAAATAACTCGAAAAAACACATAAAAATGTAATAAAATAAAAATGACGACGTTTCTTTCAAAAATGGCAGATTTCAACCTCCTGTTTCTACCTATTTCTTGATTTATTTTAACCATAAGTCAATAAATTCAGACATGTCAAGATTTTGTTTATTTGATAGTTTGAAGTAGGTACGTACAAGAAATGACAACAGTAACAAGAAAAAAAACACTTCGAAATAAAACCAAATTACTTTTGAAATTGCCCGTGAAAATAGAAACATTGCTCGAAGTCGCTGTGTGTAAGATAAATTTATGCCGCTCGACCTTTCCAGTAATTGAATGGACATGAGACAGCAGGTCCTTTGTCGAGCAGTTGCAATTTCTAGGCGCGTGGTGTAATGGCCGGTTCTTTGTCCTGTCCACCCCGAGCGGTCAACCCTCCTAGATGTATGGAATCTACGTAACATACCGTGACTCTCCTCTACCTACACGCTTGAAATAATACTGCAAAATATACATAGGTACAGCAAGCAGCTCTACAAAGTGACAACAAGCGATAAACAAAATTATACAACATTTCGCTGTGTTTTTAACCAAAACAAACTTCGCCTAACCCAATCTACAACTGGTAAAGCAAAGAGTTAACAAGATTCTCCATTCAAATTTTCTCCATCGTCATCCTTTAACGAACTATTTATGAGCTGTTTGCATCTTGAGAAACAAAGCTCCGTGATTAATAGTCTACAGAATGACATTTCGCTGACTCTGTGGGCCGTGGGCGACGGAAACAACAAAGTTTTACTTAAATCGCTTTCACAGAACCACCCCTAATTGCTCCGAGTCAATTTTGACAGCTGATTGTTAAACGAAAACAAATGGAAGCTGAGTTAGGTCATTAGACGGGGCTAATGAAAGTAACGCATAAGTGGGGTCAACAAAGAATTTAAAACGACACTACTTGTTTTTGATGATGATTTTTTATTCTTATGTTTTGTTATTCGACTTTATGTATGTTTTGAACAAACTAGGTAGGTATGGTACTTCGTAACCAGAAACAATGCATGAGTCGATAACGCGGTGTATCGAAAAATGTAAACGTACCACGTCACCATATATGAACTACGTCATATTTTTGAAAGACCTTATTCACCAATATCAATGAGGCATGCATTTTTTTTTATAAAAAAAACAAATATTCTTTTATTTTTGTGGGGGTTTTTTCCCTGTTTTTTGCCGGTGTTTCAATATCTTAACTTATGATTGAACGAGCGAAGCGTGTCTTTGAGTATACCATCCATTGTTGACCTCCCATTTCTAGGAATATGAAAAAACCGTGTAGTTCAAATGTTTTTGATACACCAAAATTTACAATGATGCCTATGGTTTTCTTGCAATACCTGCTGCCATCATGATGCACTAGCTAGATTATTGTAAGATGATAAGTGACTTCACAAAAGGAGGCTATCAATTAATCCGTAAGCTACTTATGCTATAGGTATATTTATGTAGTATTTACGCCCCGTGGCTTAGTCCTATTCAAAAGTTCTGTCGATGATGTGTAGGAAATTATCACGAGGTGGTCCGTGAATATTTCATCTCAGTAAATGTTTTTAGAAGTCGGTTAGAAAGTTGAATAAAGTGGGTAGCCTACCTACGTCACGTGTATTCGCGAGGTCTCAGTTCGGGGTGAACCACTAGTTCATCCCACTAATATCACATATCTCAAAGTTACGATGTTTGGTTGTTTGGATGTTTACATGTTTGGATGTTTGTCAATCACACCGAAACGCCTTAACCGATTTCTATGAAATTTGGTATAGGTACACATAGATTATGACCTGGATTGGAGCTATGGGCTTCTTTTTATCCCGGTAAAACGTGAGCGAAGCCGCGGGCGGACACTAGTTTATTCATAAAAAGGAACGCCAACAGCATAACAGAACACTTCTAGAACAAATATTCAAGTTAGTTTGGGGCTAATAGGTAGAACACCTTGACACTTAACAAATTAAATGGCTGAGAGTTTTTTTTTTAATTATTGCTTCGCATTGGTTTTTAATTATTTTGATTTTCAGTCAGAATGCAACGCTTTTGTACGACAAACATAACTAGTTCCTACCTAAATTACATATCCTAATTATGTACCTATATTTTAAGCGATGAACAAGATACAGAGTATGATTATTTACACCTAAGGAAGTTTGTATGCAGTTTTGTATTCAGTTTGAACAAACTCACAAGGGTCTTTTGAGTGTTTAGTAACAATTTTGGGTTAATTTTCAAGATTTAAAAAAGAAAATAGCTAGGTATAGAAAATGTATAACATCAAATCAGATAGGTATATAAAGTAATTGCAGTGCAACAATTTAATAATGATAGTACTAATAGTCTACGAGTAAACCGGCTCTGACTACGGACGGACACACGGTCATTGCGAAACTATAAGGGTTCCAGAAAAACCTTAAAACCATTGGAGAAAAATTATTTAGTCGAAAAGCAAAGCCATTAATCCCGTTGATTGTATTGTTTATCTAATGTAACGAAACGGTAATTCAATCCAGCCGTAGGAACTCTTTGGGGACGAGCCTGGCACATACATCAGGTTCCTATTGAACCTTTTGTAAAACTCGATCTCACGGGGTTCCGTTAACTTACACAATCATTTCCGGAGTTTTCAATTCACTTAGGTACGAAATTTACTTTTGCAAGTGATTTCTAATGCCTATACATTATATAAATCCAAGATTTATTATTTTTTAGTTCAGTGAATAGTAAAATATATAATTACTACTGTTATATATATGTTACTAGTGTCCGCCCGTGGCTTCGATCACGTTTTACCTGGATAAAAAGTAGTCTAAAGCTCAATCCAGATTAGCCGGTTTCACCCCTGCCGAGCTATGCTTGGTAGATAGATGATGGCCAGGAAGGAAGTGATATCTCTCTCTCTTGCCGCGAAGACATGAGTTTCTCGTGTTTTCGTGGTGGAAGAGAGACATGTCGCTGTGCTCGCGTAGTGGTCGGGGTGAGGGCTCTGGCTACCCTCCTACGAGCCTGCGAGTTGGTGGCAGCACAGAGTGGACCCTGTGCTGCCACATTTGGAGGGAGTGTTTGTGGTTGGCTTTTTGGCCAGCCACGGGATGGGCCTCAGGCGCCGCGCGTGATGGGCACCAGTGCGATCCGTTGGGTGATCCCGGAGCCCATCGGTTTGCGCAGAGGATGGCCACCGGGTGGTTTTAGTCGAGTCCGTGAACCTGTGAACCTCACATGACCGTATTTGCACCCTCAATGCACTACGGTATCTGTTAGCAGAATTCCACCGCGTTACCGTAAACTTAGGTTTACTTAGGTTAGGGTTACTTTAGTAAACTTTTAAATTCAAACCGCTGTAACTTTTTAAATAATGCCGTAATTTTTTTTTTTTTTAAACTGAATAATCAACTTTTTTTCTTCTTTTGATTTTCTTATTTGGAAGCAAAAAAATCATTAATAATAAATGAGAAAAAAAATATAATAGGTGGGATCAAAGTTAAACGGAGAGTGTACTTTGATACCCCTATTTTTTTTAACGGAAATCATAAGTACCTCCAAAAACAAGCATTTTTCCTAAAGAAGAAAAAAAAACTGTGAACAGAATCAAAAGTTACATGGATTTTTATGTTTTTGAGGTAACTTTGATCAAACAAAATTAACAGGTTTATTTCGGAATCAACTTTATTAACTAAATAACTTGACGATTTATGTATTATTTATCACCATAATCATAATTCACTTTAAATTCACAAAAAGAGATAAAAAAATCACTATAATCTACAATTCCGTTCGGAAGCACCGCGCAGACTCAAACTACCTTCGGCAACGGCGGCTATGGCTCGTTCCAGAACGTTTTCGGTGTAATTTTTGAGCCTAACTTCTTAAAGTATGTTCTGGGTATGACGCTGTAACAAAATCTAAAAATGATTCTATTTAATTAGACAAAAATCCCCGAGTTGCACCCATTGCAGCGATCAAAGACACCCCTTGTCAAGTAATGGCACCTATAAAATTTGTTTATGAATTTATGCCCCACAGCAAAATATAATGGTGGAGCCCGATAATGTCATGACAAGGTACATTGCACGAAAATCACGTTACTGCAATACTTGACTAGTTAGACTTGAAGTTATTCAAGCATAAAAAACAGTTAAAACTCAATACCCACATTATTTCTCTATTTTCGTACATTTTCTCCTCTTTATTCGTTTCACGTTTGAGCTTAATACAGAGAGCAAGGATCATTCATGCCAACATACAAAAAAAAAACGTACGGTTGCGTACAGAAACCGCATAATAAGAGCTTAAAAATAAAACGAAGTTTTTATCAATGTCACCCCGAGATTCAAAGTAACCCCAGTTTACGGTACCAAAAAAAATGGTCACTCAAGACTGTACCTTCTCCAGTTTTTCATAATCATTAATAATTAATATGTGTCTGTGGTAAATTTGGGCCAGGTTGTCCGTACGTTTTACACTTGGGCCACGCTGTCGCAACAAGAATTTGGGACAAGAATTCGTGAGCCAGGCAGTCAACATCCCATAATCTATCTGGGTACCAAAATTTATCTAAATCGATTCAGCTGTTTCAGCGTGATTGAGTAACAAACATCCAAACATCGTAACTCTGACATATACGATATTAGTGGGATGTACTTCGCAGCCAACTGGTTGAATTCAGCCGTTTAGTTAGACGGCTAGCCATTTCATTAAACAACGCCATTTAAATCCTAAGTTTTTATTTGTAGAAAGGCTAAACAAATAGTTTAAAAAAAACTAACCTACCTGGGGACTACAATCTCACGATGATGATATTGTAGGTATTTTCTTGAGGTCCAGGATTTTTTATTTAGTCAATGGTGTTTTCTATGAGATGGCTAGCCATCCAATTACATGGCTGAATTCTACCAGTTGGCTGCGATGTATGTACCGCAGTATAAAAAGGTATTATATTCAAACTTAGACAAGCACAGAATATAATATAAAGTACGCAAGGACCTACCACCCAACGGGAGGGTTTACTTAACCCGAGACTAGATGTCGCCAATGGCCAACTTGCCAACTTCATGTAGCGCACATACACTGTTCAAACACACTATTCACCCTACATGAGCTAATAACTGTATTTGTTCAGTTATTACCATTATCACGTAATGTTATAACTCG
Source organism: Operophtera brumata (assembly GCA_932527175.1). NCBI lineage: Eukaryota > Metazoa > Arthropoda > Insecta > Lepidoptera > Geometridae > Operophtera > Operophtera brumata. The sequence continues at coordinate 10,362,696 of OW052238.1, read as the reverse complement.
TATCCGCGAGTCTCGTAATTTCGTTCTCATTAGGTAGCTACTTGGTATTTACCTAGCACCTAGGTACTACGTAGACTATCCATGTAGCGCACAGACACTAATCATACAAACCATTTACCTTACATAAGCTAATAGCTGTATTTGTTCAGTTATTACCATTATCACGCAATGTTATAACTCGTATCCGCGAGTCTCGTAATTTCGTTCTCATTAGGTAGCTACTTGGTATTTACCTAGCACCTAGGTACTACGTAGACTATCCATGTAGCGCACAGACACTGTTCAAATACACCATTTACCTTACATAAGCTAATAACTGTATTTGTTTAGTTATTACCATTATCACGCAATGTTATAACTCGTATCCGCGAGTCTCGTAATTTCGTTCTCATTAGGTTGCTACTTGGTATTTACCTAGCACCTAGGTACTACGTAGACTTAAATCCATGTAGCGCACAGACACTGTTCAAACACACCATCACCCTTCATAAGCTAATAACTGTATTTGTTCAGTTATTACCATTATCACGCAATGTTATAACTCGTATCCGCGAGTCTCGTAATTTCGTTCTCATTAGGTTGCTACTTGGTATTTACCTAGCACCTAGGTACTACGTAGACTTAAATCCATGTAGCGCACAGACACTGTTCAAACACACCATCACACTTCATAAGCTAATAACTGTATTTGTTCAGTTATTACCATTATCACGCAATGTTATAACTCGTATCCGCGAGTCTCGTAATATCGTTCTCATTAGGTTGCTACTTGGTATTTGGGAGGCCTTCAAACGGGGCGGTATGCAAACAACTGTATTTGTCCTCCTCATCCCGAAAACGCCGTAAATGGCTGCGAATACATTTTGTATGAGCTGCCTCAGCAGGGGTGAGGCACGCGCAATGCGGATTTAAAAAAGGAACGTTATGATCAATGTTGATGAAAAAAGGTTGTTTGGTTAGCAAATATTGAGGCAAGTGTTTGGCAGGAAATTGACACGAAATGACATTAGAATAATTCAATAATAAAGACAGTTTAGATAACTCTTTCCGCCATTTTCGAAAGTAGACTTCGTCTACTTTTTTTTTTGTGTTATTTTGTATTATTTTGGTGGTACCAATGTACATCATTCAGAAACAAGCAGCCATTCACACAGTAACAATTATAAGTAAAGTTCTAGGGGATACAGTATTTGTCAATCGGGGGGGATCAAATAGAAATGAGGAGTCTGAGCAACCTTTTCCCTGAGGGTCTCGGGGCGGGTGCTTGGAAACACCGAGTCTTAAAGAAGACTCGAGAAGAAAAGGTTTTTCAAAATTTTATAAAGAAAAATAAATGAATTGCATGACTTTTCACATTGGTGGATTTATTTATTTATTTATTTATTTATTTATTTATTTTATTTTATTTTATTAATCCAGGATATATTGTCTACCAAAGTTTTGTTAAAACGGCCATCGTTTTAAACATGACTTGACTGTTACTTTGACGACTTGACAAATTATATTGAAAATACAATAATACTTGGAAAAACCAACAACCAATTCTGACAAGTTTTATCCGTCCATTGCTGGTTGATTATTAAACCCTTTGAAGGACTAGAGTGTGAACCGGTAGTGTATCGAACTCGTATGTCAACGTTCGAATTTTCCTTGAAATTTCAAAGGTGCCATATTTTGGTGTTCATAGTGTGTGAATGCGAAGTACATCGTAGTTATTAGCAAGTCTTTGCTCTAATTTTGTTCACTCCTCTTGCTCAAAAAGACCGTCATTGTGGCGTACCAGAGCGAAGAAAAAATTGCATTTCTTCACCTAGGGGAAAAGTTTTGTTTTTTTATTTTTTGCCTGTCAAACGACAATGATCCTACAAAAAAAAAGTCTTTAGTCATTAGTAGGATAATCACGAATAAAGACTCGACATATTATTACTAATTCATAAATAAGAACAACATTTTATTTTTGAAAATGGAACTTAAATAGACGATTTCTTTGGTACAGATTATACATGCATGCAATGATGCAATGCGACTACAGAAGAAATAAAAATAAGTCATTGGCGCGAAATCTTTAGAACTTTTCTCTAATTGCAAATTGAATTAGTAGTGACCGTAATTAATTTTTCATTTTGTAATGGATTATTTTATTTTCTCGCAATCGTAGTGAAAAGTAGAGAGTAAGTAACACGCGGCGCTAAAAACCCATTAAAACTCGGTTTCTATTTACTCTCTCTTGCTAAAATCATTTTAGCTCGTTGTATAACAATCTATTATTTATTTATTTTTATTATCAACAAGCTATTATACCTTCACTTGTTCTGTTAAGGTCATACTTATGAAAGAGAAGGAAATAAGTGCTTCTCTTTTCCTAGTAATAGTGCTGTCTCAATGATCTTAAGATTAAATATTATTGCATATTCACCGTCAGTGACCACCTTTATGAAACAAAATGTCAGTTTGACATTGACAGCTCGAAAGACCAAAAGCTGGCTAGCAGCTCACTAAATATTACGTACATTACGACTATACGTACATTAATTCTACGAAATGACATACAGTGAGCTTATTAGACGTACCCAGATAGTTATAGAACAATTTGGAATAGTCTAGAAACTACGAACGCGCTCACACAAAGGGAAACTAAGACTGGCTGCAAACACCGACGTGGATTCATTATTGTTGTATGTTGTTATTGTCCTAGTCCCTCAGAAGAAGGACTAAAGCTAGTCCACATATTCACAGACAATTAACAACTAAAGAAAAACAAACAAAGCTTTATATTCTAATCTGACATGAAGGTGACATTGATTGATCGATCGAGGCGAGGTCACAGAGCATATTTTAAATATCAAGATGCGGTCGGTGTACATTGCATTTTGTCTTGTCACCAAACATCACCATCGCGTGTGAACTAAGTCATAGATTGGTTGTCGTTGGTGACTCGCATTTGATTTTGACACCGAAAAAATTGTAAATCATTTTATCACGACATCTACTGTCCTTTCACTAGTAATAATATATAAGTATAGGTAAGTACCTGGTGGCGTTTTCTTTATTTAAAATAGACTTATTTTTTTTCGTTTTTGTGCTTCATATGTGTATCGCCACCCTTATCGAGTTTAGTAAGTGTCTACCTTAAGGTACTTGTACTAGTATATATTCTGTGCCCCGTCTTCAGCTAGTATTATAATTCGAAAATTTGAATTCGTTCGCCCCGCCGTGCAAACTATTCGATATTCTGTGACTATTGGCAGGCCTCCGTATGCTGTATAGGCACTGGTCACAGAGACACTGGTATAGGATTATGTTTATGTCACAGAGTCTTATTTCAGGATGCGACCATTGTATCTATGTATGTACGTATATTACCTCTTTTGTTTAGCAGGCAATACAAAAACGCGTCAGAAACCAGCTGCAACCAGAAACAGAAAGAAACCAGAAAAAAGGCAAAATCGAAACGTTAGTTCACAATTTGGCCACGACGGCTCTCTTTCTGAACAGACTCTCTCGTTTCATCTATACCTGCATCTCTTATCCTGTTCGTCTGATTTAATTTAATTACCAAACTGTTCAAAAAATCAACTGTCCGTTAATAATAACCAGATAAAACACTTTCATGTAGCACGTCGAGGACAAATTATGGTCATAGAATAGCGTAGCGTAAACGAAGTAATCCAAGTTCTTCGGCAATGAGGGGTTTTCACGGCCGTTTTACATCATGATTAAAGCCTTGAAAATAGATGGCGCCAACTCTGTACTTAACTGTCAATATAAAGTGAAATGTCAAAGTCAACGTAGTGATATATTTTCGTGGTACTTTGTTACTATCACACAGAAGCACAGACAATGCATATGTTAATTTTGACAACCATAGTTGAGTCAGCGCCATCTATCAAGCCAAATCGAACTATTTTTTAATTCGAAAATGAAAAACCCTCGTTGCCTGTGCTGAAAAAACAAGCAATCCTATCGCCACATTTGTTGCTTCTTTTCTGATAGGTGCAGTGAAGCATTTACCTCACGTGATGTGATTTAGCCAAATGTCAGAGTTTCATCTCTATTTGTACTCTGTGCGGTGGGTGACCCACTTAAAGTAGCTATCTCTTTATCTCATTAATACATAAATGGAAATCGACCGGCTACTTTACAGCTTGTTTAATAATTCAGTCACCCGTTTATATATAAGAGGAATTATTAATAGGCAGCTGGTTCACTTCGAGGACACCACTTTGAGTGACCATGAGCTTACGAGACAAACGCTAACACACAAATTCAGAGACAGTAGAATAGGTTCACAGCATGTCTACCTACTAATGAGGTCTAGAAATTTTAGGTTTTTGATAAGAGTTCTTACAGTTTTCAAGAAGAAATAAAAAATTATGATATTCTTAAGCTTTTTATTTAGTGAAATCATAAATTCAATACACTATTTGAATCAGTTCACTCGATAAAAAAATGTATCCAAGATTAAAATAAAAATAAAAATAAAATTTAAATACCATTTTAGACTTACTTAATAGATGTTTTAATTTGTGAAACATTTGGTAACTTATTAATTATTACTTGAGTTAGTGAAGTCATCAACAAAATTTAACAACACTAAAGGGCATTTTTATATTATTTTTTATAGACAAAAACACGGTATCAGTGCGTGCGCTCGTCTTCTTCGCCTCATACAAAAATGTTGGTTTAAACTGGTTGAACCTATAGCGCCTTAACTCACGTTAAAAAAGAATTGGGCAGTTGAAACGAACGAGTCATTTATTTATGAAAAAACTGGGCAAGTGCGAGTCGGACTCGTAGTGAGCTAATATTACAACCCTTCTTTTCTTTAGAAAAAGTCACAATTTTGTTGTATATTAACATAAGTTTATTACGATATGCTCAGCTCTTGCGTAATAATAAGAATTCTGAATAATTTTATGTTTGTTTCGTCATACACTTGATTAAATTTATTCATTAACTAGTGTCCGCCCACGGATTCGCTCGCGTTTTATCAAGATAAAAAGTAACCTATAGCTCAGTCTAGGTCATAATCTATCTGGGTACCAAATTTCATCAAAATCGGTTCAGCCGTTTCAATGTGATTGAGTAACAACCATCCAAACATCGTAACTTTGACATTTCACTATGTGAATGACAGAACAAGCAGATGGCCCCCCTGATGTTGAGCGGTAACCTCTGCTTTTAACAGTGCATTACCTCACAGGTCACATTCACCTAGGACACACCCTATGTGGCATTGAACTGCGCTTGCCACCCTGAGAAATAAAGATGAAAAGTCTCATGTGCCTGTAATTTCACCGGCACCCTTACCCTTCAAATCGGAACACAGCAATGCGAGCACTACTGCTTTGCGGCAGAATAGGTATGGTGGTAGTACTTCCCCGGACGAACTATTTCACAAAAAAGCTCTACTACTAACATTTATGATATTAGTGGGATAATAAAGATATTAGTGAAAGACTGAGCTAGCTTTTTTTCTACATGCTGTAGATTACTTTTGGGTAGTTTTGTATCACGCAAGGAAAATGGTATCGTTTGATAGACCTACATGGAGGAGCCGCTAATCAAAAAAGATGTCATGGCTTTTATTTGATGACATAACATTTCAGCTGGTGCGACCGAGAACTGCTTGATTTTTAGGAAAAAAAAACGCAGAAATTGGTCACCCTTCCAAAAACTGACCTCGCAGAACATTGCTAAACCTAAATTTCGAAAACGTGTTAAAAAATACGCGTTAAAAGTGGTCACCCATCCATATAGAGACCCCGAGGATCATTGCTTAACCTAAACTTGAAAAAAAAAACGCGTTTTTCTCGCAAAAAGTATTTTCTCAGAGAACCCAGCTAGATCGATATTTAATAGTTATAGGATAAGGAAAAAGATTAGGTACCTCAGGTTTGAGCTCAATGTAAAATTTTGGTTGAAAAATAAACTTAATCGGGGTTTTTTATTTTTATAAAATTTACTTATGATGAACACTATTCGGACCCATACACATTTAGCCGCTTTATTTAATCAATCAATCAATCAATCAATCAAATTGTTTATTTGCTACAAATAGTGTAACAAAGATGTTATAAATTTTATAAACTAAAAATTTAATTTAAAAAGAAAAAAAAATATATATATAATGACAACAGTATGCCCCACATGTTACAATAATCTCTGGCACGCTTTGGGTATTACCGAGCAGGACGTCAAATTGGGATCATGCTACAACCGTGCCTTTCAAAAAAGCCAGCAGTAGTTATCGACATGTTTCAATCACGAATAGTGTGGACTAAAAACCCGAGTTCAATGCTGCGAAAAAAAAACTGAGTCCCTAACGTAAAAAATAAAAGTATTTCTCGCTCGTACAGTTGAATACCAACACTTTGTATTCCTTTTTTAACCGTTGCTATTTCCCTGTAACCCGTTGCCAAGGCTATTTCACGACTCCAAATAAACCTAGTAACAAATTACACTATCCTCTCTAAACAACGTCCTAAAAACACCTGGAAAGAAAGCCGAGTCAAGTATGTAATTTTTATCCTTGCCACAGCATGGAATTGCTCTAACAAGCAGTAATGGCAGTAGATATAAAGTTCTGTTCCACTCTCGTAGGGTACACCCGCGCTACGCGGACCTACTTACCGAAATAAAACCTCTACAGGAACTACTGTCTTGATCTACAGTTTTGTAAGTGTCGATTACGTAACATATCATCATAATCATCAGCCTGAAGAAGTCCAATGCTGAACCACATTGTTCAAAAAAATAGGCTGGCTGGACATAGGCCACTCCTAGAAAATGCCACGGCGAAAGACCTTGAGCCAACTTCATCCACCGACTTCCTGCGAGCTTTTATATGCTATAAGCTCAAAGTTTTGTGCTATGGAGAGAGCTATCTTTGGAGTTTCAGCACGTGATAGACCCGAAATGAGGAGATCCGTAAATGATCACAGATCGCTTTCAGAATTAGCAAGTTGAAGTGGCAAGGCTTAGCTCGCGAACTAATTACTGAGGAATAACGGCTTTCGAGTGGCGACCACAAACCAGACCAATAGGAAGCCCTTCCTCGATGGACTGAGGACGTTACATCATATGGGAATAGGCAATTATTTATATTCTATGAAAGAGTCACACGGAAGCAAACATAATAATAATAACATAACATAACACCCAACAGTCACATAGTCCTGATCCCACACCAGGATTCCCTGTGTCGTGGGTATCAGGATCTACGAGTAACATGGTACACCCAGACCCAGAACAAATATTTGCAGATCATACAAACATACCGCAACCCCATGCATCACAGCCGGCTACTCGCCCGCCGCGCCACAGAGGTCATCAAACGTAGAAGTTCCAGAATTTGATGTTAGCAAATTCATCCTAGCGATGTTACTGTTTGTAATAGTTACATCTATACTGTGTCCTTGCTGTGTTTGTGAAACCCCTCGCTGTGTACTTTGCATTAGTGAAGGAAATCGTGACTCACGTGAACAGAGGGTCTCAGGTAGATCTTGATATCTACGTATAGATAACAAGTAGACGGTCTAGATAGAGAATTACTCAGACCATTGCTAGTACTTTTACAAGCTTTTATTTAACTTGTAATATATTGTTCGGGTCAAATCTTGAAACTGAATTTTAAAGAACCTCCTTAACTGATTGAGATGAAATTTTGTATACTTGTCAAATTCCGATGACAATACAATATTATGGTGACTGCGAGCTGATCTGATGATGGAAACGGAAGTTGGACAACAGAAGTCCTCGATCGATAATAGTAGACAGGCCGTGTTTGGGCTCATTTGGATCAGCACAAGGTTCCGATCACTATTTTTATAAAAACTTATATAACATATAAAACATATTTATAAAATATATTTATAAAACATATTTATAAACAAAAAACGTATTTTATAGATACATACAATACAACATTCAAATGTATTTTCAAATTAAACTGGGAAAACGCCATTTTATAATTAGTTTTTACTTAAAATAAAACACTAGTGATGAAATTATATCTATTCTATGACCGAAACTGATTCCTCAAAGTTTTGTGTTGAAAATGCTTTTGTATTGAAAACGGGTTTGTATTGGAAACAGTTTTGTATTTGAAACGGATTTGTATTGGAAATGATGTTGTGTTAAAAACGGGTTTGTATAGGAAACAGTTTTGTATTGGAAATGGTTTTGTATTTGAAACGGTTTTGGACCATTCACCTTAACATACCCACCTCTATGACAATAGTCTAACATGCATCTATCGTTCAACCTAAGCACACTGTTTGAACTAATGCCAAGTTCACTGCCAGATTTTGATCTGAGGATTTCACGACACCTTTTTAGTACCCCCTACTACTCTCTAGTTTTCTAAGAGGCCAAAGAAAAATACAAAATTCTCAAAAAATACAAGTTACAATCTAGGAGTATAGTTACGAGCATTTTCTTTGGAAAAAATAATTGAGCTCAACACAAGCTCTGCTTAGCTTGGGGCTCGATAATGTTGTGTGAACATAATTGTCTAGCATAATTTATTTATTTATTTAATTATTATTTATAAGACCACAGGAAGGCGGTGGATGGAGGCAACATCGTCGCTTACTTGTAAGTATTTCTTAAATGTTGTACAGCGTGAGATTATTTTCAAATAAAACCAGTACTGTATTAATTTTAAATGGAAAAATCTCTAATGCCAAATCTCGAATGCAAAATCACGAATGAAAAATCTTGAATGCAAAATCACGAATGAAAAATCTCGAATGCAAAATCTCGAATAAAAAATCTTGTACCTATGTAAACTCTATAATAATCTTTAAATCCATCTTGAGACCTATTTTTATTTCTAATTACGTTAAACATTTATTTACAGAATTAGTAATAATTAGCAATAAGAATGAGGCTTCTTCATATTTTGTTTCTCCATTTCACAATCATATGTTTTTCCAAATAGCATATTCAGTCCAATTTCCCGTCATTGCTCCCAGTTTTTAGAATAATATTTGAGTCTGATTCAGCTCGTAAAGCCAACGATGCTCTGCACCAAATACCATAAAGCAAAATGTATGCAGCTCCGGCGAAATGTCCATTTCTAAATGAATACTGAAATACTTTCAGTGTTGGATATAAAATGGTGGCTGGCAATAAAGTATTTAGGTATGTAGAGTATGCAAGCTATCAAAACTGAGGGAGCTTGATAGAATTTTATCATTCCAAGCTCTTTTAAATATTTATTTAATTCGTCTCCTGCTTTATTTATACAAGTCTTACTTCTTACGAGACTGCAGTTGTAACGTAGACATAGATAGGTACCTGAAAAGAAAAAAAATTGTTAAAATTTTGCAATAATGTAGGTTACAGAGCCTCACATGGATCTCTTTTCACTGTGGCTTGCACCATCGTGGGAAAAAGACGTGACAAGTGGTGAGCTCATCGCCGCCATTGCTTCCCACGACTGAGCCTGCTAACGGTTTCTTCCAGTAATAACACATTCCTTAAATAAGCTAGCAGCCAAGACAAATCTTATACCAACGAATCTTACTAACAACTCGTCCGGGTAATCCCTTAGTTGGCTTTAACGACATCCACGGGAGGAGATGGAGAGGTCTATTCTGGGCCGGACACACCAAGGTAGGTTAATCTTAAGCACAGACAAAATAATACTATACTTGAATCTTAAGATAATATTTCAAGACGACCTCTGTGCCGCGGCAGGCGAGTAGCCGGCTGAGATGCTGCGGAACAAATGTTTGTATGATATATTATTTGTTCCGGCTCTGGGTGTTGCAGTACCATGGTAGTTCCTGGTACCTACGAGACGGGAAATCCTAGTGTGCGGTCTGGACTATGCCCCCCTTCCCAATTGACTAAATACATGATGACGACGTCTGTGGCCAGGCTGAGAGGTTGCGGGTTCGATTCCCGCCTAGGATCAAATATTTGTATGATCGGCAGATATTTGTTCAGGTGTTCTGGGTATTTTTATGTAAAGTAAAAAATATCTATCTGTATGTAATGTATTGTATTACGTATATCAGTTATCTGGTACCCATAACACAAGCACTGCTTAGCTTGGGACTAGATAATTTTGTGTGAATTGTCCAGCATTATTTATTTATTAATTTATTTTATAAAGATCGCAGGAAGTTGGTGGTTGGACGCGGCTTAAGACCGTTCACCGTGGTATTATGTAGGCCTATGTCCAGCTGATGATGTTATGCTTATGTTTTTTTATAGTTTTTGTTACTTTGTTTTACAGCATACCTATCAGGTATCCCTCGGAGACTCGTGAGGTTTACAGCACAATAAACAGTCACTTTGCTCAAATTGGCCATGACGACACACACACATTATACCTTGCGTAAAACGTTGAAATGTTCTCTGAAAAGGCATATGTTGATGACAGCTACTTTCAAAGGGTAAAACAACAAAACAGTTTTATGTTTCAGGCCCTGCAGCTGGTGGCGCGGCCCTAATTGTACCTTTCGTTGTACATTTCAGAGCTTATTATTTTTTATTGAAATCATTATATTGTTATCCGAACAATAGGTAATTTAGTTGGATTGTTTTAGCGAATTATTTATATATTTTCGTGTGGTATCAATATCATATAAAAGCTTAAGACTGCGCCAATACCAGGCAGAAATCATCATACAAAAAAAAAACGAACGAAAAAGCATATTGAATATCTCGTAAAATATAAACAAGACACCTTAATTTTACAGTAAAACCTCGGCTTTGTTGTATTGATTTTATTTATCTAATTTTTTACCAATTATTTTGCACCATTTTAATAATCAATCGAATCTAGGCAAAAGAGAGGTAACTTTTGTTTTTTTCTTCTATCGAGAAAATTTTGTCCTATCGTATTTCTGGTAATCCCTCTGAATTATAATATAGTTCCAAGCATATTTTTAATTTGAATACTGTACTTGGTTTAATCAATTAAAAATCAAATCTAAGATTGGTCATTTTGCGTTATACTTATACCCCCCCCCCCCACATTAAATGTGAATAGTACGGTCTTCGTGTCTTTTTATTGTTAAGGTAAGAAAAATCTGAAAGATTTTGTGTTTGGACTTTCAAATTGTGACTTTATTATGATGTATGTGGTCATAAAACAAATTGATTCGTTACATAAAGATCACAGGGTCGCGATAATAATAATACAGGTCAAAGTTGGGCTCGACAAAGATATTAGTTTTGAATAAGTGCCAATTTATTGACGCACCCCGCTGGGCTATACGACGCGATAAAAAATTATGTATCAATCGCTCGTTGTAATGGATTTGTTTTTATAGGAATCAAACAGATTATGAAAGTATATTAAACCTGATGCAGTTTTTGTAATTCTGCTATATACTATTTTTTTTTTAAATATACGACATCATAATCACCAAAATAATCAGAATAATCAATTTATTAGCAAATAAATTTTTACACGTCTAACAGGAAATTGCTTAACAATATCAATAATACAAAATTACTAATTAAAACAATCATGGTAATATGCATTAATTAAATTACAGATTGAACAAAACAAATAGAAATAAATTATCAATTAAAAAACAACAAATAGCAATTAATTATTAATATTCAACATCAATATCTACAGGTTAAAACTAAAATCATCATCATCATTCCCAGCCGGCATACATCCAACACTTTGCCTCCCCCTTCTATTCTGAGCCGCTCTCATCCAGGTAATTTCTGCGATTTTCCTGATAACATCGACCTATCTGGCTTTTGGTCTATCGGTACTAAGCTTGTGCTCTAAAAGAAACAATCTAAAATACAACTAAAATAGGAAAGAAAATATTAAATTAAATGTTATCAGCGTCAAAGATTCTCTAAGGCTAAGGTCAAACCAACGCGTTCAACCCGCGTCCGGTAAAAATGATGACGTAAGGTGGTGTTTCCCACGTGACCACCGATTCTCGTTGTATCATATCTGGCGAAGTTTGTATATTATTATATCATGATCATAATGAGCCCAAACACTAGCAGTCTTCTATTAACCATCGAGGGGTTCAATTACCCATCTTCCGTCTCCGTCATCAGGTCAGCTCGCTGTCACCATAATATTTTAATGTCATCGGAACTTTTCAGGTATGGGAGTTAGTAGGAGTTAGTGAAATGTTAGTAGCAGTTACTGCAAGTGAGTGGGAATGTTAGTGGAAGTTAATGGTAGTTAGTGGGAGTTAGTCTTGTACCAAATTTTAGCTCAGTCGGATATTTGGAAGAGCTTGAAAATTATATCGTCAGGTTTGATTCCAGGAAACAAACAAACAAGCAAACGGACGGAGTGATTGAAATAAAAGTATGTAGAACCCCAAGTTTTTGTGGTTACTAACATTATTACTTATTATTCCACTGTCGTGTAGGATACGTATAGCGAGATGTTTTGATACTAAAACATCTGCGCAAAACAAGGCTAAAGATTCGATCAAAGAGATATGGAAGGTAGTAAGTAGACATACAAATAAATCTAAATCTAATTATAATAAATTCAATAACTTGACATTAAAGAAAAATAATAAATTTATTGATGAACCTTCAAATATTGTGAATATCTTTGCTGAACAATTTGACTACGGGAGTCGTTCTCAGACAGGGGATACTAAAAAAGCGATAGCATTAATGAAAGATACAATAGACAGACTTGATAGCGATATGGAGTTTAGTGTGATAGATGTAAAAGAAATTGAAAAAACTGTTGCTAGCATGACCAGTAAAAAGTCATTTGGGTATGATGGTCTTCCTATAACGGTAATCAAGGATAACATAAAAACGATATCGGGGCCATTAGCATATTTTTACAACAAGTGTTTTTACGAAGGAATTTTTCCTGAACAGCTGAAAATAGCTAGGATCGTACCGGTGTACAAGAAAGGCTCAAAAACGGAATCCAAAAACTATCGTCCTATTTCCTTAATACCAACGCTGTCAAAAATATTTGAAAAGCTAATTAAGTCCCGTATAATGAGGCATCTCTATTTAAATAATGTATTAAATTTGAGGCAATATGGTTATCAAACATCAGTTGGGACGACTGATGCCATAAATACACTGGTAAATGACGTAGTTGTTAGACTGAATGATAAGAAAAGAGTAGCTGGGATTTTCCTTGATTTAAGTTCTGCTTTTGATACAGTAGATCATAATATACTTATTGCCAAACTTGAACATTACGGCGTAAGAGGAAATACTCTTGCGTTGCTGAAGTCATATTTGAGCAATCGAAAGATGTTTGTAGAAATAAAGACTCGAGGGTATGATGGAGAGGAGAAGGTCCATAAATCAAAATTGGTAAATATAGTGACGGGAGTACCTCAGGGCTCAATTTTGGGACCAATTTTATTCATAATTTTCACAAATGACATGATTAACTATATAACTAATAAAACACCGGACATTGATATCGTAGTCTATGCAGACGATACTAATGCTATTGTTAGTGCAGATGACATGCCAGCGCTTAATGCAAGAGTAAACGAATCCTTGGTTAGTTTCCAATACTGGTTCTCAGCTAATGAACTCATTATCAATGTAACTAAGACAAACGCTATGCTTTTTCAATCTACTGCAAACAGTAAAGATATTTTGGAACCGATACTAGATCAGCAATGTGTGCAAAACGTTAACTCGGTAAAATTCTTAGGAGTACATATAGATTCATTACTTAATTGGAAAAATGAACTGGAAGGCATAGAAAGCTCTATTGCTTCAGCCTGCTATGCGTTGAGGACACTACGTGATGAGATCAGTACTGAACGATTGAAAATGGTATACTATGCACTAGTTGAATCCAAGCTTAGATATAGCATTCTTTTTTGGGGTAACAGCTACAAATATAATATAGAGAGGGCTTTCATCTTGCAAAAGAGAAGCATCCGAACAATCGTTCGTATCTCTCAAAGGGACTCCTGCAGGAATCATTTCAAAGACTTGGGTATATTGACTGTTCCGGCCCTTTATGTACAGGTACTTTTAGGATTTTTGGCTAAATACAGGCATGAGTATGAAACGGAACAGGAATGGGAAGAACGAATCAGGAGTAGAACCAGAAATATTCAAAACAAAATAACTCCTAGACTTAACATCATGAAACACTGCGCTAGATATCAAGCTGTGAAAATTTTTAACAGCTTGCCTTTGGATATCAAAGGGGAGCTCCATAGGAAAATAGTTTTCAAAAATAGATTAAAGGCTTTCTTATTGGAAAAGTGTCCATATACGCTCGCTGAACTTGACTTATAATTTATCTTTAACTATGTATTTGAATAATAATACCATCACCATGTTCTGACGTAATTATAATGAGCCACACATGTCCATCACTCCACATCTTGTATTGTATTGTTTTTATTTGATTTATATAATTGTAAATGTGTTTTTTTTTTAAAGTTTTGTCATTTTTTTTATTTTTTATTTAATTATTAATTATTATTGACATTATGATTTTATGAATGATAATAATTACTACCCCTACTTTATATGTGAACTTTCCGACACAATGTTTTTTTGTATATCTGGAAATAAATGAATTGAAATTGAATTGAATTGCGTTTACGTACAAATACCACGCGGGCGGAGCCACGGCCAAATTCTAATTTATATAAACTAGCATTCTGTTTTATCTTCCAGAACATGACTAAAACTCAAATGACAAGATATGGAAATTTCAATCATGACGTACCAACGACAAAATTGGAACTGCTAAAGCGAAGAATCACTTCCACGGTCAGAGGTCTGGATCTGTGTGCATGGCCGGCTCGAGCACGCCCGGAGCCAGCCACGAGGTGTTGGAGCATGTTGATTGCGTTACCTATACAGCCACCTACTATTTCAGGGAAACACCACTGAAGTGTGGAGCATTCGGTGCTTTTTTTTTCACCTCTGTTGCTCGGAAACGTGAAAGTGCTTTTTTTCAGCTAGCGTGGAAAAGGTTTTGAAATCCGAACCTATTTATTTATTTATTTATTTTATTTTATTAATCCAGGATTTACAGTTATCTTATAGTTACTTATAAGCTATACACCTACCTTTCTATTCAAGGTTTTATACCGCCAACCTCATTTTTAAAACAATCGTACTGACCGGCACGAAGATTGCAATAAAAACTTTTTAAAATTTAACTTATTTTTAATTATTACAAAAAAAAAAAAACAATTTAAATTATCTTTAAAATAATTTTCAATATGTTGGTTTCCAATTTCTAAGAACTTTATTCAAAGAAGGTTCTTAGATACGACCTCAAGGTCGTACTAAGTGTTTACAAAAAACTGCATCCAAATAGGTTAAGTAGTTTTAGAGATGATTGTGATATCGTATCATATGTGACATACATAATAGACAAGTGGAACGCCCGCGACTTCATCTGCGTGAGTTTTTTCCATACAAAATTTAACACCACGCTCCCCTTAGACGATGAATTTCGGTAAATCCTTTCTTAGTGCACCCCTAGGACCCCCCTACCTGCACCCCCTTTTTACTATCTAGATAGTAAAAAGAATATTCCATTCAGATTTCAGGTCTCTACGACTTACTGGTTTAGGCTGTGCATTGTCAGTCACACGATTTTAATGCCATCTATTGGAATCAAAGCATCTATCTACTCTATCTATTTATCTATTGGATTTTTTTGCCATTGCTCCATTCAAAGCAATGGTGGCACTGTCCCATACAAAACCGAAGCTAGAAATAGATTGAGAAGCAGCACAGACACTGGCCTCAAAATTCAAATTCAAATTTAAATATAAAAATATAAATATTATATTCATATTATTTTATTATATTTTTTTTTTTGCTAATCTAATGCTAATCTGCCATATTCTATGTATTTTAAAATATTACTTCTTCGCAATAATGAAACCCAAAAAAAAAACAGAAATAGTTTTTACCTTTTTGACTAAAACTATAAACTGGACGCTTTTACCATAATTTTATTTTTTTTCAGATTTGATTTCCTCATATTGTGTAATTCCAAACTTATTCTAAATTCATTTATTATACTGTTTAAGAGTATTGAAACTGCGACTATCGGCCTAATGCAAAGTTTTCGCTGCTTGATACATGACTTAATCACCACTTAAGTATAGCCACTGGGATCGATTAGGCACTTGGCCTTCGACCGGCTCGCGCTGATCTCAGCCCGGGACCTTCGCTTTATATTTAGCTTCAGTGCTGCTTTTCTTAACATATATTGATTAAATTATTATTTACCCGACTACGACGAAGCAAAAAGGAGTGTTATGATGTTGATCAGTATGTATGTTCATCTGTTCCCTTATAGCTTCCAAACTAGTTATCATAATTTGACAAATGAGGTATCGTTGGAAGAGTCTTGGTTGTCCGCTGGTTAGGACTATGTGACTTCACATTAAATTGAATATAGTGCCCTCTAGAGGACATAGAGTAAAGAACTTTAAAAAAATTGGTGCCGAGTCGGATATCAAACGAAAAATTTCAATTATTATGTTGGTATAGCTTTTGCTTGCGGTTTTGCTTGCATACTCTGTTGGGTACATAATCCATAAAGTATAATAAAAAAGGTTGACGATTACCTCCAATCTCTCCTTGGCATTTATTAATCCCATCTGATATAGAGGTACTCATATGTTTTTACATAAAACCGAATTTTTACGTAACTCATAACCTACACTTTGGAATTTGGAGATTCTGGAATCAATGACATGGATCCCGAGAGGATTGGCCGAGCTTTAAGATTAAACAACAGTTTGAGTATGGAGTAGGTATACCTAAGCTGGCTTTTGCACAATTTATTCATTTTGAAAGGGCTCTGAGCATACGTCGGACAGGGGTTGAACCCGTGCCCTTCAGAATATTAGCCTGATGTTTATTTACTGTGATAGGTAAGGTATCTAAATTTTACCCACTCAAATGACTTACCCAGCAGTTGAAATAATAGGATTGGTGAAAAGTTTTGTAGTCGTTGGAAGAGAGGATGTTAGTTTGAGCAGTCGGATTATTTTTCTTCACTTTTGGGCATTACTACTATAATTTTGTATCATAGGTTTTGTTTTTGGTTATTTTATGTTGTATATTTAACCTTGCGTTGGTTTAATCATAGTTAGTTTTAGTTAGTTGTAATTTTATTTACAGAAATAATAAACAATTAACACATGTAGGTATTTAAAAAAATATTACAAATGAAACGGTTGAGCTACCGAACTATTCAACTGATCCAAGTCACTTCCAGGCGGAAGCGTCGCTAAGAATCTGGCTGCATTCCCACGCTGAATGGCAACATTAATGCGTTGAGCCATATAAGATCCAGCACTCGGGTCACGCGTCGCTTCGACCAGAGACCTTGTTTTTTTTTTTGAAAGCGTACCGTTACCGTACATTTCACTCAGCACATACATAATACTCACCCTACACTAGTAAGCATATAATAGTAGTCTCTGTGTCGAGGGTATCAGGAAATACGATTACAACACCCATACCCGGAATAAATATTTGCAAATCATGCAAACAATTGTACCGCAGCGGGGATCGAACCCGTAACCTCTCGCATCTCAGCCAGCTACTTGCCTGACGCGCCACAGAGTTCGTCGCGGTTAAAGATCAGCTTATGTATGGTGGCCCTGAGAAGGGCCTAGTGAATGAACCAGTGTGGTGAAAGGGTTTTCAGTGCGGCCATTACATCGCTTTGATACAGACAGAAACCCAACCCAACACGTTTTATATGCATTTTAAGCTTCACGCTCCAACTGACCCGTTATTTGTGGAGACTGTTTTGTTTGAAAACCTCCATTATTTAGGTACGTACTCAATACATTTAGTTTACTTAAAAAGATTGTATTTTTATTTATTTTTACAACCTCAATGTTGACTTTAATCCAATTGCCTCGTAGACGTTGAAAACTCGAGCTGGGATTTCATGTTGACCTTTTTCTATCTCTCAATATGAACATTCCACAACATCGAGGCAAGCAATACATTATTATACCACATACTCGTAGGATTGTAAGATGAAAAACAAACCATAAAGATCGTTTTCAAAAAGGTTCATTTACAATTGGTTACTTGATGTTCTGTAAAATTCTACAAAGTAAAACTATAGTTACCCGTTTTCTTTCAAACTATTATTATTTCCTTCATTCCTATGTCTGTGAAAATCTATAAAATAAAACTAATAGGACCTTTATTAAGTTACTTAGGTGCTGTAAAGTTCTACTGAGTAAAACTAATAGGACCTTCATTAAGTTACTCAGGTGCTGTAAAGTTCTACTGAGTAAAACTAATAGGACCTTTATTAAGTTACTTAGGTGCTGTAAAGTTCTACTAAGCAAAACTAATAGGACCTTCATTAAGTTACTTAGGTGCTGTAAAGTTCTACATAGTCAAATTAATAGGACCTTTATTAAGTTACTTAGGTGCAGTGAAATTCTACATAGTATAATTAAAAGGACCTTTATTAAGTTACTTAGGTGCTGTAAAGTTCTACTGAGTAAAACTAATAGGACCTTCACTAAGTTACTTAGGTGCTGTAAAGTTCTACATAGTTAAATTAATAGGACCTTTATTAAGTTACTTAGGTGCAGTGAAATTCTACATAGTATAATTAATAGGACCTTTATTAAGTTACTTAGGTGCTGTAAAGTTCTACATAGTCAAATTAATAGGACCTTTATTAAGTTACTTAGGTGCAGTGAAATTCTACATAGTATAATAAAAAGGACCTTTATTAAGTTACTTAGGTGCAGTGAAATTCTACATAGTTATAATTAATAGGACCTTTATTAAGTTACTTAGGTGCTGTAAAGTTCTACATAGTCAAATTAATAGGACCTTTATTAAGTTACTTAGGTGCAGTGAAATTCTACATAGTATAATTAAAAGGACCTTTATTAAGTTACTTAGGTGCTGTAAAGTTCTACATAGTTAAATTAATAGGACCTTTATTAAGTTACTTAGGTGCAGTAAATTCTACATAGTATAATTAATAGGACCTTTATTAAGTTACTTAGGTGCTGTAAAGTTCTACATAGTCAAATTAATAGGACCTTTATTAAGTTACTTAGGTGCAGTGAAATTCTACATAGTATAATTAATAGGACCTTTATTAAGTTACTTAGGTGCAGTGAAATTCTACAAAGTAAAACTTCATTAAGATTCGATCTTATAAGCATAATAAATCTATAACGTTGAATGCTGTATATTAATATTACAGCTCTGTAACACTCTACCTCGGCGTCGGCCTAGGCCTAGAACGCATCAACTACGCGGAAATCGCTAGTTTCGCGAATTTTTCCATACAACTTCGAACGCAATCTTCTATTTAGTAGTTTTAATTGCGAGTTCCTACGACTCGCGTCATATCGCGTTTTATTAGGACAAAGAGATGTCTTGACATTTTATACCTTAATCAAAAACTCATAAGTAATTTCTTATATTCGGGTCTATGAAGCTCATGGGAGTGTTAGACCAGGATTTTCGAGCTCTTTCTGTATATGTTACCGTTTTGGTCAATCTAATCAGTGCTTCAATACAAAGTGAATGAATGTCTCTACTTTGTAGTCAGCTACGATGCTATCTACAAAAACAAACCCATAAACAGTATCATCATCAATTCAGGACGAAATTGACCCGAAATCTTGGTCCATTTGCACCGCAAACCTTCTACTCTACTTAGCGTTCGTCGAGAATTTATTAGGAACTTCCTACAAACAAACTTACTTTACAAATCTCGTATATCTCTTCTGTCAAGATTTAATTGAAGCAGAACTCAAATTACATTAAGGCTACGTAATTTTGTGATGCTAAATTTGTGGTACATTTCCCATACAAATTAACCAACGTTGGTTAAAACGTTAAGTGGCGTTTTACGTACTTTATAACGTGTCACTTTTTAGTAGCTTCATAATCATAAAGTTCAGGTTTCCCTTTAAAACTGTCCACTTACGCCTTATTTATTAAGCTTTAAGTTCCTGTTAAACCTCTTGGAACGCTCCCGGCATTCGCATTATTCTTTCGGTAATACTTCGCGTCTAATTAAGAAAATTGTATTTGAATATAAAACAACAGAGCGAATCTTCGTATTCTTCGTTCTTCTGTTTACATAAAATTTGAATGTAGATACTGCGGGTGTAATGAACCGAGGATGAATAATAGGTTTTCGTGTATCTACCCGCCCATTAACTTCAGATAACTGAAAAACGATGGAAAATTCTTCCTTTTTTCTTTTATAATATTATTATGGGTAAGAAAAACTTAAATATTTACTGTACTACTAATAATTGTGAAATATCTTGTGAATTGTTGCATCGTGTTTTGTCTCCTTCGATCGAATTTGAAACTGCTTGTCAACAAAAGACAAAACACTGTATATCGGTTCCCAGGATATTTCACGTTTAAGTAGCACGGTGGCTAAAAATTACTCAGTCAGCCTGTATTATTTTATTTATTTAAAAACTTTCACTCAAAACAATAGTGCAAGGAGAACTATGACGAGGTGTATTACAAGAAATACAATTCGAAACAAGTGTTTGTGCTTATTGTAGTTAATGAACGCTGCCATATACGAACATTATACATTCAGTGTGCTGAAAACTCATGTCAGTATGACGGCTACGGCCGCAAAACTATTAAGCCCTGTTTCATTAATTTTAGAACAAGCCAGCAGAAACCTTTCGCGCCTGTTACCTACATAATTAGTCAAACACAATCTCATATTGCACGTTCATTGCTCGCACTCGTAGGAAATTACATGTTCACTGGGTGTAGGAAATTTGTGGGACTTCAGAGTTAACAAAGCGGTTGTGTTAAAGTGTTCACTATTATTTACTCACACACCGACATACTATGGGAAGGAAGTTCACAAAACATACGGTGCGGTGCGTCATCGTATCAATATAATTTCCTCGTACCGCAGTCAACATAATTGGTAGACGTTATGTTTTAATAAGCTTCAAGTGCTAAGCTCAGAGATACTATAGCCACAGATAAGTAATACTATACTAGTACTATAGCGCAGGTACCTGCAACTAATGTCTAATTACTAGACCTTAGTTCTTGCAAGAACCTGCGCCAGTAGACTAGTAGGAATAGATAAACAGATAGATAAGATAACTCTTTATTGTATTCACTTTAAAAGAAAATGACTGAACATACTAATCTCAAAAACTAGTTCACGGTTGTGCAATGGGCGGTCTGAACGCTAAGGGCGATCTCCTCCACTATATACCACAGTTATACCACTCGCGACTACTCTTATATAGTATCTAGCAGTGCCTCGTGGTTTCACACGCATAAGTTTCGAGTCCTTGGGAATATTGGGATAAAAATTAACCTATGTGTTATACTAGGGTTTTCAGCTATATCCATTTAAAAGTTCACGCAAATCCGTATAGCACGTTCAGCGTGAAGGAGTAACAAACATACACACTCACAAACTTTACCATTTATACTATTAGTGTGATTAGGTTTTCGAGTTTGTTAATTACTATTGTTATTTATTTAATGATCCCTAGTAGATTCCACGTACGGTTGCCGCAGACTCGCTCCGTAGATGTAATCGTCTTACGTCGCATGTTTAACCTTAGTATCTACTGAAGATACGATTAGCCGTCCCAAGCGGTTCCTTAATCTGCCTGGCTTGCTTCCTTCGCCCCGAGATATTGACCCGATACGATTACCGCATACAATACACAGCCGCAGAATTGGACGCCCTTATTCATAATCCTCTTACGGGTTTCGAGGGTCAATCATCGTATTTTATTTATGACTGTCCCGCAGTGAGATCTTTTACGGGTTTCACGTCTTATCATAAAGATTTCGGGTCCCTTTTACCGAATTTGCGCTTGAGGTATTGTGTTAGGTTTTTATGTTACCCTTCATTGAATTTCAGTGGCGGTGATTTTTTAAGATTCTCTCGTTGCGTCGGACCGCTTTCGTGGATCCACGGCTAAGTGTCCCATTTGACGTAACGACGACCGGTCGTATCTCACCACTATCTCTATGATAGTTCCCATGTGATATTTAACGCCACGATGTGCTTATACATAAACTGTTTGTATACCACATCTGCCATAAATTATAATTTAGTTACCGAGTATGAAATTGAAGCAACTCCTTTAATTAAGTAATAGCGAACTTCATCTAAAGTTGTTCACATAACTAAAATATTGAAGTGTATAACTTTCGCTAGGGGGGCCATATTAGGTAATATCATTACAGCTGCCGTATGTTTTGGTGGTTTTGTTTACGGTATAGTTTAAACAACAATTTGGATCAGTTGAGCTACCTTTAGATCGCTTGTAGCGGTCTTCAGGTAGCACAACTGTTTCATATGTATTTTGTACATACCTTGTATTTTTCTTTCTGTAAATAAATGTATTATAAAACAACAATTTCCCAAACTATGTAGTTCTATACGTAGTAAACAAAAATGTAGACTACCAAGGTCAAAGCCGCTAACTATTGACCGCATAGGAAAGCACAAAATTGCGCAGTGGGCTATGAAGAGAGCTATGATCGGAGTTTCACTACGTGATAGAATCTGGAATAAGGAAATCCGTAGAAAAACCAAAATAACTGACATAGCTCTCAAAATTAGTAAGTAGCAATGGGCAGGCCATGTAGCTCGAAAAACTGATAACCGTTGGAGAAAAAAGGTTCTCGAGAAACTTGACGACGCAAAAGAGGAATGCCCTCTTTCGATGGACCGAAGACATTAGAGAGGTCGCGGGAAGGCGGTGGATGGAGGCAGCTCAAGACCGTTCGTCGTGGAATTATATAGAGGAGGCCTATGTCCAGCAGTGGACTTCCGTTGGCTGATGATGTTGTGTATGTAACAGTTATGTAAGATTTGACTTTTACTAGTTATTGGTATCAAAATGGAATAAATAATTTTGAATTTAAATTGAATTGAATTACCTTGTAGGTACAATTACAGCATTTCGGTCACATTTTCACACACTACGTATTTTCCGATACTCACTCATTGTCCGTTCTATAAAAGTAAACTGTGGATACCTATTCACTTACCTAAAAGGACTGGCTATTAAATTACACCAATCGAATCGGCTAGCGTTATTGTTTTAGTTTCGGAGCAGGTACAAAATCGATCTCTCGACTCTTCCCAACCCAATCTTGTAATCATTTATCGCGCCAAAGGTGAGTAATAGGATATTCCTTGTACGTAACAGGTACACGTCCCTCCAAACACTGAGCTCTTCATGGTCCAATCGCACTAAATTTGAACCAAAACAGAACTAGAACCACGTTTTTTTGTACAAGGGACATAATCTCTGGTTGAGGGATCATTGCATGAATGAAAATGAAAAATGAAAAATATTGAATACAGCAAAAACAAAGTACCAGGTTTTAAATGGAACAGAAAACATATTATGATAATTATATTATAAAGATACACATTGTACTTTATACTGAGAACTTTATTACCTAGAAAGAGTTAAACTGTAATTTCCTTAATCAGCAAGGATCCCTCAATTGAGACGTACGAAATAATGTGAACGGTTCAGGGTTCCTGGTTTGGTATTATCGTTCATAAATTAGTGCGATTGGAGCCGTGGTGTCCAAATACACAACGTGAAGTGACCATTAACAAAACGAAATTATTAAATTTTGCCTCATGTGCCGTGGTGTGTCTGGCCTACGACTACACTCCTCCGAGGATGTCGAAAAAACCGACTGAGGATGGGCAGCAGCATTCACCTTTGAACTCAACACAAATACTACCAAATCCGCCTGCCAAGAGTGGTTATTATAGCGATTCTGTCCCTTGCACTCAGGTCCTCATCCAGCACTAGACGTCTTCCGGCTGATGAACAAGCTTAAATCTCATGAAAGCACGACCTCAGCTTACTGTACCAGACGGTATCTCTTCAATATACCTTCTCTGTTTTTCTCAGGGCAAGTTCCTCCTCATTATTTAAAAGTAGATACGTGCGAAGGCTCCATCGATTATCCATTTGCCTTGCTTTGTTCCCGGCAACGGGATTAAGGAGGATTTCCAGCACCACTTCGCTGATGGACTGTAATAGCATACTACGGCAGGTCTAGTAGTAGGCGGTATGATAGGTAGGTACATTGTTCTTGGATGCGAGCTTGAAGGCATGTTATAAATTGGATTCTTGGTTATAAAATACGAGTCCAAATCATATGGGCTCCGTATTTTGGATTCAAATAAAGCTAGTTCGATTCTGCCACCGCGAAAAAAATATTATTCCCAAACACAGTCATTGCCCATCTGTCACTTTCATTATCAGATCAGCTCGCTGACACAATGATATTGTATCATCATCGGAACTTGATAGGCATGCAAAAATTCAGATAAATCGGTTGGGCAGTTTTTTTTTTTTGTAACTATGGTAGACCTTTATTTGTCCACGATCTCACCTTTTGGTAAATGATGATGTAGCCGAAGATGAAGCACAAATGTCTCGAAGACCTATTCACTCTAGCCTTGAATAGACCCAGATTATAGTTTTCAGGAAAGACACGACGGTAGTGTATTCCACTCCTTAGCAGTTCGCATTATAAAGGTAGAACCGAAACGTTTTGTGCGAATAGAAGGTATACCAATGAGGTAAGGATGGTACTGAGCCGTACGCCTGCTCGTCCTATGATGAATAGGAGATGGTGGGATCAGATCGTGCAGTTCCTGGGAGCATTCCCCGAAATGTAACCCATACAATATCGAAAGGCATGCAACCTTACGGCGGTGCTCGAGACTCTGGATCTTAGTCTCCGCCATATGTTACTCACCTATAAGCCTGAAAGCTCTACGTTCGATCGAGTCCAAGGCAGCAAGCTGGTATTTGGCCGAACCATCCCAAACATGGCAGCATTACTCCATACCAGCTCGGACTTGTGCTTTATATAAACTGAGTAGCTGCCCTGGTGTGAAGTAACACTTTACCTTATTGAGGATGCCTAGCTTCATGGCAGCTGTTTTTGCTTTAGACTCGATGTAAGAGCCAAAGTTGAGAGTAGGCGTGAGCGAAACACCTAAGAGCTCGAGGTGATCTCCTATAGCTACAGGTACATCACGGAATACAGGAACTTGGAGAAACGGACTTTTTTCGCCGAGAAGAGACAAGCCTGCGTTTTAGAGGCATTGCACTTGACTAGATTGGCATCACCCCAGTCGGATACAGCCTTGAGAGTCAAATTCAGACGCTGCAGCATCTCATCTCTTAACTCATGAATTTCATTCTGCCTAGCTCGCGCAGTGGAAACATATCTCTCCACAACTGTGCTGTCGTCTGCATACCCAATGATACCGGGCATTAGCAGATCGTTAATGTGCAGCAGAAACAGTGTATGGAAATTTACGGCGATGCTTGAGACTCTGGATCTTAGTCTCCGCCTTATGTTGCACACCAATAAAACTGAAAGCTCTGCGTTCAATCGAGTCCAAGGCAGCAAGCTGGTGTTTGGCAGAGCCATCCCAAACATGGCAGCAGTACTCCATACTAGCCCGGACTTGAGCTTTATATAGACTCAGAAGCTATCCTGGTGTGAAGTAACGCTTTACCTTATTCAGGATGCCTAGCTTCATGGCAGCTGTTTTTGCCTTAGACTCGATGTAGGAGCCAAAGTTGAGAGTAATTTAAAATTCAGTTGCAAGATTTGACCACATACCTATAACAGGTAAAGTTAATCTTGTGGAAAAGAGCAAGTTGTAATATATATAGCTTTTTACACATAAAGATAACATATTTGCTTAATATATTAAAACTTTTAATTAAGTAAATAAACTAGGTACATCTTTTAAGTTGCTTCGTAGAAAAGTTTTTTATCGAGGAGGTTTTCAAAAAGTTAACAGAATAATCTCGCTGAAACGACGGCAAAGACCACCATGCTTAATAGCTTCATGGCTTCCATTGCAATCTCGTTGAAACTAAGTTCCACTTCAAATTGCTTTTTCTTAAGAAGGGTAAGCAAAATTCCCAATAGTAGATTTAAAATTTTCCTAAGTTAATTATTAGATATTAGACAATAAAACAAGGATGGCGGCCTTGTTTTATTTTCTTAGGTTATTATTAGGTTTAAGCATTCATGAGCCTAAAAACAAACTTGTTTTTTTCGTTAGATGATTATCACAAAGCTACTTCTAATATTCGATTGTTTTGATTTGTTTTTACTTTGTTGCATATCTTTAGGCCAACAATTAGATTACAAATTATTGAAGGCCGACTGTTTGGATTTTGTATGCTATCAAGCGCAGCGGGTCGTTTTGTATGAAGATTTATCTTTGCTTTACAGCTCTTAACTCGCTAACTTGATGCTTCTCGGGCATTGTCTTAAACCCCTTCGAGTGAAATTGTACAAACTTTGTTCAAACTCCAATTTTATGGGCAGATTTGACTTGCAAAATCAAATGAAATGCGAATTTGAAAATAATTCTACTAAACAATAAAAGGATGGCATTTGAATGGAGATAAATTTTTGTTCAAAGTGGGTCAAGCTAAAATATTTTCAATTTAACTACTCGGAGAGTTTCGAAAGATATTTATGTTGAGTTATTTCTTTGTTTCAGTAATACCTTCTAGAAATTTATCTGCTGTTTATCATATTCAAATATGAACGCATTTACTGGTTGCCATGAAAATGATGAGTAATTTTTCAAATTCCACTATTATCATAAATTTTACTTAACTTGTTATTTGTTACTCAATCACGCCGAAACGGCTAAACCGATTTCTATGAAATTCGTTATATATTATATCGCCACCCTTGAAATACTTATCATTGAGGATTAGCGGTGGCCATCTTTGATCTTCTTCATCAGTTGCACTTCATCAAATTATACTTTCTGAATGCACATGATTGACTTGTTGCTGAAAATATCAAAAACGTTAAATATTTGAGGATTTCCCTGAATTCCATATGGATCATATCATTAAAACTAGATTTTGAAAAAAATAGGACCAATCTGGAAATATCCCCATCTTTTTCCCAAATGGTTTTATAAATAAAAAATAAAATAATAAAGCATTTAAAAAATACAACTAAATTGAGGACGTTCTCTTTTTTTTAAGTCGGTTAGAAATAATTTGTTTACGAGTCCTCAGCGATAAATGAAGCAATTAGGCAACCACAAACCAAGACCCAATTAGTACAGTAATGTTACACTATGGTTTCTGTTGTTAAATTATATTTTGTAGACACCTGTAAAATGAAATTATATTTCTAAATCTACGCCAACTTTCTCGTAACAACGTCACTGTTTTCTACATTCTACAAATAATATTGCTCTACGATACTTGTAGAAGATCTACGATTTACCTTAACGTAGTATGAAAAGTCTACGACGTAGACCTTTTACTACATTGAGCATCGTAGCGCTTCTACAGCTACGAGAGTCCTATTAAACCTATGAGCTTATGAGCGTCATAAAAATATTATTATTATCTTCGACCAAAGTAAAATAAATGGACTGGCCTTACACATACAAAACGTTCGTGAAAAATAAGACAATTCGGATTTAGGGTACGGTCAACAAATAAACTATCTATCTATCTATCTATCTATCCAGCCACTGCTGAGTAAAGGCCTCTTCTCTATAGCGCCACTCCTGGCGGTCTTGTAAATAAACTAGGTGAAATTAAATTATTAAACTTCTTAAAAACTGTATTTTTTTAATACTTAATACTTTAACAGATGCAATGTGTTTACTAAAGTTATTTCAGTAGGTTTATAGTACAAAAAATCGCCGAAAAAAATTCAATTATTGAATGAAACTTTTACAAAAATACATGGTTCCCTTCTGTTTTATGTAGTTACGTATCTATTTTTCAGCTCTCAAACATACACAATATAAATCAATAGAAAAGCAAGTCCACCTAAGGTCTTCAGCTCAATCAATTTGTGAAAAATATATTTTTCATCACTCAATAAACTAAGAAAATATCATAAAAATCGTACGGAAACATAAATGTATAAAAATTCCAGTATTTAAGAAACTGCAGAGTGCAGTTTTAAGAATTTTGCACAATGAGTTTTTTTATACTACTTGGAATGACAGATCAAGAAGATGGCCCACCTGATGTTAAGTGGTACCCTCTGCCTATGAACAGTGCATTACCTCAGGTCACGTCCACCTAGGACGCGCCCTATGTGACATTCCACTGCGCCCGCCACCCTGAAACATAAAGATGAAAAGTCCCATGTGGCCGTAATTTCATCGGCACCCTTACCCTTCAAACCGGAACACAGCAATGCGAGCACTACTGCTCTTCGGCAGAAACAGGTATGGTGGTAGTACTTCCCCGGACGAACTCTTTTACAAAAAAGCTCTACTACTACTAACCGTTTTTTGGCGTATAGAATTCATTGTGTAGAAAATGATCAGAGCAAATACGGGAAAATGTATTCCACTTCCAAAAGTCGTCTGTTCTTGCTCGTCTTATGACTTCTATCCATTTTTGTTTGCCTTAGATTTTTTTTGGAAAGCTATAAGGTTAATAAACATGCCATTACATATTATATGCAATTACCTAAAGCGACGTGCTTAGCAATGTTTTGACGTAAATAATGCAAATTACAATTCTAAATCAATTCGATACCCCTTAGGCATCAGATTTTTTTGCAGTCTGTACCGGACCATCCGTCATGCGTGAAGTCTTGTCAAATATTTCGTCGCTGTAGTTGGAAAACTAAATAAGTAATAACAACAACAAAACCAACATCGCGAGAAAAACGCGATTTACTGTTTTATTGCGTCAAAAATGGCAATAGCTTTTTTATCGTAACTAATTTTTCAGTCCGTGTTTTGATATGTTATAGATTGGTACTGTATCTATTTTCGAATTTAATGATAATACATTTTAGTTCTTTTGATTAAGAGAAAAAAATAAAAAACGACTATGTATTTTTCCCTCGCCAAAGTTTTGAATAATTGAAATGATCTATTATTTACTTATTTGAATATGACAATCCTATCCATGGGTATATATTTATATAATATTAAAATACATTTTAAAATAAAACCAACTTATAATCATTTCTTTTTATCAAGACTGAATATTAGGAAACTACTGAAACACCTACATTATTTTAGCTGACTTATAAATTCAAAGTAAGTGACATAACAAACTTATCATACGACTAATGCTTATAAAATCAACAAAATGAAAAAAAATTGTGGATCACAATAATTCTAAGTATCAAAAAGAAATAGGTATGTCGACTAAAATTAAAACTATCTACGAGTATAAACTTGTGTCTGTTAACTTTCATTCAGAGTGGGGAACATTGAGATAATGTCCTGAGGCGTAGTCCTCCTTGTCGCTCGTCCTCTAGTGCAAGACGTGTCCATCGACATGTATGGGCCATCATAACCATGCAATAAAGTCGATTTCGCAAAATGTGTTACTTATGTAGTTTTCCTACCACACGACGATTTATAAGTTTTTTATCAATTGATGAAAATTATATTACAAAACCTTTACTTACGAATGAAATGCGATGCCTGAAGCTTTATTTGTATTTCTTGTGTTGTTTGCACTTGCAGAAAAGCACAGGAAGGCATTGTATTACCAAGGTATCTAATTTTGGTATTTTTCAGCATAGCTGTCACTCGTTGCCGTGACAAAGACTGACTGAAGCGAAGTATACTAGCTAGGTCTGTTTAGAAGCTTCAAAACTATCGTTCCCTAAGGCCCGTCCATTCATTTTATTTACGTCGATGATTATTATAACATAAATTAAACTTTTTGAAGGCCTCGTAACTGGAATGATGTTTAGATAATAGAAAATTCTTTAATTAGCGAAATTATTCTCTAAATCCTCTAAATGTACCAGGTACCTTCTCATAAATGTTCAAAGTCAAGGTAATTCAGACGTACGCAAAGTGAAACCAAACGTTATAATATAAACAGGCTTGCGATGCCACTTACAGGAGTCAAGGGTCTTCGTTAGGGAAGTACCCAAATAAAATATGAAAGGAGTCTCAAAAATGATATTAAAATTTAAGCAGGAATGGCTGAGATTTGGAGACTTTATGTCTTTAATCAAACGTTTTATTTTTTTATTTTTTTGTACAACTTTGAATGTCGGAACAAGCTGATGGCCCACCTGATGATAAGCGGTACCCTCTGCTTATGAACTGTTCATTATCACATAGGTCACGCCCGGCTAGGACGGCATTGCACTACGTCCGCCACCCTGAGACATAAAGATGAAAAGTCTCATTTGCCTGTAATTTCACCGGCAACCATACCCTTCAAACCGGAACACAGCAATGCGAGTACTACTGCTTTGCGACGAACTCTTTCATAAAAAAGCTCTAGTACCACTATACTCAACCTCGACCATAGTGATGTTTGTTTTGACGCGGAAGTAACCGTAATAGTAAACTAGTACCTACTCAACGGTTAAGCGGATTATGATGATACAAGTTGTGTGAATGGATTCTATTCGAGGATATAAGGCGTGCGAAGTTGCGCGCAAAAGCTGGTTATTCATAAAAACTATTGCACTATTTTTAATTCACATGTGAGTAGCATTCCATTATCAACTCAGTTTGCTGATAGAAACAGCCCAAAACAAACCTCCATACACTTCCTTTAGACACTTTTGTTGTTTAATTGCTTACGTAGTGTGTTGCCTAGCAAATACCTTCAGGTTTTAACTACATACAAGTAAGTGGCAATGTTTGTGAATCCTGTTTGTCCATTCGTTTCTAATCCCGAAATCCATTAAGCTGAGTCTACGTTCAATTTATTCGATTGTGGAGCTTTCTTGCAATAAAACAATGTGGCTTCGAGACCACTATACGAGTACTACGGGGGGCCTGGGTTGTTTTGTTTTACTATTCTGAATTGTAATGTCCTTTCGGTGGAAAGTAGTTAAATAACAAGTCGCTCTGATGGAAGACCAGCGTTGGTTGCTAGTCAACCAACTCATGCTGAGGCAGAGCCATGTTGTTGCACTTCGTACCTTCTAATCTGTTTTCTCTTAGTCTACGTTTTTAATGTTTTTCTATGTAACTCTTGTATACAAATAAATATATGTATATTCTTTCTTTCTTATTTAAATATTTTTATATGTAACACAAAAATTACGTTCCAGCTAGACTCGAACCCGCATCCTCGCCTGTGATCGGTGATGCCGTTAACAGAATTTTTAGGTTACATTTTTTAATGTTATCCATAAAGTGTATATACACTTGAAAAAAAATAACTTAGTTAAATATTCCTCGGTAATGCTACTAAATATTTACTCGATAATATATAACCGATATATCATATATTATGTCAAATATACGATGTTTTTGGATGTTTAGTTTGTATGTATTTTAATGAAATTTGGTACACAGATAGAAGGATTTTCTAATCGATGTCGATTACCAGTTTGTTGTTCATTGCTCTGCGTGTTTAAGGTTTTTTACAAGAACATAAATATTTAATGCACGCTGCGCAATGAATAGCAAACTGGACATCGAAATCGAACTTCAGTCTACTACGCAATATGATCCCTGGATTGAGCTATAGGGTTATTTTTATGCTGGTAAAACGCGAGCGAAGCCACGGTGGACACTAGTTTCTTCTTTAAACACCTTGTAATGACGAAACATGAAGATGGCCCACCTGATGTTAAGTGGTACCCTCTGCCTATGAACAGTGAATTATCTCATAGTTCACGTCCACCTAGAACGCTCCCTATGAGGCATCGCACTGCGCCCGCCACCCTGAGACATAAAGTGTGCCTGTAATTACACCAGGTACTTCAAACCGAAAGACAACAATGCGAGCACTACTTATTTGCAGCAGAAATAGGTGGTGGCAGTACTTCCCCGGACGAACTCATTCATAAAAAGCACAGGACGAACTCATTCGCAAAAAAGCTCTACTGCTACTAAAATTATACTACTAGTTGAATATAAATTAATATAGGTATTGCCAATATAGATATTTAACCCAGCTAGGTGCTTACTTGGTTTACCTTTTTTTGAGATAAAATAAATAAATAATGCTGGACAGTTCACACTACATTATCTAGCCCCGAGCTAAGCAGAGCTTTTGTTATGGGTGCTAGATAACTGATATCCTTGATGCAAATACAGATAGATAAATTTTATTATAGATAGAAAATACCCAGAACATCCTGAAGAATTATCTGCAGATTGTACAAATTTTTGTTCCGAGGCGGGAATCGAACCCGCAACCTCCTGCGTCGCAGGCAAACCTTCGCCAGGTAAACATGACATGGCATCAAAACGTAATCGAGCTGTCTTTCAAGCCTATGTTTTGTTTCTTTATAGTTTGCATTTTCAGCAATTAATTTAACAAATCGAATCTTTTGTAACTAGCCAATGTTATTAAATTCTTGGTTAAAAGATAATGCTCGGTCAAAGCGCTTGTAACAAGCTTAACTCGATTGTACAGGGACGTGTCGCAGCTGCTAACGTTAATATTTTCCGCTGTGAAACAAAGCCAATATCTGTAAAAGTTTTCGCCTCGCGCCATTATTTATTCAGAGGCCTCTGCGTTTCTTTAACTTTTGGAGAGCGACCGCGGTTGGGCGATTGGGCGTTGTTATTTAAGACGCTGACAAGAGTAAAAGGAGTGAAATATGTTTGTCTTTTTTAGCAAAATCTACAAAGTTATGGAAGCGAAAAAAAAAATGCCAACCTTCATAATATTTCTAAGAGCTAAAAAATCACGATATAAGAAAAACAAAACTATAAACTATATCATGTTCTCTATAAAAAATCACCATCAAAATGTACTTCTAATGTAAATATCTCGAAGACTTATTAACATACGTTGAAAAAAATAATAAGAGTCACAAGTAAAATTATAAAGACCCAAGTTGATTTATATTTTCGATTACGCAGCAAATATTTGTTTATATTGTTTTTCGTGATTTTTGGTCACTTTTCATTCGCACTATTCTGTCACTTTCCAACTTACCTGAATGAGTTAGATAGTGGCAGAATTTGGATGTTTTCAGCGTCTTAAGAACCGGCCTCGTCGATTGCTCTCGGCACAATTCCCAGCAATTTTCTCCGGAAATCCCGGAGTATGCATGTAAATAAATCGTAATACTAATTTAGATTTAGATGTTAGGGCCTAAATTAGCACGACTACCATGCATTTAATAATGTAAGCCGTGCATCGCCATTAAACGACGTAAGTGTGGCGTGTTAGGGGTACAGAGTTCAACACACGCATCGTTAGATATATAATTTGACATGGAATACCTCCCGTACTTTACTATACTAGCTACCATGGGAAAGTACGGCAAGTATTCCATTCGTGTTAAATAAAATGGGGTCTGCGCTGGTCAATACTCGTACCTAACCATTGTGTGTTTTGTAACATTTCGATCTCTATCTAACGGCGGAAAACCAGCAAGCTTTCAATTCTCTGCGAATAGACTTGCATTTTGACGTAAAAATACAACGCTGAAAAAATAGTTCGTGAATATCGGAATTCCACTAAGCGAGAGATAACCCCGCGTGTCGCAATGTGAGTTATTTTGAGGTTTACCATAGATATCGGAGCAATTTAATTCCCCCTGCCAGGAATAAGGTAACACATCCTTTGTCTCCGCGGTATGAGGTACCTTATTACTGTTTTGCATGAAGCCGAAATAACATTTGAATAACCGTTGACGGGTAAAATTGAGGTTGAACGAGTTGAGCGGAAATCACTCCTTGACGTCTGTATTGTGTGAGCGGCTGTGACGTCATTAATCGCGACGTCGTTGATGGATAGCTGTTGTTGGTAACAATTTAACGGTTATTGTGTTGGTAACTAAACAAAAGAACTTCTGATTTTTCCTCGACGGAGTTGTAACGATTTGTTTGAGAATATAGTTATTACGGATCATTACGAAGTTTGGATTTTTATTGTTAAACAAAAATTGTAGCGTGTTATTTAAAGGTCATCAAATAACAAAACGGAAAAGTTCGTTATTCTTCCAAGATTTTTCGTAGATTTATTGTATTACCCGGACTTGTTTGTAAGATTCGTTGGTATAAGATTTGTCCTGGCTGCTAGTTTATGTTATTACTGGAAGAAAGCGTTAGCTGAGTCAGTCGTGGAAAGCAATGGCGGCGATGAGCTCACCACTCACCACTTCTATATTCCACGATTCCACGAACCCACTGTGAAAAGAGGCCCATTGAGGCTTTGCCTGACCCTTCGGGGGAAAAGGCGTGTTTCTATGTATTGTAAAGTGGAATCAGAAAAGTTAATCAAATATGTTGTACCAAATGTTTCATCAATATCCATTCGAACCTCGACTTAATAAAATCCGTGCCAAAATAAATGAGACTAGCGTGGAAAGAGCTTACCGAGCTAAAAACTGAATTCGGAGTTAAGATAGCGTTTATAAGAGATTTGTGGATAAACGTGGTTGAACTGATGATAAAATAATCGAAACAGCTGGACAAAGTAAATAATAATGAAATATAGCATGAAAATTATATAACTTTATATAGTATCTTGTTTCACGCATAATGGACCGCCCATAGAGTTCGAATGCGGAAAAGGGAGTTCTTTAACATTAACATTAACATAGTATCTTGTAGGAACGTTTCCAGGCCAAGTGTTCCTATTTACAGCGATCTTATTTTTAGTTACTCTACCCTTATCTCATTATTCATACTGCCACGAGTTCCTTAGGTTTTTTACAATAACTTTTATTTAGGTACATTATAGTTTTTGTTACATAGACCAAAATATCCATGAAAAAGTTATGCATTTTCATACTGTTTCTCGGGTACAGCACATTTTTGTAGAACTGCCAACTCTGTTGCGGTTCAACGAGACAGTGTTCCATTCCTTGAAATTTACAACGAACACATGAATAGGATTTTTTGGAAAAATGTTTTATTTTAAAAAGTTTTATAAAATGTACATTGGACTGATAATGATGATGATGATGAAATTAGTAAACAGAACCGTGAGCTGATCAAAATGACCCCGAAAACGCGTAATCTACTATTACCTATCGAGGAGTTCCGTTGTCCACCTTCCATCTCCATCATTAGATCAGCTCGCTGTCACCATAATATTGTATTGTCGTTGAAACTTGACAGGTATGCAAAATTTCAGCTCAATCGAATGAGGCTAACTGGTTCAAAATTCAATTTCAAGATTTGACGGACACACAATATACATTGCCCTTTTAAAATAAGGGAATATTAATTTTGCAAGCCTCGGCGAGACTTTAACGGTATTCTAGAACTTCGTTTGTGGTATTTTCAGCTTTGGAGCTTGACGCGGCGATTCCAAAGAGCACTCTCTCTTAATATTATTATACTAAGCTCTTTACATTGCTATTTCACACTGCTTCGGTAGGTATAATAACGGCAATCCGTGCTACTAATAAACGCGGAATATCTTTAGAATAGTCACACCGTGTTTTGTCTCTTTAGATTGAATATGAAACTGCTTTTAATTCCGACAGTATGCGTGTGACGCCGCTGGCATAAGACTAGTTAGGACAATAAAACAACTAACATACGTTCTTACTTACACAATATACTAGATTTTTTAATTGTTCTTTTAGCTAGTTGAAAACCTTAGATAGCGAATAACAATGTGAGGAAAGTCTTACGTAGGTATTGGGCATATACTATGCTAGTGTCTGGGATTTTGATCTATTACTTTATTGAATTAGTAAATATATAAGTAAATTTTGTAAAAACATTTTAAAAAAACCCCAACGCAATGAAACGGCTGAACCAATCTAGATAAAAAATATCTAAGAACCAACCCTAGAAAAACTGCTATCAAATCGGTTCACCCGTGTAAGAGCTACGGTGCCATAAACAGATACATAGCGGTCAAACTTATAACACCCCACTCTTTGAGTCGGGGGTTAAAAAAAATAGAAAAAACTTAATAAAGTCGTGCGCGAACACGGAATATAAAGAAAATAACATTAAGTGCTAAACATATTTTGTAATATGAGATGCTTTATCTACAATTATGTGTTTTATTTTTGATTACATATTGAATTGTAATAAAATATTCAATTAATAACTGCGCGATCGATCACATCTGATGTTATTAAAATAATAGACTTATCAGATAAATAGGTGATAAATAAATGTATATTTTAACACCAGTAACCAGAAATATTATGGTTACTGAGAAACTTGAGCTGAAAGAAGTACTTTTCTCTATAAGACTCCCAGAAATTTCTAGGGGCTCTTAAGGTCACCCCAATTTTGAAGACGCGTTTTGTTTAACATAAGTAATTTAACGCTGCTTTTATTTTAGAACTGCTAAGCATCTTAAGCATTAAGAGATTAAATATAACTCAGTTGTAGCACGTTTAAAAACGATTGTCTCTTTATAAATTGCAATACATTTGTTGAATGTAGAAAATGTCCTCTCATTTTATGTATAGCTTGAGAGGATTAACTATTACTGTAAAGGCTTTCATCGAGAGTATTACGCCTAAAGCAATTTGTTTTCGTTACGTTGAACCGTCTCATTACTTGAGACGTCTTTTGTGAAATTTTATGGTATTAGGTTTTATTTTTATTATAAATGAACTCTGATCTTATTGGATTGATCTGGATCTTCAATTTTTACAAAGACCACTGATTCTCTAAAATTGAACGTTTTTAAGGATTCCTTATCTGAAAAAGTACCAACATAACCATTGTACGATCACTCTCGCGTCTATATGTCTGACACAACCTATTTTCTTAGAATCTATGGTCGAAAAAGTTGAAATTTGTATAAAATTTTGAAATATATAATATGATGGTTAGGTGACCCAGCTATGGTATGGCGTAAATAAACGAATTATGGTTTTGGGGGTTATTTTGAAAAAGGAAAATACAAAGTTAAAAAAACTTTTCGCAAATGCATCTTGTGACTTAACAAATAAAAGGGCACGTTATGAAAAATAAAAATTGTATTTTTTTAATTTAAAATTATCTAAAACAATACATGTAATAAGTAATTTTAAATTTTAGGAAGTTAAAAAAGAAGGAATATTTTAAAAATAATACGGAATCAGGATGAGAGTTGCACAGAGAGCCATGGAACGCGCCATGCTCGGCATCAAGCTTATAGACCGTGTTCCCAACGTCGAGATACGAAGTCGAACGAAGCTCAAAGATATTGGGAATCGTATAACGGAACTAAAATGGAGTTGGGCAGGACACCTGGCAAGACGAGGTGACGGTAGGTGGAGTAAGGCGCTGACTGAATGGCACCCAAGAACTGGATACAGAAACGTTGGTCGTCCAGCAGCGAGATGGGCAGACGATATCGCATGCGTCGCGGGCCAAACCTAGATGAGACTGGCACGGTACCGCAAGGAATGGCACAGGCAAAGAGAGGCCTATACTCAGCAGTGGGTGAAGTCAGGCTGTGGATGATGGTGATGAATACGGAATCTCGTTTCTTAAAACGAAAATCCCAAGAGGGGTTTAGGGGGGACCCTGAGATTACCCGTACGAAGCGGGGGCGAGTTATTAGTCTTACACAAAGTAGTTAAAACCCAAGTTTTTAACTATCCATACCACCCTCTCACCGTAGAGAGTAGCTAGCGTATTGAAATTAGCATGAGTTTTTTGCTATTAATTAGCCATTAAACTGATTACAGGCACATTAAACTTTTCATCTCTATGTCGCAGGGTGGCGGGTGCAGTGCAAAGCCGCATAGTGCGCGTCCTAGGTGGACGTGACCTATGAGGAATACATTGTCAAAGGCAGAGGTTACCGCTTAACATCAGGTAGGCCATCAGCTAATTCCGTCATTCAAGTTATTAATTTTGTAAAAAATAAAAAAAAACCCTCAACGCCATGAAACGGCTGAACCGATTTTGATCAAACATAGCTAAGAACACTCCCGAAAAATTCACCTTTCAAACAAAAAAAATAAATCGAAATCGGTTCATCCGTTCTGGAGCTACGATGAGACAGACACACACAGAAACGTCAAGCTTATAACACATCAAAAAAAAAAAAAAAAACACACACTCTCACAAAAACCCCGTCGTTTTTGCGTCGGGGGTTAAAAAAACTGCATGTCATTTCTTGGGACTCCGAAGATTACGCAAACGGAGACAGAAAAACCTGGCACACATATAATGCTGACAAGACAAACCATTACCCTCGATATGAACACGTTTTTGCGGAATATAAACGACATCTTTCAGTCTTGTTCCTGCCTATTTTTTTCTATGATCACTATTTAGTATACCAGCTAAGGAAAACATGTATTTTCCCACCACGAAAGTGCAACAAAGTATTTTCATGGACTTGCCATGTCTACAAACAGCCGTGACCTAGAACTACTGACATTGTAACTAGTCTTGCATTGAGGAATCAAATAAGTTTACAACGTAAATAAAAACCATGACTTGTGAATTGTTTTTTATACACAGTGTAATTTTAGTCGCTGATTTCCTAAAGTGTATGTATTCAGATCATGGTCTTCAATAATATTATCGCATCAAACTATTAGTAGAGAGGCCACTTCTCAAGAAGTCGTCAAATGGCGATTCCCGTTGGGCAGACTATTCCCGCGCCGACAACCGGTATCATTGTATTCAGCATGATCTCCTGAACAAGAATAGATCAGTTGTCGTATTCTAAAGTGGTGGAGGGGGGAGAGAGGGGAGGGGAATGATGCGAAAACCGGGTATAAGGTTTGGTTAATATCTTAATAACCGCATATCCGATTTGAACAAGTAAGGTGTTATACGATAGTTAATATTTGTTTTGACATATTGAGTCTTAAAATGGTTTTTGTAAATATCATACTTTATTAAATATTTCGAAAAAATGCAAATTTCAAAAAAAAATAAGGTTTTTATTTTGTTGAAAATGGCAGTAAATAAACAGCCTAACTAAAAAGTGATGTATTACGAAATATTGAGCGATTTATTCAGCAGTATTTTGCTTTTCCATTTTTTTAATTTGGTTGAGAAACGACAAAACTGTGACAGGTTTTTGCAAATACCATGCTTTATTATATATTCAAAAATAGGCCAATTTCAGACAAAATATGTTTTTGGTTTTGTTTATTTTAAATTTTATTTTTCTTTTATTATGTTTTCTTGTAGAAACTACAGCAGTTCTTATTCTGTAAAAATTACAAGTTTTTGTCTATTACGGTTCAAAAAATACAGCTGTAATCAAGATCGAGCAAAAACAAAAGTTTATTCTTATGAATTTTATTTTTATTTTATTTTTATTATGTTTTCTTATATCAACTACAGTTGTACTTATTCTGTGAATATTTCAAGTTTCTATCTATTACGGTTCAAAAAATACAGTTCTTATTAAGAGCGAGCTAAAACAAAAGTGTACTATATTTTATTTTGTACTTTATTTTATTTTTTACTTTATTTTATTTTTGTTATATTTTCTTGTAGTAACTATATCAGTACTTATTCTGTGAAAATTTCAAATTTCTATCTATTACGGTTCAAAAGATACAGCCGTAATCAAGATCGAGCAAAAACAAAAGTTTATTCTTATAAATTTAATTTTTATATAATTTTTATTATGTTTTCTTATAGAAACTATAGCAGTTCATATTATGTAAAAAATTCAAGTTTCTAACTGTTACGGTTAAAAAATAACAGCCCTTATTAAGAACGAGCAAAAACAAAAGATAAAAGCAAAATTTTTAACTTTATTTTATTTTTATTATGTTTTCTTGTAGAAACTAAATCAGTACTTATTCTGTGAAAATTTCTAGTTTCTAACTGTTACGGTTCAAAAGATACAACCATTATTAAGATCAAGCAAAAACTTCAAGACATGTGAAAAAAGCGCCAAATTCTTTGTCGTACATTACTTTTTAGCTAGGTGTAATTTAAACTATCATTTTCACCAAAGCCAAAAGCGTCTTTTGTTTGAAACTCGCCTTTTTCTAAATATTTAATAAACTATGGTATTTACAAAAACCAGTCACAATATTGTAGTATTTCATCGAAATTAAAAAAAAACGGTTAGAAAGGTAATTAAAGCTCCTAATTCTTTGTAATACATTACTCTAGAGTTAGATGCCATTTACTGTCATTTTCACCAAAGCCAAAATCATCTTTTGTTTGAAATTCGCCTCTTTTATAAATATTTAATAAACTATGACGTTTACGAAAACCATTATTAAACATAGTTTGTCGACCATTTAATTACTTATCGTATGACATCTTATTTATTGAAATCGGACAGGCGGTTATTGAGATATTAACCAAATCTGATACCCAGTTTTCGAATCTTTCCCCTACCCTCTTTCCTCCCTCCACCATTTTAGAATGCGACAACCGGTCTATTCTTGTTTCGGAGATCACGCTGAACACAATGATACTGGTTGTCGGCGCGGAACTCGTCTGTCCAACGGGAATTCAATATCGGAGGACTGGCCTCACTACTATATAAAAACAATGACATTAAAAAGCCATACAACGCGGACGTCTCTCTCTCTCTCTCTCTCTCTCTCTATTAGTAGTCTTTTGGAAAATCAGCGACTAATATTACACGGTGTATAGAAATTTGTGAAATAATCAACTCTATTGATTCAAAGCAGCCACCTCATTATTGATTCTAAAGTTTTTTCGTAAAATCAATAAATATTAAATCGTTGCGTGACTGACTAACTAACTGACTAACTATCAACGCACAGCCTAAACCGTAAGTCCTAGAGACTTTAAACTTGGATACATTTAAGGCATTTGGATGTACTTCTTGTGGTCTGGGTGCACTACGAAAAGAATTCCCGAAACTCAATCCCTGAGGGCGTGCAGCGGAGTGTTGAGGTTTGTATGAAAAATTTCCACTCGGACGAAGTCGCGGGTGTTCCACTAGTCTCCCATAAAAACTTCCAACTTTCGTGTAGATATAATTTCCATCATTTGTGTACTTGTTTTTATCTCAATGTACATTTGTATGTCAATCCGAACAAGTAATTCAATTCCTTATTTTATGTAAAACAAAGTTTACTCTTACTTTGCAGTTTCCTTAGCTTTTAGCATGCAACACTAATAACAAAGCACTCGAGCTTTTGGCTTCTTGGAACTCATTATTTATCATTTAGTATAATTTGGATTGTACCTTCCTTTGACTAAAAGCAACCACTACTAATTTAAGATTTGCCTTTCATCCTTCTTACAGCCAGTAACAGACAACCCGTTCCTCAAATATTTGTATTATTCTCTACCACTTTCGCCTTCAAAGAACAAAAATTAATAGACGAGGCGATGGTGTTCACCCTCCCCTTTATTATTTTATAATAGTGTTTGGGAAGTCCCGCTGAGTGTAACGTCAATATTTTGGTGCAAATCACCTGGAAACGTAAACGAGCTTTTGATGAAGGTGACTGTGACGGGTCTACTGGCTTCGGTATTGTTTTCACTAGTTCAGCACAAATATTATGATTAGGTTGAATTAGTTTTGTAAATTACAAGTCAATTTTATACACATTTAAAGACCTAGACTATTTTCAGTATTCCAACACCAGTTTTCATACAAATAAAACCGCATTATCCGCAAATCGGCGCACCCGTTGGCATAATCATAATGTGCTAGTCATCATCAGACCCTGGAGTCTGCGGGATCTTAATTTGAAGTATGAACTCAAACTTGAAGAT
The DNA here is from genome assembly GCA_932527175.1 of Operophtera brumata. Taxonomy (NCBI): domain Eukaryota; kingdom Metazoa; phylum Arthropoda; class Insecta; order Lepidoptera; family Geometridae; genus Operophtera; species Operophtera brumata. The sequence goes on along the minus strand of OW052238.1, from coordinate 10,321,130 downwards.
TTAGCTTCAGTAGTATCCTAGGTTCTGTTCATATTATGCTGGTCATCATCAGACATTGTAACCTAATGTCGTCGAAAATTTACGATTAAACTGAAGATTCTATTTCCCTTTAAAAACTTGTTATGAGCTGATTAACCTGGAAGCAGCTTCACCAATTTCCATCAAACACTAAGAAGACTCTCTATCAAGTCACCATTCAACAAAAAAACTAAATCAAAATAGGTTTATCCGTTTGGGAGCTGTTACAATGCCACAGACAGACACACAGATAAACAGATACAAACTTATACCCCTCTTATTATAAACATTTATAAACATTTATTTTCTTCAACAAAAAGGTCTACTAAACAATAAATAATAACTCTGTAGGGTAGACAGACTGTAGACCTGTTTTGTGAGAGACTGGTGCCTGACACCAGCGAAAAAAACCACCATTATAAAAGCGATTTATTACCAAACCAGAATATGTGCTTACAAACTCTGAAATATTAGTGGAAGATCATTAAGCGCTTTTATGTCTACAACTACATTTTGAAGGTTAGTAACTGTTAGCTATGGTTAACTTGTATAAACATACTTTTTAGTGTAGCCTTTTAGTGTACTTACTTTTAATGCTTAAAATAAAGTATGTGAAAGATGAATTGTATTTCTAGAGAACTGGTTTCAATTAGTAACTAAACGTTCGTTTTGGAAAATGCTTTTAAATAGAATAGTACCAAAATATCGTGACTTTTGTTAGGGTGAAGCTACAATTCAAGGGTCAAATTAAAACAAGGCAATTCTCTTTGTTTCCTATATAAGCCCAACTGCCACGAACAATAAGACCAATCTAACTATCTTATTGTTTGAGAAAGGCACTCTTAGATATCAGTTTTGCAGTTCTACCCTTGACTATCTGAAACGAGGCCAGGGAAAGCCTTTCCCAGAGGACAGCAAGTTTTCTGATAACAAAGTATTCGGCTACAATCTAACACCGACGCTAAACGAACTCAACGTTTAATGGCTAGAAGGAACTGTATACTTAGCCTTAATTGGGTCATGTGTTAAGTATCAATTTGGTCTAACATCAAGATTTATTAACCTTGTCCTTACACCGAGGAATAATTTGCCGAGGGAGAAGAATGGAGTAGCTGTTTTTTTAAACAGGAAGATCTGTTTTATTCTCTGCGTGCTCATATACAGTCACACTTGCCGGTGAAATTACAGGCACATGAGACTTTTCATCTTTGTCTCATGGTGGCGGGCGCAGTGCAGTGCCACATAGGGCGCGTCCTAGGTGGACGTGACCTATGAGGTAATGCACGTTCATAGGCAGAGGTTACCGCTTAACATCAGGTGGGCCATCTGCTTGTTCCGTCATTCAAGTAGCATAAAAAATAAAATAAAAACACTAAGACGCATACAGCAGCTGCTTGGTCTTATCTGGAGGCTTTCTCCTCAGAGAGGAGTCAATGTTACGTTCTGAAAAAAAAAACTTTCATTGACCTTTTACCAGTAAAGTGAACGTATAAAAATGTTCTACCTGAAAAAAAAACCGGTAATAACTAACAAGTACCTACGTGAGTTATTACCGGTTTTTTTTTTTCAATTATGAATATTACTCACGGAAGTTTTAATAATGTTCTACCTGTCATTATACCATGTGAAAACAAAGTGCCGCTGGTTTCGATTGAAAATTTGATTCAACTTCTAAAGGACTTAGAATTTTGTACTTACTTTTTCTTACACCTAAATGTCGGCAAATACTATCTGTATGATTCTGCGACGCGACGGTTTTTCATGAGACAAATAATTGATTTTCGTTATTTTCACTTACTTTTCGTTCCGCGAGCGCTATTCTGACACTTTCTAACTTAAATAAATAATAAATAACATAGCCTTTTTTATTTCCTTAATAATAAATATTACAATTCATTTAGTAACTAATTATATAGTTGATTGAAAATTAAATGAAATAAATTCATGCATTAATTAAACATTTTTACAAATTCATTAATTTTAAATAATAAAAAAATTCCATAATTATTTTATTTAGTTTTAATTATAAGGGACTCTCTACGAGTAAAGGCCTCCTCCATTTTGCTCCAGACCTCTCTATCTTTCGCCTTGTTAATCCAGTCCGTGCCAGCTGTTTTGTTTATTTCGTCTAACCATCTCTCTTTTGGTCTGCCCCTGTTCCTTTTACCATGTGGTCCTGTCCATGTTGTTACTTTCTGTATCCACTTGTCCTTATTCATACGCGTGACGTGACCCGCCCATTTCCATTTCAGTTTTTTACAGTGTTCCAAACATAGACGTAGAATTTTTTCGCTGTACATACTAGATCTATGATAGGTATAATAATTTGTCAATGTTATTGCAGCTACTAAGTTTGATTGTTTTATTTTATTTTATTTTGTATAATTTGAGTTTTGTGTTTTGTTTGACTTGACTAAGTGTTCCAAGTGAGCCTATGGTATGAATAAATGAATTGAATTGAATTGAATTCTTAGAGGTCGTACTAATGGTTTACAAAAAACTGCGTCTAAATCGGATAAGCACTTTTAGAGAGCGGGCCATTTTTTTCCACAAATGTTTAGTTCAGTAAGTAGTTTTTTAAAATTAAGTACTTGTTTTACTAATAGTTAAATTGGCTTCAGCAACACCAATGACTTACCAACATAATAGTTTACCTTGACTCAGTAATTGTTCCATTAAGACGTGTATGAATAACTTCATTCCAAAATATTTTGAGCAAATTGAATATTCGCACCTACATTAAAACTTTGCACGCGAGTTTACGTGACGGGCGCTTTTTAATTAGTATTTTGTCACTCAACTGTATAGTAGGTAGGTCCCGCTAATGAGGTTCCGTCTTCCTCCTTTCGTGACGGAAGCAGTAGACAAAAACTTGGTAATTACGAAGAATATACCTCTATAGGAGACTCTTTTCATCCCTTAATCTATTCAACACACGACCACAGAATCTTTCAGCTTTCCACTCTCAACATAATAGATGTAAGGAACGTTATAACGATACAACTTTTACAGAGAACTTTCTAAAGATGGAATAACTTCGATATACTTTCGCTTCGAATAAGTACTCTTACCTAAATACGTGTTCCACGTGCAAAGTTTAATCATTCTGCTTTGTTTTTAGTGTTTTGTGCCAAGTTGAAAATCTGAAGCCCAATTCTTGTGATAAAAAATAGTCCAGCTTACGACCGTTCACCGTAATTTGGCACCTGCCATGAAGTATTTACAGGTGCCATCTTACGGTGAACGAGCAGGAACGTTCACCGAAGTTGGCACCTGCCATGGAGTATTTACAGGTCCCATCTTACGGTGAACGAGCAGGAGAGCAATTCTCGGATTGTAGAGATTATCTCTAAATTAGAGATAATGTCGAAGCATGAAAGTCTACAAAAAATGTCACAATAACCATCAAATCGTATTCGATTTGAATGATTTTGATCGACTTATGTCTATTTGTGACATCACGAGAATAGCAAATTAAGATTTTATTCGACATTCGCCATCTTTTTTCGACATATGTCGAATTCGACTAATCTCTAAAGCACGAGAATTGCCTTCCAGGAACGTTCACCGTAAGTTGGCACCTGCCATGGAGTTTTTACAGGTGCCATCTTTCGGTGAACGAGCAGGAACGTTCACCGTAAGTTGGCACCCTATAAGCCCGGGAAACTTTATCGAACAAAATACGAATAAACTTTTTCGACACATTTTGGTGAATAACTTTATTAGTTCTACGACTTTTTAAATTTCGAAGTTTGGGTGGAAACCAATTTCCACCAAACATATGTAAGAACAATCTCGTAAACACCATTAAAAAAAAACCATTGTGGAGCACTTGTTCTGGAGCTATGCTGTAACAAAGAAACATGCTTACAGACAGACATACACACTATGGCCTCGAGCTTATAACACCCCTCTTTTTAGTCGGGTGCTAAAAATAGAACATTTTCTACACTAGATTGCATTGCTTTAGAAGTAAGACGACACTTTCATGTGCTTGTAATTCAAGTGCCTCTTAAAATAAAGTAGGGACATTCCAGCTAGATCGCAAGATGTAGGTACTCTAGATAAATATCGTAGCTAGAAATATTTTTTCCTCGAGAAATATTGATGTTTTCTGTAATGATCTACTAGTAAAAGTTGAGAGGTTTTGTTTTTTTTATGAGAATAAGCGTGTCAATTGCCGTGGCGTTCCGGCCTGTTTCTATCTCTTTCCGTAGATGTCATAAAAGTTTACTAAGATTATTACATCAAGAAATGGGTGCATTTACGTGAGTAATCAGCAATAATACTGCGTTTTTAGTAGTAGTAGAGTTTTTTTGTGAAATAGTTCATCCGGGGATGTACTACCTCCATACCTAGTTCTCATGCAAAGCAGTGCTGTGTTTTGGTTTGAAGGCTATGGGTGCCGGTGACATTACAGGCACATGAGACTTGTCTTTATGTCTCAGGGTGGCAGGCGTAGTCCAATGCATGTAGGGTAGGCTTAACATCAGGTGGGCCACCTGATTGTTCCGTCATTGACGTAGTTTCAAAAAAAGAAGAAGAAGATCACCATTAAGTCTGCTAAGCGTTGTGATTATCGAAAATTGGATTCTATAGTGGAGGCCTCGTCCAGCAGTGGACGCCTAAAGGCTTCTAATGATAATGATAAATCGTATAAATGCCATTGCTATTGCCAGTAAAATTGAAGCTCGAAGATAAAAAACATACAAACATACATAGAGGCCAATCTCATTCCCTTCCTTACCGAAGCGAGTTCCTTCGCTATCCCTCAATATTGTAGTCAGCCAAAAATGTACACGAAGATTTTCGAAGATATTCTTCCATCGTGCTACGATACGGCGAGACTAGGTGGATGAAGGCAGCTAAACAACGTTCATGACATTCCTTGAGCATGCTAATTTCCAGCCGCAGACTTCTACCTCCTGATGATGGTGACTGGGAGGAAAAGTGTCATGTGATCCGTTGCTTATAGTACAAGATCCTGACCTAAATTGTGAACCGCTCATTCTTTTCCCTTCATTTTTTTTTGACACCTTTTTCTCTATCACTGTTCATGAGATACAGCCTGGTGACAGACGGACAGACGGACAGCGGAGTCTTAGTAATAGGGTCCCGTTTTACCCTTTGGGTATGGAACACAAAAAATAGACGTTTTTTTTTTGTATTCGTTCAAAATTAGCGCGATGCAAAGTAAACCCTGTTAGTATCCAGCGTGGGTATTGTGCGTGTTCTGCAGTCGTTACATTCGACTACAGGGTTATTCATATGACGCTTATTCACGACGTAGAAATATAGTTTCACCAATCGATGGACCTTCTTGTCACCTTGGAGCGTTTCATGAAACAGCTGTGCTCGTAATGGAACTTTAATGAGTGGTCATTTGGGAAGTTGCAGCCATAAATATTTCTTGTTATTATGGTTCCGAATTCAGAAATGGAATCCGGTTCCAATGGAAAAGCGGTTTCGCACTACGTACGATCCGAATCAGATTCGAATATCCGTGAAAATTCGTTCCGGAGTCGTAGAACTATTTGTATGGTAGTTTACGCACTAGCATCCGATTTCTGATCCGATTTTCGTAGTGCGAAACCACTCTTAGAGTTTCACCAAGTCCGTCTGTCCATCCGTAGTCAGAGCCGTTTTACTCGTAGTACATCAAGCTGATAGTGTTTTTTAAAAATAAATGATTAACCCATCTGTGTTTCAATACAGAGATATGTAATTTTCATAGGTTTAGCTCTGAAGTGGTCATTAAATTACATGTTCCTTCATTCTTCGTGTCAAATAGGAAATTGACTTAGCTATGATGACTTACCTTGTAGGTAATTTGCGCTAATATTTGAGATATTTTGCAGGTATTCCGAATTAGGGGTTTACCCAAAAACGCACGGCTTTAGAAGATGTCCACTATGACAGGGATAGCGCGTTCTATTGTACAAGTGGCGACATCTAAGGTACTCGATGACAATCAAAAATCGCTCCTGTGTGCCCTTCAGGAGTAAATCTCTCATTATATCATATTATTCATTTTAAAAGCTCTATACGAATCTATAGGTTCAGTGATCAGAATCACAGATCAGTTCAATACAGAACCGTTCCCAAAAGTAATTAAGCGGACTCCTTGACTATAAATAACTAAAACGTTTGTTAAGAAATTGTGTTTAAAGAAGGAAACGTTATTCGAAAGCTTTATATTGCCTTGACCCCATTCCGCAGTCCATTGCTACCGAGCGACGATGGATCTATTATTTTCAAGGACATTATTTCAATCTGGAACTTTTTCCAACTATTATATCGAGCTACAGAGCTAAGAAATAAAGCAATTCAATTCAATTCTTTAAACACATAACGATGGATGTATGTTTCTTTTCAAAATTATCCTTGTGAATTCAATGAATCTCTATTTCACCATATATCTGCTTAGATGACTGATGTATCATTAGAATCTGCACGTTCATTTAAAAGAACTAGGGTGACCATGATAAACAAATTAAAGGGAACTAACTTTTGAAAAAAAATGAAGCTTGTGTTTTTAATCAATACATAAATAAATAAAATAAATAAATAGGTTCTAAATTAGGTACTGTAGTTCTACGGTAGGTAATTCTAATCTAGGTACTGCACGTAGTTCTCAAGAAGAAACTTTGTTTTTTCCCTTAGTTGACTTTAAAATCATGGCAGGCTTGTTTTTATAGTGGTTTATAAAACTGTTACATAACAAAGGTTTATTAAAACATGAGTGTGAAAATAAAACCGAGCCTTGGTGAGGTTTTTAATAGTATCAAACGAGTGTTTTAATACCTAATAGTTATGTGCAGTTTCATACACTACTTTATCTACACTCATGCAACACATATTTTATCTACTCTCATATCTTAAATTCGAATTATAAACTTCAAAACGATTTATATTGACATACTTTATAAACGCAATACCGAATTCAAAAATAGACTCATATTATAAGACATTTTCTCTAACAAAATAATGTCATATAATAACTTTTAAGTCACCAAGGAGGATTTTTCCTCTATTTCTAATTATTTTTCTGAAATAGTCTGTGGTTACGCGTATTACCCGGACTTATTAGTAAGATTTGTTGGTATAAGATTTGTCCTGGCTGCTAGCTTATTATGGAATGTGTTATTACTGGAAGAAAGCGTTAGTTGAGTCAGTCGTGGGAAGCAATGGCGGCGATGAGCTCACCACTTGTCACGTCTATATTCCACGATGGTGCAACCCACTGTGAAAAACGGCCCATTGAGGCTCTGCCTACCCCTTCGGGGAAAAAGGCGTGCGTCTATGTATGTATTTATGTAGGCGTATACTCGTATGCGCGGTAGAATCGTGTCTATTCTTTTGATTAATCATTTGACGCCATTTATTTACATTTATTTCAGTTTTTATAAAAGTAGGTACTACTTGTTCCACTGCCTAATGAACACATTCTACATTACGTTTTCGTACCATAGCGAATTAAAAATCCTAGTGATATGATATGTATATTTTTGCAAGGAGTAACCGACTTACAAATAAATTGCGAACATAAGATTTCTGTTTCCAATACCGCTGACTCCAATGAGTATACTTACTCCCCCAAATTACGAGTGTAACAAGCAACGAAATAATAAAATACATCCCATAAACTGGCACGATAAGGAAAGTATTCCGAAAAATAGGTACCTATGCATATTACGTTATAAATCTACAGCCAGTGATTGGGTACCGACAATTCATAAATATGGAAAAACGTTTAGAGAAAACTCCCTTCTCGAGCTACGCTGCTTCGGCCACTTCCCGATACCAGTATACCGGCACTATACACAATTTCAAATGCAATAAACCGGCCAAGTACGAGTTGGATTCGCACATTAAGGGTTCCGTACCATCGTACATTAACGTTATTTCAAGTATTACCTATTACGGTTCAAAAGATATAGCCATTATTATGATCGAGCAAAAAAATGAAGTTTATTATATGGGGACACTCTTTAATTTTAATCTAATTTAATTTTAATTATTTGTTGTTAATTACTCTACTCACTTTTTGAAAATTGAATGTGTCTATCTCACTGATAGTATTTATATCTGTGGTCTATCTATTACGGTTCAAGAGATACAAGCGGTTGCTAAGATCGAGAAAAAAAGCTGGCAATGACGGCCTCTCATTATTTTTTTCTAAAAACCAATTTAATATATAAAATATAGTCATACTCTTTGTAATGAGCTCTGAAAAATGATACTCCACATGCACATGCATGAGTAGGACAGCCTTTACTTGCATGAGCCCCTTTAATTGTTATTTAAAGTTTCAACCGTCTACGACGGACAGCGGAGCCTTAGAAATAGGGTCCTGTTAGCACCCTTTGGGTACGGAACCCTACAAAGTAACAAATTAAAACAATAGTGTGTTTCTTAGACAATGAGATAAGATGGTCGTCCGAACCAATCCTGGAGACGTCATTTTTTGGCGGTGGTTAAGAACCTCGGCAAAAGACAACGCGGTGGATGACCACAGTCACAGCCTTCTGCCCCACCCAGGGTCATTAGGACCTTAAGCCATGTAATTCAAGTCCTTTACTAGACAAAGCGGGTAGAGACAGTAAATAGGCGCCGATCTGCGTTCTAGATGAAAGCGCTCTTTCTTGATGACACCCAGGTTGCTAAGTTAATCAAAGATCACGGGTCAGTAGCGGGGTTAAAATTGAGGCGGTTGACTGTAAGATGGCAATTATAGGGGTTCCACGGCTCAATAGGCAGCATAAAGGCGTGCGTGCCGAATATGTAGACGTGTACGCAGGTTAGATGAGGTCGATAGGTCAGAACAATGATGCTATTAAAAGTGGGAAGATTCGTGACTAGATCCTTGAGCTTGGACCGCTTTAATTAGGGTTTAGGCACACAATTTACTCCAGTCACACTAGTGGTTAATAGTAGAAAGACCGAAGTTGGCCTCATTTTGATCAGCACACGGTTCCGGTTAATAATTTAATAAAAGCTTGTGTGTTTTTTTTTTATAAAACTTATTTCATTATTTTAAATCCATATTTTTCCGGAGCATTGGATTCCATACAGTGAGGTTCCTCCATAGATTCCTGATTCAGACAATCTACGAAAAAAACTTTCTACTTAAGATAAATACAATTTTCATATCAGTGTGAGGATGGGAAAATACTTCAGACGCATTAGCCGCTCCATTCTACGCAACCTGCGCCAGTCGTAAAAATAAGGAAAAGTGGTTGTATAGCCTCGGAGCCTACAAACCAACAATATGTCACTACCTAGGAGCTAATTGTAGAGACAAATTGAGGTCAAGCGTTGTACCATAGCCCAGAATCGAGGGGACAAAAGTAAGTTGTACTAGGGAGCAAAATAATATTTTTACGACGAGGGCGCTGTTCTCGTTCGAGATTCTAAATTAGAATCCTGAGCGCAGCGAAGCACGAAGGAAAAATAAGTTTGAGGCCGAGTGATCCACTAACTTTTAAGTTCCCTCTATGAGAAGAAGAAATAAAAGTCGATTTTACACCAATGAGCTGCAAATTACTTAGATGTGGCTAATTATTGATAATAGGCCAAAAATCCGTGAATGACTACATATACGTGTACATATACATGTACATATACGTGTTTTTGCATTCTTCCATACGATACACGTATCGCAATGTTATTGAGTGACAAAATATCAGCAAAATGGCTGCAAATTACCGATTTCCAGGAGATCAACTGAAGGAGGCACTTATTTTGTTATCATCATCATTGTCAGCTTGCATCGAAGCCTTCTCCATTTTGTGCCGCGTGTTCCTGTTTTCGGCTAATACGTGACGTTCTCGATGTCATTAATCACCTAGTAGGTAGTCTGCCAGTGCTGCGTTTTCTTTTCCTATAGGCAACCATTCAGTCAATGCCCTTATCCACTTGACGTCACCACATCTTGCCAAGTGTCCTGCCCATTGATATCATAGATACGAGAATTAAAGTCAAAAATGACTTTTAAAAATACATGATTTATGGTGAATGCTCACGCATGCGGCGCAAGATTCAATTTTTTTAGTGATTTTTGCCGATTACAGCTCGTCAACACTTCTTCAGATAGCGAAAGGTGAGTTCGCGAGAACTAAGAGACTTAACACACATGTTTTAATTGATAGTATCTCATAAATATCATCAGTTTAGCTACGATACCCATAAACAAAAAAAAACACTGTAAAAATGTGTTTAGGGGGTATCATACCTAAACTGATGATATTTATGAGATACTATCAATTAAAACATGTGTGTTAACTCTCTGAGTTCTCGCGAACTCAACTTTAGCTATCTGAAGAAGTGTTGATAAGCTGTAATGAGCAAAAAACACCAAAAAATAATAATTTGGCGCCGCAAGCTTCCACCTTAATAACAAGACAATTAAACTTTAACTGGTATTTTCCTCTTTTCACAAACTCTTAACTTTTTACCGATCTACCCGCCTTTTCATTTGCATTCGTTTCTTTTTATTGTTTCTTGAATGGTGGTAGGTACTCTTACATTTAATAAAGGTTTTCCTGTACCCACAGAAGTTTCTTAGAGTGAAAAATACCTTATTTTTATTTTCTTGGATACTTTTAATAAGGATTAAGTAATATAATTTTCACTAGAAACGGGATATTTACCATGATTTTTGAGTTTTATATGTTCCCGATATTTCGGCACAGTTGCATGCGCCATGATCACGGGAGAACTGACTAAAGTCTTTGCGAGTAGATGTTATTGGCAGATATATCGATCTACCCTCTTTCTCACTCTTTTATTACGAACGAGAAAAAGAGGAGAGAAAAGAGTGAGAAAGAGGGTAGATCGATATATCTGCCAATAACATCTACTCGCAAAGACTTTAGTCAGTTCTCACGTGATCATGGCGCATGCAACTGTGCCGAAATATCGGGAACATATAAAACTCAAAAATCATGGTAAATATCCCGTTTCTAGTGAAAATTATGTACATAACCATGATAGTTTCAAAAGTGATTAAGTAATACATCCCAATGACATTATAAATATCAATCTTACGATGTTTGGATGTTTGTATGTTTGTAAATCAATTACGCCGAAACTGTCAAAAGGATTTTGATGGGTACACAGACAGATAATGACTTGGATTGAGCTATAGGCTACTTTTACTCCTGGTACAACATAACGTATTACATGGTACATTACACTGCTAAGTATACAAAATATGCTCGCAGTTAATAATTTATAGTACCCGACACCAAATTAAACATGCTGTTTATTTCTAATCCATTTACATCCCTAAAATTACCACATAACTTGTAGGAAACCTGTGTACGGTAATCGTATCTTCTCATGAAAATATTGGCGTAAAGTTTATTTTTATAATATGGGTTTCCTTTGCGAGTTCCTCGCGTTTGCCAAAGTTTCCACAAGTAAGAGGGAAGTAGGTGTATTATTTACTATACCAGAATTGGCTACTTTACCATAAAAGTCACGAAACCTATTTCGATAATGCGACAATTTCCTTCTGACGGGTCTCTCGGTATTGTGTGTCGAACAGTCCCTAGTTTAGTGCAGGCTTTCAATAGTTTCTCCCGTCTCCCACGCGGTCTAACTTTCCAGGGAAATATATACAGTTTGTGTGCAAAATTGTTTTATTATTTTGCAATTTTTTGTTGATCGTAGCTCTACAGCGTAAAAGTTTGAACAACATTAGAAAGTTTTAATCCCCCAAGTATGGTATTTTATATATTTTTTATATTTTTATGAATAAAGTTAATAAAGGCAAAGGAATTGTGGTTTTGTTGGGTTTGTATTTCTCGTCATAATAACAAAGATTTAAGCTCATTAGCGGTTTTTAAAGCTTTGATGTAGATGTTTCTAATAGTTACAACCGGCCACAAAAATTTCCAAAGTCATGTTTTTCAAATCGTACTAGCCTGCGTTTCTATTAAACCAACTAGTTTTTGGTTTTTTTATTTGAATTAGTTATGGAACAGGCAAATGACCTACCTGATGGTAAGCGATAACCTCTGCCTATAATGATGCATTACCTCACAGGTCACGTCCATCTAGGACACACCCTAGGTGGAAGTGCACTGCGCCCTCCACCCTAATACATAAAGATGAAAAGTTTCATGTGCCTGTTATTTCAACGGAATACAGCAATGCGACCACTACTGTTTTGCGGCAGAAACAGGTATAGTGGAAGTAATTCTCTGGGCGAACTCGTTCAGAAAAAATCTCTGCTAGAACAATATAACGTTTTCTAATAATCTAAATAATTATATAAAAGGGAAGTCCACACACTCACACAGTCACCCATCACGAAATCTCGGAAACTACTGGGCCGAGAGGTCTGAAATTTGGCACAAGCATTCATTAAGGGTGCAGGTGCGCACTAAGAAACGATTTTTGAAAATTCGCAGCCTTAGTGGTTGAAAAAGGGTGTTAAAGTTTGTATGAAAGTCCCTGAAGGCATAAGGAATTATATTTTGCTAATTTGTGTAGTTCATCCCACTATTATTGAAAAGGTTAAAGATACGATGCTTGTATGTTCGTATGTTTGTTACTTAATCACGCCGTAACGGCTGTACTGATTTCGATTGAATTTGTTATACACGTAGATTATGACCAGGATTGAGCTATAGACTACTTTTTATCCTGGTAAAATGTAATTTATATTACTATTAACCAATATAATAACAATTGTAAGCTTACCACAAAAGCTTTGACTTTATTATGCTTAATTGTTTTATTTTGTTACCGAACAATACACCACAAAACCTTGTTTTTCCTTCAAGCCCGTATTCACAATTTCTATTAAAACAAACAAAAAGAATTAGCAGGCAAATGCATAAAGACAACCACTAGTTAGCCGACATATAACCCCAGTTAGTAAGTCACGCAAACAACCCTTGGCCGATTTATCATGTGAACTAGGTGTGTCCGGCGGCTTTATTAAATAACTCCATCCACAGGTATTATAACAAAGACAAATACCTAGCCGCTACTATTTACATATGTAGAGGCTTGCGCTTAGTATTTTGATTCAGTAAGCACGTCTGGCTTTCAGCATTAGTAAATTGAAGTGACAAAGGGCAGGCCGTATAGAAAAAGGGTAATTGTTCCTTAAAAAGCAGACTCTTTTCCACAATTAGGCCGCCAGTGGGCCTTTTTGAGTAAGAGAGAGAGAAAATAAAGGTTTTCGAGTGGCGAACCAGATGACGCAATGTATACAGGGCGTCCCAAGACTATGCGGCATGAAGGGAAAGTTCCATAAATATATTGCTGAAAGGAGACTTTATTTTATATTTTAAACTTAGTAATACAGCATTCAAAACTTTTCAAAAAATTACTTGCTTCGTCTGGTTCGCCACCGAAAACATTTATTTTCTCTCTCTCTTACGCAAAAAGGCCCACTGGCGGCTTAATTGTGGAAAAGAGCATGCTTTTAAAGGAACAAATACCCTTTTTCTATACGGCCTGCCCTTTGTCCCTGCAATTTACTAATTCTGAAAGCTAGACGTGCTTACTGAATCAAAATACTCAAAAGCGCAACCCTCTGCTTATGTAAATAGTAGCGGCTAGGTTTTTGTCTTTGTTATAATACCTGTGGATGGAGAATACTTATATTATCTACAATATTTAAGGTACTTTCCCTTCATGTCTTGGGACGCCCTGTACAGGAAAACCGTTGGACCAACAACATTTTAAAGGTCGTAGGAAGCCGGTCGATGGAGGCAGCTTGAGACCGTTCGTCGTGGGTCTCTATGGGGAGCTCTATATCCAGCAGTGGAGTTTTGAGGGCGTATTAGAATTAGATATATTTATTTTAGACTGAGACAATAAGTAATATACTATGATGATGATATTGATGATAACGTCTGGTGACGAGAAGAAAAACTTGGTTTGTTTTAATGTTCAGCTCTCTCTCTCTCTCTCTCTCTCCTCTCTCTCTATCTCTCTCTCTCTCTGTCTCTCTCTGTATCTTCTTTTTAAAGGTTTATTCCTGGTCTTTAGGTAATCACCTTCAGCGTCAAGTATTGTGCCTTTTGAAAACGGCATAGTGACTGATTGTGAAAGAACCAGCGAGGTGAAAGAATTTAGTGTTAAAAGTAAATGCTGAGTTGGAAAATTGTTTAATTTTCTTTCTGACTTCACAAAAAAGGAGGAGGGTCTCAATTCGTGTGTAATCACTAGAGTTCGTTAGCGCTGTAGTACCGATAGGGGCATTTATATCTTCTCTATGATACAGCCACATTAGCAACTACGTAATGATTGTAGGTACCCTAAAACTGGAATAAACCGTGTACTATCGAATATTAAAAGATTCTCCACAAAATACATAGTCTAGTACAAGAATGTTTTCTTTTTTCCTTAACAAGATGGGTAAAATTTTAACAATTACCTAAATTTATGAACTGTGTGCCTTATTAATAAAATACTGAGGGAAATCACCGTTGTCTTTGGCAAGTTTTTGTACTGTTTGAAAATGTAATCTTTATTTAATATCTCATACTACAAAAAAACATTAGTGAAATAACTTGGTAGGCAAGTTAGTTTAATTAATTTTAAATCTATACTGTAAACGTATCTATCTAAAAATTTATTTAAATTGTAATTCTACATAAATAATAAAAACATTTATGTTAGCGCCAAGTGAAAACAAAACTTCACACTCTGTGAAATAGCTGATACAAAGTTCGTTGACAGATTTCCATATTTTACTCCTCAACACAACCTCATAAGTTCTGTGGACTCTCGTAACAAATACGCAGATTTGTATCCGCAGTCTCTCCCATTACTTACCGGACCTAAGAAAACCTTAAAAATAGGACGGTACGAACTGTTAGGATTTTGTTTATTTGAGGGCAAACACATCACTCAGCCACGCTCTTGAATTATAGCAACGCGATTCTTAGGGAAAATATATCCTGTTTTCGGGAACAAGGCAGATGGAAAACACTTTATGTAAGTTTATTTTGACGAAGTTTTCCGAGATTGTTACATTCGCGAGAAATACTTTTGCTACGATATCACGACGAAGTCAAATAACAATGCGCGCACTGAGACGTATCTTCATAAAGAAAATATTTTTCCCCGGTTCTGCTTTCAAAGAAAATAAACATGGATATTCTCTTTATGCCTATTGTAGTCATAAGTGATTTATTGATACGTTATACAAGGATTTAGTAATAGTAAAGTTATGTAACGGGTTTAGAATTTTTAAGATATATTGGTTCTTTAGACGTATAGAGAAAGTTATTGAATAGTTAGTATATTTATCTCGCCATTATAGCACTTTGCTATCCTAAAAAGGCACAAAATAGCCTTAGATTATTTATTCATCTACATCAGACCTCACTTAGTAAACACTCAATTATAATCTCCCTATAATTTACCAAGAACATGACGTCGCACCAGCTAATTGTGAAACCATGTGTGACGTGGGACGGTGCTGTACACAATCCAGCAAAACCGCAATCCCAAAAGGGAATACCTTCTCTAAAACAACGACGACACTACAGTTAGTAACTAAGGTGCTTTAAACCTCCGAAGTATGAAAAGCTACATAACTTTCCTTAAAAAAGCCAGAACCAGGACTTCCCCAGGGCCTCCGCCATTGTTTGGTAGGTAACAGAAACTCGTTTTAATTAACAAAGTTGTATACTCAACAAAAATGTTCTGAGCGTCAACAAAATGCTTGGTTTTGTCAACAGCTGAAGTCATTAAAGCCTCGGCAGGTTGCCGGTGTTTCGATGAAATTCTCATTGAGAAAAGAAAATTCCGCGAATTTTAAACTCATTTGAGAACTGTGTAGGTAGAAGAACTCGGATCGAGGGCCTGTGAAAAAAATGGAGGATACTTTTAAACAAAATGTAAGGCGGACCCAAAACAAAATTCATTGGCATTTTTCAACTCGAAAATCTTTACGCATGACAGCCCAATGAGAACGAATTCCTTTACAAATGCGACAGAATTTTATTTGAGTCGTGACTGCACAAAGTCTTCCATCAGCCCGCCGTTTTGTTCCACAAATATCTGGTTAATTCTCGGTAAAACTTGCCACAAACGAGATCAAACCAGCCGATGACCGCCTTCCCTCGCCATAAAATGCCCGCGGTTCTGGAAGAGAGCGTTCCACGCGATGGAGCAAGGGTAGTAAACATGATAATTGTAATTTAACGCACCCCTCCTTTCCACCCCGTTCCAGACCCGTTTTCATACCCCCTCAACCGTGAACCAGTCAGAAGCTAAACGACCCTTTGAAATTCCCAAAATTTTAATTAAAATGTTATAAAGTTACTGGTTATGGCCACCTAGCGACAAATAGCGATGTTTCAACTGTAAGGGGTGTATTGGAAGACGAGCTTAACTGTTGTTCCTGCAAAGTTACGCGCAGTGCTCTAACATCCATTAAAAACATGTTTTTTAAATCATATAGTTTAGCTATGGTGAAAGTTTTTTTTCCATTACGAACAGCTGGAGACTGGACTATAGACCTGGACGGAAGGGAAATAGCCAGAGTGTCCAAATTTAAATAGCTGGGACATGTGTTAATTGCTGACTTAAAAGATAATAGCGACATAGAAAGGGAGCGTAGGACGGAGGCGGTTCGGGGAATTATGCTGATCCGCAGGTTTGCACATTGCTCAGTGGAGGTCAATGCGAAACTTTTTAAATGCTTTTGTCAATCCTTTTATACCAGCAGCCTGTGGGTTGCTAATAACAAAAAACAGTTGGGGCCTTACGCGTCCTTTATTAACTTGTTTAGAGCAATGGTGGTGTTACCTAGATTCTGCAGTGCGTCTGGCATGTTGTCTAATGCGCATGTCAATGACTTCCACGCTGTAATGCGCAACAAGATTGCGTCGGTCCAAAGCAGAATGCTGGGTAGCCCCAACAATATACTTGGGCCCTGGCTGGCAGGTATCGGCAGTCCTCTGCGCAGAGATACTGGCTGTCGGCCCTTATTACGCCGATGTTATTCGATGTGTGATTACCCCAACTCTAGGGTATATTGCATTAATTAGTTATATATTAATTAATATAACATATCTGTTAGGGTATTTTTTATTATTTATTAATTAGAATGTAATGACATTGATCATTGGATCATGTTATCTGAAAGTAAATTTATTACAGAAATAATACGACTTATACAAATACAATACCATACAATACGACTAATACAAGTAAGTAGAAAACAACTAATACAAGGTATGTAAAAAATACATAACGAAACAGTTGTGCTACCTGTAGACCGCTGCTAACGATCTAAATAAAACATTTTGTTATCTGAATAAACGAAATTATATTATTATTATATATATAGGACAAATGTTTTTTTGTAAGGCTATCTAGTCGACATAAAATTGTCGTGTTTTTAAGATCTCTAGGCAGATACTACGTAGTGTAACTAGAGCTCTAACTCTCTTTGTTAGAGTTAAATAATGAGGGCGAGTAGTTACGTGAACACCTGAACGTGAGTGTCTTCAACTAGTCAATTGTAGTCTGGTTATTTACATTGCTACTTCGATGTGTGACTCAACTTACTAACAAGGAACTTGCCGACGGTCTTCAGTTTGGATCAAATAACTTCGATGCCTGTCGCAGGATAAACTAACAAGTTACCTACTGTTGTCAATCCCAAATTCCCAACTATGAAATGGCAGTTGACTTTCAGCACAGAATAAATAATAGTAACAACATAATTTTCACTCTTACGTAACTGCAGCAGATCATTATGTAAAGAACGAAAATAGTAGGAGTTTATAGGAATAGTAACATATTTCTACGTGTTTCTTGATAATTCTGTATGTACCGCGTTATGTAAAATTGTGGTAAAAACAATGGCAGCGATGAGCTCACCTCTTGTCACGTCTATTTCCCACGATGGTGCAACCCACGGTGAAAAGAGGACCATTTGAGGCTCTGCCTACCCCTTTCAGGGAACAAGGCGTGTGTCTATTTATGTATGTATGTGGTTCACACCTTGAGCTAACGCCAGGCAAATAGGTTCTCAATTCATGTTTTTTTTATAATTTATGAACCGATTTGGAAAATTCTTTTTTTTTACTTCCAAGTTGGTCCCATTGTCATCAAAATCTGGTACTGAAACTCCTGAATGATAAGAATTTCACGGGCAGCGATAAGGGTTACTTTCCGATATCTGATTGAGCTGTTATTTGGCATACCTGTCGAGTACCCATGACAATACAATATTGTGGTGACAGCGAGCTGATCTGATGATGGAAACGGATGGTGAACAACGCAACTCCTATATGGATAATAGTAGACTGGCCGTGTTTAGGCTCATTTTCATCAGCACGACACGGTTCCGATTACTTATATTATAAAATCTTGTATTGCAGATAAATTCCTAACTTCGAAGTCGGTTTTTTTTCGTAAAGAAAAGTTCGTTGTTTCGTTATTGAGTTCTTAATCAGCATTTTACGATATGAGCGTACCTATATAGAATCTTATTTTTGCATAAAAGGTCGACTTTAAGTGACATAGGCCTGCTTAACTTAACGAAATCAAGGATCGAAGTTCCCGTGACATTTCAATTAAGCCGTGGATTTTGCTAATGAACCCGCCCGCGCTTACAGAACTTGCGAAAACTTGAAAACTACCCTTAGTTCGATTGATTGAGTTCGTGTTACTTTCTGACCTATCGCTGGTAGGTACTAGATATTCTAGCCTAGGAGAAGAAATCAATGCGCAGACGACAGACAAGGTGAACGCTATAAAGGCAACGTTGGACATCAAGGATCAAGTGGCAAAAAAATTGCCCATAGACCTATAATTTACTAGATAACGCAAGTGCACCTTCTATGCGTGTCACTTTGCCTGTCCGACGTAGTTGTAATGCACCTATTAGCGAACCTTAAATCAGTTCGCTCTCGGCCGTCTTCGCGATAGCATGTCGGATGTTAATAGAAAAATGCCTACTTGCGCCATAGTGAACTGTAAAAACTTTGAAATTAGCTAGCTGTGCGAATGGAGATATTTCGTAGCATAGTACGTACAAAATAAAACGTCACGCCTGGTTTCATACAAATTTAAGTATTTGCGGTGTTTATCTTGATATTATGGTCTGTGATTTTAGTACAAGATTTGTCCTGGTTGCTAGCTTATTAGAATGTGTTATTACTGGAAGAAAGCGTTACTGAGTCAATCGTGGGATAAATGGCGGCGATGAGCTCACCAGTCGTCACGTTTATATTCCACGATGGTGCAACCCACTGTGAAAAGAGGCCCATTGAGGCTGTGCCTTCGGCGAAATAGGCGTGTGTCTATGTATGTATTACCTACTATGTATACCTATTGGTAACATTGGTTTTTATAAAGATTTCTTCGTTTCACATTTTGTCACGTAGTGAAAACTCCAAGCGTAGCTCCAAGTTGAGCTCATAATTGAGTCCAAAAGTTAGCGACTGTCTCAGTGCCATTTATGTCATCATAACTCACAATACTACACATTTAACTTACTGATGGACACAGTTTCGATGTAGCTACAGATATTATTATTTTCGGTAGATTTGCGACATTCACTAGGAATAACAAATACAATCAAGATACCATTAGACAGAAAACAACTAAGTAATGAGACATGTAAATAGATTAGACATATAATGTATTTTTGGATTATACATAAGAGAAAACCTCTAAAGAACAAACAACAAGCAAACAAGTTATCAAACAACATCAGAACTGATTAATAAGCTTGGCAAAGTTCAAATAAAAATCTTGAATCATGCAAAATAAAAAGATATGACTTGATTAAAAAATCAGTGTCTGCCTCCGGCTTCGCTCGCTTGGCTCCAGGAACAAAAATATAAATAATCTGTTATTTTATCTATGATAGACCCTCGATTGATCGTGATCTCACTTGTTGGTAAGTGACGATGCGGCCGACTTTGGGAGCATGAAGGTCTAGAAGGCACCTATTCACTCTCGCCTTCTTTTATCTCTTTGCATTTTGGCTCTCTTAACTTAGTTCATACGAGTACAAAACAGTAAAATTTAAACTGTCCTGTCAACTCAGAGATACAATTTGAAATAATTGGAGTCATAATAAGTACTTTTTGTTGAAAACCTTTTAGAAAATTAGTATATAAGCTAATCAAAACAATCGTACACTGCCAGGCTGCTATTAATTATCGAGGAGATGTCGTCCACGTTCCGTTACGCAGATCAGTCCACTGTTACCATAACATTGCATTTTCATCGGAACTTGACAGGTGGCCAACGTTTCAGCTCAGTCTGTTGCGTGGAACTGGATTAAAATTCAGTTGAATCAAAAACAGGAGAAGTTAAAAAAAGGTTGTGAAGTTTTTTGTGAAAAATATATATAATACAAGCTTTTATAAAATTAGTGATCGGAACCGTGTGCTGATCAAAATTAGCCTAAACACGTCCACTCTACTATTATCCATCGAGGAGTTCCGTTGTCCACCTTCCGTCTCCATCATTAGATCAGCTCACTATCACGATCATATTGTATTTTTATTGGAACTTGACAGGTATGCCAAAATTTCAGATCAATTGTTTGAGGATAACTGCTTTAAAATTCAGTTGCAAGATTCCACCCGGATTCCACTCAGACAAACATCATGCATTGCAAGTTAAATAAAAGGTTGTAAAAAGGCTCATACTTCTCAAAGCTTCGTACTAAAATGGGAATAGGTAGAGCGTCAGTGCAGATAATATTCATAAGTTGTGCTGAAGTGTCCGGGCTCACGTAGGCGCGGTGTAATTCCACGTTATTGGGTTTGCAGACACGTGCTCTCCTACTTGGTATGAATACCCACACGGCTCCTAGTGAAATAAGAAACAAACAAAACTCTGCTACCTCAGTAACGGTCTGGGATATTCGGTAAGAGAAATTGCATTCAGCACTTGACATCAAATTTCAAACAAATCATGCTCCTGAAAACTTTGCATCAGTATTTGTCTAACCAAATGTCTTAGTAAATATATGGAAATATACATACATACACACACGCCTTTTTCCCCAAAAGGGTAGGCAGAGCCTCAATGGGCCTCTTTTCACAGTGGGTTGCACCATCGTGGAATATAGACGTGACAAGTGGTGAGGACATCGCCCCCATTGCCTCCCACGACTGACTCGGCTAACGCTTTATTCCAGTAATAACACATTCCATAATAAGGTTAACTTAGCCAGGACAAATCTTATACCAAAAAATCTTATCAACAAGTCCGAGTAATCTCTTAGTCGGCTTTTACGACATCCATGGGAGGAGACGGAGGGGTATATTCTTAAGCCGAACACACCACAACACTGCATTTGGAAATATGTGACGGTATAATATAGCTTATGCTACGGACTACGGCGACGTAGCACTTTTAAACTGTTTTGGCGTTTACTGTGAATCGATTTTCAAACAAGGCCCACGGTAAAATCAAACAAACAAAGGCAACAGAAACAGAGTAAAATAAAAAAAAAATGATCTCCCCATTGAATTGGTTTCCCTCTGCGCAACATATTCACGCGTCTTGTACCTACTGCACTAGACAGGAGTAAAATCCACGTGCGCGTCGGAGCTGACACACTATTTTTTTTTTCATTGTGCGTACATAATGCGTAACAACCCTTTTTCACTTTTACTATAAATTAATATTATGAAATAAGTACATGATATTATGTTCAGTTTCTGTGTTTTGATTGACGTAGGAGGTAAGAAGTAGTTAATAATTTGTTTTCGTCGGTACTGGCGGAAATGGATGGTTCTATACTCTCTTTATGACAACGAATATGTTGAAAATTTCAATCTGTATAACGTATAGCGGATGTCTAGTGAGACCGTGCTGCCGTATTTCACAGGATAACGCCGGCATGCAGATATGATTTATTGCACTTCACGATCGCGGGGTGAATAAAAAAAAACCGGCTGAGTGCGATTCGGACTCGCGCACGAAGGGTTCCGTACCATTATCTATAAAAATGGCAAAAAAATAACGTTGTAAAAAAATAAAAATAAAAATTGCACTTAAACAGTGGTCACCCATCCAAAAACTGACCTCACAGATTATTGCTTAACCTACAACTGTGACATCATTATCTATAAAAACGGCAAAATATCACGTTTTTTGTATGGGAATAAATATTGTATTCTGTTTTTAGTCTTTAAAAATAAAATAAAATAAATAAAAAAAACATAAATCTTTTATCGCATTGCATTATATTTTTTGCATTTTTCGGGCATTTTTTTTTATTTGTTGTTAAAGCGGCAACAGAAATACATCATCTGTGAAAATTTCAGTTGTCTAACTATCACGGTTCATGACATATAGCCTGGTGACAGACGAACAGACAGCGAGACAGACGGACAGCC
Organism: Operophtera brumata; assembly: GCA_932527175.1. Classification (NCBI taxonomy): domain Eukaryota; kingdom Metazoa; phylum Arthropoda; class Insecta; order Lepidoptera; family Geometridae; genus Operophtera; species Operophtera brumata. The sequence goes on along the minus strand of OW052238.1, from coordinate 10,298,757 downwards.
GAGCCTTAGTCGGCTGCCTCTCAGAAAAAGGGGAAGAAGCGGAGCTGTGAACCAGTTCTTAGCGCTGCAACTGCTAGGGCTCCTTCCCTGTGATGCAGAGGGCTTTATCGAGGTGATAAGGAAGAAACGGAAGCCCTCTAGCCGGAACCAGTGTGGTAGTCATGTATGCAGTGAGCAGCACTTCCAAGCGGAGGTACCCACTACGCAGATCTACGTGTCCCGCGTCTACTTCGACGTGAAGGCCGTAGAGGTGGTGGAATACGTCAGCAAGAAAGCTGGAGTGGGTTTGACGGTCATGAGTTGAAGTTGGACTCTCGTCATAATGTGAGCTTTAGCTCATTTATGGTGAGGGAACGGAAATGTGATGACTTACTTGAGCCCTGACTTCTGGCCGAAAGGGGTGAAGTTCCGGCGGTTCAAGGGAAGCCTGTCACGTGATCCCCCGAGCCGCGACGCGTCGGCGATCGTGTGTTAGATTAAGTAATAAATAAAGTGTTTTTTTATGTGTATGTTAGTTTCTAAGGTATTTATGTTGATATGGGCTTACTGTTTAGGTTTAGTGCATTTCTCAGTAAGCCTGAAATAAAGATTTTGAATTTCAATTTCAATTTAGTAATAGGGTCCCGTTTTACCCTTTGGGTACGGAACCCTAAAAAACCACCCTCAGAATAATTTGATTACCTACAAAGCAAGGGTGTAGAAATGTTGAAACATTGCTATTTTTCCGCAAGGAAAGTAACATTTCACAAAGTGAAATACAAAACTATAAGTAGATTTTCAGCATTTCTCCAGTTTGACCTAGGTACAGTAATTTTCACCTCTACAGTCACTGCTTTTTGTCGTCGTGGAATAGGGATGGGTCATACTTGCAAAATCGAGAACTAGGGCTTCCAAGTTCGTCCACCTTAAGACACCAGTGCCAAAAACCAGGGCTCATAAAACCTTCAAGGTATTTTTTTTTGCATAGGAAATTGATCCGAGCACTTATATAAATAGGGAATAAAAGACGCATTTGAAAAAAAAATACTTTCATGTGGAAAAATACTTGCATAAATAATTGGACCAAACCGTCTTATAAATAAGGAGCATAATTGCATCTGCAAAAAAGTACTACGACTCGTTCCAAGTAATTGAATTGCACAGAGCGATAAAGTTTCTGCGTGCGGAACTAGCAACTTTACTTTCACGTTGCAGGTATTTTTTTAATTTCAAGCCTTTAGGGTCCACACCCTTGTCAGCGTACTTGCAAGCAAAAACCTGGTTGAAAAACCTGGTCGCGTAAATACGCTCCTTCCCTATCGTGGAAACATCCTCCTATCAACTTTATAATCTGTGATCAAATTATGCGGTGGTACTTCAAAACAAGTGGTTCCGCAAATTTAATTATCCCAGCACTGAACGAGACATCGTAAAGGCTTTCATTACAGTGATTAGAGGCCAGATTGCGGAAACATTGCGTAACAATGCTTTTTTGTTTCTTTACTTTCGCTTTTTTTTTGGTGACTTCGTTACAGAAATAACTTGGAATTTTTGTGTTTCTGGTTATTCATCATCCACATTTGTTATTCTTTTTTTTTATAATTTGCGTGACGTGGCTTGTACATTTGGTTTTTTTTTTTTTGTATTTTCAACATAATTTAATTGTATTTTCGATATAATTTGCAACGTTCATTTTTTTTCCTCCTTCCAAGTCGTCATAGTTATCAGTCTAACTGATGATGATGTAACCATTTAACGACTATGTTCGGTAGCTATAGCTACCCTACATAGTCGTTAGGCCAAAATACGTGTTTTTCCTTAAAAGAGTAGGCAGAACCTTAAAGCTCGGAAATATAGATGTAACCAGTGGTAAACTCCTCGCTCCCATTGCATTCCAAATCGGCTAACGTACAGAAGATGTTGTGCGTCAGCTCTAACGCGCAACTGGAGTTTACTGCAGTTTAGTAAAAGATGCGCATTTACGATTTTACTCCCCAATCTATATGCGTACCGCCGGTCTAATATGAAAGAACTTCAAAATAACTCATGTCAATGACTTAATATTACGTACAACCCATTTTCTTATTAAAAAACTAGACCGTCACTGGAAGCTTTATATTGAGAAAGCATATCCGTTTCCGTCGTATTTCAACCAGTTTTCGTACTTTTAATCCGAGTATTTCCGATCCAGTGGCGACACCTGGCGGCCGCGCGCCATTTTAGTTTCATAAAATGAAGCGCGCCATCTTGACCTCATTGGCGTTTCGTATTCCGTCGAAGCAACTTGTGCGCAGCAGCTCCGTCCCTACCACTGTTGCGTATAAATACTTATATATATAATAATCCTAAAGTGAATAAGTGATGTTGATAATACGTAAGTAAAAGCTTGCAGTATTTAAAGTGGTTAAATTGTGCCGGGAACTGTAAGTACCCTCTATATACATTTAACCTTGTTAGTACTTGATCATTTGCTTTAACGGTTTTCCGTTCGGATCTCGTACATTGTTTTAAATTTACCAGTTTTAATTCGTACAGTGGTCGTGCATTTTTGAGGTTACAGAACCACGTAGTTTGTAATGCAATAGATTAACGTTATTTATCTTATAGTAATGAATGCTAATGAGCCCAACACCGCTGCCAAGCCGCAGGCTGCAAGCACGCAAGCGTGTTCGAACCAATTCCAGCAGCAGCTCATCGAGCTCGTCCACGCCGACTGTGGAACATGCCACCGGCAGGAAGTGGCAGCGCTGCCGCCACCGACAGGAAGCAAAGCACGCCCATCGTCCTGCTGATGCTAGGCTGGATAAACTAGTCCAGGATATGGGTGAGCTCTAAAATACGGTAACCAATTTTATAACCTCAAACAATTCCGCTTGTCCCGATGGGGCGTCATTTTGTTCAGACATTAGCTGAGAGCTATACGAACAACATGATGTCGCTGATGGACAATGTCTTGACGATGAAGTTTAAATTTAAATCGTGACCTAATGATTTTTTTTTATATAGCTTATTTTCTGTGTTGTGCAATAAAGTGTTTTCTATCTATATATCACCTTTGATATCGAGATTAAAATAAAGGAAACAGCTATTCCAAGAAATCCGATATCTTTTTTAAAATGCTACACGTAGTCCAGTGTTTAGGTATTACATCTTGGTCAGAGGTAAGATACGCTGATACACAAAAAGCATATAATCATACTCCAGGCTTGATGGGCCTGGAAACAAACGAGGAGGTAAAAATATATGAAACCTTACGTCACCTTGCCCATGCTAATAGATCTTATGCAGCTATAACCTACTGCAAAATTAAATAAAAAGAAACGTTGCAGCTTGCAGGTAAGTATTCATAACTTTCTTGCTTGGGCTAAGCATACAGACATTAATTATGACAGATAAAGCGCGAAAATTTGATGAGTTCTTTCAAAAAGGGAATTTACATAATCTCCTCCGATTTCTTGCAATTAGTTTGTGGCCACCAAGCCGAAAGTATCGAAATGCGTCGGGGAAACTATAACAAGCCGAACAAGTTTGAGCCCCTTTAGTAAAAGCGACATTGAACAGAATGCTTATATATTTGAGTCTGAGCATATCACAGATACATTAGAAAAGGACGGGGGAGTCCGCAAAGTTTTTGGCCACCAAAAACTAAGGGATTGATACAAGCAAGATCCAATCAATCTAACAGCCGCCCCTCGCGGGGGCAAGGCGTACGAAAACCCGCAGTTCCATCGCGTGGAATTCGATATTATTTTCAAGTACCAGGCTTACCCTATAACTTATGCACATGCATGCCTGTATCAACCCACCCTCGCGGGGTGGATACCACCATGTCGACCACCTATACAAAGGTCAACCCTCGAATATCCAGTATGAGCACCACAGTTTCAATGAAAGAGGGTCATTTCACAACCGAGGCTCGCGGCCCGATCGTGGAAGTAACCGAGGACGCTCCAATGCTTACAGGTTTCAGAGGAAATAAAAAAAGATACAAACAATGACTCTGAACGATTTTAAGCAGGTCAGTTAGCGCACTTCCACTTGCAGTGAAAGGAAATGAGAGCACCAGATATTGTGTTAAGGTTAATTCTGGGGTATCGCATACCTACCATCCTTTTAAAAACCTCGCTTTGTTTACCCAAATGTGATCAGAGGTCCCTTTCATACTCCTGTATTAGAGGAAATATCTGTAAATGTAGAAGAAAAAAAAAAAAAAAAAAAAAAAAAAAAAAAAAAAAAAAAATACAAGGCATTTTAAAAGTATCTCAACTCTCGCAAAGTTTCATATCCCCTCTGTTTCTGGTGCCAAAATCCGACAAATCAGCCCTATATTCAACCTCATAGCGCTAAACGACAATGTCATGACAGATCCCTTCCACCTCATAAACATGTATCGTATTCTGGATTTCTTGCAACCACAGGACTGGCTGTGCAAAGTAGATCTTTCCCAAGGTTATTTTCATCTAAAAATAACAAAGTCGCACAGGCGGTTCCTACGCCTTGTACCGAGAATTGCTAGAGATGACTTGGCTCTCATTCGGGTTAAGCACAGCGCCTAAAACCTTTTCAATACTGACAAATTGGGTGGCTCAAACATTACGAGAAAGATGGAAAGTAAAAATCCTTGTTTATCTCGTCAATTAACTTATAATACATTAAAGTGTACACATGTGTGTATGTGCTTCGCGAGCATGTCTAACTCACAGTACATAAGTTGCAAACTCTGGTTTGAAAAATAAATTTCGAGAAATCCGTTCTCAAACTTCAAAAAAGCATAATTTATTTGGGAGTGTTGTGGAGACCGTAAGACAATCTAAAATCCCTGCCAATAGAAAAGTCGATGGCAATAATCACAAAAGTAAATCAGGTGCTCGATCAGAAAAATGAGATTCTAAAAGATTTACAAAGTATAATAGCACTCCTAATTTTCGCCAGCTTTGTTGTTCCTCGAGGACGGCTCAGTCATCGAAAGTTAATAATATTCATGAATTCACTACCAGACCTTTCATCAAAGGCTTACCAACTGCCTCAGGGTGTTTCCGAAGAACTGAGTTGGTGGACTTGAAATTTACAGTTTTCAACGATGCTACATCCATGGAGGAGGGTAATGAATGTCATGACCTTCCTCCAACGAACTTTCTGGCAACAGATGCATCAGACTTGGCTTGGGGGGCAAAACTAAACGATCTGGCCCTCTTGGGCACTTGGTCACAAGAAGAGCAAGCACTACACTGCAATCAAAAAGAGATGCTGGCCATACTCATGCCTGTCAGAGCAAAACTCATCGATTGCATCACAGTCCGATCCTCATACAATGTGACAACAGGACCGCAGTCGCTCATCTATGGAAAGAAGGAGGTACGAAATCATTACCCCTGATGGAAATAACTTGTCAAATTCTGAGTTTACTAGATCACCATCAAATACACTTCAGCATACACTATCTCCCAGGCAAATACAACAGTCATGCCGTTGTTGCATCATCGCCGACCGCCGGAGTGGCACCTTCTACCCAACTGTGTGGACATAATGTTTGCAAAGTGGGGAACCCCAATGATAAATTTGTTTGCCTCAGAAACCACGCATGTTGTTTTCAATTATGTATCTCGAGACCTGATAGACAGTCAAGCTCTATTTTACGACGCGTTCAGTGTTCCATGGAACTACCCGCTCGCGTGGATGTTTTCCACCACCGTTCCTAATTCCAAAGTATGAGTCACCTAAATCAGTCGACGGGAATATACTTAATAGTAGTACCCCGATGGTAAATGGTATTTTGGCGATAGGATCTCAAAGCCTGCTCGCTGACAGCACCGTTAACCCTAAAAATCCTACAGAAACATCTAATAGACACGTCGACGGGACTCTCACCTCCGGGGGTCGAGAATATCACCCTTGAAGTGTGGAAATGAGGGGGTGGTCCGAGGTTGTAGAAACGTGGAACACAGAACAATTATCCTTGCTCTTAGAAATTCTTGGCTTAAGTCTACTCTGAAAACGAGGTGGCATGGAAACGTTGGACTTCTTGGTCCAATTCAAAAAACTTTAACCTCTGAAAATCCTTCGGGTGCGCAACTAGCTCAATTTATATTTGATTTACATTTAATTTATCACTTTTCATATTCTTTTGCACGAGTTTGTCGTTTCTACGCTATGTAACGCTGAAACATCCAGTCGCTTAAGTTCTCACATTCTCGTGAAACATAATAATTTTAAAGTCGATTGGCTTAAAAAATCCAAAGATTTCCAAACCACCCATCTGGGAAGTTAGTGAGCTTACGTCATTTCTAACTAACTACACAGTAGATATGAATAATTATTTCATTTATCGCGTCAGACCGCAATGTTATTACTGCTTTGTTCAGGAAGACTCATACATGTCCTGACCTTACTTAGTTACATACAGTGTTAGATCCTACCCAGTGTGTTAGATATACGAATATAATATTTTGGCCACAGTTCAGTTCAAAGACTGTCAGCAGTAATTATACAGTCTGAAACCTACTTTTGATTACAAGTAAATCGTATTTAAATCCCATATTATGGATAGAAAAAACTAAAGCATTATTAAATGAAAGACGTAACACGGCTAAATCATTTAATCTGTTTATTACAGTAAATACAGTAATGTTGAACGGAAAGTGCATGATGATTATGATGATGATGATGATAACAGTAAGAGGTGTGGCAATGCCCGCCTCGCGCACAGTTATAGCAGACTGAGTCAAACCTTTCAAAGAAGCTGGCATTACAGGCAGCTCCAGGAAGCGTCCGATCTGCTGTAGCTTCCAAAAGTTGGTTGGAAAAATCATCCCCTTGATGATCTTCCATGAAATCTTGTCCCGAGGGAATTGGTGAACAGCTAATACATTCCAGTAGTTTTACAGACGAGAAGTAATCAACAGTAATCATTCTGAAAATGTTACTAAATTAATTAAGAATGTTGATTCTGGATGTTATTGATTGCTGGATAGAATACTTATATATTTAAGTTTTATGGTTGTAAAATATTACATGTACTATGATACACAGTATGATACTTACAGTTGTTATTTTATAACGTTTTATCACATTGGCGTTAAATTAAGTTTTCTACTAATTTGCAAGTGGCGTCACCAGGCGATAACAAACAGATCTCAATATAAAGCTTCCAGTGACGGTCTAGTTTTTTAATAGCAGCGTTTTACCTGAAATAAAACGCATATTAAAATACTTACCTCACTGGAAGCTTTCACTTTTAATTCTGCCTGGTGGAATTAAGCCAATGAAGTCAAGATGGCGCGCTTCATTTTATGAAACTAAAATGGCGCGCGGCCGCCAGGTGTCGCCACTGGATCGGAAATACTCGGATTAAAAGTACGAAAACTGGTTGAAATACGACGGAAACGGATATGCTTTCTCAATATAAAGCTTCCAGTGAGGTAAGTATTTTAATATGCGTTTTATTTCAGGTAAAACGCTGCTATTTATTTTCTCATTTTATTTATTCTTCACATATTTTTTTCTTTTATTTTCGTGGTCATGGCCCACCTGCGGTATACTTATACGTAGGTACGAGATAATTACATGGATCATTACCATTTTTTTTATGAACAGGTCGATTACGTCATTACTAATCAGGATTTGTAATGACGTAATAATAATTTGTAATAACAAGAGCTCTGGCTTAGCTTGGGGCTAGATAATGTTGTGTGAACTTGTCCAGCATTATTTATTTATTATTTATTTACGTACTACTAATACTGACCTACTACAAATTGTTGTAATTACTTTTGAAACTATCATGGTTATGTACATAATTTTCACTAGAAACGGGATATTTACCATGATTTTTGAGTTTTATATGTTCCCGATATTTCGGCACAGTTGCATGCGCCATGATCACGGGAGAACTGACTAAAGTCTAACTAACTTTAGTCAGTTCAGATCATGAAAATTATGTTGTAATTACTGTTGGTTTTCATAAATAAAATGAATAAATAATGCTGGACAGTTCACACAACATTGAATATTCATAACTGAACAGTGTTCTTAAAGCTAAAATCAAAACTAGCTTCATTATCCAATTATATTTACTAACCACAGGCAAATTACTTTGAAACCATTACCAATGAAAACGAAACCCGCAATAGGTATACGACTGCTAACCTCTAATTTAGTTATTCTGATTGAAAACTAGTAAGTAAATCCTGAACAATTAAATCAATTAGCAACAGAACACTTTACCTAACAATGTGAAGGATAACTCATATAATAACACTCAATTACATTGCCAGTCCAACCATTTGAATCTTATTTTTATCCATGTTACCATGTTCCAACTCTGATTATCCTTGGAATATTTACAGTGTCTTTGGCATAGACAAGCAGTTTCAAAATCGATCGAGAGACAAAACACGTTAAAAGTATTCGAAGGATATTTCACGTTTATTAGTAGTAAGTTTCCTCCTCTTTCTTCTTCTAATTAAAGCCTCTGAGGAAAGTCTCCTAAATTTTTCCAGTGTGTGTTTTAATTAGTAACAGCCAAAGTTACCCGGACTTGTTTGTAAGATTCGTTGGTATAAGATTTGTCCTGGCTGCTAACTATGGAATGTATTATTACTGGAAGAAAGCGTTAGCAGAATCAGTCATGGGAAGCAATGGCGACGATGAGCTCACCACTTGTCTATTTCCCATGATGGTGCAACCCACGTAAAAAGAGGCCCATTTGAGGCTCTGCCTACCCCTTCGGGGAATAAGGCGTGTGTTTATGTATGTGTGTATGTATTATAGTGCAATATTATATTTATATATTACTAGCGTAAGGACAGGGCGGATGACGATATAAATGACGGTTAGTTTTTCGGATTTTAGACACCAACAACATCTTCCTAGGACACCAACGACTAACGACAGCCAGTCTTGGTTCGCCCGCGAGAGGTCTGTTTAGTGCTATGGCAAAATGAAAATTTTGAAAATCACCCGCATGTTATTTTTTTAATCTATTGCTGGATCTCTCATTAGCTAACATGACAGAACTATAATTTACTTTGTACAAAACTTGCATAAAATGTATGGTAATAAATAGATCCCTGAATATGAATGAGTGAGAGCATTTATAATTTTATCTTTAGCACAGATATAATAATACTCTACTAGTATTTATAGTGAGAGTGAGTCGATTTGGAAACGAAGACAACATTACGAAAAAAAAACATAATTTTCTACGTGGGGTAGGTAATTACATTAAACTACTGATCCGTGATCGCAAAACTCTCGCTGGCCGTACTAAACTGATGAAAAATTCCTGCTGATATAAATAGAGACGTGATGGATCACCCACCAATCTGCTCGCACGAGTATCTGCCTTTATATCCACTCCTAACCTTTGGCATTATCGATGCGGGAGAGCTCGTTACATATTATAGGTTCAAACTAACAGTAATCGTATGCTTCATCGTCACGCCCTTGTGTTTGTTTGGGATGTCATCAGCATCGCGCGTGCACTTGCATCCGCACGTCATTTCATCCGCACGTTATGTCATCCACACGACATTTCATCCGCACGTTATGTCATCCGCACGTTATATCTAATAACTTTACGATATCATACACTATTAAGGTGATTAGTTTTGCCGAAACTCAAAATAGACCTTTTTAGAAAGCCTACTCCTCCTACAAAAATGGCCCAAATAATTTTAAAAAAATCATTTAATAAGTATAATATAGTCAAGAATAGAACTATATGTTTACATTTTTTAAATTGCTGTTGCTTTTGACAGGAAAAAATAAAACATTGTTCCCTATAATTTACGCAAGAATTCCTACTCCTTCCAAACGCCTGCAGCTATTTTAATGATTCTTTCACAATATTATGGACAATTTACAGACTTTACACATGATATGTTTACATTTTCAAAAATAATTATCATTTTTAAACAATAAAACAAAAACTGTAAAACGAGCTGCCACGGGCGGTTCGGCCGCGGAAGTTAGTCCGGCCCAAGCGTTCGCACGGGGTACCCGCGTCACTTTTTTGCTCCGCTCCTATGAGTGCCACCGACTGGTTCGGGCACAATAAGACACGATAGCAGTTAGTGTACTCATCGTAATTTTTTATATGTGCTTTGTGTTCCTTGAACAAAATATTGTAAATATTGATCGTTATCGTTTAGATATCTTGTTTGCGCGAGGACGCTTGTTGATTTCTTATCTTTGACGACCTCTGTAGCGCGTCGGCGAGTAGCCGGCTGAGATGCGAATGGTTGCGGGTTCAATTCCCGCTGCAGGACAAATGTTTATATGATCTGCAAATATTTGTTCCGGGTCTGGGTGCTATGGTACCATGGTACTCGTAGTTTCTGATACCTACAACAAAGGGATGCCTTGTGTGGGATCAGGACTATGTATGTGACTGTTAGGTGTAATGTTATGTTATCTACTATAAGAATTAGTACTTATATGAAAAAACACGAATCAAAAATCTCGTAAGAAAAACCTTGGTTGAAAAATCTCGAATGAAAATCTCGAACGAAAAATCTCGAATGAAAAATCTCGAATGATAAATCTCGGATGAAAAATCTTGGAATGAAAAATCTTGAATGAAAAATTTCGGATGAAAAATCTCGACTGAAAAACCTCGAATAAAGAATTACGAACGAAAAATCTCCAATAATATTATTATTATACCACTCATTTATTAAAAATCTCTTAAAAAAATCTATTTTGCACTATAAAGGAATACTATCTACAAAAAATAAATAGTAAAAAACATTATAGTAAAAAATATAAATCAAAATGGGGAACCACCGACCGCGGAGCGAGGCCCAATCGGTCGGGGGCTAGGGCTGCAGAGAGAGGAACCTCCTGACTATACGTGCCAAGTCCAGGAGTACCGCCTTCTGAATCTGACCCTTGATCCAACTATTTAGCGAGAGCTTCTTAAGGTACTGGTCGAAGCTCTTCGCAATCAGTCCATTCACTGAAACGACTATCGGGACGATAATCGTTGAATCCACATCCCACATGGCGGTAATCTCGTGAGCCAAGTCAAGGTACTTGCTTAACTTGTCTTTCTCGGCCTTCACGAGATTAGCATCATGCGGGATAGTGACATCAACAAGTATCGCCCGGCGTTCCGACCGGTCTACCAGCACGATATCAAGCTTATTGGCAACGATAGTCCTATCCGTGATGATAGACCGGTCCCAGTAGAGCGTGGCACGGCTATTTTCAAGAACCGGCTGAGGCACGTACTTATAGTACGGCACCTCAGGTCCCACAAGGTCGTATCGGAGGGCAAGTTGCTGGTGAATGATCCTGGCTACTTGGTTGTGTCTGTGCAGATACTCAGAGTTAGCAAGATGCGAACAACCCGAAAGCACATGCCTGAGGGATTCTCCGGGACGGTGACATGCTCTACAGATATCAACCGTCCCATCCTTCATGATGTACTTTCGATAGTTGTTCGTCTTGATGACCTCATCCATAATCGCACAGGCAAAACCCTCGGTTTCCCCAAAGAGGTCACCGAAACGTAACCAGTTTACTGAAGCGAGCAGATCTACATCGGGCCCTGTGAGGGCCTTGTAAAACCGCCCGTGCAGTTCCTTGCTCTCCCATACGGTCTTGCGTTCCTGAGTGCTCAGGGCTGATGGTTTACGCCAGTTCTCTTTTGCTAAGGAGAGCGGGGTAAAGTTCTTATCAACTGCAACGACATCGTGATGCATCCCGTACTCGGCATGGAGGAAGTACTCCCTGAGATTGCACACCTCACGGTCGTGGAGAGTCTTGGCATTTAAAAAGCCTCGACCTCCATCCTTCCGCGGGATGTACATTCTCATAACCGACGAACGATATGATGATATATGTGCGAATGATATGTGTTGCATGCGATGGGTCGTTAATAGTTGACGAACTCTACAATCCAGGGCATCTAACTCTGTCTGTGTCCACCTTAATATGCCGAAGGTGTATATGAGAAGAGGCATAACCCAGCATAAACGCGCGAACCTTTTCGTTCAAGATTTTTATTCGACATTTTAATTCGAGATTTTTCAGTCGAGATTTTTCGTTCGACATTTTTAATTCAAGATTTTTCATTTGATAATTTTCATCCGAGATTTTTCGTTCCTGATTTAACATTCGAGATTTTTCATTCAAGATTTTTCATATACTTACTTATTCTTATAGTAGATAACATAACATAACACCCAACAGTCGCATACGTAGTCCTGATCCCACACAAGGCATCCCTGTGTTGTGGGTATCAGAAACTACGAGTACCATGGTACCATAACACCCAGACCCGGAACAAATATTTGGTCCATTGGTGTTTTCCTGGTTGGGTATTCAGGAATAAACCGTTATGAACCAATAAAACTACTAGGTATGTAAAAAATAGGTACTATTATTTATATTTATATTTATGGGCTCTGTCTACACTTTCGGAAAAAAGGCGTGTGTCGTCTATGTTTGTATGTATGTATGTATATTTATTAGTTCATTCGTCCATAATGGTTTTGTCTGACTTATAGTAAATATATTTTATTGTATATATTTTGATTTTTCTCCCAAAAACCTGTTGTCTTTATTTATTAATCCAAGGGACAGTGTACCTTTTTAACTATCTACCATACTAGGTCTAGACAGGACTAACAAACAAAGCTAAGGAAAATCAACAATGCCGCCAGGCATATACTATACAATAGCGCATAATTTCCGATGCTCTAAATCAAAAGTGCGCGAGTTCTCAAATACAACGAACTAGACAACAGATATGACTGCATGACTAGAGCACCTAGTGCCAAACCGCGGCTGCCGCCTGCCGCGCGCCGCGGTCTGCATGACTAGCGCGACGCGCTCCACGCCGCGGCCGGCGCCCGCTACCGCGCGCGCCGATCGCCGCGATTATTCATTGTTTCTGAATATTGTGCCAATGTTTATGCATAGCGTGTGGTGCGGGCTCGGGATGCAACATTTCCTAGGCTCCGCCCAGATGCCCAAGGTCATTCAAGGCTATAATCACCTTAACGCTGAAATGTGGTTTCTCTGAAATGAGTTCGATACACTACCGCATCACACTCTTGTCCTTCAAATCTGTTCAATAATCAAGCAGTAATGGACGGATAAAACTTGACAGAACTGTTTATTTTATGCATTTATTTTCTCCTTTGGTTCGATCCCGAAGTCCATTTACTTTGAGATCATTGCATGCCATTACCTTAGAATGTAAAAAAAAAAGCTTACTTAATACTATTATTAGGTACATCAATGACTTCATCTTTAAAAAATATTTGTAATTTATGTACTTCTGTTGCAATTTACGACGTGGTATAAATATCGCAGCAAACTGGTTGAATTCAGCCGTTTAATTGGACGGCTAGCCATTTTATTATACAACGCCATTCACTATATAACAAATCCTCTCTATCTTGTACCTACTATGCACTAGATACGCACCTAGGTAGCATTGAATTATGATATGTTTTGCCAATAGATAAGTTCTGTTTTACCTAGCTTTAATGAGTTAAAATTGATGCCAAGTCTGAAAATCTCTACTCTACCGCTAGCCCAAAATCACAACAGTAGGTAGACATTGTCACACACGCAGGTGAAATGTTTTCCCAACAGATAAGTATTGTTTTACCTAGAGTTTTTTTTTTGTAATACTACAAATGTAGCAAACAAGCATACGGCCCACGTTGGTAAGCGGTTACCGTAGCCTATGAACGCCAGCAATACCAGAGGCATCACAAAACGTGGCCGAGCCTTTAAAAATTTACAAACATCCCTTTTGAAAAACCCCATACTGTATTCGCTCCGGAAAACCTCAGCAGGGAGATCAATCCACAACCTGAGCGTTCGCAGGAGGAAATTCCTCTGAAACAGCACAGTCCGGGACCACCCTGAAGAGTTCAAATAGTTAAAATTGATGCAAAGTCGGCCCAGACAAAAAAACTAGTACTTACTAGCAATTACCTTAGGATTGTAATAGAGGCGTTACTTAAACCTTCATCAAAGTACTATGAAATACATCATAGCATGCATGAACACTTCATGCCTTCTTGCATAATTAATTAGGTAATTTATCATACAGGCATGGTAAATTACCTATTGCACTTGCACATTGAAAAGGTGTGCCAACAGCATACCTCCCAAGTAATGTATAAATTATACAATAGGCAATAGTGTAGACTCAAACTTGCAGGTTAGGGGTGTAGTATGTCGGTTTATGCTGTGCATGACAGCTAACAATAAAATAAAATAATATAACAAGATAACATAGTTAGTTATAGTTAGTTCATAGTTCATTTATTCATAACAGATAATTGCTACATGTCATATACTTTATATAAGTACCTATAATTATTTTTCTATGAAAAGAACATAATAGTAATAACGAGATTTTAAACAACCCATTGACATAATCATTAAAATATAAAATGTAAATACCCACTTACACAAGTAAGTAAGTGAATACAAGAATAATTAATTATAAAATAACATTTAATCAAAACAATGTCATCAAAATAGAACTTAATAGTTTGAATAAATAATAAAAATTAATAATACTACATTCAATTAGGCACATTCAAATCAATTAGTCAATAACAATTGGGTATATGCAGCTTGAACTTTCATCCATCTGCCTCCAGGCTCCAGCAAGTCCGTGAGTATTTTGGTCGGAAACGCAGTGACAACTTAGAGAAGCTGATTGTCACTGGCAAAATTGAGGGAAAGAGGCCACGAGGCCGTAGCCCATTACGTTGGTCAGACGATCCGCACCACTCTCAATTCAAAATTAAATTGCCCCAAGCTAAGCAGAGCATGTGTTATGGGTACTACATAACTGATATACTAAAAACATACATTTATTTACCAAAACAATAATTCAACTAATACAAGGTATGTACAAAAAACATATGAAACAGTTGTGCTACCTGAAGACCGCTAACGATCTAAAGGTAGCTCAACTGATCCAAGAAAAACTTCTTGAGAGCATCAACTTTTTGCGTAAAAATAATGAAATGCCAACAAATAATCTAAAAAAGTGGAGAAAAAATGGCTTTTGTAACGGAAACCTTCTAAACCCTAGTATGCATTTCACTCGACAGTAGTGTAGATATCTACTTTTACATCTGTATCCATTACAGCAGATCGTTTGATATTCAGCCCGCAAAACGATACTACTACCCACCATTTTTCAATTCACACGTGATCGGAAAACCGATTAGGTATATCCTACGAATCAGATCTCCATACCATGAACCCTTGCTCCACATGTGAAGAAGGCAGAAATTAACCATTTTTATCAAACAATTCCTCCTATTTGTCGAGAATTCTATGAACGTCTCTAATGTGATCCCAATGAGCATTCTAGAAAATATTCAATATATTTTTCAATACAAGCTTTTATAAAATTAGTGATCGTAACTGTGTGTTGATCAAAATGTGCCTAAACACTACCAGTCTACTATTATCCATCGAGGAGTCCGTTGTCCACCTTCCGTCGCCATCATCAGATCAGCTCGCTGTCACCATCATATTGTATTGTCATCGGAACTTGAAAGGTATACCAAATTTCAGTTCAATCGGTTGCTATAACTGCAGGATAACAGTTGCAGGATAACTGCTTTAAAATTCAGTTGCAAGATTCCACCCGGACATACATTGCAAGTGAAATAAAAGCTTGTAAAATAGCGTTACCTACTTACCAACAACATGTACTTTTGGGAGCTTTGATCTCCTAAAGTGATAATTATATCGTTATAAAGATCTATCCAGCGACAACATAAATAGTACGTTATGGTACAAGTGTGTAATGTTGGTGATTACCGCTGAGGTGCCATTGAGACCCGAGTCGTTAGTTAAGGGTCTTAAGAGAGCCGAGGACGGTAATCATCAATACACACAAAAACAACAACAATACACACGTGTATCATACGACGTTTTTCAACACACTAGTGAAGAAAATAATAATAAAACAGAAATACACACTCTGTGTAAATTTTCAACCGTCTCTATAACTCACTAGTGAATGAAAAGTCACAGTTTGATTACAAGTGTCATTATGTGGCTTATTGCAGTGAAACTAGAGCCACTTTATGAGCCACAATTTTTCTCATTTTTCCATTTTTCAATCTGTGGCATAATTTTTATTATGCCACAGATAAAATAATACTATACATTATGCTAAATCCAATAAGCTGTTAGCTGATCACTTATCTTGTTTTTATCAGTAACAGGAAAACTACCAACCGCCATGGATCAAATAAAAGAACATCTAACAACCTTTCTAATACAATTTTCCAAATAAAACCATATACTCATAGGAGTTTATGTAGTCTACAGCGAATAAAGCCAATAGTCCAGACTACTTAGTCACAAAGGCAATTTTTATAACTTCTTTTCAAAAGATGTTTCTTTGTACGCTGAGTATAGTACCCTCCTATTTGCAGAATACGCCAAGAAAACTTCTTCACAAAACGACCAGATGTCTTCTATGTAGGGCATTCTCATTTCAAGTATTTCTGTTCGTGTAGGTGCTATACGATTTCAGCTAGATCTGACATAAATTATTCTATATCCAAGACATTTATTTAGTTATTTTGCAGCTGTGGTGTGTCCGGCCTAAGAATAGACCCCTCCGTCTCCTCCCGTGGAAGTCGTAAAAGCCGACTAAGGGATTAGCCGGATTTGTTGATAAGATTCGATGGTATATAAGATTTTTCCTGGCTGCTAGCTTATTATGGAGTGTGTTATTACTGGAAGAAAGCGCTAGCTGAGTAACGACAATGACAATGGAGTCAATGGCGGCGAGAAGCTCACCACTTGTAACGTTGACGCACTCGTCTGGAATATAGATTCCACCATGGTGCAACCCACTGTGAAAAGGGGCCCATTGAGGCTTTGCCTACCCTTTCGAGGAAAAAGGCGTGTTTCTAAGTATGTATGTAGTTAATTTGCCTAGTTTATTTTTTCTTGTTAATGCCACTAAAATCTCCATTTTCAAAGTTGTTTATTATTTGGATGTTTTGCATTTTTTGTACTCAATCACGCCGAAACGCTGTGACGAAATTTGGTGCACAGATAGATTGTGATTTAGATTAGGCTATAGAGAAAAACTAAACAAAAACAATTTACTAATATAAAAGGCATATTCATAAAATAATAAATAGAATCCCGTAAAATAAGAAAAAAAAATCATAGGTAGGTTTTAAGTAGAGTATTTAAGAGTCGACAAAGAAAATAAGCTAATTAACTAATTACAAGATTGGGATTAACTGCTTTAAAATTTAGTTCTAAGATTTGACCCGAGCATACAAACAAACAAACATTGCAAGTTAAATAAAAGCTATAAAATAGTAATAAAAGTTGAAAAATCACCCTGCTCTTTACTAACATAAATCAAGAGGATCTATAGGCCAAAACAATTTTATTTTATTTCAGCATTCTGCACGATCTACTTTACCTGCACAAATCAACATAGATGTACAATTAGTATCGTCTAAGTAGGTATAGGTAAGTAGATATCTTCCGCCTAATAGCCCGTGCCGGACAACCTGCTATCAACAATTACTCGCGCTCCGTTTAGCAGTGGCTACCCGCTTCATAATGCACCAACCAGATGTACGATCAATGATTCATAACAATAATGTTCAATGGGCCGTGTAGCCGTCCTCACGTCGGCTGAAGACGATGGCGTCCGCAACGATATTGTAATAGCTGCCGTTTACCTTTATGTATTTTAGGTACGTCCATGGGCGTCCGTCATATGTATTTCAATGGGATAACAGAATATAATGTTGTCTTGGCACAAGTTATACTTGAGTTTGATCGGCATATTTTCGAGTCATGTAAATGTACGCTATGAAATAAAATGTACGCGTTGTGTTAAAGCTTTAAAAGCGTTTTTATCCTAAAATAGTGCAGTAATAAAAGTAAAAACCAGCCAAGGGCGATTCGGACTCACGCACGAAGGGCAAATAATCATTTATAAACGGCAAATAAATCACGTTTGTTGTATTGGAGCCCCCTCAAATATTTATTTTATTCCGTTTTTTTGTATTTGTTATTATAGCGGCAACAGAAATATACATCATGTGTAAAAATGTCAACTGTCTAACTATCACGGTTCATGAGATACAGCCTGGTGACAGACGGACGGACAGCGAAGTCTTAGTAATAAGGTTCCGTTTTACCCTTTGGGTACGGAACCCTAAAAACAGAATAAAGAAGGACATTGAAAGCCCACTTTCTCAAGTTGATTGGCTTGGTCGATTTAATCATATAAATTATATACTTCGAACTTGGACAGTTGCGCTTTTAAAATTGTAAATGATGTTGAGTTTCAACTTTTTTATCTGCATCAATATCAGTGGGCTCACTATTTGGCGAAAAGATTGAATATTTCCTTAGTCACCATTGTTATTTTATTTTCATTCAATCATACTTAAATAAATACAAATTAATCGCTGAAATGAATGTACGCATAACTTGCGAACGACTTCACCAAATAATACTTTTTTGTTGTGTTCGTTATTATAAGAACAAGGTTCGTATGAAAAAAAAAAAGCGGGCCACTAGTTTTTCTAAAAGCTCTACATTGGTTAAGACAAACCTACGCAGCTACATCGAAACAGCCACGGTAAACACAGGCACACACGGCATAGCCGTTCAACTCAAACTGATTTAAATATGCAGACGCTATCGATTGTCTCCAAGAATAACCCCCATCCGACGAAGCACAGAACCCCAGACTAAATGATAGTAACCGCGTTCTAACCAATATGTTTAAGTTATTTTTGTCTGTTAAAACAGCCTTCAAGAACAATACTGGCTCCGACTATGTTGGCACGTCATACCTGACAGTAGAAGCTATTTCGCCTATTATTTTGTAAAACATATTCCTACACCTTGGTTACCCACTTTATACAAGCCCATCCATTTATTTTAGATGTTTTTTTCCCTAATTTCGTAGCATACGGCGCGGCGCAGCGCGCAGATAATCATGTAACTATATCTAAAACAGCTTCTTCATTATGTTTTTGATATAAATAAGCTCAATTTTATGAAAAAACACACCTTTCAAACATACTCTTAAGAAGTGTACATCTGACCGATAATGATGATGATTAAATCAGTAAGTAGAGCCGCAAGCTGATCATAATTCAGCCTAAACACGGCCAGTCTTTAACTATCGACGAGTTCCGTTTTCCATCATCAAATCAGCTCGCCTTCACCATAATATTGTTTTGTCATCGAAACTTGAGAGGTTTGCCAAATTTCAGCACAATCGAATATCGGCAGTGGCAGTGGGCCGGTCATGTCAGCAGAAGAACCGATAATCGGTGGAGTAAACGAGTTCTTGAGTGGAGACCGCGTCTGGGCAAACGTAGTATAGGACACCCTCTGGCTAGGTGGAGCGACGACTTGCGCGGGGTGGCTGGCAGAAACTGGATGAGGAGAGCCGAAAACCGGCCTCAGTGGCATGCCATGGGAGAGACCTATGTCCAGCAGTGGACTGCAGTAGGTTGGTGATGATGATGATGATGTATATCGAAAAGTGCTTGAAAATTCGATCGTCAGATTTGATTCAGGCAAATAAACAAGCAAACAGACGTGAAAGTGAATTAAATAAAATTGTGTGAAAAGTATGTATTACCCAATAATACTACTTACTTATTTTAACTCTCTTGCCCGCCTTTCGGTGCTGATGCTGCCCGCACAAACCCACGACGCCATACAAATCTTACTAGGGATTTTATCTCAGATTTGGGCGATGCGATGAGTATCACGTCGCATGTTTTTGCAGGAGCCTGAGCCCATTTGAGCACGACCCAGTGCCAAGGGCCACGGAGCCAAATACGACAATCTCTGAAATCTTGGCTGTCATTTGCAAACTCGCTCAGGAAAGTTGCAATACTTACGTTCTCTATTTAACAGATGCATTAGAACCTAAAAACTCTATTTTTTCCTTCATGTCATTTATAATCATCGACGTAAATAAAATGAATGGACGGGCCTTAGGGAACGATAGTTTTGAAGCTTCTAAACAGACCTAGCTAGTATACTTCGCTTCAGTCAGTCTTTGTCACGGCAACGAGTGACAGCTATGCTGAAAAATACCAAAATTAGATACCTTGGTAATACAATGCCTTCCTGTGCTTTTCTGCAAGTGCAAACAACACAAGAAATACAAATAAAGCTTCAGGCATCGCATTTCATTCGTAAGTAAAGGTTTTGTAATATAATTTTCATCAATTGATAAAAAACTTATAAATCGTCGTGTGGTAGGAAAACTACATAAGTAACACATTTTGCGAAATCGACTTTATTGCATGGTTATGATGGCCCATACATGTCGATGGACACGTCTTGCACTAGAGGACGAGCGACAAGGAGGACTACGCCCCAGGACATTATCTCAATGTTCCCCACTCTGAATGAAAGTTAACAGACACAAGTTTATACTCGTAGATAGTTTTAATTTTAGTCGACATACCTTTTTCTTTTTGATACTTAGAATTATTGTGTTCCACAATTTTTTTTTCATTTTGTTGATTTTATAAGCATTAGTCGTATGATAAGTTTGTTATGTCACTTACTTTGAATTTATAAGTCTGCTAAAATAATGTAGGTGTTTCAGTAGTTTTCTAATATTCAGTCTTGATAAAAAGAAATTATTATAAGTTGGTTTTATTTTAAAATGTATTTTAATATTATATAAATCTATACCCATGGATAGGATTGTCATATTCAAATAAGTAAATAATAGATCATTTCAATTATTCAAAACTTTGGCGAGGGAAAAATACATAGTCGTTTTTTTATTTTTTTCTCTTAATCAAAAGAACTAAAATGTATTATCATTAAATTCGAAAATAGATACAGTACCAATCTATAACATATCAAAACACGGACTGAAAAATTAGTTACGATAAAAAAGCTATTGCCATTTTTGACGCAATAAAACAGTAAATCGCGTTTTTCTCGCGATGTTGGTTTTGTTGTTGTTATTACTTATTTAGTTTTCCAACTACAGCGTCGAAATATTTGACAAGACTTCACGCATGACGGATGGTCCGGTACAGACTGCAAAAAAATCTGATGCCTAAGGGGTATCGAATTGATTTAGAATTGTAATTTGCATTATTTACGTCAAAACATTGCTAAACACGTCGCTTTAGGTAATTGCATATAATATGTAATGGCATGTTAATTAACCTTATAGCTTTCCAAAAAAAATCTAAGGTAAACAAAAATGGATAGAAGTCATAAGACGAGCAAGAACCGACGACTTTTGGAAGTGGAATACATTTTCCCGTATTTGCTCTGATCATTTTCTACACAATGAATTCTATACGCCAAAAAACGGTTAGTAGTAGTAGAGCTTTTTTGTAAAAGAGTTGGTCCGGGGAAGTACTACCACCACACCTGTTTCTGCCGCAAAGCAGTAGTGCTCGCATTGCTGTGTTCCGGTTTGAAGGGTAAGGGTGCCGATGAAATTATGGCCACATGGGACTTTTCATCTTTATGTTTCAGGGTGGCGGGCGCAGTGGAATGTCACATAGGGCGCGTCCTAGGTGGACGTGACCTGAGGTAATGCACTGTTCATAGGCAGAGGGTACATCAGGTGGGCCATCTTCTTGATCTGTCATTCCAAGTAGTATAAAAAACTCATTGTGCAAAATTCTTAAAACTGCACTCTGCAGTTTCTTAAATACTGGAATTTTTATACATTTATGTTTCCGTACGATTTTTATGATATTTTCTTAGTTTATTGAGTGATGAAAAATATATTTTTCACAAATTGATTGAGCTGAAGACCTTAGGTGGACTTGCTTTTCTATTGATTTATATTGTGTATGTTTGAGAGCTGAAAAATAGATACGTAACTACATAAAACAGAAGGGAACCATGTATTTTTGTAAAAGTTTCATTCAATAATTGCATTTTTTTCGGCGTTTTTTTGTACTATAAACCTACTGAAATAACTTTAGTAAACACATTGCATCTGTTAAAGTATTAAGTATTAAAAAAATACAGTTTTTAAGAAGTTCAATAATTTAATTTCACCTAGTTTATTTACAAGACCGCCAGGAGTGGCGCTATAGAGAAGAGGCCTTTACTCAGCAGTGGCTGGATAGATAGATAGATAGATAGATAGTTTATTTGTTGACCGTACCCTAAATCCGAATTGTCTTATTTTTCACGGACGTTTTGTATGGATAAGGCCAGTCCATTTATTTTACTTTGGTCGAAGTTTATAATAATCCTATTTTTAACACCCGACACAAAAACTACGGGGTGTTATAAGTTTGACGTGTTTGTGTGTGTGTGTGTGTGTGTTTAGATTTTTTTGTTTTGTTTGAAAGGTGATTTTGTCGAGAGTGTTCTTAGCTATGTTTGATCAAAATTGGTTCAGCCGTTTTATTGCGTTGAGGGTTTTTTAATTTTTACGAAATTAATTACTTGTTGTAGCTGAATAGCTGAATATCCTGTTTCGCTGCGGTGAAACCTAAATGATTACCAATATTCTAATCTAAGGCGCACTCCGCTCGTCAGCGTTTGCTTAAATACCATAATTAATTGTATGCAAAAAAAACCTTTAAAAACTATCATATTTCCTTTATGATGATATACACTACAAATTTTTTAAATTTCATCCTGATCTATTCTGGCTTTTGGTCGTTAAAAGGTAACAAACAGACAGAGGCGGACAGAGTACAAAACTTTCGAATTTTAAATAATGTTATGTGGTATGCACCTAAAATAACATAACATCATAATGGTTAAAAATAACAAACACAGATTAAAAAAAAACAAAAAAAAACAGGATTTTGCTCTCTTCCGTGTGTCATTAACGTCATGGATACATGGATGGTCGTCGTCGTTACATGTCGATTCCTTGGTTTATAAATTCGTATAGAGTTGTTCGTTTCTCTACTTTTTCGATACCTAAATCACTAAATTCTGCACTATCTTGCAAAGCCATCAACGTAATAATTATTATTGAAAATAATTAATTTGTCTGTGTAGATACTGTTGTACTGTTGGATGTAAGAGAAAAAATAGCCACATTTTTGTTTATCCACGTGTTAACCATATACGTACAATGGAAAAAATAGACGGTTTTTTTCTATTATGGATATTTTTTTAATAACTTGTGCCTACTTTTCGAAAACTCTGATCACAAATGTAGGAGTATAATTAAATAGCTATATGAGTAGTTTAGATTACATTGAAGAAAGGAATTAAAATGTTGGTGTGTGCCTAAGCCGAAAACACAATTCTGAAGTTAATGTAGGTAGATTTTTGCCTACCATCAGATTTCATACTTATCATCTTTCTCTAAAACCACGCAATAGCCGTTTTTGTAAAAGGGTGAATATTAAATAACCACAACCTGAGCAAAGAATGTTATCTCTTAATTAATCTAAAACAAAGTGATGTTCCTAAAGCCTGGCTAATTCATTTAGCCTGATGTGATTAGGTAATCAGACCCGCCCTCTTGAACTGGCTTCTGATAATTTGGTAACTTTTAACTGGATTTATTGTTGGTTGTAGATGTATTTTACTATCTATGGTATTCTATGGGTATAGTTGGTATTATAAAAAACAAAATTCCTAGAAACAGATTAACGTCCTCTTCAGCCTTATCGTATTCTCATCTTAATTTACAATTAAGGATTACTTCTTAAAAATAATAATAAAATAAGTTATGTAAAACAAAAGTATATTAATATTGTTGTAATTTGTAGATTGCTTAGTTCTTGGCTGAACTTACCTTATTTATTATCTTAATTTAGCGCTGGCTCTAAAGTCGTAGACCTGTGCCTACGATAATATGTAGACCTGTGTCTACGATAATACGTAGACTTGTGTCTACGAAAACACGTAGACCTGTGTCTACAAACATCCGTAGATTTGCCTAGTATAGAATATTTAAAAAATAAATAACTTTTAAGAGATCTTATTGTAATTTTGCTGTCTTCGATAATTCAGCAGTCGCCACGTATTCCAGGGATTTATAAATAAATACTTACCAGTGCTCACTGGGTTGGGACCTGCGCTTAGCTCTAATTTTCTGAAGTGGCGCCCAACGTGTGACTGAGATAGCTCATGATATTGAGTGTCTCACAGATCGGGAAATTGTGAAGGGAAACTAAGTATTACCTAATAACATCACCTTTCCTACCTTTATTGAGTTCGGAACCTCATGGTCTCTGCTCCACAGCGTTCCAAAAATATCGATTCACGGCGTATCCAGCATGTCGACCGCCCTCTAGGGCAAGCAGACGGCTGCTCTCTCTCTACGTACACATAGGATACAACACGTCAGGCGAGATATCAAAACGGTTTCCCGCCACTAGTATTTTAGCACATATTCTCGCACTGTACCAATTCGAGCACTGCTAATAATTTGTATGCAACGAATCACTGTTTTTTATATATTTTTGGGTGATATATTAAGTGAAAGGTTGTGAAACGGCCAGAAACTATGATTAAATTGTGGAAATGGCAAAGCGGGCGGTGCTCCGGCCTCGCGCGCTCGCTCGACCCGACTGGCTGAGTTTCCCACATTTTCCCGGCGCAAGCCTTCACCCCTCGTAATCGAGCACGCCCGCGAAGATAAAACAGTCAAATCTAGATGTGCTTAAGTTTTGACTCAATATTTTATTTTGTTATCTTTGTCTGGTAAATCACATTCGTGAATTATGAACCTTTTTGCAAACATGATGGTCCAATTTTCGCTACCTAGGATTTAGTTGATGATGCAATGTTTTCACTTTTTTGGTTGGTAAAAATGGTCATGCATACTTACTTATGGTTTGTATGGAAACATCCATACATACATAGACACACGTCTCTTTCCCCGAACGGGTAGCCAGAGCCTCAATGGCCCACTGTGAACAGTGGGTTGCACCTCGACAAAATATAAATAAATGTGGAAATTATCGCGGAGAGTAACTGATACCAAAGATGTCCCCGTCTTACCGTATGCACCATTACCTTGCACCATGAATGGTGCAGATGACACTGCTGTGTATCGTTTGCACATTTTTAGTGCTACTATTGCTTCATATCACCAGTTTTTTGGTCACCCTGCGTTAAGTAGTTTTAGTAGTAGTAGAGCTTTTTTGTGAAAGAGTTCGTCCGGGGAATACTACCACCACCATTCCTATTTCTGCCGCAAACCAGTAGTGCTTTCATTGCTGTGTTCTGGTTTGAAGGGTAAGGGTGACGGTGAAATTACAGGTACATGAGACTTTTCATCTTTATGTCTCAGGGTGGCGGGTGCAGTGCAATGCCACATAGGGCGCGTCCTAGGTGGACGTGACCTATGAGGTAATGCACTGTTCATAGGTAGAGGTTACCGCTCACCATCAGGTGGGCCATCTGCTAGTTCCGTCATTCAAGTAGTATAAAAAAATACAAAATCAAAATAATAAGTCAGTGACCATATAAGTTATAGTGGTTATGTAGGCCACTATTTGTCAATCGCATTACTGTCCTCGCCAGCTATGTTATTCGAGAATATACCTCTCCACAAGCTCCTAAACATGCAGGTTAAGAAATGTGTATGCCCAACTGTCCCATTGTCAATCAACCAACATACTGACTCTAGTAGAGTACTACATTTCTATGCAACTTGACCGAAGGCCACAAGTACGTACTCAACTTTGAATTCCGGAAGGCTTTTTATAAGATGAATAATGACATACTCGTATTATTGGCGAAACGTGCCATAGGCTTTATCCCTGATCTCTTTAGATACAGCTCGTTGCTAACTGACTGCGAGATCGCTAGCTAGGAATCTAGAAGTCCTCACCCTATCACACGCGTTCTGGAGTCAGTCAAGGATTAGCCAAGGATCACAGACCGTTCACCGTAAGATGTCCCCTGCCTTGGTTGGCACGCCATACCTACAAGTAGTAAAGTAGTTTGGTAGTAGTAGAGCTTTTTTGTGATAGAGTTCGTCCGGGGAAGTACTACCACCATATCTATTTCTGCCATAAAGCAGCAATGCGAGCACTGCTGTGTTCCGGTTTGAGGGGTATGGGTGCCGGTGAAATTACAGGTAGTGAAGGCAGGGGACATCTGACGGTGAACGAGCTGTAGTCAAACAGGGTCTTGTAGGCGGATCACGAAGAGCTTTAATCGAAAGGTGGCACCACAAAGAAGGTGTAGCACCTACAAGTCGTGTTCCCATCTCCAGACTGCAGCACACTCAGAGCCCTTTTAACCCCTGACGTAAAAACGAAGGGCTGTTATAAGTTTGACGTGTCTGTGTGTGTGTGTGTCTGTCCCATCGTAGCTCCCGAACGAATGAAACATTTTGTTTGTTTGAAAGATGTATTTGTCGGGAGTGTTCTTAGCTATGTTTGATCAAAATCGGTTCAGCCGTTTTCCGTTGGGAGTTTTTTAATTTTTACAAAATTAATTACTTATTCATATCGGTGATCTGGGTTTCAGCTTTGGAGATGCGACTCTCTTGGTGATGTACTTGGTCCTTTACACCCTTGAGTTATTTTCCCATAGTCACGAGCAGGTCTTATAAGAGGTGAGTCTGTTCTCCTTATCACGACGCAGTTGCCCCCCCCCCCCCCCCCCCCCCCTTAAGGTGGTCGCTTTCACTTGTGGCACGAAATTAATTTTTTTAGTGTTTTTTGTTTATCACATCTCATCATCACTTCTTCAGATAGCGAAAACTAATTTGCCAGTAATCGTATGACCTAACACCCAAGTTTTAATTTATAGTATCACAAATTTATTTATTATTTATTTAAATATCATTCGTTTAGCTACGATTGTGCTTCAATGGTTTTTTCAGTGTTTTCTTGTTTCAAGCACATTCATAGCCAAACGTATAGTATTATTTTATCTGTGGCCAAACTAATAACATTTATGTGATACTTTATATTAATTTTGGGTGTTAAACATACATGTACCAGCAAATTAGTTTTCGCTACTGAAGAAGTGTTGATCAGCTGTGATGAGCAAAAAACACGAAGAAATTTGAATTTCGCACACAAGCGAAAGCAACCACTTAAAGGCGTTGAGCTTGCTCATCGAGCCGACGGGCCTGTTCCTCCTTAACACGTTGCAGTTGTTCCCTAAGAATAAGAATCATTTATTTGTCCGAAACACAGGTTTACATACCTACAGATGTTATAAAAAAGAAAGTATCACCATATTTAGCCTTGTCAGGGCATACAAATTAAAAAAAAGACACTACATCAATTTTAACATAATGAGTAGGTCAGGTAGTAACATAGTAATTAATTAAATTAATTATTGCCATATAGTAACAATTTCTCTTTCGTAAAGCTGTTTTTGCTGACGTTTGTACTAGTCGATCTGGATAGCGTGATTCATATCTAAGGCGGCGTGACTGTTCTTTCTGCTCCTGAAGCATTGCCACGAAACCAGCAAAATCACCTGAAGCAGGAACTTGGATCGCCAACGGTGGTGAAACCCTGGATGATCCAGCAGCTGGCTCTGGCATCGGGATAGGAACCTGGCGAGACACTTGTGACGATGAACCTTCCATCCACTTCCAACTGTCGCTGACTCCTCGTCTTGATACCTTCCGTATCGGTCTTTGGAAGTACCTGCATAATCCTGCCTGTGATAGTTGTATTAGTAACATGTACCAACACTTAGAGCAAAACGGCCTCGTGGTGCTCCTTGCATGGATACGGGACACACGAACACACGCACGCGGCGTCACGCAACAGAAAAAACATGATGGCAAAACTACCCTATAGGTATATTCTATAGCATTGATATTGGTTCCTCAAGTGTGTATGGTAAACGGTTTTGGAATATCCACATTAGACCATTCATCGAGGCATTCATTCTCGAGAGGGTTTTTTTTCTTATTGGCGTCGCACCTCGAGAGGCTTATTTCCAGAAGTAAACTTGCCGTAATTGGAAGTTATTGCCGCCGCCATAGATTTAGAGCGAAAAAATTCTAAGTACGTCTATGGCCGCCGCACTGTTTTTGCATTTGCCATTTTCAAGTTATTTTTACTTTTCATTAATGATGTTCAATATAATTTGCAACGTTACACTCCTTCCAAGTTGTCAAAATAAAAGTCGAGTCATGTTTAAGTAAAACGATGACCGTTTTATTAAAACTTTGGTAGTGGAGATGTCCAAAAAATATATGGAGGCCGGTATAAAAATAACTCGAAATTCTTATCAACATAATAGCTATTTAAGGAGAAAGGGCATATTATTTGGCTATTTTTAAGCTTATGAAAAATAATAAAGGTACCTCCTTTTTTTTATTAAACCTGATTTAACTGTTGCGTTGTGCAAACAAAAGTTTAGAACTTGCAACACTCCCAAAAGGTGAACTTGATTCTCTTTGGCAGGCAGACTATTGAATTTTAATACTCTCTAGCTAGCGAGACAGGTGGCCATGGACTTAGTATTCATCATGAATGTTGCTTTAGTTCTTATTTCGAGGTATTCATACGTCCAGGCGTAGTATGCAGGCGGCATACTACGTCCATGCAGGCGGCAGCAAGAAGCTTGAATTTTGCGGCAGACAGAAGACCACAGATAACTTTTCATACGGCTATCCTACCCCCCATATATTACTTTCCTCTATGATCCTACCTTCGTACCGTGTTGTCGCGTTATTATTAAATATCTTCCCGCGCTTGATTTGAGTGATTTTTCCGTACCTACTTCGTTATAGTAAAACCTCAAAGTAGGTATGTTGGAAGTATTACATAGACTACACAATTACACACGTGTGGTTGGAGCATCTTTGTTTCATTATGTTTTCCCTTCAAGATTTTTTTTATTATTTTCTCGGTAATGGAGGTTCTATAAAATATAAAATTAATACATTCGAGTAGCCCAATAAATAACCTTTTTCTGAGATATATTTCGTACTGATGGAATTTTCTCGGAATATTATACCACTTTTGACTTCTCCTTTCCACCAAGTTGAAAAGTGACACAATTCACTTCCATTTCATTGCCACTAGCTGCTAGAGGCGCCATAATTTTTGTTTGTGTCTAAGTAGGTACATTATTAGTTGGGAAAATCTTATCTTTTAAATTTTACCCTACTATTTTTTTTTTATACTACTTGAATGCACTAACAGATGGCCCACTTGATGTTAAGCGGTAACCTCTACCTATAAACAGTGCATTCTCACGTAGGTCACGTCCACTGTGATGGAACCCTGGTTCCCATGTATGCTGCAACATCTGGTAACACTTTTTAAATACCTACACCATATTCTGAGGCCAAAGTTTCTCGGAATATAACGTCAATGCAGAGAAAAAAAAAATTAAGCCCAGAAATATCTGCTTTACCAAATTCCACAGAAACTGTTAAAACTAAGGGGAATCTTGTGCTGAGCATATAAGGTTCAAAATAGAAACTACTTTGTAAATTTGTTGATTTCAGTATTGGTGAAAAGAGGCGATGTCTCGTCTCTGTCTAACAAGGAGAACTACAATGGCGACTACCTCGCTCGCACCCGTGGGAAGCAAGCCCTTACATGACTTAGACACCACGTACAACGATGAAAACGGAACCTTATGGCCTAGATATTAAGAGCGATTATATAATAAGCGATAGTACCTATTGTATTCAACTATGTAATTATTTGAGTTTGGGATCTCACTCGAATTTTGGCTACGCAACTGAATAGTTGTCATATTTGAAGCTTGGATTAAAAATAAACTCAACGATTAATTGCTAAATTGTACATAAAGAAACACTGGTTGAACGATTTTAGCAAAAAGCCCCAATCAGTTAAAATAAGCCTTGTGAATAAACATTATCCAAGTTCAAAGTTATAAGAACACAAGCAGTGTTTGCAACATACAACAGTACGTTTTTAAATTCGGAACGTGTGGCAGAAACCGGAATACTTTAGCTAAGTCTTATCTATAATTAAATAATGTGTAGTCTATAACCTAGATATCAATATAGATTTCTAGACCCTACAGGTGACCTGACTCGGAGCCTAAACATCCGCATAAAGATATCTAAATGCATCGCATTTTGATAACTCGCAGATGAATTCTTTTTGCTGACGATACCACAGTTATCATTAAAGGTAGAAATTTATCTGAAATTGAAGATAAAATTAATGAAACTATTAGAAATGTAATTGAATGGCTTGACATTAATAACTTGAAAGCAAACATCAAGAAAACTAAGCTAATTCAATTTCACACCTCGAGAGCTACTCCGATGACATTACATATAAAATACCTTGATGAAAAAATTGACGAAGTTTCCACAACGAATTTTCTTGGACTTATGTTAGACAGTAACTGCAATTGGAAATCTCATGTTGAGACCGTCTGTACTAAATTAAGTCGCTTTGTATTTGTGCTACGTCGGCTCCGGCAAGTAGCTTCTGTGGAAACTTGTCTAACCGCGTACCATGGGAATATTGCATCGATTTTACAGTATGGTCTCATACTGTGGGAGAACTCTGTAGACTCAGATAAAACATTTATTCTCCAAAAAAAGTGTGTCAGAGCGATATGTAATGCAGAGTTCTCTGATCACTGTAAGCCACTTTTCCAGGAACTCAAAGTTCTGACCCTTCCATGCTTATATATTAAACAGGTGGCCCTATTTGTAAAACAGCATCCTAGTCTGTTTGCCACTCGTATAGAAACCAGCATCAGAGATCAAAGGAGTATGTATGCTAACAAACTCTATATCCCGAAATGTAAACTTGAACTCTATAAACGTAATGTATATATAATGGCGGTTAAAGTTTACAATAAGCTACCGAAAGACCTAACAGATAAGCCATTTAATGGATTTAAAACTGCTTTACATAAGTGGCTTTTGTTCCATTCTTTTTATTCTGTGAATGAGTTTTTGCAAAACTAAATTTGTCACTACTGACTTTGACATTATTACTATTAATATTAATTTGGAATGTATTTAATTATGACATAATAATAATAGTGACCATATTTTGGAGGCTAGCAACAGCCATAACACTCCAGATCCTGTGACTAATACAAATGAGAAAAATACACCCAAAAAAGAAGAAAATACCATGCCATACTTTACCAAGTTCTCTGGAAATAACAGCAGTGACTCAACTTCTTAAGTGGATCTAAAACCCTTCAGCTCACTTGATGAAAAAGCTCTGAATACTATGGGACTGCCATACACTGGAACAGCTGATGATCCTCAACTAAAACACTTATCAAACATCCAGAATGAACTTCAACCAAAAGATTCTGGCAAATCAGCCACATTGAGCAGTGTTTCATCACTATCGTTGAAAAACGAAAGCATAAAAGATGATTTTGGAATAAAAACAACTTGTGGATCATCAAAGTCTGATGGTGAAACTGCAGAGTACACATATGACTTCACCACATCACAAGGTTCTAAAAAAAGAGGCAGCCCAGATAAGCCCAAATCACCTAAGCTCATTACTGATACTGAATATAAAACCTCAACAACAAGTCCTCATCAAAATTCAAATAGTTCGGTTTCAATATCTAATGTTGCAGATTTGATCTCTGAAAAGTCATCTTCTTTTGATCAGCATTCACACAGTGAAAAATCTTTCGATCATGGAAAATCCATGTTATCAAGCAATAACTCTAAAAATAAATCTGGAAGTATTTTGAACAAGCACAGTGATGACTCCAAGGACTTCACAGAATCACGTATTCCATCCCTGTCTAATCTTAGTCTTGATATTCATAGTGATTGAGACTATATAACTAATTTGATTGTAACTTTCTAAGGTTTCCTGCCAAATTGTCATAAAAAGCAATACTGTTTCTGTAGTTAAGGTAGATGCTACTGACTTTGACATTATTACTATTAATATTAATTTGGAATGTATTTAATTATGACATAATGTTAATCAATTGATCAATGTGTGTGTACCAAACCAACTGAATAGATAATCAATAATTTTAATTTTAATATGTTAAATCTTAAAAATTCGCATACCTAATATAGGTTGAATTAGTGGAACTGGTTAAATATTAATAAGATCTAAATTTGTAAACCCTTTTTCTGCGAAATAAATCATTCATTCATTCATTCATTCATTCATTAATTCATTCATTCATTAATCTAGCTCGCTGACCAGACGAAGTGATGCTTTGTATATAAATATATAGGACTGAATTATGCTCTGACTAATTCAACGATACTGTTCTAGCCAAAAGCACATAATTACAACGTGTAATTATGTACTAGCTATGGTACAGGGGAGAGACGACAAATTGGTTTGGACTTATCAATTGTTTGTGGAATTGGCTCTATTGGCGTTCCACTAAAAACTTAGAACCCTAAAAGATATAAGGTACCTGTACCTATGAGACAGATTATACCTGAAACTTGAATGGAGTCAGCAGCAGTGTTGTTGAGAAGTTGATAATCTGAGATACCTAACTCTTGATTAGAATTGAAACAAGTTGGCCTATAAATATTTATTACACACTGATTAAATCAATACAATTGGTTGGCACATGTATTACTAGTATTAATAGTAATACATGTGCCAACCTCATTGAAATAAATAAATAAAATAAATAAAATAATCTTTAATGAACCAGAATAAATATCCAATGAAGGTAAAATATGTTGACAACATAATTACACTATATTTGAACACTAGCTCTCACACTAGGATAGCCGACAACTGTTGGGGTAAGCGAGTTCTTGAGTGGAGACCGCGTCTTGGTAAACATGGCGTGGGGCGCCCTCTGGCTAGGTGGAGCGATGACCTACGAAAGGCCGCGGCAAGTGGATGAGAAGAGCCGAACACCGGGCTCAGTGTTGCGTATTGGGAGAGGCCTATGTCCAGCAGTGGACTAGTGTGGGCGGATGATGACATATATAGTATGAAAAATGCAAGCTATACATATATATATTATATTTATGCTAGGTATGTAGAATAGAGCAAAAGCACAGAATAAATAATAGTAACTTAAGCAAAAGTTCAATTGGTTGAATGCAGAGGCGTGCATGAGCCCCTCATTTGGCTTGGCGGGAGATTTACCTTTATTTCTATATATCAAAAAATTATCTATGGTTTAATTTAATCATTTTACTTTTACTCAAAGAGGATACATACAGGATATAACATTTTACTATGCGTTAGCATCCTAGCTAAGTAATTTGTGATTTTACTTTACTTACCTTCAGTATCTGATTGATATTGATTACGTTATTTATTTAGTGCTAGCTAAAATAATGTGATAGTTTAGTTATAATAACTTCAAGACTAAATAAATGGCTCAACCAGAGGACACAGAACTGAGGGATTTGGTAATAGAAGCCTTGGAAAAAAATGGATCGTTGGCAAAAATTTGTGCGCTGCTAAGGGCAAATATATATTTGGCTTTTGAAGATGATTATGAAAATATTAGGCAGAATGCTAATTTGGATAATTTACTGAAGCTCCCGGAAGGCGTACTAGCACTAACTATTGTACACGAGTTTTTGGAGTCGTGTAGCTTGAAGAATACATTGTTTGTGTACAAGTCGGAGTCACGCCAAGGAAATGATTATAAATACCATGGGAAGAAACACCTGGCCGACAAGCTGTGCTTAGGGAAACAGGATAATCCAAAGGAACCAGTTTTGGTTACACTGATTAGGAATTTATCTAAATCGAAATATGGCGTTAAGCAGAGTAAGCAGAGACTGATAAACAAACATGGAGATAGTGGAAACAATAGCTATAAAGATGAGCAAAATAGCTCTTATATTGTTCATGAAGACTCCCAAAGCAATGCTACAAATACTTCCCAGTCCGATAATTCTTTAGATGAGAAGAACAAACTGCATCTGAGACTTCAGTTGGACAATTCAGACACGGACACATCTACATCCACGGATTCTACTAGAGACAAAAGTAGCTCAGAATATATTCCTAGTGACCATATTTTGGAGGCTAGCAACAGCCATAACACTCCAGATCCTGTGACTAATACAAATGAGAAAAATACACCCAAAAAAGAAGAAAATACCATGCCATACTTTACCAAGTTCTCTGGAAATAACAGCAGTGACTCAACTTCTTATGTGGATCTAAAACCCTTCAGCTCACTTGATGAAAAAGCTCTGAATACTATGGGACTGCCATACACTGGAACAGCTGATGATCCTCAACTAAAACACTTATCAAACATCCAGAATGAACTTCAACCAAAAGATTCTGGCAAATCAGCCACATTGAGCAGTGTTTCATCACTATCGTTGAAAAACGAAAGCATAAAAGATGATTTTGGAATAAAAACAACTTGTGGATCATCAAAGTCTGATGGTGAAACTGCAGAGTACACATATGACTTCACCACATCACAAGGTTCTAAAAAAAGAGGCAGCCCAGATAAGCCCAAATCACCTAAGCTCATTACTGATACTGAATATAAAACCTCAACAA
Organism: Operophtera brumata; assembly: GCA_932527175.1. Classification (NCBI taxonomy): domain Eukaryota; kingdom Metazoa; phylum Arthropoda; class Insecta; order Lepidoptera; family Geometridae; genus Operophtera; species Operophtera brumata. The sequence goes on along the minus strand of OW052238.1, from coordinate 10,264,375 downwards.
CAAGTCCTCATCAAAATTCAAATAGTTCGGTTTCAATATCTAATGTTGCAGATTTGATCTCTGAAAAGTCATCTTCTTTTGATCAGCATTCACACAGTGAAAAATCTTTCGATCATGGAAAATCCATGTTATCAAGCAATAACTCTAAAAAGAAATCTGGAAGTATTTTGAACAAGCACAGTGATGACTCCGAGGACTTCACAGAATCACCTATTCCATCCCTGTCTAATCTTAGTCTTGATATTCATAGTGATTGAGACTATATAACTAATTTGAACAAGCACAGTGATGACTCCGAGGACTTCACAGAATCACCTATTCCATCCCTGTCTAATCTTAGTCTTGATATTCATAGTGATTGAGACTATATAACTAATTTGAACAAGCACAGTGATGACTCCGAGGACTTCACAGAATCACCTATTCCATCCCTGTCTAATCTTAGTCTTGATATTCATAGTGATTGAGACTATATAACTAATTTGAACAAGCACAGTGATGACTCCGAGGACTTCACAGAATCACCTATTCCATCCCTGTCTAATCTTAGTCTTGATATTCATAGTGATTGAGACTATATAACTAATTTGAACAAGCACAGTGATGACTCCGAGGACTTCACAGAATCACCTATTCCATCCCTGTCTAATCTTAGTCTTGATATTCATAGTGATTGAGACTATATAACTAATTTGAACAAGCACAGTGATGACTCCGAGGACTTCACAGAATCACCTATTCCATCCCTGTCTAATCTTAGTCTTGATATTCATAGTGATTGAGACTATATAACTAATTTGAACAAGCACAGTGATGACTCCGAGGACTTCACAGAATCACCTATTCCATCCCTGTCTAATCTTAGTCTTGATATTCATAGTGATTGAGACTATATAACTAATTTGATTGTAACTTTCTAAGGTTTCCTGCCAAATTGTCATAAAAAGCAATGCTGTTTCTGTAGTTCAGGTAGATGCTCATGGTTGGGGCGCGATTTTAATTTTTTTGTGTGTTTTTTGCCCATTAGTGCTCATCAACACTTTTTCATTTAGCGAAAGTTGATTTTGCTATCTGAAAAAGTGCTCATGAGCTGTAATGAGCAAAAAACATCAAAAAAATAGAATTTCGCGCCGTAATCGTGAGCATCCACCTTAAGAAGACATGTTCCTTTGATTACCAATTCTAAAATTGATTATGTATCATTAAACTATTAGGTTAAGGGATTCATTGGTACAAATCAGCATTAAAATTAATTTGTTATAGCTTGTCAAGGAAGTTGAAACATCAATTATTTGATTGTAGATTTTGTGTCACATTTCACTTGGGATTTCAGTTAGGAATTTTATTAATACTCCTATTTTTAAATTAGGCTAAGACTTATCAATGCCATAATGTTACTACTTAACGAAGTAGTAAGTACTGAAAGTTTTATTTTATGGCTACAACTTTTATCATCAAGGTCAATGTAAGCTGCATAGTGGAAGAATCTAGATAAATGTTCCTATTTCAAGGTGCATATTGTGTATTTCGCCCTAAAAATTTACTGATTTGATTCTCAGTGCAGCCATATGCTATGGCTATTTCTATAAGCTGCCAATACCAATAGGTATGAGCTAAGTTGTAATCTGTGTTGTTGTGCCTTATTGAATTCACTAAGTTCCAATGATTGTTCCTTTGACAGTTCAGTCAATGTTCTAGTCCTAAATAACAAAACTGGTTCCGTCCAAATTGCTCTCGTGTCTGTTTCTGATCATCAATTTAAAGATGTGCTGCACGCCAATAAATTGCATTTAAGAAAGACTTTGTGTATCATTACTAACCTCATAATTCTAAACCTGGCTTGATACATTGAATTGAATGTACACTTGACAAAGAAGTTTTGACAAAGTAGGTTTGATCAAAGTGCACTTAGATATCAGTCGACACCTCATACAGCTTGTTCACCCAACCAAGGCAGGTGCCATTTTATGGTGAACGAGCTGTAGTTAATTTTGATCAGTTTGTTCACATTCTGCTGACTCTCGAGATGCCAAAGTTTTTGTAACAGACGCCATTTTGTTTCGTTATCTCTGATCCAAGTGGACTTTGAAAAGTTGAGCGTGATCCAAGTCAACTTTAACACATCTAAAAAACCTTAAGGCTTGTATATTAGGCGTTGTCATCCAAGTGAGCACCCGAGGTCACTCCGCCAAGCCTGCGAAGACCCCAGGAAACTTCTGTGCTTCTGGATGGAGTTAGGCTGGCTAACTACCTAGTCAGACAACTCTCACGCATAATGGACCGCCCACAGAGTTCGAATGCAAAAAAGGGAGTTCTTTAACATTAACATTAATATCCAAGTGAGCTTTCATTATTCTTGCAACAATCAACGTAGCATCAAAGTGCACTTTATCTACAATTAGTGTACTTTGTCCTGTCAATGCGGCTTTACAGATAATTTTCTACGGTCACAGATAAAATAATACTATACCTTCGGTCCACTTGGCTCCCCTAACAAGGATCCCCTGAGGGATTCATTGCCGATTTTTGGAGATGTTAAAAAAAACATGTTTTTTTTTAATCAATTTTTATTTCACCATTTCTGTAAAGCATTGATTGTAGATATCACGTTTCCTTTATGCACACAAGTCAATCCATACCAAACAAAACTGTAAAGTAGATGTTAAATTTCTATACAAAATTATCTGGAGTATACGGCTTAATAGCGTTAGATACTTGCATAGAAAAAAATAATATTAAACATATTTACACCTAAATATTTTTAGTAGGTAGGTACACGAGTTTAATATGAAATTGGTATAAAAATTACACTTTCATATAGTCACTATAATTACATACGCGTTGTAGTAATACAAATGCGGCTTGTATCCTAACTTTGAAAAATATAACAATATTAAAAGCCACGTGCTTCATTATAAACAGTAACAGTCCTACATTGTATGAATTTATAAAAATGGAAAAAATATAGTTCCAGGCACTGTTATTATCTCATTCACAAATGAAGAGAATTACTGAAACAATGTTGAATCACGCAACAAAATATATTCAGAAAGGCAACAATACTCGTGCTATAATATTTGCTGATTCATACAAATACTGCAGAGCAAAATCCTTTCCATATTAGAAATGATTAAATAGCTAAGTATTCATTACATAATATCACTGATTAATGATTCTTAACATAATAGATTTGAAAATAAGAACACTTCTTAGTGTAAACGTAATTAATATAAATAATGTACATAATATGGCAAATATTTGGCTTTATAAATCGTATTTCACGTGGGCACGTTTTAACCAAATGTTTGCTGGTACAAACTTTTGGAAGTTATGCAAAGCAGTGTTGTTACTAGATGATACCAGCAAAGATTAAACATAACATGTGTTGAAGAGTGTATGACGTACAGCCCCATGACGCATCAAGCAGCCTGTTAAAGCTCGTTGCCCATTGAGCTGTCGTGAGTGAGATTCGAGTCCATGCTGGCGTTGTCCGAGTCCTGACTTTGGTTTCCGCTGTAGTTTGCAGCCTCCTGCAGCCTCATTAGCATGTTCAGCTGAAAACGAAAAACAAATCATAATCACATACCAAAATGAATGTCCAAGACCTATGTGACTCACAATCAGTAATGAATACTCACCAATGGGTCTTGATTGTTGTTAGGATTTTGATCGGGATTCGACTCCTCAATGCCAATTTCTTCCACTGTTATAGCTCTCAATGTCTGCAACAAAATTATGATATTAAAGATACTTTACAACAACATACCTTAAAGCGTTTAAATTATCTTTAAGCACGAGCAAGTGTTGATGAGCTGCAATGAGCTAAAAATAAAAAACAAAAACAAAAAAAACACGCCACATGAGAGTGTATCCACCAGTCTCATTGCATAATAGACTGAAGTTCCATTACGATACCGAGTTTGCTATTCATTGCGCTGCGTGTTTTAAATATTAATGCTCTTGAAAAAAAGCTAAAACACGCACCGCAATGAACAGCAAACTGGTAATTGACATAGATTAGACAATATGACAGCTTGTAGGTAGATTTGTTTGCCGCGGGGTATTTCCCTCCGTCTCCTTCCGTGATATCGTAAAAGCCAACTAAGGGGATGCTGAGCACTCAACACTGATACTCCGATCACCAATTCGCCTGTCAAGCGCGGTGATTATGGTAAATCCCCCATTACATTTATGGGGGAGGCCTCGTCCAGCAGTAAACATCTAAAGGCTGGATTATCAGGCTGAGGTAGATTTATCGTGACTGCAACGTCAGTTCAGTGTGAAAACTTTTTTTATACTACTTGGAATGACAGATCAAGCAGATGTCCCACCTGGTGTTAAGCGGTACCCTCTGCCTATGAACAGTGCATTTTCACGAGTCACGTCCACCTAGAACGTACCCTACGTGGCATTGCACTGCGCCCGCCACCCTGAGACATAAAGAAGAAAAGTCTCATGTGCCTGTAATTTCACCGGAAACCATACCCTTCAAACCGGAACATAGCAATGTGAACACTACTGCTTTGCGGCAGAAATAGGTATGGTGGTAGTACTTCCCCGGACGAACTCTTTCACAAAAAAGCTCTACTACTACTTCGCAAGGCTTCGCGGATGCCTGACTGCCTCGGTCGCGTACGGGACTATGATGTAGTAACTTACGTGAGAATGGTTAGGTTCTCTCCACGGGTAGGTGGATTTGACGTGTTGCAGCGGGTCCACTGCGGCGTGTCTCCGGCGGCCGTACAGCGCGATGCCTTCGCGGACAGCTTCAGACGCGTACGGGACTATGCTGTAGTTCCACACGTCTGCGAACCAAGCCTAGGGAACAAGAAAATCTCAATGAGTTCAAGCTTTTAGCTTTTACATATTTTGAAATAAGGATATGCATTTCCACCAGTGACAGAAGTAGGTAGACAGTGATAGACCTTTGTTTGACCACAATCTCACCTGTTGGTAAGTGACGTTGTGGCCGAAGATGGAGCACAAAGGTCTAGAAGGCACCTATTCACCCTAGCCCAGATTATAGTTTTCAGGAAACAGACAGTTAGTATGAAAAAGCAACCACCTTAAATTTAACACACACCCAGCCACCGCCTAACTAACTAACTAACACCAACTGTACCTAATTTTTCACGGTTGTAATGTACCTGGCTAGCGTCCAAGTCCATGGGGCATGCGAGGAACAGCCGCGGCCCGACCGTGACGTCACTGGAAGAATGCGCTTCCAGGAAGGCGTTGAGCGAGGCCCACACGCCCGGCAGCCACTCCAGCACGGCGGCGAGCGCCGGGTCGCGGCGCCCGAGCCGGAGCTCCATCGAGAACAACTTGCGGCGGAGATACCTGCGTTGTGGAAACTGGTCTTAGTAGTAGTAGGGCTTTTTTGTGTAAGAGTTCGTCCGGGGAAGTACTACAACCATACCTATTTCTGCCACAAAGCAGTAGTGCTCGCATTGCTGTGTTCCGATTTGAAGGTTAAGGGTGCCGGTGAAATTTCAGGCACATGAGACTTTTCTTTCAGGCACATGAGACTTTTCACCTTTATTTCTCAGGGTGGCGGGCGCAGTGCAATGCCACATAGGGCGCATCCTAGGTGGACGTGACCTATGAGGTAATGCACTGTTCATAGGCAGAGGTTACCGCTTAACATCAGGTGGGCCATCTGCAGTTCCGACATTCTAGTAGTATAAAAAAAAAACCTTTTTCCCGAAGGTGTAGGCACAGCCTCAATGGGCCTATTTTCACAGTGGGTTTATTTTTTATTTTTTTATACAACTTAGTATGACGGATCAAGCAGATAGCCCACCTGGTGTTAAGCAGTACCCTCTGCCTATGAACAGTTCATTACCTCACAGGTCACGTCCACATAGGACGCGCCCTATGTGGCATTGCACTGCACCCGCCACCCTTAGACATACGATTAAATTCTCATCTGTAATTTCACCAGCCCTTCAAACCGGAACACAGCAATGCGAGCACTACAGCTTCGCGGCAGAAATATGTATGGTGGTAGTACTTCCCCAGACGACCTCTTACAAAAAAGCTTTACTACGAACTAAGAGTCATATAGTTCTGCATATATGACTGTGACTAGCCGTTTAGCTGCGGAATAAGTAAATTGTCCAATACAAACGGCTATATTCAGGACGACCTACCTACGGCCGTAGGTAGGTACAGTTTTACCAAAAATATAAGTCGCCCCGATGTACCTGCGCCGTAGACCAATTTCTATATCGCGGGAACCTTCTTTCTACCAATAACAATCGCACGCTAAAATCTTGCGCTGTTATTGGTTAATCGATTTCGCGGCAAAATCACGGTCGATCGACTCTTAGATGTGAGCGGGACAGAGCTATACAGCGGGTCAGAGCTAACTATACGTTCGGCTACTGTCGGATATCAGTCTGCATTTTTCTGCGCAAACGAAAACAGTCGATCGGACATATTGTTATATTTTGGGCAAAACTGTATCTATATTGTGCGTGAGAGAAGTATTCCTATAATCGCAATATTACCAATGTAAGTTACACATGCTATGTAGAGTTTATGTACCTCGCTAGGAATCCTTTGACAGGCTCCATGTGATTGGCGGTAAGAAGCCACCTGAAGTTGTGGTGCAGTTGCAGGTTTGTGGTATTGCACGTAGCTTGAGACATCGTTCCTGCAATTAACAACGTGACACACGTTAAAAAGCGTTGATTTTGCATAGCGAGATAAAATAGTGAGTCTTTCTATTTTTTTAGATTTTAGTATAAAACTACAATTTATTTACATTTAGACATACATTAGACACACGCCTTTTTCCCCCAAAGGGTACTGGGTAGGCATAGCCTCAAGTGGGCATCTTTTCACTGTGGGTTGCACTATCGTGGGAATATAGACATGACAAGTGGTGAGCTCATTGCCGCCATTGCTTCCCACGACTGACACTGCTAACGCTTTCTTTCAGTAATAACACGTTAATAAGCTAGCAGCCAGTACAAATCTTATACCAACGAATCTTACAAATAAGAATATTTGTACGATCTGCAGATATTTGTTAAGGGTGTTCTGGGTATTTTCTATGTATAATAAAAAAAACTATCTTTGTAATGTATTGTATTGTAATAAGTATATCAGTTATCTAGTACCCATAACACAAGCTTTGCTTAGCTTGGGGTTAGATAATGTAGTGTGAACTGTCAGCATTATTTATTTATTTATTGTATGCCGTAGTTTCTAGCCCCCTAGCGGTGAGTACCAGGAAAGCTGCGGTGCGAGATGAGTGGCGAATGATTGTGAAGCGAGCCACAGACCCTGATGTGACGACCACGACCAGTCTGCCAAGAGTGTAACTACTAAGAAGAAGGAAGCAGTGAGTACAAGTTTATTTACCGATGATGACGGGCATGTTCCTGTTGTCGGGCGGCAGCAGGCCCGCGAAGGCGTCCCCCAGCGCGGACGCGTGCTGCAGGTTGTCGAGCACCACCACCGAGGGCAGCGCCGCCTCCTCGCCCGCCGCCGCACCGCCGCACTGCTCCGCGATGTTGCACAGGTACGCACGCAGCTCGTTGCACGATTTACGGTCCACACTGGAAACACGATCATCATCAACGTCAACGTCTTCATCATCGTCGTCATCATCATCGTCATTATCGGCGCCATCATCATCATCATCATCATGATAAAGTAAAGTAAAGTAAAAGTTTATTTTGATAAAACCATACACAGCACAATTTACATGAGATATAAACTGGGCCGTGTATAGTGCTGTCAAACGAGACCTTCAAGATCCTCTCTGGCACTTACAATTTGCCTGAATTTCATGAAATCTATATTTTAAAAGAAACCTCTATGTCGTTGAGAGAGCATAGTCGTAGAATATCACGTGGACCATCCAACACAAACACTGCACAGCACTTCCTTAGTAACAGAGTGGACCATAATTGGAATGATTTACCTGAAGATGTTATTACTGCCACATCAATATTAAACGCTTTCAAAAACATATTGGATAACTGATTGCGAACAAACAGACTGTTAACATTAAAAGACATTAAAGTGTAATCAGTGCAGCAAGTGAAATAGGCACATCAGCGAAAGCTGCTTGTCTATAATTTTAAATAATAATAATAATAAACAAAGGGTCCGTGCTCAGCATAACGCTGCAGTAAACTGCAGCGCTGGTTTCAGCATGGACCTCGTTTGACGCACGGACATGGCACGAATGCAAGATTACCAAAAAAAAAAATGTATTCTTGACATAGAGCATGTGATTGTGGGTCATGAATAAGTAGGTACCTTACTAAATACCTAATGATCGTCATCATCATCATCATCATCGTCATCGTCATCGTCAGCTAGTCGTCCACAGCCAGACGAAGCCTCCCCTATAGAATGACATAACATAACACCAAACAGTTACATACATAGTCCTGAGAAACTATGAGTACTATGGTACCATTACACCCAGACCCGGAACAAGTATTTGAAGATCATACAAACATTTGTCCCGCAGTGGGAATCGAGCCCGCTACCTTTCACGTCTCAGCCGGCACAAATAAATTATACCAGTTTATAACGCCACATAGATTGAATCACTCACTACTCATAGATACTACTACTACTGATAGATTACTCACTTGAAAGTAGCAACGGCTTCGGAGGGGACTCCCCGTCGCTGCGTTTTCTGGACGTAGAACTCAGCTAACTTGGCCGCTAAATACGATTTCCCGGTGCCGCTGGGCCCGCAGAGAATCACCCTTCGGTGCTCCGTTAGTAGTGATACATATCTGTAACGTTGCAACCGATTACAATTTGAAGTCGGGCGCACAGCAATAATCTTGGTCGGGTATCTGATGAACTCAAACTTTGGACATGTTGACGCTATCCGCGAAGATGGTGGCAAAAAGAAGCTCCTCTCAGCGTTGTGTTATTTAATATACCGAAGGCAATAAAAACATCTTATGATTGATAGTTTAGGAGAAAAATGTATTTCTTACATTATAAGTCGTTTTAAAAAAAAAAGAAGAGGACATGCTTTATATTATTTAGATTAACATATATATTTTTTCGATAAAATAGGTTTTAATGCACCACATTTCATACTATCCACGCCTTAACATCAGGAGCGCTATCTGCTTGTTTCATTACAAATTGTATAAAAAAACAATAGTAATAATAACAACACTCATTTGCTTAGCAGTGATCAACTTACCTATATACAATATTTTTTGGTATAAGGCTATCAAAGGCCAAGCTCCCAACTCCCTGCAGGCAAATATACAGCGTGGTCACAGTTCCGATGATGTACCCGCACGGCAGCAGTTCCGGGAATCCGATCTCCGGACCCCGCGTCGCCTCGCCCAAGTGATAAGAAGTTACAGAATCTGTATTCAGTCCCAAATTCGTACCCAAGTCTATTCTAGACAGGTAATCCTTGAACGTTTTCCTAACTATATAATCTAAGTTCTGCCACGTGGTCTTCCCGGAGATATATGTGTATGCTATAGTGAATTCATTGCAGTTTATTGTCGAGTCACTGTTATACACGTTCTTATATGAGCTACTGTGAGCTGATTTGTTACTTTTAAGGCTATTCGTATTAGATTTATTGATTTGAGGGTAGTCTTGAGTCTCTGTTTCAGGGCTGTGTGTTTGGGAGATTCGGGGCGATTCGAAGCTGGGCTGCTTGTCGAATTGGTTGTAGCCGCTCGCGGATTGCTTCGCGTAGAATCTGCATTCGGTCTCCGTGAGCGTGTCTTGGACCTCTTCGAAGTATCTTTGGAATGTTTCTGGCTGTCCTAAGTAAACTGCTATAGCTATTTTCTTTCCATCTGTAGTATCACCCTGGCTATCTGCCACACCTGAAATAATAACAAATTCGTTATTTCTCTTTACAAAGGTTATGGGAATACTTACAAACAATTTTAAACCTATTAACCTGTATTATGGTTGTATGACTGGTGCCTAATATAGGTTTTTAAAAACCTGTGTTATACAGGTCACAGAAGGACAATTCTCTTATATATTTCAAATCCACACTGAAAGTTTAATCGAGACTGTATTGAGATTTGACTGAAAATTGGTATTATGCTGTCTAATAACAGTTTAATCTACCAACTCTGGGTCTGGGATTTGGGTGGGTCTACTTTCGATTCTTGCGACCATAGATAAGAGTAGGATAGTGTGCTATAAACGTTCAAGTTTCAGTCACATTTCGTTATAATCACATACCGTGTTGTAATGTCAACTTAGAACATAACGCACATAACATTTATGACATCGACACTAGATTGGAGCATGAACCGAATAATATAGTAACTATTCCACTGAATCTAATATTAAAAATGCGAAAGTTTTTGAGTATGTGAGTGTGATTTTGTACTTCTTCACGCTGTAACGGCTCGACGGATTTAGATGAAATTTGGAATGGAGATAGCTTGACTCCCGGAATAACACTTAGGCACATTTTTATTCAGATATTCCCACGGGACCTATGCGCGTAACACCGCGGGGCGCTGATGATAGTATAAAATAAAAATTAAATAAATAAAATAAATAAATAAATAAATAATGCTGGACAAGTTCACAAAACATTATCTAGCCCCAAGCTAAGCCAGAGCTTGTGTTATGGGTACTAGATAACTGATATACTTAATATAATACATTACATAGATAGATATTTTTTATTATACATAGAAAACACCCAGAACACCCTGAACAAATATCTGCAGAACGCACAAATATTTGTTCCGAGGCGGGAATCGAACCCGCAACCTCCTGCGTCGCAGGTGAACGTTCGCCAGCCGCGCCACAGAGGTCGTCGGAGGGAGAGGAGGAATTAGGTAAGAGAATGCAATTAAATAATATTTATGAGATATAAAATAACATTTACGATTAAATTCATTACAAGAGGAAAGTGTTTTAACTTTTAAGTATTCATAACCGCCAATCAAAGAATACAGCGCGTAGGTAGTGATTGTAGTAAAAGTTTATGTTGATAGCCAATTACAACTTGGGCGGGCATCTAGTTATAAGTGGTTACGTTTTACGGAAAAAGTTCCCTTCACACAATTATTGTTAGGCGAGCTACACACATATTCGGGTCGGCAGGTTCGACGCGGCTGTTTTAACGAACCGAAAAGGCAGAGTCGAAGATACCGCCTCATAATTTTATTTAACTAGCCTTTTGCCCACGGCTTCTTACGTGTGGTATCGCGATATAAAAAGCAGTCCCCCATGCATCCAACCACACACAATATATCAAAATCCGATCAACCGTTACGGAGTTGAGTGGGTCTACAAAAATTACGCGAGCGTAGCCGCGGGCGAAGCTTATACAACATACCTATAGCACTCAGGATTAATGTAGCTTCCTGATATTGAAATAATTTTCGGAATCGGATCAGTAGTTCCAGCGATTAGCCCTGACATAAAAATTTACAAATAACATTAGGTCAAATAAATATACTTCATCAGCCATTCATTTGGATAAAAAAAACGAGCGAGCCTTATAATAGTCGCATATGATGTGTAACATCTGACATAGATAGGTTTAGGTGAGAGCACCTCCTTGGTAATAAGCAAACATGGCTGATAGTACGAATCTCTTGGAAAAATGAGCGCTTCCTGTAACTTTACACACTTCCGTCCCTTTTCACGAAATCACACCCAGATTGCAGGAAAGAGAGAAAAAGGACACACATCAACAAAATTAAGATAATTCGTTATATATAGACTTTGCTCGTGTCGGCCGAATGATGCCGGCCCGAATATGTGTGTAGCAAGCCTTATCCATTCGTTTGATCGGCGATCATTCGACTCGTGCGCACGTTTTCACGATTATTGTTGCTACTGGCAATCAATTTTTCAACGATTTCCGCATTTGCAATATTCGGAACCCAGTATTATTGCGGAAAAATGTTTAAGTTTAATGGATAGATGCAAGGTTGCCGCGAATGTTAAGGATTGTAGCAAAATAAGATAAAGAATCAATCTACCCACGCTATCATTTATATTCCAAGTGAATAACCTTTTTAGTCGACTCATGCCATTTTCGAAAAGAGACGTCGTGTACTTTTATTTTATTTCATTGTGGCATTTTATCCAATGTAGCTCGTTTAAAGAGCACAAGTGCAGTGAATTGCGTGACTTTTTATATAGGTGGAAATTATCTAACAAAGTTTTAGTAAAACGGCCACCATTTTACTAAAACATGACTTGACTTTGATTTTGACGACTTGGAAGGAGTGTAACGTTGCAAATTATATTGAAAATACACTAATGAAAATGAAAAATAACTTTTTATCCATCTGCTTTAGTGAGGCTAAGCGAAGCTTCAGTGAGGAAGGGTAATGAGTTTAGCGTCTAACTATGTTTGTATGTATGAACCTTCGATTTTGACAAATGAGGTGCCAATAGCTTTGCCTTTATCACAAAGTGGTTCTTGGATTTAAATATTTGAAACAAGGTCATAAGCTGTACCGTCTCCGGCCACAGCCTTCTCCGTCTCCTCCCGTGGATATCCTAAAATCCGAGTAAGGGATTACACTAGGAGACAGGCATCATCATCCACCTGAGTACATAACACCAGTAACCAGTATCAGTACTTAACACTGAGTACTAAACAGTAGTAGTAGAGCTTTTTTGTGAAAGAGTTCGTCCGGGGAAGTACTACCTCCATAATACCTAGTTCTGCTGCAAAGCAGTAGTACTGTGCTGTTTTCTGGTTTAAAGGGTACGGTTGCCGGTGAAATTACAGGCATATGAGACTTTTCATCTTTGTCTCAGGGTGGCGGGCGCAGTGCAGTGCCACATAGGGCGCGTTCTAGGTGGACGTGAACTATGTGATAATGCATTGTTAAATGCAGAGGTTACCGCTTAACATCAGGTGGATGGGCCATCTGCTTGTTCCATTATTCTAAAAGTAAAAAATAAAGGCTAGTGTTTTTTTTATACTACTAGAATGACGGAACAAGCAAATGGCCCTCCTGATGTTAAGCGGTAACCTCTGCCTATGAACAGTGTATTACCTCACAGGTCACGCCCACCTATGACGCACCCTATGTGGCATTGCACTGCGCCCGCCACCCTGAGACATAAAGATGAAAATTCTCATGTGCCTGTAATTTCACCGGCACCCTTCAAACCGGAACACAGCAATGCGAGCACTACTGCTTTGCGGAAATGATGATGAAACAAGGTCTAAAATAACTCACCAATATCTGAATAGCTCTCCCCTATAGCTAGTTCCCGACTCTTCGGGGGCGGTAGCACGCTGTTGATGTCGTAGTCCCCGCTGAGTCTCTCCGCCGAGCTGATCCCGTTCGCGAAGAGGTCGGCCCCGTTCATGGCGCTCAGGAGGGCGTCGTTGTCGTTGAGCTCGCACGCGGCCTTGTTCCCGTAGATCGGCTCGCCCATCGACTTGGGAGAGCCTTTGGAGAAGTCCATTGTAGGGGTCGAAGACATGCAGTTGAAGTCCAGACCGAGAGGTTGCGAGTGCATATCCATTGTCGCCTGTGGGGCAATGTTAGTTAAGTTAATGCTTTTTTGTACTATTATGTATACAGTGCTTCAGGGCTGCTTCAAATACAAAAAAAATACACACGCCTTTTTCCCCGAAATGGAAGGCATAGCCTCAAATGGGCCTGTTTTCACTGTGGGTGGGTTTTCATCGTGGGTCGCACCCGGACAAACATAGAATAGAATAGAATATTCTTTATTGCACAAAACAAACAATGTACATAGGCGAACTTAATGCTAAGAAGCATTCTCTACCAGCTAACCTTAAAAACATACATACATTGGCAAGTTAAAAAGCTTGTACAATAGGCTACTAGCCTCTTCGTCACGCACAAGTACATCTGAAGATTCTGATGAAGATTAAGTTGTCGTCACCGAGCTGCTGTCCATCCCCTTGTCCATCCCTGTCCATCTAGCCTATTTTACAAGCTTTTTGACTTGCCAATGTATGTATGTTTGTCCGGGTGGAATCTTGCAACTGAATTTTAAAGCAGTTATCCTCAACCGATTGAGGTGATATTTTGCATACCTGTCAAGTTCCGATGACAATGCAATATTATGGTGACAGCGAGCTGATCTGATGATGGAGACGGAAGGTCGACAACGGAACTCCTCGAGGGATAATAGTAGACCGGCCGTGTTTAGGCTCATTTTGATTAGCACACGGTTTCGATTACAAATTTAATAAAAGCTAGATGATTCTCGTGGTTACCTGGTGCATAGTAGCCTGGTCCGCGAGGCTGAACCTCCTGGGGTCCTCGACCGCGGAGCCGCCGGTGCCGAGCGACGTCTGGCTGCCGGCCAGCGAGCGTGACGTCACCAGCCTCTGCAGCCGCTCGTTGTTGTGCTTCAGGTTCAGCATTTCATTCTAAACATTTACATTTTTGAAAATTTACCTTTTTTCGGAGCTCATAGCTTGGCAACGATTGAGAATAGGTAAAAAGTGTACAGAATCGAAGTTGTAGAATTTTTTATCAGCTCACATTATGTAGTAATTGACGCATTGTTTTCGAAATGTAAGCAAAAAAACAAAAAAACGGGACCTTCTTTGTGCCCCCAAGGGCTTTGCTCGGAGGGGTAAGGACTTTTAGTATGTTTGTCTCCTAACTAGTCCAAAAAATGTTCTGAAGTCAAACTTTCTGCTTTCGACCTTTCCATCCACATTTATTCGTTACCTAGGCTAATTATCAAGTTTATTTTTTATGTAATGGCATACTGGCACACGGCCCGTCTGATGGTAAGCGGTTACCGTCGCCTATTGACATCTGCAACACCAGGGGCATGTCCAATGCAATGCCTGCCCTGAAGGACTCTTTTTATTTTTTTTAAGCAGTCATGGTGTTTTTTAGCGGAAACACCTCAGAAACTTACACGTATGGGGGAAAAGATCTCGTAAAGAGAGCTGTACGATATCCAGTGTGACTGTGTCTATGTCATAATTTATCTGTGTACTAAATTTCAAAGAAATCGGTTCAGCGGTTTCGGCGTGATTGTGTCACAAACATACAAACATATACAAAACACAAGCTCTGCTTAGCTTGGGGCTAGTTAATGTTGAGTGAACTGTCCAGCATTACTTATTTATTATATAAAAATCGTAACTTTGACATTTATAATATTAGTGGGATGGTAAAAGTATGAGCGTTACGACTAGACGCTGACGTCTATTACAACTGAAACTGAAACTACAGGTCTGGCGCTTAACTGAGTCAGTCCCTGAGGTAAGGGAGCGGTACGGGAGGGGTGTTTTCGTTACGTCAAAATGAAGCGTGACTTCATGTCATCTGATAATATGAGAGACGAAAACACCCCTACCGTACCGCTCCCATACCTCAGAGACTGACTCAGTTAAGCGCTAGACCTGTAACAGACAAACAGACTAACAGAACTATGTTCATTGTTTTCTGAAATGTTGTATTTGTTTAACAACGGTAGTTTTGGTACAAACTTACTCTCATTTTAATAACAGTGTCTTTTAAACTCTCTAGTTGATGCGCCGAGCTAAGAGCTTCCAGCCGTATGTCAGTTAGCACCAAATCCTTTTCACGGAGTTGTCGTTTCAGCTCGTCAACCAAGTGCGCGTCTTCTGGCTTTTCTGTAAGTTAATTAAAACATTTACAGCGAGCTCTAACCCTTTACTCCCCTATCATTTTAGTGACCCTATAATTTTAAAGTAAATAATGTTAAAGATGGGGTTCTATTAAAAGGGTTTGGATAACAAATTAACCACACCCAACTTATTCCTTCTGGTTACATTCCTGATGACAATTGGTGATCAATTAAGGGTTTCAATTTCAACACCCAACTTAACTAGTTTAAGACCTGTAGGGCACGCACGAACTATTAACTTTAGCCGCTAGCGAGACGATAACCAATGTCAAGTATTAACTAATAAAATAATTGAGACAGGTGAGATCGAGTTCAAACAAAGGTCTATCAATGTTAAAAAAAAAAAAAATAGTCGGCCCGCTAGCTTATTACGTATCTTGCAATAGCAATGCGATAGCAAGAATTGCGCGATTATCGCATCCAAATCGCAAATTCGTAATACGAATTTGCAATTTGGATGTGATAATTTGCGGTTTGGATGCGATAATCGCGCAATTCTTGCTATCGCATTGCTATTGTAAGATACGTAATAACCTAGCGGATGTCATTGGTACATTTTTGACATTGACTATCGTCTCGCCAGCGTCTCACTAGCGACTCGCTAACTTTAATTATTCGTGCTTGCCCCACAGGATGACAATAATATAATCATTTCGAATTCGAAAACATGCATGTCAAGTCAAACAATGGTTCAGTGAAGAACAAACCAATGAAATCAGTTCGTCAGGTTAATTAGATTCAGTCTCCTTCCATAACTCAAGAGCTCGCAAGGCTAAGCCCTGGATAGACAACAGATTAAAGATCCCCAGCGCTTTCTCTCCAAACTAATTTTCCGAGCGCGCAAACTGTCGGGCATTGTTTGCTAAGCGGCCAACTTCTTGCTAGGTTGTTTTGCGCGCGAGTTGGCCTGTCGACTTTAGCTCTTAGTTTGTTGCTGCTTTGTACACTGTTGCAGACTCTCTTTGTAAATACATGGTACACGATAAATTATAACAACATGATTACTCAAAAAATTTACCCCAGCCAGTAGCAGATTAAACGCCGTCTAGCTAGCACAATGGTCCCGTACATTCAAGGAAACAATTTATAAACGAGGGAAAATTCACAGCTAAAGTCACGATCGGAACAGAACAGACTGATTATCTTAATTGTAAGTAGAGATTACGACCTTAATCTGCCCATAATAGGATGAATACCATCAGACATCTTTATCACTGGTTAAAAGTTGTGGAGGACTTTTATTTAATCATTGGTGCCACGTGGACCGAGCTTTATGGTATGGTTTCGGGTTAAACAAACTAGCCTGACCTTTGGTATCATCATTCTTAGCCGTAGGGCCTTTAATGTCGGGTAAAGCTTTACCTAAGAAACAAATCTCACATTTGGCCTCAGCAGTCTTAGCCGCTGAGCCCTTGACGACGGGTTAAGCTTTACCTAAGAAACAAATCTCACATTTGGTCTAAGCAGTCTTAGCCGCTGAGCCCTTGACGACGGGTTAAGCTTTACCTAAGAAACAAATCTCACATTTGGTCTCAGCAGTCTTAGCCGCTGAGCCCTTGACGTCGGGTAAAGCTTTACCTAAGAAACAAATCTCACATTTGGTCTCAGCAGTCTTAGCCGCTGAGCCCTTGAAGTCGGGTAAAGCTTCGTGCGAGTGTTCTAGACTGTTCTCGTTGCTGCCCTCCCGTATAGTGTGTGGGTTATCGTAGTGATGCGACCCACACGAGTTATTATAAGACGACAGCCGCTGTTTACCTAAGAAACAAATCTCACATTTGGTCTCATCAGTCTTAGCCGCTGGGCCCTTGACGTCGGGTAAAGCTTCGTGCGAGTGTTCTAGACTGTTCTCGTTGCTGCCCTCCCGTATAGTGTGTGGGTTATCGTAGTGATGCGACCCAGACGAGTTATTATAAGACGACAGCCGCTGTTTACCTAAGAAACAAATCTCACCTTTGGTCTCATCAGTCTTAGCCGCTGGGCCCTTGACGTCGGGTAAAGCTTCGTGCGAGTGTTCTAGACTATTCTCGTTGCTGCCCTCCCGTATAGTGTGTGGGTTATCGTAGTGATGCGAACCAGACGAATTATTATAAGACGACAGCAGCTGTTTACCTAAGAACCAAATCTCACCTTTGGTCTCATCAGTCTTAGCCGCTGTGCCCTTGACGTCGGGTAAAGCTTCGTGCGAGTGTTCTAGACTGTTCTCGTTGCTTCCCTCCCGTATAGTGTGTGGGTCATCGTAGTGATGCGACCCGGACGAACTGTCCTGAGACGACAGCTGCCCAAGAGACGCATGCTTGGCCGTTTTCGATATCTTCGCGTTTCTTGAGAATGCTTTCGTGAATGAAGACCGCAGCTGTATAGAGATGTTTCACATTAATTAATGGATACAACTTAACCTAGTTAATAAACACGTGTATGGTACAGTTTTGTGGGACATGGACTTGTAATTGTTATAATTGTTTGCACAGATGCTTTGCGTGTTTGCAGAATTGCATAAGTTTATGTGCGTATTTGTATATAAGTTGAGACATAAGATATAATTAACAGAGCAACCTTGTACTGATGTTTTCTTTCTGTTGTTATCTTGGAGAATGATGATAAAAAGTACAGTTCTTCTTTGTCGTTTATTTGTTGTACTGGTTCTTTCTTGGTCACCTGCGTAAGGTCAGTGACCAGATTGATGTGTAGTGAGGTGGCACTTAGGCCCGTGTTAATAGATCAAACTCAACTCTGAAAAAGATCTGGACTCACCGAAAATGTCATTTTTGTATGGGAATAAGCTCGTTATTCGACTTGACTTTGATTTATTAATACGGGCCTTAGTGTGGTGGCTCTGAATAGGGCTTTGTTACCGATATTTGAGATTGACGTCACGGACTTAGTACGATACGGAACTGCCTGTTTGATTTTGTTGTGAAATAAAGTTTAAAGTGATTGTGCTGATACAAATAGTTGAAAAAAGTGTAAGCAGTTCAACAATAAAGCATAGTGTATGTTATATTGCGATAATAACCCGTGAGAATTGTGTAATACGGCAAACAACACATCGGCTGGCAGATAGATTCTCGAAGTACCCTCAAACTAAAAATCTAAAGGTATTTTGAATAGGTTAGAGCTCAATCTTCCTAATAAAATGGCAAAGTGCGTCGTTTGTTTTAAGTTTATGTCGCTGAAAGATGGAATTACATGTCCCAAATGTACTTCGATCAGTCATCGGGTCTGCGTCGGGATTCAAGTTGGAACCGTACTTAGCAGTAAATGGCGCTGCGGGGACTGCAAATCTACAATGCTCGCGGAGCAGGATCCGGCTACACCAATCCATAACATCGATTTACCCATAGCTGGAAAACAGGCGAGCCTGGACAGTGCATCCTCACATGCTGCTGATATTGTTATCGAGGTGCGTGCTCAGTTCGAAGATATGAAAGCTGAAATGCGTTTGGAATTTAAGTCCTTTAAGGAAGAAATGCGGAGCCTACGATCAGAGTTGTGTGCAATGAAAACAGATCTAGCGGTTGTAAAGGCAGATATGATCTCTTGTGAGAACAAAGTAACTGAATTGGGAGACCGAACGACGGATATAGAAAATTTCTTGAGTGGAAATCCGATAGTAGGTAATCTTGAGCAGACTGTAAAGGAGCTGAAGATGGCACTTAATACTTGCGAGCAGGAGTCTCTTTTAAATGATGTGGAGGTAACAGGGTTGCCGGAAATTAAGGGAGAAAATCTTTTGGGTCTTATTCCCCTTCTGTCAACTAAAATTGGTGTCCCGTTTGATGACCGTGAAATTATTTCCATCGTAAGATCAGGTCCTAATTTATCACAAGAAAATTCAGCATCCCCACTAAGGCCACGAAAAATAGTGGTCCGTTTTAACCGTCGCATAACTCGAGACAAGTGCATACAGAGGGCGCGCCAGCTAAGTCGGGGGCTCACGAGTGTTGAGCTAGGACTGGAGGGGCCGCCCGCGCGCCTTTACTTCAACGAGCGGCTAACCAGGATAAACTGACAGCTATTCGCCAAAGCACGAGAACAATGTCGCTACCATCAATGGAGGTACTGCTGGACAAAGGGTGGCCGTATTTACCTACGCAAGGAAGAAGGCTCGTCCGTAGTGCGTGTCCTCGTAGAAGAAGACATAGCAAAAGTTTTTACGTAGACATTATTTTATTTTTCAAAATTAGTATGTTAACAAATCTCTAAATACCTACAAACAAATCAACGATAGTGGGTCTAGTTCTCGGTAGGTAGGTATAATAATGATGTAGTGTTTAAAGTCCTGTATCTAATATTGATCTTACTTGCCTGTCCTACTTATTTGGTTATTTTGTGATCGCTTTGATTCATACATGTCCTTTTCTAACCTAGTTTAGGTACCTAGTGATATGTTATTATGTTTACCTAATTTGTGTTTATGGACTGTTTAATAATTTTGTTTAGAGAAAGAATAATACAACTAATACATGTACCTAATACAAGTAGGTATACAATTAGTCAGGTATTTGTTTTCCTATGATATATAAACAAGATAGGTAGGTATCTAAGTAATACTTGATTTAGTCAGTTAAAAATCAAATCTAAGATTGGTAACTTTGCGTTATATCCCACCTTAAAGTAAATTTTACAAACACTTGTTATGAATAATGGAATAACTACTGTTAAAATGGGCAACTATAATGTTTGGATTTGACTCTCACTACCCCTAGTAGATTATCCTAACAGATCTGTAAACTGAGTACAAGATCAGATTTTTAGTAGTAGTACAGCTTTTTTGTGAAAAAGATCGTCCGGGAAGGTACTGCCACCATGCCTGTTTCTGCCGCAAAGCAGTAGTGCTCGCGTTGCTGTGTTTCGGTTTGAAGGGTAAGGGGTGTCGGTGAAATGTCAGGCACATGAGATTTTTCATCTTTATGTCTCGGGATGGCGGACGCAGTGCAATCCCGCAAAGGGTGCGTCCTAGGTGGTCATGACATTGCACTCACTAAATTGATTTAGTCAATGGTAGGTCACCTCGGTCCGCTGCCGTCTTACCTGTTCGCTACATTTTATAATTGAAGCTAGCTATGTATCTTTATTTTTATTTGAACATTACTTTGTTCTTGTTGTTATCGTGCTTAGTCCGTGCGTCAACCGAGGTCCGTGCTGAAAATCAGCGCTGCAGTTTACTGCAGCATTATGCTGAGCACGGTCCTCTTTTGACAGCACTATACACAGCCAAAACGCTGTCAAAGCCTATCTGTTTTATTTACTTATTTGTGTTGTGTATAGTTTTTTGTCAAAATAAAAGTTTTACTTACTTACTTACTTACTATATTGGTAGAACCAGTGTGATGGTTCTAGGAAACGCCTAGAATAATTTTTTTTTTGCCGTTGTATAACATGAGTGTTTAGAATTACCTACGCACAAAAAATATACTAGGAAGCATCGATTGGGATTCCAACTAGGATTGAAACCCATGACTTTATAGGATCGCAAGTCGAGACAACCACAACATTGGCCAAGGTCCACCGCTTCAAAAAAAACTTCAGGGCAGGCAACGCATCGACAATGCCCCCGGTGATGAAGATGTCAATAGGCGACGGTAACCGCTTGCCATCAGGCGGGCCCGTTTATCGAGCTATTACCAGGCGTGGCGCACTCTGCACTTTAGGTATGAAGCTACAAGTACCCGGCGGGCTCGACTTGTAGAGTCATTTCAGTGAGTCAGACAAGATAAGAGTTACACGATAGAGAGGTAACTTATAGGTGACTTTAGCTGTAGGTAATTAGCGCTGGGCGACCTGAATTGCACTTTAGGCTGCGTCCCCAGTAGGCAAACTGTTCGTCGCCGACTGAGTTAGCGGCGTATCGGTTTGGTTCGGTATGGAGTGTTTACAGTTTGCTAGTTTTGCGCTCACTCTAGCAGTTTGCAGCGTTACGCGAAAAATTAGCAAACTGTGAACACTATTTCAAATATGGAAGGGCGTACTAAACCGATACGCCGTTAACTCAGTCGGCGGCGAACAGTTTGCCTACTGGAGTCGCTAATCCTACTAATATTATAAACGCGAAAGTTTGTATGGATGGATGTATCTTTGTTACTCTTTCACGTAAAAACTACTGGATGGATTTGGATGAAATTTGGAATGGCGATAACTGGACTCCCGGAATAACACATAGACACATTTTTATCCCGATATTCCCACGGAATCGAGACTTACGCGGGTGAAACCGCGGGGCGCTGCTTGTTACTTACATGATTTATTTATTTATTTGTTTAATTATAATACACAGGCAGCTCTCGGAGCTGATGCGTGTATATCTTAGTCCTTAACAGTGCACTTCAAATATTTGTCAAGTCTATTTATTAAAGAATTCACTGAGGGGGCACTGATCACTGAGTCTGGTAGCCGGTTCGAAGTGCGCAAGACGCGATTAGGCAATATGTGCATCCTCGGATTGCTGGTACTTGGTTTTTATTACATAAAATAAAAGAGGTAATCTTACCCCCATCCTTTCTTCTTGTGCTTATTGTCGTGATGCGCGGAGGAGCCGCTGCTGAGGCTGTTGGTGCTGGACACGCTGTCGGTGGACAGGTGGCACGTGATGGCGCCGTTGTGATTACATAAAATAAAAGATGTAATCTCACCCATCCTTTCTTCTTGTGCTTCTTGTCGTGATGCGCGGAGGAGCCGCTGCTGAGGCTGTTGATGCTGGACACGCTGTCGGTGGAGAGGTGGCGCGTGATGGCGCCGTTGCCGGTTTGAACGACGCGCTGCGGCGATGACTGCGTTTGTGAGCTGTCCTGCTACACAAAGAGACTCGTTTTACTAACATCCACACCAATATTAAAAATGCACTTCCTTTAAATTCGATTTGGTGTTTTTTTATTATTAACTGTGAGATTGACGGTTCAATCAGGGCTGTTATTCGCTATGACCATAGGAGATTACTTGACAATACCATGTGACGTCACAATGTATTCTGAACGATAATGCCACGCAGATACCGTAACAAGACCGCGTTATGTCACTTTTGGTCATATTGAATAAGGGGGCAGTTGGCCCACCTGATGTTAAGCGGTAACCTCTGCTTTTAACAATGCATTGGCTCATAGATCACGCCCACCTAGGACGCACCCTAAGTGGCGTTGCACCCGCCACCCTGAGACATAAAGATGAAAAGTCTCATATGCCTGTAATTTCACCGGCACCCATACCCTTCAAACCGGAACACAGCAATGCGGGCACTACTGATTTGCGGCAGAAATAGGTATGGTGGTAGTACTTCCCGGACGAACTCTTTCACAAAAAAGCTCTACCACTAAAAAACATTTTGCCAGACTCCTTCCCTCCGCCCTTTTTGAGCTCGCGTGCTATGGTATCTATCTATGATAACAAATCGATAAATTTTTGAAGATACGGCTGCTAGGCCACATTCAAGCATAAAACAGGTAGCCAGCATTAGGTACCTGCGTTTTTCCAGTTCGTATGCACAATACTATAAATATTTGATTAAAACTCATTCGTTTTGTAACAACACATCGGTTTATGAAAATTTCCCGTTTTACAAAATGTACTATTAATATTATTTATTCGTTTATTGTTATACATTGGAATCGCCACCCCGCGAAATAGGTGCGGCAGGAATTAATTACACACGAACCCCAGTTAGGAAATTAATCAGGATTTGCTGCCTGTTAGCGACACGTGAAACACATTCATGATTAAAAGGGAATAAGATCTGTTTTGTAATATCTTGGTTTGTAACAAATTACTTTGTATTTCGACTTTCAAAGCTTCGTGTTACAAAAACCACGGTTTATTTGTCGAGGGAATGCAAAGCGGCGATGAGGATAGCTATCCTCACTGCCCAAAGGACCAACTGATTGCAAGAACCTGACGTACGTATTGCATTGTAGACCTTGAAATGATAGTAATTAAGTCTCTTGTGTCAGATTTCTCCGACAAACCTACCGTTCAAACCGGAACACAGTATAACTAATAAATGGCGCATAGTAATTATAATTTACTGGCCAGTTGCATTTCAGAATAGAGTACACCATTCACTCAGTGCTGCTATTTGTAAAGGAACCCTAAGGTTACTCAATAAAATTGAGGTTAATAGCAAAGTGCACTGATTTAGGTCAATTAGGATTTTGTTAGAGCATGACATCACCAATATTTAAACTTTATTAAAGTGGTTGAATATCCTATTATTTCCTATTAATATTATAAACGTGAAAGTTTGTATGGATGGATGTATCTTTGTTACTCTTTCACGTAAAAACTAATGGATGGATTTGGATGATATTTGGAATGGAGATAACTGGACTCCCGGAATAACACATAGGCACATTTTTATCCCGATATTCCCACGGGATCGCGACTTACGCGGGTTAAACCGCGGGGCGCTGCTTGTACTCTAATATACCGCTTAACATCAGGTGGGTTATCGGTTTGATCCGTCATACCAAATAGTATTAAAAAAAAGTCTAACATGCCCGTTGATACATATAGACTAGGAGCCAGCAAAGAATAAACATGTATGAGTCTCAAAGCTAACTTTTTATGAAGTTAGCCAGTGTTATAAAAGCAAGTGCAGCGGAAGAATGGCGGTCCTTATGTATCGGAGTTACCCTGCACAATATTTTTGATGTCGAAAATGTGTATAACAGGCACGAGTGCCAAACTCATGTTATTGTGTGGATTACGAACAAAAATTGTGCCATACCGATATCATGTCTCTGAGTAAAGTTAGTAAACCTGTAAAGTTCCGAATTTTACAAGTTCGTTTCGAACTTTACAGATTTATAACTTAGAGACTGATATCGTTATGGCACAAATTTATTCGAATTCCAGACATTAAACATGTCTCAAAAACATGAACATGGGATTTGTGCCTGTTATACACATTGTTTGATACATAAAAAATATGGCGCAGGGCAACACCAACATCTACGAGCCGCCATACTCGCGCTGCCCTGTTTTTATAGCACTGACTAACTTCTCAAAAACTTTTAGCTTTGACGTAATCATACTTGTTTTTTTCTTTGCTGGCTCCCTGTCTAATATTGGAACAGAATTGTTTTTTCTGTATTGATTGCTATCCGCGTCTGTATATTTGTATAAATAAATAAATAAATAAATAAATAATGCTGGACAGTTCACACAACATTATCTAGCCCCAAGCTAAGCAGAGCTTGTGTTATGGGTACTAGATAACTGATATACTTAATACAATATAATTACATAGATAGATATTTTTTATTATACATAGAAAATACCCAGAACACCCTGAACAAATATCTGCGATCACACAAATATTTGTTCCGATGCGGGAATCGAACCCGCAACCTCCTGCTTCGCAGGCCAAGATTCGCCCGCCGCGCCACAGAGGTCGTCTATGCTTAGTTCTTCTAAACTACGCAACGGATTTTGATGCGATTTTTACTATCTATTAGATAATTTAATCTGGAAGGTTTATATTTATAATACTTTTTCGAGCGAGTCGCTAGTTAATGTAAAAACAACAAAAATGTAATTGCAACTTTCTTAGGAATCCTGACGTAACCTTTGAGTCTCGATGAACGGTTCCCTATCACTTTCAACGAGTATAAAATATGGTTACTCTCTCCTATACAATTTTAATATGATTTATGGCATGTGAAATGCATAGCTGAGCTATTCGTTACTCTATCCCTATTAGGGTAAATTGCATTATCAAAGCACCGCATCCAATAACGCGTGATTCGCATTAAATCTAATGCGTCAGAGAAACTTACATCAGTCGTAGTTTAATATGAAATGGGGACAGACACAGATATCTGAATGAGGACATATCTATTGACGGCCAATTTAACGTAAATGGTACCTCGCCTTACTCGGCTATATTTATTGGTTATCAATGTCTCATGTGAAATAATACGAAGGGTATGCGAAGATCATTATAGTTCCCGAACAAGTAAAAACCTCTGCACTTGGTCTCATTAAAAGTACTCTAATGCCTTGCATAATGATTGATGGCTGACCACATTGACCGACATCGGCGTTTCCTCTCTAGAATACTAATGAGATAAAATTATCTATCTACGGACGCTGATACAAGATAGATTTTATTTTAATTAAGCAATTGCATCGGATACTTGTGTGTGTGTGTGTGTGTGTGTGTGTGAATAGAATAGGAGCCCTCTATCTCGTACCACAGAATATACTCGTACTCGTGTTAAAATTAGCCTAAATGTTCCTTTAATATGCAAATTGCGTTTAAATCGGAAGTTACATTACATTCCCACGGCGTTAAGTGAAACGGAATTTATGTGTGATCTGATACCTCCTACAATACCTACATGCCACCTTGATACGCACATAATGCAGTTTTGTTCCTTCGCACAGCTTCGCCTCATCAAAGTTTATACAGAAACCATGAAGCAGCTAGGAACAGTACCAGTATGAAGGTCAATCATCGGATTTTACGACATCCACGGGAGGGAATGGAGGGGTCTATTCTCGGGCCGGACTCAACACGGCAGAAAAATAAATGAAATGATAAGTACTTAATATAGCCTAAAATATTGTCAATTCAACCTTTAGATCGTTACCAGCGGTCTTCAGGTAGCTCAACTGTTTTATATGTAATTTTTTTAATTTTGTACATATCTGCTTGTTTTAGTTGTATTATTCTTTCTGTAAATAAATGTACTTTAATATACATTTACCTGACCGGTGACATTGACACCGTCCGCCCTGATGCCCATAGACTGCATATGCGCAGTGGTGAGTCCAGCTTGTATCGACTGCTTCCTCAACAGTTCTATAGTCTGCCGAAGCTCCGTTAGCTCGGAGTCCTAAAACAAAATGTAATTAAATAAAACACATATAGTAATTAAAAGAAAGTATTTTGCATCCGTTGGAACCGGTCGCACGGAGCCGGACCGGTGAGTTGGGCGTTCACACACATCGCTTTTTCTAATTGACATGACGGCCGTTGCATGACGCGTGGAGAAAGAGAATCAAACACGTGAATTGTTCCTAATTAAACGAGCGCTGGGCTCGTACGACTCATTAAATGTGAAAGGTGAAACGCGAATGATAAATATTTATATTTTTTTTTTTATTTTGCAAGTGCTCAAGAAAACTTAAAAGAAAACAAGAAAGAAAGAATTGTAACTTTTAACCTGGATTTGCCACATAGGGCGCGACTTAGGTGGACGTGACCTATGTGATAATGCACTGTTCATAGGCAGAGGGTACCGCTTAATATCAGGTGGGCCATATGCTTGACCTGTCATACAAAGTTGTATAAAAAAAAACTTTCGTGATTTTTCATTCGTGCATATACGCTCGCGATTTTTCATCAAAAAAAAAACATCAAAGTTTTTATTGGTGAATACCTATAGAGATTTATTATTTTTACGCCGACTGTACTTCACTAACAAAATCGAGAAGGGATCCATCGGGAGTTCGAATGTTGCCTAAAAATGTTAAGGGATCGAACAGGACGATCAAAGACAACAGGATCATAGCCAAGGGATCGAACAGGAACTACTCGCCATTTCCGCTAGTTGGGACTCGCTGACGGTTAGGTATTTTTGTTGGAATAATTAACCCTCTCATTAATAGAGATGGAAAACGCCGTAAAAAGGTTTTAAATATCCCTGTCACTTTCTATCGTAATTACACTGTAAGAGAAGGATATTTTAAATGCTATACTTCCGTGAAACAAATTTCAAACCGTAATCCCGAACAGTTTTACATTGTTTTTTTTTGTTTAGGTTTATCGTATCTTAACTGATGATATTTATGAGATACTATCAATTAAAACTAGTGTGTTAAGTCTCCTAGTTCTCGCGTTATCAACGATTGCTATCTGAAGAAGTGTTGATGAGCTGTAACGGGCAAAAAACACCAAAAAATTGGAATTTCGCTCCTCAAGCGAGAGCATCCAACTTAAAACGCGTTCATAAATTATGTTTAAAGGATTCTCTACAATAAAACGATGTAAATCGTGCGTGTTTATTACCTTTCTCTCAGCGGTGGCGGTCAGAGAGTGCAGGCGCGTCGTCATGTTGGACAGGCTCTGTTCGAAGGCTGACACCACGTGCGCCTGTAACAATCAAACAACCTTATTAACACATAGCCCATGGAGAATATGCCCAGATTTCATTCCGATTTGCGAGGAGATCCTGGTATGGGTAGTCCACATTATTTATTGGATACTTACATAACATAACCTCTGTTCATAGGCAGAAGTTACCGCTTAACATCAGGTAGGCCATCTGCTTGTTCCGTCATTCAAGTAGTATAAAAAAAAACTCCCAACAGTCACAAACATAGTCCTGACCCCACACTAGGATTCCCTGTGTCGTGGGTATCAGGCTACAAGTATCATGGTACCATAACACCCAGATCAGGAACAAATATTTGCAGATCATACAAACATTTGTCCTGCAGCTGGAATCGAACCTGCAACCTCTCGCATCTCAGCCGGCTACTCTCCTGACGCTCTACAGACGTCGTCAATACATGCCCACTATTTGCTAAGTGACAGGTTTCAAGCCCATTACTTATTAGCATACTAACCGTAAGCCCATCTGCTAAAACCATTCCAAACAAAACCAACCGTCAAGTATCGTCAAATATCTAAAAACTACCAACCTTATTAATAAGGTTAAATAAATTGGGAACTAGTTGATTCCCGTGGCTTTTCTCTCATATTGTTTTCGTGAAATCTGTTTTGATTTTGATTTATGGATAAGTTGGATTTCACCAGAAAACATCCAATATGAATACTGAGGGCCTACCACAGGTTTGTAATTTGTTACAACTCGGAATAACGAAAACCGAATTGCGAGTCGAAATGTCGATTTTGTATAGAGAAAATGATAAGCGCCCCTAGTGGACTTTTTGAGAAACTCATTAAAACCATACAAAAAAACAAATATCGACTCGGAATTCGATAGTCGGGATACCGAATTCAAAAGTTAGACAAACCTGTGGTAGGCCCTCTGTAGAGGAACAAACATCATCTGCAAAGCTATTAAGTCGAAGTCTACGGCGTTATTAATGAAATAAATGTCTAAGTTAATCGGCTTTCTCCTTATAAGTACTGTTAATAAGATTCCTTTTGGTTGACCAACATAACAGTGATTTCTATTCAGTTGCAGTAATCAGAGATCCAGACCACAGACTGACTAGATCTCTCCATATAACAATAACATAACACGCAACAGTCACATAAGTAGTCCTGATACCACACTAAGATACCGAGTCGTGGGTCTCAGGAACTACGAGTACTTACTATGGTACCACAACACCCAGACCTGGAACAAATATTTGCAGATCATACAAACATTTGTCCCGCAGCGGGAATCGAATCCGCAACGTCTCCCACCTCAGCCGACACGCCCGTCGCGCCACAGAGATCGTCAGATATCTTCAGATACGGGCTGTAATACTCAGTTACCAGCTGTACGACCCTTATATTTAATCTGTGCTTCGATAGAAGAGCTATATTAATCACTTTAAACCGGTTGTATCATAAATACAACATAAATAATATAAATGTAACTTAACGCTATCATGTTTTAGTTATTGGTAGTAAAATGTTGATGCACATCATAGTGAGTCACCGTAATAAATTGCTTTATAAACTCATAATAGTGGTCGTGGGCGTAGCTGGACAAGGGACCCTTTGTTTGCCGTCACAGGAACGCTCTTAGCAAAATTAAAAGTGAGGGTAACGACCCTCTATGTAATGCGTAGTTACGAGGTGCGTGTTGCATATACGCCAGGAACATTACAATTACATTCTTCAATTGTTTTTTCCGTGCAGCTATTTGGAAGTAATTTAACAGTCATTTTATAAATAGTGCGATTCACCTGTTGGCGTGCAACGTGCTTAGCCAATTATGGTGTGTGCCACTGGCATCATTGATAGATCTCCCCCATATGAGCAGGACACCTTGCGCGTGCCGAAGTTAATATAGAAACTAGTTACATTGTTGTAACAAATCCACCAGTTCTGTTGTTGAAATGTTTCGAAAGTGTGACTTTACCTGTTGTGGTATATAATTTCCAGGTTTCAGCACAAAGTTATTCAGCGGCATTCCAATATGGTATAGAGCAACTTGTTGGCTTTCGCCTTGGCTACGGAATGCTGATCCCGTAGTCAGTCAAATACAGACTTATTCGTAAGTATACGCTGCTTTTGCTATATATTTTATGAAACCTCTGAATTAATTACGAGAAAAGCTAATCTGGCGACCCCCTACGACCGAAACACACTATAACAATGATTTCAAAGATATTGCGAACATATTGATCGAGAATAATTATTTTCAAAAAAAAAAACGACTTTGAAGCTATGAATTTATTTTCATACTAGATTTTATAATATTAGTGATCGGAACCGTGTGCTGATCACAATGAGCCTAAACACGGCCAGTCTACTATTATCCATCGAGGAGTTCCGTTGTCAACCTTCCGTCTCTATCATCAGATCAGCTCGCTTTCACCATCATATTATATTGTATTGTCATTTGAACTAGACTGTTACGCTAAATCTCAGTTCATTCGGATATCGGAAAGTCACCCAAATCGCCACCCGCGAAATACTTATCATTGAGTTCCTATGGCCATCTCTGGTCTTCTTCATCAGTTCCACTTCACCAAATGGCTCTTTATGAATGCACATGCTTGACTTGTTGCTGAAATTAGCGATGCTATTTTTATTACTCCCTAAACGAAGCTTTGAGGGTCGCGAACTTGCGACCCAGGTGGTCTAGGATAATAATGAACCTCGTTTTCAAAGCGGTACATCAACTACTCGACGGGTAGCCTCTCGCAAGGTGCAATGTTTATTGCGTTATGCGGATCTTTAAAAAATAGTTATATGAGTTGCGGAGTCGCAGGTGGAAGGTAATTATTAATCAACAGCTGCGGAAACAGCGGCGCTTTTAATGCTTAATAATGACACGATCAAAGTATTCCTAGTCGTTTGCAGCAGGGGCGATGTGCGCTTTGCGTGTTTTTACTGAGCAATGTTTATTGACTTTGTCCTCATTCTTCGTGAGCTTATTTCTTTTGAATGTGAAGATAATTATGTCTATAATTATATTTTTAATTACAGGAATTAAAATACATAGTTTTTTTAAAAGCAATGTACCTATGTGTGTCCGTCAAATCTTGGTGTGACCGGCAAATCTTGCAACTGAACTTTGAACCAGTTAGCCTCGTTCGATTGAGCTGAAATTTGACATAACCTGTCCAGTTTCGATGACAATACAATATTATGGTGACAGTGAGTTGATTTTATGATGGACAACGGAACTCCTCGATAGTTATTAGTAGACTAGCCGTGTTTTGGCTCATTTTGATCAGCTCACGGTTCAGCTTACTAATTTCGACATCATCATCATCAGTCAGATGTAAATTTTATAAAAGCTTTTATTGAAAAACATTTTTCACAATAAACTTATTTCCATTTATGTTTGAGTTTATAATTCAGCAACAGCTTCCTTCATGATCTGCGTACATCTGCGTATTAACGGTAAACGATAACACGAATGTCGCATATCAGCCTTTAAGATTTAAGGCCATGGTATTTGCATTGCAAGACACTTACAAAATATATCCTCAGATGAATTGGTTCAATTAAATTCTGCGGTGAAAGAGAAACCCACTACTGCGACATGTTTATAGAAGATCAATGTTATAGGTCAACATTGTATACCTACTAAAGTGACTGACCAAACAATCAATTTGTTTTATGCACAGCAAATAGGCACACCTAGCGCTAGAAGTCATCTTAAGTGTTTGCTATACGCATACGCAATACACACAAACACAATCGAATGCACTTAAGTAGTTCGATGTCAAAGATGTATTTTATGCGATAGGTTAAAACATTGGGGATCTCGGTAAATATAACATTATTTTCGGTTACTTTAGCGAAAAAGGCGTCAATGATAAACCGATATTAATATCGAGTAGGAGTTAAATGTTATTCATTCTTATTTGAGACTCGAGCCCACTCGAAGTCCCACTGGCGTGTTTTACGAATGCAGCGGCGGCATTCTAAACGGGCGAGATTATTTGTTCAAGTGCACTCTTCCTTATTCGGTCGTCTGGTAACTGGGCTGCACGTCTACGGTCAATTATTATTTATGAACGTGCCTTACGGGACATAACGACTAAAAGTTCGGACAAAAATGTAAAGTTACAAATTTTAAAGGTTTTGTTGACACAGATGCTTTGAGAAAGGTTTTAACTATTGACATAATAGAATGATTTGTGGTACGATTCAGCTTAAATGTAGATGATATCGCTCAATATAGAGAAAAATAGGCCAGCAAGTTACAATTTAAATACTTTTTAAAAAACAATACTCACATAAAACTCGCCCTACTAGAAATGCTATAAGCGGATGCGATTGGCGTTAAGAAAGTGTGCCGTGATCGCGCTCACCACCTTCGGAAAGACAGTGAGCCGCAAGACTAGGAATGATAGTTATCTCACGTTCGATCCCAATATACTTATACGTGATCCCACTTCTCCGACCACCGAGCTGACCAACGGTGTTAATAAGTATATGGCTGTATTAGCAATCATTAACTACTTACAAGAAAACAACTTACGGCTCTTGTGAAGCTATCGAAACGAGAAATGTATATTGATCTGTGGCCTGAAAAGGACAAGACTGGCTTTCTACCAATTTACAGTATTTTTATCCTCGACATCTGAACATCGACTCAGGGAGTGGGAAGGGATTACATTTGATTTTCTGAAGCTGGGAACGATTGCTCAAGTTCAAAGGTGTCCCTTGCGGCGGCGCATTGCGGTAACAATGGTATGCCAGCAGTAGAGGCTATTCGCCTACGCGCACCATGACATTAAAATATTGCGTAGACGAAATGGGATCTACAAACAATGCATTTATCAGGGGAATTGCAAAACCAACCTTGATAAATCAAAACTCTGGTTCGTTTATATTATTGGAATTATATTAGGAAACTGTCTTCTTGTTGTTACTAAGTTTATCAACTGTAGTGAAACACCTGTTCACGCCGAGGAGAAAATGATTTGTTTCATTGCTATGTAATAATTTATTTATAAGGAAAAATAGAGAACGGACTTTTACGATCGTGGGAAAGGATATTGTATAATGAACGGTCAATGAAATATATTTTTTCTCATGGAAGATTAGGCCAACACCTGATCATCAGGATGTAAGGTTACTATTTTGGTAGCCAGGTAAAAGTTTTTTACCACAACAGAATCGAAATAATAATGAAAGGTCGAACGATACGTTACAAAGGTTTATCACAATGGTTAGGTGCTCATATCCAAAGCACGATTTTAAAGATACACCTGTTAGCATTCACAAGAGTGTGTAAGTATGAATTGGAAAGCGAAACAAATCAGCAGCACTTTACCTGAGTGTATTTTTGAAGCAAAATTGTTTAATATATTAATTTATCTGCTTTGTCACTCGCACTGATCCATAAGCTTTTAAAGTGACTATTTTAAAATATACAATGTCAGGTGAGCACGCCACACCATAGTTTTTCCACCCCAACTGATGTTTCGATTTGATAAGTCAGTACATGACATAATATCCATAGATATAGCACCCATCACACGAACTAACAACAGGGGAGTGAAAAACACACCTTAAATGGAAATAAAACAACATTGAATACGTAGACAAGACATCTTTTTTTACAGGGGTTATATAAATGTGGACTTGCTGTATAAATAACATAGGTATTCCATTAGAAAACAATGGTGGTATTTGAAGATAGCTCCTGTATAAAGATGATGCCTGTGTTTGCACAAAAAGATAAGTGAAAATTATGATAGAGTGGTATTATTGATGTGGTTGAGGGAGTTTAGGTTTCTTAGAATCTTTAGGTCAGGTTTCAGATTAAAAAACACTTACCTCTTCTAAAATAGGACAGCTTTTGTATCTTGATTTTCTGATGGCTAAATCCCACCACGGCACTGGTGGCTTGGCCCGAAGTATTGTTTGACAACCAACTTTTGGATCTTGAGACTCGTACAATGTTCCTAAAGTCCTGGGCGATTGTCGGGAAGGTACTTCCATATTTTCATTAGCAGGTACGCCCGTTACGCATTCACAACATTTATGAGGTCGTAATGTAATGGGTTGAGCTTGTGGCTTACAGTCAGCACTGAACGAATGCCGATAGCTTAGCCGTTTCGTGAACCCGTTTTCGCTTACTGATCGCTTGAAACCATTTCTATTGTATTGCAATGGCATTTTCGGTATTTGTTGCACTTCACTCAGAATACTGGGGTCATCACTAAAACCACCATATTCCCCGTTGAGAGGTGTATTCGGCTCGGAGTGATAACCTATTCTATTGCGATGCATAGTTTCGTAGGATGGCTTTTCTTTAACACTTGAAGGTTTGAGATCTATAAATTTCGGTCTCCGCAAGTTAAGTGTGGCAAACTTCTGTGGAGATCTGTGAAATTTAGATTTGCTTGGCAAGTCTTTGAGAACATCCTCCGTATCTGTGGATGGTATCGTGGAATTGTCACTGTAGCTAGAAATAGGTCTATCGTTGTCGGTGAGGTATGAGGAGGATTCCGAGCAATTATCTCGATCGCTATGGCTCCTTCTAAAGTCACCAGACGAACTAGTAACGTCCGTCCGCACGGAATGCTGCTCCCCGCCATCCTGGTTACCGACGACGTGCTGGTCATGCGAAAACCGTTCACCGTTACTCAAGTTCGCGATTCCTATTTTTTCACTGCCTCTTACGTCCTGCTCCCCTGGTAGCTCCAAGCTTCTTAACCGTCTACGTGGCTTCGTATTAATGGAATCGTAATGAGCTTCTTGTCTGCCATTAGACAATTTCACTGGGGAACTCCTTTTTGATTGAGGTGGAGAAATTTTCGCATAGATTGGCTCTGTAAAGCTGAGACGTGAAGGCTTCTCTTCAAATATATTCTTTGATGGCGCCTTGACAACATATTGTACCTCACAGTTTTCTAGAAAGTTATTTTTTGGAGTTCTGTTCAAAGTGAAGTACTCTGAATGCCTTTGAGGTAGATTAACTATAGGATTGGGTTCGACCAAGTTTCTTATCTTTATTCGGCTTCTTGGAGCTCTTATGGTGGCAAACCCGTCGTGAATCGGCGATCCATGATAAGTAGACGACGTACTTACTGCCATCTCAGGCATTGTATCACTTTACACAGCTGGTAACACAGACACTATATTTGAAAATGTCCAGTATTCAATCATTTTAACAACTTTATAACAGTTAATCTGTAAAATGGCTGTTTAAAATTACACTTTGTTTTATTGTTACACTGACTACGAGTTTTAGTTTCCATAATAATATGAATAAATGCTTAAATATTATTCATAATATGAAGTTATAAAGATAAGAGCGAGAAAGTTCCCTTTGAAAAGCATTCATGACAGTGCCTACATTAGGTAAGTATAACGTATAGATAGATATATTTCATCATAAACGTAGCCCATATTTATTAATAGTGCACTGGAAATGATTTCAAGCACTTGACCTGTTTAAAAGCTATGTTGTATGTTCGTTGTATATTTGTTTCTGTTTTGGTTGGGTGCATCGTGCATCATTGCCTACTTGACTAAAAGCTCCTTACACTATCCACTCTATACTACTATTGTTAAACTTACCTAGGATACAATTCACAGCTGGTATTTTATTAACTCATTCCTTTGTGCCGTGTATTATTTTAATCATAATGTTGTTGACTCTTTTTGCTTACAGATGTAATCTATAAGTAGGCACTTACTACATTTATACTAGTACAGAAGCGGCAACTTTTAGACGTGTAATTTTAGTGTTCGTTTTTTATTTTTCGTTGGTTATGCGTCTTCTAACAGTGTGCTACCGACGAAGACGAAAATGTTAAAGATCACTTTTTTGGAAAAAAAAAACTTTAGATTTCTATAAAAAATTATAAACAATATTCATTAATGTCTCTTATGAGTTAGGTGGTTGGTGAAAGTGAGAGTTTTTCATCAATATATATAAAGCCGTTGCATGACTGACTGACTGACTATCAAGGCAGAACCTAAGACGTTAGTACTAGAGATCCGAAATTTTGGAGGGAACATTCCCTTTCTGGTCCAGGGGTATAAAGAAAGGAATTTCTGTAATTCCCCGCTGCACCCCTGTTTTGTATGCATGGAAGAAAGTCGCGGGCATTCCAAGGCTCTAGTACTGTATTAAAATTTAAAAAGATCTGTTTTTAATCCGTTTCTTTACGTTTTCCAGCTTGATGAACTCTATAATATAGCACAGGGATTTTATGCGATTGGCAACAACTTTGATAAGTTGCTAATAATATAACTATGGCAAGTCTTTGTAACTCTTTTTTTTATGTAGGCTAAGATTCATGTATGTTATCTATATTCATTTGGTTTCGTAAAATAAATGTAAGTAACATAAGCATAGAGCTTAGTTTATTCCTGTCAATGGCCGTGCGTGCCACGATGACGACCGACGGTAAGACATTTGCAAGTAGATAATCGCCTTTGAACTCTCGGCCGTTGAAATAAGCGTTAAAAATATTCATTCAACTTGAGTGTGTGGAAATGACTCATTTCGCCTGTTACTTCACACCATTTCACGTTAACAGCCACTAAAGCCGTTACATATCTACATAACGAACAAGGTTGTGGTCTACGAGTCTAAATTCTAGGTATTAAATTAATGCAGCTGAGTTCGGTAAATCTCTAAATCAGGGTGTACACGGGTAGAGTATACGGTAGAGCCAACTAGCTTACTGCTGTACCCTTTCCTAGTACCAGTTTTCGTAGAGTAAATCAGTGTGTACACGGGTAGAGTATATGGTAGAGTCAACTAGCTTAATGGCTGCATTTTTCAGTACCAGGGTTGGTCTCTACCAAAAACGTCTAAACGTCATTTTATATTTTGATAGTTGAATAATTCAAAACGTATACCTTCAAAAAATCAAATATGCTCGCACGCAGGATCAAGTTTCACTCTACTAATCGTGTACATGGGTCGAGTAACCGGTAGAGTAGAGTGGACACTGGGGTGAGGGAAGGCAAGTCTTGTGTGAGTTGCCCCCGGTTTTAGTTACTTTACACTTACAAATTTTAGTACTCTACCAAATTTGTCTACATTGGTACAGTTAGTAGCATGTTTAGTACTCTACTGTGCTACTGTACCGTTTACTCTGCCCGTGTACACCCGGCTTAAGGGACATGTTTACGAGACCAATCTCAATATATTTCGTTATTTTTTATATATTTAGGAAAGTATTTTTCGGAGAACGTGTTTTGGCATTTTTAATTACGCAATAAAGTCAAGACAAGACGCGAATAGACATTAATTTATTCATCCATAAATACTGACTTTGAATAAAAAAAGGATATGTAAAGCGTTTTATTACTACAACTACTTCGTATCACTGGTTCTTTCTTGGGCACTATGCGTTAGGTCAGGGACTTGTGACTATGGTGAAGCGGTGTGGCGAAAGGATTCACATAATTATGTCTTCGAATTTTCGGTTCTAAGACACGACAGTTTTGTCACGTTGTTTTCCTTTACATAATATAAAATTTTAAGGCGCGATAGGGTCACAGAATGTCTATAGAGCTCTAGAATTTTTAAGTTTTTGATAAGAATTCTTCCAGTTTTCAAGGAGAAAAAAAATGGTATTCTTATGCTTTTTATCCAGTGAAATCATTAACTCAATACACTGTTTCAAGCAATGTGCATTTACCTATTTAATATTTAAGTACCATTTTAGACTTACCTACTTCTTACACGTTTTTAATTTTTAAACATTTGTGGTAACTTATTAATTTTTATTTGAGTTAGTGAAGTCAACAACAAAATTTAACGAAACGGTAAAGGGCATTTTTACATATTTTTTTATACACAAAAACACGGTATCAGGGCTTGCACTCGCCTTCTTCGCCTCATACAAAAATGAGCCTATAGCGCCTTAACGGCCAGATATACAATCGAAGTTCTAAACAGTCCGTGCCTTCCTTCAGTGTACTATAATGTTATGGTAAAACAATAATGTTGAAATGCTCTTGAACTTTAACGCTTCGAACATTTCGAGATTAATGACACCATAGTGAAATAATATATGCCATAAGTCAACTCATAAAACCGAGAGTTACGAGAGCTGCATTATTCATCCACAAGCAGTAACCACAGATTATGTGTAAGGTACATCGTCTGCAACTTACTTGAACAAAACAATGGTATACCGGTCCTACATAAACGGGTCAATGAATAAATTATTGCACTGATCAATGACCACACGGCTACTGGTCAGCGATCAAAAATTCCAATATTTTGCTACCTTTGCTTTTGCAATTTGCAATCATATGTTTTTGGTACCTAATAAAGTCATTTATATTTAATGATTACTAAGATAATACAATGAATATACTAAATACAAAATATGATACATAACTGTAACAAGATACTGAAACTAAAGACGAAAATAAATAACTAGGATGATATATATGTATAAGAAATAAAAAACAATAGAAACAAAAACCTAGTTTTCTTTATCTTGTAGAGTAAAAGAGAAAACAAAGAGGGATAAAGAGATGATGTGCGCATGCAATATTTTTGAATAGGTAGTTACAATTATACAATACCTACCCGCTACATAGTATATCCTTAATTATTTTAAATAAATTAAATTGTACCTGGTCTACCTGCTCATATTATCTAATGGGAAGTAAAGACCCAAAATGTGGACCCAATTGATTAGTTTTTTTTGCACTATTTATTCTCTTGGTATTTTCTACTAACGAGATTAATATCGACGGGTACCATTAGCATAGGATACGAACAGTAAATCAATAAGTATCTATCTGATTTAACAATATAGAAAATGTCTTGGTGTAATAAATCAGCACTATCATTGATTAAAATGACGGCCGTATGATAAATTATACAATTTTCGTTAAGGAAAGTAGAGCTAATACTGCTACTACCAAACAATAGCTACTAGTCATGTAATACGGGTTAAGTAAGGCCGTAAATAATGTGGGCCCGATCGTGAACTTATACCGAACAGGCGAACGAACGCGCTTCGGAAAGTTGGGGAACCAGACCCTTCGCTTCGGCTACTGTCTTTAGACATTTCTCAAACTTTGACTTGTTAAAATAATGTGGTGGGTCATCCTTTATCGAAGTGGTGGGTTTATAGTTCGGGTTTTATATTGAAGTAAGGCTAGGCTCAGACGTACTTACAACTTTCCGCCCACATTAGAATCAAAAAAAAATGGTGAGTACTGGTCAAGCATGGAATAATACTATTAACTCGGAACAAGTACCTACGTGAGTTATTACCGGTTTTTTCAAGCATGGAATATCGTGGCAGCGCTCAGACGGACGACAAACTGTGGTCGAAAGTGGTCGATACGATTGACAGTTCAACCACATGACGACCACTGTTTTGTGGGCGGAAAGTGGTACGTCTGAGCCTACCTTAATATATGTATTCGTAGATGCATAACATAGTATCTTCTGGATACATTATTAAAAAGCGGCCAAGTGCGAGTCGGACTCGCCATGAAGGGTTCCGTAGCAGCAAGTAACATAATATAAAAGTTCTTGGATGGATTACGATTAATGACGTATTAAAAAAAACTACTTACTAGATCTCGTTCAAACCAATTTTGAGTGGAAGTTTACATGGTAATGTACATCATATATATTTTTTTAGTTTTATCTTTCTCTTATTTTAGAAGTTATGGGGGGGGGGGGGGGACACACTTTTTACCACTTTGGAAGGGTCTCTCGTGCAAACTATTCAGTTTAGAAAAAAATTACATAAGAAACCTCAAAATCATTTTTGAAGCCCTATCCATAGATACCCCACACGTATGGGCTGGATGAAAAAAAAATTTTTGAGTTTCAGTTCTAAGTATGGGGAACCCCAAAAATAAGAAACTACTTACTAGATCTCGTTCAAACCAATTTTGAGTGGAAGTTTACATGGTAATGTACATCATATATTTTTTTTAGTTTTATCTTTCTCTTATTTTAGAAGTTATGGGGGAGAGGGGGGGGGGGGGGGGGGGGGACACACTTTTTACCACTTTGGAAGGGTCTCTCGTGCAAACTATTCAGTTTAGAAAAAAATTACATAAGAAACCTCAAAATCATTTTTGAAGACCTATCCATAGATACCCCACACGTATGGGCTGGATGAAAAAAAAAATTTTGAGTTTCAGTTCTAAGTATGGGGAACCCCAAAAATAAGAAACTACTTACTAGATCTCGTTCAAACCAATTTTGAGTGAAAGTTTACATAGTAATGTACACCATATATTTTTTTTAGTTTTATCATTCTCTTATTTTAGAAGTTACGGGGGGGGGGAGGGACACACTCTTTACCACTTTGGAAGTGTCTCTCGCACAAACTATTAAGTTTAGAAAAAAATTATATTAGAAACTTCAACATCATTTTTGAAGACCTATCCATAGATACCCCACAAGTATAGGTTTAATGAAAAAAAAATGTATGGGGAACCCCAAAAATAATTGTTTTTTTCCATTTTTGTGTAAAAATCTTAATGCGGTTCACAGAATACATCTACCTACCAAGTTTCAACAGTATAGCTCTGATAGTTTCGGAAAAAAAAGGCTGTGACATACACGGACAGACAGACATGACGAATCTATAAGGGTTCCTTGTCTTTGACTACGGAACCCTAAAAATTACAGTCAAATTCAAATTCAAAATTCAAAATAAGTACATGTATTATTCCTCAAAGCTAAAACTTCATGAGACGTTAGCCAGTGTTATAAAAAACAAGTCAGCGCAAGTATGGCGGCCCGTAGTTGTCGGTGTTGGCCTGTGCAATATTTTTGATGTGTCCAAAAATGTGTATCACAGACACAAGTGCCATGCTCGTGTGTTTAAGAAATATATAATGTCTGGAATATTAATAAATTTGTGCTATACCGAAATAATGTCTCTAAGTAAAGTTATAAGCCTGTATAAAGTTCCGAATGTTTTTAAGATTTGAACAGGGAAATGTTAGAACTTTAAAAAAACTCGTCACATTTTAGTGTTCAACCACAAGGAGTTATGACCATTACTGTATGCTTTTAACTGGATATTTTACCTTTAATTAAAGGTTCTGTTCTTGAGAACCATTGGCATTTCAAACCGAGAGGGACACACCTAATGTTTATATAGCTTTCTCATTCCCTCTAATGCAAGCACGCATCTTTCGCGTATAACGACCTGTTTGTGTAGCCTTTGCTCACCGAGGCCGTTGTAACAGTGAGCCCAGTATAACATGTATTTTCATTTCACGGTCATTTCGTAACATTTCAATAACCCTATGTTGGTGTTCACTGATTGGAGGTTTTGTAAATAAATATGGTAACTGCTTACAACAGTCGCACAATGGCCGTGATTACGGGCTCAACATCCGATAACGGTATTTAACCTAATGATTTTATTTGATTTGATAATATGGTAGGACATAGGAAGGGTATTTTTACAAAAACCTTAGCTTACTTGCTAACTTACGCCCTGAGAGTGGATCCAAAAGTTATTTCGAAATCGTCACAGCCCTTTTCGAGTTCCAGCCTTTTTTTCCTACCAAGTCAAAATTCCTGTTTAATTTCTTTATTTATTTTACAAAGCCTCCTAGTATTCCATATTTCAGAACTGTGAGGTGACTGGAAGTACCTTATAACTAGTATTAGAGGTTTTTAATTTTCACGATTTCCATCAAAAAAATGTTCATTATTTTTTTTAGGGTACTACGGGCTTTCAATTGGTACAAACAAGTTGGTACCATTAGCCGTTCCTACGAAATAGTGTCCTGCGAAAAGACAGACAGACAGCTAGACAACAAAGTGGTCCTATAATGGTTCCGTTGGTACCTTTTAATGTACTGAACCTTAAAAATTACAAACATTTCGCTAGCACAAAGCTCCTACATTTAACTGGTAACAATTTCAAGAATCTCTACATAGAGGAACACGTGTGCTAAAGAGATCACGAACTTAAAGTAACGGTGCTTCGTCTCACGTCGTGCACTAGTTCGATCATATGGGAATCGATTGTTTAGAGAAGCAATAACACAATCATTAACAGTTCTCAACTCCGTACCTTTAGAGAAAAACGATAACGTAGGAATTGAATGACCTTAATTAGATGAGAAATCGTTCTAGAGCAACTGATTTCATAGCCTTGTTGACAACTGTCACGAGTCAATATAATTATCGTATGTAGATCAACAATATTGATCTAAGTATACCTAAATACATGCGCAAGATACGCAGTCGGTTCGATTCGAGTGCTGGTTATTACGGCGTGCATCAGTAATACAGTCAACTAGTAATTTGAACCAATTTCATATCATAACTCGCATCAAGAGACTAGCGCATTCTAATTCTAGGTGGGCGCGTTTTCTCATCCTGATTTTTTATTTTGAGAAAACACTACCTTATATCTTCTAATTATAGGAGTGACACTGACGAGTAATCCTCAGATAACCTCGAGTTATCGTAATAACATTCGTATTTACGATTGAGGAAATACCCGAGAGTTATAATTCCTTGTTCATGATCGAATCATACTTTTGTATGATCGTGTCCACACATGCGTTTTAGAAAGTAACTGGTTTGGATAATAATGATTTGAACCTATCACACTTTTACGTAACAATCATCAATAAGAAACAAGATTTTATAATGCGACTCATGCAAATAAAAACACTTAAAAAGACATAATTTAATGCTTTGAAATTCAAATCCTGGATCTATATTAAATCTAGTGTGTAAAAGAGTACAAGAATACGTTACATGTTTAAATTAGCGATGATGTCAGCATAAGTGGTATCATTCAATATGCTTCTTGGATCACATCGAAATTCCATAACACTATGGTCATGCATGATTAAATAAGAATTCTAATTATATGAATGAGGAAAATCGAAGATTCTTATGATGTTGTTTAACTTGGAAATAGTAAAACTCGGCCAGAACGCAATTTCGATCGACAATAAGGAGGACACTTCGTACAATAATGTAAGGATCGAGTGAGCAACGGCCTGGAACATTGGATGGAACTAAGGACTCAAGGGAACCATCTGCTGTGCACATGGCTCGATAGCAAGGCGAACACAAGAGCCACACTTGATGGGAAGACATTTGATACGAGCACGAGGTGAACACCAAAACTGCGTCATATGCGTATTTTTTTCTTAATTAGGTGCATTAAACGCGGTCAAGGAACTGTAAGATGGATGGTGAACTGTTTGCACTACTTACACACAAATTATCATGAAAACATTAGTTAGAAGAGTCCTAATCTGTTTATCTAGGTTGAGTAAACGTTACAGAACTACATAGAGCCTCAAGATATCACGTTACTCCAAATTAGCGAGCAGTGGCGTAACGATATGTTTAGCTTAAAACGCTTGTGTGTTAAGCTTCTTTATATAGTGCTTGTCATGTATAAACATTCAACTCTATCGTCTCGAACGCACACAAACAAAATCTAAGCGAAATGGAACGTATCTATTACCACTAAAATATAAGATATCATTCGATAGGTAGGTATTTGCAAATCTGGAGAACAGACACGTGACACTAGAGCGAATTTCAGACGTTGACAACGGTCACAAAGAAGCCAATAAACCACATGGGTAGGGCGCATTGTCT
The DNA here is from genome assembly GCA_932527175.1 of Operophtera brumata. NCBI lineage: Eukaryota > Metazoa > Arthropoda > Insecta > Lepidoptera > Geometridae > Operophtera > Operophtera brumata. The sequence goes on along the minus strand of OW052238.1, from coordinate 10,221,077 downwards.
GCGGTATTGTGTTGTGGAGCAGCACAGAGTTCTAGAGGCAACGGCGTGACCTCCGACCTGTATTGTCATGCTAATGATACCAATCAACTGTGACGAAATTAAGCCTCTTGCCAACAAATGCCAAACCGCAGCCATATTTGGTGAAGGAAATATTTAAAGAATGTTATCGCTTCTACCTTTACCTACCTTTTGTAAAACGAAGTAGTCATCAATATAAGACAAAAAGTTGAGTCATAATGACCACCGGCTGCTTGTTGACATCTTTATCAATTTACTTTCCTGTCGAGCAGACCACCATGCTTCGTTAACTAAGCAGAAAGGCGACATACGCTGTGCTTGTGTGTATATAGTTCATTGTAACTTGAGTGTGATCCTAAGCTTATCCACTTTCAAGTGGATGTGCTCGCTACTGGTGCTTCCTGAATAGATATGGCTCGATCCTGTCTTGTAGAGCTTCCTTCCTCGGTGGCTATTCAACTCTGTAGCTCTGCACCCGGTACTTTATGGGATAACGGATAAGCCACTTAGGAAGTTGCACCTACACCACGAGATAACCAAACCGGATGATGTTTATGCGATTCACACACGCACGTGGGTTTGTGGTATATTTTACAGCGGCAATCGGCAGCATGTTATAGTTTATATAGGAAGATGTACTTCATATGTCGCCCACGTCGATAAAGTCATACTGCGTACTTTTTGAGATGGTCGTAAGTCAGTATGGTCATCCTGTCAAGGTCGTATGCGCGGCAACTGGTGGTGACGCAATGATACATAATTGCTGAACGGGTTTTGCATTAACGTACTCGGTTCATTGATAAATCTCTTGTTCAGAAGGGGTCAAAATGTCAGTTGATAAAAAAACATGGCCTTGAAAGTTAAGGTACTATTATAGAAATCAGTGGAATTGTAGACAATATCTAATAAAGGTGAGCTGAGCGCAGGTTGAACTGAACATCTTATTATTCTATTTATAAATAAAGCTGTTATTTTTCTGAGTACCTAACAGACTAGTTTCGTAAATATTCAATACCCAGAACCGATAGCCTGGTAACGGACGAAATAAATTAGGCAGCTAACAATTAACTAGTAAAACAATTTCCTGCTAATTAATAAATGTTGTTTCGGCCTCACGTCATACTTGATTTCACGTGTTAGGTAATCGTATACCTAAGCCTAATATGGTTTGTTTTTTACACAGCTCCAATACCTGATCGTTTCGCAAACAATCAGCATAGCGTAAGTAAAAAAACTATTGTGTTTGTATTGTACGTTATACCAGACAGCATTGTTAACTCTGAGACCAAACGTGCTGACACCTGAAAGCTTGGTCTTTTTATATTCGTTTTACGAGTTCGTTGTCTTTCCACTGTAAACACTATTTCAGATGACTGTGCGCCCAAGCCAAATACAAAGTTAAGGTTTCTATTAACGCTACAATTGAGACGCTTATTTATATTATAGACTTTATGAAGGCCAATTTATCATAACGAACAGTTGAATAATCTAAATCTGGTATTTAGATGGTTCAACCAAAGGGTGTGGTGGTAAAAGCAAGAAAATTGGCGTGAAATAAATTCACACACAAAATAATATAATTTCGTATAACGCTATTTACTAGGCAGTTTAGCTTATTGAACGAATAAATAATGCAGGGGTGCTATCTAAAGATCCCTGGCCAGTCTCCATACGAATTAACCTCAATTGACAGTGTCGACGAGGCGCTCTGCTGATTGAACACTGTATTCTAACAACCAGTAAATGCTCCTTTCAAATGTCCTGCTTCATAAATATTCAACTTAGCAAGGCAGTGCTTTCAATTGGCAATAATGCATAACATAATAAATACATTCTCAAACTCGATACAATACATATTATACTCTATCACGAGTAGGTACATAGACATAACGATAAAGGATAATACTTTAGTATGTACTTAATGATTCATAGTCAAAGATATTCGTGTTTATCAATTGATAAATTTGTGACATTACTATAACCATACGAAGCGATAATAACTTTACTAGATTGTACATTATTGAGAACTGTGAGTAAACATCTTAGCATTATGCGAAAGCCGTGAAAGGCATAAATCTACAAGTAGAGTATGATTGATGGCGAAAATAATAAATAAAGGGGTTTTTAAAGCCCGTCCGGTTAAAACCTTTAGAGCGTCGCCAAGTGTGGCCGTACTTGTTATCTTTGATGTAGATGATACGATAAGTGGAGCAGTTGGGTATATTTACTGTTTAAATTACGGAGATGGTAGCGTCGGCCGCATATTGCGTAAATAGGACAAGAAGCGGGATCGTTCTCCTGTGGTGACAATTTTATTGTTCCTACGTCACGATTGATCGCTAGCCCTCACTCTCCTTAACCACTGATTAATGGGATGCCATCAATGTCTTGGGAATACATAGAAACAACAAAGAGTCCAAATGATAGATAAAGATGGAAGGCCATCGGTACATGTACCTACGCTACCATAAAGATAATGATTTATGATTTACTTGCTTTTTTATTGAATCGTTACATGCAGTAAGCCTGTAGTAGGTATTTCTTTATGTCAGATGTAAAATAAACAAACAGAACACGGAAACTGCACAAAGTAATTACTGAGAAATTACGGTAGTAGGTAGTAGTAAAAACGAAGACTATAATAAATTACGATTTCAGGAACACAGTCATGAAAAGTGAGTGTAATGGACATATTTTCATGTAAAAATTAACTAGTTAAATCTACTAGATTCAGTTATAAAATACATCAAACAGGATTTATATCAAACGTTTGACCCCAAATAAAACCAGATACGGTTGTAAAAAGAGTATGGTTACTTTGATGTTCTCTTTTATCGTGATGAGACACATGCGTAGACGCAACTCTTCTCGATTGACAAGTTGAATTGACATCCTAATGGCGTTTGATGTTCTGCAGCTGCCCACTACACCAGTGCCAATATAGATATCGAACCCGTTAATATCCTTGGGCATAAAAACATTTATCTTTGTTACTATGAAGCGACCTAGCAATTAAGACTAGAACTTATGTATTCTTTTATTTTCATATTGCAACGTGTATTCCTATTTAATCTGTATATTATGTATTTAGAAAACGAATAAAAAATGTATTAGTAAAATAGACTTAACAGTTTAACTCTGCATTTAAAAAAAGTAATGTTAATGCTTGAATTTTCAGTCTATAATTATCAGTAACAAAGCATTATAGAAATACTGTGACAAGTTAACATCTATAATGGTTTTTGTACAACAATGAAAGCACCTTACAAAAGAAGATCCCAGTATACTGAGTCGGAGCAGGATCTGCTAATAAAGAGAACTCACAAGCACTGGTAAAAAATGGGGACGCATTACCTGCTCCTATAGTGGATACTCCAAGTTGGTATACTCAGTGTGTTCATATATCAGTATTTACATTTAAACTAATGGTTTTAATACATAAATAATAGGTAGGTACATTCTTATGATAACCATTATCAAACTCCGTAATACGACGCGTCTGTATAAATTCTAAACCTCTGTCATGAATGTTTTTCATTATATACATCATTATGGAGAAGAAATCATAGAGGATGATGATCATTATAACATAATTTATCCCTTTATCGACCAAACATGAAGAGCTAACAACAAAATTACACCCGGATGTCTTGGTAACAAAACAACAAACTATAATCAAACGTGTTTTGCTCGTATGGAGATCAAAAAACTCTGTGCTCCACGAAAAGTAAGTACCAATACTTGTTCGAAATCACTAGCACTGATAAACACTCAAACTTTTCACGTTAATACAAAGTTTAATTCACAAGAAAGTTTGTTTATAGCGGCCGAGGCGCAATCAGCGTGCAAAGCGGTCCGTTCGCCGGCGAACGTGCGTCCGACCTCCGACAAGGCTCAGTATACACTGCTGGCTGCTTGCTTACTTACTGGTTGGTTGGTTGGTTTTTTGACTGATGGTATGGTACTGTGTTGGTGACCGACTGCACGGAACCCGAAGGAACCCGGATCACCGATCAAACTAGCAACACACGGTCTATTGATTACAGACAGGATGGTGACAGGGGTTTATGTTTAGGGTGTGGGGAACGAGAGGAACAGTGACAAAAATGTTAAACGAGATATTGAAGATTATTACGCTCGTGAGAATTGTAAAAACCTAGCATCGGTAAACACATAAGTGGTTATCAGAATTATTAAGAAGATGGAGCAAAAAAGGGACGACATTATCGTACGCCAGGCACTTGTTGCGCAAGCGTTGGCACTTTGGACGATTTATGGGCCACGGGCTCGAGTTACATTTGATAACGTCTCTCAGAGCACACGCAGCAGAGATTAGGAAGAAGTGTAAACTTTGTCAACGCATACAAACGACCAAGGGTTAAGACAGGACAAACTGAGCGTAATGTACTAAGCATTAATGTTTCTTTAACAATGCTGACACAGATTCTTAAGTGCTTAGCTATTATCGGCTAAGCACCTTCACAAATTACATTAACCGCTGCTTAAAATATAATTAACATATCTTGTGCGTAACAAGTAGTTGTACCTATCAATTTAACACCAGCCATAATAACATGCAAATCGTATCGGTCGATGCACCGCGCATAGTCAACTGGAAATTGAAAGTTTAGTATGAATAAAGACTTTAATGTTAATACGAGTCATTAGTGGTACATATCATACCCGTAAGCGTGCTTGTTTCCAATCACGTTTATTGCTTTGTTGAAGATTGCATGTAGCCAGAAATAACGTGCAACTGTAACTTCCTAGCAAATTTATGAAACACTGCAATCCTATTTTGATTCGAAAGTTCACGAGAGCTGTAATTTGTAAAACAACTGTAATATCACACTGCTCCAGTGCTAAAACTTTAGAAGGTATGATCAACGGGAATCCTATACTATATATTGTATATACATATTTTGTGATTTCGGAAACGGCTACAACGATTTCGATGCAAGAGGGGGTTTTTTAGTGGCTAAAAATCGATCTAGCTAGATCTCATCTCATTGATCTGCGAGTTCAGTATTTGGATGTGACCACTTGGGCTTTGGGCTTGAACAATTTTTGCGTGTTTTTTTTTAAAAACAAATAACCACAAAAAAAAACAGGTCGCAATCGATACGTATCGATAAGTATAATAAAGTACTTAATTTGTAATGGAATTTTAGACCAGTGCAAACATAGATCTAGTATGCGTAGCGAAAAAATACTATGTCTATGAGTGCGAAGGTTGACCAGTAAAAAGAAGTTCTATGTGTACCATTTAATACGCCTTTTAAAATTAAGCTGAGTTTTATGAATTTCGTTAACCTTTCAAAGACCAAAGTTTCATAGCATAGTATTTTTTTATCTGTGATATAGGTTTATTTAAAATTAAAAACATGGAGTGATTCGGGTTGGCCATTATGCCGTCTGTCATACCTTGCTTCGCATGATCCATGACTTACCCTGTTATCAATAATGTATCGTCTACAAATAAACTGAACGTGTAATAGTAACAGTAAAAAGTACGCACTTTTTAATAAATCACAATTATATTGCCATTGAGACCAATTGTTACATATCATATGTAGGTATAGATACATACATATATAATCATCGAGATGGCACTTTATCGTATGATTCAACGATATTAAACGCACTTTTGATATAGATAAACGGGGATGTTAACTGTACTACTGTATTTCTTGACTGACATATAATATCAAAGGTAGAAGTAAAATTTTCCAAATGTGGCCTAAAAATGCAATTAATGGCAGAGACACTACATTATACGGTTTTTTTAGAAATAATGTGAACTTTTGTAAAATTAGGACTAAACAAAGGAGCAGGAAAAGAAAATAACGAAAAGTAAATTAATTAATAAATAAATAAATAATTCTGGACAGTTCACACAACATTATTTATCCCCAAGCTAAGCAGAGCTTGTGTTATGGGTACTAGATAACTGATATACTTAATATAATACATTACATAGATAGATATTTTTTATTATACATAGAAAATACCTAGAACACCCTGAACAAATAAATAAATAAATAATGCTGGACAGTTCACACAACATTATCTAGCCCCAAGCTAAGCAGAGCTTGTGTTATGGGTACTAGATAACTGATATACTTAATACAATACATTACATAGATAGATATGTTTTATTATAGATAGAAAATACCCAGAACACCCTGAACAAATATCTGCAGATCGCACAAATATTTGTTCCGAGGCGGGAATCGAACCCGCAACCTCCTGCGTCGCAGGCGAGCCACAGAGGTCGTCCAATTAGGCCTAAATAAAGGAGCAAGGAAAGAAAATAACGAAAGGCTGCTTCCTAGTCCTACCAGGGAGAACACACTCCTTTTGTCCACAAATAGAACGTGATTCAAAGAATGATGAAGCCCTGCGGCCGAGTAAATCACGCAACGTTCGAGCGCTACACAATGGCGTCACAAGAACAACGATGGACGGTCGGTTTCTCGTCTTGAATAATTTATGGCAGCGATGCTTTACCGACCAGTGAATTAGGCGTACAAAAACATCTAAACAGAACCTCATTGAACAGATTTCTTTGTCCTCTGGAATTAAGAGGGCCCTTCCCGATTTGGACGAAAAACTTGTAGGTTCGACCAATGCTATGTTTGAAAGAGAGGCCAATGAGAGATAGTGCCAGATCCCTTGGTTGGAATTCGGAAAATTCCGCTACTTACTTGCGAAACGGCAATAAATGCGCAAAATATTCATAAAACTTGTTCCAGAACGTACGTGTTTTTGAGAAAGCTTTACTAGTTTGTGACAAAAATGTTTGTCATTTATAATCTACATAACATAGACGAGGTTCCTAGGGCAAAGATTTGTTTACTTTACCAATTTATGAGTACCTTAAACAGCCAAAGTTCAGGTAAAAATTATGCAATAAAGCTGTTTTATGAAGGCTTGTACTGAATTAGGTTCTCAAAATTAGAATTTTATGTTTCTCTATAAACTTAGATATAGTCTCTCAAGATACATATTTGTACAAAACACCAAAAGAAAAATTTGTTCCAACAATTCCGTAATCACGTAGGTACGAGCTACGTACGAGCGTTTGTATGGATAATAGAATAGAAATAGAATATAAATAGTTTATTTTGAACAGCAAATACACACAGCTTTGGAACACAATACAATAATAACACAGACAAAACACATTTATTGCTGCGTGTACAGTGCCGTCAAAAAAAAAGACCGTGCTCAGCATAATGCTGCAGTAAACTGCAGCGCTGATTTTCAGCACGGACCTCGGTTGACGCACGGACACGGCACGGCACACACACTGTAATAGACATCATCAATGTAAGACGTGCAGGTAAAGTAGGATATCGAATAACACAATTAACTACTTGATGTAATAGGTAACGTAGATTGGAGGCCTACGTGAACAATAAAAATAGTGACCCACTGAGTGAGAAATTTGCTCGTAACTATACTCGTTTACCGGGTAAAACATGATCGTATGACCGGGTTGGCCGCTCTTAACGAGCGCCGATGCAATCGATAACCGTTACTTATCCAGAGGATACTCATTAATTCATCCGTTTCTTTTTGCAATGTAGCGTGATTTCGTTAATCGAGACTGTTTAGAAACCTTTTGTTTACGAAGTTAATCAGCTAACGATACAACATGTACAGCCAATTAGTTTTTTGCTTCTCTTTCATCGCTCATATTTTTTGTATGTTTGTAATAATTAGTATGTCTTATAGACCTAATAATAAGGATGATATTTAACAAGCTGCCTGCATTGAAATGCTGGTTGCATTGGTAATTAATTAACATTCGGCTTAATTAAGTGTGTGAAAATGAAGGCGATTATTACCGTAATGTCTTGTGTTTCATCGCAATAGAGTTCATTATCTTCATTTGCATTCTACTCAAATGCTCGTATTTTATCGGCATTATGTTGACGATTGTCGCTTGTACGTGAATCACCAGAACCAATGAATATTTATTTTGTGTAAGTCTACTTGTCGTTTAAAATATATTTAAATAAATTGATGTCTTGTTGATTACAATGCCGCAGTTAATCAGAGTTAAAGATAGAATTTATAATGCGTAATTAAATTGGAGATACCTAATTCATTAAGTAGCTCTACCGTTCCACTTGCCAAGATAACTGACATCACAATGATGATAAATTCTTTATTGGAAACCAATAACAGTGGACTGAAGTATTGGCGTAAGTACTAGACAGTTACCTCAATATTGCCTGATATTAAATTAGAAGAAATAACATAAAAATACATTAAACCTCGTCAGTAGTATGTAGTTTGATAATGGTTGGCCTTATAGGTCAATAGTAAACATTAATAACATTTTACGACTTTGTATCACAAATTACAGTAATACTTGGCCTTTTCTGATAGTTAATTAAGTAGGCATACTTTTATGTTATCTAGTAAATTTTTTTTGGTACTTATCAGAAACTACCGGACAATAACAATAAAAATTTTTTTTTTTTTTTTTTCAATACAATCTTTTATAAAATTAGTGGTCGTAACCATGTGTCGATCAAAATGAGCCTAAACACGGCCATTCTACTATTATCCCTCGAGGAGTTCCGTTGTCCACCTTCCATTCATTGTCTCCATCATCAGATCAGCTCGCTGTCACCATCATATTATATTGTCATCGGAACTTGACAGGTATGCCAAATTTCAGCTCAATCGATAAGGATAACTGCTTTAAAATTCAGTTGCAAGATTCCACCCAGACAAACATACATACATTGCAAGTTAAATAAAAGCTTGTAATAATGTATGGTAGAATAAAAGTCACGACGTACTCTATCAGTTGTCTTGCTAGCTTGAAGCTACGGATCTAGGACGACCTCACTGATGGTCACGGATAGACAGGACAAGGGTTCCAAGATCTGAACAAACCATAATCACGAAATTCGACATCGAATTCTACTAGGAACATACTAACGCAATAAGGTAGAGCGCAAATATCATTACATAACAAAATCACCATGCGACTTTTTTCCATATTCAATGTTACTTAGTTACTATAATTCAATAATATTAAATTATGGGTACCTAAGCAAATTGCTCTTGCAGCTTGAAGCTTCTGGCAATCCATTAGAAAGTTATTTTAGTTATTGTCCAGCATTATTTATTATATTTGTTTACTTATTCATTTTACGCCACTCAACAGACAGATACAATCATGATACAATATTTTAAAAGCTTTTATGTTGGTATGTGTAGGACAAATTTTGAAACTAAATTTTGAACCAGTTAACCTTGACCGATTGAGCTGAAATTTTGCATACCTGTCAAGTTCCGATGACAATACAATATTATGGTGTCAGCGAGCTGATCTGATGATGGAGACGGAAGGAAGACCGCCGTGTTTAGGCTCATTTTTATCAGCATACTGTTCCGATTACAAATTTTATAAAAGCTTGTATTGATAATATATTTTTCAACTACAACCTTAAGGCGCATACAGCAGTTGATTGGACTTATATTATTATTTAGAGGCTTTCTCCTCATAGAAGAGTCAATGTTATGTGCTGAATAAATCTATATGTTATTCATTGACCTTTTAGTGAACGTACAAAAATTTCTACCTGTTCATTAACCATGTAAAAAAGTGCAGCTGTTTTCGACTGAAAATTTGATTCAACTTCTAAACGACATAGAATTAAGAACTTTTTATTTCACCTAAATGTCGGCAACGACTTTATTCTTCAAGTTGAACGTATGATTATGTGATGCGACGGTTTTTCACGTGGTACATAATTGTTTTTTGTAATTTTCATTTTATTTTCGTTCTGCGAGCACTATTCTGTCACTTTCTAACTTACCTGAACTTTAATGAGTTAGAACGTGACGGCATATGGCTGTTGTATGCGCCTTAAGCGTAGTATACATAAATATAAACTAAGCTACCCACACGCTATTTATTTTTCTAAGCTTTATTACAACAATTTGGTTCAGTGAACTTACTCCACTATAGGTCATTCAACGTTATCATTAACAATGCCTTTTGCATGATTCACTAGTAGTTCTGAGCTGACTTGGACATCAGACCACAGATAGCGTACGGTAGCAAGACAGTTGGCGGTTGGCACACATTCCACTCGCCAGATATGGGAGCGAAGCGGGCGACTGCACGTCTCACGGACGGACCTGAGATTATTCAATGACCCCTCCTCGTGACATTTCATGCCTTCCACGATCCTTGGTTTATCAGCGGACTGATATGGAATACGTCACCAAATAAGTCATATGCGGCACGACCGTAAGAGCAGTTTAGATTTTCTACCGGATAGCTATCGAATAGGTGGCGAAATGGATTCACGTTTTCTTTTTAGGTAGCGCATAAAATGTTGATGGTATATCAAGGGTCAGCTTGTGATACTTTTAAGACATCTCATTGGTATTCAATGTGCAGAATGTTTGACGTTTAACCCAAGATAAAACTAGGTCGACATTTTTCCCACGAACATAACATAAATTATCTCGGTTTTGAACGGAACTAGACAAATAACAGGTAAGTTTTTTGTGAAAAAATATATATTTCAATGCAAACTTTTATAAAATTTGTGATCGTAACTAAAATCAAAAATCAAAATGAGCCTAAACACGGCCAGTCTACTGTTATCCATCGAGGAGTTCCGTTGTCCACCTACCGTCTCGATCATCAGATCAGGTCGCTGTCACCATCATATTGTATTGTCGTCGGGACTTGACTTGACAGGTATATGCCAAATTTCAGCTCAATCGGTTGAGGATAACTGCTTTAAAATGCAGTTGCAAGATTCCACCTGGACAAACATATTCCACCCGAACATACATTGCAAGTTAATATAAAGCTTGTAAAAAAACCCTTAAAGCATTCAAAGTAACAGTTAAGTTTAACATGTCAGATGCGGCCTTCCGTAAACCGCAGAATGTAAATTAAGAATTTAAGATAACCACGAAATTGGTTTTGATATTAGTTACATACCATAACACCATATTAACAAACAGTTAACAGTTTCATACTTAAAACATGTGTGATCATTTACTCTTGTCTATATTGGATGTACATAAATAAACTTAAGCGTATAACAATATAAAACTTATTACTATACGAGTAATACTGTGAGTGAGGATGAGATCACACACGCACGAATAGTACCTACTGTAGATATTACTGATGATTATGTGGCTACCTATGTCAGTTTCTTTATTTGAGTGAATAACGGAACAAGCACATGGCCCACCTGGTGATAAGCGGTAACCTATGCCACAGAATAAATAATAGTACCTCTGCCTATAACAATGCATTACCTCACAGGTCACGTCAACCTAGGACGCGCTCTATAGGGCATTGCACTGCGCTCGTCACCCTGAGACATAAAGTCTGTTGGCCTGTAGTTTCACCAGCATCCATTTGCTTTTAACCGGAACACCGCAAAGCGAGCACTAGTGCTTTGCGACAGAAATAGGTATGGTTGTAGCACTTCCCCGGACGAACTCTTTCACAAAAATGCTCTACTACTAGCAAAAATTCGTTGCTAAAAACATAATTCATAATTTATAAATATACATATCAAGCATGCCGTATTGTCCGGCCTAAGAATATACCCCTCCATCTCCTCCCATGGATGTCGTAAAAGCCGGCTAAGTGATTACCCGGACTTGTTAGTAAGATTCGTTGATATAAGATTTGTCCTCGCTGCTTGTTTATGTTATTACTGAAAGAAAGCGTTAGCCAAGTCAGACGTGGCAAGTAATGGCAGCGATGAGCTCACCACTTGTCACGTCTATATTCCCACTATGGTGCAACTGCAACCCACAGTGAAAATAGGCCCATTGAGGTTTTGACTAGGTATAACCCTTTCGGGGAAAAAGGAGTGTGTCGATGCATGTATGTATGTATGTCTATCAAGAATTATTCTGCATAGTTGTTTCTCAGTTCACCAACACATAACCGGGCCGATCAATAAGCTCTATAGCCTAACCAATTGTCAGATGTTTTCATACTGTAAATCAGGGGTGGCAAAGACGTCGACCGCCGCGCCGTCGACCAGTCGACCGCGGCGACTCGAACCACATAGGCCACCATAGGGAAGGAATTCAAAGAAAAACTACAAAAACATTTACTTTGTATTTGACAGCGTTATTAGGGTTCCGTAGCCAAACGGCAAAAAACGGAACCCTTATGGATTCGTCATGTCTGTATGTCTGTCTGTCTGTCTGTCCGTCCGTATGTCACAGCCACTTTTTTACGAAACTATAAGAGCTATGCTGTTGAAACTTGGTAAGTATTTGAACCGCATTAAGATTATCACACAAAAATAGAAAAATAAAACAATAAATTTTTGGGGTTCCCCAAACATAGAAATGTAACTAAAAAAAAACATCAAACACATACCCTATGGCTAGGTCATCAAAAATGATATTGAGGTTTCTAATTTTTTTTTTTTCTAAACTGAATAGTTTGCGCGAGAGACACTTCCAAAGTGGTAAAATGTTCTTCTAAAATAAGAGAATGATAAAACTAATTAAAAATATATGATGTACCATTACCATGTTAACTTCCACCGAAAATTGGTTTGAACTAGATCTAGTAAGTAGTTTTTTTAAAACGTCATAAATCGTAAACCATCCAAGAACTTTTATATTATGTTACTTGCTGCTACGGAACCCTTCATGGGCGAGTCCGACTCGCATTTTGCCGCTTTTTTGGATCTACCCTACCTCTGTGAATCAACATTTTCTACGTTGAACGCAATAAAAACGAAACATCGGTCCCGTTGGCAGATGAGCAGTTAGCTTCCTGCAAGCACGGCTGTAACTTCATACACTGTGCAACACGACAAACTTGCAAAATATGCAGTGCCAAGCATCCATAAGCCACAAACAATGATCATAAAATTAAAAAAAATAGTAATATAATGTTTTTCGGGTTTTATTAAAAATATCAAAAGAAAGCTTATTATGGAATGTGTTATTACTGGAAGAAAAAGTTAGCAGAGTCAGTCGTGAGAAGCAATGGCGGCGATGAGCTCACCACTTGTCACGTCTATATTCCACGATGGTGCAACCCACTGTGAAAAGCGGCCCATTGAGTCTCTGTCTACCCCTTCGGTGAAAAAGGCGTGTTTATGTATGTATGTATCAAAATATGGCATAGTGATGTTGTTTTAGTCGGGTAGACAGGTAGAATCCATGGAGAAAGTAAATTAAAATGAGACCGCATACTTAAAAAGTTAGGCCACCCCTGATGTATATCATGGCCGATGTGTACCGTAACCGCTCGTTTGTTCGTGAAGTTGGTCGATGGCTCACCGCATATCAGAATGTCTTGTCTATTCTCCTACTATACGACGCCATAGCTGTCAAAGCATTGGGACTTCATTACACCGCAAACTAGACGAGGTATTTTCTACGTATCGAGTTACAGAACGGTGTGCTGCGCTTACGCATTGACAGGCTGACGGCTACCTAACGTAATTTGACAGATTGGATTTCACGCAGATAATAGAGCTGAGAATAATTTTAAGGCGAAGCATTGATAAACTATTACTTCGAATGGTTTCGTATAAGGTCGTACACGCTAAAAAAGTTAGTTGCCTTTAAATTAAAAACTATGATTAATTTTAAAAAATCCTACTATAATTTTGAAGTGGCTGTTTGGATAAATCTACCTAGAAAAATTAGGGGCTTAAATGCAAATCACTTTTACACTCTTTTTTTTTTCTTTTTTGTGTTTTTGCTCATCACAGCTCATCAACACTTTTTCATATAGAAAAACCCAATTTGCCGGTAATTATATGACCTAACACACAAGTTTTAATTTATAGTTCACATAAATATCATTAGTTTAGCTACGGTTGTGCTTCAACGGTTTGAATGGTTCATGTGTTTTTTTTGTTTCAAGCACATTCATAGCCAAACTAATGATATTTATGTGATACTATAAATTAAAACTTGTGTGTTAGGTCATATAATTACCGGCAAATTAGTTTTCGCTATCTGAAAAAGTGTTGATGAGCTGTGATGAGCAAAAAACACGAAAAAAATTGAATTTCGCGCCACAAGCGAAAGCAACCACCTTAAAGAGGTTTTGATAAATTTTTATCTGCTATAAAAGTTCGTATCGTGAAATGCTACTAAAAAAAGTCAGTGATATGAAGAATCAGGTCACTTTTATATATTTTGAAATGAATGAGAAAAATCTAGATCCAGGACACCAAAATTTCCAATCCCCTTGTTGCTTGTTGGTGGTTGCTTTTAGTTCAAGATAATCACATAAGATTGTGTACGAGAGGTTTTCGATCGAACACTACTTCTTAGTTATTTTTTAAACCTGTAACTCTATAAACGGGCGGCCTAATCGCTGTGAGCAATCACTTCCAGGCAACCTGTGGGAAAGTTACTACTTTTCTATAAACAAGTAGGTACTTACATTAGTAGTGAGCTGCGTCGTCAAAGTGTGTACCTTTTCTTTGGCGTCTGCGAGCTCTCTCCTCAGTTTTCGCACCTGCGAAATAGAGTCGTTTATAACTGTTCGCGGGTGCATTTTATAACGCCTGGAGGCAAATATAGACGTGAACATAAGGGAGCGTATACAAGAAAAAATTATACAAAAAACGCACCGCACCACTCGAACAAGTAATTAATATGGTAAAAATTAAAAAAATCCTCAACGCAATGAAACGGCTAAACCGATTTTGATCAAACATAGCTAAGAACAATCCCGACAAATTCACCTCTTAAAAAAATAACAAAAATCGGTTCATTTGTTCGGGAGCTACGATGCCACACACACACACACACACACACACACACACACACACAAACACACAGACACGTCAAACTTATAACACCCCGTCGTTTTTGCGTCGGGGGTTAAAAAGGCATTTTTGGAATATGTGTCAAAAAATAGCACCCTAGACAACAATAGACAATAGACCCCTCCGTCTCCTCCCATAGATGTCGTAAAAGCCGACTAAGGTATTACCCGGACTTGTTAGTAAGATTTGTTGGTAGGTATAAGAATTGTCCTGGCTGCTAGCTTATATTTACTGGAAGAAAGTGTTAGCCGAGACAGTCATGGGAAGCAACGGCGGCGATGAGCTCACCACTTGTCACGTCTATACTTCCACGATGGTGCAAACCCACGGTGAAAAAAGGGCTTTTGGGGCTCTGTCTACGCCTTCGGGGAAAAAGGCTAGTATCTATGTATGTATGTATGTATTAATCTTAATAATATCAAAATCACTTGAGTCAGCCCTCAGTAATTTGTAATAATTATATTTTAAAACCTTGAATTATGTTAGAAACAAAGCGAAAATAGCCGATGAATAGAGTTTGTTTTTTTTTTGATAAAATATTGTTCTAATATTTTTGAAAAGACTCTGCCCTCAGAATGTAAATGCACAGGTAACTCATGCATATTTTCATTTTGAAGTTACTACTTGATTTACGCAGGCAGGTAACATTCAAATATACGATTGTCATTTATACGCAGCCTTAAGATATTCCAGTTGCCTATTTACTGTGGATAGTTTCTACTTGTCATGACTTCGATAGGCTCATGAATAAACCAAAAACAGAGAATTATTTAAGAATGCATACTACTTGAGTTCTACGAGATAACGGAGTAATAAAAGTCTCAATATTATGTGTTTTTTTCTTAAGAACCAGTTTGTTTATGTAAATTGTAATTGTTTTATGGGGCTTAATCTTAGTATTATAATTTTAAACTTAGTTTATTGTGCGATCTATTATAAGGTTACTGAAACTGTGTTTAATTTTAAATTGCCTAATGTTAATACCTATATCCGAATAAACGACGCTCAATTGGTAGGTACCTAAGCGGATATACGTGGGATATATATAGATATATATAGTGGGTAGATATATTCTGAGCATCAACGGAAGATCAGCGCTGGGTTGCGTCAGACACACACACAAATTGCCATAGTTTTTGTTTCTGTGGTTTTTTTAAATTAGTTTTTATTTAGTTTTGCCATAGTTTGGGTTTCTGTGTTTTTTTTTATTAGTTTTTATTTCGTTCTTATCTTGTTTGCTTTTTTGTTGGTGTGTCTTTTTTGTGTATAGTCACGAATAAACGTTTTCTTTCTTTCTTTCTATTCTGCCGTGGCGTGTCCGGTCTAAGAATAGATCCCTCCGTCTCCTCCCGTGGATGCAGTAAAAACTGACTAAGAGATTACAACAGTGGATGGGAAGCAGCATCTACCTGAGTACTTAACACCAATACAGTGTACCGATGGGACTCATGATATTGTAATGTGAAGGCCTTCGGACACATTCGTATAATTCCACATTCGTACAATTGCACACTTTACCAAAGACTTCTGTAGAATTCCGTTTTTATGTACCTTAATGACAAAGTGCAAAGTTTATAAGTGCAATATTAATGTGCTGAAATAAATGGAATTGAATTCGTACAATTCCACATTTGTACAATTTTCACTAAGACAACTTTCAAGTTTTGTCAAGATAACATTATAAGCTTTTGAATGTTGATATCTTTGCAGAAGTTTTTAGAGGAAGAGTCGGTGGACTATTGCACCTCAAGACCCCCGATGGATGTCTATGTTTGTATAAAGATAGATTATGACCTGTATGGAGACATAGGCTACTATTTATCAGAGTACCTCGCGAGCGAAGGCCCGGTTGGACCACCATACCTATTTCTGCCGCGAAGCAGTAGTGCTCGCATTGCTGTGTACCGGTTTGAAGGGTAAGGGTGCAGGTTAAATTACAGGCACATGATGATCTTTATGTCTCAGGGTGGTGTGCCACATAGGGTGCGTCCTGTGAGGTAATGCACTGTTCATAGGCAGAGGGTACCACTTAACATCAGGTGGGCCATCTGCTTGATCCGTCATTCCAAGCTGTATAAAAAGAAATAAAAAATTACCTCGTGTGCTTGCCTCTCCTCGGAGCCCGCGCCGGCAGCCAGCGATGACGCGGTTGACACCAGCGATGCCGTAGAACCATGCACTGTTGAACAAGATTAGCTTTATTACAAGCTTTTACAACACACTAGCTCATTTTTTTTTTTTGACATTGATAGACCTATGTTTGACCACGATCTCACCTGTTGGTAAGTGACGATGTGGCCGAAGATGGAGCACAAAGGTCTAGAAGGCCTATTCACTCTAGACTTGAAGAGACCCAGATTATAGTTTTCAGGAAAGACAGACGACGGTAGTGTATTCCACTCCTTAGCAGTTCGCATTATAAAGGTAGAACGGAAACGTTTTGTGCGAATAGAAGGTATACTAATGAGGTAAGGATGGTACTGAGCCGTAAGCCTGTTCGTCCTTTGTGGCTCTAATTTCACCGCAATTAGGCACATAATGACACCTGTAATCAAACTGTGACTTTTCATTGCTATTATTCACAAGTGAGTTATAGAGACCGTTGAATTAATTATGTGTTTTATTATTATTTTCTTCACTAGTGTGTTGAAAAACGTCGTATGATACACGTGTATATTGATGATTACCGTCCTCGGCTCTCTTAAGACCCACGCATAACGGCTGGGGTCTCAATGGCGCCTCAGCGGTAATCACCAACATTACACACTTGTACCATAATGTACTATTATTTAACTGACATGTTACAGGTCTAGCGCTTATCTGAGTCAATCCCTGAGGTATGGAAGCGGTACGGGAGGGGTGTTTCCGTTTTTGACGACTGAAGCCACGCTTCATTTTGACGTAACGAAAACACCTCTACCGTACCGCTCTCACTCCTCAGGAATTAATTTGATAATTTTAAGCTGTGTAGTCCTTTTTTCGCCATAATTTTGTAAATGTTAAACATCATTAATTTTATAAATCGCTGTTGGTTTACCGAAATAAATAAAATAAAATAAAATTGACTCAGATAAGCGCTAGACCGGTATGTTAGTGCGGGCAAATCTTGCAAGCTGAATTAGAACCACTTCTTGACATCCGATTGAGCTGAAATTTGTCATACCTGTCAAGTTCCGATGACAATGCAATATGATGGTGACAGCGAGCTGATCTGATGATGGAGACGAAGGTGGACAACCGAACTCTTCGAGGGATAATAGTAGACTGACCGTGTTAAGGCTCATTTTGATCAGCACACACTCATATTAAAGCTTGTTTAGAAAAATGTTTTTTTCTACTAAAAACTTATTTGTATTTTTAACATACATACATAGACACACGCCTTTCTCCCCGAAAGGGTATATAGAGCCTCGAACGGGCCTTTTTTCACCGTGGGTTGCAAAATCGTGGGATATAGACGTGACAAGTAGTGAGCCCATCGCCACCATTGCGTCTCACGACTAACTCTACTAACGCTTCCAGTACTAATACATTCCTTAAATAAGCTAGCAGCTAATCTTAGAAACAAGTTCGAGTAATCCCTTAGTAGGCTTTTACGACATCCACAGGAGGAGATGGAGAGGTCTATTCTTGGGGTAGACACACCACGAGATGTAAAAGTTACATATTAAGTTTTGTATTTTTAACCCCCGACGCAAAAACGACGGGGTGTTATAAGTTTGATGTGTCTGAGTGTGTGTGTGTATATGTGTGTCTGTCTGTGGCATCGTAGCTACCGAACGGATGAAGCGATTTAGTTTTTTTTTTGTTTGAAAGGCGTATTTGTCTGGAGTGTTCTTAGCTATGTTTGATCAAAATCGGTTCAGACGTTTCATTGGGATGAGGGTTTTTTTTTAATTTTTACAAAATTAATAACTTGTTTCCTTGTGAAAATTATTCTGCTTTAATTTCCGTAGTTGTTAGTGAAATGGAATGCAACCGAATGCAGACGCAGCATACCACATGTTTGCGGTTGAAACATTCTACCCACTGTGCACATCTGGCTCTCTAATGATATGGGATACTTTATTAAATTGATGGTGTGTGTGGGAATTGAGACTTCACTGAATCATGTAAATCCCACTAATATATCATAAATGTCAATGTTAAGATGTTTGGATGTTTGTTACTCAATCACGCCGAAACGGCTGAACCGAATTTGCGATTATTTATTTTCCATATATTTTTCATAGTATTCCCCTGTTTTCTACTCCATAGTTATGTTTATACAGTCATATATGACTGATAGACTTTTAATTTAATTATATTTTATAGAAAAACATTTATATGTGATTAACTATTACATACGACCTCGGAAGCGCGTCGGGCGAGTAGCCGGCTGAGATGCGAAAGGTTGCGGGTTCGATTCCCGCTGCGGGGCAAATGTTTGTATGATCTGCAAATATTTGTTCCGGGTCTGGGTTTTTTGGTACCAAGGTACTCGTAATTCCTGATACCCACGACACAGGGAATCCTAGTGTGGGGTCAGGACTATGTGTGTGACTGTTGAGTGTAATGTTATGTATATCACATTAACCATATATTTCTCTCTCTCTCCAACACATACTAGGATCTGTAGTTATTTTTCCTCAAAATTCATCTGATGTTTCCTATGCACAAACCTCTCTAACTACGATAGAAAAGGAACTAACCCTGAGAGTCCTATTCAGTCTGTATAAGTAGGTAAATATGTAGTTACCGTCGTCGTTCTTCTTGGGGTAGTGATGTGAATGTCTCGGCGTGTGCATCACGTTGCCGGGCTGGTGCGTGGGGCTCAGCGCTGACCTCGGAGAAGGCGATGGCGGCTCCGACACTCCATAATTTAGACCTGTACATATAATTTTTAGAGAAAGTGGCTTTTTTAGTGCGACCGACTTACACCATCGTAGGAATATAGACGTGACAAGTGGTGATCTCATCACCGCCATTGAAATAAGGCCTTTCGAGGCTATGCCTACTCTTTCGCGGAGAACGGCGTGTATATAGATAGATAGTAGATCATAGATAGATAGACGTAGACGCGACGTAGATTGTTATAAAATCAGGTTAATGTGAGCATGATCATTGTACCATAACTTCTACTGCTGGGCCTACAACTCTCGATTAGGAAACTGGATCCAGTGGGGATTTTTATTAGTGTGTGGTGACTTGATTTGGAGTGATAGAATATGAAACAAGGAGACTCAACGAACAACCAAGATTAATGCGGAGGCCGTCGGCTTAAACGAATATTTCTGCCGCAAAGTAGTAGTGCTCGCATTGCTGTGTTCCGGTTTGAAGGAAAGATTTTTTTATAAGGTGACAAACAAGCAGACGGCCCGCCTGGTGTAAAGCAGTCACCGCCGCCTATGGACATCTGCAACACCCACGGTATTGCAAATGGCACTGCCTACCATTAAGAGCCCTATTGATATTTCTCTTGAATTTACCCATATTGTAGCCCTGCAATGAGGGTGCAAAAAAACTGGTTCATTTGTCATACCTTGGCCGCCTGGTCCGTACTGCACAGGTAAGCAATAATACGGCTCGTAGTCACTCTCTGAAGATCGTTGCAGCATCGATGGGTAGAGCTTCTCCGATTTAGTTGATCTGTAATCAATACTACGTTTAGTATGCATCGGTAGGTAATATCAAAGACACAAAAGTAGACATGATCTTAGTAGCAAGACATCCATCACAACCAGTTTTTAACCTCCGACGCAAAATGAGGGGTGTTATAAGTTTGACTGCTATGTGTCTGTCTGTCTGTGGCACCGTAGCTCTTAAACGGGTGAACCCATATGAATGTTTTATTTTATTTGAAAGCAGCTTTTCTAGTTATGCTTCATATTCTTAGACACGTTTTATCAAAATTGGTCCAGCCTTTGCATGGCGTTGGGGGCTTAGTTTTTTTTTTTTTTTGTTATACTACTAGAGGGAAACTACTCCATCCTTCACACCCAATCTGTGGCGTATCCGGCCTAGGCAAAGCAAAGCAGTAGTGCCCGCATTGCTGTGTTCTGGTTTGAAGGATACGGGTGCCGGTGAAATTACAGGCACATGAGACTTTTCATCTTTATGTCTCAGGGTGGAGGGCGCAGTGCAATGCCACAAAGGGCGCGTCCTAGGTGGACGTGACCTATGAGGTAATGCGTTGTTAAAAGCAGAGGTTACCGCTTATCATCAGGTGAGCCATCTGCTTGTTCCAACATTCAAGATTTAAAAAAAAATTGATGCTGTTACTAAGAAGTGAATGTGACACAAAATTCTAGATATTGGCCGAAACGTTGGTGGTAAAGTAATTCGCAGGTTGTGAAAGAGGCCTTGAATTTAGCACATTACAACATGACACAGTATACATTAGCATATGTACGACAAAAGCCTATTGACTTCAGCTTGTTTTGATGCCACTTGCCCTCCATTTTCAATTCAAGTGACCTCTGCATTCCCAATGTTTAAATAAGCGTAGCTCGAAACATTGTTCAAAGAAAAAGTGAATAACAAATCGTGAATATATTTTGGGTAAATAAAGTGCTTCAAAGTGTGCGCTACATTTTTTATAAAAACTTTACAGATGTTGTGGTGTGCTTTAACGTCTCATATTTTAAAACTTAGTCGTTTAATATGTCGTTATTTTTTTAATCCAGTCTAATAGCTGGATTAATAAATATCAACCGCATGACGCCTTAAGTTGGATGCTCAAAAATCGTCCCCATACAAACTTTGAGGAACCAATGTCGGGGATAGAATATATATATAATTTTACCATTATGTGTTTTATTTTAAGTAAAAACTAATTACCAAATGGGAATTACCCAGTTTCATTACAAAAAATACATTAGTGTTAAATGTAAAAACGGGCGATCGAGCTCACTCAGGGTTTTTTTTTAAATCTTGTTTACTGTGTATCGCTCCATCGCTACCCATAAAATCTTTAATATTCCTCTTCAGCCAGTATTATTTATTGGACACTGTTCTTGGCGATCTAAAACTCATCATCGATGAATTTCGGCGAATAGGTTTAGATCGAAATTTTTCTAAGTGCGAACTATTTGTTTCCGACACTAGTATGGATAAAAATTCAGTCATTGAAAAATTTCAAAGATTGGCCTCAAACATTACAGTTGTAGATGAATGTTCGCTTCGCCTCCTTGGTTCACCTATTCTTGACGAGTCTTTTCCGGTATTTGTAGACGAGAAAATTCAACATTTTATGAGATCTTCCGACCGATTGCTAAAAATTAATGCCCATATGGCTTTTACAATTATAAAATTTTGCCTTTTTGTGCCTAAATTTACATATGCTTTAAGATGTTGTCAACTGTGGAAACACAGTGAGCTGGTGGAAGGCTTGGGCAACATAATAAAGAACACGTTATCGTCGGTTTTGAATATCGATTTAGATGACAGGGCGTGGTCGCAAGCCTCCTTGCCTGTTAAATTAGGAGGCTTAGGTATTCGTAAAATTTCAAGTGTAGCCCTACCAGCGTTCTTGTCTTCCGTCTATAGCACTTGTTCTTTAGTTAACAAAATTCTATCTCCTTCTCTTGTGGCTCTTTCTGGAAACACTCTCAAAATTTCATACTTAGACGGGGCTCGAAATGCTTGGCATAGTGCTTGCCCCAATACTACTCCCCCCAAATCTCTTTCGTCTCAACGGCAATGGGACGGGCCTATGTGCGAGCTGACGCGGAATTGTCTGTAACAAACGTGCTCAAGCTCCACAGATCGTGCTCGTCTCCTGGCAGTTTCCAAATGGGAATCAGGGTTTTGGTTTCAAGCACTTCCATCACACAATACTGGTACTTTAATGGATCCAGTTTCTTTCCGTATTGCAACTTCTTTACGGTTGGGTGCAGGGTGCTGTGCCACTCATCACTGCCAGTGCGGTACTGCTGTTGATCAGCTTGGTCACCACGGATTATCGTGCACCAGGGCTGCCGGTAGGATTTCCCGCCACGCTAGCCTTAATGATATAATTCGCCGGGCCCTTACCAGCGTTAACATTCCAGCCATTCTAGAACCGAATGGTCTGCTACGTAAGCTACGACGATGGCAAGCGGCCTGACGGCATGACTCTTGTTCCGTGGGAGAAGGGTAGGCCTTTGGTGCGGGACGCTACATGCGTTGATACTCTTGCGCCATCTCATCTGTCCGGGACATCAGTTAGGGCCGGTGCGGCGGCTGATTACGCTGAGGACCTCAAAAGACGCAAATATGGAAGTCTCGACAGAGCTTACTTATTTGAGCCTTTCGGGGTCGAGACTCTGGGTCCGCGGGGTTCCGGGGCCCTTCGCGTTTTCAAAATTCTTTCAGGGCATCTGGTCGAAGCGACGCGTGACCCGAGAGCTGGCTCTTATCTGGCTCAACGCATTAGTATTGCTATTCAGCGTGGCAATGCAGCCAGCATCTTAGGGACGCTTCCGTCTGGTAGTGATTTGGATCAGTTGAGCTACCTTTAGATCGCTTGCAGCGGTCTTCAGGCAGCACAACTGTTTCATATGTAATATGTACATACCTTGTATTATTCTTTCTGTAAATAAATGTATTAAAATAAGTATTCTTTATTTGAATTCAGAATAAGCCTGTTCGGATTTCAAATTAGGGCGCTCGGGCGCGGTATAGCAAAATATTCAATATTCTGTGAATAGCACAATGGCAAATAAAATAGCGAATAGCTTTTTTTTGGAGTAAGATCGATTTTTCGCCATCCCAAAAAAACCCCCATATAGCCCAGTTTCACCAAAATCGATAGAGAAATTTTCCAGTTCTCAAAACATATTTATATATTATTATGTTTATATAGGCACACATATTGTTCTTTTAATAGTAGGTATAGGATGTAAGTGTGAAAAAATACATTTTGTTAAAATTAATAAAAGAATAAACTAAATGAAATAATAAAGAACGGCCATTTCGTTTTTACTTAAAATAAAACACTAACGATTAAATTATACATATGCTATCACCAAAACTGGTGGTTTTGTACCATCCACCTTAAAAATTAAAGGAAGCCGTACCAAGTACAATTAATTCATGCATATAAATGTTTGTTTACGAAGCGTGCCACGTCGAAGCCAAAACAAGAAATGTACAAACTTTCAATCTACGTGGCATACCTTGGGAATGTCCTATCTCTGAGGTAGCTAAAAATTCAACATCGTACTTAACAATACATAAACGATCTTACATAAGAATACATAACACCGGTAATGTATGAATATGGAATGCAATAAACTCAATAGAAGCGTGATAATGAAAGTATGACCTGGATTACAAAGACTGATTGATTGCACCAGAACGCACTTTAACCGTATTGAGCTTTATCACGAGGTTGCAAAGTCCAAATTGATAAACCGAAATGTAAGACAGTGGACTCGTGCAAGTTTTAATGTACGTTGATAACCAGTTTCCCTGGACACAGACAACAAGTTGAATTATTAAGTATGTACTAACATTTTAATTATCATTTTAATATAGTTTACGATCATTTACCAATATTTGTTGTTCTTTGTACCACCAAACAGTCAACCAGCTCATCTCTACTACTATCGTCTACTCAGCCTAACTAATTCATTTTGTTCAGTTTATAATGTTAGCCTACTAAGGTGCTAACTCTCCCCTTAGAGCATTATAAATACACTAAGACACTCCCCGTAGATACAAAATACCTCACTGCAGTCTGATACCCACTATAGAGCCACTAATGCCACTCATTAATCTATGTCGTAGTGATATTATAAAAGCCGTATTATTAAAATGTCACTAATTAAATTATTATTACGTATGTGTGCTATATGTCAGAAGAACTATGGGCGAAGACCACGACAGATTGGATCCCAAACAGAGGACGGCCAAGTGGAAGGCCCAGACGGAGATAGCGGGATGAGCTACACTACTACTTGAAGGATTGGTCCCAAATAGCCAACAATAGAGACGAATGGAAGGAAGGAAGGGAGGTCTTTGCCCTGCAGTGGGACACCACAGGCTCATAATAATAATAATAAATTATTAGATAGACGGTTAGATTGTTAATCTGACAATATCATGGGCCAATAGTAAATTTCACTGACCAATTATAGCTGTTTCTTCGTGATTTTTTAAGTAGAATGACTACTGAAATAGTTTTAAAAACCCTAACAACCTGATACTCATCATAGCAGCCATTAGACGTCCACTGCTGGGCGAGGTCTCCCCCATAGAATGCAATGGGGGGATTTGCCATAATCACCACGCTTGGCAGGCGGATTGGTGATCGCAGTATTGGTGTAGCGTACTCAGGTGGCTTCTGTTGCCCATCCTCTGGTGTTGTCCCTTAGTCGGCTTTTACGACATCCACGCGAGGAGACGGAGGGATCTATTCGTAGGCTGGGCACACCTCTATCTATACTATGGCCTGTGATATGGAGACTGAAAAGACGATTGTCAATTTAACCATGCAAATCACAATATCACTAGAGAAATCATAATATCACTAGTGAAATCATAATATTACTACATAAATCATAATATCACTAGAAAAATCATAATATCACTAGAGAAATCATAATATCACTAGATACATCATAATATCACTAGAAAAATCATAATATCACTAGATAAATTATAATATCACTAGCAACAAGCACAGGTTTGTAAGGGCCCCGCAAGCTTTTTATTTATTATATGTATTATGTACACATCTAGACATTAATTAAAATTACTATATTCAATTACAAATCTATAGGTTTGATAGATTTTTCGTAAAGTGTACCATAAAATGCAAAAGTTGTGAAGATAGTAGAGGACTCGCTTCGATCGCCCTAGCTAGTGAAATTATATTATAAATAGTGAAATTATAATACCACGGCTTTAAACAATAACCCTGCGACATATACTGTAGCTCTATTCTGAGATGGGAACGAACTGGCATGTTTTTATTATGGTTTTCGTTAGTATCTAGAAAACAATACCCAAAAGCGGCTCGATAGTGAGAAACGAACCTTTCTACCATCACCAGAAGACCTACCTAATACTGTTGCTCCTGTTTAACCTGGAGCCCTGTGCGTCACGGTGCATGATCAGCTTATTGTGTGTGAGTGAGCTGCGATGGTGTGAGTTAGGTGAGGATGTGTGGTTGTGCGCCTGCGCCGAGTGGAGTGACGTGAGCGACTCCATAGACTCGCCTTCCGAGAGCCGCCCGCTCGCTGAGTATGTATTGCTGAAATGGTGAAACGTGATGGGTGCCGGCCAGTTGTTATTACATTATTCGTGAAAACATACAATATGCCAGGTTAAGTAAACACTTTTACATTGATTATGCTGTCATAGTTTTATATTAGCTGCCATAAAAAGTTAAGAGAGATTATGTTTTATATCTATTCACCTCGGTCAAGATATTTCCACCCATCCCATAGAACAATTACAATTATACCGTGCAAATTATAATATCACTAGTGAAATCATAATATCACTAGAGAAATGATACTATCACTAGAAAAAATATTATATCACTAGCAAAATGCAGTGTTTGTAAGGTTTGTAATCAACCTGTTTTCTCATCTTTTTTGAAGCGGATATTCCGCTATTGCGCTTGAGCCTTTTTGTATGCAAACGAAGTTTGCTCTTAAACTAATAGGTACTAAATTTTAAAAAAAAAATGTCTTTAAGAATCTCCATTACATGTGCAAGGTTTCTATTGGAATTTTTCCTTAATTGGTGTCTTTAATTATTGAATTGTTGCGACCATATAAACCTATGTTATATATATATATATATAATCCCGTAAGAGCGCTTGTATGGAAAGTAAGACCAGGTTGGCCGCTCCACGTTTTTTTTTTTTTAATAACCAAAATTTATATCTCTGTAAGTTTTATGTATATTTTCAACTGGCCAATGGAAACAGGGAATCAAAGCATGATTATGATACACAATATGCGTAGTTAAGTTACTTTTTAGGTAACATTTAGGTAGCGTAATATATTCAGAAGAAAAATAGGCAAAGGGGCACACATAATGATTAGAAATATGGCAATGACTTATGATAATGCTATGAAACAGAATATTCATATTAATATAGTAAACCACATCACTGGACATTAAACCCAATCAGCCACATACAATTATAACATACCTGTGCCTCAACCAAGGCGCGTAGGGTATCCCATAGTCTGACTTGACCTCGGAGTATGTCTGTGTGTCAGAAAGACTGCCATCACTGATTTTGATGCCACCCCTCGGAGTAACCCTGAAATCAAATTGAAACATAAGCCATAAAGTAACACAGCTGTATTTCTCACAACAAGTACACTATGTTACTGACTCAAATACTAAAATATATAACACCAAAAGGTTCCCACGCATTAACTGAAAGAAAAGTCAATAGAAAAGTGTTCACTCAAGTTAAAACTCTATGCCATAGCAGAATGGTCCAAAATTTAAATTAAACACTGCAATTTATTGGTAAATAAACACAGATATCAAAATAAACATTGATAAGGCTATTTACACACTTGTCAAAATGTTACCTGAATGTATGGGTCATCCTTGAGCAAGGAACAACTTTATTAAATTAAATATTATTATGACGTCTGTCCATATGTCCTCACATCACAAAATGTTTGTCTACAATGAGTTCTACTCAGTAATTCCACCATGGTGTTCATTGAATACAGAGCTGGACTTGGCAAATAAGTTGATTAAACTTATCAATGAACACTGTATGACAAACATCACATATACAGACCGTTCACCGTAAGTTGGCACCTGCCATGGAGTATTTACAGGTGCCATCTTACAGTGAACGAGCCGGATCGTTCACGGTAAGTTGGCACCTGCCATGGAGTATTTACAGGTGCCATCTTACGGTGAATGAGCCGGACCGTTCACTGTAAGTTGGCACCTGCCATGGAGTATTTACAGGCGCCATCTTACGGTGAACGAGCTGTAGGTACATGGATCAGTAAAAGTCAACTGAACTTCTTCATTTGTTGTTTATTTTTCTGCCATCAACATCATCATCATCCTAAAGAAGTCCACTGGTGGACATAGGCCTTTCCCATAAAATACCATGACGAACGATCTTGAGCTGCCTCCATCCACTGACTTCCTGCGACCTTTATAATGTCTTTGGTCCATTGAGAAGAGGACTTTCTTCTGCTTTTTTTTTGTTTCTCATGATATTGTAGTGTCTACCTATATACTTAGTGGATTTTTGTTTTTGTCTTCTTGTTTTATGTGTGTGTTGTGCGTGTGGAAAAATAAATAAATTTTCTTTCTTTCTTTCTTTCTTACTGCGTCGTTCGGTTGTGATCACCTCTCAAGACCCTTTATTTCCTAACGCTTGTCCGGTGACAGTGCATTTACTTTTAAATAGTAAGATAAAGCTTATAAAATAAAACAATTATTTTTATCTCATCTTCTTCCAATTTCAACATTAACAAAGAGCTGCTTGAAATAAATGTTTTCAGCAAAGTCTGGCCTAAAAACTGAATTCAGCCCTGTTGAAACCATTTCAATTAAAAATCCTCACCGCTATTGTAGTAGCTAAGAGCAAATGAATCATCTTTCTTCCAACGGGATTAATTAGAGGTTTCAGTGGCAGTTTCATTACAAGCCTGATGAAGGATGTCTAGATGAATGTCTAGAATTATATAATTGTTTGATTGTATCAGGCAGTTTGGTAGTTAATTGTCCGAGCGAGCAAAGTCTTTGCAACAGCTGGCAAAATTTGCTTTCATCTGTCTGGATGTAGGTATGTTAGTACTCGCGTACAGATCGTAGTCTTCAACTAATCTTGACAAAACTTGATATACAGGTTTTAAAATTGCATCATCATCATCATCATATCAGCCCGGAATCACCCACTGCTGGGGCCTCCTTTCTCTTTTGCCAGCCTCCTCTGTCCTGTCCGTCTCTCAACCATGTGTTTCCCGCGACGGATACAATTTCGTCGACATTTCATAGATTGGGGATTTTTGATTGGAGGGGTATTTCCCCCAAAAAGGGGGAAATTTTGCTGCTAAGCCACTTACCGGCCGATTTTGATAGTATTTGGCAGAAACATTTGGTACTCAATTACCTAATATACCGGTCAAGAGGTTGCCAAGATATAGACTATGGATCAACATGATACATAGTTGTACTTGATACAAGTTTGTACCCGCGAGAATACATACAAACAAACAGACAGACAGTCAGACCAAAGGGCGGGCGGCTGCTAGGCTTAGAAATGGTTCTGTTACCACCTTTTAGGTAAAGAGAACCTAGAAAATTTGATAGAGATAGATACAGTGTAAATTTGTTTCTCCAATCACACACATACATTACTGGGATGTATTATTCTTTCATAAGATTGTGGTTTAATATAATATCCAGGTTACACAAGTATTGAATAAGCAGGCAGGATTACAAAAAAATACTTGGTTTTCATTTTTGTATTATTTGACGTTCATTCAGTGCATGACCTGTCAAGCCTTTTTTGAGCCTACACAAGCGCACTGAATCCTTTCAACAGACTGGTTCTTTTACCATCGGTGACAACTTGACAAGGCTCTTAGAACCACCATACCACAAGCAAACAAAAAGACCCAGTAGGTACATACAATAAAGGAAAACCTGTTGCAGTTATGGGGATCATTTTCAGAATAAAGCTTGTGCTGTCCAAAATGTTAGAAATTTGAAAAGGGGAAACTTAATGAGCTAAGCTTTTCCATTTAAAGTTTTAAGTTTTGGACAGCACTAAGACACAAAGTAATCCCCATTACATTTACTGTAGTGACACAATAACTGTGGTGATCTCAAGTCTCACTCTAAGAATCCTCAAACTCTTCCCATGGAAATTGTTGTGGGAATCCAGCAAGACACGGGCAGCAGTATCTCCCTGAATACTCAACAACAACACTGCAAACACCAATCCATCAGCCAAGTGTGGTGAGTATGACAAATCCCCTCATTTTATGGGGAGGCCTCATCCAGCAGTATCCGTAGTACCAGCAGATGTGTAGAACAGAGAATAAACGGTCAAATTATTTTCAGTATGTGTGAAACTACAGTGATCAGTGCCTCCTCAGTGAATTCTCTCAAACAACATTTAAAGTGCACTGATAAGGACTAAGATATACACGCATCAGCTCGGAGAGCTGCCTGTGTATTATAAATAAATAAATAAATAAATGTGTGTAGTAGATAGTAATATGAGAGCTTTAGTTAGATTCTAATTTAAAGATAAATAAAGGTGTACCCTACCTGTGGTGATGGAATAAAGCAGCAAACTCGTGTGTCCCAGGTTTTGGTAGCGACTGTGAGCCCAGGAGCCTTTCCCGTACCGATGCAGACAGCTGTGCAGCAGCTGTGCCTCCCAGCGAGTATGACTTTGGTCCAATACCATTCTCTGTAAATGTACAGACAAAGTTCATAATGGGCACTATAGTTAGATACCTATCAAGGTTACAAATTTCAGTAATTATCTAAATGAAGATAGAGAACCTGGTTTCCAGTGTGAAGAGATAGGTACTTGTACCCCGGCGGGCACGACTTGTCGAGGCAATTCAGTGAGTCATACAAGATATGAGTTACGCGATAGAAAGAGAGGTAACTACTAGGTGAATTTAGCTGTGGGTAATTAGAGCTGTGCTACCTGAATTGCAGTTTATTGTGTGGGTTTAAGAGTCGCTATTTATTTAAATGATTGGTTGGGGTGTAGATAAGAAGGCACTGAGGAAAAACGACTCCCGAAGAAAATTCTTTTTCATTTTTCATGCCCTCCCATGGATGTCGTAAAAGCAGACTACGAGATTACACTGCATTTTCATAAGCCCACATGTAGGGAAGCAGTTGCCTGAATGCGTACTTACTGTGAATCTGCAGATTTTGGAGGTCTTGTGTACAAGTTTGCGTGCCGCCTGATACTTTGACTTTTGTTCTGGGTACTGCTGAAACTTGCGCTGTTCTTCCGCCGTCTGTAAAAACATATTTAAATAGATAATAGTTGAAACTACTAATAACAACCCAAATTGTAGCTAATCAAACATTTGAAATGTTTGTCTCTGTGTGATATGTGATTTAACTGAACCTAACCTTTTAGTAAATATACTTCTTAGCTTATGTAATGGCTTCTGTGCATTATTTGCAACAATTTAGCCAATTTGTAAATAAAAATTGTTTGTTTATATTTTTTTAGTTAGACATTGGCATGCACTGCTAACTTTTACGTGCAAGAAATTGTTTCGAGTACTTCCTCAGAAGTCATTATAAGAAGAAAAGAAGAAGAAAATCGACCTATCATTATTCTTCCAAGGTTTAGTTTCGTTTTTTGAACAAGTGATCTACGTGACACCATCTAGCGTCGAGTAGTAGAAGTGATTAAGTATAATGAAACTACGGCCACTAGATGACGCAACGCACACCTTCCTCGCTGCTATTAATTATTTCGTAATGTTAAAACTCACTATGTCCCTGCTGCTGACCGTGTTGCGGTGTTCCATTCGATTGAGGAGAAGGCTGCTGAACTCCATTTTGTCGTTTCACGTATCCAAAGTTCTGAGGTACTTTCGCTTTACTGGAGGAACAGCTGCTTCCGTTCCCGCCACTCGATACACTGGAAGGTCGTGATCCTCCACTGGGAGACTGGAGCTGAAATGTTGCAGGAGTCTATTATATAGCTACTTATTACGAGTAATGTTTTAAGGACCTGTTATGTCGCCATTTTGGGGGGATCATCATCAGCCTTAGAAGTATATTGCTGGACACATAAAATGCCATGACGAACGGTCTTAAGCCGCCTCCACCCTCTGACTTCCGTTACCTTAACAATGTCGTCGGTCTACCATTTGGAGAGTTAACTAACTAGGCATAACTTTAAAAAAAATGACGGAACAATCATAGGTCCACTTGATGTTAATAATTTCAGCCTATAACAATGCATTACCACAGAATAAATAATAGTAGGTGCCTACTTACAAGCATTAGACCTCATATAGGTCACGTTCACCTAGGACGCGCTCTACGTGGCATTGCACTGCGCCTGACACCCGGAAACATGATTTAAATTTAAAATGTATATCTGTCTAATTTCAACCCTTCACAGCGGAACACAGCAATGCGAGCTCAGAAATGATTTGCAGCAGAAATAGGTGTGGTGCGTGTCGGGACGAACTCTTTCACAAAAAAGCTCTACTACTACTAGTATAGTATTCTTTTATCTGTGTCTACTACTAACAAAACTACTGGTAGGTACTTACCTATTTATGTATGCCCACTAGGTAAGGTACCTGCTTAATATTAAGTAATTGACCCATTCCATACCTGTGATCCTCCACTTCTTGAGGAATGCTGCTGACTAGACGAACTCTGCGCATACTGTAGAAAACAGAACACGATTACATAATAGTTATAGGTACCAACTTGCAATGCATGGCCTACTGTCATACGAGGAGAGTAAGTACCGGTAGGGAGGTTACGCCCTGTTGCACGCGTACGAAGTTTCCATCTAATTTTGGGTTACTTTGGTCGAAGGGTATTAACTCATCAAAAAACATCAAATGTACCTACATGATCAATACCTACACTAATGTCTCGTGGTACGTTAGGTTCTTACACAGACCATGATTAATTAAACTCCGTACTCGATGTGTAGGTAATGATCATTGTGTAAAAAAAACAGAGTTTAAGCAGACAATATCCAAAATAGCATCAAACTTCCACCCAAGCTACTTTCAGGTAGATTTCATTATGCAGTTGTAGGTACTGGCCTATTTACCAACTTCCAATGTTAATGCAGTTTTAGAACTGGGTGAGAGGCTTCAATAACAACTTTTGAACGAACCTGCGGATGTGGCGCAATGCCAAGTTGCTGGGCTGCAGAGAGCTTCTCTCGTTTGTGATGCTGCGGCGAATGGTGGCCGGTCCGCCTCTCGCCCTTCTCGCTCCGTCTTCCGTGGGATGGACTGGGCGGTGCTGGGGCTTGTTGGCTCTGTCAACAAGAAGATCACCGTTTATTATACTATGACTCCTCAGCAATGACTTTCTAACTACGAAAAAATCCTCTTCCTTCTTCGTTTCTTGGTCACCCAGCTTCAGACTAGTGGTTAGCAGCTTGAGGTATGGTGTTGTAAGTTGTGTGTTGTGACCGATGATGAAAGTAGTGAAAGTATTCAGTGCACCTTTCAGAGGGACCTTTCATTCACATGTCTTCGAAATTTTGGTTTTAAGATATGCGGTTTCCTCAAATTTTTTCGTTCGCAGTGAACACGTAGAGCACAGGCTAGATCCGCTTTTAATAAATTGCGTCTTACCATGAATTTAGTTTAATTGTAGACAATTTATTAGACGCGGAGTTATCCATCATTGGTATCTGTATCAATTGTATCAAAGTGTTTTTTTTTTGTATACTGCCTAAGAGAGAGTCCTTTTCGATAGGCACCGCACATGCACTATCTAGTAAGAAGGATCATGAAAAAAACCAAGCCGTGGTTTTTGCTGTGATTCTACTGGGTTTAGTCGCATTGGAATGTAGTTTTAGTTTATAATATGATTCAAAATGATCCTTGATTTCAATGAATACTTCAAATTGTATTTGTGGTCCCATTAATAAACTATGACGTGCCCGACTCAAGTGTGGAGCTCGTCATGTATGAGTCGACTTGCAAAGGGCGAAGCTCTGCCTATGACTAAACTTTACAAGACAGTCGCATCAGATGAACAAATTTAAATATAAAATGGAACTGGACTATCACATCTTCATCACCAGTCACAAATTCGACTCTCGCCTTAAGCTAAGAACAAACCAACGCGTTCAGCCCGCGTCCTCAGTGGCGTGCACGGTGGCGATCAATGTTAAGACAATGGATCGCCACCGTGCACGCTACCGCGGATGCGGGCTGAACGCGTTGGTTTGGCCTTAGGTTTACCCGTTCTATACCTAGGTACATCAGATTCTAGTATTATGTACGTAAGACTAAAGCCGAAAGTCTATAATCAGTGTGTGTTGCCAGTGATGACTTACGGCACTGAGACGTTACCGCTAACTATTACCTAACCGTATTGAAGCTCAAAGTTGCGCAGCGGGCTACAAAGAGAGCTATGCTCAGAGTTTCACTACGTGATAGAATCTTAAATGAGGAGATCCGTAGAAGAACCAAGATTAACGACATAGCTCTCAAAATTTGCAAGTGGCAATCGGCCATATAGCTCGCAGAACTTAACCGTAAGAGAAGAAAGGTTGTCGAGTGACGCCCGGAAACCGGTCGACGCAATAAAGTAATGCCCCCTGTCGATGGACTAATTACATTATAGAGGTCGCAAGAAAGTGTTGTCTGGAGGTGGCTAAAGAATATTTGTCGTAGCATTCTATGGGGGAATTCTAACCAGCAGGAGATGATGATGATGATGATGTATGTAAGAGATACAGTAGGTACACGACCCATCAGCGGCCAGTTATCAACCTTGTGTTCATCTGATAGTCGATTTTGAATATCTAAGCTACAAAATAGACACAAACCGGGGCACCCACTCCAGGAGAGTCCGTGTATTTCTTCCACGTAGTATCCTGCCTGGGCGTCGCCGGCTGGCGCTCAGTCTGCTGGCCGCAGTCCGCC
Organism: Operophtera brumata; assembly: GCA_932527175.1. Taxonomy (NCBI): domain Eukaryota; kingdom Metazoa; phylum Arthropoda; class Insecta; order Lepidoptera; family Geometridae; genus Operophtera; species Operophtera brumata. The sequence continues at coordinate 10,186,639 of OW052238.1, read as the reverse complement.
TTGCTTCTCGTCCGCCCCACGACCCTGTATACGACGCCGCTGCCGCCCTCCATGATGCCTCTGCTACGACTACCGCTGCGCCTGGAAATTAGAAGACATTTCAAAAATCAAATCAAAATATCTTTATTCAGAACAATTAACTCAGAACACAAACAATGAAAAACCGGCCAAGTGCAAGTCGGACTCGCGCACGTAGGGTTCCGTACCATTATCACGTTTGTTGTATGTGTCGCAAGTATCAACGCCCTCCTCAAAAATTACGTGGAGTACAGGGTTCCAAAATTTGTGAGTGATTATACGCTTGGCGACTTTGAATTGGCCTCATCATCATCACCATCGTTAGCAGTAAGATGTCCACTGTTGGACGACGATAGAATGCAATGGAGGTATTTGCCATAATCACGACGCATGGCAGCATTCATTTTGTGTTAATTTTGTGTTATCGGCCTTGTATGTATTATTTGTGTCAAATAAACGTTTTTCTATTCTATTCTATTTTTTTCTTTCATCGGCCCTCCAAAGCTAATAAAAATAATGATGATTTCCATAACAAAACATCCTTTAATTTGAAAGACTACTTATAGTATTTAGTAAGAATAAGTAGTACCTAAGCGAGATTTTTCTAACAAATACAAAGCCTAATGTTTATTCAATAAAATCATAAGGATCATTTTAATTACAATTTAATTTAAAAAATAGGTCAGACTATCCATGTTCAAGAAAATAAAGTATTAATTAAAGGGTCGAACCGTCGTCGTTGAAATATGAGTCACTTGCTTGCGGTAAAACCTATTTGTGCTAAAGTAGAGTCAATTGTATTGTAGGGAGTTGGAAAGTGGTTCATGAGTTTGTAAGGTTTCTTGCACAAGCAATTACCACTGTGTTTAGAACAACTTCACTTTCGTAGACTAATATATAGGTATATATATATACCAAGGTGGAAAACTACCTATACTATTACAAGGTGCTTTGTTTCACAATCAATAAGTGAAGGTTTAAGTAGTTACTCAGAGAGTTAACTACTTACAGGTTAAATCCTTTCGTTAACTTTTAACTTACTGAGCAGATAAAGTGGTGATTAACACTACTGAGGGATTGTGAAACGCAAATACCTAGGGACTTGTTTACTTAGTACTTCTAATTGAAGTAGCTTTCTTAGAACTTTACTTATTGATTGTGAAACAAAGCCTAAGTACTATAAACACTAGTTGTACCTACTAAAGGTACGAACACAGAACGTAAGGTACGAAGGTATAGAACGTATAGAAATACATACTTTAGAAAATACAAATGTTACTACCGTAGGTATAATTTAAATGCTTTACCAGTTAATAACAATATTATGGTCAAGTACGGAAGTTTCCATAGTAAGATATCTACATGACTAGGTCAATATTATAGAACGCAAGTACCTAGTTATTGTCTCTAAATCAGCTCTCATGGATCTTCCGGTAGGTCATTATCAGACAGCATTTTTTCTACCTAGGAGTATTATAACTACATACGCCAAACACACCTAAGAAAAAACATTTCTAAAAAAAATGTCTAAAGTCTCTTCCTATGTAAAACCTAAATAAGTTTTTTGTGAAAAATATATTTTTCTATACAAGCTTTTATAAAATTAGTGATCGTAACCGAGTGCGGATTAAAATGGCCTAAACACGGCCAGTCTACTATTATCCATCGTGGAGTTCCGTTGTCCACCTTCCGTCTCCATCATCAGATCACCTCGCTGTCACCATCATATTGTATTATCATCGGAATTTGACAGGTATGCCATATTACAGCTCAATCGGTTGAGGATAACTGTTTTAAAATTCAGTTGCAAGATTCCACCCGGATTCCACCTAGACAAACATACATACATTGCAAGCTTGTAATATAAAGTATTCCGATTTCTAATAGACGGTCCCACTTCGGCTCTACTGTGGATTGTTACTTAGCAAGCGCAGGTACAACTTAAGTAACGATAACTCCATCGATCTAACTCAGGCTGCATGTTACTGATCACGCTAGCTTTTAATCGAGGCATTCATAGCATTCGCTCGTCTTATTTTTCTTCCACGCTACCGCCCCTCGCGCCAGACTAATTAGATATCCTTCACTTCATTAGTGTTTTTTATTTCTGCTCCTGAAGCAGGGCTATTAAGCTGCCAGTTTAACAAAGAGGAATGTCTACCCTTCGACCTTTACATTTGCATTACTTATAAAGTTTGTTGCCGTACCATTGTCTGTTTACTAAATAAATATATTAATATTTAAATAAATAAATATTTCAGTCACACAGAATATTTTGCATGCTAGGATTTGATATTTTAGTTCTTTATAGGGAAAGTTCATACTTACGACCGCAGGCTTCAAAATAGTTAACCTAATATCTTTTAAAACATACGGCTCTACCACAAAGTCTTCCAATGGTAGATATTTAAAAAAAAAACTTCTTCTTCATAACTATAATGGGTTCTGAGTGCTCCAAACAATTTCGTCAAGTGATAATAACTTGTAACAAAATTAGTCAAGTCGTCAAAGTCATAACCCAGTTTAAACAGTGGCAGAAAAATCGAATCACCATTTTGAAAAGACACGCAATACAATTTTCACGACATCACACATGTGCTATTTATCCAAGCTACACATACAGCATAAAATGCAACCTTACACGAAATAACACGAAAAATGCATTAATTTTATGTATGTAGATGGATAATAATAAAGCCTCCGAAAAACAAATTAAATCCCAGCGAAATGCTTGCACACTGTAATACGAGTACTATCTGACAAAATAAATCAAAAAAAGCATACTAAAATTAATCACGACCACCTCGTTTAAATAATGAACCTACGATTACTGAACTTCCGAATGAAATACTTACTTTCCGAAAACTAAACTGAGTTAGCGAAATCATACTTCTGACAAATAAAACAAATTTAACGTACTGTAGGTATCTGCTTTTATTGAAATATTTTTCAGTCAGTGTGGGTGTGTAGTGCAATACTGCACGCCAATATACAATAGCCTGTGTAATATTGATGTCTCATGTCACTCATTCAAAATGAGTGACCAACATGGATTTGGTCTAACATGGATTGATATAAAACACTAGTGAAAAAATGATCACCACGTGAGCTGCGAGCGACCAGAACCGACACCTGCACCCAATACCCAATAGCCGTTGTAATATAGGTGGATTTAAGCAAACTAAAATCAATATTTAATATTTAAAGCTCTCGCTCGAGGCGTGAACTTCAAATTTCTTTGGTGTTTTTTGTTCGTTACAGGTCATCCAAACTTCTTCATATAGCGGGAAGTGGGGGGCAACTCTAACACCCCCCCCCCCCCCCCCCCCCCAAGTCAAAGTCAAAGTATTCCCCACTTCCCTATCAAGGCGACGTGTTTTATGATACTTACCAAACTTATTTTTTTTATTTACATCCTCAAAAGACAACAAACTATTAGAAACTATAATAAATAAGACCATTTTTTGTATTTTCTAACAGTACACTAGAATATCGCTCACTACAGTATTAAAGCAATGGCGTTTTAGTTTAATGGAAACCCCAGTTTAGTAAAAGAGTAACCTCAACTTTAAATTTAAAGACCTAAATTATGGTAAAAATTTCGAACCTAAATTGTCGTCAAAATATAAATTGAACTAGTAACAAAGTATTAATCCTAGTAGAGTGTGTATTTTATTTTCGGAAAGTTTGGTATTTTTATTCGGAACAAACTTGTCGGTAACTTAGTATAAATTGCAGTTAAAAAAAAATTGAAGCAGGCATATTGTGATTCTTTTTCGGAGGTATTATTACGAGCCCATGTAGATTAGTCATATTATGTTCATAGTCTTTTTTATTGTAGGTACTATTCCGGAATCTATCCGTGAAAACCTTCAATAAGCTTTCTGGTATTTATCAGTAAAATAAGTCTGTTAATTTTAAGCCTTTGGTTTTCCCTTAAATAAATATATATATATATATATATAAAAATAAACGTTATTAAATAAAAATGACGACGTTTCTTTCTAAAATGGCATATCGATTCCATCTAAAAAAAAAAACTACATTACGTAGGTACAAGAAAGCATAAAACATTATAAACCAACTAAGCAGGATTTGTGTCATGCTGAAGGCCTGAAAAAAGTTCAAAGTTACGTAATAATCCGTTCACGTAAATATACCCGCAGTCACGAGACCGAGATCAAAGCAGATTAAGCACAGGGTGCTCCAGCGTAGGCACGGCTAAACAAAGACGTTCAATTGAAGGGAGCTGATAAAAGGGTACGGTAGACGCAACAGTTTCGGCCTAGTTTCGAGAAAGAAATTATATGAGTAGGTAGGAGAGAGTGACCTCATTTAAAGCTAGGCATACGTCACAAAGACCAGTATAAGTTGCAGTATAAGTGGCCTGTTCAAGGGATTAACGGATCTGAGATAAAAGCAGATTAAACACAGGAAGCTCCAGCCTATAGGCTCGCCTTACAAAAGGCTTTTAATTGAGCTGAAAAAGCGGACGGTGGAAGCTAGATTGTTAAAAGCGCAACATGTTTTGACCTCCTTCCAAGGATGTAATTATGCTGAGAGGGTATGACCTCATTGAAAGCTTGAGGTCATGTCACAAAATAAAGGCCAAGATCAAAGCGGACTAAACACAGGGGTGCTTAAAAGCGTTACAAAGGCGTTCAAGGCGGTGATAACTGAAACAAGGGGACGGTACAAAAACTTAGCATTTTTTGACCTAAGGTCAAAAAGCCTAGGCATGCCATATTTTAATCAAAGATTATGTCTCAATATCGTGCGAGTGGTCTCAGTAGGTAATTGGTTTTCCGTTTTGTAGAATCAAACAAGCATGGGTTAATAGCCATACATTTATACATATATGTATAAGTCGGTGTGACTTGGGAGCCATTTCGGTCCTATATATTAACGCCTATATATATTATTCCTTATTATTATTGTATATTGATTATATAGGCACAAGGAGTTTAATGAGATAATGTCCAAAATAGAGTCAAACTTCGTTTGTATGCAGAGGGCTTAAGTGCCCACTGCTCTTATAAGTTCATTTAGATTTTTCTCGTAATTATCTCCCAAGAAATAGCGTCCTAGAACGTGAAAGATGCCATACTAATGCAACATGTCTCGACCTAGTTTAAAGGATAGTGCAAGTTAAATATTAAGTGCTTGCTCTCAAAGCCATCAATGAATCTTCTTGAGTAATGTAAAAGCTTTAGTTTAGGTAGCCTAGGCTTGCTGGCTGCGTAATGCCTACTAATTGTATTGTCGGAAGCTGATGGGTATGGTAGCCTCTCACGAGCGCAATATTTCGACCTAGTTTCGGAAAATGCATGTTAAGGTGGTCGCTTTTCCATACAAACGTATTAGCACAAATATGGGCAAACAGAGTATAATTTTACACTGAAATGACTGTTGTTGGCTTTTATATTGGTCATTATTTGCGTCAACACATATTTGGTTGAAGAAAACAGTGGATTAATAGCGAAAATAACATCGAAATTTTAGTTCATTTATGTCAGTGTGTGGGTGTACACTGACAGTGTAACACACATAGCCGCAGATTAGACAACAGTTACAAGTCTCTTACACGCGACGTTGTCAGCTCGTGACTTACGCCGGCTAAGCGCTGTTGCCGCTTCGATCTGTCATATCATAATTAGCTCGGATAGAAAATATTAGAAAAACAAACATTTAGGATTGGACATGTGTATGCGAATCAGCCAGACAGCCGGAGGCCGCAATGCATTGCAAGGTCTCTACATATGAACTTTGTATAAATAATGGGAGAAAATTAAATTACAAACAACTAGACAGAAATTACAGACACATATAATATTATCTTAATTACGTAAAAATTAAATTAAATACTACTAGCTGATCATAATTACCTATATATTTACGCACAAGGTTTTTTGAACTGAGACCTCACGAATACACACGGTTTAGGAAGGTTACCTTATTTATTTCGAAAAAAATATCTATGTACATCCACATGTGGTTCGAAAAGTTAGACCTTCAACGTCGTTCAAATTCCTAGAAACGGGAGGTCAACAAAGAATGTTATACACTGGTTGTTATTTTATAGAGTATAGGTACCTACAAGTTTCAAGATTCATAAATTTTAGACTTTTCCCAGTATTTGTATCATAAAATCTACAAACGTAAAAAAAACAGCGTTGTAGGATTAGTGGAAGTACCCTAGAGGTTTTGTTTTTTTACATTTTTGATTTACCCTAACATCTCAAAAACTAAAATAGTTTTGAAATGTCGAAGCGAGGAACTTTCATATGACACCACATTTGATCTGATATTCTCACTTTTTTTTACCTCCTCTTGGACCCCAATATCTCAACAACCCCCCGACCGATATAGCTCATAACCTTACCAACAAATTGTACCAATACTATCACCTCCCAATCAAATTTCATGAAGATCGGATTAACGGTTCGGAAGTTATGCTCGGACAAACATACATACATACATACATACAAATGCCAATTCTTCCAAGTTGAATCAGAGAACTCGCTTCGCTCATTCAATATTTAAAAAAAAATAAAAAAATTGCCTTGTTTCAGTCGAAGTCAGTTCTGTGTAGGTAGGTGAAACTACAATCTTCAAACAAATTCGTTGAAATGATTCCTAGGGGTCTTATTCATTATAATTGCGAGTTAGGGTCTTCGGAAGATTCAGATATGCAGGCCCAGGGTGGGTATTGAACATTTTGCCTCCTGCTTAGAAGACAAGAGTTCATCTTACTATGACATGTTATGTCTGTCCGTGTATGTCACAGCCACTTTTTTCCGAAACTATAGGATCTATGCTGTTGAAACTTGGTAAGTAGATGTATTCTGTGAACCGCATTCAGATTTTCACAAAAAAAATTAAAAAAACAAAAAAAAATGGGGGTTCAGTTCTAAGTATTAGTACTTAGAACTGAAACTCATTTTTTTTTTCATCATTCCTGTTGGTGTGGGGTATCTATGTATAGGTCTTCAAAAATGATATTGAGGTTTCTAATATAACTTTTTTCTAAACTAAATAGTTTGCGCGACAGACACTTCCAAAGTGGTAAAAAGTCCCCCCCCCAACCCCGTAACTTCTAAAATAAGAGAATGATAAAACTAAAAAAAAAATGTACATTACCATGTAAACTTCCAACGAAAATTGGTTTGAACGATATCTAGTTAGTAGTTTTTTTTAATACGTCATAAATCGTAAACCATCCAAGAACTTTGATATTATGTTACTTGCTGCTACGGAACCCTTCATGGGCGAGTCCGACTCGCACTTGGCCACTTTTTTTTTTAATTTCCATAATATTATTTGCATGCAATGCATATCAGCCGGCCTAGCCAAATGACATTCGCTTCGAAGCGATTCCATTCCTTTCTAGGCGCTAGTCCAGATGGTACGTTCCTAAGCACTAATTTATTACTAGTAGGTAATTGTGTTTATACTGTACTAGCCATTTCACCGCAGCTTGGCAAACAAACAAACAAACAAAACAACAAAGTTTACATATTTACAGGGAATTAATTTTGTAAAAATTAAAAAAAACCCGAACGAAATAAAACGGCTGAACCGATTTTGATCCAACTAAGCTAAGAACACTCCCGACAAATACACCTATCAAACAAAAACAAAAAACGATTTCGGTTCATCCGTTCGGGAGCCACGTTGGGACATACAGACACACACACACACACACACAGACACGTCAAACTTATAACACCCCTTCGTTTTTCGTCGGGGGTTAAAAAATACAAAATAATAGTGAAGATAAATAAAAAAACATAAAAAAGATAAATATTTTATACATAGTGTAATACAAATTAACAATCTTTTTTTTAAGGAGAATTAGCCTTTTTGAAATACAATCCTTTCCCTCATTGTCTCGCAAGTCGCAAAGGCCTCGAAATTAAAAATAATATAATTAATTTTTATTGAATGGGTTATCCTCTTTTTTAACCCCCGACGAAAAACGAAGGGGTATTATAAGTTTGACGTGTCTGTGTGTGTGTGTGTCTGTCTGTCCCATCGTAGCTCCCAAACGGATGAACCGAAATCGTTTTTTTTTTGTTTGAAAGGTGTATTTTTCGGGAGTGTTCTTAGCTTTGTTTGATCAAAATCGGTTCAGCCGTTCAGCGTTGGGTTTATTTTTTTATTTTTACAAAATTAATTACTAACTCAACTATAATCTGGACCTCTTCAAGGCTAGAGTGAATAGGTGCCTTCTAGACCTTTGTGCTCCATCTTCGGCCGCATCGTCACTTACCAACAGGTGAGATCGTGCACAAACAAAGGTCTATAAATGTTTAAAAAAAAAAAAAAAAACTTGTTGAAAATAGGGTCAACTGCGGATTTCCTCAATGAAGAATTGTTACTTCGTCGGCTTTATTTCTCAAACTCAAGACATCACAATAATGGAAATGGAGCGCGACGAATTATTCCCATTTGTCACACTGATCTGTCCCCCCTAAGGTGACAGTTAGAACAAAAAAGTTGGATCTGTCCCCCTGTTGCGTGATTGGGTGATGGCTGGTACATTTGCGTGTAATTTTTATTTTTATTTTAGGTTATTGTATGGAACCCTTCGTGCTAGAGTCCGACTAGCACTTGGCAGTTTTTTTTTATTTTTTATGATACGAATTGGCAAACTAGCATACGGCCTGAAGCCCAATTCTCTTAATTATTTTATAACCACACTGCAAGTTGACCGAAACGAGATTGTATTGTAAATTGACTGAGAAATTGGTATTCTGCTCCCTCACAATAACAAGATAATCTACTTTCGGTTCTTGCGACCATATATTAGAGTAGGATAGTGCTATATAATAATTGTAAAGAGTGAAAGAGAGAATTCTCAGAACTTTGAAACATTCAAGTTACAGTCACATTTCGATATAATCACATTCCGTGTTGTATTGTCAGGTGAGCAGAATACCATTTTTGACGTTTGTGACATCGACACTCGATCGTAACATGATCCGAACTTTAATTTGACTATTTTTTATTACGAGAATTGGCTTTCTGATGTGAAGTGGTCACCGTCGCTTATAGACACCGGCAACACCGGGGGTAATTGTCGATGCGCTGCCTACCCTGAAGGAATTTATGACCATTTTTCATGAAATAAAACATGTCGTACGTAACCAAGCGTTAAAACCTCAGATGGAAGCTCATTCCATAGTTTGTAGGCACAGAATAAATAATAGTACTTTATGGGGAAGAAATGATCTCGAGAAACGACTCGTTCGAGAAACCCAGGGTTCTATGATGTGCGGATGAGCTTTGTCACGGTGCCGGGAAGAGCGATGGTAAAATCTCGATGCGAGGATGAGATCGGAAAGCTCGTCAGAACATTCCCCGTTGTAGAGGCGGTAGAACACGCAAAGAGATCCGATAGCTCTGCGTTGGCTAAGCGGTTCTAGAGTATCGGAGAGCTTGGGGTCACCGATGATGCTAATGGCTCTTCTCTGTAAGGAGTCAAAACGAAGCAGCTGGTACTTGGTTGCCCCGTGCCATAGATGGGAACAGTTTCTACGTGCGGCCTTACTTGTGCTTTGTAAAGCAATAGCCATTGATGCGGCGTAAAATAAAGTTTCTATGTGCATTATATTATGGGGGAGGCCTATGCCCAGCCGTGGACTTCAGTTGATGATCTATCAATAAAAGCTGAAAGTAACTAAATCTTTAGAAAAAAAAGCGGCCAAGTGCGAGTCGGACTCGCCCATGAAGGGTTCCGTAGCAGCAAGTAACATAACATAAAAGTTCTTGGATGGTTTACAACTTATGATATATTAAAAAAAACTACGTACTAGATCTCTTTCAAAACAATTTTCGTTGGAAGTTTACATGGTAATGTACACCATATTTTTTTTTTTAGTTTTATCATTCTCTCTCTCGCAAACTATTCAGTTTAGAAAAAAATGATATTAGAAACCTCAATATCATTTTTGAAGACCTATCTATTGATACCCCACACAGGTTTGATGAAAAAAAAATGTGTTTCAGTTTTAAGTATGGGGAACCCCAAAAACTTATTGTTTTTTTCTATTTTTGTGTGAAAATTAGTTTCGGAAAAAAGTGGCTGTGACATACACGGACAGACAGACATACATGACGAATCCATAAGGGTTCCGTATTTTTTTTTTCGGAACCCTGAAAAACGACTTCATAGCTAGGAGTTTATACCCAATACAACATAAATACATACATAGACACACGCCTTTTTCCCCGAAAGAGTAAGCAGAGCCTCTCATGTGCCTCTTTTCACTGTGGGTTGCACCATCGTGGGAAATACACGTGACAAGTGGTGAGCTCATCGCCGCCATTGCTTCCCACGACTGACTCTGCTAATGCTTTCTTCCAGTATAATACATTCCTGAAATAAGCTAGCAGTCAGGAACTACAAGCTAACTACAAGTCCGGGTATAAGACTTAATAAAATTAGTGTGCTGATGAAAATGAGCCTAAACACGGCCAGTCTACTATTATCCATCGAGGAGTTCCGCTGTCCACGTTCCGTCTCCATCATCAGATCAGCTCGCTTTCACCATAGTATTGTACTGTCATCGGAACTAGATAGGTACGAGTATGCCAAATTTCAGCTCAATCGGATATCGCAGGAGACACCATTGTTGCCACCCATGAAATATAGTAGTAGTAGAGCTTTTTTGTGTAAGAGTTCGTCCGGGGAAGTACTACCACCATACCTATTTCTGCCGCAAAGCAGTAGTCCTCGCATTGCTGTGTTCCGGTTTGAAGGGTAAGGGTGCCGGTGAAATTACAGGCACATGAGACGTTTCACCTTTATGTCTCAGGGTGGCGGGCGCAGTGCTATGCCACATAGGGCGCGTCCTAGGTGGACGTGACCTATGAGGTAATGCACTGTTCATAGGCAGAGGTTACCGCTTAACATCAGGTGGGCCATCAGCATGTTCCGTCATTCTAGTAGTATAAAAAAAAAAAACATTCTGAATGCAAATGCTTGACTTGTTGCTGAAAATACCGAAATTGATATATGTGTGCCTATAATATTTGAGGAGTTCCCTCAATCTTCATGGATTCCATCATCAGAAAAACATTTTAATGAAAATGGCACCAATCTGGAAGTATATCATGTAATTTTTTTTCCTAATCGTTACGTAAATGGTATGAGGTAACAAACATAATAAAAAACTCTGGAATTGATAACCTCCTCCATTTTTTGAGGTTGGTTAAGAATCGAGTACCTACTTTTTGATTTGAAATAAGGACACACCACAACACTCACTTCACAAACATAATATTGGCTGAAGCAGAATCAGTGTATTTTGTAGATCATTACAAAAACATTTATAAAAAAAAATAGTCTGGTATCGAACCCAGTACTGTGGTTTTAGTGTCGAGAGATCTAGTCACTGGTTACAAAAAAAAAAGTAAAAAAAAAAAATACAAAAAATAAAGGCAGTATAGAATCGAACGCAGTAACGTGGGTTCAGAAGTTCTGAGTCGACAGTCCAAGCCGCTAATCCAACTATTTTGAAATTCGCGCGCCGAAATTAGCTTATAGTTCTAATACAATAATATCCTTGACTGTGTGCGTGAGTAGGCTTTCATATTGCTCGGAATTTGCTCGGCACAAGTATGTTAAAACTAGAGACTAAAATAACCTGAAATATAGCTAGGTACATAGCAAATGAACCACCATTTGCGTGAACGTTAGTGTTATGACATAATATGCACATTTTAATTCATAAATACATAAAATACTTCAAAATTTGGCAACAGCGCCATCTATTGACGTTGTCGTGCCTAGCTGACCACGAGGAACAACCTTAATTAGATTCGGTAGCTGTGAGTGCATCCAAGTGACATTTACCTACGTCAAACAAATTTAATTTATAAGGTTCCGTAGTCAACAAGACAAGGAACCCTTATACCTTCGCAATATCCGTCCGTCTGTACGCGTCTTAGCTCAGATATACTCTTTTTCGAACCATTTTTCAGTTCAGGGATTCGTTTGCGAAATATTAAACTTTAAAATGCAAATTTTTGGTTAGAGTCAAGACCTCCTCAACACCACCAGGTAAACGGTTGTTTTAGGATATATGAAAAAGAAGTTGTTAGTTGTGTAAAACAGGAAAAACTTCTAAGTCCGCATATTGTGACGGACAACTACCGAACCCTACAATGCGAGTGGCCTGACACGCAAATGGCCGCTTTTTTTTTCTGAAGGAACTCAAGCATAATTGCAATCATGCCTACAATAATATCGTGGCCTAATTTTACTCTTATTTCATCACAGTCAGAAGAGAGTAGGTAAAATATTAGATAAGCCTACAAGAGTCAACGAACTCTAACCTAATTTCTTTATTTTATCTAAAGTTAATTGATAAATGTATATTAACTAATTCCTCCGATAACATTGTAAACAAATGGTTGGTACTAGTGTAGTAACTAACCGACAAGGCCCGTGGAATAATTAATTTAATTCACTATCCTCAGAGTTCTATAAGCAAACTGTAGAATGCGGTACTTATTGAATATATATTATCATGCTGCTAGGAACCGTACTCATAAGCAATAAACGGACAAATGCGAGCAAGACTCACGCCCTTACGGTTCCGCACTGTAAAGCGTTCTGGAACTTTCTCATAAAAACTTCACCATCCCATTCTAGGGGTAGAAAAGTCAAAATTCATCAATGTAAGACTTTTCTCTCACAAAAAAAACAAAACCTTAAAATATAATTAAATATAACAATTTTGATTATAATGCATAAAAATATTGATGCAAGAGATTGGTATTTGTGTCGCAATGACAAAAAAATATCAATAATTCAAAATATCAAAATGGAAGTACTCTGAGGGTGGAACATTTTAGGGATTTCTTTTAAAAATTAGTATTCATAGTAATATCTTTCGTTAGATTAGAAGTTTGAATTTTTAAAATTATAAGTTCAACATTGTAATAGTAGAGCTTTTTTGTGAAAGTGTTCGTCCGGGGAAGTACTACCACCATACCTATATTTAAAGCAGTAGTGCTCACATTGCTGTGTTCCGGTTTGAAGGGTAAGGGTGCCGGTGAAATTTCAGGCACATGAGACTTTTCATCTTTATGTCTCAACATTTATGTATTTAGTAAAAATTGCAAATTGATACCTTTGGACTTTCCTGACACAAAGGGTCTTGGCAATCGGACAGCCGGACAACAAAGTGATCCTATAAGGGGCTTTACTTTTCCTGTTGATGTACGGATTCCTAAAAACGAGTGTGAGCTCAGCCCAAATAAGTTGGTTTCTGCTTACACCACAGAATAAAAATAATAGTACAAGTACGCTTACGCTTACGCTTAAAGGAGAAGAGCGGAAAATCTCACCATCCGATTCATTGGGGAGCCAACACACGGAACGCTATTTGTTGGCCTTCAAGATTCTCCAGTTCGAGGTACTACAGTAAGCAGAGGCCCCAGGCTCCTAGAGTTAAGTCTCATCTCGATCTACAAGTATCTAATAGCTTGCTTACATGGCTCTAATGTACGGTTCTGTTATAAATCTCTTGATATTGCAGTCATTGGAGATCAATGGAGTCTTTATGTTGAAGAATTGAGCTCGTTTATTTTTGAACGCTGAAAAGAGGTCGCTATTTTCGTTCCCTTGATAAGCAAAGGGCCATTCTGCCTGATATATTCCAAACTTCACCGTAAGTGGACCGTTCGGTTCAGTAGATGATTATGATCTTATTTATTTTTAATGGCGGGTTATGAAATATATACAGACGTAGGTAATTATACAAATAATACAAGGAGGAATGTTAAAAATTTTAAAAAAGCGGCCAAGTGCGAGTCGGACTCGCCCATGAAGGGTTCCGTAGCAGCAAGTAACATAATATAAAAGTTCTTGGATGGATTACGATTACCATTACGTCATAAACGTATTAAAAAAAACTACTTACTAGATCTCGTTCAAACCAATTTTCGTTGGAAGTTTACATGGTATAATGTACATCATATTTTTTTTGTAGTTTTATCTTTCTCTTATTTTAGAAGTTATGGGGCACACTTTTTACCACTTTGGATGTGTCTCTCGCGCAAACTATCCAGTTTAGAAAAAAATATATTAGAAACCTCAATATCATTTTTGAAGACCTACCCGTAGACCTACACGAATGGGTTTGATGTTATTTTTTTTTTGAGTTTTATTTCTAAGCATGGGAACCCCAAAAATTTACTGTTTTTTTTCTATTTTTTATGAAATTCTTAATGCGGTTTACAGAATACATCTACTTACCAAGTTTCAACAGCCTAGCTCTTATAGTTTCGGAAAAAAGTGGCTGTGCCATACACGGACAGACAGACAGACAGACATGACGAATCTATAAGGATTCCGTAATTTTTGGTTACGGAACCCTAAAAAGGAACCGTTGATCTCCCTGAAGACCGTAGCTCAACTGATCCATTTTTTATTTTTTGTCTATTATACCTACACATGAGCATGTACATAATTCCATGTTAAAAAAGGGAAAGTACTACTAACCAAGACACAAGTTTTCTTAACTTAATTTGGTTGGTAGGGCTAGTTAACACAGTAATGTACCTATTAGTTAAATAAAAATTTGAATTTGATTTGAATTTGAAATCACTACCACACGAAACGCCCCTTAAGATGCTGGCTGCATTGCCATGCTGAATACAAATACTAATTTAATTAATGCGTTGAGCCGACTTGAGCCATATAAGAGCCAGCTCTCAGGCCACGCGTCTCTACGACGCCCTGTTTTTTTTTTTCGAAAACGCGTTTTGGTCCGGTAGCCCACGGACCCAAGTCTCGAACCCGAAAGTATAAAGTACTTTATTTTAATTTTTATACTACTTGAATGATGGAACATGCAGATTACCCACCTCATACTTATTTTAAGATAAGTTAGCCTCGTCGAGACTTGCATATTTGCTCCTATTGAGGTCCTCAGCCTAATCTGCCGCCGCACCGGCCCTAATTGATGTCCCGGACAGATGAGATGGCGCAAAAGTATCAACGTATGGTAACGTCCCACACCAAAGGCCTACCCTTCCCTCACGGAACAAGAGTCATGGCGTCATGCCGTCAGGCCGCTTACCATTGTCACGAAGCAGACCATTCGGTTCTAGAATGGCTGGAATGTTGACACTGGTAAAGGCTCGGCGAAGCGTGGCGGGAAATCATACCGGCAGCCCTGGTGCACGATAAACCGTGGTGACCAGGCTGATCAACCGCTGTACTACATTGGCAGTGATGAGGGGCCCAGCAGCTTGCTTGGTTTAAAGTTATTTAATTTCCAAATCCAATCTGTTTATCAGTGCATATGAAGCAAAGACTTAACGATGTTTATAAAAGATGTTTATAATCAAATAAAAAAAAAATGCTGGACAGTTCACACAACATTATCTAGCCCCAAGCTAAATGTTTAATATAGAGATTTATCAACTTTATAGAGTTCGATTTGAACTCGGGTACTTATTCTGAACGGGATCCATCTGCTACCTTGTCAATTTACTGGTATTAAGAAGAACAAAAAACATTCAACGCAAACTTGGAAACGCAAGTCTGAACAAAGCGAACTCAGAAAGCGGAAAAATCCTTCGCCCGCAATAAAGATTACGATAAGGTGGAAAAGTACGTAAACTTTTTTAACTTTCCCGGTTCTCTGTCCCACTTAGGTAAAGTACCACAATTACATGGAGTGAGGAATGACGTCCTTAGTACTAAGGTGCGCAGCGAAGATTTTCTTTTCTTTCTGTGTTGAAAGAAAAAGTTAATGATTAGGAAAAACGAAATATGACTGCAAAGCAACGTGTCTATGTTTTCCATTCCTGCTTATTCATTTACGAATGAGCCGTGGTGTGTCCGATCTAGGAACAGACCCCTCCATCTCCTACAGTGGACGTTGTAAAAGCCGACTAAAGGATCCTGATTACTTCAGGAGATTGGCCTCGTCCAGCAGTGAACGTCTTAACATCAGAAAGAAAGCCAGAGTGGGATTGAGGGCCATGAAGTTGTAATCTCGTCATAATGTGAGCTTTAGCTCATTTATGGTGAGGGTCCCTACGGAAAATGTGAAGACTTACATGAGCCCTGACTTCTGGCCGAAAGGGGTGAAGTTCCAGCGGTTCACGGGCTGCCTGTCACGTGATCCCCCCCCCCCCTCGGGCCGTGTTGCTTTTTAGGTTTAGTGAATTTCTCGGTAAGCCTGTTTTTTTAAATTTAACGTTTCTGGTAATGATGGTGATAATGAATTTAAAACATATTCTACTATCTCATGGTTGATGATACAATTTAATTTAATAAAAATAAAATGATGTATGAACATTGTCTTCATAATCAAAACATCCTTAGGCTCAAATCAAATAGCTACTCCAAATGAGCCACTGCAATATGGCACCCGGCATGAGAGATACAACTTTTCAAAACCGCTATGAATCAAAACTTTTGTGAAAACAGCATGCACTTTTCTTCAGGTGGCAGCCCGTGGCAGCTTAAGTAAACCATAACAGATTATAAGCGCAGTAGCCTTTGCGGAGCGACTGCAAGCCCGCAGTGCCCTACTTTAGCAAATAAGATGCAATCTGCATTTTACTTTGGTCGAAGCAACCTGCACATTGTTTTTGGTTATAAAAAGTAACGTATTGCGGAAACGGGAGAGTTTGCCCGGGTAAGATTGCTACGGTGGTAGTAGGTACTTCCCCGGACGAACTATGGTAATAATAACGAACTATGGTAATAATATATGGTGATATATCTATTTCTGCCTTCAATCAGAAGTCGCATTGCTGTGTTCCCATTACCTCCGACCCTCCGTGTTTGATTGAAACGGTACAGACACCTTCCCTTGTTATTCACAAGTAGAATCAGAAACAAAATACCTAGTCTTTGCCACTAAGCCAAGGACGATCTTAGGAGCGTTTATTAGTAGCATGGTAATCAATGGTGGCATCTATGGCCCTCGCTTTAAATCCGTCCTATAGTCACAAAATTATATACTATTTTACTCGTATTATTTTCAAAAATAACCGTCGAATTCAGCTTGTTTTTCCATTTTACTAAGTTCCATTTGACTAGAAAATTTCAAGTGCTATTTATTACGTAAGTATATTAATATAATAACAACAAAATAAAATGAAACATTTCAAGAATTTACGGAACCCTGAATGAGCGAGAACCAACGCGCACTTGGCCGGTTTCATTTTATCGTAATTTTTTTGTTTGGGGGAACCGCTATTTTATTTTTGCTAAGTAGGTTTACATAAAATCCTGTACTGCAAAACAGAGAAAGCGCGCAAATTGAAAATCCTAATGAGAATCGCTGGTTTATTAAAGGACACGTATACACTGGTGTAGAATAAGGTGTTGCATTAATCCTCACCCTGAGCCCTTCGTCTCCATCTACGCCGTTGTCATTTGAAACATTGGCGTCGTAATGAAAACAGTACGCCTGCAGCCTCATACTAATGATGACGGATCCCCTGAAAGGAGCAGTCAGATTCCTCATTATCTATGAACAGTATGAACCGAGCCTCAGTTCTCGGCTCATCATTATCTCTGAATGATGAATACAGGGTATTATTGTTTCATTTCGACGTGAGCTCAGACAATACAGATTTGCGCGCTCTAAGATATTTGAATTTATGCGCTGAGGGCGAGGGTTCCGCGAAATAATAATATTGATGTTTTTGTGGGCTGTAAACCTTTGGTACGTAATTTTTAATTAAACTGACAATGGGAAACTTAGAGCATTGCAGGCCTACGTAACGGGGAGTATCTGAATTAGTAGTTTTGCCAGTTTTATATGCTGATAATTGGAAATTTCGACTAGTCGGAAATAGTCAGATTACTCAAGCTTTTATTTAACTTGCAATGTATGTATGATTGTCTATGGGTGGAATCCGGGTGGAATCTTGCAACTGAATTTTAAAGCAGATATCCTCAACCGATTGAGCTAAAATTTGGCATATTATGACAATACATTAAGATGGTGACGAGGACGGAAGATGGACAACGTAACTCCTTGATGCATAATATAGTAGACTGGCCGTGTTTGGGCTTATTTTTATCAACACATGGTATTGATCACTAATATCATAAAATCTTGTTGTTAAAAAGATATTATTCAATAAAAACTTATTTTAAATTGAAATGATAATGGAGAGTATAATAACTAAAGAGCATCTAAATGAGTTGTATTTCGGTTTTTCAGTCTGATAATCAAAAAATTCGCCATAATAGAGCGTTAAGCAGCCTTACAAAGTTACAAAACACTCGTTAGCAAAACGTGACTTTAAATACAACAATACTAAGGCGAGTATAAAATAAATTGCAAAGTTATGTAAACTGGAGTTTCAGTGAATGCTGAAAGCTATTCAAGCCCAACCGGACTTCCTGCCGGTGCATTCAAGTTGAATTCAACCGTTATCGGCACACTGGCTGGCTTCGATGTTTTGACGTGCGAGATAGCTGGTTGGCTGTAGACGGAAAACTAGTTAAGGTGGTTGCTTTTTCATACAAACGTATTTGAACAAATATGGGCGAACAGACTACAATTTTACTCTAAAATGACTGTCGTTGGCTTTAATATTGTTCATTATTTCCGGCAAATCATATTTGGTAGAAGAAAACACTGGATTAATAGCGAAAATAACATCGAAATTACTTGTATGGACTAAAATTTCGATAGTATTTTCGCTATTAATCCATTGTTATCTTCTACCAAATATGATTTGCCGCAAATAATGAACAATATTAAAGCCAACAACAGTCATTTCAGTGTAAAATTATACTCTGTTCGCCCATATTTGTGCAAATACGTTAGTATGAAAAAGTAACCACCTTAAGAGGAGTGTACCGCTAGGGCCCTCTACATACTAACGAAGTTTGCTTCTAAGTTGGATATTATTTCATGAAACTCCATGAAATTTTGTGTACACATGATCAATAAAGTAATATTTAGAGCCATAAATTAATTTTGAATATTTAGAGTTTCTCAGTTTTTAGGATTCGGTACCCAAAGGGTAAAACGGGACCCTATTACTGACTTCGCTGTCCGTCCGTCCGTCTGTCACCAGGCTGTATCTCATGAACCGTGATAGTATACAGTTGAAATTTCCACAGATGATGTATTTTTGTTGCCACTATAACAACAAATACTAAAAAACAGAATAAAATAAATATTAATGGGGACTCCCATACAACAAACTTGTTTTTTGCCGTTTTATAGATAATGGTACGGAACCCTTCGTGCGCGAGTCCGACTCGCACTTGGCCGGTTTTTTTATAAAATTGTACGGTTTCATAATCACACTAACTTAAAGATTTGTATGGAAATTCCATGCCAGTTTGGTTCTATGTAATTTGATAGGAAACTGACAAACCACAGGTCTCGATTGTTAGATTCTCTGGATTGTGTCAAGAAAATAAATTAATAGGTACCCATAATTCAAACTTCAGACCTCAAATTCAGAATAATTCTGAAAAATTCAGAATTTAAAGCAAAAATTCAATAAAAACCCCAAGGCGCATTTTAAAATCTGTATATAATTAAGTCTGAACTTCTGTATTATCTCTTAACGAAAATGTCCACAACTCTCGGGCGCGCCTACAAAAACTTTTGCAGCAGGCTTGAACAAAACAAAAAGTACGCACACAATATGGAATTTAGCATAAAAACTTGTTAAAAAATCCCTGTTCGGATATTGCAGCGCGGCCGTCCGCTGTTTGCTTAACAATGCTGAAAATTTTATGAGTTAAGTCAGGCTTGTACTGTGTACCTCAGCTTGCAAAAGCTCGTTGCATTTTTTTATATTTTTATTTGTATTAATGCCTGATAGCAAAAGTCCCACCTGATGTTAAGTTAATAGTAACCTCTGCCTATAACAATGTATTACCTCATAGGATCACGTCTACCTAGGACGCGCCCTACGTGGCATTACAATGAGCCCGCCACCCTGAGACATAAAGTTGAAAGTCTCAGTGCCCATAATTTCTTCCATTTCATTTTGAGCTTTCGAAATACCTGCATAGTCTTACTACCAGAATATCCTTAAATCTTAGATACGAGAGGATATCCTACTAGGAACTACCAAGTAATCGTGAACGGTGCGTTCAGTGCGCGATTCCATAGATTGGGCCTCCAGAATACCCTCGGCCATCGAGGAGCTACCAACAAGTAAATCCCTGTTGCTGTATTCATGTGGGAAAAGCCAAGTCCAAATATTTAATATGGTACATGCCGCGCTCTTCGGTTTTGTACTCATTTAGAACCTTTACAAATGTTTAATTCAGCCTATTTCATTCTACAGAATAGTTTTCATGATACCAAATTTCATAATTTAAATTTATAGTGACATTGGTAAACAACGACTTTTTTATAAGTTGCAGGAAGTCGGTGGATGGAGGCTCCACACTGTTCGGTTTGGTACCTTTTCCATGGTAGAGGCCTATATCTAGCAGATGTATACCAGCTGATGATGATGATGACATAAAGGACTATAACTCATTTATAAGGTCTTACAACTTTTACCAGTACTTTTCCTAATTAATCTTCCTTACCTACCACAAAGGCAATTTAGAACGATAGCTAAACCTAGGTATAGGTATGTAGACATCTTTGAACAATAGGAAGCTTCCCAAGTTTGATGAGGGTAACCGTCTGGGGACGCTGATACGACATGGATCCTCGCTTGCCTTCTAAAAGAATTAATGAAGCGAGTTGGATGGAACTTTCCCTATCGGGTACTTCTCGAAAAAAGTTTTTGGGTAGGCACCTAAATGATTTAGTTCAGAGGGCTTAGGTTCTAGTCTTTAAGGTGGTTGCTTTTTCATACTAACGTATTTACACAAATATGGGCGAACAGAGTATAATTTTACACTGAAATGACTGTTGTTGGCTTTTATATTGGTCATTATTTGCGGCAAATCATATTTGGTTGAAGAAAACAGTGGACTAATAGCGAAAATAACATCGAATTACTTGTATGGACTAAAATGTAACTAAAAGGCAACCACCTTAAGGTGAATGCTCACGCTTGCGGCGCGAGATTCAATTTTTTTAGTGTTTTTTGCAGATTACAGCTCATCTACAATTCTTCAGATAGCGAAAGTTGAGTTCGCGAGAACTAAGCAACTTAACACACATGTTTTAATTGATAGTATCTCAAAAATATCATCAGTTTAGCTACGATACCCATAAACAAAAAAAAACCACTGTAAAATGTGTTTAGGGGTATCATAGCTA
Source organism: Operophtera brumata (assembly GCA_932527175.1). Taxonomy (NCBI): domain Eukaryota; kingdom Metazoa; phylum Arthropoda; class Insecta; order Lepidoptera; family Geometridae; genus Operophtera; species Operophtera brumata. The sequence continues at coordinate 10,165,379 of OW052238.1, read as the reverse complement.
AACTGATGATATTTATGAGATAATATCAATTAAAACATGTGTGTTAAGTCTCCTAGTTCTCGCGAACTCAACTTTCGCTATCTGAAGAAGTGTTGATAAGCTGTAATGGGCAAAAAACACCAAAAAATTTGAATTTGGCGCCTCAAGCGGTCGCATCCACCTTAACCCATTCCGTGCCGGCAACGCAAAGTAATGCGTTTTAATTTTTTCCTGCTGTATGCAAAAGCAACATAATCTTATCAACAAGTCCGAGTTAATCCCTTAGTCGGCTTTTACGACATCCACGGGAGGAGACAGAGGATCTATTCTTAGGCTGGACCATCGAGCAACGCAGGCCTCCGTACCGGAGGGGAGACGCCTTAGAGCTGTCAACCGATACATATTTATTCAGAAATTTTTGGGGGGGGGGCTTCACGCACTCACTTACAGTTTAATGCACACTTTTGTAACCAGTCGTTCTATCGCTATAAACGCACACATCTATAAACAGCAACACATCAAAAATCTTTATACACACATAGATGCTTTCTGTGTACAAACATCATGTTATGTCACAAAATTGACAGTAACACCCGTTCTAGGGACTTCCAGCACTCAAGTCGATAAATTAATAGTATCGATAACTTTTTGGTAGGAACTTACTTTGCGTACTGTATATATTCTGTGCTACCATCAAGGGTCATTGAAGGGATTTAAGGGCGGCTAGGTATGGGGGGAAGGGTTGAACGCTCTCTGTGAAGGAGGAGTTCCGGAGTTGTTATCGAGGATAACATACAGATCATTTTGTGGATCACTATGAAATTTTAGATTAGTAAAAGGTAGTAGTAGGCTGGAGAGGGAGGGGGTAAACGCGGAAACTTAGACTATAGAGAAAAAATCAAGAAAATTTTGAGTACCCCAGGTACAACCACTAGCTCATGAGATTATTAGTTCTTGGGAAAATTTAATTAGAATTTTGTTCAAAGCCTACAATAATTTCATAAAACTATGGGTCGGCAAGTCAAAAGCGACGAAAGGAAAGGAAAGGAAAAAACGCTTTACTTAGCTGCCGTCATCCTTCTAACCTACATAATCCATGTCGGTTCTGGCCACGAAATATACGATGTATTATATCTGTCAGTCACTGTTATTGTCAAAAACCAAAAAACATGATAAGGCGGGAATCAAACCCGCAACCTCCTGCGTCACAGGCGAACCTTCGTCCACCGCGCCACAGAGGTCGTCAACTTATGGCATAAAATGAATAATTTCAAATTAAAATCATAACAGTTACCTACCTTGTTACATACCAATACCTTCATGGTGATTGGATTAACGGTTAGAAAGTTAGGTTAGGCTAGGCTATTGGCTCCCGAATAATATAAATCAAATTTCAATAGCTTGTAAAACATATTAAACGAGCATTTATTTTATCGATAAAAAATCTACTTTATTATTGAGGCACATCACTAATTTAGTACTATAAAAGAAAACACGGGCAACTCACATACAGGAATTTTTGAGAAATAAAAAAAACTGTTAAATGAGCACAAAGCTATTTCAGTGTGCATTGAGGCTGTTATTGTTAGCAGTTGCTTATTTAATAAAAAAAATATTAGGTTTACCAACAGTCTACACATGTATGTCGGAGAGAGGAGTCATATGATGAATCTGGAGAATAGATCTACTGAGATTGAAGGCTTATAAACACCACGTGTACGGCTGCGAACAATCGTATTCTGTCGTGTCGCGCCACCCAAACGAATGCGCCCGAGTCTTGGTTACGCAAAGACGCAAAGCGATCGACGCTCAGATATAAAAGGAGCGTACGAAAGCGCCAGAGCTCATTATTACATCGGCGTTGGCAGAGTGCACACGATTTAATCAACAAAATACAAAATCAAGTTCAAAGTCTGTTTGAATAAAATCTTAGTGAAACCTCTTTTGAATTTTCTTCATTTGCACGAGACCCACTGGAAAGCCCCTAAGTTGCCTTTTGCCGCTCGGAGGGATCTTAAGGATCCGACATGCATATATGAAGAGGTACAAACTATATACCTATCTTTAGCTACAGAAGAAACCAATGGGGGCTTTTCATTTTCGTTTTTTTTTAATTCAATTTGGCTCAATTGATGGCCCTGACTCAACTGTGGTTGTCAAAATCAACAAATGCATCGTACCTATGTTATTTTGTGTGATAGTAACAAAATACCACGAAAATATATCACTTCGTTGTTGACTTTTACATTTCACTTTATTTTTACAGTTAAGTACACAGCAGCGACATCTATTTTCAAGGGTTTATAGATGATTTGGTATGGCCGTGAAAACCCCTCATTATAGGCAAACACAACGTGTAAAGATTATACAGTCACCTCACAATGGGCGATCAACGATTTTTTTAAAGCATCTTTATTTACATTTAACTGAAAAGAGTAAAGTTATTTAAGTATGATCAATATTGCCGATTTTGATAAAATTAACCACGTAGTTTTATTCTTATTATAAACTAGAAGCAACCCGCGATTTCACTCACATAAGTTTTGATCCTATGGGAACATCTAAATAAAATTTAAAACTATTCCAGTGGTCCAGCTATCGCCGTTCTAAATTTCATCCAATCCTTAGAAAATTTAGCATTTATAATATTGCAAACATACACACATACTCACGCCTGTTTCCCAGAGAAGTAGGCAGAGACCATGAATTTCCACTTGCTACGATCCTGGCATACCTGTTTCGCTTCATTCACTCACATCACATTCTTCATATATGCTCATTGGTTAAGGGCGCTCTTAGCCTGGCCATTCTCCAGATCGACCCTGATCTATTCTGAATACCTTCACCGAGGTCTCCCCCTTCCAACTGTCCCATTCATGCTCATCTTATGAACTAGTTTCGTTAATCTACTATCATTCATCCTTTATATATACCCAAACCATCCAAGCATACCTTTCTCAATCCTTGTCACTATACAAGTGCTCTTTCATTTTACAATGCTCTCTTAACACACAGTTTCTTATTCTCTCTCAAAGTCCACCATACATACTTCTCAAACCTCATCTTCACTGCATTTATTCTACTTTCATGTTTATTCTGCCTTAGCAACTTTCGCTACCACCAGATACATTAGTGTTGGCACTAACACCCCTCTATGCACATCCAGACGTCGTGCCTTTCGTTGGATACGTTCCGGCTGATAATAAGGCGTTAAGTTCACTTGATTTCCAGAATTTACACTCATTTAAATATCATCTTCATGCTTGCCATCTCTTGTAATTAAAGTTCTCAAATGTACAAACTTTATGATGTTACACTTAGTAGTGTGATTTAATTTTATTTCTTTAAATATAGTTTCACATGACACTTACGTTGACATATCATATAATACACCTCTACCTTTTATCACACTGGTTCTTTCACCATTGGTCACAGGCCACTTTCAGGGACACTATATCTCAAGTTGGTCACTGAACCAAGAAAGAGCCTGTGACACGAAGTAGTAGTAGTTAGTAGTTACCGGTTAGTTAGTGGTTACATAGCCGTCAAATACGATACTCGTTAATGCCACATGTCACATGATGTCGAACGTGTTTAATAAATGATATTTAGTAATCAAGGATACTAAGTAATCATCCACCTCTTGGCTTACTGAAATTACACGTTATATACATGTTTACGTCAGCAGAATACATCCTAACATGCACATTGATGTATTATACACATTTATATCTATTCTTTTGGTCACTTTTATGTCGCCCCTCTATCACACGCTTAAGTGGAGCTCGGTTTAAGAGTGGGCAGGGTAGTCGTAAGGGAATTGGCTTTCAGTACGAATAAATCAAGTAACTTGGCAGTGATTTTAGAGTAATGAATGACTAGTGTACTGAAGTGCAGTCGTAGTGAAGAGTGAATCAGTGTTATTGAATAAAATATTCACGGTTTTTTTTTGTTAAACCGTTCAGTTTTATTATTTTACCCCGAACACTAACTCAAAAATTACAAAATCTAAGATGGCCACTTTTGTTTTTATACGGCTTAATTTGACTTGGTCAATTTTTATGCAATAAATTATAATAATTTAATTGAAATTCAGGTACATGTGAAAGGAAACACCATCTTCTTGTAAATTTGATGATCCAATCATTTTTTTACAGCATAAAACTGAACAACTCGGCATTTTTCTTGGAGCACTATCTCCCACGCGAGTCGATTCAGTCTGACAGAGCAATCGGCGACAGCTAGTTTTTTATAAGCTGTATGCCCTCGAGGGCATTTAATTTAGAGGGGAACTACAGCGGGGAATGCCTTTGATGGCGTCTCCATTCCGTGTTGCTCGATGGGCTGGACACACCACATCAATACAATTTGTGTATTTATTTTGAGTTTTTAAATGCTCAGTGTGTAGATTAAAGGTTTTTTTTAAATATATTAGTAATTTAATTAGTCCAAAGCTAACTCGTATTTTGAATGATGACAATCTTCTGTGATCGCAGATGACAATAAACTAAATAACGTGACAACTGCCATTCTGTTTCTATTGCCACTTTAAATAATTAAGACCACTACAAAAAACTATTTATGAAATTAGTGTTTGGAACCGTGATGGAACCAAACAGTGCCAGGATAATATATCATCGAGAAGATTCGTTGTTTAATGGAAGCTTTGGTAAGTTTCTAGGCGTGCAGTGCCCTGAAGGAAATCTACGCCAGTAAAGAATTCTTAATCCTAAAATAAATAAGTTTATTGAAGAAACAAATATTTTTTCAAATCTATTATCGGAACCGTGATCTGTTCAAGCACTGCAAGCTACGTAAATCATCAAATGTGGGGGTTAATGGAAGTTCCCTAGAGGTTTTTCTTTTTCACGATTTCCATAATTAAGGTGGTTGCTTTCGCTTGTGGCGCGTAATTCAAATTTTTTCGTGTTTTTTGCTCATCACATCTCATCAACACTTCTTCAGACAGCGAAAACTATGTTGCTGGTAATTATATGACCTAACACACAAGTTTTAATTTATAGTATCACATAAATATCATTATTTTAGAGCTACGATTGTTCTACAATGGTTTTTACAGTGTTTTTTCTCTCAAGCACTTTCATAGCCAACTATGAAGAGGAGGAGAGGCAAGAGGCCAGCACTACCTCATACGAATACGAAACGAATAGCCAAACTAATGATATTTATAGGAAACTATAAATTAAAAATTGTGTGTTAGTTCATATAATTACCGGCAACATAGTTTTCGCTATCTGAAGAAGTGTTGATGAGCTGTGACGAGCAAAAAACACGAGAAAATTTGAATTTCGCGCCACAAGCTTAATGCTTTGAGTTAGGAGCTTGATTATTTTACAGCACTACTGCTTACAGATCTTCATGTTTGGTATATACAATATTGAGTAAACCCCTTCCTGCGAAGGGTCTTAACAGACAGACGGGTACCAAAGAAATCCTAAAATGGTTGCGTTGGTACCTTTGTGGAACGGGACCCTAAAAAGGAAACGAAAATCAAAAACCTATGAGTTTGTGGTCAAATCTTGCAACCAATTCCAACCAACCGATGAGCTGCAATTTCGCATATCTGTCCGGTTCCGATGACAATACAATATTGGGCTCATTTTAAGCAGCTCACGGTTCTGATCAGTAATTCCTTATAGCTTGTTTAGAAAAATATATATCAACAAAAAAAAAGGTAGATGATAATAATTTATTGTAAAAATAGTTGTGGAAAATATTTTTTTTAGAATTGGGCATGAATGTGTCTGGCCCAAGAATATGCTCCTCCATCTCCTCCCGTGGATGTCGTATAAGCCGACTAAGGGATTACCCGGACTTGTTAGAAAGATTCGTTGGTATATGGTATAAGTAAGATTTGTCCTGGCTGCTAGCGGAGTGTGTTATAACTAAAAGAAAGTGTTAGCCGAGTCAGTCGTGGGAAGCAAAGGCGGCGATGAGCTCACCACTTGTCACTATATTCCCACGATGGTGCAACTTGAGGTTCTGCCTACTCCTTCGGGGAAAAAGGCGTGTATCTATGTATATATGTAGGTGTTGAATTTATCATGATGATTCATGAGCACTTGTAGCCCTTCGCACCCTAATCGATTGCACGCTCATATTTATATTCACCCAAACAAGGGGACGAATTCCAACAATTTCATATCCGTCTATATTGAAAATGTTCAGAGTTTATTTCGTTTGTAAGACTAGCTGAACACCGTGCTTTGCTACGCATCACATCACAAAAAAACTAAAACATTGCCAACCCTTTTTACCCTTTTGAAGGGTTATTTTGAAAAATCCTGAAATATGTTTCAATTACTTATTCTGTAAAGTACCTATACCAAGTTTCAAGCAAAAGGCACCACGCGACAAAAAGTTACCATACAAACTTTAACACCCCCCATTGCACCCGCTTTTGGGGGTAGTTCGGGAGAAATATATTTTACCTTTTATGATTTGTATATGCAAAGTTTCAACGTTCAAGAAATTCGATTTTTCATACTATGGTTTTCACCCCTTTTCACCCCTTTAGGGGTTTTCCAAATTCATTTCATAGTACACCCCTACGCCCTAAAAGAAATAAACCCTGCAAATTTCAAGTCTCTAGGTCTAGTGGTTTCAGCCCGGCGATGATGAATCAGTCAGTCAGTCAGTCAGGTTAAACTAGATACAGGCATACGTCTCGATTTGGTCGGTTGCTTCCCATTTAAAGGGGGGCAAAGTTAAATGTAGCGAATTGAATTTGGTGCTGATCCGGGTACGGGTAACAGGGTGACTGTTGTATATTCTATGGCACGGGTTGTTGGGACACCAACGAAACGCGTTTATGTGTTAAAATATATTTTCAAGTAATTACATATTAGAGTCCTTTTAAATTGCCGATTTTTTATACCCAGATAGTATTAAATATCGGCAGTTTTAGTTTTTGTACTCTATTTAGTTTTAACATTGGACTCAAGTTTAACAAAAACCCAGTATTCAGTAATTACGTTAGTTAGAGAAAACTAACTTACTAACAAAAATAAAGTCAGAAAGAAGTTAAAATGTTCTTCCTATGATTATTTTCCTTGTGTACCTATATTATTTGTTGCATCTCATAATATCATTAACTAGTGATTTGGATCAGTTGAGGTATCTTTAGATCGTTTGCAACGTTCTACAGATATCCCAACTGTTTGACTGTCTTTTTATATTCTGTATTTACCTATTTGTATTATTATTTATTTAAACGCTTAGCAAATCTGTTTCCTCTTCCTATATTGATAAACAAACACAATCCTTAGTGCTTAGCAAGAGAAGGCGTTGAAACTCGTCTGATACTTGAATCTTTAATAACATTGAGATTTGTATTAAATTGGGGACCGTCCCGGGTTTCCCACCCCTGGCCCTGTCCAATACTGCACCGATGCGAAGTAATAACCTTATAGGGATCAATCGGCCCGGGATAACCCACTACTTATTGCCAATAATGTTAGTGTTGAAGTTTAATTGGCTATACGTATGTAGAAGTATGCTTATTCGAGAAGAGTGCTACGAAAATTTGTAGGCTTTTATTTGCATACCTACTTATATTTTTATGAAAAGCTTCAATAAATACTCATGTTTCAAGATAATATTTCGGTACTGAAATGAAGGTCAGAATTTATTTTGTTTTTAACCCCCGATGCAGAAACGACAGGGTGTTATAAGTTTGACTTGTCTGTGTGTGTGTGTATGTGTGTCTGTCTGTCGCATCGTAGCTCCAGAACGGATGAACCGATTTAGTATTTTTTTTGTTTGAAAGGTGAATTTGTCGGAAGTGTTCTTAGCTATGTTTGACCAAAATCGGTTCAGCCGTTTCATTGCGTTGAGGGTTTTTTTTAATTTTTACAAAATTAATTACTTGTTGTTCAATTATACGCTTATCTAGTGATTCGTAAACTCGTGATTAACAAACAGAAGGATTCCGTGGGATTCCTTCTTTGTTTAAACTAAGTAAGGAAACAATGTCTAGTAAATCATAAAATCGCATAAACATACAAAGTTATGAGTCTATCTTTGGCTAAAGTATACAGATGCATCATAATCTTTAGAGCTCACGCTTCCAGCCGTTACGAACTTAAACTCTCATCATATTGTTCTAATATCTCGAAATATTAAATGATAGCTATTGCGATATTGTGCCAGGACTGGCAACCACATGTCCCAGCAATGCGTTGACTTCGCCAGCAGCCACATGTTTGCAAGGTTATTGCCTTCTGGATAATAATGATGAACTGAAATTGTGCCATTTATCTATAAAATAAAGTGTCTCTTACCGATTTCACGAATCCTTCCATCTTCACAAACACAACAACAATTATCCTATATACGTTCGTATTATCTAATAAGCACCGTACGTAAGCTACGCGAAGCAAAGACACATAGCAAGGCAACACCGATCCTTACGTTAATTCGCGATATCATACAGCGTGTAAAAACTACAGCAACACAAATATTGTCGTCCCCTCAAAGGCACAACGCGAGTGGTCCACTGTCTAGCACTAACACTTATTATCGTCAGGAGTGTATTCCTTTGTTAAGGTCCATGGCGTCAGCTGTGTTCGGCGTGTTCGGTTCGCGTCTGCCGACACGGAACGATCGATGCCGGCAACAGATTTACATTTTCCGGCGTAGGGATCGGGAAAGTTTGCCACGTGCTGGATGGAGCGGGCGGACTGAGCGCCCGCACGCTGGAGTAGCGCGCCGCCGAGTGCCGCCCTCACCACCGGGGCGCCGCGCCGTACGCCACCCGTCATCCACACGGACCGGCACCGACACCACACACATTGTGCCCACACTGACGTTTACACAATCACTTAGCATCGGCGCTAATACCTCTAAGACCATCCGTTTCATTTCATGTAACATTTTCAGGATTCATAGTCAAGTTTTTTTTGTACCGAATTATTAAAGCGATGATATTTCAAAATACGAGGATACCATTAGGAAACTGTTTTATGTTAAGACAGTTAAGGTCTCTAATGGTGGTGTATTGTTAGGGGCGGTTAGGGTCGAGCCGATGGTGTGCGGAGGCGAGGGGTGCGGGTGAGACGTAGGAATATCGATTTTGGCCCCCGCCCTCTGTGCGACAGTGTGAGTACGGAGTTCTCGTTGGGATACTGTCGGAAAATAGCGTCCGCATATAGCCGATGTTAAACAAACGTTCCATTCACACCGTTGTTATACGTATGCCGATCGTAGCTAGTTTGGATTACGAGCCAGTCGCAGTAGATACGCGTATTATGATGAATCTTTGTCAAGGTTATACAGCACCTAGACCTCAAAAGACAAGTGTTGTCTACGACCGTTCATGACCATGCTACGTTTGCTACGATGACTTTTGACCCTGCTATACTTGTGCAGTAAAAAAACCGAATGTATATAAATGTACGCAGTCTTATAGAACTGAAGGCATCTATAGATTTGTCGTATTACCCCTGCATCTAAGCACTCCATGGGGTGCGCTGTTTTCTCCCCGCACTGCGTGATGGTGACTTTAATTATATTGGCTTTCACGCCCGTATTCACCTATCAATCCATTTACTTATGGTTAATTACAGATTACGTATTATTTGATCGTATTCGATTCTAATCTGAATTAAGCACCTTTATATAAGTTTATTTTTGCATTAAACAAAGCAAGGTCACATTTTGAAGATAGCGACGAAAGGAGGGCCGACCACTTGTGGATTTAAGGAAGCTCAGTCAACGCTAGTGGAAAATGGATTTGCAGTAGATTACGTGACATTTGGTCACATAATTTTGAAGATAAAACTCATATTGCATATTGAGTACGGTATTCATAAATGACTCTATAGAAAATAATTTTGCATGGAATTGATAAAATCATTATGAACGCAAAAATTGTTGTCTGCAAAAATTATGGGTAAACAGGAGATTGAAAAAAAAACATAAACTTTTATTCACTTGAATGTCAGTACCCCTCTGCACTAAAAAGCGCAACCATTACCGACAATCCCATCATAGCAATGAATCTTATGTCCTGAGGGAGCGTTTTAATTTGAGTTTTATTACGAATCTGCAATGCTGCTATTACATTTATATCGTAGAGAGTAAAAATACACGCATGTACACAAAAATATACTTGTACAGTCGAATATAAGACACTATTAAAAAATGTGACTCACCTTTCGTCCAGCTGTTGAAGCTGCGAAGGCTGGTAGTTCATCCTACGTCCATACAGCGACGCACCACCCTCCGACATATAGCCATCCATGATATCGTTATTCCTAGCACATTCCATTTCTCCAATATTAATCCTCCTTAAGCAATCTCCATCCGACATGTAACCCGAAGCAATTTCCAAATCACAATAATCCTGATTCGAAAACCCGGGCCCATAGTTCCCTCGCAGTCCCACATTTTCCCGGCCGAAATTGGCTTTCACAGTATTAGCGTGGTGCGGATATCCTGGAATGTTTTTCTGAGTCAAACCAGATGTTCTCATCGGCAATGTTAAGTGACTGTTGTATCCTCGAAGCAGAGGCCTCATCGGCAATATATTCATCATCGGATTTTCCTCATCACCCAAGGAATTGTCACGACAGTGTGATGGAGTACTTGATCTACTATCGTTGTCTAACCTTCTGTTTATTTCTGTCAGAGTTCTGTTGGGGTCGAAAATAGGTCTTGAGTTTTCTAGAATTCTATTTTGAGCAGCTTCTTTTTCAGATATTTCTGCTTCATTGATCACATCGTTTATATAAGTTGTGTTCATGTTTAGCCTCTTGTTTGGCGGTATAGTGCCAGCAGTCTTTGATACTTCAGATCCGGATTCACTAGATGGACGGTATATTACACTACTATCACTGGAATTTGAATGCTGTCCGGTGGTACTATGGGTTGAATTTGAATGAGAGCTTTCAGACATCTGTGAAGTCAGATTTCCAAGGTTGACGGCTGGCATCGGAGACACTACCAGCATTTGTTTTTGTGGTACTTCTTTACTTAAATTAGACTGTTCTCTACTAAATGGATGTGCACTTACGTTATTAGTAGAATTTAAACTAGAATTGCTTTGTATTGGACTTAATTGACTATTTGTACTTTTATGTATAACATGCCTATCATCTTTTGATATTTTGAAGGTTCCTTTTACAGCAGCCGTAGGTTTTGGAATCCCGGTGTGATTTGGCGTGCCAAAATTTTGTCCCACTGGTGACTGACTTGTTTGATTCTTTGAATTATCTGTCACGTTTTCTTGCTTTCTAGAGTCTGGAACATTTTCAGTACGTTGTTCACTGAGTTTGATTTGACTTCCCGATAGCTTCACCATTTTAGATTTTGAGTTTCTTGAGTGATCATCAATCTGATTTAGTTTAGTGTTGCTGATCGATTTAGGTGCCGCCAATTTTGATTCCTTATCTCGTGTGGGCAATTTTGGACTGTTCCTTGATTTATCACTACTAGTTTTACTGCTAGCTTTACTTAAGTTTGTAGAAGATTCTTTAGGGGATTTGGAACTAATTAACTTAGATTTTACGTTTTTACCAGACTTATCTTTTGATAATGTATCATTATGTTGTCTTATAGTTTTGGGTCCAACTAAGTTTGTAGATTTGATATGTGTGTTAGGCGTATTAGTAGACTCATTTAGGCTAAGACTGGAATCAGATCTTTCACTTTTAGCTGAAGAAAATCCACTGGAAGAACTTGTGCGTTTTGATACGGCTGTGCTTTTACTCTGTTGCTTCTCATTACTTATTTTATCTTTGTTGAATAGTTTTAACTTGTCGAGCATGGAATGCTTTGTTGGGGTTCCATTTTGGCTGGATGGTGCTTGATTGTGTTGTGGTGTTGTTGATAATGTCGATGGTATTTTACTGCCAGGTGCCAGTAATGATGAGTTTGGCCGTGATCTGTGGAAGCACCAACAAATAGTTTAGTAAATGTATTAATGTTGTATGTTTGATGTAACAAACATTATTTACGATTTTATATTGTAATTTTCTGTCCGTGCAATACTAGGTATAGGTACAATTCCAGTCAAAGTACGAACAATTAAAAAATCTTACCCAGATGAAGATGTAGGTGCTCTGGGTATGAAGCTGACGACTCCTTGGCCCAAAGGGCTCGTAGACCTACTGGAACTGGCTGATAGACCGCTTCTTCCTCCTGAGAAAAGTTAACATTTTAAAAGATTTAATAAAAACATATTTGTAATAGGGGTATGTGACTTGAAAGTTTATTGATAAAGTTATATCAGTAAACACTTCGAAGCTCTTGCATTGTCACTCAAAGATAAACTGTATCCAAACAAAATCTCATTGAGTCTGTTCTCATGAAAGATATCTCATACCTCAAGCTGAGTAAATATTATCACTATCGAGGCATTCACTAGATAACAAAACTTGGAACGAAACGGCATGGGTGGCATACAGTGCGCGCGCGACTGATCACCACACTAGGCCAGTGCATTCAAATCAATGCCAACAATTGTATCCTGATCCTTACAACCCCTTAAAGTAAACGTTTTTTAGAGAACAATAATTGAAAGTAACAGACCATATTAAATTGGCTAGTCGTATCGATCGATGCCATAGCGACTAAATTATAATTAATGACGTCATACCCATTACATACTGGTGTGTGCGTAATGTAGGTAACCCTACTTGATAATTAATCGATAGTTGTCTGCTATAAACGTGAACTATGGGCTCCCATTGTGGTTTGTTTTGGTTGTTTAGCAATACTGTTATGATACTTGGCGATTCTATTCGTTGTTGAAGGAAAATAGCTCAAGGAATGCGCTGACTTGGAACCAAAGCTCATTGGTAAACAGAAAAATTATATAAGAAAGATCAACATAAGAATAAAAAAAACATAAACTGTAGGTATTTTCGATGTCGTGCCACTCCCATAATTTGAATAACTTGACCAAGTAGGTACTTTGTGGTTTTCCTGTGAAATCCTGCCTTCCCATATAAGTATCTAGCGGAAACATTTCACATGCAAGCATTTGTCCCGCAGCGGGAACGAACCCGCACCTCTCGCGTCTCAGCCAGCTATTGCCCCACATTATCATTGTGCAGTAAGCCGTACCTAATATGTATATGTCACAACCCCTCTCCAATTTTAATAGCAATTTTTTTAATAATATAATTCTTATGTTATTTAAATAAATAATTATACAACGAATACAAGTAGGTATACAAAATATTTTAAAAATACAAATTAAACAGTTCAGCTATCGAAAGGCCGTACAAAACAATCTAAAGATAGCTCAACTGATCTAAATCATTACCAGGCGGATGCGTCTATAAAATTCTGACTACACGGAAACGTTGAATGGCAATTCCAATGCGTTGCGAATTTGCGATAGATAAGAGCGAGCTCAATGGTCACGCTTAGCTTCGCCCTGAAAGATTTTTGAAAACGCGAAGTTACTCCGCGAAGATTCTCGATCACCAGAGTCTCGATTCCGAAAGGCTCAAATACATAAGCTCTGCAAGATTTCCATATTTGCGCCTCTTGAGATCCTCAGCCGAATCGGCCGCCGCACCGGCCCTAACTGATGTCCGGACAGATGAGATGGCGCAAGGGTGGAATCTATTTCAGGTGTTGAATGCGTCATGAGGATGGCAATAATCAGTTCCAAGACGTGCAAATACCATTGTCAATCAGCATTGGACCACATCCGCCCTGATTCAGGCCGAGCGAGCCATCACTTAGTGCACTGTAGGTGGGTATGTGAATTGAAACGATATTCGCAATTGTCGAGATCCTACATGTTGCAGACTATCAATGTACAAAATGTTGATGATTTTTATCGATTAAATTTACATAATAAAGCTCGCGTTGAAAGATAAAATAAAATACCAATAAAATAAAATATATGTATAAATAAAAATACCTATAAAACACTACATCAACTAGTGCAACTACTAGTGCATTGTCGCGCCCGCGTCTCAGTGCCATTCGTGGTTTTTAGGGTTCCGTAGTCAAAGACAAGGAACCCTTATAGATTCGTCATGTCTGGCTGTCTGTCTGTCTGTCCGTGTATGTCACAGCCTTTTTTTTCCAAAACTATGTATAAGAGCTATACTGTTGAAACTTGGTAGGTAGATGTATTCTGTGAACCGCATTAAGATTTTTACACAAAAATTGAAAAAAAAAAACATTTATTTTTGGGGTTCCCCATACTTAGAAATGAAACTCAAAAAAAAAAAAACATTATACCTGTACGTGTGGGGTATCTATGGATAGGTCTTCACAAATGATGTTGAGGTTTCTAATATCATTTTTTTCTAAACTTAATAGTTTGCGCGAGAGACACTTCCAAAGTGGTAAAAAGTGTGTCCCCGTCCCCCCCCCCCCCCGTAACTTCTAAAATAAGAGAATGATAAAACTAAAAAATATATATGTTGTACATTACCATGTAAACTTTCACTCAAAGTTGGTTTGAACGAGATCTAGTAAGTAGTTTTTTATTTTTGGGGTTCCCCACACTTAGAACTGAAACTCAAAATCTTTTTTTTCATCATACCCATACGTGTGGGGTATCTATGGATAGGTCTTCAAAAATGATTTTGAGGTTTCTAATATAATTTTGAGGTTTCTAATATAATTTTGAGGTTTCTAATATAATTTTTTTCTAAACTGAATAGTTTGCACGAGAGACACTTCCAAAGTGGTAAAAAGTGTGTCCCCCCCCCATAACTTCTAAAATAAGAGAATGATAAAACTAAAAAAAAAATATGATGTACATTACCATGTAAACTTTCACTCAAAATTGGTTTGAACGAGATCTAGTAAGTAGTTTTTTTTTAATATGTCATTAATCGTAATCCATCCAAGAACTTTTATATTATGTTACTTGCTGCTACGGAACCCTTCATGGGCGAGTCCAACTCGCACTTGGCCGCTTTTTTATACTATTTCCACTATTATGTACATGAATATCACATAGCTAAAAAAAATATACATGCTCTTCGTGGAATGCCTCGGATAGACTAAAACTAGTCGGATATCTTGAAAGTTAAATGAATACTGAATTAGTTTTGAGGCGGCCACAATGTGTAAGCAAGTTATTGAAATCGGTAGGTACTCGTATATGTTATAAGTTCTAACTTTTTGTTTCCAAATGTATATGTATCAACATTTAAAAAATACAAATGGTACAGTTGTGCTACCTGAAGACCGCTGCTAACGATCTAAAGGAAGCTCAACTAATCCAAATCACTACCAGACGGAAGCGTCCCTAAGATGCTGGCTGTATTGCCACGCTGAATGGCAATACTAATGCGTTGAGCTAGATGAGAGCCACCTCTCGTATCACGCGTCGCTTCGATCGACCAGAGTTGACCAGACGCCTTGAAAAATTGTATTGTAGGTATATAACGAGGTCAATTTTGTTGATAATATTTGAACGAGGAAAAAATAAAGTCTTGATAACATTGTATTTCTGCAGCAACGAATGATTGGGTTAGGGTTCAGTACCGAATGGTTGTGAATGGGACCATTACTAACTATACACTTTTGACTGTCTTGGGGCCTGTAAACAGGAACAGGCACAGAAGATACAGGGGTACATCTCGGCATACGTAAGAAGTAGCCAGTTTAAATTTTCACAGAATGTGTATTGTTGCGACAAAAATCTCAGCAAAAAATACATTTATGTAAACCATGGGATCCCTCGGCTTAGAGTTTAAAATTATAGATAACTAGCGACTCGTCCCGGCTTCGCACGGGTAGTTTCAGGAAGAAAAACAGCCCCCTTTTCCTATCCCTCCCCTCCTATGTCACTCAGGGCGAATGTAGATTTCCTATGGTGAAAGAATTTAAAAAATCGGCACAGTAGTTTTTGAGATTATTAATTACACACACACAAAAATACAAATCTTTCCTCTTTATAATATTAGTGTAGATACTAGTAAGGTATTATTTTATATGTAGATAAGACAAACAACAAAATAATTAAAAAAAAACATCTCTAAATAACACTCAACTTTAAACCATTACGGAACTTAGTGTGAAAATCCCACTTGCACTTGGCTAATTTTATATTGAATGGTGAAACATGTTAGCTTCTAAAAACAGGCAAGTTATAATAAACGCATAATGTTCAAGGGCATTGCAAAATAGAAAACAAAAAAGGTAAATTAGGTAAGCACATAGATTACAAAATAAAATAAAAATGTAAACAAGTCCTGAAAATCTGAGACTATAGTAATTTAAAACCTGCAAACTTGACTCCACTCCACGATATCTGAACCACAAACAAACCACAATTAGAAACACATTTTACACTTGGGGGTTACCTTAGTTCATCTGATTTATTTATTAAAAGTTCACTTGAATATCTATTACAAATCCACAAATAATTTGCATTTTTCTTTAACTTAAATTGATTTGGAGAACGTATGAAGCGCGCGCAGTGAGCGATGCCCGTCGACTGAACATGCATCTGCACTCATTTCTTCAAAGTGATGTTATAATATCTAAGTGATATCGTTGGAGCGAAGTAAGTCACAAGATTATCGCGGGTGAGTTAAACAAATAAGTTAAACCAGTTGAACTCAGCTGGTGTTGAACTGGTGCGGGCACTTATCAAAACATACTGTGCTTGGGAATATTATTGAAGTTACGAACTGATATAAAACTAAAACATTACATTACTAATGTTACTGTAGTGGTTTTTTTTATATATATTTATGATATGCACGCCTAGGTGGGTAGTTCTCAAATAAGATGATTTAAACAGTACAGATGTAAAGAGTCTGTATTTGACTAGATATATGAACTGTTATATAGGGACTTAGTTTATATATTCTGTGATTATAGTGTAGAATCAAGAATCAAAGTTCATTATTTATAGACTAATCAAAGGAGTCATATAGGCTTCTCTTAAACTGTGTAGATTTTTCTAAAAAAACCTTTATGTCACGAACAAAAAAATAATTCCTACTACTGTCAAATGGAATTTACATCAATTTTAAGATCAGAAGTCGGGACCCGAAAACGCGTACTGTATGGTTTGATATGCTGTTTGAAATTTATTTTATAATTTAATTTTTAGATTTCAATTAAAGTTGGGGAAAAAACTATGATTTAAGGGTTTATAAATCAGCATGGAGCCAGAAGCTAGTGTGGAAGTCCTACCAGCGAAACGAACTCATTGTCGGCTGACGAGGAGCGAAGAGAGAAGTGGCAAGCGTAGCGAGCCACTGACCTCCTGAGTGAGCGTAGCGAAGGGGCGACGAGCGAGACTTTGTGCGAGTCTTTAGATTTATGAAAAAAAGTTTTTTTTTATACAATATAAAATAAATATATAACATAACATAAATAAAAAATAAAAATAAAAACGATCTGAGGGTAGTCCTTGGGTAGCTGTTCAACAAGTAGATGCGATGAAACAAGTGTCACAAAAACATTGTAATATGATGTCTTTTATTTCAAACTCCTCTTTAGTTTCGATGCCATTCAAATAGAAGACGTAAATAAGTATACGTAAGTAAGTATCTACGGACGAAGAGTAGCCATTGACTCAGACAAGATTCATCGGCTCTTGCTTAGCAATGAAGCTAAATTGATAATTGGATTAGATTAATAATTACAATTCTCTGTCCCAGACAATATCTATCTATTGCTCAGACGTTGTAGCAATTGAATCTGGAAATAGCTTGTTGAACCAAGTTTTTTTTATTTTATTTTAAACCTAGGTATTGTTTGGTTTCGTTCCTTCCTCATTTGGCGTCGTTTTTTTGTGATCATATTGAAACATTTCAATTCAATTTATTAAGTTTAAACTAGCATCCGCCCGTGGCTTCACTAGCGTGGTAGGCTAAAAGAACTAACGTTAAAAGAAACCAGATTAAAAATCTATCTCCATGTCAAATTTCATCAAAATCGGATTTGATTGAAAATGGAACCATTCTAACAGAAAAATTCAACCTTTGTATTTTTCTGATTCGTAAGACTAAACATTACTAATAAATATAGTTATAGTATTATTTTATCTGTGGTAAGACTAAAAATTACATGAATTCAGTTTTCTATTTTTCCATTCTTCAAGAGTATAAATTGCCATTGTAGTGTATTGTAAATAGAAAAAAATTGCCCCCTTACCAGAATGTAACCACCCCAAGTAGTAGTTTCAGTAGATTTAGATTCATTTGGTGGCTATTGGTCATAATCTGGATCTAGACCGCAGAATAAATAATAGTAATCTGATCTCGTCTAGATGAAAGAATCAATTGTTCCATAAAATTACAAAAAAATTGGTTTGAAGCTAATGGAATCATTTTAAATAAGGATAAAAGTATTAAAATGCGTTACCAAACTAGAAATATGAAGCAAACGGTAGGAACATCGGAACATGTTTTCCTTGGGTATACGATAGATCAATCAGTTAGTCATCGAGCCCACATTAATAAGGTTTGTAAGAAGTTAGCAAGTGCAAACAATGCGCTACTAAAATTAAAACCTATGATTGACAGAAGATCTCTGATATCAGTATATTACGCTTATGTCCATTCGATCATTAGTTATGCGTTAACGGTATGGGTAAATAGCTCTGACATCAAAAATGTTTTGATTTGTCAAAAACGGGCTATTAGGATTATACGTGGTATTAGAAGGAGGACATCAGCAAGGAAATATTTTGTACAAAATAAAATAATGACAGTCATATCCTCATACATTTATAAAAGCGTAGTAGAAATTCACGAAAATAGGGAAAGTTACTTTAAAAAAAAGGATATACATAATTATAATTTAAGAAATAAAGATAAACTTTGTATACCACAAGTTAGGCTTGTAAAGGTTCAGAAACAAGGAGAATATAATAAAATATTAATGTACAATAAATTGCCCAGTAAAATAACTAATCTGGAACACACATCAGACTTCAAAAGGATAATTAAACATTTCTTTGAGGTAAATGCATTTTACTGCATAAACGAGTTTATGAACATGACTGTGTCAGATTCCTCATTTTTGCTAAATAACGATATTGTGTGATTTATAGTACTTATTTATTTTTTATTTTTTTGTTCAGTTAAAGTTTAAATAAACTACCAAGGTGCACCTAGGTAGTTTATTTTTGGATTATAATTCGATTTTAATTTATTTTAATCTGACTTTTGTATTTTTATTTTTGTTTGTTTTGGGTAAGTAGCTATTGTAAAATATTAAACTTGAGATTGAATTTTTATACTTATATACCTTATATACCTACTAGAATTTAAATTTAAATTTGTGAATCTTTGAAATTTTATTAATATGTTTGTGTGACTTGCCTAGTGTGACAAACTGTGTCGTAAGGTGAAATAAATAAAATCAAATAAAATCAAATTTGATAAGTTTATTGATACACCCACCATTTAAAAAAAGTACCTTCCTAACATTTATTTTATATTTTTTTATTTTGGTTACTTGTTGTCTTAGAATTGTATTCATTTTATTTTTATTATTGTATAAAAATAATACTTGTTATTTGATCTTAGTTTTCATTATTTTTATATAATTTGCTTTTGACTGCTTCTTACGAATGCTGTGCCAGCCTGTAATTTACACATATTCAATTTAGTAGTTTGAGTATGCGTGTGCGGTTGGCGTTTCCTAATAAATAAATCCTTTTCGTCTGTGTTCCTCTCGTTGCATATACTGCTTATCAACACGATGTTTTTATTATTTTCTCCATCAGTGGTTCTTTCTCGGTCTCACAGTGCTTGACCCTTGCTAGAAAGAACCAGTGTGTTGCAAGGAGTCAGGGTGCGCAGGGTGCTTGTACTCTGTATGAGAAGTTACATACCATGTCCGGGGGTGGCTGGCAGTGGTCGCTTGTCGGGCGGGGCGCGCCGCACAGCCGCCGCTGACGCCGGTAGTGGGATCGACGTCTGTAGCACCGACACTTGTCTGTTGACAAACATAAATATCTATTAGACAAATAAGTTTTTTGTGAAAACGATTTTTTTCAATAATACAGCTTTTACAAAATTAGTGATCGTAACCGTGTGCTGATCAAAATGAGCCTAAACACGGCCAGTTTTCTATTGTCCATCGAGGAGTTCCGCTGTCCACCTTCCTTCTCCATCATTAGATCAGCTCGCTGTCGCACCATATTGTATTGTCATCGGCACTTGACAGGTATGCCAAATTTCAGCTCAATCGGTTGAGGACAACTGCTTTAAAATTCAGTTGCCAGATTCCACCCAGACAAACTTACATAAGGTACATAGGTACATTCGTTTCGTTTCGTATGAGGTAGTGCTGGCCTCTGGTGTCAGAGTTACTTTTCATAGGTACATTTAAAGTTTACATACATTTACAAGTTAAATAGCTTGTAAAAAGATAGTAGATCAACAGAAAAAATCGGGACCCTTACAGTATCACTTTGATGTACGTCTGTCTCTCTGTTTGTGAAGATCCTTGTTCTAAGGAACGGCTAAATGTTACACCAAAAAAATAATATTAAGTTACGTCAATGCATTATAAAGTTATGGCAAACAATGTATAATTTTTCAACGAATATCAAAAAAATAGGGTACTTCCAATAACATCGCAATTCTGAAAATTGGCTTACTGAAAAAAACTAAAAATATAAACTTTGGCTTTTGAAAAAGTCTAAAATCGATAAATATCGACATCTTACCCACAAGTGAGATCGTGGTCAAAACAAAGGTCTAAAATTATTTTAGAAAACACAAGGCATTTTGTAGGAATAAGTTCTACCCTTTTCTAGTACGGAACCCTCGGGGTGCGATTCTCGCTCGCACTTGTCCGTTTTTTACAGTTATTTCCTGATCCTTACAACTTTTATCACCATCAAAATGATCCACAAAAATGGTCATCAACGAAAACGACATCAAACATCTACACATAATCAATCAAATAACGTAATATTTTATTTCAATCCCAAATACATTCTAATAACTTTACTTTGAGGTATTTGTCAATCCCAGATTATTTCATCTGGAGGGTAGTTGAAATCTTGATACATTTTTTAATAAATCTAAAAGGTTTTACATCAAGATTTTGTCCAAGAAAGCTTATAATATCGTCACCAAAATTTTCTCAGACTAAAATATGAAGGTTATTTGTGAAATTGCGAAGGTATTCGTACCCTATTGGAATTTTAATTAAGAGTAGAGTAGTCCTGGGAACAGGCGGTGACTCAAGGCTTCTTTCCTTTTATCAATAGGGCGCAAGAAGGACATTCTTTGTCGAAATTTATATTTGAACTGAATACTTTAAATAGCCTGATTCGTCCTAGGAGGACTGATTGTGTCCAATTGAGGTACTTAGGTACTAAAAGAAGATGGCCATTCTTTGTCGAAATTTATATTGGAACTGAATACTTTAAATAGCTTGATTCGTCCTAGGAGGACCAATTGTGTTCAATTGAGGTACATCGGTACTAAAAGAAGAAGGACATTCTTTGTCGAAATTTATATTTGAACTGAATACTTTAAATAGCCTGATTCGTCCTAGGAGGACTGATTGTGTCCAATTGAGGTACTTAGGTACTAAAAGAATTACGGTCTGGCACTAACTGTATCAGTTTATTGTGGTAGCCTATTATAACCTAGGGATTTTTCGCACCTGGATCTTCCTTAGACCTGGAAATAGGTCTACGAGGCGCGCATTGGGAGATACCTATGTCCAGCAGTGGACTTATGCAGGCTGATGATGATGACTAACTGTATCAGCCAGCTGTTACAGTTAGCCATACTATAACTATGTTAGTAAGTTAAATTGGAAAAAACTTTTGGTTCAATGTCTGCTTGTTGAACGAGCGAATCGTGTTCAATTAGTCAATTTGGAGGAATCAGCGTTTGTCTGTATGAATGTATGTTTGTAAGTATATGTGTTTGTCTGACGTAACTGCAGAGCCATTAATCCAATCTTGATTAAACTTTTTGAACCACTTTTTGTTACTTTTTTTTGGAGGCTTTTCAGTTTTCGAAAAAGAAACAGATTACATTTTAGTACACCAATTTTTCGATAAACGTTAGATCACGAGGTCAGTTCGGGCGAACAACTAGTTATTAGTTAAAAATTAGACTCATACAAGACCTGATGCAGCTTTTGAGTTAGAACCCAAAGTCTATCCCACAGAATATTGCTAGCTTTCTTTTCAGCCCTGTCTCATCAAAACCCAGCTAAGTGCAGTTATCTTTTATCCGGATCTCGTACTAAAACGTGTTCGTAATCTGTACAATGTCAGAAGTCGCCGCGGAGAAGTCTACCGTCGGGGATTAAACGCCCCCAGTCTCGGGGAGGTAATAAATAAGCACTAGTAGACGATGCCAGTCTAGGATCTCTGGACCAAGGGAAAACTTATTAAAATTATAAGCTTTTGTAATACTGTGTTGCGTAGAAAATAACCTTCATGTCTTTGTCATTATATAAATGATGCGTCCTCCCTCTAAAAGATTAGTATATTTCAAATCTTCTTCTGAAAATGGCATGTTTGACTTTTCATTAAAAAAATGCATAGATGTCCTCACAAACTTTTAATTATTGAATAGTCATGCAAAATCTCTGTACGTATCTACCTTGAGAAGCATAATATAAAATGTAGTACTTTATGTTCAGCTACTCGCCACTAGATGGCGTAACGAATGATTATTAAAAAGCTTTTTTGTGTTTTTTTTTAGTTATAGCTATAAAAACTTAATAAACAACGGGATATGATTCGTCACCATACAATTAAAATACAAATCGATAATTTTTTCATTTATTTTTACAGTCTCGATGGGCATTTTGACGAGCTATTTGGACAGAGAATGTAGGTTTGTAGGCACTTAGGAAGGTAGATTAGATAGGTACGTAAAAATCGTAGCACTGAAATTGCGTTCCGTATTATCTTGTAGAAGCTTGCAAATAGCTGCGGCGCGTACGCAATAGGATAGGCAGAGCTGTGCTAGGCTTTAAGGCCAGCTGGTGCACAATTAGAATAATAAACTAAGTAGGTACCTATAACTAAAATATCAATAAAATACCGTGAGAACAATCTGTAAATGTTATAGATTCCATGCCCTTTGTCCGATCAAAGCTTGCCGATAATGAGGGCGATATCTAAACAAAACAATGAACATCTGTTGCGCGCACGCATGCTTGCGACACTGACATGCGCGGGGGAGCAACATGACACGCGTGTTTGAGTGATATTGAACTAGGTATAGGTATTTGTTTACGCATGCGTGTATTTGGAAGCTGTCATTTAAGCTATTATTTATTTACGAGCCTGAAGAGGTTTGTCTCAGGAAAATGCGGAAATATTTCCGATTCACCCTATTCTTTATACCTATTCTAAGGGCCTTCTACTTTCCCTTATAAATAGTTTCCATTTGAAGGAATAATTTCTCCGCTGTCTACCTACGCCGGAAGAAACCTTATGCCCGGACAACCTTCTGTTGTTTCCTAGGGGTATAATTTAATGATTTCGATAGAAGTTAGTTTACGATAAACAGACTGGCTGCTCGTAGGTAACTAGGTACTTTGGATGGACACGATTATGTGTTCAGAATAAGCACAGCTGTTGTCTAATCGATGTCAATTACCATTTTTCTGTTCATTGCGCTATGTATTTTAGCATTTTTTCAAGAGCATAAACATTTAAAATACGCAGCGCAATGAATAGCAAAATGGACTTGGATTTCGAGCTTCAATCGAACACATTATTTTCTTCTTTGCCTGGCCCTTTCCCATTTATTTGGGGTCGGCCCTCCGTATCATGCGTCTCCAGGCAACTCTGTCCTGGGTCGTCTCTTTTTTAACTTGGGCTTCTTTAAGGTTCTTATTTACTAATGACATCCATGTGATTCGGGGTCTTCCTCGTCCTCGGGGTTTAGTGTCAATATCTAGCACTTTTCTGGTCATGTGGTCGGATGGTCGCCTCATAACGTGTCCATACCACCGCAGACGGCTCTCCTGTAGTTTATCCGGGATAGGTCTCACTTTGAAGGTGCCTCTTATGTGTGCGTTTCTGACATGGTCCAGCCTAGTTACACCACCTGCCCATCTGAGCATCTTCATCTCTGCGCAGTGTAGTTGGTTTTCGTGCTGCTTTTTAAGTGGCCAGCATTCGGCTCCGTATGTCATGGCCGGTCGGACGGCTGCTCTGTATACTCGTCCCTTTATGCGCACAGGCATTCGGTTGTCGCATAACACGCCGGTTAGTTCTCTCCATTTCATCCACCCGGTATTTATGCGATGGGTGACATCAGTGTCTATTGACCCATCTTTACTGATGATTGACCCTAGGTACTTGAAATGGTCCACTTCTTTTACCTGGGTGTTTTGCAGGCAGATGGTGTGTTTGCTGTTGACGCCACTAAAGTTGCAATGCATGTACTCGGTCTTCTCTCTGCTTATTCGCAGACCTGATGTCTCCAGAGCTTCCCTCCACTTTTCTAAAATCTGCTGTAGGTTGTTCACATCTTCACTGAAGATGACGACGTCGTCCGCGTATAGGATGTCCCATGGCGGCGCTCGTTGCAGATTTGAGGTGAGATGGTTCATTACAATATTAAATAGCAGAGGACTGAGTGCGGAACCCTGGTGCACACCAACCTTTACATCAAATTCATCGCTCATTCCGGCTGGACTTCGCACCTTGGTTGATACTTGGTGGTACATATCTTTGACAGTCATTATGTAATGCTCGGGGACACTCTGGGCCCTTAGAGCGTGCCAAATTAATTCTCTCGGTACCCGGTCGAAAGCTTTTTCTAGGTCGATGAATATCATGTGCAAGTCTGTTTTGTTGACTCTGTACTTTTCCATCAGTGTTCTGACCGAATGTATGGCATCAGTTGTGGATCTACCGGCGACGAATCCGCATTGGTTTTCAGTCACGCTAGTTATTTCAAGTAACCTTTTGTTGATGACTCTTTCCCATATTTTGAAGGAATGTGAGATTAGCTTTATAGCTCTATAGTTGCCGCAGAGTCTTATATCACCTTTATTTTTATAGAAAGGGATAAGAAAACTCTTTCGCCATTCGTCGGGAATTCCATCAACCAGGAACTTGTTGAAAAGTTTCGTCAGGAAGAGTACGCCAGTATCACCTATCCGCTTCCAGAATTCAGCAGGTATATCGTCAGGGCCAGAGGCTTTGTTATTTGCCATTCGTTTGATTGCCAGAGTTATCTCTTCAGGCCTTATACATGGGATAGGGCCTTCTGTAGCAGGGATATCTTGTAGTGCCTCACTAGGGAATACCTCATTTAGCAATTCTGTGTAGTATTCTTTCCAGCGGTCTCTGATGTCTTCGTTTGACGTTAGTAGTTTTCCTTGGTCATTTTTGATAAATTTGTTTGTGGCAGTATCCCTACTACTTTGGTGTTTGCGTTTTGCCAGCTTAAAGATTTCTCTATCGTTTGAGGCCGTTTCAAGTTGAGCATAAAAATCATCCCTGGCGGTTGCCTTGGCCTGTGCGACGGCTCGTTTTGCGATTTTCTTAGCAATTTTATAAGCCTGGTGGTCATCGTCATCTTTCGTCTGTTGCCAAAGTTTGAAGAGTGTCACACATTATTCATAATTCATTCATAATTCATATTCATAATTAACATAATCGAACACATTATTTTATTTTATTTTATTTTTATTTTACAAATTTTAGGAAAACTTACAGCTATGAATTTACATAAAGGTCTTTGCTTAACATAGCATGCATGATACATACATGATATGGTACTGACGGCTAATTAAAAGTTCCCACATATATTTACTAAAAAACTTAGGTATAAATCAATAGACGACGAATAAGGAAATACCTACACACAAAAAGATAAATACACTTAAAAAATAATTAAATTTAGAAAAAGGTCACTAAAACAAACAATCTATCCAATACACACGTAATAGGCTTCTTAGAAAAATATAACCCATAGATTAATCTTAGTTTAGTCGCTGTCCAAAAAGAATTTACCATTAAGAATACGCTTTAACTTATACACTGATGTATTAAAGATATCTATATCGACGTATTCTTTTGCCAATGAATTAAATGAATTACTTGCTCTTATAATAAATGCGTTCTGCCTATAGTTAGTATTAACGCGCGGTACGTACAACGATTTCGGGTTTCTCAAAGCTCTGCTGCTTGTGCGCAATCCCACTAGCTGTAGTAACTCAGGACAGTCCACTTTGCCATTCGCTATGTTGAAAAGGAATGCTAGGTCGGATATATTCCTCCTTTCATAGAGGGGCAGAAAATGAAATTTCCGACATCTAGTTAAGTAGTCGGGAAGGTAGATTTTGGCACGATATTGAAGATATCGTAAAAATCTCTTTTGAATGCCTTCCAACCGCGAGCTATAGACATCGTAACATGGGTTCCATACTTGACAGGCGTATTCCAAGATCGCAGAACCTTGAGTGGAGAGCTGTGATGGCTCATTGGTAGAATCATTCCCAGCAGCCAACTTTGTAAAAAAACTTTTCAAAGCATGAATGATACCTACAATCTACATGTCTATGTACCTACCTATGATTGTGTGGGATCGCTCTTGTTATGCAGTTTTTTTTAACTGCGTGAATGACGTAACAAGCAGATGGCCCACCTGACGCTAAGCGGTAACCTCTGTCTTTAACAATGCATTACCACATAGGTCACGTCCACCTAGGACGCGCCCTACGCGGCAATGCACTGCGCCCGCCATCCTGAGACATAAAGATGAACAGTCTCATGTGCTTGTAATTTCACCGGCACCCATACCTTTCAAACCGGAACACAGCAATGCGAGCACTGCGGCTGTAGTGGTGGTAGTACTTCCAAGGACAAACTCTTTCACAAAAAAACTCTACTACTACTAAAGCTAAGGCCAAACCAATGCGTTCAGCCCGCGTCCGCGGTGACGATGGCGATCCATTGTCTTACCATTGATCGCCACCGTGCACGCCACTGAGGACGCGGGCTGAACGCGTTGGTTTGGCCTCCTTAGGATAAAAGTATTTTCTCACACGCGCAGGTTAGGTATTAGCATTCATTAGCACGCATCATAATAACTACCTACCTAAGCATATGAAAATACCTCGTGAGTGCCCAAATCAGCATGAAACGAAAACGCCCTTAGTAGGTCCTATTGTGCAGTATCCAGTATCGCACGGAGTGTACGAAATTCCCGCGCGGTGGCACTATTATTTATTCTGTGGCGGCGGGGACAGTTCCGTTCGGAAATTGTGCCTGTCGTGCTGTTCGTGAAACTGACGTCATACCAACGTTTGGGAAAATTCGTGTGTACAAACTAAAACCTAGTCAACAATAAAATCATCTATGCTTTTCAGTAGAAACGGGATATTTACGAGTACCGTGATTATTGAGTTTAGATTGTTCCCGATATTTCGGCACAGTTGTATGCGCCTTGATCACGGGAGAACTAACTAAAGTCTTTGAGAGTAGATGTTATTGGCAGATATATCGATCTACCCTCTTTCTCCTCTTTTATTACGAACGATACTACTACCATCGGTTTCATTGTCACACTTCACAAACACTACTTCAATAAACAATAGTCTAATCTCTAGCAATTCAAAATGAGCTTTATTGAGCATTCATTCAAAGTTCCTAATATTTTACAAGCCAGTCTGGATCAATGGAGATCAGATATTAAGTGCTGCTTTACGATATTGATGAAACGCTAGCCGTAAACTATACTAAGCGTGACTTGAGAGCGGCAAGTACTAGTCAGAAGCTGTATTTTTAGCTGAGTGATTCAAAATAAGACATCTGAGGCTCACTGTCCACTAAAGCATCGGTGCAGACACATCATAGCATGATAAATATATCTTAGCATATAGTCATGCTCATATTTAGACGTAAAACGTGACTTGTGACTATACCCCCTTATTCGCTATGACCAAATGTGACATAACGCGGGCTCCTACGATATTTGCGTGGAATCATCTTTCAGAATACATTGTGACGTCACACGTTATTGTCAAGTAATTTCCTATGTATCATATGCCCAGGAGGCCAATTCTCGGATTGTAGAGATTATCTCTAAATTAGAGATAATGTCGAAGCATGAATGTCTACAAAAAATGTCACGAAAATGTCACAATAACCATCAAATCGTATTCAATTTGAATGATTTTGGTCGACTTATGTCTATTTGTGACATCACGAGAATAGCAAATTAAGATTTTATTCGACATTCGCCATCTTTTTTCGACATATGTCGAATTCTACTCAATCTCTAAAGCACGAGAATTGCCCTCCTGGTTTCGTCCCGAATGTGACATCGCGTGAACTCGCGTAGCCCAAAAACCCTTGTAGGTAGGTACCGATCAAGCTAAGCGTCGATGGACGCCAAGTTCTGTTACCTATCTAACTCATTAAAGTTCAGGTATGTTAGAAAGTGACAGAATAGAGCCCGCGAAATGAAAAGTGAGCGAAAATCACGTTATTTTAATTTAAATATCAATAGGAAAGCAATTTTCAAAGATAAATTGAATGTAGTCGGAGTTGTTTTATTTGATTTACTAAAGACTATAAAAAAATATGATTGATAGTTTAGGAGAAAAATGGTATTAGTAACTAAGAAAACAGAGGGTTTTGCAAATTTATTTCTTGTATTTTAAGTTGTTTTTTATATATTTTGAAAGAGTAGATGCTTTATGATGTAGCGATTAACATATTTTTTTTGTAGATTTAAAGAAAAAGATTGTGAAGAAAAAAGGTTTTAACTAATGCACCACATTTCTCATAATTATATCCAACCAACCAAATATAATCTAGATTGAATCAACGGTTCTGCCGTTATCATCGGACAAACACACATAGGTAGGTACCCGAATCCTGCAAACGGACTCTAAGACCTCTCTTCGCCCGGTCAACTACTACTACTTCATGATACCGGTT
Organism: Operophtera brumata; assembly: GCA_932527175.1. Lineage (NCBI taxonomy): Eukaryota > Metazoa > Arthropoda > Insecta > Lepidoptera > Geometridae > Operophtera > Operophtera brumata. The sequence goes on along the minus strand of OW052238.1, from coordinate 10,136,539 downwards.
CTTTCTCGGTCACCTTGTTACAGTTTCAGTGTACAGTATCCCTAAGATTCAGAATAAACCTCTCTTTCAAGTTCGAACAAAGAAATGCCGTAAAATTGAGTCGTGTAGTTGGGATAATACGAAGTGAAAGTTATTCGTTATCAGTTTAACTTAAGTTTAACAATTTTAGTCTAACATTAGATTTAACAGTTTATTCAACTTTGTAGAAACGATAGAATTGTGATTGTGGCAGTTTGATAAAGACACAGATGTCGCGGCGGGCGAAGGTTCACCTGCGACGCAGGAGGTTGCGTGTTCAATTCCCGCCGCGGAACAAATATTTGTACGATCTGCAGATATTTGTTCCGGGTGCTCTGGGTAGTTTCTGTTTATAATTAAAAATATCTATCTATTTAATGTATTGTATTAAGTATTTCAGTTATCTAGTAACACAAGCTCTGCTTAGCTTGGGGCTAGATAATGTTGTGTAAGCTGTCCAGCATTATTTATTTATATTATTTATTGTAATTTATTTATTATTTACAGAATGAATAATAGAACTAATACAAGGTATGTACAAAAATACTTAAATATAGAAAAGAAAAAAAAAAGAAGCTAGCACAATAAATTTGGTTCATGGGGCAAGGTGGCAAGAGCACTGGCTGCATTTTCACGTTGAATGGCCAAAGAAATTCTTTGCGCCTGGAAGGAGCCAGCCCTCTTGTCACCAGCGGCGTCGATGAGCAACGGTGATATTTTTTTTAAAAAGGTCTTAGTACTAGGGCCCCATGGTCCCAAAGTCTCTACACCAAGCGGCGCAAAAATGTAGTCATCGGAGAGGACTACATATTTGCGCCGCTGTCGCGTTTGGTCCCTTTAGAGAGAGCCAACGGTTCTATGCGGGACTCTGGGTAGACAGAGTCACCGTTCAGATGAGAATTTACCTACCTAGCGGATGGTAAAATAAAGTAGACAAGTCAGGATACAATAATTATTTTATTTAAAGAAGCTCCTATCACATGGTCAGCTAGATTCCTACCTACAGCTTGAAGAGCCAGAAAAGAAGGTGCCAGATGGGCCAAAAGGCTAGTAACGGCTAATGGGGTGGATTTCAATAGTTAGTTCTCTCAATTAGTAACGCAAGCACTGTGGGTCTACAGAGGGTAGCAATGATGGTGAATGTAGTCAATTGGCACTAGTACTGCCCTGTTATTTGAAGTCCGAAGCACGAGGTAGCAGGTGGACACGTGGCAGCGTGGTCAGCCGGCGCGGCCAGGATTGACGTGGCAGGCTCCGTGGCGTTCGGCGGGTTCGCCGGTGTAGGTGTAGGACACGCGGCTTGCCTCAAGAAGGCAGCGGCGCGCTAATAAGAGTGCTATGGGCACTAAAAGGGTGGCGCGGCTCAGGGCAGCGGCGCCCCCGTGATATGGCGTGCAGCCGCACGTGGCTGGTCGTCCCTCGTTGGGTAGGCGACGGGATCCTTGCAGAAGGTCCAGGAGTATTCTTCGGGCGATATGGCCTCGGTGAGCGCGTAGTGAGAGGCCGCTAACTAGCTGCCGTTTGACTTGTTAGGTGGAGACGTGGTCCCTGTAATCAGGTAGGCCTGGTCAGGCGGGCTTCTCGCGAGTACTGTGCGTGTGTCCGTTTAGCTTGGCGATGTCGAGAAGGTTCCAGGTTCCCGATGGGTGAAATTACAGGACCGCACTAGGCCGCAGGTGGGCACGCGGACACACACACATACGTCACAGTTTTACAGTTTATAAATTTCCTAAGGATGCCAGTAATAATGATAGCTTGAGGAACAAACAGACACTCTCACCTGTACACGTCTACCGGCTGTGAGGGTGTCTTCGGCAGCTAGGAGTACGAGTCTAGCAGCCTTGCGCGACCAGGTGTGAAAGACAGGACGCGTCCACGTAATCAGTTTTATTGCAAGGTGAACCTTTACGATGGGTTGAATGACCCGATCATTCTCTTACGTTCATTGACTTATACTGCCATTGATTAGTGTCCCTTATGTTTAAGATCTTAAGGTGCATAATGGCGTACGGATTTATTACAGCGCTCCATGCGTCTCGAAAGGGAACTAATATTTCATTAACAGAACATCAATAGGCATTATTTAATGTCAGTGTCTCTCCCCCATGGCTCCGACCGTGTGCCATTAGTAAGGAAGAAGAAGAATTACTTGCCCTTCGTTCTTTTTGCTGTTAGTGTCAGATAAACACCTAATGTCATTGTCTGTGTGATGTCAACTGTGTATTTTGTTTACATTTTGTTGAATGCTATGTGATAAGTTAATTATTTAGAAATTACGCTACAATACCCCCTCGACCAGATAAGGTTTTTCGCTAGAGAAAATCCGCTAGAACTGCAACTCATTCTGCTGTGACTTACTTTCATTCTCTTCTTTCAGACATCATCTTTCATCCTTCCACAATAGTTACTCTCTAATAGCTAGCTGAGCACAACACACAGAGTCCACCTGCATATCAGCAAGCGTACTCAAGATCACAGCGGTTTAAGAAGTTGTCAGTATATATAGCATCAAAGTTCCCAGCAATATTATAAATTTAGTGTAGAGAATTTATTTTTAATTTCTCCTACCAGAACAAGACAGGATTGGTTGTATGATGAGCTGCACTGTGTTTCCTATCAGACATCTACCGTAGTCATGGTTTAGTCCCATGACCACAGTGTTTTTATCAGACAGCTCGAGCGATCATGGTTTCATTACCATGACCCTTCAGTTGTAACCCGTGGTTTAGAGCCAGGGCACAATATTAGTACAGGTTATAGTTATACCCGTTCCTTACAGTACCACTATTTGTAATAAGGTACTATCGCTATTGTAATATTACTAGAAGTTAAAGTTACTTGAATTTTGATAGCATTTCAGGAATAGGGCTTATTTTTAACGAGGTTTCCTGTGAACCGCCTCGAGCTTTAGGCTATGTTTTGGTAAGGAGTTGCTAGCCGCTCCATATGCTATAATGAAAGGAAATTTAGATGAGCGAATGGTATAAGGCTTATTGTAGGGTTACCATTTCACCGCCCTGTAGGAGCACTGGCTTGTTTTTATTGGAGTTATCCTGATTACCGCTCCTAGCTCAAAAGTTAATAGTTATAAAAGCCAAAAGTTAAGTTAATAGTTAACAGTTCTCTACAGAATCTTTTCAGTTAATTAGTGACAGCAAAAGACATAGTATACTTTAGCGATAGCAATTAGACATAGTGTACAGTACAACACAACTCATCAATACCTTATCCAGTTTATTTATTTCATTACTTTTCAGACCCCAAAGATTAAGTTATTTAAGTATTACAGTTCCTTTCAGACATCTTTATTTAGTTAGTTTTAGTTATAATAGATCAAAATAGTTATTTTTCACAGTTCCATTCAGACAGCTCAGTTAGATATAGTTGTAAAAACAAAAAAAGTTAGTTTCATAGAACCTTTCAGACAGCTCAGTTAGTTATAGTTGTAAAAACAAAATAGTTATGTTTCACAGAACCTTTCAGACAGATAGCTTAGACAGACATAGTTATGTTTCACAGTTTCATTCAGTCAACTTAGTTAGATATCGTTGTAAAAGATTACATTAGTTATGTACCACAGACCCCTTTCAGATAGCCTCTATTTAGTTAGATATAAAAGATTATTTTAGTTATGTATCACAGTTTCCTTTCAGATAGACTCTATTTAGTTAGACTAGTTTAGTTAGTTATTGTTGCAAGACATAATTCATTTATTTATCACAGAACGTTTCAGTCAGCTTCTATTTAGTTGTATATAGTTATATAGAAAACAAAAAGTTATAGTTTTAGTCAAAGCAAACAGAACTCATTCATATTTTAGAACTCATTCAGATTTTACACAACTGACAACAGACTTCTAGTATTTAGAATAGATTTGTATCATTAGAATAGATTAGATTAGATAGAATAGATTGTTTTTATTAGAATAGTAATATTATTCTGTGTATTTAATAAGTTTATTAAGTTTATTAGATATCTTTGATATGCCAGGTACCCGATGATTGGTCCCGCATATCTTCTAGTTTATATAGTATAGGATATCGGTTTAGAGTGATCCTATGTTTGATTATACGTTTGTTATAGTCCCGTGCCATTCTGTTTGTTCCACAAGTATCAGCAAGTATAGAGAGTACAAGGGTTGCTTTAGTGTGCAACTGAATATAAGCTTTTAGTAAAATTGTTATGATAATAACAAGCAAAAGTAATTATAGTGAATTAGCCAGTAAAAGTAATTTATAGTGAATTAGCAAGTACAAGTATTTTATAGTGAATTAGCAAGTAAAAGTAATTTATAGTAATTTAGCAAGTAAAAGTAATTTATAGTAAATAAGCAAGTAAAGTAATTTATAGTGAAAAAAAAAAAGCAAGTGAAGTTAGTAGTATAGTTCAGTTTTACACCAGCGCAGCAATTACACAGTTATGAAAGAATGAGACGCTTGGGAGAACCCAGTTTAGGCTGTGTTCACCGATACGTTCAAGTACACAACAGTAAATACAATAGAAGCCAACGTTCGATAAACTAATACTAGTAAGTATTACTAAACCGATACGATGAGTATGTGTCCGGTGTTGAGTTCATTCACCATCCAAATTAGCAAGTTAAAGAAAAGTTAGGTTAAAATTCTAGAAAAATACCATGTGTTACTAAAGAGAGAGAGAATTAAGAGAGAGAGAGAGAGTTGGGCGCCACTGTCGCGTTTGGTCCCTTTAGAGAGAGCCAACGGTTCTATGCGGGACTCTGGGTAGACAGAGTCACCGTTCAGATGAGAATTTACCTACCTAGCGGATGGTAAAATAAAGTAGACAAGTCAGGATACAATAATTATTTTATTTAAAGAAGCTCCTATCACATGGTCAGCTAGATTCCTACCTACAGCTTGAAGAGCCAGAAAAGAAGGTGCCAGATGGGCCAAAAGGCTAGTAACGGCTAATGGGGTGGATTTCAATAGTTAGTTCTCTCAATTAGTAACGCAAGCACTGTGGGTCTACAGAGGGTAGCAATGATGGTGAATGTAGTCAATTGGCACTAGTACTGCCCTGTTATTTGAAGTCCGAAGCACGAGGTAGCAGGTGGACACGTGGCAGCGTGGTCAGCCGGCGCGGCCAGGATTGACGTGGCAGGCTCCGTGGCGTTCGGCGGGTTCGCCGGTGTAGGTGTAGGACACGCGGCTTGCCTCAAGAAGGCAGCGGCGCGCTAATAAGAGTGCTATGGGCACTAAAAGGGTGGCGCGGCTCAGGGCAGCGGCGCCCCCGTGATATGGCGTGCAGCCGCACGTGGCTGGTCGTCCCTCGTTGGGTAGGCGACGGGATCCTTGCAGAAGGTCCAGGAGTATTCTTCGGGCGATATGGCCTCGGTGAGCGCGTAGTGAGAGGCCGCTAACTAGCTGCCGTTTGACTTGTTAGGTGGAGACGTGGTCCCTGTAATCAGGTAGGCCTGGTCAGGCGGGCTTCTCGCGAGTACTGTGCGTGTGTCCGTTTAGCTTGGCGATGTCGAGAAGGTTCCAGGTTCCCGATGGGTGAAATTACAGGACCGCACTAGGCCGCAGGTGGGCACGCGGACACACACACATACGTCACAGTTTTACAGTTTATAAATTTCCTAAGGATGCCAGTAATAATGATAGCTTGAGGAACAAACAGACACTCTCACCTGTACACGTCTACCGGCTGTGAGGGTGTCTTCGGCAGCTAGGAGTACGAGTCTAGCAGCCTTGCGCGACCAGGTGTGAAAGACAGGACGCGTCCACGTAATCAGTTTTATTGCAAGGTGAACCTTTACGATGGGTTGAATGACCCGATCATTCTCTTACGTTCATTGACTTATACTGCCATTGATTAGTGTCCCTTATGTTTAAGATCTTAAGGTGCATAATGGCGTACGGATTTATTACAGCGCTCCATGCGTCTCGAAAGGGAACTAATATTTCATTAACAGAACATCAATAGGCATTATTTAATGTCAGTGTCTCTCCCCCATGGCTCCGACCGTGTGCCATTAGTAAGGAAGAAGAAGAATTACTTGCCCTTCGTTCTTTTTGCTGTTAGTGTCAGATAAACACCTAATGTCATTGTCTGTGTGATGTCAACTGTGTATTTTGTTTACATTTTGTTGAATGCTATGTGATAAGTTAATTATTTAGAAATTACGCTACACCGCTTAGCATTTTCTGCTGCCTCCGCCGCGGCTCCAGCCTTGGTGATTGTTCCACTGAGATGAGAGGGGGCCAATGTGTCAACGCAAGTGACGTCCCACACTAGGGCTCGCCCCCGCTCCCAGGGAACCAAGGTCATACCGTCGGGCCTTTTACCATCATTACGGGCTAAGCCCACTGGTTCAAGGACACTGGGTAAATTGACAGTGTCAAGGGCCCGTCTCACGATATCATTTAAGGAGCCGTGACGGAAAAACCTGCCAGCACTCTTTTGACAGGAGAGACGATGGGTCCCATACTTATCGACGTCGCTGCCACATGAACAACGATGGGGCTCACATATAGGGGCACCTAGTCTGAGCCCCAACGCTACCCGAAAAGTCCTATTATCAAGCAGTGTTCCGATGGATTTCGATGGAATGGCATTGAGCCATTGTCCAGATTCAAGTTGCGAGACAGCTAGAAGGCGGGCTTTGTCGCGATCACTGAATAAATTTTGAACCAAACAGTCATAGGCCTTCTGCACCAATGGAGCGTCCCACTGTTTTTGTTGGTTTTCTTCCTGTGGGACGTTATTATTGGGGCAGAGTGACTTCCAAGCTGTAATTGCCTCCGAAGCGTAGTGAATCTCTGGTAAAGGGCATTTGAGTATTTTCTCACAGAGATGTGCCACGCTATGTACGGAGGACAAGAAAGCTGGAAGAGCTACACTAGAAATTTTCCAAATGCCGATGCCGCCGAAATGAACGGGTAAACATGCTTGGGTCCAGGAAGAGTTATCAAGTGACAAATATAGAATTTTTTCAAAGGTGTCTTTTAAAACGTTATCTATATTATCTAAAAAATCCTGATGTGTCCATATTGGGCTTGATCTTAAAACGTAAGTAAATTTTGGGACAAAAAGGCAGAATTTAAGAATGGTGTACGCTATATGAGAATTTAGAATGCCTAATCTGTTGACATTTTCCTTGAAAGTTTCGATATTTATCTGTAAAAGTGGCCGAATACTTTCGTTAAAAATTGGGGCCCCTAGAAGATTAAGTGAATTTTTGTCCATGACTTTAATGTTCGGTGCAATAGCCTGATTTTTTTTAATTATTTATTTGTTTATATTTAACAGTAGATATTGTTATAAATAGACCGTTAAACAATATTTCGTATCAAGCTTTTAGTGATTCGGATTTGAATACTCTTGCCAACTTATTATTTAATCTGTGCCTGCGACAGCTGCTTTATATTATAAAGAACATCAGTCTAATTTAACTCAAGAGATGCGCTTGCGCACTTTTATCATAGGTACAAGCATTAGCATTAGCAGTCACAACAATGTTTTTTAACCCAATTTTTAGTTCGTGCTTTTTCAGTCGATATTTTTCATTCGGGTTTTTTTCAGTTTATATTTTATATTCGTGGTTTTTCGTCGTTTCATTCAAGATTATTCGAGCTTAGTCATTAGAGATTTTTCATTGAAGAGTTTGTATTCGAGATTTGCTTAGGTACACATTGTCGTAATCTGGTGTAACCACGAATCCGTCATGCAATTATGTAGGATAGGTTGCAATTTAAATAAGTACCAAATTATTAGGTACCTATGTTAAATCAAATAATCAGTAAATAAGCCAAAATCAATTCTTTGTATATTTACCACCAATGTTTATATTTAACAGTAGATGTTGTTATTAATATTTCATATCAAGAATTTGTATGCCTTAACAAGGCGAAACATGGTGATACTTTCTCTTTTATAACATCTTTATGTAAACCTGTGTTTATGACAAATAAATGATCTTATCTTATCTCATCTTATGTATTTTTCTACAACACATTCTACATAGGTACGACATACAAATCAAGATTACGTGGAAGTGAAAAATTGGTGCCTTTAATATATATATATATATTTATATATTTAAGCGGAATAAAAAAATTGCTACAAACGAATATAATATTTCGGACGAGCGGTATAATGCGCGTCATGTAAAAAGAACGCTGGCGGTCATACTTCTTCATACGTTCCAGCGTTCTTTTTACATGACGCGTACGATACCCAGACTGGTATGACTACACTCTCTCAAGAAAAAACGAATGATACCAATACTCCGACTCCAAACAAATATTTTGCGGACAGTGTGAAATATTATTATTTTGGAATCTCCTTTTAACATTTTTGCTCTTGCTATAAGTTCTGACTCACCTCCTGACTTCAGGTGAAGTCGGCAGACTCCGAGACTTCCTGCTCTTGCTGTGCTGGCGATGGTGCCCCGAGTTCGTGTTCCCCATCGTATCAACCTTCACGTTCCATTTCACAGACACTCGTTCTGTTCTGTTTCACTTAGAATTTTCACTAACAGTTTTTTTTTCTGTTTCACTTCACTAAGATTTTTTTGTTTTGTCGAAAACAATGCCATGTTATGTTACTTACTTACCCTTAAATTTAAATATATTAAAATGCATAATTATTATGTGCTATTTATCCAACTTTGTTGGTTTTTTGTTTTCATTGCGTGAACTACTATGTAGTTACGTTTACGTGGTGACAGTTTTTACGCGTGACACGGGTTCTGGTTTATTCTATACAAGCAACACTCCGCGGTTTCACCCGCGTAAGTCTCGATCCCGTGGGAATATCGGGATAAAAATATGCCTATGTGTTATTCCGGGAATCCAGTTATCTCCATTCCAAATTTCATCCAAATCCATTCAGTAGTTTTTACGTGAAAGAGTAACAAAGAGACATCCATCCATACAAACTTTCGCGTTTATAATATATGTAGGATTCTAAGGCCGGAATATACAAGTAATTAATTTTGTAAAAATTCAAAAACCCTCAATGCAATGAAACGGCTGAACCGAATTTGATCAAACATTAAGAATACTCCCGAAAAATTCAACATTCAAACAAAAAAAACGGTTCATCCGTTCGGGAGCTACGATGCCACAGACAGAAACACACACAGACACACATACACACAGACACGTCAAACTTATAACACCCCGTCGTTTTTGCGTCGGGGGTTAAAAATGAAATTAAATATAAACTAGGTATATTACACTAGGTTAGGTTATTTAACTAGGTTATTAGGTTTATTAATAAATAAACGAGATTGTTGTTTTATTCAGGTGCTGGACCTTTTTTTTCAGACTATCATTGGTAAGGCAACGTCTTTTTTTGAATAACAGGAAGAAAGGAACGCTTAAACATTAGGCACATTACCAAAATTTACAAATTAAAAAATGCCTCAAACCTCTATAATCCCACTAATATCATAAATTTCAAAGTTTGGATGTTTCTTACTCAATCACGCTAAAATGACTGAACCGATTTCGGTGAAATTTGGTGAGATTGATACCTGGATTGAGCTATAGGCTACTTTTTAGTCCGGTAAAACGTGAGCGAAGCCACGGGCGGACACTAGTATTTTTTATAATTAATGGCCTCTTACATTACCTGAGTATTTTGCTACACTGCTATCCTGCTGAGTACACTAATACAACAGTAAACTAACCTTTGCGAATTACTCGACAATACCTTAATGCCCGAGCCATTCCCAAACCATTGGACATAACTGACTGGCAAATACCAATGTTGGCCGGTTCCGAACATAACTGGAATAACAAAGGTAAGAATTGCCATCTCCTAAGGGTGCGCTCACACTATTCCGGCAGCTATACACCATTTAAAAGTCACTTTTACACAATTATTGATGGAGTGTAATTGCATGATGCGGCGTTTGTATCTATGTATGTTTGCAAGTTTGTGCGTTTGTCCGACAATAACTGCAGAACCGTTGGTCCGTTGTTCGTTGTCTCGGGGTGCAGTGCAAGGTGCATAGGGGTCTTAGGTGGATGCCAACATATTGCAGGGGATGGGCCAGAGGTAATTTGCGTCATAAAATCAAATAAAAATATCAAATAATCCGGGGTATGCCCACCTATGAACAACATAATTAGGATACCCGTTGTCTAACTAAAGCATTATTCTTGTGAGGTTAGCACGAATCCCACTTCATACCATACCAAAATGTACCAAAAAAAAAAAATGTTTGTTACTCAATCACGCCGAAACGGCTGAACCGATTTCAATAAAATTTGGTATACTGGTAGACTATGACCTGGATTGAGCTAATATGCTACTTTTTATGCTGATAAAACGCGAGTGAAGCTGCAGACGGGCACAGTATCTCACAAATCGAGACGCTAGCAAAACGATCGTCTATCAATATTGGTCAATGACATTGAAAACGATTGTCTCACTAGCGCTCGGGAACGTCAGATAATCATGATTGGGAATCAACAGTGAATGTCACTCTATGGCAAATAAAGCGACAGCTATGCTCGGATTAAGAACAAAGCACTATGCCGTGACTTCTCTGGCTTTAAATCAGCCGGAGTATTACGTAGTAGAATGACGTTTGATGTCGATTACCAGTATGCTGTTCATTGCGCAGCGTCTTTTAGCTTTTTTACAAGAACAGAAATATTTTAAACACGCTGCGCAATGGCATAATAGCAAACTGGACATCGAAATCAAACGTCAGTCTACTACGCAATAACCCCACTTGCTTTCGAATATTTGTCATTTTGCAACGGCTTCGTAGTTGACTCAAGGGAGCTTCGGAATAAAGAGAGCGGAGGAATTCGTGCTAAACTTACTTCATATTATGGCCACTGGCAAATTTAAACCAGGCAGGAGCAGTAGACAGAATATTGTAACTTCCCCCTTACAAAGGTCAGCGCGAACTGCCACGAGACCACCTCAACGGGCAACCAAATGTATATTATTCATTATAATCTCTGAAATCATGTTATATGTGAATGCCTACAGCTTCAGATGAATAAATAAAGATTGATTGTAATCGTGCATATAAATCTTATTTACTGTTCAAACGTTTTATTTTAGTGGACCAATAAATTATTGTTAGTTAGTATGTAAATGGTAGCGTTAATGGATGAATTAGTTTTAAGTCCTAAGATTAAATTTATTAATTGGTAAGATTGGTTTGGAGTATTTCTTATTTTCAACTTATGAAAATTCATTAGTAGTTTTGGTATCTTTAATAGCCTTTTTAACCCCCGACAAAAAACGAAGGGGTGTTATAAGTTTGACGTATCTGCGTGTGTGTGTGTGTGTGTGTGTGTGTGTGTGTGTGTGTGTCTGTCTGTCCCATCGTAGCTCCCGAACGGATGAACCGATTGCGTTTTTTTTTGTTTGTTTGAAAGGTGTATTTGTCGGGAGTGTTCTTAGCTTTTTTTGATCAAAATCAGTTCAGCAGTTCAGCGTTGGAAGTATTAGATGGATATGGGATGGTTTGTGGGATATTAGTTCAGTTTATTTTTTACAAAATTAATTACTTGTAACCTGAACCAAGAGTTGAACATGAGTTTTTTGCGCTATTTATTTGTCTGCGAATCCGTCAACCTAAAAATTTAAGGATAAGCTGCATTCCGTAGTGTTATTGCTTAAACTTTACTAAATTGACTTGCGTTTGTACACTATCTCATCAGATGCAAAATAACAATAAGGTCCAGGATGCAGCACATTTAGCTGCTCAATAGTTGACATTGACAACTGAATAGCGGAAAAGATTTGAATCGATTTAAATCTTTGAATAGCAGTATATTTTATACCGCTAGAGATTCTTGCTAAGGTCAGAGCACCTATTTATTTAAATATCGTTTCTGTATTTGTCACAAAAGTACAGTTAAACAATCATCGCCAATTAGTTTAATAGCAGGATAGAGGGGCCTGAACGATTATTGTCTCAGCGTTCGAAGAACCAGGACAATGGATAAAAAGCTGTAATTATTGTGACTTGTTTTAAGAGAGGCTTCTCAACTCAACCTTGTATTAAATTCGAAGAACTTATAACCTGAAAAGAACATGAAAATGAGATGGCAATAATATGGAAATCCTATTTCTTTTATTAATTAATTAATTAGAACATCTTTTCCCCAGGTTGCGTTGTTAGTGTTTAGTTATTTAAAATAAGTTCTATAGTTGTAGTGTTGAGCTAACTTTTGGTTTACAATTTTACAGTGACTGTGGTATTGATTTTCGGTGATTTATTTTTATTTTTGTAGTTTTAATAGCAAGTTGATAGTATCTTAACACAATGACCATTTTTACCAACCTTTTCAGATTTAAGATCTAGAAGTACATGAGTATTAAGGAATAATATTTATATTGAATACTTTACTATATTTTATATTTTTATATAAATATTAGGGTAAATAATTTTGATTAAATAAATTAAAATCAGGAGTAAATGTAAATTTATTTTTCAAGACTATTCAAAATGATCCTTGTGATTTTAATGAATAAAATACTTTTTGACTTTGACTTTGACTTTGATTGATCACTCAATGCTTGCCGCTTATATGGTTAAGTATCCAATTAGGGTTCGTTTACCGCTTAAAATGATATTTTGTTGCTGCTAAGTTAATTAGCAACCAATACCAAACAATACCACTTTACATCAATAAAATTCTTAATGCTACATAAAACATCAGGTAAATAAAATTGATTTTATTGCTCTATGTTTCTCGCAGCGACTTAAATGTAGTTGGTACCTACCAAGTGGTATTTTTACCGCTAAAATGATATTTTAATGCTGCTCGGTTAATTCGCTTAATGAAATAAACTCATGTTTTACAGTGACGGCTATTGATCAGATAATAAAATACTAGAAAGATATTTATCGTTTATAGGCAGGTATTGAGCAGAACCACATTACATAAACGGCATGTTTCTGCCTATTATTTATTCTGTGATATTGCCTACGTACTTTGTGGCAGAACTCAGATAATTTTCTATTGTGACAGTAACTGGGACAGCACAATGCTGCTTTGAGTGCATTAATGAAATTATCATAGCGGGTGCAGTAGCTCAGCTCACTGGAGCGTAGTGCATAATAAACTTTACAGAAAGAGGCTTTCTATCTGCTTGTAGGTACCTACTCTACGGTAAGTAGAACCTATAAACTGTGCTTTAATTTATGTCAGTTGGGACGCCCCTATAAAATAAAATGAAAGAATAAACCGTGGTGTATCCAGCTTGAGAATAGACCCGCTCCGTCTCCTCCCATGGATGTCGTTAAAGCCAGCTGAGGGATAACCCGCACTTGTTAGTAAGATTAGTCCTGGCTGCCAGCTGTGTTGTTACTGTCACACTACAAGCCAGTTATAGGAAGCAATGGCGGCGATGCGCTCACCACTTGTCATGTGTCTAATCCCACGATGATGCAATCCACAATGAAAAGAGCCCCATTGAGGCTCTGCCAACCCTTTTTGTGTGTGTATAAGTGTGTATATGCCATCGAGGAGTTCCGATGTCCACCTTCCGTCTCCATCATTAGATCAGCTCGCTGTCGTCATAATATTGTATTGTCATCGGAACTGACAGGTATGCACAGCTCAATCGGACTTCAAGGAGTGATTCTAATTCAGTTTGCAAGATTTGACCCGAACATACGAACATTGCAAGTAAAATATTGTAGTAAAAATTAAAATAAAGCAAAAGCTTGTAAAATACAGTATTCTGTCCCAAGGATGTCTGGAAAAGATCGCACTCAGCGATAAGACCGCCCATTATACTTCCATACTTATTTTTCTGATCATCTTAAGGACACTTCCGTCTGGTAGTGATTTGGATCAGTTGAGCTACCTTTAGATCGTTAGCAGCGGTCTTCAGGTAGCACAACTGTTTCATATGTATTTTGTACATACCTTGTATTAGTTGTATTATTATTTCTGTAAATAAATGTATTAACTTTTAATGTGTTAATTTTTAAGAGGTGTGCAAAAAAGTGTTTTTATCTATCTATATCTACTCCGGTACAGAGGCCGCATTGCTCTAAGACTAGGTTCCTAGTCTTAGATCAAAGAGGCCTCTGTACAACTTTGTAATATTTAGGCGCACAAAAAACAAAGTCATTAAAATGATCGTGGAATACGTAATTTCAGTATGTACCCTATTGTATGTCACTATCTACCATGTGTCGTGCGCCGCTGGCCCAGCTTTGATCCATTGTCTCAATGGGCCTTTTGTTTCCAAATTGTGAAATGATATTCAAACTTTTTTCTAGGGAGAACATAGTGAGAGCTGTGTGTGCATTAACAATAACATAATTTGTGATGTTATCAACTAAAATTTAAATCGTCAACTAAACTATTTCAGTATCTTCTTTCATAACTATGACTTGATTGTTAAGAGCGGCCAACCTGCAGTCTTATTTTTTAACAGACTGAAGTTTGATTTTGATTACCAGTTTGATGTTCATTGCGCTGCGTGTTTCAAATATTTTCAATCAATCAATATCTCTTAATGAGAAATGTACTAAACTAAAACAATAAGCCCATAGCAACATAAATTACCTTAAAACTAAATACAATTTAAAAAACTTTATTTTATTTTAGTGCACACGTTTAAACGGCGACTTATGACGCAACTGCGTGATATCTCGTGTCAGGCGTCCGAAGAACCTCCTGAACTTAATACCTTTCGGCCAGAACTCTCCATTCATGAAGGTCGATAGACGGTCAGTCGGCACCCTCACCATAAAGGAAATAAAATTGGCAAGTAAATTTAAATATAATTTAATAAGGAAATTTAATTTGGCATCATGGCGAGATTCTTACTGCTTGACCCTCATGGATAGCCCTGTTTTTGCTTGGGGTACCTACTCCATTTTCACTCGTGTATAAAAGCTTAAACACGCAGCGCAATGAACAGCAAAATGGTAATCGACATCGATTAGAAAATAGCTGTGCCGGTCATATTAGTAAACGCTCGTACGTAATTATGGCGTTGTAAAAAATCTGTGATGTTTGCTGAGATTTTTCAACAAAATTGTAAGGAACACCTATCAAGAAGATATAGCCTCACGTATCGTATAAAACAACAGTTTACCGACTCAGGCAAGGGCGAAACATCTGAGAGTATTTCGAAGGCATAAACAGAGGTGGGTAAATAATTCATGAGCACTTCACTTAACCCGGCACAGGCCTATAACGCCCACTATACATAATCACAATGGACAAATCGCGTAAGAACGCTCTGGGATGTCAAATGTTGCTTGTTGAGCTTTGGTACGAAAAGCTCCATATAAATCAGAGACTGGTTATAATATTATCAGAAGAAGCAAATGTTTAAGGGATAAAGACGCAAGGGAAAGGATTCTTAGATGGAAAGGTTTCCCTTTAATAAATGAAAATGATGTCGTAAAAACATGCGCATGCGACAACAACAAGTAATGTTATGCGAAAAGAAGGATAATAATGACGATAAAAAAGATGTCCTAAGTGTAACATGTAATGATTACTGATTGATTGTAGTACTTATTGTATAAGATAATAAACAAAAATCAAATGTTATTATCTGCCATTGTGAGGATAAATCCAGATAAGTTGCAGTTAAAAGTCATTCCGTGTGACGATACTACGTCATAAAAGGTAATATATCATGATTACTGATTGATATGTAAGTACAGCTCGTTCACCGTAAGATGGCACCTGTAAATACCTACTCCATGGCAGGTGCTAACTTACGGTGAACGGTCCGGTTCGTTCACCGTAAGATGGCACCTGTAAATACCTACTCCATGGCAGGTGCTAACTTACGGTGAGCGGTCCGGCTCGTTCACCGTAAGATGGCACCTGTAAATACTCCATAGCAGGTGCCAACTTACGGTGAACGGTCTGTATTGTACGAGATATCAACCAAATTAAATATTTATTACCTGTCATTGTAAAGATAAATCCAGATAAGTTCAAGCTATTCTGTGTGTGTGATGCATCTGTTCGAATGTATTTTAGGTAAAACGTTTTGTTACCGAGAAATATGCGTCATGATTGGTTTGTTTATACAGCTCTCAATCACGGATTTATTCTCATCTCTTATTTTACGGATGGCCAGATGCGACACATGACATTATGAGTAGTTCCTGTTTGATCCATTGAGATTGATCAATTGGAGTTTGATCGTCCTGTTTGATCCATTAAATTTTTTATAGACAACTTTCAAATTACTGTTGGATCCCTTGTCGATATTCCTAATCCGCACTAGGATTACATGTGTGTTGGGTATCATAAACTACGAGTACCCACCATAGTTCTACAACACCCATTGCATATTGCATGGAGATCGTGCAAATATTTATCTTGCAGTGGAAATCGAACACGTACCTTACAAGTCTCAGCCGGCTACTCGCCTGCCTTACCACTGAGGTTATCGGTAGTAGCCTAGCAAGATAAACGTTAGTAACATAGTATATCTATGGTAGTTGAGCCACAATTTATTGTAAGGTACTTGTTAAGTTGTTAAGTTAGATCGGGGTGAATTGAACCTAACCCGATCAAATCACCCACAACTTAAGAAACGTTTAACGTTAGAAAGTTAGCGTTTACTTTAAAACTTGTTTTTTGCTTAAATATCACTACGATTACGATCAGCCTGCCAGTGTCCCACTGCTGGGCAAAGGCGTCTCTTTGATCCCCCACATATCTCAGAATTTTGACAATGAGACCCACGCTCTGGCAAAGGTGTCCAGTGACGTCACCGTCTTGGTGTCTCAGGGCTTCACTGATTGGTAATTTTGTAAAACAGCTCGTCCAGCATGCGACAGATATGACTAGCCAAGCTCCAAGAAGTAGGTATATCACAGAATAAATAATAATAGTACAATGCTATATCAGCAATTTGGACTTTTGACCGCAACCATGCGAGTACAATTTTATTTTATACTAGCGTCTCGTCCCGGCTTCGAACGGGTAGTTTCAGATGAAAAACAGCCCCCCCCCCCCCCCCCCCCCGGTAGCCTATGTCACTCAGGGTGAACGTAGCTTTCCAATGGTGAAAGAATTTTTTAAATCGGCCCAGTACTACAAACATACAAAAATAGGTACAAATCATTCCTCTTTATAATATTATAGTATAGTATAGAAAAAACTAGCAAACCCGGCGAACTCCGTTTCGCCACCACATGTATCAGAGATGGCGCTGTATGTGAAAAATGATTTACCCGCTTTTCTGTTGAAATTTTTCCTGAATTTTCTTTGCTATAAACCTCACGGATCCCGAGACCTTTCCAACGAATGCAAAACCGTGGAAATCGGTTCGTGCGTTCTGGAGTTATAGCGTCAGGAAGGAAAACCCGACTTATTTTTATATAGTAAAAGAAATAAGGTAAATTGCATTGACCCTGGTGGTTTCTATCAGCCTCTGGCACCTACTATTGATTCTTCTTGCCCGTAGAAGAATGGTTCATCCGTTCGGGAGCTACGATGCCACAGACACACACACAAACACAGACACGTCAAACTTATAACACCCAGTCGTTTTTGCGTCGGGGGTTAAAAATAAGAAGAATCGTATTGATCCTGGTGGTTTCTATCAGCCTCCGACACCTACTGTTGCGTCTTCTTGCCCTAGTACAGTTGGGAATAGTTGGGATAGTACTTTGATTGGACCATTGTTGTCTTGCGGTAATATGCGGGCTTGCGCGTTCTGAGGACTACCCTGCTGTTTTAATCAAATCGAAAATACGAAGCATTCCACAAAGAGCAAAGCACTCGTGATGAAGATGAATGAATATAAAATGAAAAGAAGGCTTTCGAATCGCAAAAACTGTTAGTGTATGGAATGAGTCAGGGACGCAAAACCGCAAGAAGTTAAAAACTTTAGGTAGGTGTACCTATTAACATGTACCTAAAACCAAAGAGCTTATTTGTCAGAAACCAAACCAGATGACGCAAACGAGGAATAAAATGAATTTGATGGACCAAATACATTATACGAGGTCGCAGGTCGGTGGATGGAGGCGGCTCAAGACCGTTCGTCGGGTCCTATTAAGCAGTGGACTGCTATAGGCTGATGATGATGATGATGATGATTCGTCAGAGTGATGCAGACCTTCAATATTTCAAGCTGTAAAAGCACCGTCATACATCACAGAGCTTAATAAAGACCGCGCGAGCTTTGTACAAACATAAATTGCATTTCGTAGAACACGGTGGAGTTGCAATGCAAATACCATCTTGTTTTATGTTAATTTGTACGCAGGGCTATGGGAATTAGCGGAATTTATACGATTACAATACTAAATTGTATCCAATTAAGTAAGCGATGGAATGATAAAGTATGGATAAATCGTTGACTTACATGTAAACTGAATGGTCGAGTAATACCTACATAAGTCGAGTGTAAGGCCATGGTATGATCCTCTTCGTCATCTGATACAAAGATAAGATACATGGCACATGATTATAAAAGTGATGCTTAGTTTAGAAAAATATGTGACAAAAACTAGAATTGGACGAAAGTACTAAAAAAACTATCACTTCCGGTGTTTTTTTTTCGTAATTTCGGCCAATTCAAATTTACGTCACATATTTTTCTAAACTAAGCATCACTTTTATAATCATGTGCCATGTATCTTATCTTTGTATCAGATGACGAAGAGGATCGAGGTCGCCGCTCGTACTATAAGGTTATAGCAAAATTTAGTTGTAAATTGATAAAGTATAGATAGTCTACATAAATTAAATACATAGCACTTATATCTATATAAATCAGGGAGCTACGGCAAAACCCACTATATCCTTTCACCACACTGGCCCTTTTCAGAGCCACCATACCTGAAGCATTATCCAAACAAATTTTACTTCTTGTTTGATAAATAAATAATAATAATAATAAATAATGCTGGAAAGTTCACACAACATTATCTAGCCCCAAGCTGAGCAGAGCTTGTGTTATGGGTACTAGATAACTAATATACTTAATACAATACATTACATAGATAGATATTTTTTATTACGAGTATACATAGAAAATACCGTAGGTAATATTAAAAAAAAACCTTTACCATATTTATGTAAGTGATTTACACTTACTTTCAAGAAACAAATGATGGAATTGAATTTAAGAGAGTGGTCTGTGAAAATGACACATCGAGTTTTGACACTATTCCATTACCTGTGACCTCCACCTTGCGGTGGGATTTGGAACTAATTAGGTAAACAAACCTCTCAACCGTACAATTGTGTAGAAAACACATTACTTGTTTTGTCAATTACTTCATTGAATTTTTGTTCTGTACGTAATCAGATAAATGTGAAAATAAAATCAATGTATACCACCTATACAATCGTTGCGTGACTGACTGACTCAGTCACTGACTATCAACGCGAAGTCTAAACCCTAGGTCATAGGACCTGAAATTCACATAGGTACATTTCTTTTGTGGTATAGCGGTGCACTAAGAAAGGAATTTCCTAAATACACACCCTAAAGTGGTGCAGCGGGATGTTGAAGTTTGTATAGCAAAAACTGCACGCGGGCGAAGTCCCAGGCGTTCCACTACTGGATACTTGAGAAATCTCTGTGCACATGTTGTGTTTTACATATTATGCTGTGTGCTTCAGGTTTCGTTATATTTTATAACAGTTTTATTCGTTTTATTTTACCCCAAATAGACAAAGTGGTCAACAACTTCAATAACTGTGCCAATATGGGTGCAAAGTTAGTATATAAAAACCATCATAACCGAATCGCAAATGAACATGGGCAAGAAATGAACAAACCCACAAAAATAACCAAAAAATACAGGACCAAAAAAAACAAAATTAAATCAAAAACGCCCTAAAAACTCTCACAACCTAAGAAGCCCTACAAACCTTTAAAAAAACCCTTCCAACTCCTAAAAACAGAGGGTTTAGCCTACCCTACCTCCCTAGAGTTCATACAAGTCTTAAACTTTAAGAATAAATTAAAACCTCGTACAAACCCATACAACCCAATTTAAACCGGTATTGAACGACGGACCTTGCTCAGAAAAATATCTTGGGAATCAGGATTTTTCCCAGCAGGGCCCAAATTAGATCATTTTCTCCGCCTCAAAACTCACTATTCTGCCAAACTTCCTGCTGATGTTTTTTTTTCCATTAACTTTCATCCACTAATATACCTACCTTGTTTGTTTATATTAATTTGAATGTGTATGTGCGCCTACTTTTTGGCGATTGTACCTAGTCAACCTTTGGAGGTTTTTAAGGTACAATATTATACCTAATTAAATGTGTAAAATATATTGTGTATGAAATAAATAAAAACAAAAAAAACCTACACGTGTAGGGCTGTTTAAAAAAACGCTCATACAGTGATTTTATTATATAAAACTATTAATTTAATCCTATTTCGTCAAAATAGTAACAGTTTTTCGAGTTATTTTGTACAGAAAGACGGATAAAGAAACAAATAAATTATATAGGTACCTACAAACTATGTTGGAAGAAATTCACGTAATTGAAACATACTGACCACAAATTGGCATAAAAAAACGGCGCGGCGAGGACGTTGCATTTGACATGACTAGTAAGACATTTTCAAACATTTATCGGCTTCTAAATTCTAATTTCCATGTACAACCACAGAATAAATAATAGTACCTACTTCTTGAAACATGCCATGAATTGGTTTGGCGTCTTTATGAAAGGATTATAGGAAATTCAAACCCTAAAATCAATTGTGTTGAAGACCTCTGTAGTGCGGCGGGCGAAGGTTGGCCTGCGACGCAGGAGGTTGCGGGTTCGATTCCCGCCTCGGAACAAATATTTGTGCGATCGCAGATATTTGTTCAGGTGTTCTGGGTATTTTCTGTGTATAATAAAAAATATCTATCTATGTATTATATTGTATTAAGTATATCAATTATCTAGTACCCATAACACAAGCTCTGCTTAGCTTGGGGCTAGATAATGAAATGTCCAACATTATTATTATTATTTATTATTAATTAGGGTCATAAAGTTTGGACGTATTGTTTGTTATTCTATTAATATTAAAAATTAAAGCGGGCCCCCATACAAAAAAAGTGATTTTGACAAACGCTGTATCTCTTGATCCGCAATAGCTAGACACAACAAAAAATAAAAAAAGTGAGTTATAAGTAGGTATGTACCTACCTAGGGGAAAACAAACATGTTTATATTTACTTGCCTTATTTTTATTAATTATCATGATCCGCCCAGCTGGAAATATAACATTTCCATAGAATGCCACGACGACTGGTCTTGAGCCGCCTCCGTTCACAGACTTCCCGCGACCTTTATAAAGTTTGGTACATTGGAAGTTCCCCTCCCACACTGCGTCGTCCGGTTGTTGGTCGCCACTCGAGGACTTTATTTCAGTCATCTTAATAAGTGCGTGTTGCCAGAGATGACTTACGTGACTGAGACGTGATCGCTAACTATCACACACACAAAAGCTCAAAGTATCACAGCGGGCTATGCATGGAGAGAGCTATGCTATTACCATCAGTGTACAAATACGTAGTCTGCGACAACCGTAACTACAAGAAATATTGTTACGAGATATTCGCGCCTAAAGTTTTTTATCTTATATTAGTGATCAATGTCTTTGTAAATATTTATCTGTTATGATTTTGATCTGTACGATCGCTACGATCATTCCCTTTAAAACTGTGTTTATTATATCGTGATAACATTAATGCTTTTTTATTATTTAGTAAATAATACTTGTTTAGTGTAACATTATTTTAGAACGTGCTTTACCTAAGCATGTGCGCCGTATGTAACATAGTTACTGTTCGCATGTCTAGGGATTTTGTTATGGTGTTCAACAAACGGAATATGCTCAAGATTTACTAATCTTATGTGCGGTAACATAACTACTAACTCAGTTATACACTTTATTGAGCTGGGAGAAAAAAAAAACTGTAAGTAAGACCACAGAATAAATAATAGCAAGAACAAAAGGCTCACATCGTGAAAAAAAAATAACGAACCTTGCTGGGACGCAACAAAGTGCATTTCAGTTCGCATAAGTGCTTAGTGCCTAGCGCCAAAACCACCTTAACACCCTAAACACCCACCACCTTTATTCACCTAAACATTGGCGCTCTCTTGTAAATGTTTGAATCTTTTTATTTGTGTATTATATTTTTCTTTAGTACTCAATTTATAATTTTACTAGCTGTAACCTGCGACTTCGTCTGCGCAGGATTATTAAGTAGCGGAGTATTATAAAGCTAGTATTATTAGACTTACGCTGGTGAAGTAAGTTTCACCCGCGTAAGTCTCGATCCCGTGGGAATATCGGGATAAAAATGTGCCTGTGTTATTCCGCGAGTCTAGTTATCTTTATTCCAAATTTCATCCAAATCCATCCCGTAGTTTTTACGTGAAAGAGTAATTAGGATAGGATATTCGGTTACCAAATTACTCCTGCATTCTGCTGCTCGCCTGGTACATTGAAAAGAAAGAAATAAAGAAAGAAAAACATTTATTTGTGTCACCAACATAGATGTAGTAGTAACAGTCAACAAACAATATTCCACACAAAAATACACACACACACACGCACACACAGAAACAAAGATAAATAAAACATTGGATGAAAAGTATTCGCATTGCTGCTGCGCCCTGCGGTGTTTTCCGCATAGGTCTCGATTCCGTGGGAATATCGGGATAAAAATGTGCCTATATGTTATTCCGGGAGTCCAGTTATCTCCGTTCCAAGATTCATCCAAATCCATCAAGCAATTTTTACGTGAAAGAGTAACAAAGATACATCCATCCATCCATCCATCCTTCCATCCATCCATACTTACAAACTTTCACGTTTATAATATTAGTAAGATACCTTTTAACATTCTTTGTATTTTTGAATTTAAACACAAATAAAATTTAAATTAAATGACTATTCCAAGTATATTCGGTACAAATTTAATCTGCGTAGTGTTTTTTTTTCGAATGGAATTAAAAAGATTTAAACTTTTGTTTTCTTGACAAAATCCGAATAAATTTATGGATATAATACTTGTTTTTGACTTTGTACGATGACACGTGACGCGTAGAAATAATAACTTGGTAGCTTTCCATGGCGCATGCACTATTAAATTGTTTTGACCAAATGTTCCCATTTTTAGGGTTCCATACTCAAAGACAAGGAACCCTTATGGATTCCCTTTGGATTTTCATATTGTGTCCTACTAATATTTATACCATCAATTTGTACATATGTTTAAGCAAATAAATTATCTTTATCTTTATCTTTATCTTTATCTTTTATTTTTCGTCATGTTTGTCTGTCTGTCTGTCTGTCCGTGTATGTCACAGCCTTTTTTTCCGAAACTATAAGAGCTATACTGTTGAAACTTGGTAGGTAGATGTATTCAGTGAACCGCATTTAGAATTTTACACAAAAATTTAAAAAAAAACAATTATTTTTGGGGTTCCCCATACTTAGAACTGAAACTCAAATTTATTTTTTCATCAATGTGGGTTATCTGTGGATAGGTCTTCAAAAATGATGTTGAGGTTTCTAATATAATTTTTTTCTAAACTGAATAGTTTGCGCGAGAGACACTTCCAAAGTGGTAAAAAGTGTGCCCCCCCCCCCCCCCCCATAACTTCTAAAATAAGAGAATTATAAAACTAAAGAAAATATATGATGTACATTACCATGTAAACATTCACTCAAAATTGGTTTAAATGAGATCTAGTAAGTAGTTTTTTTTGAATACGTCATTAATCGTAATCCATCCAAGAACTTTTATATTATGTTACTTGCTGCTACGGAACCCTTCATGGGCGAGTCCGACTCGTACTTGGCCGCTTTTTTTATGGTTATTTTTGGAAATTGTTATTTTGTACCTTTTTTTTGCATAGAGTCAATCTTTATAGAATACTGACTATCCATGTTTTTTTTGTTGTATTTGGAATAGTGGTGTATACCTTATTTTATAGCAGTCAGTTAAATCATCCTAACGATGAAGTTATACGTTGGTAAATATTGCTACAAGTATCTCCTATTTTTTTTTTTTTTTTTTTTTAACTAATGAATGACGGAACAAGCAGATGGCCCACCTGATGTTAAGCGGTAACCTCTGCCTATGAACAGTGCATTACCTCATAGGACACGTTCACCTAGGACGCACCCTATGTGGCATTGCAATGCGCCCGCCACCCTGCGACATAAAGATGAAAAGTCTCATGTGCCTGTAATTTCACCGGCACCTTCAAACCGGAACACAGCAATGCGAGCACTACTACTTTGCGGCAGAAATAGGTATGGTGGTAGTACTTCCCCGGACGAACTCTTTCACAAAAAAGCTCTACTACTACTACTTTCTGGTATAAATAGCACTAATTATGATTTCTTCTTTTATTTCTGCAGTTATACATCTTGCCATAACTTTTGGTACGGCTTCTAGAAAACAATGTTTGTGTTAAAAAAAACTAGTTAATATATTGTGATTTTAACTCAACACCGTGACTAGTTTATATTTTGGGGTTCAATCCTCCCTATCTACTTTTACAGCAAAATCTCTCTCAGGTACGTTTGATGTAAAAAAACTGGAGCATGTGTGTGATTCGTGATCTCGATAATTATAAAAATCCCATGTTTCCAGAACCTTTACACAGGTATTGTTTGAATTGACACAATTTATAAAATCCTGAAAATCATAGATTTGATTTGCTGATTTTGTTATCTTGTAGGCAACCAGTCCTTTTTTTCAGAATCCCCTTCAGTCTTGTTAGGCCAGTCACCGTAGACACAAAAATCGTGTAAGATCGCAAAAAGTTGCAAGGTTCTGTTTTTTTGGGATGTTGTTAGGATAAATACCAATTGTGTAAAACCAAGTTTGCAACTTCGATAGAGCTGTGCGAACTTTGCAATTTTTTTACGACCTGGAATGTTTAAGATGACTGGCCTATGTGTCGTTTGTAGGTTAACAGCTAATATTTGTAAGGAAAAAGGTTATACACACCTCAGTTTGTTCAAAATTACTAGGTATAACTAAGTAGTTGGAAGAAACTTTTCTTTTGGGTACTTATTTACTTTGTTTTAGCCATTTTGCATTTTCTAGAGCGTTCACATGCGTACTTTTCGTCGCGAGTATCGCCTTTGCATAACTCGCCACACACGACCTACCCACTTTTCAGCTTTGGTGAGTCACTGTTTGTTGAGCTCCCACTGACTGACTGGCACCAATCCCCCACTTTTTATCTTCGTGAATGACGTGGAACAATCAGATGGCCCACCTGATCATGAGCGGTAACGTCTACCTTTAATAATCCATTACCTCATATGTCACGTCCACCCCTTGTGGCATTACACTGCATTCACCGGCAACTATACCTTTCATACTAAAACACAGTAATACAAGCACTAGTGCTTTGCGGCAGAAATACTACTGGTAGTAGTTGTGGTTGGTAGTAAATTCCTGAACGAACTCTTTCACAAAAAAAAACTCTACTACTACTAAATTACGATATAATGCGATTGTAATGTCTAGGATTACTTTTTCGTACAGTTTTCGTTTACTAAGCAAGACGATGACACAGAATAAATAATAGTACAAGCACGACGATAAGAAGCGACGATGATAAGATTCGATTCCTTTGTTTTCAGAAGTAGTTAAGTGCAATAAAGAATATCAACACTAGTCTTAAGCACCGTATATGTAATGTATGATGTTACTATTCATATGTGTAGTATTTAGTACCACATAATAAAAAAAAATTGTTCAGATATCCACCGTATAATATGTTACGGTGATTATATTTAGGATACATTTTTGTTACATGATCAAGCTCATACAAACACGTCAACCTCATACCTCATACCTAACTTACAATAAAATTAATATTGATCAACTGGATTATCTATGAGGAACTAGTATGTCACAGATAACCCAGTTATTATAGTTGTACCTACTACAAATAATATAACGCGTCCAAATTAAGTCGCGGGTGACAGTAGGTACCTATACCTAGCTTGTATTTTATATTATAAATTTCGTCCAAAATTAGTAGGTACCCAAAATCTGAATTCGTTTATTTTTAACCCCTGACGAAAAACGAAGAGGGTGTTATAAGTTTGGCGTGTCTGTGTGTCTGTCCCATCGTAGCTCCCGAAAGGATCAACCGTTTTTTTTTTTTTTATTGTTTTTGTGGGGAGTTTTCTTAGCTTTGTTTGATCAAAATCAGTCCAGCCGTTCAACGTTGGAGGTTATTTAAATTTTTACAAAATTAATTACTTTGTGCTATACGTTTTTAAATTCCGACGGGAAACGAAAATATGTACAAAATGTGTGGCTACGTTTCACCGAGGACTTATCGAGGACTATACTAAGTTCCATTGGTCTAGTTGTTACTATGTTGACAGAGTTATTTATATGGTAGCATACTTGTACGGAGCACTCTACACGCGAGTCCGACTCGCACTTGACCAGTTTATTCATCTTCCGCCTCCAATAAAGCATGGACTTTAATGGAGATTTTTTGAATAGCAGCATTGTATCAGCAAAGTATCTATCTATGTAATATATTGTATTTAGTATATCAGTTATCTAGTACCCATAACACAAGCTCTGCTTAGCTTGGGGCTAGATAATGTTGTGCGAACTGTCCAGCATTATTTATTTATTTATTGTTTCGATATCAAAATTTGAAGTACCAGTATTATTATTAGTAACAAACAGTCAAACATAGATAAAAATTGAATGATAGTATAAATAAAAAAAAAAAAAACATATCGTTTCTCACTAGTAAGTCGGGAAATAAGCAAGTACATTTTTGTAAAAAAACGATAATCACTTAGTATAAAGAGCTAGGCATATTCTAAGGAAAATCGCTAAGCGAAACTCTTTTGGTCACAATATAAACTCCTTCGTGAGTATGCTACCGTAGAATTGCATCGAGCGACTACGGAGGCCTGCAATGTTATAAGTATAGATCCACCAACTTATCTCTAGAACCATTTACCTACATTTTTCTATCAGCTACATACATTTCATTCTGCAGATAAGTTGGTGGATCTCTAGAATTGGTTTGTGTTCACGACTGTATGATTAAACTGTCAAACCATGTCAGTCCGGTAAATTTTCACAAACCTCAAATAAATAAGAATTTGCATTGGTTTCTTATTACCCGAATTACAATTATAACAACGAAAACCAACAATTTTCAGTAAAATAATACAAGTTTTTGTAATGATATATCGAAGTAACCGGTTGTCCGTTTTCACCTGTGAATAAAAAAGTGAACGAGGGCCTTCCTTCCAGCGCCGTGGATAACCACGGAACAGGGTCGTCAATCATTTAACAAGTACCAAGGTACAACTACCAATTCATTGAGTACTCAGAGTTGAAATATGTACATTATAGATTTCGCTATTTTCAAAAATAAGCTTCTTAGTCAACACGGACCAGTATCCAGGCCATTATAAAAAACAATATCAGCCATCTTGTTTCTACAGTTCATCCAATCAGAAAGTATCAGATTAGACGCCAGTGATGCCAATTCAGAAATGTTATAGCTAGATCTAGCAGTAAATTAACATCATCAGCTACAAAAAAACCGATCTAAACCCAAAGAAAAACAGAAAATTTACTAAAAAATGACAGTCTGTCTGTGGAGAAGAAGTCTCGGTTGACATATCTAAAAAAAGTAAGGTCGTATGCTTACTGTAAATTAGTAACATGATAAAACTATGTTTTTTTGTTCTAAATAATAAAAATATTATTAAAATATTATAAGTCGTAATCCAAAAGAAAACGTCACAAAATTATTTTATATGTACAATCAATTTATTTATTTATACATTATTGCACATACAATAATGTTACAAAAAGGTGGGCTTCATGCTAACAGCATCTTCTACCAGCAAAATCAGGTTTGTGACAGCTAGTGGTTGGCGTACTACTAGACTACCTAAACGTACTACGTAACTGCGTAAACTAACAAAAAAAATAAAAAGTTTCTTCCATTTTTTTTTTAACAATGTTTGTTTTTTTAACATAGACCTTTGTTTGACCACGATCTCACCTGTTGGTAAGTGACGATGCAGCCGAAGATGGAGCACAAAGGTCTAGAAGGCACCTATTCACTCTAGCCTAGCTCTATTCCATCTACAATAATTTTGGTTATTCATAAAAACAATTGATAGACCAAGTATATTCAAAAGTAGGCTAAAACAGCTTTTGCTGTAAGGGTGCTATAATGCACTACTTAACAAGTTCAGACAAGAATTGCTTTTTGAACATAAATTTCATAAGGAGGATTTTGTTTTTTTTGTAGTGATCTGGCTGTTTTTTAAAAATTGAGTTGGCAGCACTCATGGCATATGTCAGTCCAGTCAAAATTGTAAAAAATTTGCATTGATAATTAGTTAATTTGCATTAATTTGGATAATTTCCACTATCGCGGAATATAGACGTGACAAGTGGTGAGCTCATCGTCGCCATAGCTTGCCACAACTGGCCGGATAAATAAAAAACATATCGTTTATGAAATGCTGTGTCCCAGGCTGTTCGTGAATCGATGAAACAGGTATGTATATTTAATGCTAATTTAATAACTAGTAGTTACACAAGGGGATGGGCAGCAGCATCCTATTGAGTGCTCAACACGAATACTCCGATCACCCGCTCGCAATCCGCCTGCCAAGCGTGGTGATTATGGCAAAACCATTTCAGACCCACGGTACCCCTGGCCATACCCCTGGCGGTACCGTAGGACTTTTAAAGTTAAACGGTACCACCGAGTAAGTGACCCTAGTGATGTGTTGACCAAGCCCCGCGGTTACGTTTGCACCATTGATTTGCCCCATTAATGGTGCAGACGTAACTGGTTAGTTACGTTTGCACCATTCAATTTGATACAACATACTAACCTTGCTTTTCTCGCCATAAAAATTTGTTTATTTAGCGTTTGTGTTTGACATGGTTTTTTGGATAGAATGTTCACCAAAAAACAACTTCCTTTAGGAACATTCGGTTGACTTTGCAAAATTTTGAAATTCCAAAATGTATAATTTCCCGTTTCTTTTTAGTGTTGTATTATTTTAAAGTTGTGTTCCTATAATGTTGACTTTTTTGGGATCACATAGTTTTATCAATCTATAAGGCGCTCAGAACACGACAAAATTTTGAACTCTCAGTTGCGGCAACCGGCAAATCGCAACTATAGCCGTTTTTTTGGATGACAGCTGTCAAAATTGATTCAGTCATATTTCGGAAACTACTCGTGCTAGAGTTTCGTTGTATGGCTCAAATGAAAGCTGATGACAAAATCTACATTTTGTATGACAGCTGTCAAAATTGAAACAGTCATATTTCGGAAAATACTCTTGCTAGAGTTTCGCTGTATGGCTCAAATGAAAGCTGATGACAAAATCTACATTTTGGATGACAGCTGTCAAAATTGAAACAGTCATATTTCGGAAACTACTCGAGCTAGAGTTTCGTTGTATGGCTCAAATGAAAGCTGATGACAAACTCTACATTTTTGATGACAGCTGTCAAAATTGAAACAGTCATATTTCAGAAACTACTCGTGCTAGAGTGTCGTTGTATGGCTCAAATGAAAGCTGATGACAAAATCTACATTTTGGATGACAGCTATCAAAATTGAAACAGTCATATTTCGGAAACTACTCGAGCTAGAGTTTCGTTGTATGGCTCAAATGAAAGCTGATGACAAACTCTACATTTTTGATGACAGCTGTCAAAATTGAAACAGTCATATTTCAGAAACTACTCGTGCTAGAGTGTCGTTGTATGGCTCAAATGAAAGCTGATGACAAAATCTACATTTTGGATGACAGCTGTCAAAATTGAAACAGTCATATTTCGGAAACTACTCGAGCTAGAGTTTCGTTGTATGGCTCAAATGAAAGCTGATGACAAACTCTACATTTTTGATGACAGCTGTCAAAATTGAAACAGTCATATTTCGGAAACTACTTTTGCTAGAGTTTCGTTGTATGGCTCAAATGAAAGCTGATGACAAAATCTACATTTTGTATGACAGCTGTCAAAATTGAAACAGTCATATTTCGGAAAAAACTCTTGCTAGAGTTTCGCTGTATGGCTCAAATGAAAGCTGATGACAAAATCTACATTTTGGATGACAGCTGTCAAAATTGAAACAGTCATATTTCGGAAACTACTCGAGCTAGAGTTTCG
This sequence comes from Operophtera brumata, assembly GCA_932527175.1. Taxonomy (NCBI): domain Eukaryota; kingdom Metazoa; phylum Arthropoda; class Insecta; order Lepidoptera; family Geometridae; genus Operophtera; species Operophtera brumata. The sequence goes on along the minus strand of OW052238.1, from coordinate 10,106,376 downwards.
TTGTATGGCTCAAATGAAAGCTGATGACAAACTCTACATTTTTGATGACAGCTGTCAAAATTGAAACAGTCATATTTCAGAAACTACTCGTGCTAGAGTGTCGTTGTATGGCTCAAATGAAAGCTGATGACAAAATCTACATTTTGGATGACAGCTGTCAAAATTGAAACAGTCATATTTCGGAAACTACTCGAGCTAGAGTTTCGTTGTATGGCTCAAATGAAAGCTGATGACAAACTCTACATTTTTGATGACAGCTGTCAAAATTGAAACAGTCATATTTCAGAAACTACTCGTGCTAGAGTGTCGTTGTATGGCTCAAATGAAAGCTGATGACAAAATCTACATTTTGGATGACAGCTGTCAAAATTAAAACAGTCATATTTCGGAAACTACTCGAGCTAGAGTTTCGTTGTATGGCTCAAATGAAAGCTGATGACAAACTCTACATTTTTGATGACAGCTGTCAAAATTGAAACAGTCATATTTCAGAAACTACTCGTGCTAGAGTGTCGTTGTATGGCTCAAATGAAAGCTGATGACAAAATCTACATTTTGGATGACAGCTGTCAAAATTAAAACAGTCATATTTCGGAAACTACTCGAGCTAGAGTTTCGTTGTATGGCTCAAATGAAAGCTGATGACAAACTCTACATTTTTGATGACAGCTGTCAAAATTGAAACAGTCATATTTCGGAAACTACTTTTGCTAGAGTTTCGTTGTATGGCTCAAATGAAAGCTGATGACAAAATCTACATTTTGGATGACAGCTGTCAAAATTTTATTTTTGTTTTATTTATTATTTCTGTCACCAGGCTGTATCTCATGAACCGCGATAGTTAGACAGTCGAAATTTTCACACATGATATATTTATGTTGCCGCTGTAACAACAAATACTAAAAAACAGAAAAAAAAAAAAAAAAAAAAAAACAGCGTTGCAGTTCACTGCAGCAATATGCTAAGCATGGACCTTTTTTGACGGCACTATACACACAGTAACAAATATTTTTTGACGGTGTAACTTTTGTTTTGTGTATTCAAGCTGTGTGTATGTGCTGTTCAAAATAAATTATTTCTATTCTTCTATTATATAATAAAACATATATATCTATGTAATGCATTTTACTAAGTCGGACTTGTTAGTATGATTTGTTGGTATAAGATCTGTCCTGGCTGCTAGCTTATTATGGAATGTGTTAATACTGGAAGAAAGCGTTAGTTGAGTCAGTCGTGGGAAGCAATGGCGGCGATGAGCTCACCACTTGTCACGTCTATATTCCACGATGGTGCAACCCACTGTGAAAAGCGGCCCATTGAGGCTCTGCCTACCCCTTCAGGAAAAAGGCGTGTGTCTATGTATGTATGTATGTATGTATATTAGTTATCTAGCACCCATAACACAAGCTCTGCTTAGCTAGGGGCTAGATAATGTTGTGTGAACTATCCAACATTATTTATTTTATTTAACTACCTATGTATGTACACAACATACGTATATAATATGTAAACAGATACTCTCAATGTCGCCTCATCTTATTTTATTTATTTGCAGAATAAAATAACTGATGATCAGAAGGAAATGGACTGTACATATCACTGCAAATACGTTTCCAGGATACCCATCCTTGTGATGGATCCTTCGGTAGCTGTGGTATGTATTACCTTCAGCATAATAACTAACAGGAACGCGTAGAAGCGTAACTCCTCAATTAATCTACCTACACTTATATTATAGTTCGTAAGTTTGTATGTAGGAGGTAATAAACGACTACATATCCGATTTAAAAAAAAACTGTTCTTGAATATTTAGAAATTACTTTGAGGGTGGACATAGGCTCTATTTTATTAGCTTTCGCCCGCAGCTACGCTCGCGTTATATGTGTAGTTCCAATTCAACTCCGTAAAGGTTGAGCGGATTTTGATTAATCAAATCAAAATCCGAAAGATTAGATTATTTATTTATTTGCAAAAATGTGGAAACACTGAGTTGTTCTTGTGTAGGTAAATGGTCAACACGTTACAAATTTTTAACTATATTAATGGCGGAACAAGCAGACGGCCCACAGAGAGATGATGTTAAGCGGCAACCTCTGCCTTTATCAATACAATAACATCCACCTACGACCCGCCCTATGTGGCATTGCACTGCGCCCACCACCCTGAGACAAAAATGAAAAGTCTCGTGCCAGTAATTTCACTGGCACCTACCCTTCTAACCGGAACACAGCAATGCGAGCACTTCCTCTGAACGAACTCTCGCAAAAAAGCTCTACCTACTAAAAAGTATCTAGCATGCAAATGATGATTAAGTTTTTTATTTATTGATTTTTGGTGTGTGGATGAACGCTTGCGAAGGGCGGTAGGGGGGGGCTGCTTTTTATCCCAACAACATGCTTGCGAAGCCGCGGGCAAAAGGCTAGTTGCTAACAAATGTAATTCTTTGATTACAGTGTTTCCTGTGCCGGACAAGAAATGATTTCGACGAACTATGCAGCACGATCGCAACAAACTTGACTCGCGAGACTCAACCGCTCTTCGACATATGCGAGAAGAGACCGTCGCATTGGAGCCCCCTCAATAATGACATTGACTTACAGAATACTAACATATTTACAGGTAACTTGCTGTGCCCGACCTGAGAATAGACCGCTCCCGTGGATGTCGTAACAGCCGACTGCGTGTAGAAATTAGGGAATAGGCAACAGCATCCACCTGAGTACTTAACACCAATAAAATAAATAAATACATAATGCTAGTTCACACAATGTTATCTAGCCCCAATATAAGCAGAGCCTGTGTTATAGGTAGGTACTAGATAACTGATATACTTAATACAATTTTTTTGTATACAATAGTATGCAAAAAAAAGTACATAAGCATGGTGGAAAAACTGCAAAATAAGTTAACTATGTATACTTAAAGGTATTTTTTTAACTGTAAACATAAAAAGGGTTTGTTTACGGTCAAATTAGCAAAACTGATTTGTATTTTGTATTTTGTATTTATTTTAAAACATTACATCCATTCTTACAGGTATAACCTAATACAACAGAGTAGTCAGCAAAAAAAAAAAACATGAGTCAAAAAGATGCAATACATTACTAAGCTATGCAAATTGTACACATTAAACTAAAACAAATATATATAATTACTCATTATACAAATCAAACAATTCAATAAAATATAATCATTAAATAATTAGATTCAAATATCTATGTCAACAGGTACAATAAATTAAAATAAGTAGCATATTATTTACAATAGCACAAATTAAATAGTATAGCCCGTGCGAATTCACTCTGTGAGCAGTGGAATATATCCACACTATTATATTCTATGATATTTATGAGATACTATCAATTAAAACATGTGTGTTATGTCTCTTAGCGCTCGCGAATTCAACTTTCTCTATCTGAAAAAGTGTTGATAAACTGTAATGAGCAAAAAACACCAAAAAATAATAATTTCGCCCCTCAAGCGAGACGAAATAAGTCATTATAATGTATTTACATACATACATAGACACACGCCTTTTTCCTGAAGGGGTATGCAGAGCCTCAATGGGCGCTTTTCACAGTGGGTTGCACCATCGTGGAATATAGACGTGACAAGTGGTGAGCTCATCGCCGCCATTGCTTCCTACGACTGACTCAACTAACGCTTTCTTCCAGTATTAACACATTTCATAATAAGCTAGCAGCCAGGACAAATCTTATACCAGCAAATCATACTAACAAGTCCGGGTAATCCCTTAGTCGGCTTTTACGACATCCATGGGAGAAAATGGAGGGGTCTATTCTTAGGCCGGACACACCACGGCAATGTGTATAGGTAGATCTAATGAATAACTACTATTGTATGTTTAAAAATAAAAAGGTGCATATTGTGTTTGAAAACGTTGTTTTACTAACAATAGCCAGGCACCTATCTATCGCTATATAAGTATGCCTATTTGCTATAGAGGCATACATATATAGCGATAGGTAGGTAGCTAGCTATTTATGTAGTATGAAAAATGAAAATAGAGCTAAAGCACAGAATAAATAATAGTTACTATGGCAAAAGTTCAATTAGTCAAATACAGAAGGCGCGCATGAGCTCCTCCCCTCTTTTGGCGGGAGATATATCTCTATTTCTATATATAAAAAAATCCTCTATGCCACGGAATGACAGAAAATGGCGTAGAAATCGTGTAGATACGGCGAATTGAAAATGTTTTCGTGTTTTTACACATCTTTTATATGAAAAGATTAAAAACCCCAGCATACTTTTAAAACTATGTGTATAGACATGATACTAAAGTGTTTTATTTCTCAGAAATAGCTGTAATTCCGTAGATTTAGGCTCATATGTAGATGCTCTATTTTGATCAATTTCGTGAAAATGGGTAGGTAGTTTTTCAATTTACACAAAATCTAGAAATAACTTTAGAAAACCCCAACGTATTTTTATTCAGCCTGAAGTGTTCTTTCTTCTGATCTAAATATTGTTAAGAATAAAGCTAAATTTGGAAAGTTCTAGGCTTTTCAAAACACCACTTTTCAAGGGTTTTCACAGACTAGCCCCTTAAGACTCCGCTCCCGCCAGGCAGAAATCATCATACAAAAAGAACGCCACGCGCCGCTCGATAAAGCTGTTTTTATTGAATATCTCGTGAAATATAAAATCCCCGTTATAAAAACCCCGAATAATAAATACCCTGTGGTCGAACCCTCCGTTTTATTGCATTGATTTTATTTATCTAATTTTTTACCCAAGAGCCATATTGACCATATTGACAAACAATCGAATCTAGCCAAAAGTTAGAGGTAACTTTGTGATATTTTTTTATCGAGAAAATTTTGTCCTGTCGTTTTTCTGTCTGGATGATCCCTCGGTATTATAATGCAGTATCCATGTTTATTTTTAATTTGAATATTATACTTGATTTAGTCAGTCAAAAATCTAATCTAAGATTGGTAATTTTGCGCTATACCCCACCTTAATCATCAGATTAGCTCGCTTTTGCCACCTGTATCGTCATCCGAACTTGATAGGTAGCAACTTTGTTTTATATTTCTCTAAGGGTAGGAAATTTTGCATTGGTAGCAAAGCAAAATTTCAGCTCAATCGGTTGCGTGGAACTGGGCCCCGATCGGCTCAAATGTCCGAACAAATGTCAAACGTTCGAACTTGACCTACGTCTGATTGGTCAATTTTGGCGGCGACGCCGCTGATTCAATAGTTGTTACTGCGCCAACGGTAGTACTTTAGCTTTAGTAAATACGTTAAACATTAGTGTGATTAAGGCCCAGTAGCAATGACCATAGGCGCAGCTTTTACTACATTATTAACAAGATAAATAAAAGCTTATAGAAAGGTCATAACTTCAACGGCTTAGTCATAAATGCTTATGAACTCAAGAAACTCCAACAAAGTGATATCGATTTTATACACACTAATCTTCAAACGCAATCATTTGGTAATAAATTATGCCGAGTACAAGGCAAACGCGTATTACGAAGACAGATTTACGCACTGAGCCTGCTGTAGCGAGAGATTGGACAGTTTGGATAACTTGCATAAAGGAATGTGGAAATTAAAACAAAACCTAAAAAAGCTGACAATGACAGAGTACTACTACTTCGTAACACCGGTTCTTTCTTAGTCACCCTGCGTTAGGTCAGTGACCAGGGCTGTTATTCGCTATGACCATAGGAGATAACTTGACAATAACGTGTGACGTCACAATGTATTCTGAACGATGATTCCACGCAGACATCGTAACGAGCCCGCGTTATGTCGCGTTTGGAGATAGCGAACAGGGGGCAGTTTGTGGTATGGTGTTCGTGAAAACGAATCTGGTGAAATGATTCAATGCTACTACTATGTTACTTTCTACGTCTTTCTATGTCACATGTCTACGAATTTTTAGTACTACGACATGCTGGTTTCCTTGGGATATTTTCCTTCACCTTTTGTGGAAGTGGAAAATCCATTATTAATCCAGTAGGTACTTGAACCCTCTATCGTAGAATCGAAAGTCGGGGTCCCTCCCACTACACCATCAATGCTCTCACTATTCACTAATTCATTACTTAAGAAAACTTTTTAACTTACTGAACTTATAGTATAGAATGAAATAGAATATTCCATATTGCATAAAAACAAAAATGAATAAAGGTGAACTTAATGCTAGAAAGCATTCTCTACGAGCTAACCTTTGTGTAATGTCCAGCATTATTTATTTATTATTATCTCACTGTTTTATTCAAAATCTCGTAAAAAATATTTATTTTTCACCATAAAAGTATGCTTTCTACTAGTATAAAAAATAAATATAATAAAAAACATTATAGTAAAGAATATAAATCTAAACGGGGAACCACCGACCGCGGAGCAAGGTCCAAACGGTCGGAGGCAAGGGCTGCAGGGAGAGAGGAACCTCCTTAATTATTATTATTATTTATTATTATGTGGAGACCACTTAGTCTAGAACTTGGTCGGTGAAAATAAGCTTAGGAGATGGTTTTATCATTAAATCATTAAATTTTAAAAAATATAGATATACCTTACAATATTTAAATTTCATATAAAAAAAATAAAGTGGAAATGTAGTGTTTTATTTAAAATATACAAATTGGTGCGCTCTTACTATTTTGCCACCGTCCACAGTACCATCACCTATGGAGTGTAATTGTGGGCGCGCGCCGTAACTCGTTTGAAAATTCTCTATACTAATTAATAATGATTATTAAGTACTACGAGTATCTGTATTGATTAATGATGTTAAATAAGGTTTGTTATAGAGCATGTAAACAACAAACCTCGTTTTAAAAACTCGGTTCTATTTAGCTTGAAAACGAAAATATATGGAATCCGAACTTCCCAGTAATCTATTATTTATTACATAGCTAACCATCCAAAGATATATCGAAATATCTGATGGATTAGTAGTTTTGTTGCCGTATCAATCCATTTGATCTCATACTTTCATAGCCAGCGACAATGTATCGTAGCAATTATAGAAAGCTTAGGTTAGGCTAGATTGATATGCCATCAGCGTCAATACAATTTATGATATTATCATAGAACGCATTTATGGTGTAAACTTCTAGTTTGCACTGAATATCAATGAATACAGGGTAACATTGAATATCTTTGTTGGTAGACTTCCGCAATTCTACCAGACCCAAAGTTCTAGAAATTTTACTTATTTTTACACATATACCAATACCTAACCTATTCTATAACGCTGAGATTCTGACTCAGGGTAACGGGGCCCTTCGTGTTTACAAAATTCTTTCAGGGCGTCTGGTTGAAGCGACGCATGACCTGAGAGCTGGATCTTATCTGGCTCAACGCATTAGTATTGTCATTCAGCGTTGCAATGCAGCCAGTATCTTAGGGACGCTTCCGTCTGGTAGTGATTTCAGCTATCTTTAGATCGTTTGCAATGGTTTTCAGATAGCTCAATTGTTTAACTTTTATTTCAAAAAAGTTGTGCGTTCCTTTTTGTATTAGCTGTATTATTCTTTCTGTAAATAAATTTATCGCTTCTTATTGATAATATGACCGCAAACTCAATGGTTCACCTTACTAACTAATATTTAGTCTGTGTCCATTCTTTTTCTCTTTGCCCGACTCTAATGTACCTGCGAACTAATGTGTGTATTCAATATATGGTTTTATAACTAAATGAAAGGTCTCACGTACATTATTCTAACACTTATGCATATTATATTACACAAATGGTATTATTTACCTAAACATTTGTACCTGTGTACCTATTTGTTTTTGCCTAGTAGTATTCAGAGTCCTAAAATATAATATGCATATTATTGCTGTGGTACCTATAACTGAAAGAACACTAGATTTAAGTAAGTTTAGAATTATATTCTTGCAAGATTGTGCAACTTTCGTTGGTGATCCAAATAAATCAAATAAATAAAAAATAAATACATTAAAGTCTATTTGATTTTTCGGAAATTAACCAAAAAGGTTTACCGATACATCAAAAAGTGTGGAATATTTCGAACGCCGTGATTCGCCGAAAATAGACATAAAAGAAAATTAGTTAAGCCCATATAATACCTACTGGGGTATAATCAGGGTGTTTGTTTGTGCGGGGACCGACTCGGCGGGGAAAATACACTCGCGGAATCACACTTCAAGTGCTTCAAGTTGTAAGAAAAGGCGATCTCAAGATTTCTAGCAAAATTATTTTCATGGCAATAGCTTAATTCAAGTTATTGTGATGCTATTCAGTTACATGGGTTGTTTTAAAAGGTCTTTTTTTTTCATAAAAGATAATTAATTTTGTAAAAATTTAAAAAAAAAATACTCAACATAATGAAATGGCTGAACGGATTTTGATCAAACATAGCTAAGAACACGCCCGTCTAATCCATCTTTCAAAAGAAAAAAAAAAAGAACATCGGTTTTAATTCGTTCGGGAGCTATGATGCCATGCCACAGACAGACACACACATACACACACATAGACACACACACACAGACTCGTCAAACTTATAACACCCCTTCGTTTTTGCGTCGGGGGTTAAAAACACAATTTAGTGAAAAACGTGCAGCTTAAATTGGATGTAACGCTTAGACTTACAAAAGTTTTTGGACAAAATTACATTTATTAATTGTATTACTTTTTTTAAATTACTATTGCACATTATAAATCCACAGTTCGTGATATTTTTATTTTTTTATTCCTATCTCTGTCCAAAGTAGGTAGGTAATACTCATATCTTTCTTTATTTTATTGGGTGTGTGTGTGCTTTGGGGAAAATAAACAATTTTTTTGTCGTTCTTTACTTTCTTTTTTATATAATACCAGCAACTCGCCCCAGCTTCACACGGGTAATATCGGGATGAAAAGCTGTTACCAGCAGAACACCACCAGCAGCTGTTTTATATTATACAGCAGCGCCCCGCGGTTTCAGCCGCGTAAATCTCGATCCCGTGGGAATATCGGGATAAAAATATGCCTATGTGTTATTCCGGTAGTCCAGTTATCTCCATTCCAAATTTCATCCAAATCCATGCAATAGTTTTTACGTGAAAGAGTAACAAAGATACATCCATCCATACAAACTTTCGCGTTTATAATATTAGTAGGATTATACGCATTGCCTTGATATAGGCATGTGCATGGCTAACAAACAACATGCTTAAAAAACATGGCCCGTTTCTTCTGTCATTCAAGCAGATAAATCTCCCTCCGTTTTACTATGACATACTTGACTTCGACTATAACGAAGTGATATTCCAGAAACTAACTGGCGAAATTGTGGAGATCGAGATTTTCCTCAGGAGCGGTTAAAAAACTTAGTTATAGTATTATTTTATCCGTGGTTTAGTTGATAAGTAATCCCTAACACAATGCAATAGGAACTTGCTTAATACTTGGACCACATGTGCGTTACGCAGCAAATATAATCGGAGAGCCGTTAATAGCATGAAGCCTTTTGTGTGAAATTCCAATGCGAAAAATCTGGGATTTTTGGGGCTGAGTTTGCACATTGTGTTTTTGCAGATCGAAAACTATGAGTAAAATAATATTGGTTTTAACACTTTCGTATCTCGTAAACTTTTTCTATAAAGGTGTATAAAAACAAAACTTTTTTTTAAAAAGGTTTTATTTAACTTGCGGGTTCGGGTTCGGTTAATGTTCTGGTCAAATCTTGAAACTGCATTTTAAAGCAGTTATCCTCAACCGATTAATATTAAATTTTGCATACACATTAGATGACAATACAATATTATGGTGATAGCCAGCTCATCTGATGTTGGAGACGGAAGGTGGACAACGGAACTCCTCGATGGATAATAGTAGACTGACCGTGTTTAAGGCTCATTTTGATCAGCACACGGCTACGATCACTAATTATATAAAAGGTTGTATTGAAAAATTTTTTTTTCACAAAAAACTTATACTTTATACTTAATTTGGGTTAAAAGTGGCCTTTTGAGGCTCTGCCTACCCCTTCGTAGAAAAAGGCGTGTGTCTATTGAATGTAGGTATGTATTTTACTATGCAAAACAAAATACTTACACGGATCTCCATACAATTTATCTTGAAGCTCGCGTCATACATTTTCATTAGCAGAAGCTCACGGTACCTATATGGCTCGGCCCAACTTGCCAGTGACAGTAAGTCAGATTTATCTCGCCACCCACCCTTTTCCTCTCTCATGTGCCCTTTTTCAATGTCGCTCAGAACCAGAGAACTTAGAACCAGAGAATTAGAAGTTAGACCGTGTTCTTTTTCCCATATTTTTGCACTTTTAAAAATTTATAGGCTGGCTAATCTATTCTAATCATAACTTGCTCTGTAGCTTTAATGCTGGTACCTATAGCTTATAACAGGTCTAGCGCTTAACTGAGTCAGTCCCTGAGGTATGGGAGCGGTACGGAGGGGTGTTTACATCTTTCAAATTATCAGATGACAAGTTACATAATGTGAACAAAACACCCCCTCCTGTACTGCTCCCATACCTGTAGACTAAAATTTATCAATGGCTCAGAAAATCTATAACTGGCGTTTTAATAATCAATCAATATATCAATAAATTCCATGATTATTCTTCGTAAAAATACATTATGCTCTTCTAACAGCTTAGGTAGCTACGAGTACACGCAATATAGATTTATTTTAAGCAAAATCTTCAGTTTCTTATAAACTAAATTTACTTCTGTTCCAACACGACTAAACATAGAGAAATCAGCCAACCAACACGGCTTTGGCTTTATTTGATGGTCATTCTTACTACTAGGTGGGAAGCGCCTGTGTGGTGCCTCGAGAACAAGGAGAAGCTAATTCAAAGAAAAAAGAGAATCAACTTAAAAACCAAGAAGGTAGTCAAAAGTAAAATGTAAGGAGCAAAATTTCATAAGACAGCACATGCTACGCTTGATAGACATATTAATAACAACCTGATAATATGAAGGAACAGATAATGCAAATGGTTCAACCAGTTTCAACGAATATTTTTGAATTAGACGAAGAAGGCGAGCGAACGCTCAGATACCGTTTTTTTTGTTTATAAAAACATAATATAAAAATGCCCTTTAGAGTTTTGTTAAATTTTGTTGATGACTTCACTAACTTAAATAATAATTAATAAGTTAACAAATGTTTCAAAAATTAAAACGTGTAAGAAGCAAGTCTAAAATGGTATTTCAAATTAAAGGTGGTATCATTGATAAAAAAATATATCGAGTGAAGTAATTCAAATAGTGTATTGCATTTATGATTTTACTAGATAAAAAGCTTAAGAATGACATATTTTTTTTTTTTAAACTGTAAGCACTCTTAACAAAAACTTGAAAATTCTAGAGCTCATTATGGACATACTGTGAACCTATTGCGCCTTGTTGCCTATTGCATAGTAAAATAAAACAACCAAAACAGTGCGTGCGCATAAAATAGGCACTTCTAAAATGGTCTCTCAATCGACTGCTAAGTACGGCTGTTATCGATTATTTTGTGTGAACTATTGTTGTGAACAGACGGGGCGCAGAAGCTTTAGGGGAGGCCACCCCTTCCCAACAACACACACCGAACAATAGGTACAGTTTAACACATTTCTCATTTCTGTGGCAAACACAACTAAAAAATACTTATTTCGGCTACTGACATCTTGTCCCAACTTATTGGGCCACAACGTCAACAAAAATAATGCAAAATGGGACGCAGTACCAGCGGGCCACATTCCTAAAACGACTGTTAGGTTATGCTATTTTAAAACAATAAAATATCTAAAACTGTCGCGTGTAATTGCTTGGAAATAGTTGAGGCGAAGGAGCCTGGGTCGTAAAATTTGAATACGGGCCTCGTTGTTTTATTGTCCCTTGTTTGTATACTTACTTACGTACTTTTTTGTAAGTAGCAATGCACGTTGACTTTGGGCTTACTGGGCCTACTGGAAACGCTGGTTTCCGGTGCGTGACACGAACACATTCGATTATATAGGTACTTTACTTTTCAACTCGAAGTAAATAATCTATACCAATATAATAAAATTTAAGTGTCTGTCTGTGATTTCAAAATAAGGGCAACAAAATAAGTATAAACTAGAAAAAAATACAATGCCTAATCATTAATTATAAAGTAATCATATAGAATTTAGAATTTTTGTCTTTTTTTAGAATTTTTAGAATAAAAAAGTTTGTCTCGAATAGGCTTTGAAACGGCTCAATGAAAATTTGAGGGAATGAAACACGAATTTTATCTTAAATTTTCGAACCAATCAGACGATTTTTTTTACAAAAATTTTAGTTAAAATTCGTGTTTACCTCCCGAAAGAAGTCACGGGCACAGCCAGTAGAATACTACAACTTTGAAGGCATTTTAATGATACCTCTTATCTGGTAAGTACATTGAGTAGTTTAGTATTACGCCATTGTCTGAATAGATTGTTTCCTTTTGCAGTATGTATACGAGTAGGTACTTATTTAAAAGTGAAAGAAAATTGTGTGAAATTCAACACTAGGTATCAACATGAATCTGTTACAACTGAAATAATTATAAACTACCATAAAATCAATCAGTTCTGCAAATTCTAGTCATGTGAATTAAATCAAGGGACCTATTCTGGCTAGCTAGAGAAAGACTTCGAACGTATAACAAACTGCCAATAGTTTTGACAGATCATAACGTGACATTATTTCGATTACGAATATCATCAGATTGCAAGCGCCATTTTTCAAACTTCGTATTTTAAATTTGATTATGCTCTTTCTAGTTACTTATATCTTGTAATTTTAACCGGTGTAACTTAGATAAAGAGTAACATGTGTGGTGTAGTTAAATATATAGTAGATTGTATCATAAGGGAGCAACATAATATTTTTACGGCGAGGGCGCTTTTTTGAATCCAGAGCGAAGTGAGGGATTCTAGAGTAGAATCCCGAGCGTAGCGAGGGATTCTTTTGTAGAATCCTGAACGTAGCGAGGGATTCAAAGTACGTCGCCCGAGCCAAAAATATATGTTGCGCCCGTGTGATACACTCTGCTTTTCATCACCCACTATGAGAAAATAAAAGGCGCCTCATAATGTTATAGTAATATTATTATTTAATAAAACAAATGGTTGTTTTTTTGCGTTTGTGTTTTTGTGTTTTTTTGGGTGTTTTTTTGTGTTTTTTGTGTTTTGTGCTTATTTGTGTTTTTTTTGTGTTTTTGTGTGTATTGTCTTTTTTTGTGTTTTTTTTTGTATTGTGTTTTTTGTGTAGTGTTATTTGTGTGTTTTATGTTTTTTGTGTTTTTTTTTGTTTTTGTGGTTTTTTTGTGTTTATTTTGCGTTTTGTGTGTTTTGTATTTTTTGTGTTTTTTTTTTGTGTTTTTGTGTTTTTTTTTGTTTTGTGTTTTTTTTTGGGGGTTTTTTGTGTTTTTTGTTTTTTGTGTTTTGTGCTGTTTTGTGTTTTTTTTTGTTTTGTGTTTTTTGTGTGTATTGTGTTTTTTTTGTGTTTTTTTTTTATTGTGTTTTTTGTGTTGTGTTTTTTTGTGTGTTTTATGTTTTTTGTGTTTTTTTTTGTGTTTTTGTGTTTTTTTGTGTTTATTTTGTGTGTTTTGTATGTTCTGTGTTTTTTTTTTGTGTTTTTGTGTTTTTTTATGTGTTTTGTGTTTTGTGATTTTTGTGTGTATTGTGTTTTTTTGTATTTTGTGTTTTTTTGTGTTTTTGTGTTTTTTTTGTGTTTTTTGTGTGTTTTGGGTTTTTTATTTTGGGTACGTACGTCGTACCAGCCAGTATTTATTCAAACAATATTTACGTTCGAATTATTTGGCGCTGGTTCCAAATTCAATAAGTGCGCCGCAATTATCTTTGCCGCGCACTTTTTGAATTAGGAACTTAATAAGTGCGCCGGAAAACTCATTACTGCCCGCTAAAAGTTTTCATAGAAAACACCACCGTTGGGTGCACTTAAAGGCGAACCCAGTCGTCCTTTTCGAATAGATGGGATGAAAAGTTTATTACGTGTCTTTTGGTGGATTTTGTCCTTTAAAAACTTGAGTTTTCTTCCACCATTTTAAACATTATTATCAGGCTTGACTTGACGGAGACTATTGACGAGTCGAATTAATTTTTATAATTTAATTACTTACTTAACATTGGCAGTATTGCTTTTTCTCAGAAGCTTTTAAAAAAAGAGAAGAAGCAGGCTTAAACTTAGCCAGGGTATTCATGCAAGGTAAACAAGGTTTACCTAGTAATTTTAGTAGTAGTAGAGCTTTTTAGGGTTCCGTAGTCAAAGACAAGGAACCCTTATGGATTCGTCATGTCTGTCTGTCTGTCTGTCTGTCTGTCCGTGTATGTCACAGCCTTTTTTTTCCGAAACTATAAGAGCTATACAGTTTAAACTTGGTAGGTAGATGTATTCTGTGAACCGCATTAAGATTTTACACAAAAATAAAAAATAAACAATTATTTTTGGGGTTCCCCATACTTAGAACTGAAACTCACAATTTTTTTTTCATCAAACCTATACGTGTGGGGTATCTATGGATAGGTCTTCAAAAATGATGTTACGGTTTCTAATATCATTTTTTTCTAAACTAAATAGTTTGCGCGAGAGACACTTCCAAAGTGGTAAAAAGTGTGTGTCCCCCCCCCGTAACTTCTAAAATAAGAGAATGATAAAACTAAAAAAAAAATATGATGTACATTACCATATGAACTTTCACTCAAAATTGGTTTGAACGAGATCTAGTAAGTAGTTTTTTATTTTTGGGGTTCCCCATACTTAGAACTGAAACTCAAAAAAAAAAAACATCAAACCTATACGTGTGGGGTATCTATGGATAGGTCTTCAAAAATGATATTGAGGTTTTTAATATATTTTTTTTCTAAACTGAATAGTTTGCGCGAGAGACACTTCCAAAGTGGTAAAAAGTGTGTCCCCCCCCCCCCCCCCCCCCATAACTTCTAAAATAAGAGAATGATAAAACTAAAAAATATATATAATGTACATTACCACGTAAATTTACACTCAAAATTGGTTTGAACGAGATCTAGTAAGTAGTTTTTTTTTAATACGTCATTAATCGTAATCCATCCAAGAACTTTTATATTATGTTACTTGCTGCTACGGAACCCTTCATGGGCGAGTCCGACACGCACTTGGCCGCTTTTTTGTGAAAGTTTTCGACCGGGGAAGTACTACCACCATACCTATTTCTGCCGCAAAGCAGTCAAAAGCAGTTCAAAGTCGGCAGCAGTAGTGCTCGCATTGCTGTGTTCCGATTTGAAAGGGTATGGTTGCCGGTGAAATTACAGGCACATGAGACTTTTCATCTTTATGTATCAGGGTGCCATATAGGGTGCATAGGACGTGACCTATGAGGTAATGCATTGTTAAAGGCAAAGGTTACTGCTCAACATCAGGTGGGCCATCTGCATGTTCCGTCATTCAACTAGCAAAAAAAAACGTTTTTTGGCGACATTGCTTGGAGTATTCCTCAGAAGCCATTAATATAAGAAGAATAGATGACGATTCAACCTCAACCGACTGTTAACTTTTTCTTGTGTTTTCTCAACATAACTATCTGAATAACAAAGTAAACATGCAACCGAGAGCTGCGTCCAAGCTCGTTGGGGCCGTGCAAAGCTAAATTGTAATTTATTCGAGTGTTGCATTGCAGTACTCTGCGGCGAGTGCACGCCCACAACATGGCAATGGGTATGGAACTGGTTTACCGATAAACAGACACATTGTACTGTGATAACCAGTGGGATTTAGATTAAAACAGGGTTCAGACGATGGAGCAAATGTGGGCGAAATCGTTTTATAATCGAACGGCGAAATTGATCGGATAGTAGGTAATTCAGCTTTACAAGCTTGTGGAGCTTTCTACTAATACCTGCATAAGATTTCCAAATAGACATTTATGGTACAGTTGTTCTACAACTCGAGGTTCACTCAGTTTTTTTTTCTTTGCCTTTAGTTGCCATGCTGACGGTAATCGATGGCAAAAATAAGCACTAGTGACCCGAACTACGTCACGGTCGGGACTATTTGGTCCTGAGCTTACACATACTAAAACAATAAATATGTGCATATCTATAATGACAAACATAGCCAAACGGACATTGTGAAATAGAATATCTGTAGCGAAAAAAAAAAGAAAAAGAAAAAAAAAAAAAACAACATTCAAGTGTGCTTCCAGCGGTAATATCAATGCCACTTAAAATTTTCCTTGAAAGAGTGACAAATAAAATTATTATAAAAAGTCAAGTTGATTTATATTTTCGATTACGAAACCAATATTTGTTGAAACATTGTTTTTTGTGATTTTTAGTTAGTTAGTGTCCGGATTTGGATGATGGCAGAGCCTTAAATAAAGGGCCAGTAAGCTACCTATGCCCTGTTTAGTGCTAATCAAAATAAGATTTAATTTAATTTTTTTATGCAAACTTTGAAATGAAAGAGTCCTACGCAACGTTCACACTAACAAATCCGCAAATACCAATCTATGTCCTTCCCGAGGTAAGGAAACTACATTTACAATTCTACAGTTTATTGCTGCACAAAAGCAAGCCTTAAACTTCTGCAATCGGATTTACTGAACAACTTATTGCAAGAAAAGCTCGATGTTTTATTCTATAATTCAATTTATCGTAGGCGGTGGTGACAGAAAATAAACCTTATATTCAATCTTGGAACCAGGATTCTATTTAGGGACGTAATATATAGGTGTGCATATTGTAGGCAGTATTGTCTTATCATCGTATTTTGACTTCGAATGTGGGATAACTCATTTATTTATTTTAAGGTTATTATTACGGCTCACTTTGCCATTAGGTACTTAATACCTTAGGTACCTACATTAGAATAACTAAAGTCACTCTTAATGTCAGTCTAGATGCAGAGACGCGCTTACATAAAACATAAATCAAGTTGATGGAGGATTATTGCGAATGCACGACTCATTGTAACCTATTCAAATACCACGGTGATGTTAGATCCGTAGAATGAAAATGTGATTGCAGCAGTCGTCGTATAGGAGAATAGTAAATAGTCGTAATTTTTCGAAAATGATACCAAGGCACGGTTATTTCAATTCTTAGATAAAGTCATAGAAAGAGTAAAACAAATATATATAAATGTATATTATAAATATGTATTACCACGTACTTTACTATTCTCCTATACGACATTATACATTACATATATTTGTATATATATTTGCATATTTATATGCATATTTTGTATTTATATATATTTGTTTTACTCTTTCTATGACTTTATCTAAGAATTTAAATAACCGTGGCTTGGTATCATTTTGGAAAAATTACGACTATTTACCACGTACTTTACTATTCTCCTATACGACGACTGCTGCAACGAAACGTCAGCAGGAGAATAGTAAAGTATGTGGTATATAGTCGTAATTTTTCCAAAATCTTAAGAAAGGTCTGGAGAAGGCTAAAATACTTGGTTGCATAATGTGACGCCCGTTATAGGTAAGAGAAAAAAAAAAGAAAAGAGCAAAAAGAGCATTAGAAGTAAGGTTAAAAATCGATTTCACCGCTAAATTATTTCATCGGTCATCACTGAAATCGTTAAGAATTCCGTAGGATTTACATGAGCCGGTTTCTAATGTTAATCAAACCTACAGAAAATGCCACTGCGAATTGGGACACAACGCGCAGCCGTATACAAGATATCGCAAGTGAGATTTGCTGATCATCATCATCATTATGATCAGCCTACAGAAGTACACTGCTGGACATAAGACTCCCCCATAGAATGCCACGACGGACCTTTGGCCTTTCTACATTGCGTCATACGGTTCGTGGTAGCCCTCGAGTTCCACTCCCCAACGGTTATCAGTTCTGCAAGCTATACGGCCTGCCATTGCTACTTTAACTTGCTAATTCTGAGAGCTACGTCGGTGATCTTGTTTCTTCTACGGATTTCCTCATTTCGGATTTAATCACTTATTGAAACTCCAAGCATTGATGACTCCAGACTTTGAGCTTGTGTATAAAGATAAATATAAGGATAGAGATAAAAATAAAAAGATATTAATTTTGTAATCACATACAACAAATTCGAATATTTTTAAAATAGGTTACAAAAAAGGCACTCAGCATGTGCTATGGCAGAGTTAGTGCCATAGCGCTGGTCTTCCGTGGCCGCACATGCGATCGCGTAATGGCTGCTGCGGTACATAATGTCATTAAATACTTTGATTAAATAACTAACATAAATTAACTCTAAAACTTGTGTATGAGGCCAATAGTTAGATTACCTTATGTTCAAGAATATTATGTCTGTTCCTAAGAATCTCACACGCAACACCTTTCTCGAGCTCGTTAATTGGGACCTGTTTTGTAAAGCTAGCTTTTAATTTAACGCTTTGTTCATTTCAAAATTAACGCGATTTGCATTTGTAAACATGGAAAGCCAATTCCTTCCCAGTTCGCTAGGGAGGTAGTGTTTACTGTTGGTTCATTTATTACAAGGTATGTAATTTATTGCCGCCGTCAGTTACGCAGGTGTGACTTAGCTTTATTATGTAATTGGAATTCTCAGATAACTTGGTATAAAGGTAGGTATTCGTGATTTTCCAGTTTAAATAATGTATTGTCAATGATGAATCGTTTAGGTCTTTACACCTACTTACCTACTAGTAAACAAACTTCACTAAAAGGCGATAGGTAACCGAAAATTAGCATGACAATGCGTTTTGAAAGAAACATCGATCTTATATACGTAGATTTACAGACTAGTTCAGTTCATCTCCGTCATTTATGAACCAATTTTTTTTTTATTTGAAAATTTATCCTTCCAGATTGGTCCCATTTTCATCAAAAATCCCTAGATTTGAAGTCGAATTTCGCAAAGAATTATTTTGATAACGCATTTAAAGTCCACGCCAAGAGAAGCTATAAATTTTGTGAACACTGAAATATAATCCGACCAAGTGAAATTGCTTGTTAGTTTCGTATTACACGTATGTTGATTTGAGTTGATTGAATTTGGGATTATTTGTTGTCGATTGAATTGTCGCTACGTAAATTTATGTACAAAACTTATGGCTTCTCGTGGCGGGGACTTTAAGATGAATAGGATTGAATGCCCTGATTGTGTCAACAACCATGAATAGCTCGACAAACGAAATCAATATTTTGGTCTTTATTATTTGACGATTTGCAATATGTGGCACCCTTGCATGACAAACCTACTTTGTCATATTTTAAAACTTGCAGATGTAAATGTTTGAAATTTTTCGGAAAATTACGCATCACTATTATAATCAAAAGTCGCAAAAAGGTATCAAAGAAACAGAGATAGACAGAGAGAGTTACTTTCTAATATATGACATTGGATGTGATTGATAATTGATTTTGAAACTATTATAAGGAGATGGTAATGCAGGTACCTACCTATTTATTTCGTTAATGAGATAAATTGAGTTGTTTCCATATTTGAAGCTATACACACCATTTATAGCTATAGTAGGTACTTACATCAAATAAACTGATACCTACTACGTCAGGTGAATATTCGTAAGCCAGACTTGTTTGTAAGATTCGGTGGTATAAGATTTGTTTTGGCTGCTAGCTTATTTAAGGAATGTGTTATTACTGGAAGAAAGCGTTAGCAGAGAGAGAGGGGGGTCGTCGGACGCAATGGCGGCGATGAGCTCACCACTTGTCACGTCTATTTCCCACGATGGTGCAACACACGGTGAAAAGAGGCCCATTTGAGGCTCTGCCTACTTCCTTTCGGGGAAAAAGGCGTGTATGTATGTATGTATGTATTATTATCGGGTAAAATAATGACTAGTCGTCGTCGTCGTTTCGTATGAGGTAGTGCTGGCCTCTGGTGTCAGAGTTTGTCAAGCCGCCCGAGGGCCTCTGACATGACTAGTTACATACATACATAGACACACGCCATTTTCCCCGAAGGGAAGTAGGCAGAGCCTCAATGGGCATCTTTTCCCAGTGCGTTGCGCTATCGTGGAATACCTACCTACTATTGTACTATTATATTATATTCTGTGCTACTACTCAAAATAATGAGAGAAAGCGTCACATAAAATGGTCAATAGGTACAACGACAAAGTCAAATAACTCCATTTCCCTCATCGATAAAGTTCAGAAAGCTATTAACCTGCACTACAGGGGCTCCATTTAAGCGAATCAGACGGTATGTTAAAGATCTTTATTAACCGGGCCGAGACCAGTCTAGGCAACCAAGAGCCGTGGGCGTAGGACCCAACAGCCTGCGAACAGAGACCAACATGTCTAGATAAGTGCCCATCGACGTAACGAATAGCTTGAAAAATGTATAAGACATGACCGCAGATATGTGAAGTTCTGTAGACATGACTCATATATGTCATGCATGAGCAGAGTCCTTATTGGTCGTTTTTATAACTAACCTCATTCACTCATCATCACAAATACACTAACACTACATACATCTCACACCTTCACACACACCCTTGAGATGAAATGAATTTACCTTTTCAGAATTTAATCTTTGAGCTTTTCAATCATTTATATCAATAGTTAGTACATTAGTTTCTCTTTAGTTGGTTGTTTGATTTTATTTTTAAATGTAAATTGTTTTATTTGTAAAATTTGTAAGAATGTTTTCTATTTTATTTATTTTTATTGTCCCGCATGTTCCCATATTGAATCGTATTTGGTAAACCATTTCCGCATATCCGCGATACAGGCTAGCCCTAGTGCGGGATCCACAATCAAATTGTTTGTAATCTGGATTAAAAAAATAATCATAAAATAATGACACAAAATATGAAAATTTACATCTTTCGACAGTAAGACAGTAGTTCTGCGAACAGTAGACCCCGCGAGTACAAACCTTTTTACAACAATTGTATTTGCGTATTGTTGTATTTGACGACCTCTGTGGCACGGCTGGCGATGGTTCGCCTGCGACGCAGGAGGTTGCGGGTTCGATTCCCGCCTCGGAACAAATATTTGTGCGATCTGGAGATATTTGTTCAGGGTATTCTGTGTGTTTTCTATGTATAGTAAAAAATATCTATCAGTGTATTGTATTAAGTATATCAGTTTACTAGCACCCATAACACAAGCTCTGGCTTAGCTTGGGGCTAGATAACTTGTCCAGCATTATTTATTTATTTATTTATATGTTTTTATACTTATCTATGGGGATGCTGAACACCGAACGGCCTCTGAACAAAGCAATAAGTTAATGCAAAACTCGTTGTATGTAATGCACTCCTATAGGTACGAGAATAAGCAGGCAAGAGGTTTGTGCGATAGGCTACAAGACATACGAGGACATAGTACCTATATACGACCTCTGTGGCATGGCGGACGAAGATTCGCCTGCGACGAAGGAGGTTGCGGGTTCGATTCCCGCCTCGGAACAAATATTTTTACGATCTGCAGGGTGTTCTGGGTATTTAACAAAATATCTATCTATGTAATCTATTGTATTAGGTATGTATATCAGTTATCTAGTATCCATAATACAAGCTCTGCTTAGCTTGGGGCTAGATAATCTTGTGTGAACAGTCCAGCTTTTTTGTTTTTTTATTTTGTATATACCTATACCAAGGAAACACAGGACCCACACACATTGGCAAGTAAAAACAGTTCTGTTCTGTCATCGAGCAACGCAGGCCTCCTTACCGGAGGGGAGACGCCATAGAGCTGTCAACCGATACATATTTATTCAGAAATTTTTGGGGGGGGCTTCACGCACTCACTTACAGTTTAATGCACACTTTTGTAACCAGTCGTTCTATCGCTATAAACGCACACATCTATAAACAGCAACACATCAAAAATCTTTATACACACATAGATGCTTTCTGTGTACAAACATCATGTTATGTCACAAAATTGACAGTAACACCCGTTCTAGGGACTTCCAGCACTCAAGTCGATAAATTAATAGTATCGATAACTTTTTGGTAGGAACTTACTTTGCCTACTGTATATATTCTGTGCTACCATCAAGGGTCATTGAAGGGATTTAAGGGCGGCTAGGTATGGGGGGAAGGGTTGAACGCTCTCTGTGAAGGAGGAGTTCCGGAGTTGTTATCGAGGATAACATACAGATCATTTTGTGGATCACTATGAAATTTTAGATTAGTAAAAGGTAGTAGTAGGCTGGAGAGAGAGGGGGTAAACGCGGAAACTTAGAGTATAGAGAAAAAATCAAGAAAATTTTGAGTACCCCAGGTACAACCACTAGCTCATGGGATGATTAGTTCTTAGGAAAATTTAATTAGAATTTTGTTCAAAGCATACAATAATTTCATACAACTACGGGTCGGCAAGTCAAAAGAGACGAAAGGAAAGGAAAGGAAAAAACGCTTTACTTAGCTGCCGTCATCCTTCTAACCTACATAATCCATGTCGGTTCTGGCCACGAAATATACGATGTATTATATCTGTCAGTCACTGTTATTGTCAAAAACCAAAAATCATGATCCTAAGTGCCAAAAAACTACATTAGTCATTAAAATGTAAAATAGTTTTTTTTTTACATTTCAGGCATAATTATCCCACGTCACATGGGATCCTAGTGTGGGATCACAACTATGTAGGTATGTGTTGGGTGTGTTAAGTTATGTTAATGTTAAACAATGGTAGGTAAAGTAATACTTAGCGCTTTACCTAGTGAACAGAATATCGCGTTGAAAATATTATACCTAGCAATTTTTTTTTAATTCTTTGGTCAATCAAAGAATAGGATTTGAATAGGAAAATCCCACGACACAGTACGGACACTCATGACACGACTTTTCTTGAAAATGAGTAAATGAGTTCAAACTGGGAAATGCTTTTGTTAATTTATCGTGATCACGTATCCCACAACCTAGGTAGGCATGCAACTTTTTACGAAAAACTATCACACCTCTAGATTTGTAATATCACATAGTAATTTAAATTCATGTCAAGATGTCATTCCCCTCTGGCTATGCACAATTTCATTTGGGCATACGCGTTAGTAAAACTGGTTTCGCCCGATCATTAGGGCGAGCGAAGCGAGTCCTCTACTATCCCATGCAATTTTGTGGTACACTTAACGAAAAAATTATCCGTTGTAATTTAGCATAGTAATTTAAATTCATGTCTTTGTTTAAATATAAATAATCACGGAAAAAAAGCTTGCTAGCCCTCACCAAGCATGTTTTGCTTTTGCTAGTAATAAAATTGTATCATGATGGGCCGATTGCTCTGTCAGACTGAACCGATCGTGTGACGCATAGAGTAAAACAGTGTGACAGTGCTACAAATACTGAAATGTCGAATCGTTACATTTTCAGCTCTAAATCAAGGTCTGGAACATCGAATTTACGAAAAGATGGTGTTTTCTTTCACATTGTACCTTAGTGAATTTCATTATAT
Organism: Operophtera brumata; assembly: GCA_932527175.1. Classification (NCBI taxonomy): domain Eukaryota; kingdom Metazoa; phylum Arthropoda; class Insecta; order Lepidoptera; family Geometridae; genus Operophtera; species Operophtera brumata. The sequence continues at coordinate 10,083,013 of OW052238.1, read as the reverse complement.
ATATAAGTATATTTATTTTTATTTTATTTTTTGATGCTGGACACAGTTCACACAAGATTATCCAGCCCCAAGCCAAGCACAGCTTGTGATATGGACTAGATAACTGATATCCCTAGTACAGTACATTACATAGATATTTATTTTGCATTAACATAGAAAATACCCAGAACACCCTGAACAAATATCTGAAGATCGTACAAATATTTGTTCTGAGGCGGGAATCAAACCCGCAACCTCCTGCGTCACAGGCGAACCTTCGTCCACCGCGCCACAGAGGTCGTCAACTTATGGTATAAAATGAATAATTTCAAATTAAAATCATAACAGTTACCTACCTTGTTACATACCAATACCTTCATGGTGATTGGATTAACGGTTAGAAAGTTAGGTTAGGCTAGGCTATGGCTCCCGAATAATATAAATCAAATTTCAATAGCTTGTAAAACATATTAAACGAGCATTTATTTTATCGATAAATAATCTACTTTATTATTGAGGCACATCACTAATTTAGTTGTATAAAAGAAAACACGGGCAACTCACATACAGAAATTTTTGAGAAATAAAAAAAACTGTTAAATGAGCACACAGCTGTTTCAGTGTGCATTGAGGCAGTTATTGTTAACAGTTGCTTATTTAATATAAAAAAAATTAGGTTTACCAACAGTCTACACATGTATGTCGGAGAGAGAAGTCATATGATGAATCTGGAGAATAGATCTACTGAGATTGAAGGCTTATAAACACCATGTGTACGGCTGCGAACAATCGTATTCTGTCGTGTCGCGCCACCCAAACGAATGCGCCCGAGTCTTGTTTACGCAAAGACGCAAAGCGATCGAAGCTCGGATATTATATTATATTATATTTATTATAAGGAAAACCAGCAGCACATGCATACAAAATAAATAAAAGAAGTTAAAGCAGAAGGCTATTAAAAGGTTTTCACGTTTAGAAATAATAATAGATACATAAAAAGAGAGAACAGGCTGAGTGGACTAAAAACTACTATAAACTACAATCTGGTATACAAAACACATAGCAGAAAAATAGAATAAAAAATAAAAAATGAGAGATACAAATGATGAATACATACAAAACAGAAAACAACAGTATAACTATAACAGTAAAAGTAAAACAAACAGTATAAATGAAGGAAACAGATATAAATAATAGTAAACAAAAAAAAAATAAGAACAAGAACCAAAAAAGTAAACCACACCTATCTCATGACGAAATTTCATCATCCTCCGCGGAGGGCGAGAAAAAGTCAGAACTGAGCCGCCGCCTCACGGAACCGACACTGGAGTAGAATAGGTCTAGACCTATTTGCTTAGATAATTTATTAAATTGGTTACCAACTCGCCATAAATAGGAGTTTTGGCGATAATTCGTTCTAACTATTGGTACATGAATAATCTCGTTATATCTAATTATTGTACGGGGAACAACAAGTGTTATTTTACTAAGAAGTTCGGGGCAATTAATACGATTATTAGTGATTTTGAGCAAGAAAAGCAGGTCACCAATTTCACGCCTTTTTTTGAGTGGCAGAAGGTGGAATTTACGACAAAGGTCAACATAGTTAGCAGAATTATACGGAACCTTAAGGCGAAAGCAAATAAACTTAATAAATTTGGTTTGAATACGCTCAATTCTGTTGATATAGGTATCATAACGTGGACTCCAAATTTGAGAAGCATATTCAAGTATGCTGCGCACGTAAGTGCAATATAAAATTTTAAATGTTTTACATCTACTAAAACTAACGGAGCTTCTCATTATAAAGCCTAAAGCTTTGGACGCTTTAGCAATGATGGAATCGATATGAGAGTCAAAGAGAAGTTTAGAATCATGCAGCACGCCTAGATCTCTCATAACCGTGCAATCCTGCAACCTCTGATTTTTTAATAGATAAACTGATTTGACTACAGTTTTTTTGCGAGTATATGTAATAGTAAAGCATTTAGACGGATTGAGATCTAGTTTATTACTAGCACAGTACGTGTCAAGTCGATATAAATCAGCCTGCAAGTCAAGCACATCCCGAGGAGTAACTATAGTCTTAAAAATCTTCATATCATCAGCAAATGAAAGCAGGTTACTGTTGACAAAACAGGAAGAGATATCATTAATAAATATCAGGAAGAGCAAGGGTCCTAGCAGTGATCCTTGGGGGACTCCACTAGGAATAAGAACCCAGCTGGACATATAATTATTAACAACAACAGCCTGCGACCTACTGCAGATGTACGACGAGAACCAACGGAGCAGATCCCCTCTAATACCCATACTAAATAACTTAAGCAACAGAAGGCTATGGTCAATCCTATCAAAGGCCTTGCTGTAATCAGTATAGATTACGTCAACCTGACGACCATTATCCATTGACTCACTCAAGAACTCATTGAAAATAATAAGGTTAGACACAGTCGACCGCCCTTTAAGGGACCCATGCTGGAAGGGGGAGAAGTGCTGATGAAGCGCTGAATAAATCTGATTGTACACTATCCTTTCAAATAGCTTAGCAACTAAGCATAGCTTGGAGATAGGCCTATAGGTAGTTGATAATCTCACATTTAGAGCCCTTTTTATAAATTGGCGATACAAATGCTGCTTTCCAGAGCTTAGGTACGGCACTCAAAGATATTGATTTCTTAAATAAAAATGAAACAGGAATGTAAATTGACTTAGCACACGACTTGAGGAAGACAGGGCTAACGTGGTCTGGGCCAGCAGACTTGGATAAATCAAGGTTAGAGATCAATTTAAACACCTCATCAGGATCGATCTCAATACTGCCAATATCGCATTTCACAGCCTCTGAAGGGACTAATGAGTCAACGTTATAAGAACAGATGCCAGAGGGGACAAGAAAAGTAGAATGAAAATACTTAGAGAATGCTTCGCAGATAGATTCACCTGTAGCTACTGAAGCGTCTAAATAATTTAGATGTGAAGGTATACCATTTGATTTCAAGCGACTTTTTATGTAGGACCAAAACTTTTTTGGATTTTGTTCAATACTATTCTCAATGGATGACATATAATCGGCGAAGCATTTCTTTTCCAAGAGTTGGATTCGATTACGTAAAAGTTTGTAAGTGGCTAAGTCTGTAAGTCCACCATAAGTTTTATATTTCCTATAATGCCTATATTTTTCCTTAATTAATCTAATGAGTGCCCGGCTAAACCACTTAGGGTAAGAGCTGTCACTGACCAACCTAGACGGGACATATTGGTGTTTAAGCTGATCTAAAATCGAATAAAAAAACTCAACTGCTTCCTCGAGCGAACGCGAATCAAATTCAGCATTCCAGTCCATGTCCGCGATCTTGTTGTTAATAGATAAATAATCACCTTTGTTATAAGAATATTTTAAATATGACTGAGATTTAAGGCAAGATACATTCAGAAAAGAGGCTCTGAGAAGAAGAGGTTTGTGGTGTGGTTTGTGGATATAAAAGGAGCGTACGAAAGCGCCAGAGCTCATTATTACATCGGCGTTGGCAGAGTGCACACGATTTAATCAACAAAATACAAAATCAAGTTCAAAGTCAGTTTGAATAAAATCTTAGTGAAACCTCTTTTGAATTTTCCTCATTTGCACGAGACCCACTGGAAAGCCCCTAAGTTGCCTTTTGCCGCTCGGAGGGATCTTGAGGATCCGACATGCATATATGAACTATATACCTATCTTTAGCTACAGAAGAAACCAATGGGGGCTTTTCATTTAAGTTTTTTTTTTTATTCAATTTGGCTCAATTGATGGCCCTGACTCAACTGTGGTTGTCAAAATCAACAAATCCACCGTACCTCTGTTATTTTGTGTGATAGTAACAAAATACCACGAAAATATATCACTTCGTTGTTGACTTTTACATTTCACTTTATTTTTACAGTTAAGTACACAGCAGCGACATCTATTTTCAAGGGTTTATAGATGATTTGGTATGGCCGTGAAAACCCCTCATTATAGGCAAACACAACGTGCAAAGATTGTACAGTAACCTCACAATGGGCGATCAACGATTTTTTTAAAGCATCTTTATTTACTTTTAACTGAAAAGAGTAAAGTTATTTAAGTATGATCAATATTGCCGATTTTGATAAAATTAACCACGTAGTTTTATTCTTATTGTAAACTAGAAGCAACCCGCGATTTCACTCGCATAAGTTTTGATCCTATGGGAACATCTAAATAAAATTTAAAACTATTCCAGTGGTCCAGCTATCGCCGTTCTAAATTTCATCCAATCCTTAGAAAATTTAGCATTTATAATATTACAAACATACACACATACTCACGCCTGTTTCCCAGAGAAGTAGGCAGAGACCATGAATTTCCACTTGCTACGATCCTGGCATACCTGTTTCGCTTCATTCACTCACATCACATTCTTCATATATGCTCATTGGTTAAGGGCGCTCTTAGCCTGCCATTCTCCAGATCGACCCTGATCTATTCTGAATACCTTCACCGAGGTCTCCCCCTTCCAACTGTCCCATTCATGCTCATCTTATGAACTAGTTTCGTCAATCTACTATCATTCATCCTTTAACCAATAACCCAAACCATCCAAGCATATCTTTCTCAATCCTTGTCACTATACACGTGCTCTTTCATTTTACAATGCTTTCTTAACACACAGTTTCTTATTCTTTCTCTCAAAGTCCACCATACATACTTCTCAAACCTCTCATCTTCAGTGCATTTATTTTACTTTCATGTTTATTCTGCCTTAGCAACTTTCGCAACCACCATACATTAGTTTTGGCACTAACATTCCTCTATGCACATCCAGTCGTGCCTTTTTGAATACGTTCCGGCTGATAATAAGGCGTTAAGTTCACCTGGTTTCCAGAATTTACTCTCATTTAAATATCATCTTCATGCTTGCCATCTCTTGTAATCAAAGTTCCCAAATGTACAAACTTTTTCATGTTACACTTGTTGTTAATAGTAGTGTGATTTAATTCTATTTATTTAAATATAGTTACACATGACATTTACGTTGACATATCATCATACACCTCTGCGAGGCACAATTAATCCTTTTACCATACTGGTTCTTTCACCATTGGTCACTAGGCCCCTTTCAGGGACACTATATCTCAAGCTGGTTAGTGAACCAAGAAAGAGCCCGTGACACGAAGTAGTAGTAGTTAGTAGTTACCGGTTAGTTAGTGGTTACATAGCCATCAAATACAAATACACGTTATTCCACATGTCACATTTTGTCGAACGTGTTTAATGAATTGTATTTAGTAATCAAGGATATTAAGTAATCATCCACATCTTGGCTTACTGACATTACACGTTATATACATGTTTACGTCAGCAGAATAAATCCTGAAATGCACATTGATGTATTATACACATTTATATCTACGCTTTTGGTCACTTTTATGTCGCCCCTGTGTCTCACGATTAAGTGGAGCTCGATTGACGAGCGAGCAGGGCAGTCGTAAGGGAATTGGCTTTCATTGCGAATAAATCACGTAACTTGGCAGTGATTTTAGAGTAATGAATGACCAGTGTACTGAAGTGCAGTCGCAGTGAAGAGTGAACCAGTGTTATTGAATAAAATATTCACGGTTTGTTTTGTTAAACCGTTCAGTTTTATTATTTTATCCCGAACACGAACTCAAAAATTACAAAATCTGAGATGGCCACTTTTGTTTATATACGGCTTAATTTTACTTGGTCAATTTTCATGCAATAAGTTATAATAATTTAATTGAAATTCAGGTACATGTGAAAGGAAACACTATCTTTTTGTAAATTTGATGATCCAATCATTTTTTTACAGCATAAAACTGAACAATTCGGCATTTTTCTTAGAGCACTATCTCCCACGCGAGTCGATTCAGTCTGACAGAGCGATCGACGACAGCTAGTTTTTTATAAGCTGTATGCCCTCGAGGGCATTCAATTTAGAGGGGAACTACAGCGGGGAATGCCTTTGATGGCGTCTCCATTCCGTGTTGCTCGATGTGTTCTGTCCTTGGTTGATATGGCTACGCATGGTGATGCATATGACACTGACAATGAACTTTCAACAATACGTAATTGAGAGAAGCTTTTATAAAATCCAGCTGCTTTTAATTAACCCCGCTTATTGAAGAAAACCCTGAACATCTCGGGTTTATCATAAAACTCCTCAAAACTGATATAAACTTAATGTTTTGGTCGGTACTAACAACAGCAAGACACTGTTAAATATGCAGACTTAGGTACCTACGCTAAATGACTATTATGGTATGATTCGTATGAGAATGAATGTATGTGACAGTTGAGTGTTTTTGTGATTGTTTGTGACGGTTGAGATTAAGACTCAAAAAGACATTTTTGAAAAAAAAAACGAGTTAAGTATACCTATCGTGTAATTTTGATGGAATTTTAACTGGTAAGTACTGGTTTTTATACAGATAAAGAGCACATGTGTGTGGTTTAGTTAAATATAAGTGTACCTACCTATTGCGTATCTTTTCAGATTAGTGGATTTTGTCAACAAAAAACTTCGTTTTTCTGTCAACATTTAAACTGAGTTATGACTTGACGGAGACTCTTGACGACTTGACTCAATTTTATCACATATAGTTTGATTACAAAAATATTACTTAACATTGGCGGAATTGCTTGAGTTTTTCTCTGAAGCCATTAAAAGAAGAGAAGAAAAAGGCAGCCAGGGTTTGACGTGATTCACGCAACGTAAACAAAACAGCCACTTCTCCAAATAGGTATAAAATGTAAACATAGACAGCATCGTTGGGTTGAACAACTCTGATTAGAACACCTACTAGTTAGTATTCCGTGGCACTGGTTTGATCTATAAATAGGTAAAGCTTCGCACACCATAAACAATAATCCACACGATTTGTCACTCGCGACGCGGTTGGGTGATTAAGCTCAGTGGGCAGCGCGTGCGACGTGAGCCGGTGAACGTGCACGCGCGACCATCTCGTCCGCACGACAGACAACAGGCGAAAGCGCAAAGGCCTTCGCCCCTTCCGAATCCGTGATCGCACGGGATGCAGCGAACATAACGCTAATACAAGGCATGGCGCTTAGGGCTGCCAAAGCTCTCATGCAGCGCTGATGCCGCACGATCTCGGTTCAGTGCAAAATCACATCAGATCACATCATAATCACACTAATTCTGACTCTCCATCTGTTAGCGTTTCACAAATAAGCGGCTGAACCTATCATGATGGAAGGTCTTATAGTTTTTATCATGACAAAGGAAATCTGATACATTTCTCGGGAAAAATAGTAATTAAATGGTGGGGCGCCCTCTGGCTAAGGTGGAGCGATGAACTACGAAAGGTGGCACCGCGGGCAGAAAGTGGATGAGAAGAGCCGAACACCGGACTTAGTGGTGCGTATTGGAAGAGGCCTAGGTCAGTGGACTACTGTGGGCTGATGATTTTGAATTAACTGTAGAGTGCGCCACAGAATATTATACAGTAACTGTTTAAATTTCACCTAGATACTAGGTATTAAGGAAACCCTTTAAGGTCACATGCCTTTTAGAGTTCTGTGATCGTGCAAGCGTGACCTATCGCCAAACAAGCTGTGAACGAGGATCCTAAAGTTAAATTAAGTATACGAAGAATATGAACACGTGTAAATTTAGTTTATACGACGATTCAAAATTACCCGTTAGATTTAAATGAAATAAATACTTTTTTATTTGAACTTTTAATCCCCGACGCAAAAACGACGGGGTGTTATAAGTTTGACGTATCTGTGCGTGTGTGTGTGTCTGTCTGTCCCATCGTAGCTCCCGAACGGATGAACCGATTTCGTTTTTTTTTGTTTAAAGGTGGATTTGTCGTGAGTGTTCTTAGCTATGTTTGATCAAAATCTGTTCAGCCATTTCATAGAGTTGAGGATATTTTTAATTTTTATGAAATTAATGACTTGTGGACTATTTAGTAGGTATCTAACAAAACGTTTGTGCCAGTCATCAGCTGGATAGCACATAAACCTAATCAACTAGTAACAGCCCTGATAGCTAAGAGATATGAAAAACTGTCGGGTGCCATCTGCGAAGGGTCCCCTGCATTAGCGGGATGACGTTATGCACTCCCTGAAGGGTTCGTGGCTTATCTCGTTAAATCAGTCGACCGCGGAGAAATGTACGCTGGAGGAACGGTAAACAGCTTCCGAGGTACACGATTACCTTTCACCGGAATATAAATAGCATTTTAGAACCGTTCGGCTGAAGGGTCCGATGAAAACCGCCCACCCGTGAATTTTATATCATTTTTGGGACTGCTCGGGATTAAATACTTTGGGCTCGAATGACGACCATAAATAACATAACATAACATCCATCAGTCACGTATACAGTGTGAGTCTCCATAATATGCACATATTAAAATATCGGTAACTTAGGTTAATTTTGTCGACGGAAAAAACTAAAAAATTTTTTTTTTTTTTAAATTATATTAAGACGCTTTTTAAATTTTTGTTTGTTGTAACAATGGTATCCATCTAAACAAAACGGTGAAACTTTTAAACTAAACGATCGATTTCAATGAAACAAACTGATTAATGAATAAAAATAAAAGAAACTGCTCATAAAATAAAAAATTACAGGAACAACAGCCCTCAATTAAAAATTAAGATGTTTTTTCACAAGAATCAGCTTAACTATCATTAATTTTTCCAGTAATTTTAAAATTTTGCAATTAAAGCCCCACTTTACCTACATTTTCTATTAATTTACGTTATTTTACATCGTATTTATCTGATACTAGAAATTACATGTTTATAACTCAATCACAACATTTCTTATCAACTGTTAAAGAAAGGCACTCCTGACGCGCCATTCATTATTTTTCTAAGGAGGTTTAATTTGGGGTGATAAAAACAGAAAAAGAATTCAATAAAAAAACATTTATTCCACGTAAAAGCTAGTGCATAAGGTTCTCAAAATGTCCACCTCTTTTTTGCAAGCACATAGTCGCGCGAAGCACTATTTGTTGAGCAACTGGTGAGCAAGGCCTTTCTTTAACAGTTGATAAGAAATGTTGTGATTTAGTTATAAACTTGCGATTTTTTCTATCAGATACAATGCAAATAAAAATAACTTTAGGTTATTATTGTATCTTAACTTTTACCTAAACTTTTAATAACTTAAAGTAATAAAAAGTTTAGGTAAACTGAGGATTTTATTGCAAAATTTTAAAATTACTGGAATAATTATTGAAAATTAAGCTGATTCTTATGAAAAAACATCTTAATTTTCAATTGAGGGCTGTTTTTCCTATAAATTTTTATTTTATGGGCAGCTTTTGTTATTTTTAATCCTCAATCAGTTTGTTTCATTGAAATAGATCGTTTAGTTTAAAAGTTACACCGTTTTGTTTAGATGGAGGCCATTGTAGCAAACAAAAATTTAAAAAGCGTTTTAAAATAATACAAAAAATTATAGTTCTTTTTTGTAGTTTTTTCTGTCGATAAAATTAACCAAAGTTACCGACATTTTCATATGTGCACATTATGAAGACTCACACTGTATAGTCCTGATCCCCTACTAGAATTCCCTGTGTCGTGGGTATCACAAACTACGAGTACCGTGGTACCATAACAACCAGACCCGGAGCAAATATTTGCAGATTATACAAACATTTGTCCCGCAGCGGGAATCGAACCAGCTACCTTACATAGCCGATGTTTGTGGTGCGGCGGGCGAGTAGCTGGCTGAGACGCGAGAGGTTGCGGGTTAGAGTGCCGCTGTGGGACAAATGTTTGTATAATCTACAAATATTTATTCTAGGCCTGGGGTAGAAAGTGAAAGGGAACCCTTGTTTATAAGATTACTTTGATTGTTTGTTGCCAATCACTATCACGACCGTGACAAACTCCGACACCAGAGGCCAGCACTATCTCATACAAAACGAAACGAAACTATCACGACCCATTTCGTAAAGTAACATTACGTGTTATTTAAAGTGTTTTCATTCAATCATTCATTCATTCATTCATTAATATCTCAGAAAGTTTAAATTGAAAATTTACCAAAATTACTGTACTAAATTTCTGTTAAAAAGTCAAGCTTTTAACTAAAGCAAAGCTTACAATTGTCAATATTTTAATGACAACTGTCAGCTTAATATTTAAATATAGTTTTTATTAAGATTCAATTTGACGACCTCTGTGACGCGGCGGGCGCAGGTTCGCCTGCGACGCAGGAGGTTCGATTCCCGTCTCGGAACAAATATTTGTCCGATCTGCAGATATTTGTTCAGGGTGTTCTGGGTATTTACTATACAATTAAAAATAACTATGTAATGTATTGTATTAAGTAGGTATATCAGTTATCTAGTACCCATAACACAAGCTCTGCTTAGCTTGGGGCTAGATAATGTTGTGTGAACTGTCCAGCAATATTTATTTATTTAATTTGTTATACCGAAACATATTACACACAAACATAAACTAATTTAATAAATGAAATAAAGCCTGGGGCATAAAGTTATAGCTGGAAACTGTAGATTTATAATCGTGGTTACCTCTCGCACAACAATAAATATTTTGTATACTACATGTGATAATAAGAGGGTGAGGGTGCTTGCGTCACTATGAATTTATAGTTACCAATAATGACGTCAATATCCATTACACCCTGTATATTGACTGTTTATAGGCGGAACCTAATAATGCAGAATACTAGATCAACCCGTTTTTGGCCCGGCCGGGACGCGTGTAACTAAACTACGTGTATGAGCCAATACCGACAGGTGCTGAATAGTACACGACATTGTACGTAACTCTTAACTAAGCAATAATTAATGAACTTACCAAAGTTTATAACAGTTTTTATTTATTTTTGTTTTTTAGTATTTGTTGTTATAGCGGCAACAGAAATACATAATCTGTGAAAATTTCAACTGTATAACTATCACGGTTCATGAGATACAGCCTGGTGACAGACGTACAGACAGACAGACAGACGGACCGCCGAGCCTTAGTAATAGGGTCGCGTTTTACCCTTTAGGTACGGAACCCTAAACCCTGCCTAATTGTGCCATAGTGAACTGTAAAAATTCTTCAGCTAGCCGTGCGAATGGAGATATTTCGTAGCAAAGTAGATGCAAAATAAAACGACATGCTTGGTTTCATACAAGTTTACGTGTTTGCGGTGTCTATCTTGTTATATTGTCTGTGGTCATAACATTCTAGTGGGTCCGCAATATGCCGCGGCTCAACTCATTCAGCGCTGGCTTATTTATACACAGAGTTTGGATATATGCAGCCGGGACGTAATAAGGCCTGTTTTCTTCACGTCTCGAGAGAATAACTAAGATCCTTGTTTATATTTTGTGGTCTTGGAGTTAAGTTTATTTATTTTTGTTGACCCATGTTGAAAGGTTGCATTTGTTTCCAAAGAACATGAAAAACATTGTAAAAACATTGTAAAAACCTTGTATTGTTTGTTATTCGATCTCTTCTTCGTCTTGTGACTGGTTCTTTCTTGGACACCCTTCTTTATGTCAGTGACCAGCTAGAGGTGCCCTGAAAAACTCTTGTGACTGATATAAAAAACTACATTTATTTAGTAGAAAGTAAACAGATTTGTGCTATTGTGTGTTTGGCTTACGAATATAGACCACTCCGTCTCCTCCCGTAGATGTTTTAAAAGTCAACGAAGGAATCACACCAGGGGATGGGCAGCAGCATCCACCTGAATACTTAACACCAATACTGCGATCACCACTCTTTGTGATTACAGCAAATCCCCCCATTGCATTCTATGGGAGGCCTCGACCAGCATTGGCCTTCTGACCCCCCCCGGCAGCAGAATTTATATATATATTTTTTATTCGGACTCTCAATCAGTATAAAGATGTAAGCAATAGTGCACACATTATAAGATTCGATGTCGGCCGATAATGCCTTTAAACAGTAACTGTGCCCTTACCACAAGTTTCTGACGTTATCGAGTGCACAAGACAAAAAGCGAACTTAATGCTAATTAGCATTTTCTTCCAGCTAACCTTTGTGTAATGTAGAGTGGGTGGTAGTGCTATTAAAATTAATTATAGGTTGAGATTAAATGATAAACATAATTAAATACCTACTCTAAATAACTAGCTAAAAAGTATGTAGTTTGCGGGGGGCTCTAGGCTACTGATGACGTAAAACACCATTAAAATAATGGCTAGTGGACACCTACTTCTATAATAGTCGTTTAGTAAGCTTTAGTAAGCTACAATCGGGTTAACAGCGGTCAGCAGCTGTTAACACGATGTTTACTGTCTCGTTGCTAAAATTAGTTATAAAATAGTTACAACTGCAGTCCAGTTCAGTATAAGATGCGCGAATATGTTGCGCAGTGGGACACTTTACATTTTGACGACCGATTTTACGATATATTTGCGTACCGTGGACGCTATATGAAAATCGATTAATGTTAAAACGCTATGTTAAAATTTTGGAAACGTTGCGTTACGCGCTCACTCAGTAACAGTAAAGGTTGCACACTTAATGTTAATACAGTAATTACTTGAGGATGTAATCTAAATAAATCGTAGACTAGAAACACGACAGGTGAAACTTTACATTTTACACTTTACACTTTTAAATTGGCCCTCCTAAAACCCGTTTTAGGTCCCTCCTTCGACTAGAGAAAATATGAAGCGTAAATTTTTACACTATTCAGTAGGTAATCACATTAATTAGATTAATTACACATAATTTATTTGTATATTTGCTACTTTAGAAGCAAAACGAAGTTTTATCATTTGTCGCTCACGTCAGTTACTTCCAAGCGGCAGAAATCTATAACTCACCTCTTCCCGGGTTCAAGTGCGCAATAGCGCTGTCATTTTCTTTTAGCTATTGTTTTCTTGCTTGACTCTGCCTAGTCGGTATTTTGACATAAATCGCCTTAATACAGTAATTGTTTGAGAATGTTATCTAAATAAATCAAAAACAGAAACAAGATTGGTGATACTTTTCTCGGTAGATTTATTTTTTGAAATCAGCCCGTTTTAGGGCCCTTCTTCAAGTAGAGGAAACAATGACGGTTATTTGTATACTATTCAGTAGGTAATCACACTACTTAGCACACACACACACACATACATACTAACGAGTTATTATATTTGATACTTTGAAAGAAAACGATGCTTTATAATTTGTTGCTTACATCAACTTCTGAGCGGCAAAATGCTATACGTACATCATCTCTTCCCGTGTTTAAGTGAGTAATACGCTATCACTTTCTTGAAGTCATTGTTTTCTTGCTATACTCTGTCTATTCGATATTTTAACATTTCGCCTTAAAAATTAAACTCCAAAAAGAAATATGGTATGAATATATGGCATTGTATATAGTTACCTTCACAAATTATTATTTAGAACACGACAGGTACAACCTAGTACATGCATAAAATGCAACTTAACGTAGGTGGTAGGTACACGACACGATATTTTATTACACTAGTTGCGTTAGTAGGAAGTACCTAAGAAGTTACAAAATGTCATCTAGCGTTACTGCATTTTCATACCACACCTGCAATATGATACTTTATTTGTATTGTTTTTAAGAGCGGTTCATATTTTCATTACCTATGACATTATGTTCACATTTTCACCTTTGATTTTAAGAGCCTGATTTAACATCACCTGATTGTATACTGTTAAATAAGTGCAGAAAATAGAAAAATCTATTTTATTAACACAATTTTTACACCCGGACGCAAAAACGACGGGGTGTTAAAAGTTTGACGTGTCTGTATGTGTGTGTCTGTATGTGTATGTGTGTGTGTCTGTGTCTGTGTCTGTATGTGTCATCGTAGCTCCCGAACGGATGAACCGAAATTATTATTTTTTGTTTGAAAGGTGATTTAGTCGGGAGTGTTCTAAGCTATGTTAGTACTATTATAATATATTCTGTGTCTATGATTGATCAAAATCGGTTCCGCCGTTTCATTCCGATGAGGTTTTATTTAATTTTAACAAAATTAATTACTTGTATTAAATAAAAAAACTTCTGCCTATCCACGAATTATACCGGCAGTTACCACGATTTATTTTGATGAATAAAGCGTAACTCCAAACTAAACATTACATAAAAATAAAGTTAGTTCCTAATGAATATGTAACTCTGATTTATTATTGATAATCCCTTTATTTAGTTGGACATAAAAATACTTAGCATTTATCTAAATTACAATTAATTGAGATGACAAGCGCCTCCCTGACAGAAATATAGACTTAGAAACTTACACAGTTCGTTGTCTGTCGTTTTGTTTAAAAATGTATCCATTTTTCAAGCACATTTGATTCAGCTGAAATTAGTCATATCTGTCAAGTTCCTAATAACATATTTTGGTGCCAACAAGCTGATCTGATGATGGAGAAGGTACACAACGGAACTCATCTATTGCAGGTTTTGCGCTCTTTTGATCAGCTCACGGTTCCAAATGTTCCAACCACCAATTTCATAAAATCAAAAAGTTATTTCGTAGCCAGTTCAAATAAGCTTAGCTCATACTATTATATATTCTGTGGCTTAGTGAACTTTGCATCGAATCGTAAACCAAACTTTAATAGAAAAAAAAACAAAAAAATTACTCCATTTCTTTAATTTCTTGTTTCACGACTATTATTTAACAATGCGGAAGTGCCCAGCATCAGTTCAGAATCGACTAATTCCCTTAACGTCTGTAAACGGATCGAACTATTCGTGGAACGTCTACTAGCCACTGATTTATAATAGGAACGTGAGAAAATATGAATTATTTTGGTGCAAGAGTGTAGTGAACTTAGACAGTAAGTGGCGTGGTGTTGCCACTCTAAGCTGTCGCGAAGGAGACGGTGTCGTATTAATCTTATGAAGGGCGACAAAAACTTGCGATAGCACTTTTCAAGAGGATCATGATAAATGCTTGAAGAGTATATGGCGATACTAATACGTACTAATATTTATTCTGTGATAATACTAATTAGGGTCACAGAATATATAATAGTACAAGTGCTATGGTGACGAACTCTACTGTGGCGCGGCGAGCGAAGTTTCGCCTGCGACAGAGAAGGTTGCGGGTTCTATTCCCGCCTAGGAACAAATATTTGTACGATCTGCAGATATTTGTTTAGGGTGTTCTGGGTATTTTCTATGTATGATGAAAAAAAACTATCTTTGTAATGTATTGTATTATGTATATCAGTTATCTAGTACCGATAACACAAGCTCTGCTTACCTTGGGGCTAGTTAATGTTGATTGAACCATAGACTAACTAAACACAATAGACTGCTAATCTCATACAAGAAAACGTGACTCAAAAAAGGTCAATTCCAGGCTATTTCTAGATGTCGCTGGCAAATTCATTCAATCAGCATTTTAAACCAATTACCTAATCTCTTTAAAAATAAACATTTAAATTTCTAATTTATTTTTTAATTATGAAACTATGGTCGCAAAACATGTTTTATCGATCTATTCGAAATACATGTAAAAATGTTTTCAATCGTTTATAGCAGATTCAAATCAGCAACATCTAGCGTCATTGTAGGCAATCATTCATCGATGTACGTTTTCTTGTATGAGATTAGCAGTCTATTATGTTTAGTTAGTCTATGATTGAACTGTCCAGCATTATTTATTTATTTATTTGTACGATGCCTAATCATAAATAACCGATTTAAGATTTTTCGTCCGTCTGTCTGTCCGATAGTTCGTATCTTGAATAGGCTCCGAAACGGATCAACGAATATCAATGTCAATTATAAGGATTTTGTATAAAGAAAAGTTATGAAAGTTTCTCATAATCTGCGTGGGTTCTTATCTTTCAATCCACTGATCCATCTCTGGGAGTGCATTAAACGAAGCACTGAACTCATAAGATGTAATTTACGAGGGCGTAAAAAGTGCAGTTTAATAAATGGAATTCTCAAAAGGGGCCCGCCTTGTCCAGCCTGTGGCTCGTAAAATTAATTACTGGCCGTAATTGTGTTAAGGGGGTAAGATTATTGCTCGCTTCTATAGTCGAGAATAGCAATCATTTTTGATTTTACTCTTATTAAATATAAATACCAGTCATGCGCGAGTCGGATTCGCGTGGTGAGGGTTCCAAGTACGAACAACAAGGTAAGTAGCCTTGTACAAGGCTACTAAAGTAACCCTAGACCAAATTGAACTTTGTCCTCAGTGTAATAAAACAACACATAATATACGCAATTCATCTTGAGGTATATTTTCAGTTCCGTGGAAATTTAAAATCTTAAGATTTTCCATAAGGTTTTTCTGAAAAGTGAGGCCAAATATCAAGTATTTTTTATTTTAATTTTAGGCTCGGTTGTTTCGGAGATAATGGGGGCTAACAGTTTAACCTATAAAAAAGTAGACGGAACAAGCAGATGGTCCAGCGGTAACCTCACATAGGTCACGTCCACCTAATAGACGCGCTCTATGTGGCATTGCACTTCGCCCGCCACCCTGATACAAAAAGATGAAAAGTCTCTTGCCTGTAATTTCGCGTTCGTATCGAAAGGACCTTTAAGCAGAACGCCCTATTAGCAGAACGTCCTAAAAGCACAAAGGCATATTAGCATCACGTTCACCGGCACCCTTCAAACTAGAACACAGCAATGCGAGCACTACTGCTTTGCGGCAGCTATATGTATGATAGGTACTTCCCCGGACGAACACTTTTACAAAAATGCTCTTATTAAAAACAAGCCCTTTCATTTGATACGTCAAATGATGTCAAAGACAATTTTGTTTTTAACTCTCTATTTAGGTAAGTACCCTTTTTTTTTTCTTTTTTTTTTTTTTATACTACTTGAATGACGGAACAAGCAAGAGGCCCACCTGATGTTAAGCGGTAACCTCTGCCTATGAACAGTGCATTACCACATAGGTCACGTCTTAATCAGAATTAGGTTAATTAGGTCATCTTCTTATTGGGTTACCCAACTTTGAATATGTATCAATTTTCGACTTCTTTTGTCCATACATACGACCATACATACATAGACACACGCCTTTTTCCCCGTAGGGGTAGGCAGAGCCTCAGTGGGCCTATTTTCACAGTGGGTTGCACCATCGTGGAATATAGACGTGACATGTGGTGAGCTCATCGCCGCCTTTACTTCCCACGACTGACTCGGCTAACACTTAATTTATTCCAGTAATAATACATTCTATAATAAGCTAGCAGCCGGGACAAATCTTATACTCGAATCCGCCAGGCAGAAATCTTCATACAGAAAAAACGCCACGCGCCACTCGAAAAAGCATTTTTTTTAATATCTAGTGAAATAGAGATATTTTTAAAAAACCCGTGGGTGAACCCTCCATTTTATTGTATTGATTTTAATTATCCATTTTTTGTCCCAATGATCTGTTCCATATTGACAAACAATCGAATCTATAGCCAAAACTTAGAGGTAACTTTGTGATTTATTTTTATCGAGAAAGTTTTGTTCTATCGTGTTTCTGTCTAAGTGATCCCTCGGTATTTAATGCATCCATACATATTTTTAATTTGAACATTGTACTTGATTTAGTCAGTTTAAAATCTAATCTAAGATTGTTAATTTTGCGTTATGCCGGGTAATCGGTTAGTCGGCTTTTACGACATCCACGGGAGGAGACGGAGGGGTCTATTCATAAGCCGGACACGCCACATTCTTTTGTCTAATACTCTAATAATAATAATAGCTCAGACAAAATGGCTTACTAAGTTACTAAGTAGGTACTAATTTGTTAAAAAGCTATTCCCGTATCGTACCGTACCCAAACAGCGAGCTGTGAACTTCGAAGAGTGAAGAATACCAATCTCACTCACTGAGCACATTTGTGTACCATTAGAGGTTGAGGATCTTGTTTGTTGACAGAATGGATAGAGGAATGGCGATGGGACTGAGAGTAATGTAAACATCTTTGACATGACTCGACTGCTGACCGCATGACCGGAGCGTAGTGTAGTATTAGTAATGTAGTAATACACTTTGAATTGAAGTGTAGTAATTATTACACTTTGAAGTGTAGTAATTATTACACTATGAAGCGTAGTAATTATTATACTTTGAAGCGTAGTAATTATTACACTTTGAAGCGTAGTAATTATTACACTTTGAAGTGTAGTAATTATTATACTTTGAAGCGTAGTAATTATTACACTTTGAAGTGTAGTAATTATTATACTTTGAAGTGTAGTAATTATTATACTTCGAAGCGTAGTAATTATTACACCTTGAAGCGTAGTAACTATTACAATTTGAAGTGTAGTAATTATGATACTTTGAAGCGTAGTAATTATTACACTTTGAAGCGTAGTAATTATTATACTGTGAAGTGTAGTAATTATTACACTTTCAAGTGTAGTAATTATTACACTATGGCCGGGATATCTTACCACTTTTATTACAATAAAACAGCTGAAGAATTGACTAGGTATATAAATTAAGTTTTTTTTATGTATTTCTTATCGGTAGGTAATGTATAATTTAGTCATTTAACCATTACCTACATTACTGTTGCTAGGAAATGTATAAAACACCTAGGGATTACATTTCCCAAACACTGCCGTATTTTGTATTGCCAAGGCTGCGTCCCCAGTAGGCAAACTGTTGGCCGCCGACTGAGTTAGCGGCGCGGCGTATCGGTTTAGTACGCTCTTCCATATTTGAAATTGAGTGTTCACAGTTTGCTAGTTTTGCGCGTAACGCTGCAAACTGCGTAGAGTGAGCGCCGAGTAAGTGAGTGCGTACTAAGCCGATACGCCGCTAACTCTTTCGGCGGCGAACAGTTTGCCTACTGAAGACGCAGCCTAAGAATAAACAATATGTTATACCTACATTGCCTCACTGAATGTTATAGGGATTCTTTAGAATAACGGATAAATACAGATTGCTGATAACTTAAACATCGATGGGTTTTTTAAACTTTCGTCAAAACAAGGTTAGATAATATTGTAATATATCTGGCAAAAAAAATCGTAGTCCTAATAACCTAATTTGGATCGTGTCAATTCGTGTCATCGTGAAAATTTATATTTTACAATATTGCTGCAGTTTATCTGATTAAAGGCCGATATACCTA
The DNA here is from genome assembly GCA_932527175.1 of Operophtera brumata. NCBI lineage: Eukaryota > Metazoa > Arthropoda > Insecta > Lepidoptera > Geometridae > Operophtera > Operophtera brumata. The sequence goes on along the minus strand of OW052238.1, from coordinate 10,063,945 downwards.
CATTACCTACCATCCCTCTTTCGTAATTGGCTAGTTGAAACATCGGCCCGGCCTTGAGTGTTGTGTTGAGTAATTTGATAGTTCACACTCGAGAATCTGAGATGAGGGTTTGTTATTTTGAGGAAATGATGTTTCTATTACTAGATGCTGAAGCAAGGAGCCATATAATTCTGACTATCTTCTAGACAGAAAAGCTTTTACTACGCACTATAATCTACAACCTCTAACGGTTAGAGGCACCTATTAGACTATGGGTACCAATACCTAGTAGCAACGACCAAACACTGTGTAACTACACAGAATAAATATTAGTTGGTACCTAACTGTTCCAATGATACGTTTATCAACCACTAACACCTAACAGGGAACAACTTGCGCACACCCTATGTGACTTGATGATTACTAAATATAACACCCAACAGTCACATACTAGTCCTGATTCCTGATCCCACACTAGGATTCCCTGTGTCGTGGGCATCAGAAGCTACGAGTACTATGGTACCATTACAACCAGACCCCGAACAAATATTTGCAGATCATACAAACATTTGTCCCGCGGCGGGAATCGAACCCGCAACCTTTCTGGTCTCAGCCGGCTACTCGCCCGACGCGCTACAGAGGTCGTCATTGAGCAAGTCCCAACTCGTCCAAATAATACTCGTCCGAGATAGTGCGAGATGGGATCTTCAAACTAAATCAACAAATCAAATCGTGGTCAAACAAAGGTCTATCATAGTTAAAAAAAAAACAATATTGTCAAGCTATCTGCCAGCTTCTTAAATTTTAAATCATAACAAACTTGAACACGTCTCCAGTGACTATTTCATTTTGATATCGTAAGTTATGACAGCGTCGAGATGTTGTTATAGCTACTGGTAACTGTCTACCTATCAACGGATTTAGAAATTTATTTCCATCATAGCCTGCCTTTTGAAATCAGTCATTAATGTTGCCATAAACATTTTAACTAGAGTTTTGTTTCAAATTCTTTCTTCGGCCATTGAAATAAAACATCGTTGCGTGGTATTCAGGGGACACGTCTCGCCGTATAAGGGGGTTCTGTATAAGGAAAGTAGACCCATTGTATTTGGCTTCTGTCCGGTTGTTCACCTGCGAGAAAAACTTGCGGAATTCTAAAATGCAATTTGGTTCCTTGGAAGATGGCGAATGCTCTTACTCTTGATTGGAACTGGTTACTGGGTCTAAGATGCCACTTTGTGGCCTTATTCTTTTAATTTTGTTAAATTTACAAGTCATGTAAATATATAATGAAGTTCCTAGGTTCTAACATACGTGTGTCGATGACACATCACCTAGTTGTGGCCAAGATTCTTATATAAATTTTCCTGAAAATAAGTTTCAGATGAAAATTAAGTTCCAACTGGAACTGTTTCTGATTTTCATAGAGCAATTCCTTTGGTGTGTCCGGCCTAAGAATATACCCCTCCGTCTCCTTCCGTCGATGCCGTAAAAGCCGTTACCCGTAAAGGGATTACCCCGACTTGTTGATAAGATTCGTTGGTATAAGATGGCATAATATTTGTCCTGGCTGCTAGCTTAAGAATGTTATTACTGGAAGAAAGCGTTAGCCGAGTCAGTCGTGGGAAGCAATGGCGGCGATGAGCTCACCACTTGTCACGTCTATATTCAACGATGGTGCAACCCACTGTGAAAAGAGGCATTGAGGCTCTGCCTACCCCTTCGGGGAAAAAAGCGTGTGTCTGTGTATGTATGTAAGTAATTCCTTTTGTGACACAACGTAGGTACATGGATTTTCATATTAACGATGTGGGCTGACTGGCAATGTCGATTTAACTCGAAAAATGCCATCGAAAAAATGTTCTTAAAGGATTCCGAGCTAGTTTGAGAAATACTTACGCCTCAAAATGTATCCATGTTATTTTATTTTACATTTTATTTTCTTAGTTATTTTGTTTTTGGAAAACTTACAGCTAGTAAACAAATAGTAACACAAACTTATGCTTAGAACATAAAGGTTTATTCTATATTCTAAGATCACCAGTCCAGATACAGTCAATATAAAGTACTAGTAAATTATATACTTAGTAGGCTTAGCTAAGTTCTTTGAAATATTAAAAAACCTGTATTAAAAAGACCAAAAGCTCTCAAAAAAATCAAATGGTTTGTAATACATGAGAACAGACCTCTGCCGGCTACCCTCGGCGCCGGCCATCGCTTCCCTGATTACGCAGACAATGCGAGGATGTCGCGTCACGTCACGATTCCCGAACTCGACTCACGACAAAAGGTTAACAAGCTATTGTCTGTTACTTACTCGTTTGTTATTTGTTACCGCGGCTGATAGCACGTGCCACTCACCTCTGCATGTGTAGGGAAAGAACACACCTTTTTTGGTGGAGCTTGGGTTAAATAACCTAAGACTCAATAAGAGGAGTGTTAAGTTTTACCGCTATGTGTGTATGTGTGGCTGTCTGAGGCACCAGAACCGATATGCATGGTTTTTTTTTGTGAAAGCAGGTTTTCTAGCGATGGTTCTTAGACAGGTTTTATCAAAATGGGTTAAGCAGTTTCATTGCGTTGGAAAATGTTAATTTTTTTTTAATTTCTTCTTGTTCAAATTTAAAATAATAAGTAAAAGTCATTGAAATTACAAGGCCATTAGGTAGGTACCTACATAATCTTCTTGTTCAGATAAAAAAATATTGGTATGAATCCGGAAATAAATATTCGTGGGATGAATCCATGGGATCAATACGGATGCACACAAATTTACATAAGAATGCACCGTTTAGGTAGGTTCGTAGTACCTAATAAACTTGTAGGTAACTTCGTAAGCTTTTATAAGAGCTCGAGTAGCTTGCCTGGATATGTAAGGTTGCTAAGTACCTAGATTATGTATAAGCTCAAAGCTCTTAAAAGAACTAGGTAGTTTTTTTTTTTCTTTTTTTTCTTTATAATTGGCGCCGCACGGCTTGTGCATTTGACATTTTCAAGTATCTGTATTTTCACTTTATTGTATTTTCAATACATTTTGCAACGTTACACTCCTCCAAGTCGTCAAAGTCACAGTCAAGTCATATTTTAGTAAAACGGTGGCCAATTTTACTAAAACTTTGGTAGACAATTTCCACCAATTTCAAAAGTCACGCAATTCACTTCCATTTCATTTCACTACACTTGTGCTTTTTAAACGAGCTACATTAGTTAAAATGCCACCAAAATAACACAAAATAACTCAAGAAAACACTAGGAAAAGAAATAAAATAAAAGTAGACAACGTCTCTTTTCGAAAATGGCGGGAAGTGTCAACTAGGTAGTTAGTGTGCTTTTGTTTACCAACGTAGAGCATGAGTAAACCGGGCAACTCGCCAATAGAGGGCGCTAGCGACAGAAATAGACTTGTCACAGCTCCGGAGTTATTGCCACTGCGGTAGGCATTTCCGATCTTCCGTCTTTATTATTTTGGGTTATTTATAACTGTATACTTAGCGTCCTAGGATAATTAGAAAAAGTATGAGTTTCAGGGGATGAGGACTAGGTAGGTACCAACATAATTGCCTACCTATTCTGTTTTTGACATCAATTCAATTTTTGTTACCAAGCAGCCAAAAATATCGCTATTGGCTGTAAACTAAGTACCAATTACTACCTAGGTACAGCCTACCTAGGTAGTGCCTCCCTTATTTTAAGTTACCTACTTGTGTAGTGTACCTACTACCTACTTACCTAACTACCTACTTAGAAACCCAAGAGATTGAAAACTAGCGCATTTCATTGTGGCTTGTCGCAACTTTGCCGATTTAAGAAAAGAGAAAATTAAATCGTCGAATCTCCCTGTCCAGGAGGGGTGAACGACTTTTGATGTGCATGCCAGGCCATCTATCGCGTAGCTAAAGAACAACTTTGTTTCATTGCCATCTAAAGAGTTGTAGAACACTTAGTTTACTCACCAACTAACAGATGGCGCGGTTTAGTAGATTTTTTGATAAGATTTAATTTTAAACGCAGAAAAATGTTCTGTAATTGAGGATATTAATTATCGAAATAACACTTACCTATTAGCTGTTAACGTCGTCATATCGGCTGCACTATCCCTCGTTGCTAGAACTTCATCGCAGCTGCTGCCACCTGTGATTCGTTGCACGGAGTTCAATGAGACGTCCTCACTCGAGTTCTTTCCACTGTTAGCCACATTGCTACTAGATGGCGCTATTCTCTGCTTAGACGCTTGCTTATGGCGACTGAGCGCGAAGAAAAGCGCAAGGACTGCTTTTAGTTTTGCGTCTCTTATATCAACTGCGGTCACTTGTTCCAATCCTTGGACCTTTTGCGCGTGAAGGAAGTCCAAACAGCACTGCACGTTCTCCAACTGGAAAGAAAATAAACTATCTTTTAATTTTGAACCTCGTAGAGACATCGTAGAGCTTTCGTAGAGGGTAATTTATTTTAATTCGATTTTTAAACTATGCTTGGTTATCGGCAAGTCGTCAAAATGCACAGTCCTCATCAGGGAAGGGACATATTTAATTCATAACTTGCCAAAAAGGCACAGGTGTACTGTAGGTACCTACGCCTTATGTACCCTAGTAGCATTTTGTGTAGGCCAACGGTGACCAACAGTTGGGAACAGGTTGGGAGATCGTTAGTGTCATATTCTACAATAAGCCAACAAATAACCAACGTAATAATTACTGCGATAATTTTTATACCAATACCCAACAATGGCCCTACTGCGATATTTGGTTGTAATTTCTAACGTTTCATACAAACGACTTATCAACAATGGCCCTATCTACGTTTTTGCTTCAAATCCCAACAATAGAATACTTACAGTCAACCAACAGAGGGCCTGCCGTGATCTAAGGCTGCGTTCCCAACAGAAAATTCATACAAACTTCCAACGAAGGCCCTACTTCGGTTTGTGGTTGTAATTTCCAAGATTGAATACAAACGACTTACCAAAAATGGCCCTTTCTACGTTTTTGGATGAAATCCCAACAAGAGAATTCGTACAATCAACCAACAGAGGGCCTACTGCGATCTAAGACTGCGTTCCCTACAGAAAACTGATACAAACTTCCAACAATGGCCCTACTCCGTTATTTGGTTGGAACGCCACTTATAAGATTCATACAAGTGGCCAATAAAATAATAATAATAATAATACATTTTATTTCAGGCTAAAATGGGAAATGTACAATAAATTATACCTAAACATCAAGCCCATAGAAATATATACCTTAAAGACTAACATACATATTTAATATCTTACAAACTTATTTAATGATTACACGTGAAGACGGTGACGTGTAAGCCCACCATAGAGTTTTGGCTAAGATTCCAACAACCATATACTGATTGCCAACAAAGGCCCTACTACGGTTTGTGGTTGTAATTTCCAAGGTTGAATACAAACGACTTACCAAAAATGGCCCGTTCTACGTTTTTAGATGAAATTCCAACAAGAGAATTCGTACAATCAGCCAACAGAGGGCCTACTGCGATCTAAGACTGCGTTCCCTACAGAAAACTCATACACATTTCCAACAATGGCCCTACTCCGGTGTGTTTGGTTGGAACGTCAATATAAGATTCATACAAGTGGCCAATATAAGCCCACCATAGAGTTTTGGCTAAGATTCCAACGTAACATCATACTGACTGCCAACAAAGGCCCTACTACGGTTTGTGGTTATAATTTCCAACGTTGAATACAAACTACGTATAAAAAATGGTGGTAAAACTAAGTTTTTGGTTGACATCCCAGCAAAAGAATTCGTACATTAAACTAACAGAACTGCGATTCTACGAACTAGTTCTACTTCTAGTTCTACGAACTAAGACACTTCCAACAATGGCCCAAATCCGTTATTTGGTTGGAACGCCAATTATAAGATTCATACAAGTGGCTAATATAAGCCCAACTTAAGAGCGCGATATATTCCATTGACCTTGACCTTTTGTCACTATCTAACACATTAAAGTTCAGGTAAGTTAGAAGGTGACGGAATAGCGCTTGCGAAAGGAATATGAGCAAAAATCACAAAAAAAAAACGTTAAAAATCATAAGAAAAATAATTTGAAAAGTAAACGAAAGGCCCCCTTGGCATTGTTTTAAGAAATATATTGCTGAAATAAAAAAAACTTGTAATTGATAGTTCAGTTAGTATTGTAGTAAAAAGTATTAATTTTTAGCACCTCTTTTGACGGCAAAATTCGCTTTATTTAGCCGGGTTTGCCGGTAGCCGCGTAGCTCTATGAGAGCTGAGTGTTTTTCAAAAACAGTTTTAAAAAACAGTTTGTCTGTGAAGAACGGACGAACTGCTTCTGTACTATCCAACATAAGTTCTTTTTAGAACGAACGTAAAAGCAACACAGTTTTTGTTCTTTCATTCTTTTTCGAAATCAACAGCTAAGTATGAATTGAATGCTTGCTTGCTTGCTTGTCGTATGAGGTAGTGCTGGCCTCTGGTGTCAGAGTTTGTCAGGCCGCCCGAGGGCCTCTGACATGGCTTATCGACTGCTGATACAAATAAGATTCATTACACCTTATTCGCTACTTCAAAGCAAAAGTAGTTTCTCAGAGCTTGTTTGTTGTTCATGCCGCAGGCGTTATTAGTCCATATTTCAATAAAGGTAGAGTATATTTTAGGTAGATCTATCAGAACACGTTCACATGATGTTCGTTAAGTTTTGCTAAAAACTGTCAGTCGTGAGAGTGTTCTGACAGATATAAAAAAAATATACGTACTCTATGTGATTGCAATTAAGTCTATTATCGTATGAAGAAGAAACCAGCTACAAATAACTACATTTGCTTTGACGTAACGAAAAGGCTAAAATGATTCTTAATTGTAGCGTCATTTAATTCATACGTCAAGTAACAAATTCGTAAAAAGTGTTTTTTCGACTTCCGACGAACAAACGTGCGACAGATACAAATAAAATATACTCTAGTCTATAGGATTAAGGACTATTATCGTATGAATAAAGAATAGCAGTTACTTATAAATAAGTAACTACTTTTGCTTTGACGTCACGAATAGGCTAAAATGAATCCTATTTGTATAAGAATTTAATTCTTATTTGGCTGTCGAATGAAGAAACTTATAGAAACTGTTAATTTTTAGGCTTCTAAGAACGCATGCGCGCCGTTTAAAATGCATCGCGCGCGGTGCTTTTTTATTTTGAAACTGGTAAGTCTGGAAGAAGTTTATATAAAGTGTGGTTAATTTTAATTGTCTGGAATGGAGAAAAAAACTTTTTTTTTAGAACTATTTTTTTAGGTAATAAAACCGTGTCGTTTCGTTTTACGAAAAAGCTGAAACGACCCAGGCCCAGTGTTGCCGTTTTGGCATTTTTAGTGCTAAATCTAGCATATTTCTTGATCATTTAGCATGGAAAAATTGCATTTAGCATATTGCATGTTTTTGCATGTATTGCATTTATGTTTTCTTCAAAAAAGAAGTTCTGAAGGTCCAGAGACAATATTTTTTGCTCTAAATGTAGATTTTATTTATGATTAGTATGTCAACTCTCTCTAAAATAAAGGGAGTTCCTGAAATTGAGGAATTGTATGGCACTACGTACTCTAAACTCCATTCTACACGTCAGATATTTAAAAAAAAAGCCCTAAAAGATCAGGCAAATCTTGCCATTCGTATAACGTACCTAGCCATGAAGTACTTAAACGCTGGAGTCACGCGATGTCGCTTGTGTGTTAAACAGATTATAGGAGTTAAAGAGAAACTTGTGATGCCGTTGAGTATGGAAACTGAAGGTGGCCCTTCAACATCACAAGCCCAACCAAAACCAGACGAGCATGACGATGTTATTATACATATACAAAAATGTTTGATCCTGAGGATTAAATAAATTAAAAAAAATAACTGACTGTCCTACTAACATTATAAAGTGACAGATTGTGTATATTTATGTATGCTACGCTGAAACGGCTGAACGTATTTTGATGAAATTTGGTGCGTAAATAAGATACATACAAACATAGGCTACTGTAATCCTGGAAGATTGTGACCATGCTGTTGAAACTGAGGGCGGCAGCTAGTTTGAGAGTAAAATTTGGGTTTTGGCATTTTATTTAGCATTCTCAAAAGTTATTTAGCATTATCTGAACCAAGTTTCAGCATTTTCTCGAAATAGAAAACGGCAACATCAAGGCCATGTATCAAGCCCTTTCTAGCTTGTACAAAATAATTTAGCTCGCCCGTTTTTCAAAATCAAGGTGGCAGCACTGACTACAGAGTACTTTTAATTTTTATTGTTGGCACTGATCGTCCGCCCGCCATTTTGCCATACCGTAGCTTTTTTATCTGACTGAGCCTTGAGGCCAGTGTTGCCGTTTTAGCCACTTTGTGGCTAGATCTAGCGGATTTTCTATAGTCTTAGCAACAAATAAAACTATTTTAGCCACCAAAATTAATCTAGCCACTTCTAACTACTTTTGTATGCGCAGCATGACAACTTATGTTTCGCGTTGACTCTGTATTTAAATCCTTAACAATAAAGTATGAATCCCTGTAATGTTTAAATGGTATAATGATTTTATCAAAATGTGCTTTATTCCTACAGCCATACAATTTAGTTTGGATTTTATTCCTCTCACACAAACAAAGGACTATTCAGTCACTCCTATTCACTCATTTCATTCAGTGTTCTTTCTGTTCGAGCAGTGCTACAGAATTATTATTTTAAGTTTTGCGATTGCTTTTAATTATGGACGTACCTTTGAAGAAAAAGTGTTACGTACAAAAGTAAGTTTTAAAGGTTTATCTAGATTGGCGGACATTGATCCTCAACAGTTTGTTTGTATTTAAACTTATTTTATTACAAAACTTTGAAGTATGTGGTAATGTCACCTGTACAAAAATAAATGTTGATATAAAATGTTTAGTTATTGCTTTATTTTCATCACAAATTAATTACATATAACCGTTCTATATAAATCAGGAATTTTGGTACCGAAAAAGTTTAGCCACTTCTGGCCGAATTGCGACATTGAATTTTGCCCCAAACTGGCAACTTTTTTCATGAATTTAGCTAAATACCCGATTGATAAAACGGCAACACTGCTTGAGGCTCATTATCATCTCCTAATCCTAATTTGTGTGTGGATTTTTGCATTCTTTCTTTCTTTTGTTTGAAAATTACATTTGGTGTACTTTTACGGACGGACGGACGGAAGTCGACCTAAGAATATAAATGTTTAAAGTCGTTGAGTTCGCCGATGAAAACGGCGTAGGAGTGATTCGCGCCGAATGGCTGACGCCGCGCAAGAAGCATTGCTTTTGGCCGCCAACTAGAGTACAAAATAAATATAATAAACATCTTATTGACGGCCGCTTTGACGAATCTTGGGGCATCGTGGGCATAGCCAGAATATTTTATGAAACGGGTAAGGAGCTTCTGGGAGTGTTTGATTGGTTTTGCCTCTCAGCGTCACCGTCGTCGCTGGTGCTGTTAGCGCGTCGGTGACCGCTGTTTTAGGTTTATCGCCAACACAATCAGCTCTGCGCCGGATCGGCAGCGCTCGCCCCATCGCCTCGCCACCTTATCAGAACGCGGGCAACGCACGTAACCGGAGCGTTTTTCCACCTCCGACCGAGGTTTCGTCAGCACGGCTACGCTGCGGCTACTCGGACGGACCTCGGAGACGAGTTGAGTTATGTGCAGTGCATTACATTATGGAGCATACAAAGAATAGGTACTACGCAGCATGAGCGATTTGAAGTGATGCTGATCAGGTACCGAGCTGCCTGAGACATTGTGTGTTAGGCCTAAGTGCTTTTTCAGATGTTCCTAAAATTTGTAGGCATCAGCGTTGTAAAAGTAGCAGTCACTATTATTCATGTGTTATGTTTTAGATGATCTTCTCAAAGCCAGAGAGAAATCGAAAAAAGCAGAAATTGATAGTGAAGTGGGCACCGATACTAATGACACACCAATTAGGAGGAGGAAGTCTCGAAAATATGAAAGTTCAGAGAGTGATGTAGGCAGTGATAGTGAAATAATTACTTATCCCAAACACCCGACACAAACTTCATCATCTTCGCATTCAAGTAAGTACTCATATTGGTACATATAACATATTTTATTCAGTGGCACTCAACTGCTTGCAATATGAAGAACGCTGGTTTATTAAATGAAGTGCTGTTAATTAAATTATTGTACTATTGGTATTCTCTGGCATGTTCGGCCTAAAAATAGACCCCACTGTCTCTTCCTGTTGTGGTTGTAAAAGCCGACTAAGAGATTACACCAGGGGATATGCAGCAGCATCCATCTTAGTACTCAACACCAATACCACACTCATGAAATTGCCTGTTAAGCATGGTGATCATAGAAATGTCCATGATTGCATTCTATGGGGGAGGCCTTATTCAGCAGTGTACGTCTTAAGGTTGTACATGGTGATGATGATCATCATTATTATAGGTAGATAGATTAATCTATATATATAATAACTATTGATATTCCATTATTTTTACCAAAATTTAAGTTTCCTCGCACCCTACAGTGGGATAGTTATTAAATAGGTAGTTAATAATGAATAAACCAAATAATAAATATGATAAAATATGCATTATAATAGCACTCCAAGCTATAACAGTTAAGGGGAGTGTATCGCTAGCCCGCCCCATATAAAATGAAGTTGCTCCTAATTCGGATGTTAATTAATTCAAGTCAATTAAATTTTGTAGATACACTCTAGAGATTCATATCTTGACCTATAGTTTGTCAGTTTACCATAAAATTGTATAGAATCAAATTGTATGATCTTATATCATTGGTTATAAGATTTTAATACATATTTTTAAGTCACTGTTATTTGGAAACCATATAATTTTATAAGAAACTGACAAACCTCGAATCTAGATATTGGTGTATGGATCATATATGTGTTTTAGTTTGATGAGATAATGTCCAAAATAGGAGCAAAATTAGTTTGTATGCAGTGCTCAAGCACTAATATTGGAACAAGAGGATTGTCAGACCAACATGGTATTGATATTGGGCCCTTATTGTGCCTACATGCTGTAGATTGTTACTGGCAAACAGCTCTTCAACAATAACTATAATTACAGATGTATCCGACCATGCAATTGAGAAATCACTGCCATTGTACGGAATATCTTCATCTGGAAGCTTATCATCAAAAACACACATGTCGAGTGATGGTAAGAAACAATATTTAAATATTTCAAAGATGCTTTGGTTTACAAGCCAAAGTACAGTCAAGATAATTAACAATTTGAGAATTTAAAATTATGTTTTATGTAAACAGGCAGTAGACACTAGCGGTTGTGTTTCTAGGGGTTAAGCTCAGACACCCACCAGTTAGTCTTGATTTAACCCCTTCCAATATTGAAAGCTGTGACCACATTTTGGTAAGCTCAGTGTGATGAGTGAGCATTCACTAATTTTAAATCTCTAACCAAAGCATGGGAGTGGGCTGTATTATGGAACTACTATAAAACTAGCTTTTGCTTACAACTTCACTAACTAACCTACCTGTACTTAAAGCCATAGCACTGAATGATTAATAATTATAGGCCTAGTTAACCTAACCCTAACCTTACTATGAAATACACTTATTAGTAGGAAAGCTTTTTTCTGAAAAAGGAAGTATCATCCGGGGAAGTATTACCACTGTATCTATTTCTGTTGCAAAACAGTAGTGCTCGCATTGCTATGTTCTGGTTTGAAGGGTATGCTGGTGAAATTACAGATACATGAGACTCGACATCTGTATGTCTTAGGGTGGCGGGCGCAGTGCAATGCCGCATAGGGCGCGTCCTAGGTGGACGTGACCTGTGAGGTAATGCATTATTATAGGCAGAGGTTACCGCTTAACATCAGGAGGGCCATCTGCTTGTTCTGCCATTAATTCAAATTTAAACAAACTTTCCAAAGCATGTTGCTGATTTTATTACAATAGACTTTTCTAACACCTATGACATAGGCTGTAGGCCCAGATGCATCCAAAAGCCTAAACAACAATAAACATTTTCAGGTGAACCAGTAACAGCTAAGGCCGATGATTTAAATTTATCCAATATTGGTGAGTACCTACCCCAATGTGCCTATGTTGTACCTATGTATTTTGTAACATAATGTTAGGGAATTTAGCATGCTTATAATTTGGTCTCTATGTAATTATATAGGTACAAATTGGTATCTTCAATTGTGATTGGCAGTATTTTTCTTTTTTAAATATGCTATATTTCTATCAGAGTTTTTAGTAGAATAATGTTAAAATTAACAATCATTATCAACAGCCCTCAGAAGTCCACTGCTGGACATAGGCCTCTCCCACAGAATGCCACGACAAATGGTCTTGGGCCGCCTCCATCCACCGTTTTCCTGTAACTTTTATAATGTCTTTGGGACTGCCTCTTTTGCATCATCCGGTTTGTGTTTTCCACTCAAGAACCTTTATTTCCCAATGGTTATTAGTTCTGCAAGCTATACGTTACCCCTAAGCAGACCACTAAGCTGCCCATTTCGACTTCAATCAAGTTAAAGTTAATAATTTAATTAATATTTTAGGTTTACTTTATGTGCTTTCTTAATTGTATTATTCATATCTTCATTTTAGATTTATTGGATTTAACGGTGACACCATTTTTAAATGATAATACTGCACTCCACTCTGGGTCTCTAGGTAAGAATATAATATCATTATTGAAATGAATATTAATTGCAGGTTTAATTAGTTTTTATCACGGCATTAGATAAAAGGGGTGAAGGGAATCAACGTTTCTACATACCATTTTTATCTTCAACCCCCCCTCGCCCCTCCAGAGCTATGTGCGGTAGTTATGTAGTAGCCAGATTAGGTAAGATTCTTACATTTAATTTGTTTTGTTATTTCAGATGTGATCATTCGACACCTGGCAAGAATCGAGGAAAACATTAAAGATTTGCAGTTCAGTCAAAATGAGATCTTAGGAAGGTTAAGGTCATCAGCATCCACAGCACCACCAGCGACATCACTGCCAGATGGAATCACAGCTCCTTGTAATAATCAATCAGATTTACAACATTTAGAAAAGTGGCTCCTCATTGAAAACAACGACAAACTGTTGGTAAGATATTTTTTAATACAGGTGCTCGTGCAGTGTACTGACAAGACCAGTAAACAGCTTGAAAGTTCATTTTACCGCACTCGTGCGATGTCTTTACAATTTATTCTTTATTTCAGTCCAACAAAAAGTTTACTAGGATAGACTTTTATAAAATATGAGAATAAAATGATATCAACTTTATACCGTAAACTAAAATGTTATTTATTTAAAAAAATCATAATGGCGTAACGTTCAATACACTCTTCGCCAATTTTGACGATGCAAAATGATGCTTGTGATTTCCATTAATAAAATATTTTTGACTATGATTTGACTTTAATAACCTATTTACGACCTTTGTATATACACAATCCACAATGTACTAATGTGTTCTGAATTAGTACCTATGTTCTGTATACTTTGTATTTCCTTTATTTTTGCAAATCGATTAAGTACTTACGTCTTTTTCAGGAAAATTATTTAAGCTTTGCTGGTGGCACTAAAACATCTGCCATCGTAAGAAAAATACTGGAGAAAGTCTTTACAAACCAACTGGCAGTAAATTGTAATTGGACTGGAAAAAATAATAAGACCTCCTTGAAAGAGCTCAAAGCGATAAAGGTGATAAAAGGTAAGCGTGAATCAACCAAACTGGTGTCAATGCATTCTCTATCCTAAAATATTCATATTCATTTATTGCTCTTATGTTATAAGTATCTTATGCTCGTATGTTCTATTTATATTAATAGGTACATTGGTCTTATTTGTACTAGGTTAGTTAAGTAGGACATAAACCCCGTTAGGGCGCTGCAATTTTTATTGGATAAGATTAAATTATTATTATTATTAAATTAGATTGTATTCATGCATTATTCATTCTTAGTAACTATGTAATTTGCTGGAATATAACGTTGATTTAGCATCATTCAAACAAACAAAGCGGGTCAATAGACAGATGTGTCAGGCGGACGGACAGTAAAGTTCTAATAGTTCTAATAACCTAAATTGTCAGTTCTAAAAATAGCAATAATCTATTTATTTATTCAGCCAATGTTCTAAGGTAAGACGAGATAGGATAAGACTCTAAAACTAACATTACAAGTAATTAATTTAAAAAACTACTAACTATAATAAAAAAATTGTGTATGTATTCGTCTGTACCTTCAAAATGGATCAACCAATTTTGATTGTGTTTTGGTCTCTAAAAGTGCTTGACCGATTTAGATGTAACCATTAGTACTTTTACTTTAACCTAAGATGTACACTTATTTGTAACAAAATTTATTCCAATCATTTTTTTAGTAAAACCATTTTGATGTCATATATATTTTTTTTTACAATTTATTTTTTGTATGTCCTATACAGTGTCCGGGTCAAGACAATTTTAATGATAGCTCATATAGATCAATAGATACATCAAAATCCATCCAGCCGTTTGGGTGCTACGCGACAATAAATATTTTTTGCCCACATGCATACATACAAAGATACGCTCGAACCACATACCTGTCAGTCAGCCGGGAATAAGTCCCTTTCATATCAGCTAAAACTATAAGGCCGGTTGTCATTTTAGGACTATCAAATTAAGTTAAGCCAGCTACTCACACGCCTGCCGCAGGGGCATCTAAGGGTGTAAAAGTGGCCCCTAGTTGCCACTTTAATTGTGATATGTATAGGCAAGCAGGGGCAATGCCCTAGATTGGCCCTGTGGCAGGGCAGGGGCGTGAGACCATCCTTGATCCCTAGATTGCCCCTGCGGCAGGTGTGCGAGTAGCCCGCTTTTGCTTTGGTAATGCAACAATAGAATCGACACCACTTTTATATTATTCTTGTCATGTTAGCTTCAATTGAATAATATTGTTATTATTTTATTACAGATGCCGTGCGTCGTCACAGGATTGCTGAGCTAGCAACTGATGTTGAAATAAACACAGTTATTAGTAATTGGTTTAGGTTTACTAAGGATCGTGATGGAGGAAGGGAAAAACGAAGAACTGCAGCAGTCGCAGCCCACTAAATGTGAGTCAGAAAAACATTGTAGTTCATCTAAAAGAACCAAAAAACGAAATATAGCCGCAAGAATCAAAAACATTAGGAATGAGTTGTGTAATTCGGTAAAAACTTCTGGAACTGACGAAATAATAAAAGCAAGCAATACCTCTTGTCAGGTTTTTGAATCATTATCTATTGAAAATGATGGTATGCCAAACAATCCTCCTATAGAACCTGCGGAAAATGGTCCAACAGTTAAATTTAAAGAAAAAAATCTAAGTTCCTTTCTTATATCTTGGTCTAAAAAGCACAACATCACACACTCGGCTCTCAATGATTTGTTGCCTGAATTACGATCACAATATCCATGTTTGCCTAGAGATGCTCGCACTTTGTTACACACTCCAAAGAGTATTAGTGTTGTTCAATGTGCTGGAGGTTCTTTTGTATATTTTGGACTTGAGGCTCAGTTAGTAGAACGAGGTTCAGCAGGCTTCATTTCATATAACTATCCTTTAATGGAACGAAAACTATCACAATCGAGAAATGCTTGTATAACTGTAACACTCAACGTTGATGGCTTGCCTGTGCATTCTAGCAGCAGTAATTCTTTTTGGCCTATCCTGTGTATTTTAGACCAATCAATCAACAAACGACCATTTATCGTGGGGCTGTATTATGGTACCTCTAAACCAAATGATTGCAACAAGTACCTCCGTAGTTTTGTCGATGAATGTCTGCATTTAGAAAAGAATGGTGTTACTATAAATGGAGAAAAGTTTGCCTTCCGCTTGAGTTGCATTATAGCTGATGCACCCGCGCGATCTTTTTTAAAATGCATTAAGTCACACAATTCTCTTCATGCGTGCGAAAAATGCGAACAAGAAGGAACATATTTAGGGAGGACTGTTTGGAATTATACGTCAGAACTGCGTCTTAGGACTGATACTGGATTTTTAAATTTAGAATACGATGATCACCAGCTATCGAAGAGTGTGCTCACAGAGCTTAATTTAGGTTTAGTAACACAAGTTCCTTTAGATTATATGCACCTCGTATGTTTAGGCGTCATGAAAAAACTGCTTAGATGCTGGATAGAAAAAGGTCCGAAAACATGTAAATTAAATGCCCAAAAAATAGGTGAAATATCAGAACGACTAAAAAATATTCGTGAGCATTATCCTACTGAATTTTCCAGACGACCTAGGCCTGTGAATGTTTTCAAATACTGGAAAGCTACTGAATTACGGGCTTTTGTTTTGTACCTGGGCCCTATAGTGCTACATAAAATATTATCTAACAGTTTGTACAATCATTTTTTAATTTTTCACTGCGCGATATACATATTGTCCAGTGACATTTGTCGAGATGACAAGTGGCGAAAGTATGCCAATGATTTACTACATTGTTTTGTTCAAAACACCGCAAATTTTTATGGAAGAGAATTTAATGTATATAACGTACATAATCTGTTGCATTTAGCAGATGATGTATATAACTTCGGTGATTTAAACTCATTTTCAGCTTTTCCATTTGAAAATTTTATGTCTACAATAAAAAGATTAGTTCGTGCGCATAATATGCCGTTAGAGCAAGTAGCTAAGAGACTAGGTGAAAAATCAAGTGTAAGTAGTCAAAATGATGTTTCGAAGAAACAAATGATTGTAAAACAAGGAAATGGGCAAATAAAAAAAATCATTTTCGATGGGTATGTTGTAAGTACTTCATTGAGAGATTCTTGCTTTGTTACATTAGATGGAGATATTGTAGTCGTTAAATGTATTGATCAAACTCCTAATAACAATTCTTATAATTTGAATTGTGAATGTTTTTTAAATAAAACTGATATCTTTGTAAAACCCATTCAAAGTAGCAAGTTGGGAATTTACAAGGTCGGCAGCTGCACAAAAAGTGTAACTGTAACTCCATCCAATTTGATTAAAAAATGTTTGTTGTTGCCCAGCTTTGATGATAAGGACCAATTTATTTGTATCCCTTTTGTAAGCATGACATTGCACCATTGATTGTATGTTCTTTAGCAATAAGGTACCAACCCAGTGTTGCCAGATGTTTTTGAAGAGCGATCGTTCGGTGGTATGGAAAAAAATCGTATTTCCTAGGAAGCAGTGTATAAAAAAGTCGTACATTAATTAGGTAAAAGTTTATTCATAAAATTAGTTACGTCTTATACATATCTTACTATTATATTTATTTAATAGAATCACCAACATAGGAAAAACCAACAATACATAATTACATACTAATTATGTTTTTTTTTTATATTACATATTATTAATCAAATTGAGCGTGAATAGTTATTAAAAGTACATAGGTGTACAAACAAGCAAACTTTCTAAATTGAAAATACCGTTAAATATCCCTGTCTTCAACTTAGCATAGGATTCAGAAATCGGTTGGATAATAATTGAACTTTTGAATGAACTTCCTGGATAATAAAAGGGTAGTGATGGTCAAATTACATTTGCTGGGCGGCTTTTTGGTTTGTTAAAGTTCCTCTAAGGTTTGATTGATTGATTTGACATCATGTATGACTGACGTGACGTATATGACATTTACAGACAATAACAATTACAAAACATTGACAACTGACTTTTCTAGGACCACCGTTTGAAAACCATTTTGTATAGGCAAAGAATCGGTCATTCAAAATCTTTAAAAAATCGTACAAATTATGTACGATTTCGGTGATTCTATCGTACATTAGTAAAGCGGGCAAAAAATCGTATGAATACGATTTAAATCGTACAACTGGCAACGCTGTACCAACCAACCCTCGTCCATCTAAAATTCCAAATTATAATATTTTTTTCTAAAATAATAATAATAGTACTGGAATAAAATAGAACGTAGTAGGTATTTTAATATTGTCAACCTTATATATAGATTAAGCTTTATAGTATATAGATAGACTAGCTTCTACGTACTTTAATATTGTGAACCTTATAGGCTAGTTTCTACCCGTGGCTTCGCTCGCGCGATACCTGGATAAAAAGTTGCCTATGTTCTCAGGGTTCAAACTATCTTTATACAAAATTTAAACTAAATTGGAACAGAAATGGCAAGAAACGGACAGACAGAGTTACTTTCGCTTAAATAATATTAGCCTAAAATGAGATTTTGACCTAAATTTATAAACCTTACCAGGAACTAGTCCACCTAACTTCCCACTAACCTAGGTATTATCATCATATCACACTAATATTGTTAATGTGAAAGTAATAACTCAGTCCTTCTGTCTGTCTGGTTTTTATCTTTTCACGGCTTAAACGGATGAGGCAATTCGGTATGGATATAGCTTGAACCCAAAGGAACATAGGCTCCTTTTTATCCAGGCGCCGCGTGATCGACGTCACGGGCAGCTGCTATAGTACACTACTAATGTAAAACATTCGTTAAATATTTAACATAGTTATTAAGGCGAATGGATACCCAAAATATGAGGTCATTGCATTTTAAAAGAAACATTGATCCAAACGACGATATTTGAAGGACAATATAGTTTGAATTTGCTTCCCAGTAACATCAATTTAAATTTAGGACCTTGATTCGCTGGTATGAGACAATGACAATAATTTGTGTATTTTTTCATATCGCATTTGTAGATTAATGTTAGATAAAATCTGCACAGGACCAAACGACCCATGTTTTAGATTATTTTAGATCAAGCTAAATAATACGAATCATCTTTTAGCGTTAGGTAATTATCCTAAACTGCTAAGCACATTTTTTTTCAGTATTCAAATCATATTAACGAAATAAAACTTGTTTAAAAATGAACGTTTGACATTCACCTTAAGCATATTTTTATTACCTGTTCTAAACTTAACAAAGATGTTTAATCAGACTTATTATGGCTAGTTTTTAAAAAGATTATCATAATCTTCCTGTGACATAACATTAATGTTTTATTTTAATAAATGCTTTTATTATCCTATTTTTTATCTGTGTTTTACTATTGTAGTCCTTATAGTATGTATTCATATAGTTGTTTGTAAATTTAGTTCCTTTCATTCATAGGTATGTAGGCAAAAGATGGTCTCACAGTTATTGGCTTTTTATTTATGTAACTAAAGATGGTCCAGCGAGAATTTTCCTACGTAGGCCTAATGTACACGTAAGCCTCACATTTTAGACCGGGTTGTTAGGTACTGCTAGGCAAACCTACATCACATCGATTACCAGCATGATGCCCTTATTCGCTCCATGTATTTAACGTGTCCTCTAACACTCCATACTGTCTCGTGCATGCTGGTACTCAATGTGATGTAGGGTTGCCTAGCAGTACCTAACAACCCGGTCTAAAATGTGAGGCTTACGTGTACATTAGGCCTACGTAGGAAAATTCTCGCTGGACCATCGTTGGCTTACATAAATTAAAAGCCAATAGACCAACCGTGGGACCGTCGTTGGCTGACAAATGTAAAATATCAGCATACCAACCGTCGGACCATCGTAGGCGAGTATGAGCAAAAACTGAACATACCAACCGTAGGACCATCGTAGGCAAGCATGCGCAAAAACGGAACATACCAACCGTAGGACCATCGTAGGCAAGCATGCGCAAAAACTGGACATACCAACCGTAGGACCATCGTAGGCAAGCATGCGCAAAAACTGAACATACCAACCGTAGGACCATCGTTGGTCAACCTATGGAAAATTTGCATAACAACCATTGGACCATTGTAGGCTATCGTATGGAAAACTTCTTTGGCCCAACCGTAGGACTATTGTAGGCTAACATTGATGGCAATACGGCAAACAGGGGTGACAAGTCTCACCGTTGACCAACCGAGCAGTAGTCAGAGGCCCAACAAAACGCCCACTCAAAATGCTACTAGGGTAGGTAGTTGCTTACCGAAATCTAAAATAGGCTATCAATATTTATTAGCTGGACCATGTGCTTTGTCACTGGCTTGCGTGTTGCATCACATGACTTGTATTCCAATGAGTTTATTCGTTTCGACGATAGATAGACCTTGAATTAGTTATATTATTGGAATGAAATATATAACGTGCAAATATTTTATGTCATCCTTTAGATTTAGTACACGTATTCAGCAAACAATGGGGTCAATTTCGATGTGATATCTCATTTCATGTCTTTATAAATACAGAAATAGGATTTATGTACTTTGCATTATTCTGTGATACTAGTCAGTGATAAAGCAGTACTACTAATGAAGGAAAGTGGCTACAAATTCGTGACCTCCTCGTCAGCTGTGTTCGGCGAAGCCATCAGCCGGCGCCCTTGCGTCGTGGGTAGAGTTGCCAGTCGTCCGGCTTTTGGGTTTATTTTCAATTAAAACTTAAAATCTCTGGTTTCTTCGCATTCACGTGTTTACATAATAATGCAAATAAAGTAAATTAACTGGAGTGCTTTTTCAGGGATGCTATAATGTTAAAAATACTCGTAATAAGGTCTTATTTAGGTCCACTTAAGTCTTCTACTTTTAAAATTATTTAATTGTTGTGTAAATAGGTACTTAAAGGAACTTTACATTGTGTCTTGTCCTAGATAACACGTAAATTATACCTACTTTGTTATGTTATTTCTATTGAATAAGATGTTTCCACTAACTAGTAATAGTGATCGTTTTAGGGTTGCCACCTACCCGAAAAGTTACCAACGGAACCATTATAGGATTACTTTGTTGGTCCGTCTGTCTGTCAGTATGTCAAGACCCTTTTTCGCAGGAACGGCTCACGCTATATATTGAAATCTCTACCAACTTTATAGGTCAGTGAGCTTATAGTGCCCTAAAAAAATCTAGCTAGAAATTATGGCATTAATGCCAAATTTTTGTATGGAAAGCGAGAAAATAAAAAACGTCTAGGGTACTTCCCGTAACCTCACAATTCTGAAATTTGGAATGGACACACAAATAAAGGAAAAAGTGTATTTAAGAATTTCGACTTTTTTCCACCTAAAATAGCTCGGCTTGTCGAAAAAAGTGGCTGAAACTCGAAAAAGGCTCCGATGATTTAGAAATAAAGTACTGATCAGAACCCTCCGGGAGCGACTTCGCTCGCTCGTTGTCCGTTTTATTTTGCAACTCTTAGTTGGTTCATGAGGTAGAGTTGAGTCGCGTATGCAGTAGATTTTAATGTTGCGACACAAGTCGGCGCCGGCTCTTAAATGGACCGGTCAGCTCCTGATCTTTTAGGTCATCGGTTCAGCGATTCCAGACCGCTTACAAAATCCCGTTTCTTTATTTAGAACAGGAATATTTAGAATAGAACAGGTACATGATGTAGTTACTACGAAAATGGCTTACTTATACAATTTTCATCAGTTTATAATTTTATCAGAACGCTGTGAAAATTACAAAAAAAGATTCGGAAAAGCGATCAGAAACGTATGACACAGAAGGAAAATAGTAAGTATATAAATAAATTTATAAATACCTATTGGTGCTTAGATTTTTAGTAGGTAGGTTGCCAACCACACAAAAATGTTGAAGTCTTTTTGTATCTACGCTACTGACGGTACAAGCAAATGGCCCACCTGATGCTAAGCGGTAACCTTCCGCATAGGTCATGTCCACCTAGGACGCATCCTATATGGCATTGTACTTGCGCCCGCCACCCTGAGACATAAGGATGAAAAGTCTCATGTGCCTGTAATTTCACATATACCCTTCACACAGGAACACAGCATTGCGAGCACTACTGCTTTGTGGCAGAAATAGGTATGGAGGTAGTACTTCCCCGGACGAACTCTTTCAGAAAAAAGCTCTACTACTAAAGTTTGAAACTGTTGATTAGTGTTGTTGCTACCACAACAGTAGCGGCGAGGCTAAAATTGGCTTCGACCAAAAATAGATTGAGAAGATTGTTCCAATTATGTCACAGCGCTATTACAATTAGACACAAAGCTGTAGCTAATTGGAAGGAAAAGTTGACTTCTATGTAATTTGAACTTGGTTGCCCAGCGATTTTAATTAATAGTATTTGAAAAAAACTGTATGTGTTTTACAAGGTAGCTGCTTTAAGGCATAGCTTTTGAGTTCTGTTCTAATGATATTTATGTGATACTATAAATTAAAACTTGTGTGTTAGGTCATATAATTACCAGCAAATTGGTTTTCGCTATCTGAAGAAGTGTTGATGAGCAGTGATGAGCAAAAAACACGAAAAAATTTGAATTTCGCGGCACAAGCGAAAGCAACCAACTTAATTATTGTGTTGATATTGCCAACTGCATGTATGAAAAATTGATTTGACCTATTGTGAAAAAAACTTAGATGCTTGTTAGTATTTTTATTTCAAAGAACAATTGAATGTCGATGCAATAATTGCGAATAAAATGGCAAAATAACTTTCAAATAACTAAAGTACCATTGGGAAGTATTGGAGCCATTGATGTAATTACTACTTATTAAGTAGGTACTACTCGATCGCTTATAATTCACGGGAACTTCGACCATCTCACAAAGGAATTCCTCTCTTAGGTATTCGCCGAAGCGAGTTTGTTTTTATTGAGCAAGCATTTTCGATTACTGTGAGATATTTGACTTTAGTTATGGTATTGCACGAATGCCAATAATATAGGTACTCTGTTAAAAGAATAACAAGCAAAAAGTGTACAAACCAAAGCCCTAGTGGTCACCCATACAAATACTGACCTCGCAGATCATTGCTTAACCTAAACACGGAAAAAGGAGATGGTAAGTGAAATTTTCCTTGAAAAATTCAAGGGAACTCATTCTTTAAAAAAATGCAGTTTACGCTTTAGCCAGATTTCAGTGTATATGTTGAGGTAGCAAAAGTAACTTTCACGTGTAGTTGTTAAGGTGGTTGCTTGTTCATACAAACGTATTTGCACAAATATGGGCGAACAAAGTATAATTTTACACTGAAATGACTGTTGTTGGCTTTTATATTGGTCATTATTTGCGGCAAATCATATTTGGTTGAAGAAAACACGGGATTAATAGCGAAAGTTACATCAAAATTTTAGTCCATACAAGTAATTTCGATGTTATTTTCGGTATTAATCCATTGTTTTCTACAACCAAATATGATTTGCCGCAAATAATGACCAATATAAAAGCCAACAACAGTCATTTCAGTGTAAAATTATACTCTGTTCGCCCATATTTGTGAAAATACGTTTGCATGGAAAAGCAACGACCTTAAGATTAAAATAACTTCACGACCACTATGTTAAAATGGGAACACTAAACTGAAAAAACTTGAGAATGGTGTCGTTTCAAAGGACGTTTCACGGTGTGGTAGTTGTTATTGAAATACCTATATTACATGCGAGATATAAGATTCCACTAAGCGATTCCATAAGAGATAGCGGACATTTCACTAGTTGTGTTAAAAAGCCCTTGGCTCGACCTAACTTACTTATTCCGCGGTTATAGTGGGTATAAAATGTTAAGTATTTAAATCCGCCGTATCGCGATGGAGGCACGTGCGATGTATCGCGGTCGGCTAAACCTTAGCCCTTTGAAAACTACTGTCATATTACCTCTGCCGACTGTTGCCGACGAGCCGTGGGTACAAAATATCTCTAAAGTAGCATGGTTCAGTGGATACCGTATTTTTCGAGTTTACTCCATATGAATCGATTTTCATACAAAGCCCATGGTACGCAAATACATGGGTTGTAAAGTAAAACCAAGCGTTAGTAAAAAGTGACGTCCGTTATGTTTTCCATCTGCACAATATACTCGCGCATCTTATACTGAACAGGTCTAAAGTAAACTCCAGTCGCAACTAGGACTATAGGTACGGCACCGTTTGTCTTTCTGTCTGTCTGTCTGTCGGTATACTGTCACAGGTGTGTATCTAGGCAGCCGTAAGAAGTAGCCAATATAATAAATGTCAAAGTTAAGATGTTTGTATGTTTCTTACTCATCACGCCAAAGAGGCTTAACCAATTATGATGAAATTTGGTATAGAGATAGATTATGACCTAGATTGAGCTATAGGCTACTTTTAATCCCAATAGAACGCGAGCAAAGCTGCGGACGGACACTAGCAGATAATTATTAATAATATCCTGCGATTAAACTTTTACCGTACCGCTGTAAAACGCAGAATCTCCTTGTAATAGTTTGGTACACCACGTTTTGCCTCTTTCGATTGAATTTACAACTGCTTGTCAATTTGTTAATGCAAAAGACAATACACTGAGTAATTATTCTAAGGATAATCAGAGTTTCATAGTAACACGGTATACGATTTGTCCTGGCTGCTCGCTTACCAAGAAATGTGTTATTACTGGAAGAAAGTGTTAGCGGAGTCAGTCGTAGGAAGCAATGGCGGCGATGAGCTCACAACTTGTCACGTCTATATCCCACGATGGTGCAACCCACGGTGAATAGAGGCATATTGAGGCTCTGCTTAATCTTTCGGGGATAAAGGCGTGTTTATATGTATGTGTGTGATAACAGTTTTTACGTAGTGAACACTGTGACTGTAAAGCGGAACCCTACACTATGCGTTTCCCTATATTACATTTGGTTGGTTTATTATTCGTCATGACCTGCATTATCTTTGAGGAAGGCGTGCATAGCACAAGTAGTACCTATTTATGCCTCGACTAGATAGTACGTTTTATGTTTAGTTAGGTTTATCGATTTAGATCGTAACCTCTAAAAGTCAAGTGCGTCCCGTTATTCGGGCTTATATTACAGGCAAATTAGCTGAAAGTTATATTAGAGGTGATTTTCAAACCAAACAAAACAATTAGAAAAGGTTTTGTGACTACATCTAATTATTTCCACACTTTTGCTAAAAATCACCTAATTTGCCTGTACTATTAGGTCACGGCACACCGGGCGCAGTACAAGTGTGTCACGGCCGGCGGCCCTGTGCCGCTCAACTAATATCCCCGATCCCTTGGTTTCGATCCATTGTACTAATAGACTCCGTATACGTTTAATTGTATTACCAATATATCCTGTCTCCACTGGATCAGTTTAAAATGATTAACCCCCGACGCAAAAACGACGGGGTGTTATAAGTTTGACGTGTCTGTGTGTCTCGTGGTGTGTCTGTGTGTGTGTGTGTGTGTGTGTGTGTGTGTGTGTCTGTCTGGCTGTGGCATGGTAGCTCCCGAACGGATGAACCGTTTTTGTTTTGTTTGAAAGGAGAATTTTTCGGGAGTGTTCTTAGCTTTGTTTGATCAAAATCGGTTCAGCCGTTTCATTGCGTTGAGGTTTTTTTTTTAGTTTTTACAAAATTATTATTTATTTTTTTGTTCCTAATAGATCCTTTAAGGAATTTAATACAGTCAAGCAACAAATATCTATCTGTATACATTATTAATTAACTCTTTAAAAAATCTCAAAAACGTCATTGATCTGGAATTAAAAATCTCAAATGAAAAATGTTTCGTCATGTGCACTATTCATCCGTTCGAGGAAGGCGTGTATAGCACAGATAGTGTTATACTACCTATTTATGGCTCGACTAGTTATTAAGTTTTATGTTTAGTTAGTTATAATATTGCTTATCGTGTCTAGATCGTAACCGCTGAAAGTCAAGTGCGTCCCGTTATTCGGGCTTAGGTCACGGCACACCGGGCGCAGTACAAGTGTGTCACGACCCTGTCCCGCGCAACTGGAACGCACCTTATCTGCGTATACGCAATCATTTCGCACCTTACGACTTGTAATGCCGTGATTTTACCGCAATTTGCAAGTAAACCTTAAGCCTGAACGTTAAAGAATAAAATGTTAAGGTGAATTGAGTCGTGAGCTTTAATAACGCAATAAACGTTACATTTAAGTTTATATTTAAAAGGCAATTGAGTGTTACTACCGATGTGGTGTCAAGATAACAATATTTACATTTTGTCGTAAGCTTTACCATTAAGATACCACTGCACCTTACAGAGACATCACAAATTAAAACCATATAGACTTTCACTGACACCCAGACACAGGAGCCTCGAGTCTGCTTTGACAGGCAAACTATAAAGGGTGGGGCAAATTTTTGGCCCCTTAAGGGTAGCTACCTTTTCTTTTGTAGTTAAAAGGTTTTGTTCTTTCAAACCTTCTGTTTTATTTTGAAGAAAAAAATATTGCCATATTTAGATTTTTGAAAAAAAGTACGGTTCGCCCAAAAAATTACATTTGTGAAAAAAAAAACAAGTTTATCTTAATCGACTCTATTTCCAACCAGGAACTTTTTTCCCAAAGTAACTTACCAAATCAAATCGTAAATTTTAGCAATAATTAAAAAAAACATTTCCCATACATTTTTCTAAGAAGTGCCAATCGCCGCAACAAAGTCATGCATACCATTCGAACACGGAAAGCAGTTTGTTCTAAATTCAAATTATTTATTGATATTTGTTATTAAACCTTATTGGTAGAATGATATACCACCACATTGAATGTCAATACCGCTAGAAAAAATTGGCGGGTTTTTTTTTTTAATTTCATTTCCAAAATGTCTCTTACGAATCAACAATTAAGCTTAATTTTTATTAGCTTATTTTCAAAATAACTGTCGTGTTCAACCAGTGTTAGAAGCATTTCGTAGAGAAAATGAAGAAATACTATACTACCAGACAAGAAAGTTATAAAAACCTCCCGACCACCTTTCGATTTTTTTCTATGGGGTTACCTGAAAGATAAGGTATGCGCTGGGAATTTCGAAAGTCCCGCCGAACTGAAGACGGCATTCTAAGTGCATTGCAAAATATGGATTACATGAAGGTAAGGCCTGCTACGCAAAGTGTGTTAACGCATGCCAATCTGTGTAGTCAAGTACATGGACTACACTTTGAACATCTCAGGAATAAAATTTTTACTTATTTTTTATTATTTATTATAAAGCAATTTATTTACTTACCTAACAAGTATTTTTTTTATTTAAACTCAATAAAATGGGTGTAAAAAATTAGTTACAAACGGATTTAAATTAAGAACCATTGAATGAGTGACATTGTTGTTTTCACTTACTCGTTTTTTCATAGTAAATGTATGGGAATGTATTTTTTTAATTATTGCCAAAACTTACGATTTGATTTGGTATGTTACTTTGGGAAAAGTGTTCCTGGTTGGAAATAGAGTCGATTAAGATAAACTTGTTTTTTTTGACACATGTAATTTTTTGGGCGATCCGTACTTTTTTCAAAAATCTATAAATGGCAATATTTTTTTCTTCAAAATAAAACAGAAAGTTCCAATGAACAAAACTTTCTAACTACAAAAGAAAAGGTAGCTACCCTTAAGGGGCCAAAAATTTGCCCCATTCTGTATACACGGGCGTGTTGTGTACACTACACGGATTTTAGTATGGAGAATCCGAATAGCACCCCTAGCGGGCACCTTGAGACAAATTCCATACTAAAATCCGTGTAGTGTACACCTCACACCCGTGTAAGTTCCTTGTTACATTTGCAGACTAGCCCCTTTGTACCAATAGATAGAGAATAAAGTTTTGGGATTCCCTACCTCAAAGGTAGCCACGGAACTATTATAGGATCACTCTGGTATCTATCTGAGACAGTCTACTTCACCCGAATCCAGTGAAAGAAAAAAAATTGTCAAGTGTATAATGTAAGTAACGTAAAAGGGGTTTTTTATATTTTAAAATCATAGTTTAAAAGATATTAAATAATATTTACGAAAATTGAGCATTGATCCCTTATCTCCGAAATTACAGAGACTATGTTAAATAAAATGGAATATAGGGCCTCACTCATTGTACTACTAATACATCCAGAATACCCTTGGAATAGTTACATCATGCTTCATCTATTTTATCGAACTTAAAACTGCTTGCCAATGCAAAAGACAAAACACTGTGTAACGAGAAAGTGTAATTAAATATGTTCTTAATTTCACTGAGGTCTAATAAGTTCAAGTAGTCTAGTTGTGACTATGATAGCATACTTGTACAGAACCTTCCCCACGTGAGCCCAAACCACACTTGTCTGGTTTCTATATATAAATAAATAGACGTACTTAAAGTCTCAGACCATGTAGGTAACTGTCTTAAACATTAGCCTGAGGAAACCATTAAACAATACCAAAACAGGTACCACAAATTCCCTATTTTATGATCGTCAACATTTTTCAACAGTTATTTAATAGTTATAGCTTACAGTACGTATTAAATCATGATAACACTAGTGGCTACTTATGGGGTAAGTGAAAAGTGGGTAGATAACAATATAACAGTACAATGTGTGTCACGACGCCGTGACGCGGTCACGCGATCGCCATACTCTAGCGTGGACAGGATGTCTTGAATTAGCCGGACATTTTAAGCAACGCTTTTGAGCTTCTAAAAAAAATATCTAAAAGGTGGTTAGGCAGAACCTCAGGCCCCTTTTCACAGTGGGTTGCACTATCGTGGAATATAGACTTGACAAGTGGTGAGCTCATCGCCGCCATTGCTTCCCACGACTGACTCGGCTAACGCTTTCTTCCAGTAATAACACATTCCATAATAATATAGCAGCCAGGACAAATCATATACCAACGAATCTAAGCAACAAGTCCGGGTAATCCCTTAGTCGGCTTTTACGACACACACAGGAGGAGACGGAGGGGTCTGTTCTCAGGCCAGACACACAACAGAATTACCATTCTCTAAATATATTACCATAATACTAAAGAAGAAACTAAGGAATTTACTCAGTCAGTAGTAGTTTGCCGTGGTGTGTCCAGCCTAAGAATAGATCCATCCGTCTCCTCCTATGGATATCGTAAAATCCGACTAAGGGATTAGACCAGGGGATGGCCAGCAGCCAACAACAATTGCAATCACCAATTCGCCGGCCGGTGATTAGGGAAAAATAAATCCTGTTATATGAGAGAGGCTTCGACCAGCAGTGGACGTCTGCCGGCTGATGAAGCAGAGAGACATAGCATCCATCCATTTCTCATTTTCTGTACGATTTTTTTAATTATTATTCGATAAAAGCTTTTATGCATAGTCTAGAAGTCTAATCTGAGAATCTCAAAATTCTCGAGTACCGATTCGAAACTGGACGACGCAGGAGAAGAAGGCCTCCTAACTAGACCAACAACATTATAGAGGTCGTAGGGTTGGTTAGTACCATTCACCGTGGCATTCTATGGGAGAGGCCTTATGTCCAACCAGAGCACTTCTGTAGGCTGATGATGATGATGATGGCCACAAAAAACCATGTCTATCGACAAAATAATTTTGATGTCCCTATCCCAATTACGACAAAAACATGTATATTTTAAGAGGCGGTCCAATATTAATAAGAGAGAGTCCTTATTCAGACACAGAATCAGAATCAGAATCAGAATAGTCTTTATTGTAAACTGATTCAACATAGGATGATAGGTTTTTAAGTATAGTACAAACAGTTTGCCCATTTCGGACATACAATATTAAATAAAGTATTCATAACTAAAACATATGTATTACATATGTGCCTTCTTAGATACCTACAGACCGTTACTTACTATTTACATTAGGTACTTACTATTTACTACCGGCTTTTAATTAAATATTTTCTAGATATTTAGACGACCTATTTGGCGCTGCGTGCGAAGGTTGGCCTGCGACGCAGGAGGTTGCGGGTTCGATTACCGCCTCGGAACAAATATTTGTGCGATCGCTGATATTTGTTCAGGGTGTTCTGGGTATTTTCTATGCATGATAAAAAATATCTATGTAATATATTGTATTAAGTATTAGTTATCTATTACCCATAATACAAGCTCTGCTTAGCTTGGGGCTAGATAATGTTGTGTGAACTGTCCAGCATTATTTATTTTTTATTATTTATTTCCGGCTTTTTTCTTGGCATCCCTAGACGCACAGTCCGTGTAATCACCGGCTATTACATGCATTGTCCGGCTGCATTACACTGACCGTGGATGCGGTTACAGTTGTATAACTGCTGAGTCCACTGTGAAATGGACTGTGTCGTCAGACGACTATGTAGACCGACAATTGTGACTTCTTGTAAGTTTTTATATCGTTTGATTTTTATATGAAAGCACCCAATACTATAAACTTGCAATAACGTGACCCGAGAGCTGGCTCTTATCTCGCTCAACGCATTAGTATTGCCATTCAGCGTGGCAATGCAGCCAGCATCTTAGGGACGCTTCCGTCTGGTAGTGATTTGGATCAGTTGAGCTACCTTTAGATCGCTAGCAGCGGTCTTCAGGTAGCACAACTGTTTCATAATTATGTATTTTGTACATACCTTGTATTATTATTTCTGTAAATAAATGTATTATCTATAAACTTGCATAACATTGGCTATATTTTTTGTAGTTTTTTTGGGCAAGTCATCCACATCATTGGTCAATAGGCCCTTTTGAAGGCCAAAATACTTCAACCTGATCACTGACCTAACACAGGCTGATCGGAAAAGAACCGGTGACACAAAGTAGTAGTAGGTATAGTAACTATGACATTTATTTTTATGAAAATTCATCAGTACGTTACCGACTGTGATAAAGCTTTAGATAAGTTTATATGATAGTAGGTACTAAGCGAGACCACAGAATAAATATAAGTTGATGGTGAGACTGCGTCTACAAAACTGTGAACCGTAAGTACGAGTGCGTCTACTAAACTATGAAACGTGAGCACCAGTGCGTCTACAAAACTGTGAACCGTAAGCGCCAGTGCGTCTACAAAACTGTGTGTGAACCGTAAGTATAAGTGCGTCTACGAATCTGTGAACCGTAAGCGCCAGTGCGTCTACGAAACTGTTGTAACATTACAAAATTATTATAAAAACTTCTAGAAGCTTCCATACTCACACAAGTAGGTTGTTGACAAAAAACTAACGGACAACCCACACAGACATCAGCCATCAGTTACATCTCACGCACACATAGGAACTATTTACGCTAGATGCACCTATAAATAGACATGCGCCCTGCGCACAGGCCATTCCACACTTAGACGGAGCAATCAATAATATCTCTATACTTCCACTACGCCCAATTTTGGTGAGTTTGTTTAAATATACTACACTCTAACTAGCACTGTTTAATCTACTGTTTAATCTACTGTTTAATCTATTGTTTAATCTGATGTACTTCTTATCTTTCTTAATGTTGTAAAATCTAGCATCATCGTTCATTTAGGGACGTCTGCGTTCGTCTTAACTGCACTCTAAGACACCTATGTCTGTCCTTCTGACTAACTAGTTCTTAATCTCTGTTGTAAACCCTACGGTGTAATAAGGTTGAAAGCCACGTACTGCCTACCCCTGCGAGCCACGTCTGCGGCACCTAGAGGCGACTTTCAACCAAGTTACACCAGGGGGAAGAATCAAGCCTGTCACTACAACTACGTGATCTTTACAGGGTCCAACTTTACGGTGACCACTACCACCATCTCATCTCGCAAGCTGCCAGCTGTCTACTACCACGGCAACCTACCTGCTGCTGCCTGTCACGATCTACCTCGCAGACAAGGGGCGCACTTATCATCCCGGCGTCCAGACCACGTGGCTCCGATCTGCAGCTCACAGGACAGTACCGTGGAGAGTCCACACCTGTTCTTGGCTTCCGTACTACGCGTGTGTCCAAGTGTTCTTTTCTACAAGCGTGACCTTTTGAGACCTATTCTACTGCTGAGATTGAGACCCTTGATCATACCCCGGCCCATAGCCGTCTGGCCTTCTGCCTGCTACTCTGGCCTTCTGCCTGCTACTCTGGCCCTCTGCCTGCACTTCTGCCTTCAGCATAATACTAAAGACTCTAAGTTTAACAATCCATTCAGTGACCTTATTGTTAGCATTTTAAGTTTAATATATGTATAAAAATGTCCTAATCGTTTTTCTACCTACCCCTAGCTTTTCTATCAGGTAGGATAGGAACCTAAAACCTAGACTACCTACCTGACCACGGCTGCACCGTGACACTGTGTGTGACCGTAAGTATAAGTGCGTCTACGAAACTGTGAACCGTAAGCAATAGTGCGTCTACAAAACTGTGAACCGTAAGCGCCAGTGCGTCTACGAAACCGTGTGTGAACCGTAAGTATAAGTGCGTCTACGAAACTGTGAACCGTAAGCACTAGTGCGTCTACGAAACTATGAACCGTAAGCGCCAGTGCGTCTACGAAACCGTGTCTGAACCGTAAGTATAAGTGCGTCTACGAAACTGTGAACCGTAAGCACCAGAGCGTCTACGAAACCGTGTGTGAACCGTAAGTATAAGTGCGTCTACGAAACTGTGAACCGTAAGCGCCAGTGCGTCTACGAAACTGTGAACCATAAGCACCAGTGGGTCTTCGAAACTGTGAACCGTAAATACTGGAGCGTCTTCGAAACTTTGAAGCGTAAGTATAAGTGCGTCTACGAAACTATAAACCGTTATCACGAGTGTCTGAAGAGATAGTAAGAGCACCTTACGCATGGCTATTAAGATCGAAGTTCAGTGAAGCCCTAGCCTTTTTTTTCAGGTTATTTCATATGAGTTTCACTGCTTAACCCATTAACTACTTTCTTGGTACTCTTATACTCAATTACAATGTTTAAGTATCACCTTCGGTTCGGACTCATAAATCTGTCATACATTACAAATTAGCTCGTAAAACACGTTGGACGGGCGATGATTGAAAGCTGTTTTTGTTAGTACTCGTAAATATAATTCGTTTATTACGTTACTAATCATAACTCCTATAAAAATATAGTTTTTATGAATATGTTCCTTGCCTGATCTATAGCTTAAAATCTTGAAGGTCTACGATCCGACGATGTAGACCATCTACGCCAAACTAATTCTCTTATGCTAGTAGGTGAGAGTACACTTTTTAGCTGCTTTTACCCTACTACGACAGAACGAGGGTTACGTTTTTTTAATACATCTTGTTATGACGGATCCAGCAGATGGCCCACCTGATGTTAAGCGGTACCCTCCATATATGACGTGACATATTATGTCACGTCTACCTAGGACGCACCCTATGTGGCATTGCACCGCGCCCGCCACCCTGAGTGAGACATAAAGATGAAAAGTCTCATGTGCCTGTAATTTCACCGGCAACCATACCCTTCAATCCGGAACACAGCGATGCGAGCACTACTGCTTTGCGGCAGAAATAAGTATGGCGGTAGTAGGTGCTTCCCCGGGCGAACTCTTGTTTTTCGAATGTTTTTCGAGTACCTATATATATGTAATATACGGGGTCTCATCCCAAAGAAAAAATATATTGTTCTATTAAAGTTCAATAGATGGCGTTACAGGTATAGATTTTGTATTGAAGTATGTAAAAAAACATTATTAGGTCATGAAAAAATATTTTCTAATATCAAAAAATACCCACATCACGGGAAAATTAAATAAATGTCTCTACAATCAAGTTTAATAATTTTTACAAACATTTAATGATGCCGTTTTTCTGATGGTAATAATTTGAACTAAATTGATGATGACACCAGTTTGTTTGTAGTACCACAGGTGGAACTAACTTGATAGATGGCGTTACTTAAAAAAAAACAGATGACACGCCTATGACGTCATGCCCGAAATGAAAGAGAAAACTAGTATTTCCTTTACATTCTAAAATTTTCAAATAAAATGTCAGACAGCATTTGATATCATTGTAACCAAAGACGAATATATATATATATATATATATATATATATAAAATACAATGTCCTTACTGACTGACTGACCGAGGGACAACGCACAGCCTAAACCGCGTAGAGACTTGAAATTTGGAGGGTTTGTTTGTCTTGATGCGAAGGGTTGTAACTAAGAAAGGAATTTTGAAAGTGATGCTAAGTGGTTTAAACGTTAAAAAAATGCTCTGTATTTTGGAAACCGTTAGCAGTAGATAGTTACTTGAAATTTCCGCTTCGGCCGTCAAGGAAACCGGCGTTTCATAACTGGTTCATAGGTAGTTTCCTCAAATAAAATTAACAAACATATAAAAATTTGCGATCTATGAAAAATGCCACGGGAACGAAATATGGAAGTGTATTTCGACGTAAAATATAGTTTCACGGTATAGGTAGTTGTTGGGATTAAAATATTTTCAGGAGTGGGACTCCTAAATTGAAATACTTGAGTGTTCGTTCGTTTCAAAGGTCGTGTCACGGTGCGGTTGTTAATGTTAAAGTTGTTGTCTGCATTTCGGGAAAGTATTCTGACTACGTGCGGACGAAGTCGCGAGCGGGTCATCTGATGAGTTTGAAAAATCATAATCGTTATACAGGTTGACTGGAAGATGTGTGCAAAGCTGTAAGGGGAAGGTAGTTTAGACCATTTAGAACTATTTAAGCCATAATAGTTATAAGACGAAGTCTGACTATTTCTTTTTCACCATTTTTTTTCGTAATACCCAGAAATTTTCATTTCATTGCTAATAATTGCCAGTTTTATTGATTAATGTTTTCTTTTATTTTATTTTGAAATTTAAGTACCTAATGTGTAAGCAATCTCACAAAACATGGCCTAAGCATCTGTGTCATCAGACATTTTCAGTAAAGACACTTTAGTTCACAAAAAAAATAAAAGATTGAACGAATCTGGTTTTCGAAATTTTTTTTTTTTTTTAGCTGATGGTCGCTGCATGATCCGATTTCTTGGAGTATGGACTGATTGGTACGAAACTCAGTCCACGAAACCCCAAGCATTCTTCTCCAGCACCACATCTCAAGAGCATCTATCCTCTTTTTCTCGTTCTCCCTAAGAGTCCATGTTTCTGCAGCATAGAGGAATATGGGAAACACCAACGCTCTAACGAGACGGATCTTAGTAGATTTTGTTGTGCTATGATTTTTCCATATCTTCCTCAGCTTACATGGCGGACCTAGAAATCGCCATACGCCGCTTGATTTCGTCAACGCAACCACCATTGTTTGTGATCAAAGATCCGCGGTAAATGTATGATTGGACCACATCACAGTTTGCGATTTGCAGTTCCGGCAAGTTGTTATGGAGACGGTCAACAATCATCACTTTCGTTTTGCTGCGGTTGATCTTCAGTCCAAACTCGAGGCTGATGTTTTACATCTTGAAAAGACTACCTTTCCCTTACAGCTTTGCACTCATCTTCCAATCAGCCTGTGTACCTACGTGTCTAAGTTTTTTAACAAACGCCATCTGTTGAGTGTGTGCCCGTTTTACGCGGTAATTATAGCGGTAATGTGCTAGGTGGCTCTAGCTATCATTTCCCTGCTAGCGGCATCTAGCGCCCAGGTAAGGCAACCAAAATAGCCCGCATAATAGCCCGAGTTATGGCGGTCACGTTTTGTTGTATGGCATGAGGTATCTGTACTAGTATAGTATTATTTTATCTGTGGTAATATGTAATATGTATAAGTAATTAATTTTCTAAAAATTAAAAAACCCCAACGCTGAACGGCTGAACCGATTTTGATCAAACAAAGCTAAGAACACTCCCGACAAATACACCTTTCAAACAAACAAACAAAAAAAAACGGTTCATCTGTTCGGGAGCTACGATGGGACAGACAGACACACACATACACACACACAGACACGTCAAACTTATAACACCCCTTCGTTTTTCGTCGGGGGTTAAAAAGTACCTAAAACTTTTCCACTCTGAGCTTTTTCACACTTGGAGCTACGAGAGATCCAAGTTTTTAAAAACGCTCGTCTGAACACACCGATGTATTACAACACTTCTACCGAGATGTGGGGATTTGTTTATGTCCGTAGCTAATCAAGGAATAAGTGACTTGTTTTGTGTAGCACTACAAAGTGTGCTCCAGCCCCATAATTATGAAGAGCCGTGAGAAATGTGAGATTTTTCTCAAAACGCGGGTCACATACTTAAGCAGTTCTTAAATTAAAAGCCTCGTTACGAAATTGGAATTCCACTCGAGCTTGATCTTAAGAACTTGTTTTATTGTGAGTACTACACTACTTCTGAGTTAATAAGTTAACACTGAGAAAAAGTAATTTAGTTAAAACTGTTTGTTTGTCCTCGAAAGCATAATTAAGTTACCTTTTTAAGTAGGTACTTTGTAAAAAGTAATTAATTTTGTAAAAATTAAAAATCCCTTAACGCAATGAAACGGCTGAACCGATTTTGATCAAACATAGCTAAGAACACGCCCGACATATTCACCTTTCAAACAAAAAAAAAACTAAATCAGGACATCCGTTCGGGAGCTAAGATGCCACAGACAGACACACACACAGACACACAAACTTATAACACCCCATAGTTTTTGCGTCGGAGGTTAAAAATGAAACTTCTAGAAATAGACAAAAGTTAGGGACAGTTATGCTGACTGTACGTATTAGCTGTTCTGTGAACAGTAGACCGCGCAAGCATACACTTGCACAAAACTATGCATTATCTCAATCCAAGGATCAAAGAACCAAAAGAGGCAATAAAAAAAAACATATCTTCCAGAAAAAAAAAACTTCGTAGTGATAGACATCATCATCATCATCATCATCAGGCTATAGAAGTCCACTGATGGACATAAACCTCTCCCATAGAATGCCTCGATAAACGGTATTTAGTCGCCTCCATCCACTACCTTCCTGCAACCTTTCAAATGTCGATAATGCATTAAGGCGTGGATATATGTGAAATGTGGTGGATTAAAACCTTTTTTTACCAAGATCTATTTCGAAAAATCTACAAAAAATATTTCATCAAACAAGGAATGTACTCTTGTTTTTTTTTTTAATAACTTATAAACTATCAATCATAAGATATTTTTATTGCCATCAGGATATTAAATAACAACGCCGAGGGAACCTTGTTTTTATTTTTGAAAATTACTATCCTGAATAAATTTAAATTTTAAAAAAACTTGATTTTCGCTCTTTTTTCGTTTCGTGAGCGCTATTCTGTCACTTACTAACTTACCTGAACTTTAATGAGTTAGATAGAGACAGAATTTGACGTCCATCGACGCCTTAAGGTGGGGTATAACGCAAAATTACCAATCTTAGATTAGATTTTTAACTGACTAAATCAAGTACAATATTCAAATGAAAAATATGCATGGACTCCTACTAGTACCGAGGGATCACCAGACAGAAACACGATAGGACAAAAAATTCTCGATAAAAAAAAACACAAAGTTACCTCTAACTTTTGGCTAGATTCGATTGTTTGTCAATATGGTACAGATTAATGTGTCAAAAATTAGATAAATAAGATCAATACAATAAAAAGGAGGGATCACCAACGGGGGTTTTTAAAATAATCTATATTTCACTGCGATCACAGAATTACATTTCAAAAGATATTCAATAAAAACCGCTTTTTCAAGCGGCGCGTGGCGTTTTTTTTGTATGAAGATTTCTGCCTGGTGTTGGCGCTGTCTTAGAAGTGGCCTTCCTACACAGCGTCGCGTCATCCGGTTCGTGGACTCTATGCCCATTGGCACTTCAACTTGTTAATTCTGAGGCGCTGTCTACACGAGCGAGAGAATCGCGACGAGTCCGCGCTCGCGCGTACAAAACATCGCCGCGATAACATCGCCGTGTGGAGACGCGTTCATAGAAATACATGGCACGACATTAATATCGCCGCGATTCTCTCGCTCGTGGAGACAGCGCCTGGGAGCTGTCGATGGTCTCTGTTCTTCCAGGTTCCTCTATGAATCTCTAGAATTCCGATTCTATTACGAAGAGAAATGCCAAGTAATATTACTTTATACAGCGTCTGCTGGTATCAATAACTGAGTCTATAGGCGGAAATCTAAAACAATGACCTGGCTTTGGTTTAGTTTCACCTCCATTTTAGTCTCTGCCCAAACCCAGACATTGATTGCAATAATGGTAGAGATACCTAGTACTCAACTTGTAGGCTGACTAACCATATACCTACCTAACGTAGACTGCTAAATAAAGAGCTAAAAGAAAGTGCATTTAGGGTTCCTTAGAGAAAATTTTGGGTTAATACGCCCCTGTTGGACATAAACCTTTCCCATAGAATGTCTGCAAGAAGAGGTGACAACTTACAATTTATTTTTTGTGTGTGTGATTTGAATTTACCGCTGTACTGCAATGAAATAAATTAAATTTTTATTGATTGTGACCAACTACTACCGTATTTTGTATGTTGTATGTCCGTATCAAGCTCGGAATCTAAGGTCCAAAGTCCACGTTACACCTACATACTTAGGAGTGCATGAATGATGTTATTGTTTATTAATAACATAATCATATTAATAACTACACAGATAAAATATTCTAAACAAAATGATCTATTATTTACTGATCAGTCACTAATCAGGCGGAATGTATAACTTCTATTAATCATTCATCCATGTATCGATACAATAAATAATGTGTTAAATGTAGTATAACCACAGAATAAATATTAGTGCAAGTAGTATAACCCAAGACTAGTTTAGGATTATTTTATCTGGGCCCAAGATAAGGTCTAAAATAAAGTAATTACTTCGATACTTTCGGCTAACAAGTGACTTATTAGGCCACCCTTTACATATTTGGCGACCTCTGTGACGCGTCGGGCGATGGTTGGCCTGCGACGCAGAAGGTTGCGGGTTCGATTCCCGCCTCGGAACAAATATTTGTGCGATCGCAGATATTTTTTCAGGGTGTTCTGGGTATTTCCTATGTATAATAAAAAATATCTATCTATGTAATATATTGTATTAAGTATATCATTTATCTAGTACCCATAACACAAGCTCTGCTTAGCTTGGGGCTAGATAATGTTGTGTGAACTGTCCAGTATTATTCATTTATTTATTTATTTATTTTTGTTTTTATTTTAGGGCGCAATAGAATCACGAAATGTCTATAACGACCTTTAGAATTTTTGATGTGTTCTTATGCATTCCAAGAAACAAAACTATATGATATTATTAAGCTTTTTATCTAGTGAAACCATAAATTCAATACGCTATTTGAATTACTTCACTCGATAAAACATAACAAAGATACCACCTTCTTAAAATTGAAATCCAATATTAGACGTACCATCTTACTCGTTTTAATTTTAGAAATATTTCGTTATTTATTAGTCAGTTGAGCTACCTTTAGATTCTTTACCTTTAGATTCTTCTTATAGCACACTGTTTTATATTATGTATTGTTTTAAATTTTGTTCATACCTACTTGTATTATTTGTATTATTCTTTCTGTAAATAAATGTAATAAGATGATATAACTTTTGAAACTATCATGGTTATGTACATAATTTTCACTAGAAACGGGATATTAACATATATCCCGTTTCTAGTGAAAATCATGTAATAAGATGAGTTGTTGAATTCATAAAAATAAAATAACAAAACTTTAAAGGGCATTTTTAAATATATTTTTTATGCACAAAAACACGGTATCAGAGCGTGCGCTCGCCTTCTTCGCCTCATACAGAAATTTTGGTTGAACCTGGTGTTATCGGGATAAAAAGAAGCAAATACAATAAATGCAATGAAGCAATACTTAGTTCAATCTACGTCATAATTAATCTATCTGTGTGCCAAATTTAACTGAAACTGTTTCAGCCGTTTCGGCTCGATTGAGTAACAAACATCCAAATTTTCGCATTTATGTTGGTGGGATTGATCTTATAACGTCTTTCATAAAGTATAAACATCGCTTAAGATTACCAAAATTGTTTTAAATACGATTTTGTAAGCATCCGCATCACACACAAAGAGTTATTACTAAAGAAAGGCCGATGTGCCAAAACTGCCAAAACATTGATTTATATACGATCCTGCTATCCCAATAGCCCCGGAGCCAACGATGTTTTTCCACCATGGAAAAATTTGCATTTGTTCTCTGTAGCTAGGAACCTGCAGGTATTTTTCAATAGGTAGGTACCTACATCAAAACGTTAAGAACGAAACATGGGCGTGAAAAAATGGGGGAAAAAGGGCGTGGGAAAAAAACTTTTATTAGGTAATATTGCTAATACCTAATAAACGTGAGCAAATCACGAATATAAAAAAAATGTAAATTCTTCTTGTTTGTCTTCGTCTGCAGGTAAGTCAAAAAACATTTAAAGCTGCGCCAACCCCAATCTTCCAATCTTCCCCCTAAAATCTTCATACATAAACAAAACCTCTACAGCCCCCTACTTACTTTACTTATCTAATGAGTTTACTTATCTAATTTTGACCCAATAAAATTAACCATAATACCTATATAACAATCGAATCTAGCCAAAAGTATCTTGGTGTTTTATTTGTATCTAGATAATATTGTCTTATCGTGTTATTGGTACAGTGATCATCGATGGTAGTACCTCCTCGGACGAACTCTTGAGTTTTATGAGATAATATTCATAATAGGAGCAAACTTCGTGTGTACGCAGAGGGTTCAAGCGCCTAGCGGCACACTCCTCTAAAGCACAATTCTGTTTTACAAACATTGCACAATTTTAAATAAGTCCAACTTCTGCAGATTCTAATTATGTATAAAAAACATCACTAGCTCTCGCGCTACAATGGATCACCTTCAATGTAAGTTCACGGCCGATACGCCGCGCCGTACAAAGTAATACGAAACACATGCTTAGAACTGTCTGCGTTTTGTTTGATTCGACAGCTGTTGTGAAGACTGAATAATGTTGGTACTACCTATCAATTAATAATGAATGGGCTTTTTAGGGTTCCCTAGCCAAATGGCAAAAAACGGAACCCTTATGGATTCGTCATATCTGTCTGTCAGTCTGACTGTCCGTGTATGTCACAGCTACTTTTTTCCGAAACTATAAGAGCTATGCTGTTAAAACTTGGTAAGTAACAGTATTCTGTGAACCGCATTAAGGTTTTTACACAAAAATAGAAAATAAATAAATTTGGGGTTCCCCATACTTAGAACTGAAACTAAAAAAAAAACATCAAACCCATACGTGTGATATATCTTCAAAAATGATATTGAGGTTTCTAATACCATTTTTTTTTTAAACTGAATAGTTTGCGCGAGAGACACTTCCAAAGTGGTAAAAAGTGTGAGTGTCCCGCCCCGCCCCCCCCCCCCCCCTCCCTAACTTCTAAAATAAGAGAATGATAAAACTAAAAAAAATATGTGATGCAATGTCAACTTCCACCAAAAATTGGTTTGAACGAGATCTTGTTAGTAGTTTTTTTTTAATACGTCATATATTGTAAAACATCCAAGAACTTTTATTTTATATTCCTTGCTGCTACGGAACCCTCCATGGGCGAGTCCGACTTGCACTTGGCCGCTTTTTTCTACTGTCAGGTTCAAGCAAAGCATATTATTATCACGGTTATTCATCACTATTTGCACGGTCAGATTAAATTCTGAGAAGTTTTGAAAAGTGCAAGCACTCTGCATTGTGCAATGTTTGAACAGTAATGGTACCTACCTACTTTGTATGTTTAGCTTGAACTTATAGGACATTATTCGTTGACATTTGTATGTTTTTAGTATAATTAAAATACACACACACACACATTGTTTAAAATATATTAAAGAAAGTATATGAAAACCCTTCGAAAATATTGGGGTGAAAATTTTGAATAAATATAGGTCCAGAAAATAAGGCCACACTCATAGTTTATAACAAAGACCTAAACGAAAATAAATCTTCAAATTTCCACGGGAAACGAAAACTAATAATGATGAGAATTTAACGCACGGAACCCTCTCCACGCAAGTCTGACTTGTACATGACCAGTTTTTTTTTAAATTGTTTCTTTTTATTTTTTTACAAGTGTCCTACTTTTATCTTGTTAGATATTACGTCAATCGTTGAATATTGTATCAGCTTGCTCTATCACAAGATTTACAAGTGGGATGAAGGTTGTATTCATCTCAGAGCTGGCTAGACTCCTTCCAATTCCAGGCTGAGATCACGCCTGCCTCGTACAATTGTCACGTCCGCAGAAACCCACACCAATCATAAAGACAATATAGGACAGTGGACTTAGTAAAAAGCGCTGTTTATTCTGTGACTTAGTGCCGTTTTCACGAAAGTGGATTCCGAGATTGTTATCTCGAGATAACATTGTGGGATTTACGAGGCTGATTTCTACGGTTCACTGAGTTTTAAACTGTGTTATGAATGCTAGTGGGAAAATGGGATACTTTATTCTTTTATAAATAAATAAATAAATTAATAGTGCTGGACAAGTTCACACGACATTATCTCGCACCAAGTTGTACTATTATTTAGTCTGTGCCCAAGCTAAGCCAGAACTTGTGTTATGGGTACTAGTTAACTGATATACTTAATACACCCTGAACAAATATCTGCAGATCGCACAAATATTTGTTCCGAGGCGGGAATCGAAACCGCAACCTCCTGCGTCGCAGGTGAACCATCGCCAGCCGCGCCACAGAGGTCGTCAAACATACATACGTCGTTATACATGCAATACCACGTAGGGCATGACCTAGGCGGGCGTGACCTCGAGGTATTGCAGTTTTGATAAGCAGGCCGGGTTACCGCTAATAATTAGGTAGATACGTAGAGAGGACACTACTGGAATAAAATAGGGTCCCGTTTTACCCTTTGGGTACGGAACCCTAAAAGTCGTTGTCAACTCGTCGTTGTAAAATTATAGCTTTGCATAAAATTGCAAAACTTAGGTATATCAATATTTTTTTGTACCTATTTGAATGAATGACTTGACAAGCTGATGGCCCAACCTCTGCCTTACCTCATAGGTCACGTCCAGCTAGGACGCGCCATACGCGGCATAGCCTGCGCCCAGAGGCCCAAGTCGGAGTTTTGCAAACGTCATCGTAACAATGATCGTAACGACGATCATTCCGTGTATAACGTAGTTACTAGCCATTAAGGTGGATGCTCACACTTGCGGCGCAAAATTCTTTTTTGGTGTTTTTTGCCCATTACAGCTCATCAACACTTCTTCAGATAGCGAAAGTTGAGTTCGCGTAAACTATGAGACTTAACACACATGTTTTAATTGATGTTAAGTCTCCTAGTTCTCGCGAAATCTACTATCTCTGTCTGAAAAAGTGTTCAAGAGCAGTAACGAGCCAAAAATACAAAAAAAAAAACTGTGACGTTTCTGGCACTGATAGTTATAGGTACCTGATTGTCAAACGTCAGTAATATGTATATTCTGTGACGATACCTACTAGGATAACTACTAAAGTCCTTCGACCCGATGATAAATCTCAAATTCATAATTGCTCTATTTATAGCAGATCTGACTGTGCGTACCTACGCTAAACAGTGTACGTTCTTAGAAGCAGATAATTCAGTTAGCCACATTGTTGTACCAACAATTCGTGGAACATGGACCACATGCAAAAAGTTTTCAATGAGATTGCAATTATTTATGAGCAATCCGGTTGAATAGGATCAGCTCTGAGTCACGAGTTTACAGAGAGAAGTAGGGTAGATCTAATTTGCACGCAAATATGCAAGTAGATAAGAACCTAATAGTATAGTTATATCTATGGTAAGTATAGCCTAGAACTCGGCGAACGTATTCAGACGATCGGAGACGTTCTGGAAATAGGCCAGGTCAAGACGAGCATGTATGAAGAATATGACGAGAGTGAATGAAGCAAAAGAGATGTGCCTGCCTACCCCTCTGGGAAACAGGCGTGAGTGTATGTATGTATGTATGTATAGCCAATACCAAAAATAATGTATTTTTTGCATGATTATTGATAATGTTCTTAATATCTTTATTTACAGTAACACAAGTAAGTAAATGAAGATATTAACAAGTAATTAAATTCGTAAAAATTAAAAAACCCTCCACGCAATGAAACGGCTGAACCGATTTTTAACAAACATAGCTAAGCAACTCCCGACAAATTCAACTTTCAAACAAAAAAAACGAAATCGGTTCATCCGTTCGGGAGCTACGATGGGACAGACAGACACACACACACACACACACACAGACACGTCAAACTTATAATACCCCGTCGTTTTTGCGTCGGGGGTTAAAAACACAATTGAAACAGTTGGGCAACCTAATCACCGTTGCAAACTATCTAAAGATTCACTGATCCAAAACACTACCAGACAGAAGCGTGCTGGCTACATTGCCACGCTGAATGGCAATACAAATGCGTTTAGATAATATTAGAATAGATCGCGCCAGCTCTCGGGTCACGCGTCGCATTGACCTGATGACCAGCATATACATATATTAAGGGATTTGTTCCAGGATAAAAAACAAATAACAAAAAACTCTAACTTAGGTGATAAGACAGACTTGGAGGAAAAGGACGAGGAAGCTCCTGCGGAGGATTTGATGAACTCACCAGATGTTGACGAAGAAGGTTATTGTATGAGACCAACAGAGGAGAAAGGAAGTGTGTTATCTTCAACAGACTCTGATTCTGAAGAGGAAAGGTAGAGGAAAATTCATGTAGAAATAAAGCCT
Source organism: Operophtera brumata (assembly GCA_932527175.1). Taxonomy (NCBI): domain Eukaryota; kingdom Metazoa; phylum Arthropoda; class Insecta; order Lepidoptera; family Geometridae; genus Operophtera; species Operophtera brumata. The sequence continues at coordinate 10,019,613 of OW052238.1, read as the reverse complement.
ATAACTAATGGCACCACACAAATGTCGGCGAGCGTTGACATAATGAGCAATGAACATAATTTTTGTAGTTTTGTTATTAATATTTTCCGTTACCTTTTCCCGAAGTCTAGTTTGTGAGTGTTATAGAACCTGACTGTTCATACAGGAAAATTACAGTAGAAATACAATTTTATTTATAGGTTAAATAGAGTAGAATGTCAAGGTTGCAAGTTAATTACTCAATTTACAGGAATTATATAGATATCTACCATTGCCATTCAGCGTGGCAATGCAGCCAGCATCTTTGGGACGCTTCCGTCTGGTAGTGATTTGGATCAGTTGAGCTACTTTTAGATCGCTAGCAGCGGTCTTCAGGTAGCACAACTGTTTCATATGTATTTTATACATACCTTGTATTATTTGTATTATTCTTTCTGTAAATAAATGCATAAACTTCCTAGATATCTACCTAATGCCGACCTCTGTTGCGCGTTGGCCAACGGTTCGCCTGCGACGCAGGAGATTGCGGGTTCGATTCCTGCCTCGGAACAAATATTTATGCGATCTGCAGATATTTGTTCAGGGTGTTCTGGGTATTTTCTATGTATAATAAAAAATATCTATCCATGTAATTTATTGTATTAAGTATCAGTTATATAGTACCCATAACACAAGTTCTGCTTATCTCGGGGCTAGATAATACTGTGTGAACTGTCCAGTATTATTTATTTTATTTACTAACTAGCGACTCACCCTGGCTTCGCACGGGTAGCCCCCGGTGAACCCTCCCCCCTCCTACCCCTCCCCTTTATGTCAATCTCTAAGCTCTGGTTGTAAGCTACCTCCCCACCAATGTTCAGCCAAATCGGTTCACCCGTTCTTGAGTTATAAGTGAAAGAAAAAGAAAGAAAGAAAATTTATTTATTTTTCCACACGCACAACACACACATAAAACAAGAAGACAAAATCAAAAATCCACTAAGTATATAGGTAACTAAGGTAAGGTAACTAAAGTAGGTAAGTGGTGTAACTAACACGACTTTTTATATATATATATGTATATATATTATATATATTTATTTTATCGTCCTTTTACCTTGCTGACGTATTGCATTCTTCAGACTATTCGATTATCAAGTTGTCCAAATATTCCCTTTAGGATCATTCTCTTCCATCGAGCAACTAATACTAAAACCATAGAGCATTTCTGGCCTCCGTTGCTCGATGACTAAAACAGTAGCCGGTTCAGCCAACCTGTTTACACTTATCATACGATGTGTGAAAAAACTCTTGCTTCCAATATATAACTAGGTCTGAATCTGTGGTTTGACCGGGTCCAATTTGATGTCTGGTTTTGCCAATTAGCTATAGTCACCTACTTTGTAAATATAATTTTACGATACGCAGGTATAGGATGTTCCACTAACCAGACGTCGCAATCGCAAGAAACATATAAAAAAACGATGTCATTTTATCCCACTAATACCGGACTTGTTGGTAAGATTCGTTGGTATAAGATTTGTCCTGGCTGCTAGCTTATTATGGAATGTATTATTATTGGAAGAAAGCGTTAGTTACGTCAGTCGTAGGAAGCAATGGTGGTGATGAGCTCACCACTTGTCACGTCTATATTCCACGATCGTGCGGTGAAAAGTGGCCCATTGAGGCTATGCCTACCCCTTCGGGGAAAAAGGCGTCTATGTATGTATGTATGTATGTAATACAAGGTTTTTCTAATAACTCTACGATATGGTCTTAGTATTTCATACACTATGAACGCCAAAATATGGCACCTTTGAAAATTCGAACGACGACATAAATGAGTTCGATACACTGCCGGTTCACACTCTAGTCCGTAAAATTTGTTCAATAACCAAGCAGCAATGGACGGTTAAAACTTGCTAGAATTGACCCCCTTTATACGTTTTGTCTTTAGGTTCAGACACTTTTTGAGCGCTGACCCGATGTCGTTTACTTTAAGGTCAATGCACTAATATCATAAGAGACAAAGTTACGATGTTTGGATGTTTGTATGATTGTTACTCAATCACGCCGGAACGGCTGAACCGATTACGATGAAAATTGGTACACAGATAGATTACACATACTTACACACGCCTTTTCCCTGAAGGGGTAGGCAGAACCTCAACGGGCCTCTTCACAGTGGGTTGCACCATCGTGAGATAATAGACGTGACAAGTGGTAAGCTCATCGCCGCCATTGCTTCCCACGACTGACTCAGCTAACGCTTTCTTCCTAACACATTCTATAATAAGCTAGCAACCAGGACAAATCTTATACCAACGAATCTTATCAACAAGTCCGGGTAATCCCTTAGTAGGCTTTTATGACATCCACGGGAGGAGATGGAAGGGTCTGACCCGGATTAAGCTAAAGGCTTGTACTATTATTTATTTTGTGCTATAGGCTACTTTATATCTTGGTAAATCCACAATGCCACAGAAGTTATCAATAAAAACAAGAGATATAAACATTTAAAAAAATACTTTCTTATCGCTAAAATTCAATATCTTCCAGACAACCTCTTGGAGATGAAATCTGATGGAATATTGTAAAATGTATGACGTCAAATACCCACAGCATTTGGTGGACACTGTTGAATGAGGGGATTCTAAGAAACTTGATACGTTTAAACGTATAAGTAAAAAATGTTTTAAACTAAGTAACAATATTTTAATTTGAATAACTACAAGTGGGTCACCTTGTATACGGTTGTAAAGCTCTCTGACATTAAATCTGCCACTTTTAATGGGCGTGACAGTTCAAGGAGAAGTCGGCGCCTGCGCATCGGTAGGTATTAGGGCAGACAAGTCATTTCATTTGATCATTTTTACAGCTGCACTGCAACACCATGAGTGTTGATTTATTATAGATCGACGAAACACTCTTTTATCTTAACACTTAAGATAAAAGAGTATTTAAACGTACTTACACAAAAACAATTATAATTGCTGGTTAGATTTTTACCAGGTTTTTATATGATGTTTCGTTATATTGAGAGAATTTTTCGCAAAATCAATTTCCTATCATTAATTTTGTTTGTACAAGTCATTTCATTTCATTTCATTTATTTCACCTTGTAACATAGATTGTCAAGTTATATCATAATTTATAGATATGTATAAGCTATACTTTAAAAACTACTAAAACGGCCTGCAATTTTCATATTATCTATGTTCAATCAATCTTTGAAAAAAAAAATACTGTAATGTAATTTCTATAAAAAAAACTAAGTTTAATTTACCACTAGGGACCTGATTGTTATAATCCCAAACACCGTTAAATTTTAAACACCAATCGACAGGTTTTTTTTTTCGCAATTTAAATTTACATAAGACTTAATTGCCTTATTGTAGAAGCGATACTTTAAAAACTAAGTACTACAACGGCCTGTTGCTACTCTTCATAATTATACATTGTATGCATTGTATATATAGGTGCTTTATATTACTATTCATATTTACTTATTCTTTCAATTTAAATCAACACATGTACACTAATCTCATATTAAAAAAAAAAAGTTTAATTAAATACCACTACCTGATTGTTCTAATCCCAAACACCGTTAAATTTTAAGCTCCAATCTAATTACACTTACCTCATATTTCAAAAAATAATTTAAATTTTCATTTAAATACCACTACTGACCTGATTGTTCTAATCCCAAACACCGTAAAGTTTTAGCTCCAATCTAATTACACTTACCTCATATTTCAAAAAAATAATTTAAAGTTTCATTTAAATACCACTACTGACCTGATTGTTCTTATCCCAAACACCGTAAAGTTTTAGCTCCAATCGAATTACACATACCTCATATTTCAAAAAAATAATTTAAAGTTTCATTTAAATACCACTACTGACCTGATTGTTATAATCCCAAACACCGTTAAATTTTAAACACCAATCAACAGGTAAATCCACAAAAAAGTTTTAAATCATTGCACTGTTTGATAACGATACACTTTACTTCTGGACACTACGTATACGAAACGTAAACGTATACGTATAGGTAAGACGAAAACTTAAACAAAAAAAAACAATTAAACTTCGGAACTACATCGATGTATCGAACGTTGGTACCAACGCGCCTGCCGTCGATAAAGGCTTACGCGCGAATGAAATGAATGGATGAAGGAGGGACTAACCCACAGACCGACCGTTCGTTTGTGTAGTACTAGGAGGCTGGTATAAGAACAATCATGATGTTTGTTTGTTTTGTTTATTAATTAACACACCATGTCTGTAAACTTGATACGTGATGCGTTCATTTTTATGAATTTAAAAATAAATAAATTTTTTGGGTTCCGTGCCTCAACAGGAAAAAATAGGACTTTTTTGTTTGTCTGTCTGTTAAGACCGCGTTTTTCTCAGAAACGGCTAATGATAACACCACTGTGCTTTCTGTTTCTGCTTAGCTAATTTCTGTCCATCCAAAGGTTGCCTAAGAGAAATGGCTCTCAGCGTTAAGGCCGCCCATTGTACTGTACTAATTGTTTATGTTTATTTTGTTATATTTTGGTTGTGTACAATAAAGTATTCAACTATCTATCTATCTTTAAGTGATTTTAGAACGCCTCTATACGTTCATTGACGTTAATGTGAACTAATAATAAGCCATGTCAGAGGCCCCCGGGCGGCTTGACAAACTCTGACACCAGAGGCCAGCACTACCTCATACGAAACTACTACTAATGTGAACTAATAATGCCGTAAGAAATAACACAATGCATTAAAAATATATGCAAATGGATTATAATTTTTTTGTATGGAAAATGCGAAAATTAAATCTTTTAAAGGTACTTTTAGTACCTAATCTCACAATTCTCATACTGGGAATGCTAAGAGGATATGTAACAAAAAAAAAGGAAAGAGTCTATACTAATTGAGGAATTAAGACTCACATATACATTTTCAGGAAATAGCCTTACAAAATCACTGTAATTCGGCATAGTAGGGCAAATTATGCCAAAGTACACGGGAGCCATAGGGCGCGAGTTCTACTTTGTGTATCATAATAATTATGGCAATCCTCTCATGAAAGAATAACAAAAGAGGACCGAATGAGTAGGTTATACAAACTATGGGTCGAGAGAAAGATAAGGTACTTATGCGCTAGTGGGCTATGCATAAAAGAATATGGTGTGGCATTGATATCTTACAAACTATGGTTATGGTATGGCTCTATATTAGCAACACAAGATTAAGTTTTTATCAATGATGTTATTAAAAGTTGCAAGATGTACGCTCTAACATCACGTAAACAAAAACTGGGAAAATTTGCAAACGCGCAAATGAACTTATTATGGAATGTGTTATTACTGGAAGAAAGCGTCGTGGCAAGCAGTGGCGGCGATAAGCTCACCACTTGCCACGTCTAGTTCCCACGATGGTACAACCCACAGTGAAAAGTGGCCCATTTGAGGCTCTGCCTACCCTTTCGGGGAAAAAGGCGTGTTTCTATGTATGTATGTATGAACAATATAAATCAGTAGAATTTTAAAGTAATTTTAAGTTTTATTACGTGTGGAAAGTAAAGCCGTGTTTTTTTTTTATTTTGTGCTATTTGTACCTTGTAAAGGTAGGCATTTTAAATCTTATTGTACCGAAGTACTTCGTAGATACTTTACGTGCTACACAAACGCCAGTATTTCTTTGACTGAGTCAAATTGTGTGCGTTGAACCTAATTGAAGCGACCACGCTCGAAGACCTAATCACGAACCTTACCACTTTTAATAACATCATTAAAAGATGTTATTAAAAGTGTTATTATGTTATTATCATCGATCCTTTAGATCGCTAGCAGCGGTCTTCAGGTAGCACAACTGTTTCATATGTATTGTACATACCTTTTATTAGTTGTATTATTATTTCTGTGAATAAATGTAAGAATAACATCATTGGTTTTGGTATATTCAGATTAAGCACCTAACTTTCTTAACCTTATTGCTTGTTTGCTTCCAGGTAGATATCATAGCTCAACTATTTTCAAGAAGGCCAACTTGATTTGGATCTCCGCATTTTTTATATCAGCTAATGAGAGTTTAATTCAGAACGATACTGAACCATTTTTTGTCCGTGACATTTGAGGTTCAGATCAGTTTAAGCTATAATTACATGGCTGGATTGGACGGCGTATATAAAAACTACCATAACATCATCTTACTGGCCTCATCCCACAAAAACGATTAATTCATACCAATTACCGACCTACCATTACGTACGAATATTTTATTCTGTGCCACTTACTTACCTACAATTACCTCAACCTAGAATTTTAGATTGTCTCTGCATGAAGATTTTACCCATATGGTAGAATAACCTTTCCAGATTTTAAACACCAGTGACCTTTCGTCCCAGTCTCTTATTCCTCAGACCGTGTTTGTACCTTTATTAACTTAATTTGTTTTTAAAACCCCTCCGTCTCCTGCTATGGATGTAGTAATAGCCGACTAGTCCCCCCATGGAAGGCCAGCAGTAGAAACTACTGCTATAGTACAGATAGAAGATACCGGCCGAACACCTGCCTCCTGAACACGAACTGCAGTTACTTCTACTAATATCTATTCTGTGCTGCAGTGGCCGATAGTCACGCACCCAAGTTAGCCGCTGCAGAAGCAACCTGGCCAAATGGGGTATAATCGACGCAACTCATGTTCAGTGCGAGTGAAGCCCCCACATAGAACATGCCGCATTTGCTGTGCTGCCCGCTATGCCCGCTCTCCTGCTCGCAGGAGGTACTCAACAAGGCGACAGATAGGACCGTGGAGGTGCCCACTTATTGGGCAAATTCAATATACAGTCATTGACACGAAATTAATCAATGAATGAGGAGATACTATATATGTATAGGATGATGATGATGTTTTCTGTGTTCCTTTCTACTTCTCTTCCTGTGTTCTATTTGTTTTTTTATTACAAGCTTTGTATTATCTGGCTGTGTATGTGTATGTCCGGGAGGAATATCTTTGACCGGGTGGAATCTTGCAACTGAATTTTAAAGCAGTTATCCTCAACCGATTGAGCTGAAATCTGGCATACCTGTCAAGTTCCGATGACAATACAATATGATGGTAACAGCGAGCTGATCTGATGATGGAGACGGAAGGTGGACAACGGATCTCCTCGATGGATAATAGTACACTGGCCGTGTTTAGGCTCATTTTGATCAGAACACGGTTACGATCGCTAATTTTATAAAAGCTTGTATTGAAAAATATACTTTTCACAAAAAACTTATTTTATTTTATTTTAAAAAGTTCTTAGTCCAAAATCAATGTAACCTAAAGAAGCTTTACTTTACACTAATTTTAGAATTACTTTTAGAATGCTATGCTGTACTATTATTTTGGGTATTTATACTATAACATATTAGACACCAGATAGCTCTATGACCTATTAAATGGAAATAATTGAGTATAGACGCTCAAGTTTGTACAGAGACATTATTTGCTTCTGTCTAACCGACCGGTAATAAATCACTTTGTGATAGACAAGCCAACAATACGTTTGTTTGTCAGTCACCAGTCATTTCAACTAACGATCTATAACGGCCCCTTTCTGCTTAGCAAAAAATGGGTCGGTTGTACTTACACCACTGCTTTAACGGACGGTTAATATGCTTTTTTTAATTTTGATATTTTATGCTGATTATCTTGTTTTTCGAGTGTATGTAAGTATATTTTCTTTGGCACACTCTACAGTGTGTGCCAAAGTGGCTTGTTTTTTTTTACTTTGATAGGCCTTTGTTTGACCACGATCTCACCTGTTGGTAAGTGACGATGTGGCTGAAGATGGAGCACAAAGGTCTATAAGGCACCTATTCACGCTAGCCTTGAAGAGACGCAGATTATAGTTTTCAGGAAAGACAAACGACGGTAGTGTAGGTATCTACTCCTTAGCAGTTCGCATTATAGAGGTAGAACTGAACCATTTAGTACGAATAGAAGGTATACTAATGAGGATGAAGGAATTTATTTTGGGAGGTGTTGTTAGATTCCCTTTGGTCCATTTTCATAACTGTTTTTAGATTCGTCTTATTTGTTTGAGTAACAAAGGGTATATATCCTTCGACCAAAGTAATAAGTTACTTTGGCCGAAGGGTATTATTTAAGCTACAAGTAAAGTACGTGGTATACCTATCCTGTCGTAATTTTTCTAAAAAAGCTCTGTTTTTTTAAAATATTTTTTCTTGTAATATTTTCGGTTTACTTTGTCACAATAACAAACTTTAATATAGGTATTCATATTAACCATTATATATGCCAGCGTTAAGTAAGCTATGGTGGAACCGACCAAATACTGAAACCACTTTTTAAGTTTTTTGCCCACTCCTGTGGGTGATGAAAGGTCGTGTTGGGAGGTCGACGCTCTGGGACCACAATTAACTAATGAATGGGTTGTGTTATTGAAAAGTAATAACACAGTATTAGGGAGAGAATGATTTAACTTCTCCTTTTTGATTAACTTTTTAAATTCCATGTGAAAAGTACAAAAAGGTCGATTTATTTAATTTATGAAGTTATTCTTGAATAGGCTTTTTTTTCGTGATCTTAATTGTTTTCTGATCCACATAAACAACACATAGCTTAAGAATGTTGGAACCATAAACCAGGAAAGAGGCCCATCGAGGTTCTGCCTTTTCAGGGAAAAAGGCGTGCGGCTATGTGTGTATGTATGTAATCAATCAAACAAAGTTTACCTCATTATAATATTACTCTCGAGATGTGGTGTTACAGAAGAAGGTTTGGGGTTTTCGTAGACTGAGTTTCGTACCAATCAGTCCATACTCCAAGAACTCGGCATCAAGCAGTGACTATCAGCTACTGTGCGATCTCGCATCCTCACTTTCTTCGGGCACGTATCGCGATGCGGAGAGGTGTCCATTGAACGCCTTGTTGTATAGCGTAGAGTTGAGGGCACATGGCACGGGGCAGATCGCCCATGAGATGGACTGACCAAATCAAGGCAGCTTTGGACGGTCCACTGCATGAATGCACCAGGAAAGCTGCGATGAGTGGCAAAGGATTGTGAAGCGAGCCACAGACCATGAAGTGACGACCACGACCACTCTGCCAAGAGTGTAACGACGAAGAAAAGACGCAACGACTGCCTATATATTGAAGCTATAACAAAACATAGGTAGGTACCAACCACAAGCTAAGTGTTTTACAATAGGTAATTCATCTTGGAATTGATGATATTGAAGTACTACTATGACATGTCACATGTCTGTATACTTTATGAATCTTCCTGTATATGTTTCAGCTACTTATACGTACAAAAATACTCAAAAGCATATAAGGTCAAAAGCATAAAACAATCAATAAGAAATCAACCAGAACAACTCCACTGCTTTGGTTCGTTTCCTTCAACACTTGCTCAAACAATACTCACTCGGAGGTACTTCGGACGCATGCCTAGCGAGGAATGTAGCACAATGGTACAATTAGAAATTGTACAAACAAATCGTTTTATTTTGAAAAGCTTGCAGTAAGCACCTGTTTACTGTATAAACTATACATTATGTTTATTTTACCCGGACTCGTTGATAAGACTCGTTGGTATAAGATTTCTCCTGGCTGCTAGCTTATTAAGGAATGTGAACTAGAAGAAAGCATAGGCCGAATCAGTCGTGGAAGCAATAGCAGCGATGAGTTACCACTTTTGGTGGTGCACCCCACTGTGAAAAGAGGCCCATTGAGGCTCTGCCTACACCTTCGGGGAATGAGGCGTGTGTCTATGTATGTGTATTTTTACTAGCGCACCTTCGGGGAATGAGGCGTGTGTCTATGTATGTGTATTTTTACTAGCGCACCTTCGGGGAATGAGGCGTGTGTCTATGTATGTGTATTTTTACTAGCGCACCTTCGGGGAATGAGGCGTGTGTCTATGTATGTGTATTTTTATTAGCGCACCTTCGGGGAATGAGGCGTGTGTCTATGTATGTGTATTTTTATTAGCGCACCTTCGGGGAATGAGGCGTGTGTCTATGTATGTGTATTTTTATTAGCGCACCTTCGGGGAATGAGGCGTGTGTCTATGTATGTGTATTTTTATTAGCGCACCTTCGGGGAATGAGGCGTGTGTCTATGTATGTGTATTTTTATTAGCGCACCTTCGGGGAATGAGGCGTGTGTCTATGTATGTGTATTTTTATTAGCGTACGAACAATGTGTTTATGAAAATATCCCTAGATAGAAAAAAAAAAACTACTTCCCAGAATGAGTACCTGCTTTCCCAGAATGTGTTTTTCAAAATGACTAGTTTCCCAAAACGGCTTTTTTGGATGTTTGTCATGTTTTCACGCATATAACGGCTGAGCTAATATTTATGAAATTTTGTAGGACTTTCGGCTCCATAGAATTTGACTCGCCCTAAATGTAGTAGAGATGGCACCTTCAAAATAAATATACCTACTTAAACCTAATCATTTTTCGTCACCAAGTTTTCCAAATATTTTTTCCTTCAAATGTATCTAGGCATTATTGAAAACATGAATAAGAGCTAATTATATGATACTTTTATGATGCAATTCATTAAAGAAAAACGCAGATTATATAAAACAGTTCTAAGTAATGAGAGTTTGACTGCGTGATGAAATCCGCAATGAGCAGATCCGTAGAAGGCCCAGTACTAAAGATATATAGAGTTTATGATGGCCAACTAATTTCACCATTCGACTAAAAGGTCCAACTTACTATTTATAAATGTATTGTGAATTCAAATTCAAAATAAACTTGTGACATCACGTTTATAGGTATAATTCCAGATTTTCCTGTTACGTCACCATTCCTCTCCGACCGCGCGCCGCCCTGTCACTACCTAATCCATTATTTACCTCGAATCGAACTGAATGAAGGCATTTGGTTAATTGTCTTTGGTAGTCAGTTTTAAACGTTTTTATTTTAGTTTGGAGTTGTTTAAGGTGTACCGTTGTAACAGCGACAGTCTATGTACAGACGGCAAAGCTAAATCCGAATCGTATTACTCACTTGAACCCGCTCCGGTATGGAGGCCTCCAATGCTCTAAATGAGTACCTACATCATCGACTCCATAGAATTTGACTCGCCCTACATGTACGAGATGGCACCTTCAAAATAAATAAAAGTAAACCTATGAGATGAGGTATAGATTTGTGCCGCTCAGAAGTAACTGACGTAAACGACAAATGATAAAACATCGTTTTGCTTTAAAGGTAGCACATACAATAAGTTTTTTTGAGAAAAATATAGAATATACAATTGAATGTCTCAATACAAGTTTTTATAAAATTAGTGATCGTAACCGTGTGCTTATCAAAATGAGCCTAAACACGGCCAGTCTACTATTATCCATCGAGGAATTCCGTTGTCCACCTTCCGTCCTCATCATAACATCAGCTCGCTGTCAACATCATATTGTATGGTCTCCGGAACTTGACAGGTTTGCCAAATTTTATTTAATAAGTTGAGGATAACTGCTTTAAAATTCAGTTGCAAGATTCTACCAGGATTCCACCCAGACAAACATACATACATTGCAAGTTAAATAAAAGCTTGTAAAAACGATTGAGAAAAGTTTCACTAATCGTGTTTTTGTTTTTGATTTATTTCGATTACGTCCTCAAGTAATGACTCTTCATGCATTGTTACCTATTTACTTTCGACTGAAACAACAAATCTGTGCCAATTGTACCTTCAATGGTACTGCTACTGCCTAATGGTACAAGTTTTTTTTTTTTTTATACTACTTGGATGACGGAACAAGCAAGAGGCCCACCTGATGTTAAGAGGTAACCTCTGTCTATGAACAGTGCATTACCTCATAGGGCAAGTCCACCTAGGACGCACCCTATGTGGCATTGCACTGCGCCCGCCACCCTGAGACATAGATGAAAAGTCTCATGTGCCTGTAATTTCACCGGCACCCTTACCCTTCAAACCGGAACACAGCAATGCGAGCATTACTGCTTTGTGGCAGAAATAGGTATGGTGGTAGTACTTCCACAGACGACCTCTTTCACAAAAAAGCTCTACTACAAGTGGTCCGGCGGCGATTTATTTATCTGTCATCGAAACCTTTGAATGTGACCAATCAGAGACTCAATTCTCCGGTGTGAGTGCAAAGTACAGAAGCAATACTAAGCTCAAAAACAATAGAAAGCTCAGGAATAACTTATTGCAGGTTAATCGAATGTTAAGTTCCAGCATTTTATCGATTCGAGAAGTTCATGTTAAACAAGCTGTCAGCTTATCGTAATAGGTGTACGAGTATGTACCTATATGCTTGGGCTTTACGACTTATTCTTAGACCCATGTGATGTTATGCTTAGAGGAGACAGCTAGATCATTAACAGGCTTAGAGTCCCTATTTGATTTAAGGCGGGGTATAACGCAAAATTACCAATCTTAGATTAGATTTTTAACTGACTAAATTAAGTACAATATCAATATCAATATTTTAGGGACGCTTCCGTCTGGTAGTGATTGGATCAGTTGAGCTACCTTTAGATCGCTTGCAGCGGTTTTCAGGTGGCACAACTGTTTCATATGTATTTTGTACATACCTTGTATTATTCTTTCTGTAAATAAATGTATTTATTATAGTACAATATTCAAATAAAAAAAAATCATCTAGATACTACATTATAATGCCGAGGGATCACACAGACAGAAACACGATAGGACAAAATTTTCTCGATAAAAAAAACACAAACTTACCTCTAACTTTTGGCTAGATTCGATTGTTTGTCAATATGGTACAGATTATTGAGTCAAAAATTGGATAACTAAGATCAATACAATAAAACAGAGAGTTCACGCACGGAGTTTTTAAAATTATCTTCATTCACGAGATATTCAATAAAAACCGTTTTTCGAGCGGCGCGTGGAGTTTTTTTTTGTATGAAGATTTCTGCCTGGCCGGAGCGCAGTCTTAAGTCAGAGATTTGTAGAACTGTTTTTTTTTTTAGCTATTTATGTAAATTTAATTTAATTATAAAATACCACTATTAACATAAATGACAAAATTTGTATGATTGGGATGTTTTGATGCTTGTTACTCAATCACGCCGAAACGGCTGAAACGATTTCGATGAAATTTGGTACCCAGTTAGATTATGACCCGGATAATACTAAGCATTTTTTATTAAGGAACACAAGGCAAGTTTATTGTTACTAGTTATTAAGGCGCTATAGGTTCAACGAAAATGTTTGCATGAGGCGAAAAAGGCGAGCGCACGCCCTGATGCTGTGTTTTTGTGTAAAAAATTCAAAAATATATAAATGTTATTGCTTATTTGAGGCTCTGCCTACCCTTTCGGGGAAAAAGGTGTGTGTCTATGTATGTATGTAAATGTAAAAATATATGCCAAGTGCCAAGTTTTGTTGATAAATTCACTATCTCAATTAATAATTAATAAGCTACCAAATGTTTCAAAAATCAAAACTTGTAAGCAGTAGTAGTAGTAGTTGTTTTAGTAGTAGTAGAGCTTTTTTGTGAAAGAGTTCGTCCGGGGAAGCACTACCACCGTACCTATTTCTGCCGCAAAGCAGCAGTGCTTGCATTGCTGTGTTCCGGTTTGAAGGGTAAGGGTGCCGGTGAAATTACAGACACATGAGACTTTTCATCTTTATGTCTCAGGGTGGCGGGCGCAGTGTAATGCCACATAGGGTGCGTCCTAGGTGGACGTGACCTATGTGGTAATGCACTGTTCATAGGCAGAGGTTACCGCTTAACATCAGGTGGGCCTCTTGCTTGTTCCGTCATTCAAGTAGTATAAAAAAAAAAAAAAAAAAGTAAGTAAGTCTAATATTGGATTTCAATTTTAAAAAGGTGGTATCTTATTTTTTTTTTATTGAGTGTAGTAATTCAAATAGTGTTTTGAATTTATGATGTCACTAGATAAAAAGCTTAAGAAAACCATATTTTTTTTCGTCTTTGAAACTATAAAAACTCTTATGAAACACTTATATTCTAGAGCTCATTATATAGGTACATTTCGTGAACCTATAGCGCCATAACGCGTTATTTCCTTGTGGCTTCGTACAAACCCAGCTGTTATTAATAGGGCTAGTTGGTTATGGCGTCGGCCAAAGCACCATTAACCACGGGAATGGCTTCGAAATCAACAGTTCCGTCAGAATGGTAACAAATCAATAGCGATTGAGTTACGGTGCACTCGTTTTATGCCATTGTATATTGTGAGCTCAAATTAAACATTGTCGGAAAAAAGATGACATGATTTTTGAGAATTTCTGTAACCATGGGCGCAAATAAGTAATAAAAATAAAATAAAATAAAATAAGGGCGCAAGAAATGTGTTTTTATGGTTAATCTTAAATGATGGTACGGAACCCTTTGTGTGTGAGTCTAACTCGCACTTGGTTGGGTTTTTATGATCGTTCGTACTACTAATAATTATTACAATTACTTACAATTATTGTAAGTGGGAAGCACCGTGTGAATAGCTCCTCGCAACAACTTTTGAATCCAACAATTCTTAATTCTAAATGATTAGACGCGGGTTGGGAGTTTGGGAGGGCTTTGTAATTTATTTTAAATTCCGAATGTTGACTGCATTCAATATAAAGAAGAAAGAAGAAAGAAAGAATATATATTTATTTGTATACAAGAGCTACACAGAAACACAGAACACACTAAGAAGAAACAGATATGAAGGTACTAGGTGTAACTCAAGTAACAAAATGGTTCTGCCTCAGCATGTTTATAGATAAACAATTTAAAAAAAAATGCTGGACAGTTCACGCAATATTATCTAGCCCCAAGCTAAGCAGAGCTTGTGTTATGGGTACTAGTTAACTGATATTACAATATATTACATATATTTTTAATACCCAGAACACCCTTAACAAATATCTGCGGATCGCACAAATATTTGTTTCGAGGCGGGAATCGAACCCGCAACCTCCTGCGTCGCAGGCGAACGTTCACCCGTCGCGCCACAGAGGTCGCCACAGATGTTGCTGCTTAGCATTAATATTTTGCCGCGGCTTGTCACTTTCATTGTAAGTAGACTCAGGATTTCCAGAAACTAATTCTACCTACGTGACAATGTCAACAATAAGTAAAGCCAATTGATATCCTCGCGGATGTGGTCGCTCCTACTAGTTAGCCTCTACACCGCAGCCTTATCGAATTACAACCGAGCGAATAAAAACGTAGGTGTCCTCTTACTGGTATTGTTATAATTTCCTTCATCAAATGCTTAGAATATGGAACAAACCAGAACCCGTGTCACGCGTAAAAACTGTCACCACGCAAACTAGTCTCAATGAGAATAGTTTCACATAGTCTGTGTGTGCTTGGCCGTGCGGCTAGTCGTGTCGAGTCTAAAGATTTTCTTGTGAATATGTCGTCGTGTGTCGTTCCCACATGTAAAAATCCTGCTAGGCGTAAAAAGAAAAAGGATAGAATCACAATTCATACTAAGTATTACATTTTTGTTTAAATCATGAATTTTGTTTACCATGCATGGTCGGACATCCGAGGTGGACCACTTAAACTGAACGAAGTTTGGTTTATTCCCCGTGGTCCACCTACATGATTTTCTGGTGGACAACGGGTCCCTGGTTAGACTTTGGAGGTGGACCAAGTGTACTAAACGAAATTTGGTTTATTCCCCGTGGTCCGCCTGAGCTGTCCGCGTGGTCCTCCTACATGATTTTCTGGTGGACCACGGGACCCTGGTTAGACTTCGGAGTTGGACCACATATACTGAACGAAATTTGGTTTATTCCCCGTGGTACACCTGAGCTGTCCGCGTGGTCCACCTACATGGGCCCCAGGTTCACCTAGTTTAGACAACTCTTACTTCCAACCTGACGTACTTATAACAGGAAGTTAAAATTAAAACAATGCATCCACTGCCTAATTAAGATACCTGCACTTTCACATGCGTGGCTCACACAAGCGAAAACTAATTTTTCAGCGCATTCCTTGAACGCACGTCTGTATCGGCTAATAAAGTAATTAAAACGAAATAAATTATTATATGTAGGTACTACATTTAAGAGGCAGACTATCTAACTCAGTAAAGTTCAGGGAAGTTAGAAAGTGACAGAGCTCGCGCTACGAAAATTGAACGAAAATCAAGAAAAAAGCGGCCAAGTGCGAGTCAGACTCGCCCATGAAGGGTTCCGTAGCAGCAAGTAACATAATATAAAAGTTCTTGGATGGATTACGATCTATGACGTATTAAAAAAAAACTACTTACTAGATCTCGTTAAAAAAAATGATATTAGAAACCTCAATATCATTTTTGAAGACCTATCCATAGATACCCACATAAGGGTTTGATGTTTTTTTTTTTTTTAGTTTCAGTTCTAAGTATGGGGAACCCCAAAAATAAAAAACTACTTACTAGATCTCGTTCAAACCAATTTTCAGTGGAAGTTTACACGGTAATGTACATCACATATTTTTTTTAGTTTTATCATTCTCTTATTTTAGAAGTTTTTTACACACTTTTTACCACTTTGGAAGTGTCTCTCGCGCAAACTATTCTGTTTAGAAAAAAATGCTATTAGAAACCTCAACATCATTTTTTGAAGACATGTCCATAGATATCCCACACGTATAGGTTTGATGTTTTTTTTTTTTTGAGTTTCAGTTGTAAGTATGGGGAACCCCAAAAATAATTGATTTTTTAAATTTTTGTGTAAAAATCTTAATGCGGTTCACAGAATACATCTACACCAAGTTTCAACAGTATAGCTCTTATAGTTTCGGAAAAAAAAGGCTGTGACATACACGGACAGACAGACAGACAGACAGACATGACGAATCCATAAGGGTTCCTTGTCTTTGACTACGGAACCCTGAAAACATATCTCAAGCATATAAAAAAGCACCTCTGTGGCGCGGCGGTCGAAGGTTCGCCTGCGACGCAGGTGGTTGCGGCAGATATTTGTTCAGGGTGTTCTAGGTATTTTCTATGTATAATAAAAAATTCTATCTATGTAATGTATTGTATTAAGTATATCAGTACCCATAACACAAGCTCTGCTTATCTTGGGGCTAGATAATGTTGTGTGAACTGTCCAGCATAATTTATTTATTTATTTATTTAATCGGTGCTAAAAGAGGGTTTTCACTGCTGCTGCGTGACTTCTTTAAAAAGTTATAAATTGCAAAGACAATAGTTCAATTCTGGTAACTGTCCTAGCAACTGTACCTATATAATATGCGCACCGCATAAGGCTCGAACAGCATGCTTAGCGTGGATCCCACGTACCGAGTGTACCTGCCTGAATGATTTGCGATTTGTAAGCCGATAGCTATTCCTGGTAAACCAAAATATTCCGGTGCCGCTTTCGTTTTCGGCTGAGAATGAATAAACAAAACACCGGATATAATGAAAGTTTTGTTTTGACATTTCGATGATCGATTTTATGACTTACGGGAAAATTATTAAGGTCGTCATATCATTAATGGGCATATTACTTGCAACGTGTACATAAGTGTATACGTGCGCTGTTTGATGTAAACTCTGGTTTTACGAGATGCAGTAATCGCGGTGTGACCTCAATACTATTTTGAGCTGAGCTAAGTTTACGCGGTTGTCCAGAATTCGAGCTTGTTTATACGTTGTTTTCAGTATAACTACATAACACACATTAATGTCTCTATTATAGTTTAACTGAATTAAATTAACATGCATGTAGATATAAATTAATCTAAAACTGAAAACGCCACTATTTTAATACTTAAGTCAAAATTTAATATCGCTTATACCTTAGACACAAGGTGCGTTTTGTTACGTCAAGCTTGTGTAAAGTGCCAAGTAAATGTGGGATTTATCTGTACTTAATTTGCAATCATCACGCCTTTTAAAATCCTTTTTTTTTACTACGTGAATGTCGGAACTGGCAGATGGTCCACCTGATTTTAAGCGGTAACCTCTGCCACAGATAAAATAATACTATACTGCCTTTAACAATGCATTACCTCATAGGTCACGTCCACCTAGAACGTACCCTATGTGGCATTGCACTGCGCCCGCCACCCTGTGACATGAAGATGAAAAGACTCATGTGCCTATAATTTTACTGGCACCGATACCCATCAAACCGGAACACAGCAATGCGAGCACTACTGCTTTGCGGCAGAATTAAGTATGTAGGTAGTACTTCCCCGGACGAACTCTTTCACAAAAAAACTCTACTACTACTCTACTATTTAAGGATAACTTACCATTTTTACATCCGAAAATGCCATAATGTTAATTGTTTAATATTTTTTCTCGGTGCTTTATGTATTAGTTGTATTTTTGTTACTAAAATAAATAAACACATCACTTTTGCTAAGGATTCCTTGGCTTTAACCCAGTGACTCCTTAGCATACAGACGCAATCCATCAGCGCAGTTCTCTCTAAGCCTTCTCTCGAACCTTCATTAATAATTATGTAACTTACCATTTGCTGAGGATTCCTGGGCTTGCGATGCGCCCTATGCACTTTCAACCCAGTGACTCCTTCAAGCACGTCAGCCAGCAGCAACCCGTCAGCGCAGTCCCTCGCTAGGCCTCCGCCCGAAGCCCCGGCGCGGCGCCGGGAGCGTGCGCGTTCGAGGTAGTGGTTTGCCCAGTCTGTGTAGATCTGGAAAGAAATAAATAAATTGTGAGTGCTGATCTGTAATTTCAAATGGGTTTATAAACCACTAATTAATTTTATAAAAATTAAAAAACCCTCGACGCAATGAAACGGCTGAACCGATTTTGATCAAAAATAGCTAAGAACACTCACGAAAAATTCACCATTCAAACAAAACAAAAAAAACGAAATCGGTTCATCCGTTCCGGAGCTACGATGCCACAGACAGACACACACACACACACACACACAGACACGTCAAACTTATAACACCCCGTCGTTTTTGCGTCGGGCTTAAAAAGACTGCTTGTGTTTTTTATTGATCGAAAAAACACAAGTGAATTGTACAATTGGAAGACTGCTAGGCAGCATTTTCTGTCAGTCATCCAAGTGTATGAAAGCAACGGTTGGGGTGCGTCCGCATTCAACCCTAGGAGTTCATCCCACAAGCTAAAAGTAATGGCTGGCTAAACTAATTGCCAAAGATAGATAATAAAGAACGTCACAGAAGAAGAAGGTCAAAGGTGTATGATAATTTGAATAGTGATATTATAGGTAATCGTTCGGTTAAATTGACAATCGTCACATACATCTCCATCACGGGCCATGTATAGAATTGGACCCTCGGTTAGTTGTTAGGTTCTTTTACTATTTTAGTACTCATTTTATAATGTTAATGCACTGTTAATGCAGAGGGTACCGCTTAACATCAGGTGGGCCCGTCATTACAAAGTTGTATAAATAAAAAATAAAAATCCTGAGACCAAGAGAAAACAGTTAATTGGCCAGTTAAATTGACATTGGACCGTAATATTGTTACATTGTAACCATATAGTGAAATTATAATACCATGGCTTTAATAATATCACTATGACAGATGGCGCGGTGGCGTAATGTTGGGTCCAGCAGGCCATGATGGCGGGATGGACTCAGAACTCGAAACATCTCCGAGCTTACCGAAGAAACCCTAGACCGGCATGGATGACATATGAAGATATACCTTTTCCAGTGGGATCCAGCAGGTCTTTAGATGTAGATTATACCTAAATATATCTTGAGCTGACTATATTCAAAGACAAAGAAAATTGGCTTGAATTCAAATTTGGATCTAATTGAGAATCATAAATCAGGTAGGTAAGACAGCCCCCCGTCTTGGCGAAAGTGCAGTAGGTTTTCAACTGATGAATAAATTTTATATTAAGTAACTTCTTTAGGATGAATAAGCTTCTAGCTTCTACTAACTTGCAATCAGATATTGACCCCTAAAGTGCTAACACGTAGACAAACAAAGAAGTCAGATAAGACTGTGTAGACGCGAAATTGCCACTAAAACTTTAATAGCTGGCTCTAGGCAAGCACTTACCTACTAATCTACCAACTTGTGAAACTAGTCGTGAGAATAGAAATAGTAGGTAAAACTCTAAAATGTATTACCATAAAAACGTGGCCTTTGAAATGTACCAACATAATGAATTCATGTACAAGATATTGATGAGTGTGATGAGTGGCGAAATAAACTATGAATCTGATTGTGGCCATGCCAAAATACTGTAAAAAAGTGGCATGTTCGGCTCACAAATAGATCCTTCTGTCTCCTCCCGTGGATGTCGTAAAAGCCGACTAAGGGAGCACATTAGCTGATGGGCAGTAGCATCCACCTGAGTACTCAACCAATCCGCCTGCCAAGCGTGGTGATTATGGCAAATGTCCATTGCATTCTATGAGGGAGGACTCGTCCAACAATGTACGTCTAAAGGCTGGATAATGATGATGATGTCAAAATAATAACTTTAAAGCACTATATGGGAGCCCACCCATAACATATCCCAAGCAAATTCTTGTTAGTAACTGCACATTGTTCCCTTCTTAAAGCTCCGTATGGATCACAAACGCTGATCAATTTCTGGGCCTGTAAAAGTCAGTTTATAGTGCATTGTGAGGCAAAGTGCTCGCAAACTCACGAGAGCAATAAAATTCCTTTGTATTCAAGACTTGAGGTATGAGCTCATCAGTGAGCTATCTGTGAGTTAATAAGCGAGTGTTGAGTGAATTCCTAAAAGGATTAAGCCTTGGAGGAGGACCTCTGGACCCCGCTTTTAGAAGGAGCAAATCTAGGATTTTTATTTTCAATAAACAGTCTGACAAGCTTGCTTACGACCCACCTGATGTAAACTGGTTACCGATAACACTGGGGACAATGTCGATTCACTGCCCCACTGAAGAGTTATTCACAATTTCGGAAACATAGTTCATAGTGTTCTATAATTATGAAGAGTATCGTTTTTATTTCGTTTTTTCTTATTTTTCTGATTGTTTTTAATGTTATTTTTATTTTTGTGGTGTGCAATAAAGTGTTATCTATCTATCTATCCATCTATAATTTGAGAAAAATCTGTCCTGAAATAATACAAAAGAGAGGCGTCTGATGTTGAGTAAAATCTAAGGAGTAAATAAAATCAAAATTAGAAAATCTTTTCCATCTGTAGGTTGTCATAGGATACCAAGAGGATAAAACCACCAAATTTAAACCACCAAGATTTTTTGTTCAAATTTAAAAGTATTTTATTCATTGAAATTACTAGGATTTTGAATCGTCTTATAAACTAAATTTACTCCTGCTCCAACGCGACCAGACCTAGAAGAATCAGGCAACAAATACGGCGCGCGCTTTATTTGATGATCCTTCGGTGGAAAGCGCCTGTGCAGTGCCTGCAGAAGTGCAGAACAAGGAGAAGCTGATTAAAAGGCAAAGAGAACCAACTTAAAAACCTCAGGTATAAGGTAATCTAAAGTAAGTTCCTTTGTTTCTGGTGTTCAATATAATTATATTTTATCATGTTCGGTATAACAACCCCAGCCTCGTTAAATATTTCAAACATTTTAGCACAGCGTACTCCAAGGGTTGGTTGTTCTTGTTGAAGTCAATTTGCAGAAGAATGGGGACAAGTCGACGCGCCGCCCGCCGGCGCCGTAGAAACCCACACGAGAGCTAGTAGGTATGTGAGTCCTATCGACAAGTGGAATTTACCTCACAGACCAGTAAGCAGTCTGTTTTGCAATCATGTTTGATGTTTGATTATTTTTAATTAAATATTTGCATATAATACTAAGGTATTATATGCAAATATTTAATTATCGGAGGCTGCATACGGAGGCATACGGAGTGCATACGGAGGCTGCATTGCTCTAAGGAGCAATGCAGCCTCCGTATGGTCAATATGCAAATACTATTGACGTAAACTGTGTCACAGAACCATGGTCCGGTAAACTATGGAAGTGTTGGTGCTATCTACGAAAATGGTGGCGCTACGAGTATCCGCTAACAGCACGGAGATTTTTATTAGCTGAAAATTTTGTGTTGCTTTCTGGTAAAGACTGATAGACAGGGCGTCCCAAGACTATGCGAAATGAAGGGAAAGTACCTTAAATATTGTAGATAGGATATTTTGCAGAAAGGAGACTTTATTTTATTTTTAAAAGTTAGTAATACTGCATTCATAGATTTTCTACAAAATTATTGCTTTTTCTAGGAATTGAACCGACTTAAATGTGAAAAAAAAACATTCCATATTTTATGATGCCAATCGAAAGAATGAATAAGAAAACAATATTCCTCTTGAGTAACATGGTATCTTAAAACAAAGGAATAACGTAAATTATTAATTTTAATTTTTCATTTAAGTCAGTTCGATTTCCAGACGAAGCAAGTAATTATTAGAAAATTTTGAATGCAGTATTACTAAGTTTTAAAAATAAAACAAAGTCTCATTTTAGCAAAATATCCTATCTACAATATTTAAGGTACTTTTCCTTCATGTCGCATAGTCCTGGGACGCCCTGTATAGCTGCGTGGGTGTGGTAATTAGGTAGGTATACACAACTTCAGTGCATGCTAGCTTGGTTCAGCAAAAACATAGAGACAGACGTCACGCCATGCCAGATTCAAAGTATTATTTTTCATTACAATATTACTATTCAAATATCATTTCAAAAATCGGATAGAATAACCATGACTTTGTAAATGTTTTGTGATGTTGCGTCTCAATCTATCTCTTAGGAGTAATCTTCCTATATCTTTGTATCACGTGATCTCGTATCTCGCGACTATTTATTCAATCGGTTCCAAATAGCTTTCCATTGTAATAAATCTATTTGACTGGACATTTTTATCGTTCTAAAGCAGCTCCGTCAAGAAGTCGTATCCGTTGGGATCACAGAACACGTGTATATTTTATTTAGTCATAATTTATTCAATTCTTCTTCATTTTTCCTGGACGACCTCTGTGGCGCGGCGGGCGAAGGTTCGCCTGGGACGCAGGCGGTTGCGGGTTCGATTCCCGCCTCGGAACAAATATTTGTACGATCTGCAGATATTTGTTCAGGGTGTTCTGGGTATTTTCTATGTATAATAAATATATCTATCTATGTATGTAACGTATTGTATTAAGTATATTAATTATCTATAGTACCCATAACACAATCTCTGCTTAGCTTGGGGCTAGATAATGTTGTGTGAACCATTCAGCATTATTTATTTATTATTCAATGTTTGTATGTTTGTTACGTACTCAATCACGCAGAAACGGCTGGACCGATTTTGATGAAATTGCCTACACCGATATATATTTGCTATAAGGATAAAAAGTATCCTATAGTTCGATCCAGGATAATATTATGACCTGGATTGAGCTATAGGATACTTTTTATCCTGTTAAAACGCGAGCGAAGCCTGGGCGAACACTTGTTAAAATGTATCTAACAACATACCTAGATACATATAAACCAAGTAGGTACACTGTTCGTTCGTTTGCTAATAGCCTTTGTCCGAGAGGCTCTTGCCCTCGTATTGCTCTAATGCTTCGCTCGCAAACAGCTGGGGCTCAG
Source organism: Operophtera brumata (assembly GCA_932527175.1). Taxonomy (NCBI): domain Eukaryota; kingdom Metazoa; phylum Arthropoda; class Insecta; order Lepidoptera; family Geometridae; genus Operophtera; species Operophtera brumata. Next base: position 9,996,134 of record OW052238.1, on the reverse strand, counting down.
CCATTTTACGGTTTAATTTTTTTCATCCCATCTATTCGAAAAGGACGACTGGGTTCGCCTTTAAGTGCACCCAACGGTGGTGTTTTCTATGAGAAACTTTTAGCGGGCAGTAATGAGTTTTGCGACGCACTTATTAAGTTCCTAATTCAAAAAGTGCGCGGCAAAGATAATTGCGGCGCACTTATTGAATTTGTAACCAGCGCCAAATAATTCGAACGCAAATATTGTTTGAATAAATACTGGCTGGTACGACGGCCCAAAACCCAAAACAAAAAAACCCAAAACACACAAAAAACACAAAACACAAAAAAAAACACAAAAACACAAAAAAACACAAAACCAGAAAAAAAACACAATACACACAAAAAACACAAAACACAAAACACAAAAACAAAAAAAAACACAAAAAATACATAACACAAAAAAAACCACAAAACACAAAAAAAACACAAAAACACAAAAAATCAAAAAACATAAAACACAAAAAACACAATACAAAAAAAAAACACAAAAAAGCACAATACACACAAAAAACACAAAACACAAAAAAACACAAAAAAACACAAAAAAGCACAAAACAAAAAAAACACAAAAAAACACCCAAAAAAAAAACACAAAAACACAAACAACAAAAAAAACACAAAAACAACCATTTGTTTTATTAAATAATAATATTACAATAACGTATGAGGCGCCTTTTATTTTCTTATAGTGGGTGATGAAAAGCAGAGTGTATCACACGGGCGCAACATATATTTTTGGCTCGGGCGACGTACTTTGAATCCCTCGCTACGTTCAGGATTCTACTAAAGAATCCCTCGCTACGCTCGGGATTCTACTCTAGAATCCCTCACTTCGCTCTGGATTCAAAAAAGCGCCCTCGCCGTAAAAATATTATGTTGCTCCCTTATGATACAATCTACTATTGCAGTAGATAGGATTATCAGAAGTGAGTATAGTATATCTACATACCCTACTCCATTATTATAAGTTGCCAAAGTAATTTTTACGCACGCTGCGACTTTGATGCCCTGTAATTATGGAAACACTAATCTAATATGTAACTTTGGCTACATTAATATTATAAAGAGAGTAATCGTTGTTTTTTTGGTTGTTTGTAATGGATAAACTCAAAATGTAGGTACCGAACAGATTCAAAAAAATGGGAGGGGGAGATGTTTAAATCCTGACACGCGAAGCCGCGGGGAAAAGATTACATGTGATAATTTTAGAGTAAATAATTATTATAAACCATGTAAATTTAACAGTAAATATTATCAACCTATGTACATTTAACATTCAATGTTATTTTTTTTTTATATACAACTTAATATGACGGATCAAGCAGATGACCCACCTGATAACCGGTACCTACCCTCTGTCTATGAACAGTGCATTACCTCATAGGTCACGCTCACCTAGGACGCACCCTATGTGGCATTGCACTGCGCCCGCCACCCTGAGACATTAAGATGAAAAGTCTCATGTGCCTGTAAGAAAATTACCAGTAGTTCAACTGGTAAGACTACTCGGTAAAACTACTGGGAATAGCCGAATTTCACACCCTTCAAACCGGAACACAGCAATGCGAGCACTACTGCTTTGTGGCAGAAATACGTCTGGTGGTAGTACTTCCCCGGACGAACTCTTTCACAAAAAAGCTCTACTACTACTAAAACTACTACTACCTATGTAAATTGAACAGAATAGTAAATATTATGTAAACTTTACTGATTTTAAGATAACATTGGCAGTCCAGCCCGAAGCATGTTATTTTTGAAGAACTATCGCCGAAGTACAACAATGAATGGGTTTTATTTTGTCTAACTGCAAATCTATAAATAAACTTATCACTTATCTCTTATCTATAGGTACCGTTTTTTTCTATAAACACACTCCTGAATCAAGTGACATGTCTCTGGTTTCAGCGACATGTGACGTACGCTACGCTACACTGACGTAATTTACGTACACAATGTGAAACTTTACCCTATCGCGTCTCTGCGTGAACGAGAGCCCAAACAAAATAAACAATCTATACCTAACATTATACAGGTTGGTGCTTTTATTATTAATTCATTAAATCAAAAATTACGAAACAATATAAACCCAAAACACTCATATGGGTTTGTTTTGTATAATCTATTAGGTATAGTCAACCTTGCCTAATTGTTACCTATAGGATATTCTTAAGTAAATCTAATTTCATGTCTTAAGCAAAGTAACACAGTTAAAAACAGTTAAAAACTTCTATAAATAGTACGTTTGGTAAGTTGGTAAGTTTTCTTGGTATGTTGACAGCCTGGCTCTCCGTACGCGGCCCATTGACAGCGCGTCCCATTTGTCATTATTTTCGTTGACGAAGAGGCCCATGACACTGGGAGGCGACGATAGTCAAATTAAGTTGTTTTTGGTAGACGACGTGGCCCATTCATTTGGTAAGTTTGGTAAGTTAGTTTGTTCTAATTAACTGAAGTGATAGTAAAAAGTTATTGTGTGCATTTTTTATGTTTTTTTTTTACAACTTGGAATGACGGATTAAGCAGATGGCTCATCTGATATTAGGTACCCTCTGCCTATGAACAGTATGTGTTTGCAGTTTTGCATTAAGATTTACTTTGAACGAATGTCAAACAGCCTGTATAACCCCACGTTTGACTCAGTCATTGTGCGCTGTGTATTCCCCAGATGAGTGGATGCGGCGCGAGTGTTTTCATGAAACTTGCACGCTTTATTAATTTTGAGTCGGATTTCTGAGAACTTAGATTATCAACGCAAATGTTAGCAACTGAACAAAGTACTTTAAAAAAACAAACAACTTTTTATCTGTGGTTTCTTTGCGTCTTATATATATATCAATATATTTATCGTACACTAATCTGACCAGAAAATAACTTCAATATTTTTTTGATGACTATTGACCTACAAAATTTCTTGCAGATTGGATCAACGGTTCGAGAGCTATGCTCTAACAAACATAATATACAGTGTGTCCCACGGCCATGCTACATGGAGGACAGTGCCTACTTTAAATATTGAAGTTAGGAAGTTTCACATAATGGAAACTTACCTTTATTTTTTGAAGTCAGTAATACTGCATTCAAATATATTAAAAAAGTCCCTTGCCTGGGAATCGAAGCAACTAAATAAAAATAACATAATAATAAACATGGTTTTTACTCAGTTAAGAATAATACAACTAATACAAGTACGTATGTACAAAAAAAACGTTAACCAGTTGTGCTATACCTGAAAAGTTTATTGGTCTTATTTCATAATATCATGGTGTTCCTTTAATTTGAGATACTTTGTTATGAAAAAGGGATTGATCCTTGTAATATACTCTTTCAATCGGAATCTTAAAAAAAACTGTTTTTTTTTATTTAGCGGGTTTGAGTCCCAGCTTAGTGAAATGACGTTTATAGTATCATTGACTTTAAAAAATAAAGGAAAATCTGCACTCATTCCTATGTAAAACTTCCCCTCTTCAATATTTAAAGTAGGTACTCATTGTCCTTCATGTAGCATGGCCGTTGGACACACTGTATACAAACTTACAAACTTTACCTCTACACTATGGTATAGATGATGACATTTAATTTTATCGCCTGCTTTTAATGTTGTTTATTTGAATTTTTCGTCATAGACGTTGGTAATCAATTTTTTTATTTCGCATACCGTTAATCTTGATGACGAATAAAACATTATTTCAGACGCGAAGATTTATTTATTGTCATCTATAGTCATAAAGTTAGTTTCTTCGAAATTGATAGTATTTTTATCATAGAAATATCATAACTACAGTTACCTACTTAAGGTGGTTGATTTTGCATACTAATTAATGTATTTTACCAAATATGGGCGAACAAAGTATAATTTGTCACTGAAATGACTGTTGTTGGCTTTTGTATTGGTCATTATTTGCGGCAAATCATATTTGGTTGAAGAAAACACTGGATTAATAGCGAAAATAACATCGAAATTGTATTTAAGTTATTTCGTTGTAATTTCCGGTATTAATTAATTTATTATTTATTTATTTTCTGTTGTATAGAATATAAATAGATTTAGGCTATTAGTGTTGTGCAATTGTGTTCTGTTTGTACATCAAATTAATTCATTAACAGTAGGTTAGTTATTGTATTCCTAGAATGTAATTATACAGATGAATCTAGTGCTCGTGATGAAAATTAATGGATGTTACATTCCATAGTCAAGGAAGCATCTGTAGGTGCCCTAACTACCTACTCAGAATAGTCCGCTCTGATTAGGACTAATGGATTAGGTGCCTTTCGTCACTAGACTATTTTTTGTGCTACTTTTGACTTCCATACTTCGAGGCTAAACTCGTCACTATCAACATTTTCTCGCAGGGTTCGGAGGAGATCGCGCGCGATATGATATATATATATATATATATATGAGTTTGACGTTGTTTGTTATTTTGTCCTTACCTTGATTATACGGGGTGTAACAAGAGAGGTGGATCATCGGTGGCAACTAGGTAGGGGAACTCATGGCACATCCAACTTGTATGAAAGTGGGTTCCATGGTTACAAAGGCTTTTCATTTGCTTTAATCGCCATACACTAATAGAGGGCACTGCAATAGATGATGGAATAATAAGATGGTAGACCTGAACTTAAACTACACAAAAGGTTCTTAGGTTACGTTTGCCACGCAAAAATTCTGTTTCTGTTTTGTACAAATAGAACAACTGGGATTTATCTTCCTACTTGTTCTATTGGTAGAACAACTGGGAATTTTATGACCTATTTGTACTATTAGTAGAACTAATGTGAAATATTTTTTCTAGATGTTCTGTTGTTAGAACCAATAGTAGAACAGATGGTGAGGACCCCTTTGTTATTACTTATTACGTCCTTGTTGCATACAAACGATGTTTGCTCCTATTAACCTCTGTAGCACGTCGGGCGAGTAGCCGGCTGAGATGCGAAAGGTTGCGGGTTCGATTCCCGTTGCGGGACAAATGCATGATCTGCAAATATTGGTTTCGAGTTTGGGTGTTATGGTAGCATGATACTCGTAGTTTCAGATACCCACCACGACACTGGGAATCCTGTGTGGGATCAAGACTATGTATGTGGCTGTTGGGTGTTATGTTATGTTATGTTATTTTGGATGTTTAGATTTGTGACTTGTGTTTTACATAATAATTTGTACAAATTTATTTTATTTTATTTTACTTTATAATTGACGAATTTGTGATCTAAGTACTTAATTTCTATTTTTTATTTGTATACATTTTTCTATGCACCCTATACCTATGACCTAAATGCTTTATAAACCTACTTGACATGTAAAAATGATCGGTTATAAATAAATGAACTATGACTATGTTATCTCATCAAACCCCATGGTATTATACATAATGATCAAGATACTAAATCTAGTATCTTAGAAAATGTTATGACTTAAAAAACTTATAACCCATGCTTGCTTGATTCTATGTAATATTACGGGAAAGTGACTGACCACCGGTCTAGATATTAGTCTATAGATTGTGTATGCAAAATTTGAATGACTTGAATTAATTAATTAATAACCAAATAAGAATCAACTTAGTTTAATATAGAGCGGGCTATAGGCACCGTCAATTAAAATTTTGCTCAATTACCATTGAACAGGTACAGTTAAATTGCCATTGCAATAAAGACTTCTTCCAATTGAGCCAATATAAATTAATTGGGCTACAACAACGAATTAATGGACAATGAAGTCATTTGCATACTTTTAAATAACTTTGACGAAATTATTACTTGAAAGAATGATGTCAGATTTAGGCCAAGTTCAACAACATATGAACAGATCAAAAAAAGGCTATTTATTTTATCCTAACCAAAGCTTTTGTAGTTGTCATTTATATTTATTATCGATAGCTTAGTAAGCCAGTTTATGAGTTGCTGATCTAATATCCATTTCCAATCGGCAAATATACACATATAAACTAATTTATGCTCCGTAAAAAAAATCTTTATTTATTTCAAATGTTTGTCCAGCGTATATTGGGCTTTGACTGTCCTATAATCAACAGATAAGAAAGGCGGTCGAGTTGGGAAGGGAAAAAAATATATTTTGCAATTCGTCAACTGGTCCAACGTTTGACGAGTTTTTTGTTGTAAAGTTGACGAACGACTCCATTTGTTTGATCATATATTTTTTCAAATTCATATTGTTTTGTACAAAAGCGAACAGTTAAATACGTGCATTTAGTTTATATCGTAGTAAATAGCTTTATTCGGCATTTTGGCTTCTTGTACCATTAGTACTTACCTAGAAACTCCATTTTTCTTTACATTTGAATATCAGCCATAACTAGCTTCAACTAGTTTCATTATATATTGTCTCTATTTCATTAATTAATAGCATTTTTGTTTTTAGAAAACATTCCACGTATCTCCGTAATTTATCCGTAAAAAATAACCCTTGAAGCAATGTTCAGCGAAAAGATTTTCAGCGAAAAGCGATTTAAAGTCTATACTTACAAGTAGAGCTGTATAAAATAGTGCACGATATCGATAATTTACGCCAAAACAGTTTCCTCGCTCAGAGCTTAAAAGCGTAAGGAAGTGAAATGAGGTCGTGCTGCTTTTAATATCACAGGGCGGGACAGTCAAACACTCGCTAACTTCAGCGGCTAAACTTAGGCACGTCGATATAATGTTGAGTGGAACTGTTTGCCTGTTTATGCTTTGTTGTAAACAAAGTGGAACTTTTATTTCAATGTTAATTCAAATTGGTTAGTTTTTTTGCAACTTATTAAGCTCCCAGTCAACTACAACTTGCAATCTCTCCAAACTGTAGCTCACATTAGTGATGTTTAATTTAAACGGTGCTATAGAGTATTTTTAGTAGCTTAGTACCACGTCAGCGCTAATTGATTAAGCTAGTAGAGTGCTAAATAACTTTATTTGTAATCGCAAAAGGGCATTGTTTACAACACACAATTCATATAATATGGTTAGGGTTTTTTCGTCATCGGGTAAATTCGTCACCGAAAAAATTTAGGGTAAATTGATGAAGATAGGTATATTATTTTAATGTTCATTTCTACTTCATTCTTTAAACACATTTGAGGTAAGCAATTTGCGCTGCTGTGAGTAGTTTCAAGATTATTTCGTAAAGGAAGCAAAAACAGAATTAAAGGTGTCAATCAAGATAACAGCATTTTTAATTGTAACTATCTTGCAATCTCTTTATATTACGAAACTTTTAGTCAACAACCAAAAAAGCTGGTTTCAATGCTACAATGTAATGTTACCTGCACGATTGAGCGCGTCTGCCGGGTGACATCATCCGTAGATCCCTGGATAGAGCGAGGTGCCCTTATGCAGGTGGGAATCATGATCACGATGAATCAGGAAACGAAACACACATTTTCATTTCGATAACTGATCTTTTTATCGACAATCGATAGTTTTTCGATAGACTCATCGTCACTATTTTATTAAGGTTGTCAAAAATATTCGGGTTTCTGAAGCGATAATGTTAACAAATTCTCATAAACTGATTTACTGTTGCATTAGGTTTAATATTAAGTCTGGCATTTCTTCATGGCAAGATATATCACCATTTCATGTCAAACAAAAGCCCCCATATTTTACTAAGCTCTGTATTTTTCTCCGGTGTTGTGATGACACAATGATGAATAATAAACTTGTCCAGTAGAACGTGACCTACAAGATTTCAACTATAGTACAAACAAAAGGGTTTCTGAAGGCTCGGCATAGCTCAGGAATGAATGGGTACTTCGGGCGTGTACGCGATATGCTTCTGAGAATATTACTCTAGAGTTTATGTAGTAGTGATGTATCGGAATGGTAAAACCAACAAATACGATACAGACTGAGATAAATATTATTTCCGTACTTTCTCGTTTCAGAAACCTTGGCTTTGCTATGCGATGACATCTCCGCGGGCCGATAAAAATAAAGAATTGACGAGAATTATTCTTTAGTAATTATTTCAGAGTGTTTTTACAATTATTTGCATCAAAACTAACTATGGGTGCATGTTTTGAAAATTCGCGAAATTTAAATGTTATTGTTTGGTTTGCTCATAACCTCATGTGAACACTTCTTGAGATAGCGAAAACCGAAATTGATTGAGTTTAAATCTAAAGTATCTCATAGATAATGTTCGCTACCTCTTACTGTTTATTATTTGTGTTTTCTTGCGTGCAATAAAGAATAAAGAATAAAGATATCATCAGTTAACTTCGAAGGTTTTTATTTTTTTTTTTGTTCAGGGAACTTCGTAGTTATACTAATGATATTTATCAGATACCTACTAGGAATTTAAACTTATTGTTACGTATCCCTAGTTTTAGTTAATTTAGGCAGAAATCTTCATACAAAAAAAACGCTTCGCGCCGCTCGATAAGGCGTTTTTTTTAATGTCTCGTAAAATATAGATAATTTTACAGTAAACCCTCGGTTTTGTTGTATTGATTTTATTTATCTAATTTTTTACCCAATAATTTTAATAAACAATCGAATCTAGGCAAAGAATAGATGTAAATTTGGATTTATTTTCTATCGAGAAAATATTGTCCTATTTTGTTTCTGGTAGGTACAGTGATCCCTCGGAATTATAATGTAGTATCCATGCATACTTTTAATTTGAATATTGTCCGTGATATTCACTTATAAATCAAATCTAAGATTGGAAATTTTGCCTGAGCCTCGAGTCTGTAAATATAACAAGCAAACTACACGTGCGTATGGGTGTACACGGATTTTTGTATGAAATAACTGAAGAGCGCCCCTAGAGAAACTCTTTTTTTTTCGTACTCTTACACCCGTGTAAGTTGCTTGTTACATTTGCAAACTCAAAGCTCAGATTACCAAAAACCGCAATAAAATTTGAATTTAGCGCCACTTGCAAACGTTCCACTTAGGTACAGTATTATTTTTCCCGAGTGACACATCCCTAGTTGCAAGTAGAAACTGTTCCATAGTAGAGTTGGCGCCTCCGCCTACGATAAAACGTCTCACTAGCTCTCTAGAGATACGGGTCATGGAATCAAAATAATAGCTCCGGGAATATGGTGAGTAATCCGTGTTGTGATGTGGCTCATTGTAAACACTATTGGCACAATTTTCCTTTACATTTGGAAGAACAACAATAATTTGTGCATGAGTCAGTTTTGTGCCAGTTCCTAAATAAAATCTGGCCAAGTGTGAGTCGGACTCGCACACGAAGGGATCTTTTCCATCGTACAAGATTTAACATAAAAAACAAGGTTTTTTTAACATTGATAGGCCCTCGTTTGACCACGATCTCATCTGTTGGTAAGTGACGATGTGTGTATCCTTTTCACTAGAAACGGGATATATACCATATTTTTTTTGTTTTAATATCCCGTTTCTAGTGAAAATAATGTAGATAACCATGACGTGTATATCGTCTTAATATAAATAAAAAAAAAATTGGCATTTATTCCTTACACTACCATTACTAACAAACAAAGGAAATATCCATCTCTCCCTTCCCCTACACCTTCCCTCCTTCCCTTCCTTACCTTCTCTCCTTACATTCCTTTTCTCTTACACTAGCCTAAATATTATTTTTATACGTATATATAAGTAAAAGAAAAAATTAGAGTCGTTATATATAAATTATCGTGTTTTCTGAATAGGTATGTAAGTGTGTTGATCTTTTTATTAATATTCCTTTAGTTTTTATAAAGTTTGCATTATCCGTAACAACTCCCCGGCTTCGCACGGGTGTAATTCTGTAAGGAAAAAAAGCACCCGTTTCCTGGATCATCAGCTCGCAAAAATGGAAGAATATTGCTAGGAATGACAGCTGATAGTGCGTTATATTTTTTCCTGTTGTGACATCTAGTCGTGAATAGAGTAATTAGTTTCAGGCCCTACAACATGCGTGCTAGACACCGATATGCTTCAAAGTACTCCAGTCGAGGCTTTTTTTATAAGTTTAACTTGTCCGAGGAAGTACTTAATGGTTTTTTCTTTAACTTAATCAAGCGGGTTTTATTTTTTCTGTACAGAAGTTCATTTTACAGTTTGATATTTGGATTTAAATAAATAGACATGAATAATTTAGTAACAATAAGTCACTTGTGTAGGTGTAGACGCCTTACAACAATGAAATGAAATAGAAATGAAATGAAACGTTTACGAGCTTGAAACAATGATAGAGTACCGTTTAGTGGGAGGGCCCATTTATTTAGTTATGGCTTTGTCTTTATGCATATTGCGTATTGGGAGGTCATCGATAGGTTTAACTTGTAACAAATAACTAACAAAGGTGATAGGGATTTCCGCCATTTTTGAAAACAGACGTCGTCTTATTGGTGTTTTATTTAATTTCCTAGTGTTTATTGAGTTATTTTGTCTAATTTGGTGACATTTTAACCAATTAACGTTTAAAAAGGACAAGTGTATTGAAATAAAATGGAAGTGTATTGCGTGACTTTTTAATTTGGTGGAAATTTTGAACTAAAGTTTAGTAAAATTAGGTACCACCGTTTTACTAAAACATGACTTGACTGAGACTGACGACTTGGAAGGAGTGTGACGATGCAAATGAATAAATCCTACTAATATTATAAATGCGAAAGTTTGTGTGTGTGTTTGTTACTTCTTCACGCTGAAACGGCTGGATGGATTTGCATGAAATTTGGAATGGAGATAACTGAACTCCCGGAATAACACATAGGCACCCACATTTTTATCCCGATATTCCCACGGGATCGAGACTTACGCGGGTGAAACCATGCGCTGCTAGTAAATAAATAAATTAATAATAAATAATGCTGGACAGTTCACACAAAATAATCTAGCCCCAAACTAAGCAGAGCTTGTGTTATGGGTATACTAGATAACTGATATAATTAATACAAAATATTGCATAGATTATATGTAATATGTTGTATATATGTATTGATTATATGTTTTATTATACATAGAAAATACCCAGAACACCCTGAAAAAATATCTGCGATCGCACAAATATTTGTTCCGAGGCGGGAATCGAACCCGAATACAAAAATACTTGAAAATGGCACATACACAAGCCGTGCGAAGCTAATTATAAAATAAACTGTTGGGTCAGGAAGCAAAACAGAATTATAATTATTATCGTAAGATATTATCGGCAAAAATATGATCTTAATGTGGGCATATCACATCATTTCACAATTCACCAGATTAAACTTTGAAGCTATGTCCTGGCCGCTGGGTTATTTACGAGTGTTATTACTGTATGAAAGCGTTAGCCAAACTTGTTGTTGAAATGCAATGGCGGCGATGAGCTCACCACTGGTCACGTCTTATTTTCCTGCGATTATGCGGCCTACAGTTAAAAGAGGCCCTTCGTATGCATGTGCTCGAATATGAAGGTAAGCTCAACTATAAAATTAAGGCAGGTGTCCACGGGAAGTAATTACCTACATACCAACCCGTAACCACAGAATATATAATACCATAACACAGTTAAATGCAAATCTGTAGCCATAATATTCGTATGCACCTAAATAAGTGCCAATTGATAGTTGCATTACGCCGTAATCTTTATTCTGTGGCAGCACCCACACACGTAATGAGGCCAAGCAATTACAAAGTGCATTAAAAGCCTCTAGCAATATTATGCTGATTTTTACATAAACTTAACAGGAGTTTGTCCTTCTCAAATGTATTAATCTGCCTTTAACAATGCACTACCTCATAAGTCACGTCCACCTAGGACGCACCCTTTGTGGCTTTGCACTGCGCCCGCCACCCTGAGACATAAAGATGAAAAGTCTCATGTGCCTGAAATGTCACTGGCACCCTTCAAACCGGAACACAGCAATGCAAGCACTACTGCTATGCGATGCGGCAGAAAAATGAATGGTGGTAGTACTTCCCTGGACGAACTTTTTCACAAAAACGCTCTACTACTACTCATAGATAACAGTATAATCATCATCATCATCATTATGAGGCAGACAACTGCCAAATTACGTCGCTATCTCACTCATATTTGCTGCGTAATGGAAAATATAAATCTACCATGCTCTCTAAAATAATATTATTTGTTACACTTATTAATTTAAGGCTTATTACTATCGCGGCGACAGAAAAAATAAAGAGCAGCAAACTATTTGCAACTAAAATAATAACTTGTCAGCGATTAAATATTTTGGCAATCATTTATATTAAATGAGCTTTAAACTAGTAAGGATATTTTAAAATTCAAATAATGGCAGCTACTTTAAGGTAGCAGAAATAATAAACAAGATTACTGAAATCATAGGCGAGGTACTATAAATAATGACTTGGCGACTAATATTAGCAGAAGGATAACAAACTTTATGTTAGTAGCAACTACAGGTCTCCATCTTTAGATTAGGTTAGGTTAGGTTAGGTTAGGTTAGATTTTTTTTATGACCTTGATTTATTTTATATGCAATCTCCATTGAATAATTAGAGTAGGCCATTTTCAACTTTTTATCCGCTGTCATGTTTCCGCTTAATTAGTTAATTCAGTCGCCAAAACAATAACTCGATGCTAGTTTATATTGAAACAAAGCCGAAAATTTATTACTACTTTTTACTTTTTACTAGTCTCCGCAATTAGTCGCCAATTTATTATTTTTGCTACCCTCTTTAATTTTTTATAAATCCCTAAATCAGATTAATTTGTCGCCGTGTTAAATACATGCCTTAATTTAATACATTGATAGGTAATAGAGATATTTACGTTATAAGCGCATTGTAGAGGTTGCAAAGGCTACTACCTTTTTTAGATAGATTTATTTTTTGAAATTGGCCCTCCTAAATCCCGTTTTAGGTCTTTCCTTCGAATAGAGAAAATATGAAGCGTTAATTTTTATGATATACAGCAGTAGAAGGGTGTATTGTTATATCTGCTATTTTAGAAGCAAAACGATGTTTTATCGTTTTTCGCTTACGTCAGTTACTTCTGAGCGACAGATATCTATAGGTAGGTACCTCATCTCTTCCCGGGTTCAAGTGAGTAATAACGCTGTCACTATTTTGAAGCTATTGTTTTCTTGCCAGACTCCACCCATTCGATATTTTAAAATAAGAAGAAAGGCATTAATGGGTTAAATATGCATACAACGACACAGGTTTCAAGGATAGTTAGTATGCACGATATTTACCAACGTGTCGGCACCTTAGGTTACGAAGTGACAATACCTAATAATCTTTTACTCGATCTCAGTCATAATTATTTAATATTTCATAAAAAATAATGTTATATAAACCTGATAGAGATGTTCAGAAGCCACAAGAAGCTGAACACCTACCTACAGTTAAAATAGAAAACACAGAGGAAGCTAAAAGGGGTCACGCCTCGGACTTTGATGTTTCGTCATAAACCAGTCATCGCCTGCAGTATGACAACTTCGCATGTGTACGACGAAAGCCATAAAGCTAACTACTGGAATCTTTTGATTGTGAAATTCCTAATTATTATAATCCTCGTATAATTCAATAGGCGTAATAAATACAAAGCTTCGAAATTACGTGGGTGGGAACTTGACTACAGAAAGCTGGTTTCCGGAGCCTGTCTGTATATCGGTAAGCGCCATTAGAATACAGGCAATGTTGAAGAAAAACACGTGAATTTTATTAAAAATCCCCACTCCCCCCCCCCCCCCCACCACTTCTACTCCCACACTTTTATTCTAATGGAACACTGAAAATAAGCCCCTCCCCCTTATTTTCAGAACACTGAAAATAAGGGGGGGGGGCTTATTTTCAGTGTTCCATTAGAAAAACAAAAAAACAGAACACTTATTGTTACACTTATTGCACATAGATACGTGACAACAAAGAGACATGCATACTGCCATACAAACAGACTTACAGGCTTACTATGGCCTCTCTCTCTCTTTTAATCGAGTGTTAAAAAAACGTTATAATAGCAATCGGCTTTCTTGGTAAATTCAGGCGTAGACTTCTAAGATCCACGTCGCCAAGAGAATAATCTCTTCAACCTAAATATCATCTCCGATCTGTATCATAGTATCTGATGGAGTATTAGAGCGTAATCTTGCGTAAGATCGTGTAAACCCATAAAAAGGTAGCGGATACCTCTGTGGGCAGGATAGGGTTAACACTCTACATTAAATATTAGTTTTAGGACATTGGTAGATAGAATTCACGTTGGATTTATCAATTTATCAATTTTAAATAATAGCTCAAGTCTGTATTAAGGTGGCTGCTTTCGCTCGTGGCGAGAAAATCATTTTTTTTTCGTGTTTTCTGCTCATCACAGCTCATCAACACTTCTTCAGATAGCGTAAACTATGTTGCCGGTAATTATATGACCTAACACACAAGTTTTATTTTAAAAGTATCACATAAATATCATTAGTTTGATTAATTGAATTTCGCGCCACAAGCGAAAGCAACCACCTTAACATGACATTGGATGCTTTTACATTGGACGATAACGACACGACACGATATCGTGACGATATCGTTGTCGACACCGGGGGTAATAGAAGTTTATGCAACTGTCATATAAGAAGGGTTATTAAAACACGAGAGTCTGTTTTGACTCGAGTGTTTTAATACCTAAGTTATATGCAGTTTCATACACTACATTATCTTCACTCATAGGAAAAAATGAAAATAAACAAAGCAGGTAGGTTACAACAAAAAAATGTATGGCAAGCGCGGGAAATTAAGTTCAAACTACGCATGCGTGCGCCATTTTTTCACAGTTCGAACTGTGCATGCGTGCGCCTTTTTTTTCATATTCAGGCTATAACCATAGACTAGTTTAATGAATGAATAAAAAAAAGATAGCGGTACTATAATGAGTTTTATGATACAGTTGGCGGTACTATAATGAGTTATACTCTTAATTTTATGTATATGCGTCTATAAAGTGCGTCTGTATAGAACCGTCTTTGAATTCGTAATTCGAATTTTCCGATTTGAGTGTAGATAAAACAATATACCACACACACGACCACAGCACTTCAGGTAAGTACAGCTAACAAAGTGTACTATACACACATACAAAGTGTCACACCACATTCATACAAAAAAAAACTCCATTGAAATCAGAGCACCTGTTCCTGAGCTATGAGGCCACAGACAAACAGACAGACAAATACACTATGGCCTCAAACTTATAACTACACATCTTTATAGTCAGGTGTTTAAAAAATCTGCTTTGCGTAATGCTCAGACTTATAACGCAGGTAACGCAAAATTACCAATCTTAGATTTGATTTTTACTGACTAAATCAAGTACAGTATGTATTCAAATAAAAAAATATGCATGGATACTACATACATTATAATTCCGAGGGATCACTGTAGCACAAATACGATAGAACTTCATTTTACTATGGTCGAAGGATAGAACAATATTTTCTCGATAGAAAAAAAAAACAATAGAGTTACATCTATTTTTTTCCTAGATTCGATGTTTATTAAAATGGTGCATATTATAAGATAAAAAATTAGATAAATAAAATCAATACAATAAAGAGTTTACTGTAGAGGTTTTATAAAATTACTTATATATTACGAGATATTCAATAAAACCGCTTTTCCGATCGCTTCGAGGAGCTTTTTTTTTGTATGAAGATTTCTGCCTTGGGTATGATTGCCTTCCTGATTTGGTGCAATCTTAAGGAATATTCAGCTAAATGCTATAGCTCTCGTAAGTCTTTGTGGTATATGACACATGGATAGCTTTGATCTGACAATAATAAACACGACAGCCCTAGATCAGTCGGTCTCCTCCACATCCGATCCGCGGTCTGCGTTCGGTGTTTATTTGAACGCTTGTCAAAGTTCGACACACTGTTTTACTAGTTTACTATGGGGTTATTTATACACCGAGAAGGTGCAGTAGATCAATGAACTCGTGACATTTTTATAGGCCTACGTTTGACCACAATAACCTTAAAGCGTATACAGCAGCTGATAGGTCTTATTTGGAGGCTCTCTCCTCATAGAGGACTCTATGTAACGTGCTTTTATCTGTAAAGAGGACGTACAAAAATGTTCTATGAACATTAACCATATGTTTTTTTTTACAAAGTGCTGTTTTCGACTGAAAATTTGTTCTAACTTCTAAACGTAAATGTCGACAATGACTTTATCTTCAAGTTGAACATTGATTCTGAGCCTAAGTTGTTATAGTACTGCTAGGAGTAGGTAGCCCCGACACCAAATTCGTCGCTTAATTCGTTTTCTCTTTTTTTTTCTCCATCTTTATGAGTACCTGAATGATAATAAGTATAATTATTTGTATAGATACTTACATGTTGCGTTATCTTGAGTAGTTTTTTTTATATAGGTAATCGTGTTTACCATGTGTATCGCTACCCTTACAATCTCTAATGTTCCTCTTCATGTTTTGTCTATTTGCATTCATAATAAGCCTGTTCGAAATTCGAATTTAGATTAGCACCGGTGCGGAATAGCTAACTATTCAATATTCTGTATTGACTAGCAAATAGCTAATAGTTATAACAAAAATTGTGGATAATCGCTTTTTCCCAGAGATGTAAACTAGCTAGATCGATTTTTCGCGCCCAAAAACCTCCTTACAGCATTTCCCCATTTCCGATATCTGAAAACAAATATTGCTCGTTGGATAACCTGTCTAGTTTTTTTGCGAATTCACTACGAAGATCTTTGGCCAAGAAAGCGGATATAGGTCTCCACCGAGTTACTACAGCTCTGTGTTTTATGAGTAGGTAGGAATGTATTTTTACACACGGAAAGGTGCGGCAAGATCAACGAACTTCAGCGTTCTGTGACATAATCGTAAACACTGCCATTTACAGCACTAAAAAGTAAAGATACAACACTAAAAAGTACTAAAGACAATGTGAGGTATGCGTTAAAGAGTTTGAGTGCCACCGTAAAAGGATTTATGTGGCTGTAAAGCGTTTAAAATGCGCTTTTTACGTTAAACAGCGGTGATGGCGTTGTTAACGCGATTGTGCCGGATCTACGGTTTTTAAAACTATTTTTGGCAGTTAACAATAGTAGTTTTTTTGTATGTTGCTTTTATAGTTAGTTTGAGACCAATCTGGCTAACGCCACTATTATTTATTCTGTGCTAACGCTAATTTCTTCCATCACATAATGTATTGCATTTTATGACGTTATTAAACGTTTGTTATTATTGTAGTTCAGTTCAGTTCTTGAACAAGTGAAATGAAAAAAACACTAGCACCCGTTTGCACTAAACATAAGAATCGCCTAAGTTCTTTCCTAACTTTTTTAGTCTACTCCTAACGATAAATTTGCTTGCACTAACCCTAAGCCTTTCCTTAGTCCACTTAGGAGATTCTTAACTTTATGAGCCCGATTATGAAGCGACTAGAGCGTAGGCAATACCTAAGTTGTATTTTTTGTAATCTTTGGATCATTTGTTTGTCAATAAACGTAGTGATTATTTTTTCAATGAAATTTAAATTGTTAAAAAACCCCAATTTCTCCTCCGCCGTAAAGTTTATTTTTCGTTTTAGCTTATTTTCCATGTTAACTTATAACAGACAAATTAATAGATTATACGATAAGAATCCATTTTTTTTTATATATTATAAGGTGACAAACAAGCAGACGGCCCTCCTGATCTAAAGCAGTCACCGCCGCCTATGGACAAACGCGCTGCCTACCATTAAGAGCCCTATTGATATTTCTCTTGAATTTACCCATATTGTAGCCCTGTGGGAAGACATCCAACGGGAGCTCATTCCACGCCTTGCAGGTACGCGGGAGAAACGATCGCGTGAAACGCAATGTGCGTGACCTCCACGCATCCAAAATGTGCGGGTGAGCTCGCTCACGTTGGCGGGATGTGCGGTTATATAAGTGCGAATCTGGGATTCATTCAAACAGCTCCTCTGAGCATTCCCCGTTAAAAATCTTATAAAAGACGCTAAGCGCGCCAATATCTCGGCGCACGCTCAACGGATCTAGACCCCTGGTAACTTTGGGTGCGTCGACAATCCTAACAGCTCTGCGTTGTAGGGAGTCCAGAGGTTGCAGTTGGTAGGTACTTCGGTGCACCATTCCAGATGTGAGAACAATACTCCGAGTATTTGTTTGGTTACAATCACAATCTGAGTTTTTTTTCTATGAATTGTCATATACTCGTATTTGACATTGATTTTCCTATAACTACCTAACCAAACAAAATAAACCAACGCCACATCTTTTGTCTCCTTTTAACTTATCACTAAACTAATGTCACGATAATGATAAAAAAATATTCCGTGGTCTACATTACTTGGCCGGTTTAAAAAAACAATCGTTACATTCATTCAATCATTCTCTTAGCTAGGCAATGCCCAAGTTACGACGTAGTTATGAGAAGTCTGTTAGTGCAAACCATTATTTTAGCTAGGCTGTTCCTATGCTTAGGTATATCATAACTAGGACAAGCCTAACTTGTGTTAAGTGCAAACGGGCGTGAGAAATAAATTAAAAAAGTAGACGACGTCTCTTTTCGAAAATGGCGAGAAGAGTTCCAAAAATTGTTGATGCAACTGACGTTTAAAACGAAAAATCTACATCTCGGACACACTGAGCCCATTTCTTTTAGTTTTTTGAATGAAATTTGTACCTAGATTCTATTTAATCGCCGTATAAAAGCGGTGCAAGTTCTTGAAGTAACAAAATTACACGTGATAGGTATTTATAAAAACGCAGTGCTCGTAGAGATACTAAGAGCGATAGCGGTTTCTTTGAAGCAACAACTGTTAATAAACTTCATATGCAGTACAAACTACCCAAAGGGCCCACGATCAATTCTAATGAACCTATAGCAAATGGAGCCAATGCACACAATAATAAATATACATACAATTACAAGATCTATTCACAATTTCCTCTTTGGATTATGGAGCCCTACATCTTTGTCTGCTTCCCATCAAATATGGTATCAATCGTCACCAAAATCGTTCCAACCCGTTATTTGATCCGATGTTGATGAAAGGATATCGGCCTTGATGCCCAGCAACTCATTACTAATCTGTGGTTATAGACGTACTAACAGTTAGTGGATCTGTGGCAGTGATATGTGGGCCGCAGATGTTTAGCCGAGCTATTGTTACGTGGGCGAATGTTGCAGTCGCATAAGGAAGTTAATGACCTGTCGCTTTTGGAAGTAATTCATACGGAATTGGTACGTGTGCTGTGATTTGTAGCAGCTATGGTCTTCTGGACATGTCCGTGCCGTACTGTATGCTGTGACCATAGATACGAATCCTACGTTTGTGTGAATATCTTCTTCTTCTTCTTCTTCATATAATGGCTTCTGAGGAGTGCTCCAAACAATTTCGCTAATGTCAAGTGATATTAATTTGTAATAAAATTAGTCAAGTCGTCAAGATGAAAATGATCCAGAGAGCAGTCTTTCTAAAAATTAATGGCATGCGTCAAAGTTCATCAAACTTTTATGAAATAATAATATATCACTTGACATTGGCGAAATTGTTTGGAGCATTCCCAGAAGCCATCATAAGAAGAGAAGAAGAAAAAGTTTCTGGAACACAGCAATGCGAGCACTACCTACTTATTCAATAATGTTGTGAAATTGCCTAACTATGTACAGTCAGACAGAACAATTAAATAATTAAGATATAATATAAGTAATCTATGATCGAACTCAAAGAGCCAATTTTGCAAGGGATAGTCTACTAACGGAAATATTTAATGACTTCTATTCTATTGTTAGACGCGGGAGCGGCAGGCAGCTGACGGTATTGCCTCAGGTACTCACGTTATAAATGACAGCGCTGCGCTACTCATGATTCATCATCATCATTAAGCAGTTGTTTTATTATGATTGCTGCATGTTAGCTAAAGTGTCCGTGAAGATGGTAAAAGTTCGGTAAAAGTTCTAGAATAACATCATCATGATCATCGTAAGCCAGTAGAAGTCTGCCTACCCAAAGAGTTCCATGAATAACTGTTTTGAACTCCCCCATCCACAGACTTCACGTTAAGCGTTTCGGTTCCACCTTTGCAATGCGAACAGCTGAGGAATGGAACAAGTGCTGTCGTCTGTCTTTACTGAAAACTATAATATGGGTTAAGGCAAGAGTGAATAGGTGCCTTCTAGACCTTTGTGCTCCAACGTCGGCCGCATCGTCACTTACCAACAGGTGAGACCGCGGTCAAACCAGGGTCTATCATAGGTAAAAAAAGGCTTCCTGTGACCGATTCAATATTATCGGTTTATGTAGTGAGTGATAAACCACAAGTGGAGCTGGGCAGGACACCTGGCCAGACGTGGTGACGGCCGGTGGAGTAAAGCCATCGCGGGCAATACCTGGTTGAGAGACGCACAGGACAGAGGAGGCTGGCAAAATAGAAAGGAGGCCTATACCCAGCAGTGGGTGATTCTGGGCTCAGATGATGATGATTATGATGGGCTTCAATCCAGCGAGCTTCCGCACTGACGTCTGCCAGTTATTATCATTCGAGAACGTTTATTCCCTTATGTCAACCACTCTTTGATTTTGAGAGACGGTCTTACTGTTGTCCTTATCAGACCCTGAAGTTTTGTTTGATTTAGGAGTCTTCCTTCTTGAGTCTAGTAATAGTATATGTACCATAGTAGTATATGTACCATAGTAGAATATGTACCAAATACTAATTTGAGAGAAGGTATACTTTAATGATAAGAACACAAGGTTTACTGCTCCAAAGTAATTTTAGTCATAGCTATCATATCTGCGCATGCCCAAGATGTGGTTTGGAGAAAATGGGACTGGAGATTAAACCCCATATTATCCTCTAACATATGGCTGTGGTGTGTCCGACCATTAGGTCTATAATAGACCCATCCGTCTCCTCCCGTGGATATCGTAATAGCTGACTAAGGGATTACACCAGGGTTTAGCCAGCAGCAATCTGAGTACCTACTCAACATCTATACTGCGATCACCATTCAGCCTGCCAAGCGTGGTGAATAAGGCAAATCCCCTTTGCATTCTATGGTGGCGGTCTCGTCCAGCAGTGGACGTCTAAAGGCTAAGGCTGATGACGATGGTGATGTTGATGATGATGATGATGAAATCCTCTATCATCATGTTAACCAAACTTTTAAAATTATTTTACCGTGTACAGGTTACAAGTCAAGTGATATGAAAGCCTATCCAATTTTGGAGAAAGTGTCCCTTTAAATCACTGACAAAAATAAGTACGTACAATTATAACAATCAGGGCGCGGGAGAAAGTTCACGTGATTGATTGGAGTTCCCTCGGTGAGGTCCAGGTTAACTAACCGGTAAGTGCGTAAGTGAAAAGCACCGAGGTGTGGCTTACTGTTTGCAGGTACAGAAGGTGATTGATTGTAGATAGCCTCGCTTATGTTGTACTAGCTGCGCCCTGCGGTGCTACCCGCGTAATTCTCGAACCCGAGGGAATATCGGGATAAAAAAAAGCCTATGTATTATTCCTGGAGTCCAGCTAGCAGTTATTGGAGTCTCTATTCCAAAGGAACTGCTGACCCAGGTCAAAACAAATGAACCAAATGGCCCCTTCATGGAAGTAATTAGTACGGTTCTAAATGTTGTTTTTTGTCCAATTTTTCTAAAGAACTTTCTATATTTTTAGAATCTGGGATGCAAAAGTTATATTTCTAAATAATTAGATAAATCAACTCATTGCTGCGTGAAATAAAACACTACAAGCATCATTACTTTCCTACAACTTCTACTAAAAAAATTAAATAAGACTTTTAATTATCTTAACATGTATTATCAATAACCAAAAGTATGACAACAGTACGTTAATTTAGTCAAAAAAGTTGGGTCAAACAATGTATGGGGAGTTACCCATGTTCTTTCATCCAAATTCGTTCAGCCGTTTCAGCGTGAACAAGTACCAAACATACAAACTTTCGAATTTATAATATTAGTGTGAATTGTGATAGTGTGATGTGAAGTGTGATAGGGTGATTAATATAATCTCGTTGATTTTGTGCATTCCAGCACTAAGAGCACTGATGGTCTAGTCACTAGACTCTAGTGTTAGGAACCCCGATTTCCGATCCTATGGTCATGGGTTCAAAGCCCGATCGTGCATCAATAGATATTACCACCGTTTTTAGGATTAAGTGCCTGGAAAGGTACCAACGGAACCATTAATAGGATCTCTTTGTTGTCCATCTGTCTGTCTGTCTGTCAAGACCATAAGGCTCAGGAACGGCTAAAGGTAGAAACCTGAAATTTATACTAAAAAAAGGCCTCTGAGCTTATACCTAATGCCGTTAAAAAATTAAAATTAATATTTAAAAACTAATAGCAAGGAATGTCTAATTTTTATGTAAGCTAAGGTTGACACAGGCGAAAAACGAAAACTGCTGACCTTTATCAGTCTTATCTGATTATATCTACAACACTTTATGAAGATTTAACTTTTTTCTACTAACTTCTAGTTTTGAATTTGATAAGAGTTTAAGTATTTTCAAAAACTGCAACACAAGATTTTTGAGATATAAATAGGTACGTTATAAGATATAAGACGCATCAAGGAACGCAGTGTTAGCAGAAAAAAAAATCAGAATTGAAACATTATTTTGACGAAAAGTTCGGTGAGGTGTAAATTAATTTGATGTGTAAAAATTTCCAGCAGATGGCGTTACGTGTATAACACGTAACGCCATCTGCTGGAAATTTTTTGGTTTGTAAAAGGAGGAATTTTAAGGTTTTTTTTTGTTTTTTTTGCGTATTTTTTAATTAATGCAATCTATAAAATGTGTACTTTGTGCTTAAATAGGTATGTACACATCAAGAGTCCTGAATAATCGAAACAATCACCAAACAAACAAAAGCACATCGGCCTAATGAAGCAAGCAGTTTGAATTTGTAATCGGCACGGCAGATTAGCAATCGAATTGTTGACAAATTGATTGGTGAATTTATGAATACAGAATGGCGATGCACAACCCTATCGCTGCATTTACGTAGAAAGCAGATTGCCAGCGCTTATCTACACACGCTGGCCAGTATATAAACCAAACATCTTTAGGCCATATGCTTGTTCCGTAATTTCAGGTTCCATAAAAAAACATTCGCACATTGTCTCTGTATTGCGACTTTAATTTCATTATTTGAATATATTTTTCACAAAAATACTTTTTAGAGTTCATTTTAGCAGAGTAAGAGTTAAGACTCAAGCTCATAGTAGAGTAAGAGTTAAGATTAAGACTCAAGCTCATAGTAGAGTAAGAGTTAAGATTAAGACTCAAGCTCATAGTAGAGTAAGAGTTAAGACTCAAGCTCATAGGAGAGTAAGGAATAAGACTGTATATTTTAGTTTCAAAACTAATGGAAAACAAAGTCATGCGAAGCCGCATGGAATGGGCCACGTTATCAACTAAAAAAATACTTCTGGCATCGTGGGTCAGCGTCGTGGGCCACGTCGTCAACGAAAATAATAAAAAATGGGACGCCCTGTTAATGGGCCGTGTACCGCGGGCCACGCTGTCAACATCCCCGTCAAAGTTAGCTTATTTTGTTACCATGTTTTTTTTTAACCTTCCATTATAACTAAGAACACCGAATAAATAATAGCTAAGAACTAGAAAATTAGTAAATTTGCTACTTATGTAATACTAGCGACTCGCCCCGGCTTCGCCGGGTAGCCCCCCGTGGAAAACAGCCCCCAACCCGATTTTGATTACTTATTCTGCTATTCGGAGCGGAGAAGAATCCACCAAAAAAGAAATAACTAACATCGGTCCAGCCGATCTTGAGTTATAAGTGGTGTAACTAACACGACTTTGTTTTATATATTTATATAGATTTTACCAACAAATAATAATATTTTAGAAAACTTGAAACATTTAGAGAATTTTCTCGTACATTTGGTACGGAATGCGCAAAGTCGGACGCGCACTTGGTCGGTATTTTTTTAATAAGAGGGAATATGGTTTATTTTACTTTTATTTATTCTTCTCACATTTTTTCTAATTTTACCTACCTAATTTTTTTGGTAATTTTATTACCCTGGTTTGGTAGTTTTATTTAAATAGGTACTTGGGAAACAAAACGCTTTTGTGCCTATACAATATGTACACCGTACAAAAAAACAGTAGTGGTCCTAGAGCCAAAATCCTAGGAGGAAATAGGGTAAATATGCCCCCTCATAAGTTTCGGCACTCTGATTCCAATCAAAAGCACTCTACAGGGCGACATTCATCACGTATTATTATTATTGTTATTTAAAATTACAGACGAGTCGCTTTCGCTGATGTGCCTATTTCAGAGTGTTGAAATGTCTTAGTTTCACTTGCTGCACTGATAAGGTACTAGTATAGTATTATTTTATCTGTGGGTGAGGTGAACAAGAATGACAAGACACAAGAACCCAGCGCGCTGGTTCGTACAGGTTTTCAGGCACCGGCCATCTGCTTTTTATGTGAATGTGCTTTACCTAACTAGTTGGTTGTAGTTATAGATGTCTCGTGCATTGTACCTACAGCATTATTCATAGGTAATTGGGCGTATCGAGCTTGATACAAGTAGGTATAAATTGGATGTGGTGTTGTGTGATTTCAAATAGTGTTTGTATCGAGCTTTGATACAAACTGATTCAAAAGAAAAATAATGAACAAAGGTAAATTTATCAATGGATCCACGGTATACATACATATTATACATACATACATAGACATACGCCTTTTTCTCCGAAAGGGTTGGCAGAGCCTCAATGGGGCTCTTTTCACAGTGAAAGAAAGAAAGAAAGAAATTATTTTATTTGTAACTCAACTAAAACTAAACTAAAATAAAATAGAAGACATAATAAAAAAATTGCATTGAGTCACAAAATGGTCTCTGTCTCAGCATGAGCCAGCTGTAAACACGTTACAACCAACGCTGGTCTTCCGACAGAGCCATTTGGTGACGTCACGGACAATAACACACCTGACACAAAACAATAAAAAAATATAACAAAAAAGAAACAAAAAATAAACATCTACGACAACGGTTAACAATCACGAGATAACGAAAGGGGTATTACCACACACACTGCAAGAACTCAGGATAAAAATAAATATATTAGTAAGTACACAGCATCATTATATAATACTCGTATCGCCTTTATGACACCCCTGACTTATCTGACCTTCAAAAATAAAATTTCGTAATTTAAGTTTGAATCCATAAAAACTATGCAGGTTCCTCCATCCAGTGGTTTGCTCCATCGTTGAATATAGACGTGAAAAGTGGTGAGCTCATCGCCGCCATTGCCTCCCATGACTGACTCGGCTAACGCTTTCTTCCACTAATAATACATTCCATAATAAGCTAGTAGCCAGGACACAAATCTTATATACCAACGAGTCTTATCAACAAGTCCGGGTAATCCCTTAGTCGGCTTTTACGACATCCACGGGAGGAGATGGAGGGGTCTATTTTTGGGCCGGACACACTACCGTATAGTTTTAAACTAATACGGACCAGATCATATTAATAATAATAAAGCCCTTATTATTATTTTTGTAACCAGTGACTGTATTGTAATGAATCAGAATTCAATTGTAGATGCTGTAATCTTGGCCACCGTATCCAAGTTGTAGATCTGTCGCAACCACGAGCACTGAGGGGCAAGTCCGAGTTTACACACACCATCGTAACGATGATCGTAACGGCGAGTGTACGTGTATTGCGTACTAACTAGTCATTAATCTGTGACGTTTTTGGCACAGATTAACAGCTAGTTATTATGTTATATACGTACGATCGTGCTACGTTCACCGTTACGATGGTGTTTACAAAACTCAGACTCACCCCTCAGAATAAATATTTCACGAGGTAGGACCGAGGTAGTACCAAGTCAGGTCATTTTGATCGTTCTGTTTCGTTTACGATACTATTTTTTTTTGTGTTTTATTTTTTGGTGTACAATAAAGTTATAATCTATCTATCTATCTTTCTTATTTTGACCTATTTATTTCTAAGAAATCTTAGTACTAATCCAGCTACTGCGACTCAAACTGAACTAAAGTTATTGTTATTGTAAGTTGTTATAGTCTGGTAAAGCAGTCTGTATTTGCAACCAACTTCACTTTGCTTACGGCCTTTGGTAATTTGTTTTTATTATTAAATAATTTTTGGATGCAATTTTATTTTGCTCAGAGCATTAGTATATTATATAATTCAGTATAATGCAGCCATAGTATAATATAATATTATAATAGTACAGTAATAGTACAATAATTGTAATAGTACAGTATAATATTAGCTGTCTTTAGATCATTTGCAACGGTCCTAGATTAACTGCTTAACTAATTTATATTTTTAAATGTTGTCTAAACCTACCTGTGTATTAATATTATTACTATAGTATTTCTTCGAAAAAAAAAAGTATTTATTTTATTTTAATTTGATGCTTTAAGTACAAATTAAGATAGGAATCTGCTGGTGAAATTTAGACTTAGGCATTCATCTAAGTATATAGGTAGTTCTTTATGGTCTAGTAACTATGTCCGGCGACGGAGCTACGAGCCAATTTATTGATTTTCCCTTTCTTCTGAGTTAA
Source organism: Operophtera brumata (assembly GCA_932527175.1). NCBI lineage: Eukaryota > Metazoa > Arthropoda > Insecta > Lepidoptera > Geometridae > Operophtera > Operophtera brumata. The sequence continues at coordinate 9,969,597 of OW052238.1, read as the reverse complement.
TGTTCAATTTAATGCACGCATGCACATTACTGCCGAAATCCTTTAACTTGGCAAAAAGCGAATCACGGCCGTACGATAAATCCTCGCGGAATGCACTCGCAGCTCTTGCGATTTATTGCAAGATCACCTTTAAGATGAACCCAGTACCTCTACCTACCTACTTTCCATAAACATTTCACCATCATCAATATGTACATGTCCACTGCTGGACATGCGCCTCCCCTTATAGAATGCCACGTGGTCTTGAGCTACCTCCACCCACTAACTCCCTGGCTTTACTAACGAGTATTGATAGTTTTAGAAACTATGAAGTTTCGTTTCCTTCCATAATTTACTTGCAGCGAAAACTGCAAGTAAATGTATGCTGCAATGGGCCGCTGCAAGTAAATGTATGGAAGGAATTTAAACTTCATATAGTTTCGAGAACTATCAAAACTCGTTCTAAGGCTACTGCTACTTTAAAAACGACGACATTTTTCATTCGATGTTTTTCAATATGAAGTTGTAACGGTTCTGGTTGTATCTAACAAACATTATTATATCACGCTGACTGTACAAAACCAAAGAAAATGTTGCTCGATGGTAGGTACTAATGACGAATTTGCTCTATTGCCCTTGAAGTATGAAACATAAAAACAACACAAAAAAAGTGCTCAGTGTGTCATTTTACGTTTTAAACGTCTTTGCCATTTTCGTCCTATTAATCATTTTCAATCGTTGCATCCAAAATTTTAGTCTGGCTACCAATCAGAAATTACAGACATTTCAAATGGTCTGATGATGAAACAGCCCTAACCAGCCCTCCTATTGTCTAACGAACTGACAATCGTTTTCATTCACGATTTCACAATATATTGCGCCGCGCCGCATAGTTTAGCGTCTTTTCAAAAGACTTGATATTCAAAACGTACTTTTCAATGTATTGTAATTGTAAAATCGTAATCAAAAAATTCTCCCTACACCGCGTCGTCCAGGTCGCCACTCGAGAACCTGTCTTCCCCAACGGTTATCAGTTCTGTGAGCAATATGACCTGCCCATTGCCACTTCAACGTGCTAATTCTGAGAGTTGTATTAATATTTACCTACTCGTAAGTGAGCCGTTATTTAATTCCCACGAAATACAAATATAATTAAATAATTATAATTAAGACCCGAAAGCTGGCTCTTATCTGGCTCAACGCATTAGTATTGCCATTCAGCGTGGCAATGCAGCCAGCATCTTATGGACGCTTCCGTCTTCTAGTGATTTGTATCAGTTGAGCTACCTTTAGATCGTTAGCCAGCGTTATTCAGGTAGCATAGCTGTTTCATTTGTACACCTACTTGTATTTAATATATAAATGCATGATGATAGATCTACAATCAAAATTGAGACAAACCAACTGATAAAACCATAAGTGCAACATTCGTGCTCGTATCCAAAACAAATAAAGCTTACTCTCAGAAATCAGAATAAAAGATTACACAGTTTCAGTCACAAATACACGGGGTATGTCGCAAAATTTATAATCATGATTTGATTCTTAATTGTCTAAATCAAGAACAATATTCAAATAAAAAATATGCATGGATACTATTATAATTCCTAGGAAAAAGAATCACTGTACCAGAAACACGATAGGACAATATTTTCTCGATAGAAAATAAAAACAAAGTTACGTCTATTTTTTGCCTAGATTAGATTGTTTATTAAAATGTTGCATATTAATGCAACATTTTAATAAAATATTTTAATTTTTTAACCAATAATTTGGGTAAAAAATTCGATAAATAAAATCAATATAACAAAGCCAAGGGTTTACTGTAGGGGTTTTGTAAAATCATCTATATTTTACGAGATATTTTATATTAACCGCTTTTTCGGGAGGCGCGTTTTGTTTTTTTTGTATGAAGATTTGTGCCGGGGGTTGGCGCAGTTGCGACTCGCAGGAAAATTTCGTGAAAATAAACAACACCATCCCAACAAATCCCAAAAAATCGAGAATTGCCACCTCAAAACCATAATTGCAACAGTCGAGTTCGTATCCAAAAAAAAAAAACTTGCTCAGAAATCCGAATAAAACATCACAGTTTCAGTCACATATACATCATAGGTATGAACTCATACATACACTCGTACATACATGAACTCGCAGGAAAACTTCGCGAAAATAAACACTCAGATCATCCCAACGAATCTCAAAAAAACGAGAATTCCCACCTCATTAAACCATAAATGCAACAGTCGTAATCGTTTCCAAAACAAATAAAGCTTGCTCATTAATCCGAATAAAACACACACTTGCGGTCACAATCACAACACACATGAAAGTCGCGGGAAAACTTCGCGAAAATAGACGCGCCTATGCGTCACGTATCATCCCAACGCGAGTAGACGTTGCGCGGGCGCTTTGGCAACTAAACTAAGCCAACCAAAGCCCGCCTCCAAAAGCGTTCAAAAGCTCCACAGTAGGTACTAGCTAGTCACTATTCTGTGGCTCAATATATTTTCTGTTTTCCTGTGTCAGTATAAATGAGATTTTAATTTTGATATAAAAGCTTTATCATTCGTTCTTTATCATGCATGCGTGGAGTCTTTCATAGCCGTAGTGTGTTCGACATGAGAATAGACACCTCTGTCTCCTCCCGTGGATGTCGTAAAAGCCGACTAGGATTACGCCAGGGATGGCCAGCAGTATCCACCTGAGTAATTACTCAACACCTCCAAAATTCACAAAAAAATAAACAGCGATCACCAATCCGCCTGCCAACCGTGGTGATTACGGCAAACCCCCCATTGCATTCTACGGTGTCGCATCGTCGTTTTTTTTTTTTTTTTTTTTTTTATACTACTGGAATGGCGGAGCATGCAGATGGCCCACCTGATGTTAAGCGGTAACCTCTGCCTATGAACAGTGCATTACCTCATAGGTCACGTCCACCTAGGACGCGCCCTATGTGGCATTGCACTGCGCCCACCACCCTGAGACATAAAGATGAAAAGTCTCATGTGCCTGTAATTTCGTACAGTGGACGCCTTACAGCTGATGTTGATGAAGTTATATCATGCTGACTATCAATTCTGTACTTATGTAGGGCGCTTGCTCGCCGTAGTAGTTGTAAAATATTCCATTTCATTTGTTATCGCTCGTGTGTTGTATTGTAAGAGAACCTAGTATTTAGACATACCTAACATAGGTTTTAAGATACTACTAACCAAAATATATTTATATAGATCAGTTTGTATGATAAATAAATAAATAAATAATTAATAATTATAATTTGGAAGTCTACTGCTGGACGAAAGTCTTCCCTATAATGCAATGATGTTCCGTCTTGAGCAGCCTCTATACACCGACTTCCTACTACCTACCTCTAACATGTCCTCGGTCGATCGATACACTTCGTTTTACACGTTGTTTTTAGTATAGATGTCGATATGGGTGTTGTGGTACCATGGATACTCGTAGTTCCTAATACCTACGTCACAGGGAATCCTAGTGTGGGATCAGGACTATTATATATATGTATATATGACCGTTTGGTCATACTTGTACTAATATTTATGCTGTGGTTTGGTGTTATGTTATGTTATAGGTATAAGTCAATAACTATAGATCAATTCTAACAATACTATAAGTGCGTAAATTGGGGACCTGCCGTCACTGAATGTCTAGTTATGTCAAATGGATTATGTGCTATGCTGGAACAAGTTTTAGAATATTTTGCGCGTTTATTGCCGTTTCGCAAGTAAGGAGCGGAATTTTCCGAATTCCAACCAAGGGATCTAGCACTAGTTCTCATTTTACATAGTGCCTCTCTTTCAAAAATTGAATTGTACGAACCTACAAGATTTTAGTTCAAATCGAATTGGGGCCCCTTAAGTTTCAATTTCGTTCATAAGCATAACACTGATTTTCCTATATTGTCTGGACATCGTGGTACGGAGACCTGCAATGCTCTAAGTGTCTGGACCACCATTGGAGTGCGACTTCCGTACAACATCAATAATAAAATCATTGCGTGACTGACCGACTATTAACACACAGTCTAAACCGTAAGTCCTAGAGATTGAAAGTATGAGGATACATTTATTTTGTGATCTAGAGGTGCTACGGAAGGAGTTTACGAAATTCACCTCAAAAGGGGGGTGAAGGGGAGGTGCAGTGGGATAGTGGGATGTTGACGTTTGTATGGAAAACACTAACACAGTGTTAGTACCTAGTAGGTGTAGAGCGTTTTTGTGAATGAGTTCGTCCGGGGAAGTACTACCTCTATAACTATTTCTGCCTCAATGTAGTAGTGCTCGCATTGTTTTGTTCCAGTCTGAAGAGTATGTGTGCCGGTGAAATTACAGGGACATGAACCTTTCTTCTTTATGTCTCAGGGTGGTGGGCGCAGTGCAATGCCACATAGGGCGCGTCCTAGGTGGACGTGTCCTATGTGGTAATGCGATGTTAAAGGCAGAGGTTACCGCCATCAGGTGGGCCAAGCTTGTACCGTCATTCAAGTAGTTAAAAAAAAACTACATGCGGTCATTCCACTAGCTAACTATATATCTGTTTAGTTGCCCCGGACAGACGACAAGCAGCCTAAAAGCGTGCTGTTGTGACAACACGAAAATTAGAAACGTGTTTGTTGAAACGTATTTCCTTCGCACAATGTGTCGCATTAGCTTTGGTATGAATTATAGAGCGCTTGGAATAGATCAAGTTGTTCAAAGGATTAGTTCAGTCTGTGACGGCGGATGTCGGACAGGTATGTGCTTTTTTATTTGTAGTGTTATTTGATCCTAATTAAGTTTTTTTTATTTGTAACATCTATCCTCTCACTCTCCTGCAATCTGTGCGAGTGATTTCGTATGTAGCAGGAATCGCGCATTTTTCCAAGTGGTTGGTAGTATCAGAAGTTGGTACGGAAGGGCATATAGAATACAAAAAGCTATGCTTATATTAAAAAAAGAGAACTTTGAGCTAAACGACCCTATATTAATAAAAAAAAACCGAAAGAGAAGTACACTTCGTCGAACTTTTAGATTGAATAAGGCACGTGTAAACTCTCGTTTTTTTAATCGAATACGACGAACCTAGACCCTTACCCGATTATAACTACAACATTTTATGAAGATCTGACTTGTAGTTTTAAATTAATGAGAAAAAAAAACGATTCGACTTGCCCTGCTTTCCTTTAAATTTACAAACTCCAAGTCAGATCTTCATAAAATTTTGTGGATATAATCTGATGAGCCTTACTAAGGTTCGACGTCCTCTAGATAAAAAAAAACTTGTTTTTTTAGCGAACTTAAGCGTAATTCAACTGAAAAGTATATTAAATATTAAACTCACTCAATAACTTCAAAGAACTAAACAAAAAACGCGAATTTCTTCAAAAAACCACCGGTGCTTTTAAATTAGATCCGAATGAAGAGTGTAAATTTGTCGGCTCTAAACTGGAGAGGCGTCTTCACACAACACCCTCGACCCGTCACCAAACTGGAATAAAACTCAAAATCCCTTTTGTTATATCGTCCCGGGACCACGAGATCTCACGTCCGGGAAGCAATACTTGACCTAGCGCGGAACTGTACTGTGCAGACAGATACAAGCAGTAAGGACACTATTATAGGAATCGTAGGCAACTGGATTCAAGAAGCACATGTGCGTGAAAAATGGCGCTTATCGGAACAAAAGTAGGACGCCCCATGCAACATAATTTTTTTAATTTATGATTAACATTTGCTGCATGTTAAATTACAAAGAATTTGTACCTCAAACCTGTGAAAATCAATTTTATTTATCTTATCTTTATTTCAGAATACTTTTCTCTTAAGAAAGGTATTGCAAAAGTGAGTGAAAAGATCACTTTTGGATCTTCTTGAAAAGATCTTCAAAATGTGAAAATCAAGACTGAAAAAATTGGACAAGAAAAAGGGATGCCTAAAACCAGTAGTAGATTAATGATGGATGATCAGCTTCCATAATAACAGGTGAGGGACAGAACCTACACAATTACGTCAATCACTATATGTCTTGGTCCAGCTTTTTACAAACTCAAATTGTTTGGATGAACACAAAGCCGTTCCGTAAATTGCAAGCCTGGGTCGCCCGCCGTGTTGCTCTAAGACTGCAACTGCCCTCGTTACCCTAAGCTCCTCTTCAAATAATCGAAAGTTTGATGCAAACAATGAATCGCATTAATAAGTCTGGCTTGTCTCATTGATAGAACAATCATTCGTTTTTAAAAGGTCCTAGTAATTTCTGGTTTAAAAGCAATTTGTGTTTATGCTGCACTCAGCCAGCACACGGTATAAAAATGTTGGCCTCAGCCAGGTGACCGTGCGGACAGCGGAGTGGTAAAGTACTGCTACTGCTTGAAAAACAAAATTATTCTGTGCCAACGTCGACGTATTTAGATCTTTTGTTACAGCATAAAGGGAAGCGTGACTTATCCCATTCTGGTGAAAAAAAACTCATGAATATAGCCCAGCGACACTTTTTTTGAAGTTGATAGACTGCTGCTTTAAAATGGATTTTATTATGTTTTATATTTAGGTAGGTGTGTGGTCTTGATGATATTGAAACGTATTCCAAAAGTTGCATCACTGGCATCTGCCAGTACGTTGAGTATCTACTCAACGTGTTGACTTTGGCTATTTTTGTGAGCCTAGTCTAGGTTTACCATTCGTTCTCTCGACTACTGAATTGCAATTCGATATTTGTTTTTTGGTATGGTGTTACTTAGTTTCTCAACAAGCCAAGAGCGTTATGAGCGCTCATCATTTTCAACATACAAAAACAAATGTCGACTTGCAGTTCGGGAGTCCGGATAACAAATTCAAAATTTAGACTAGACCATCTGAACACAAGCAAAACACAAAACGCTAGCTTTCGAGCGAAAACTCATTTATATTAGGATTCTTTCGTTAACTTCACGCAGATAAAGTCTCGGGTAGGACAGCTTCTGAACCTTACTTTCCCTGTCGTTTGCTTTGAATATATCAAAATTCTGAAAAAAAAACTGTGGCTTTTTTACTACTACTTTTCTTTACTGGTTCTTTCTTGGTCACCCTGCGTTAGGTCAAAGACCAGCTTGAAGTAAGTGTTGTTACGTACAATAAAGATATTCAGTTTGCCTCGCAGATGCGACCTCTGTAGCGCGTCGGGCGAATAGCCAGCTGAGATGCGAAAGGTTGGGGGTTCGATTTCCGCTGCGGGACAAATGCCTGTATGGTCTGCAAATATTTGTTCCGGGTCTGGGTGTTATGGTACCATAGTACTCGTAGTTTCTGATACCCACGACACAGGGAATCCTATAGTGTGGGATCAGGACTATATGTATGTGACAGTTGGGTGCTATGTTATGTTATGCTCTCATTGATGAAGAACTACCTATGTCGAGTAAATGCTGACCCTCCACAATATTTCCATGGCTTAGACCATTGCAGGTCTCCACGCTTTCACATTTAAAAAAAAATTTGGTTATCATTTAAACTTACAATTAAAACATATTACATAGATATAGCACTTCAAAAAACACAAAGGTTTGTAAAAAATAATGCTATAAGCGAGACTTATTGATACAATCAATCGAGTAAAGTAGACAACGACCGTACGCAGGTACGTTTAGATTAATAAATACAATGATATTATTAAATAGGTACAAAAATATATATAATATACATTAAACATATCTAATTTCTAGAACTAGGTAGATGCATTATTATTATTGTGGGTGGCTTTCCATGTTAGCTAGAAAAAGGGATTATAATTTATGCTTTATGTTTTTTTGCGTAATGCTATCGCGTATAAGTCAGTGGCTCATCACCGAAATGTATAATAATCTAATATTTAGTTATTTTCAACTAATAGATGAGCTGGCCGGCACCACTCAGGTGGGTCGAGGAAATGCCAGCGCCTGCGACTCTATTTCGATGCTGCGTTTCGCCACGGACGTCGGACGTCGGCCGTCGGACGCCGCCCCACATCAATGAACGCTTCGCCCAAACTACTCCTCCGCCCTATGATGACTTGTACTCGGGTGCAGCGATCTTGATCCTTACTTTAATGGTTTTATAATTATTAGTAGTAAAGTTTAGCCAGTAAATATATTCAGAACTTAGTGAAATTAAATAAGACTGAGTGTAAGAACTCATTGATTAAATGGTTGATGACTTTAAATTACAAGGAAACAGAAGAGTTGTTAAAAATAATAAAATAAAATAAAATAATTAGATTATAGTGGCATACTAAATATACGTACTTATTAATTCCCTCACATACATACACTCACCCTCACAACATACCCACATAGCACCCAGAAAACACTTCAATACTTAAGGAACCCTCTTCAGATAAAGACACATGTTCGCATCAATAACACTCATCTCACCCATTCATTCATAAGTTGTGTGATTGATTGATTTAATTTCAATCAACTAAATAGTTGTTATTAAATGTTATTATGGTTAATAATTATTTATTTGTTATTCAAATGTATCCAAAAAGTTCAAAATTCATGAATTTGAATTTGAATTTGATTTGTTTTGATTAGATTTTTGTTTTGGTTTGATCATCATTTAATAAAGTTAGGTATTTTAATAGTTATGGCTACATAATACTAAGTCCCTGGAAGGTAAGCAGAACCTACAACACAAGTCGACTCGACTTAGTGTAGGTTCTGTCTAACATACTTTAATAATATACAAGCCATTAATTTATGATTTATTATTCGTAATTTATATAATCTGTATGTGCTTGAAATGAAAATAAATTACTATTCTATTCTATTCTATTCTATTCGTCAATTGTGCAAGACTTTTTATGCTGATTTATTGAAAGCAGTCATGAAAACTCAAAAATTTAAGAATATATAAAACAATTTTATTGAAAAGTTGGGGGCTTTAAACCACCGATCGTTGTGTCTTCATCTAATGAACTATCTAAAACAACTAGTAAATTTTATATGAAAAACCCCTGACTCTTTTTAGTGTTTTTACACCAGTTTTCATACAAATAAAACCGCATTGAAATCGGAGCACTTTATAATATACCCCAGATCCTATTCATCGTGTGCTGGTTATCATCAGTCCTGGAGGTCGTCAAAAAGTAACATTTTGAGCTCAAACTGAAGGTTCTACCAGTAAATAAAACGGCATGTATACCATTATATAAAAAAAAGCTGGAATTGGTTGCATCAATTTCTACCAAATATGGCTAATAACCATATCGCATACACCAGCTTTCATACAAAAAAACCTAATTGAAATCAGAGCAACTGTTCCGGAGCTATGAGACCACAGACAAACAGATACACAGATAGACACGCTATGGCCTCAAAGTTATAACACTCCTCATTTTAGTCGGGGGTTATAAACAGAATAGAATAGAATATTTATTATTGCACAAAAACAAACTTTTTTTTCGAATGGATTTAAATGCAGTTGACCTCCTGGGGTCATGACTGCGTTACCAGGCTTTTGGTGAGCGCAGGTGGCGCTCAACCTGCAAAACTAGGTTGGGGCAACTAGCACAAAGGCACCACTTAGGCACGGACATCGGCTTGGGCTGTTGCCGGGTTGGGGAGGAACGGACAAAACGCCCCGGAACATGCTTGTACCGGTTTAGGCGTAAGGTACAGAAGGTACTTAGAAGGTTCGTCGACCTCGCTGGCGAGGTCTGTGCAAAGGTGAAGTGTGTCATGTGACCATTGTTATTACATTGTTTGTTTTTGTCAAGAGAGAGACAAAAACAAACAATGTAATAACAATGTTTTATACAAGTTTCTGCTCGCTATAGGCCTACCGTTCGCAGTACTATTATATTAAGCATCAGTTTTCACGCAAGTACCAAACCACCTCACGCCAACTCGAGCCACAAATATAAATAGGTGGTCTTATTTTCTTATTTACGACTGTTTCAGTCTTTAACGTGCAACTTTTTATGATAAATTCAGCTTTTATTGCCATTCGCGTCGGAGCTCGATTGAAGCGGTGTCTGTGAATGTGGGTTTATGCCTCGTGTGTTTGTAAATATTACATTATATTTGCCTTTACGTCCATTAGTGTTCATTATGCAGTTCTGTTGCATAATATCATCGTATGTCATCGAGTTAGTTGAGTAGGTTTATGTTGTCACCTTTTTATGAAGTTATTAACTACTTTCATGGACAGAAACTAATAATTCTTCACATTTGATACTTGAGCTAACTCTTTATTGGCCGCAGACCATATTATATCAAGATAAACACCGCAAACATGTAAATTTGGGTGAAACCAAGGATGCCTTTTTTTTTTACCTACCATGCTACGAAATATTCGCCAGTGACACATTCCAGTGACGACCTCTGTGACGCCGCGGGCGAACGTTCGAACAAATATTTGTGCGATCTGCAGATATTTGTTCAGGGTGTTCTGGGTATTTTCTATATATAATAAAAAATATCTATGTAATATATTGTATTAAGTATATCAGTTGTTTAGTACCCATAACACAAGCTCTGCTTAGCTTGGGGCTAGACAATGTTGTGTGAACTGTCCAGCATTATTTATTATTTATTTATTATTCGCACAGCTAACTGATTTCGAAGAATTTTTAAGTTCACTATGGCGGAACTATGCAATTATACCTATCAAAATCTTCGTCGAGTTTACCAGTGATTGTCTTAACCTCTGTTTGTGGGACCCAAGGGCCTTAGGTAAGAGTTTCTGTGTCGCTATCTCGCACATCCATGCACACAGAGTCACTCAAGTCAATATTGACTGACGGATTGCTGACGAACAAATCCGCATCCTGTGGCTTATTTGCATCTGGGAGGATGTATTTATTGCTTGTTACTTTGCAGGATGATTGATAAAGTATCTAATACGATTCGAGTACCTAATAATATCAAAACTACTGCTAGTTGATATTTGGATAAAAATATCTCCCTGAAAATGCACTCAGAAATACATAAATACATACATAGACACACGCCCTTTTTTCCCGAAAGGGTAGGCAGAGCCTCAAATGGGCCTCTTTTCACGTGGGTTGCACCATCGTGGGATATAGACGTGACAAGTGGTGAGCTCATCGCCGCCATTGCTTCTCACGACTGACTCAGCTAACGCTTTCTTCCAGTAAAGCAGCCAGGACAAATCTTATACCAACGAATCTTACAAATAAATCTGGCTCTAAGAAATAAATTTCTAAAATTCATCCTCTCAGGGCGTGTAGCGTTGGGTGTTTTTATTATTGAAAAAAACTCCATGCGTACTAAGTCGCGAGCGTTCCACTAGTATAGGTATAACATCGTTGCGTGACTGACTATCAACGCACAGCGTAAGCCATAAGTTCTGAGACCTGAAATTTTGAGGGAAACACACACACTTCCTTCCTTTCACACTATGTACACTCCTTTAGTAGAGCAATAAGAAAATAATTTCCAAAATTCAACCCATATGGGGCTGCAGCGGGACGTTGAAGTGTGTATGAAACAAACTCGACGCGGACGGAGTCACGTTACACCAGTCACTAATAAAGTTCACCAAGAAAGTACCTACCTCCTCGTTAACACGATCATAAATTACACAACAGATCATTACACAATGTATTTTGTTATATTTGTACTGTTTAATTCAAGCGCTAGACTAGAGTGAGTCACTTATCTCCTGCTGTGTATGCTGTGACGTTCTGTGACTCAGCGTTCCCTTCTAGTTTGGGAACGCGAATATTGCTTCGATCTGATACCAGGATGGCTCCCAGACGTGTGACTCAGCGCCTCTGGGAAGGTGTGAGGGATTTAGAATAATTCCCCTCATTAGTAGTAATACCTACAATAATTCTTATACAACACTAGTGGAATGCCCAAGACTTCGCCCGCGTGTACTTTTCCATACAAACTTAAACACATTAGGGGTTGAATTTCTGGAATTCCTTTCTTAGTGCACCTCTAGACCACAAAAGGAACGTACCCTCGAAATTTCAGGTCTCTAGGACTTATGGTTTAGGCTGTGCGTTGATAGTCAGTCAGACAGTCAGTCAGTCACGTAATGAATTCATATAAACAGGTAAAAAAAAAAAAAAAAAAACATATGCACAAAGGTTGTGATATCACACAAAAAATTAGTCAAATACATAACATAATAATCAAAAACATCAAATAGTGTATGAAACATCGTAATAGTTTTAAAAGACCAACTATATCCAACTATTAACAAACAATAAGATATGCATAATAAACATGAGCAGGTACTCCGAAACATAACACACAACACATCATAGGTTTTCCGTGAAAAATCAGTGAACGGAGTACGGTCAAGTCCGTTCGTTGCGCATCTATGCATGGGTGCGGCTGTTACCGCTCGTTGTATGGAGCCGGCTTTCTGCGAGAAGTCAGTGGATGGTGGAAGCGCCCGTTCGTCACGCGCCTTTGACATAAATTGATGATCATGATTCGCTGGCTAAGTCGCTAAGAGCGCACTTTACAAATCAGACCCGAAAGACGTCATTCACATAAATGTTTCGTCGGGTCAAATTAAACCGCTAAAGGTGAGCGCTCTGTCCTGCAGAAGTGATGTGATTCAATGTGAATTGCACCTACTACCTATATCAAGCAGTGGGTCGAGAAATAAGTTTCCTCGATGGTCCCATCAGTGGGACAAATCAGTGGGTCCATGAGAAAACAGCACCTAATTTCAGCATGATAGTCTACAATTAAAACGGCCCTGTCTGTGTCGGACCGACGGACAAACAAGGCGAGCAAAGGTTTTATGTGTCCTTGCGGACTTCGAAACCCTGAAACATAGGTAGTTGCGTTTTGCTTTGAGCTCCTCGCTCTAAGTAGACTTGTATGTAGACACGATCGGCTTGTGGTTGGTGTTAAATATGGAAATCGCAATTGGCTAGTCAATTTAGTTTATAAGATGATTTTAAATTATCCTTGTAATGAATAAAATATATTTCAATTATAATTTAATTTAATTGGGAATTGAATTTCTAACTGAACATACGTATAAACACATAAACATCGATGAGAAAACAATGAACTCACTAGTATTGCCGTTCAGCGTGGCAATGCAGCTAGCATCTTAGGTACGCTTCCGTCTGGTAGTGATTTGGATCAGTTGAGCTACCTTTAGATCGCTAGCAGCGGTCTTCAGGTAGCACAACTGTTTCATATGTATTTTGTACATACCTTGTATTAGTTGTATATTTTTTTCTGTAAATAAATTTATGAACTCACTATGTAACTGCAACAAACATTGTCGCTTTCAGCTCAACAGCCCACAAAAGACAAGTGGATTTCATTTATTTTTCATTGGATTCAATTAAAGCCCTGGGTCCTACATAATCGAGTTGCAGCAATCACAAAGCTATAAATCAAAATAATTCGGTATTCGAAACAATTAAGCGCCCAATATGCTGGGTCTGTGGCGGGACCATGCGGAAGTGTGCGCTGGTGCTCGGCTCTCTCGTACGATTCAAATGTAATTAATTTCAAATGTAACCCCCTTCTTTAAATCATCACCATCATCAGCTAGTTGACGTTCACTGCTGGACGAGGCCTATCAACACGCTTAGCAGGCGGGTTGGTGGTGTCTTAGGTGGATGCTGCTGCCTGGGCTAGTCAATTTTTACGACATCAACGAGACGAGACTGAAATTTCTAAGACCCAGCAAAGGCACAACACGGCGAAATGAATGCCTGAAAAGAAAGAAAAGAAAGAAAAAATAGACAAGAAAGAAAAGAAAGTAAAGAAAGAAAAGATAGAAAAGATAGAAAACGAAGAAAATAAAGAAAATAAAGAAAAGAATGAAAATAAAAAAAATAAAGAAGAGAAAGAAAATAATTAAAATAAAGAAAATTAAGAAAATAAAGAAAATACTTAAAGAACATAAAGAAAATAAAAATGAATATATATTTATTTGTATACAAGAGCTACACAGAACCACATAAGAAACTTAGAATAAGAGGAAACAGATTTGAAGGTACGAAGTGTAACTCTAGTAACAAAATGCCTCTGCCTCAGCATGAGTTGGTTGACTAGCAAGCTAAAAAAAACAAGAAAAGCAATCAAAACTGTTGAAAATTGTTTAACATCCAAAAATAAATAGCGATCGTCTAAAATCCGCCTCATTACGTCAATTTGACACCACTTTGACGAATCAGATTGATCGCTTTGACTCAAAGCACGACGCGGCAGTTGCCAATTAAACCGCGTGCAAACGTAATGAACCGTTAATGATTCGCGCAACGAATATTAACTAAATAATTTAGGGAGGTACCACAACTTTTGAGGTCGGAAAATTCTCCAGTTGGCGCAAGGTTGACACTTCTGGTTAAATTGTCCGACTTAAATGATCAATATTGAAAAAATACGACTAAACACCTAATTTCCTATTCCTGCTGACGTTTCGTTGACCATAAAGCTGTTCTAGACCGGGGTTGACGACCTGTGGCGCGGCAGGCAAAGTTTCGCCTGCGACGCAGGAGGTTGCGGGTTCGATTCCTGCCTCGGAACAAATATTTGTATGATCTGCAGATTCAGGGTGTTCTGGGTTTTTATTTTTTATTTTATACAACGTTAGATAGCGGAAAAAGCAGATGGCCCACCTGATGTTAAGCGTACCACAGAAAAAATATTAGTACAAGTACAAATAAATATTAGTACAGTGCATTATCTCATAAGTCACGTCCACCTAGGACGCACCCTTTGTGGCATTGCACTGCGCCCGCCAGCCTGAGTCATAAAGATGGAAACTTTCATGTGCCTCTAATTTTACCGGCACCCATATCCTTCAAACCGGAACACAGTAATGCGAGCACTACTGCTTTGCATTTTATATGTATATTAAAAAAAACTATCTATGTAATGTATTGTATTAAGTATATCAGTTATCTAGTACCTATGACACAAGTTCTGGTTAGCTTGGGGCTAGATAATCTGATAACTGTCCAGCATTTTTTTTTATTTTTTTTTATTGCACATCAGGTACTCGAATTGACTAAACAATGGGTTTAATGCTTGCAGTTTGCTTGATATTTCAACACTTCTTATGGTGAATAAGGTGTGTCCAGACCGGTGTCTGAGCTACTCAGCTCGCAGATCTGATGTGTTTAATTAATTTTGTGGCGGTATCTGTCCCTGATCAAAGTCTGCACAGTCAGGGCCCGGATACTCATCAAGAGCCGTGCGTATGACTATATTGTATTGCTCACTTTGAACCACTGAAGATGAAAAGAAAACGACTTCGATGTTAGGAATTTATCCCCAATACAAGATTTTATAATATTAGTAATCGGAACCGTGTGCTGATCACAATGAGCCTAAACACACGGCCAGTCTACTATTATCCAACGAGGAGTTACATTGTCCGCCTTCCGTCTCTATCATCAGATCAGCTCGTTGTCACCATCACATTGTATTGTCATTGGAACTTTTCAGGTATGTCAAATTTCAACGCAATCGGATAATATTTGATATAATATTTAATATTTGAGAAGTTCCCTCAATTCCTCATGGATCATCAGAACCAGATTTTGATGAAAATGGGACCACTCTGGAAATTTATCGTGCCAACTAAAAAAAACCCAAGTCGGTTCATAAATGAACGAGATATGAGGTAACAAACATAAAAAAAACCTGACTTGAGAACCTCCTCCTTTTATTGAAGTCGGTTAAAAAGAACGCTGGAACGCCTGAAGAAGCTTGACCGCCAGCGTTCTTTTTACATGACGCGCATTATAGAGCACTTCTTAAAGACCTACTAAGTAGTCAGATAATACCGTTTCAGCCATCCCTTTAGCTTAACTCTAGTAAACACGTCAGCTCTTCTTGAAAGCTTGAACCCATTCACAAAATTATTCAAAATAAATTACACCTAAGACGGGAGGCACGGGACAGACGATAGATCACGCACAGTATGGATTATGTCGTAAATGTGGACCGAAACTTGACTTATTTATAGGAATCTATTAAAGTTCTCGGGACAAGTCTGGACATGCTTTATTCAAATGACAAAATCATTTCAGAATCACTGTCATCATTTTCGCAGTAAACTGTTCAGGCATGTTGCTATTTATGTTTTGAAACGGAGTAAGATGGCTGCCTGATTTTTGTATATCCACCATTATTCCAATATGTATTTCGATGCAAATATTACCCATTTCATTTACATTTGTGTATAAATTGAGCGATCATACAAGCCGTTGAGTCCCCCGAGGTGTAAGCTAAACCAAAAATGTTTTGAATCGAACATTTTATCCAGTGTCAATTTTTTTTACCCACGACTAGACAAAGGGGTGTTTTATATAGTGTGTATTTCTGTATGTATGTCTGTATATCTCTCTATATGTATATCTGTATGTATGACCGTATGTGTGTCTGTATGCATGTTTCTTTGTTACCACGTAGCTCCGGAGCCGGTGCTCTCGTCGTCGTTTCGTATGAGGTAGGGCCTCTGCCGGTGCTCTAATTTCAATCCATTTCTTTTCGTATGAATGACGGTGTTTGCGAGATGGCTCTTAGCTTAGTTTAGTGGAATTTGGTGCAGTCATTTCTAGAATCATCAGCTTGCGATAAGACCGCCCATTGTACGTTTAATTATATAGTTAAGTTTGTTTCTTTTTGTTTGTATTATTAGCTATTAAGGTGTACAATAAAGTATTTTCTATCTTTTCTATCTATCTCTTGCAATATTTTTTTTGAAGGTGACTCAGGCTTTTTTTTCAGGTAGGTGCTTCAGTTAGAAGAAAATTTAAATTTTCCACGACATCAGGCTCCAGGGTCTGATGATGATCAGCATATTATAAACAGGCTCTAGGGTCTACCCTATTACTGGAGCTAAATCTTCAAGATTGAGCTCAAACTTCAAATTAAAATGATATGAAATGTCGTACGATGAATAGGATCTAGGGGGCACAGGTTGCTCTGATTTCAATGCGGTTTGATTACTCAAATTTTGCGTTAAAATGTAACTTGTTTGTTTCAACTTTGTAACAGGAGCCGATCCCATTTTTGACAACCTAAATTAACAGCCAAATGAAAACCACGATCTCGCCTGTTGGTGAGTGGATGTGGCCGAAGAAGAAACACAAAGGTCTAGTATTCACAGAGACCCAGATTATATTTTTTAGCAAAGACAGACGACGGTATTGTATCATGCGACAAAGCTGTTATCGATTGTAGCTATAATTTATTAATAATACTCCAAAATAAATCTTATAATTGCAAACGGTTCAGCTGCGATGCTCGGTACGACAGATCACTCAATATGCAGATTGTCACGTTGTACGAGTAATTAGTTAGCAGCTTGCTAACAGGGATATTGCGTTACAGAACACGGTCCAGTGACCCAGCTGTTTCAATTGGAAACAGTCCACGGTCGACACGCAAAAAAAAAAACAAGATAGAACAGCTCGACATTTGTTTTTCCGATGTGCTGTGATGGAGGCGGACTTTCAAAATAAAGCCTTTATTTTGAAGACGGTTAAAAAGTCTATCAATCGGGTGCGGGCGGTATGTTCTATGAAGGTGTTTTTTTTAAATTATTTATGGCTTCTTTTGGTTATTTTCAACAATTTAGCCAGTGGTACCGATTTGAAGTTGCATTCTCTAAAGCTTAAGCTAGCTAAACGTATTGCTATCCTTTTCTTTTATATATAAAAAACAAAGGACAGGGATTCTATTTTTAGCTTTAACTTTAGAGAATACAATCTCAAATCGCTACCGGTGTCAAGAAATTTAATATTAAGTAATCATAAATTCCAGTAAGTCAAGTCGTCAAGAGTATCTGTCAATTTTGTATTTTTGCGTTAATAGCCAGCCAAACCACATGGTGGCCAAGCCAGACAAACGTACAAAATAGTATTTTTGACGCAATGGATGCGAGGCGTTGCACTGACGCTATAAACAAAAAATCTACGGCTCGGACAAACTGAGCCCATGTTTCCAGGAAAGCGTCAGGTTCAAGCCTTTTTTTTAACTACTTGAGTGACGGGACAAGCTGATCGCCCAGCTGATGTGAAATGGTAACCTCTGCCTTTAACAGTGCATTTCTCATAGGTCACGTCCACCTAGGACGCGCCCTGTGTGGCTTTGCAGTGAGCCTGAGACATAAAGATGAAAAGTATCATGTGCCTGTAATTTCACCGGTACCCATACCCTTCAAACCGGAACACAGGAATGCGAGTACTACTGCTTTGTGGCACAAATAGATATGCGTCAACCGAGGTCCGTGCTGATAATCAACGCTGCAGGTCACTGCAGCATTATGCTGAGCACGGACCTTTTTTGACTGCACTATGCATATCTTTCATAATGTACACGTACGTGTATTAAAATGTATTTATGTAAAAATACTATGTATGGTGTATCAAAATAAACTTTTTACTTACTTACTTACTTACTTACTTATATGGGGGTAGTACTTCTCCGAACGAACTCTTTCACAAAAAAGCTCTACTACTACTAAAACTTCAAATAATAACTAAAGACTTTATATAATTAATGCTTCACCAACGCGCCCATTTAGTGCTGATACTCGTAACAAATCGTTTTGTATAGAATGTCATCCATCACTAACTCACTCTAACCTAACCACATTGTTCCGTATAGTAATGAACTAAAGAATTCTAAGCTAAATTAATTATGCTTAGAATAACAAAAAAAACTATCTGAGCAAATCTTTTGCCAAATACCAAGTTCTAACTTGACCTATTTCATCAGCTTCGTTCATTTAGATTTATACCAACTGGTAACAAAATTATTCTTAATCGAGGCACTGTTTGTTTGTCCGTGATGATTTATGTAGAGCATCATCTACGGATATACCTACCTACATAGGCATGCGAAGCGTCTGTCAGGCAATTTATCATTTCGTTGGGATTATAAGGCTATGTTCTTATTGTATAGGCAAAGCGTTTCATCATCGCCGTCAGCCTGTATAAATCCACTGCTGGACAGGGGCCTCCCCACGACGAGCAGTCTTGAGCCACCTCCATCCACTGCCTTCCTGCTACCTCTATAATGTATTTTCCATCGAAAGGGGGGCATTCCGTCGTTTGTGGTCGCCATTCGAGAACCTTTCTTTAGCGTTAAGGTGGTTGCTTTTTGATACAAACGTATTAGCACAAATATGGGCAAACAGAGTATAATTTTACACTGAAATGACTGTTGTTGGCTTTTATATTGGTCATTATTTGCGGCAAATCATATTTGGTTGAAGAAAACACTGGATAATAGCTAAAATAACATCGAACATCCATACAAGTCATTTCGATGTTATTTTTGCAATTAGTCCACTGTTTTCTTCAACCAAATATAAATTGCCGCAAATATTAACCAATATAAAAGCCAACAACAGTCATTTTAGTGAAAAATTATACTCTGTTCGCCCATATTTGTGCAAATACGTTTGTATGAAAAAGCAAGCACCTCGGAGTTTTCTAATCGTTCTTATTCGAGAAAGCTAATGCAAAGAGCAGAGAACGGAACTTGACTCTCTCAAGTGAGGCAGGTATCAGATCAATTTAATGACATTATAAAGTGACGTGGTGTGGCCGGCCAAAAGATAGACCCCTGTCTCTTCCCGTGAATATCGTAAAAGCCAAATCAGGGATAACACAAGGGAATGGACAGCGTATCCCCCTGAGTAATCCTACATCAATACTGCAACCACAAATCTTCCTGCCAAGCGTGGTGATTACGGCAAATCCCTCCACTGCATTCTATGGGGGAGGCCTCGTCCAGCAGTGGATATCTAACCACTCCTAATCTAATGATGTCGATGATTATGATGTACCTATCTATTAATTAATTCGCAGATCTGTTCAAAATATATCCACTCAAGCAACACCACTATTCATATTATTCCTATTTTCATTCATTCATTCATTCACTATGCAGCTTACGTTATGTAAGTGGACATAACCACTGGATTAGAATAGATCATTTTTGAAATCGCTCTGTCTTATCGCTCTGCTTGTTGAAAGACAAGGCCTTAGAACAACGCCCAGTGTAAATTAATGTTTATTGGCATTGTTTTACAATAATTGAGTAGGACATATGTGCTCCCGTGTATGTTACATTTTCATCACACTAATGCATTGCATTCTAATTTATATAGTACCTACAAGGTTCATACGATGTCAGCAAAAACTCAGCGCAGCCCAAGTGGAATTGGGCCGGACACGTCTGCCGTATGTCAGAAGATCTACGGGCAAAATCCACTACTACTACGTTCCTAACGCAAGACGCTCGCTCGGCAGACCACCACGGAGATGGCGTGACGAGTTGGATGTGCACCTACCAGACTGGCCCACTGCAGCAAGGGACAGAGAGAACTGGAAAAAAGGGAGGGTGGCCTTTGCCCTGCAGTAGGACAATATGGGCTGAAAATAAATACAAGGTTCAAGGTTGGACACAGTATAGGAAGGACTTTAACAGGACATAGGAAGGCGGTGGATGGAGGCGGAACGAGACTGATCATTGTGGCATGCTACGGGGGCCTATGTACATCAGTGGGCTTCTATAGGCTAATGATGATGATGATGACAAGAAAATATCTTGTGTTTTAATCTTGTATTCATTACTGTAGTAGAGTTTTTTGTGATAGAGTTTGTCTGGGGAAGTGCTACCCTACCACCATACCTACCTACCACCTTGTCATACCTATTTCTACAGCAAAACAGTAGTGCTCGCATCGCCGTGTTTCGATTTGAAGAGTATTGGTGAAATTAGACATGAGAGCACATGAGACTCGTCTTTATGTCTCAGGGTGGCGGGTGCAGTGCAATGCCGCATAGGGTGCCTCCTACGTGGACGTGACCTGTGATGTAACGCATTGTTATAGGCAGAGGTTAATACCGTTTAAAGGCCGATTTACATTGATCAAGTGTTTAGCGAAGTAGATAAGTTTGGTGGTGGAAAGCGCTCGGACAGCAGCGAGTCAACTTGGCTGGTGTCAGTGTTCGCCACTTGCCACTGTACTTGTACTCCCAACTCGCCTCTATCCTTGACCAATGTAAACAGGCCACTTGCTTATTCCGCCAACAATTTTTTTTTAAAATTTATTTCGGTACTTCTTATGTTTATAAGTTTTGTAAATAAATTACATGTACCTACATAACAGACAAGATGAGCCAGCGAAAAATTATTTTTCGGAAATAGATTTACTTATACGAAAAATCCCGAAACATTTCGCCATTTTGCAATCCAGAGTCCAACTAAAATGGCCGTCAAAACGGATATGTCCTATAACGGAACCCTGCAATGCTCTAAGTTCTATAATTACTATATTAACCACCTAGTTACTTCTGTTAGGCTCTTTTTGTCGTCGTCTAGGCAGGAGGAGAAAGAGGTCAATTCGCTGACTTCCCAAAGTTTAAATTGAATTGAATTTCAATCCTGTCTTGATTGGGTGCCAATAAACGAAGCGTTGTGACAATACGAACATGTGTCAACTCGACCCTCGCCCAAACTCACGTCAATCTTCATCAATCGTCCGCTTGATTATATTCGTTTAAGATTCGTAATAAAATGAGTGGGGCGCTATTTGCCTCGAGATTTTACGGATGACGACAATGTTGTAATTTATGCGAAATTACTGCTACACCAGGGGATGGGATTAACTACTATTATGGGATAGCATTACTGTACTCATCTTACAGAACTTTATATAGATGACGGAACAAGCAGATGGCCCCACCTGATGTTGAGCGGCACCTCAACATAGGCAGTGCCTATGAGCAGTGCATTATCTCATATGTCACGTCCGCCTAGGATGCGACCTATGCGGCATTGCACTACGCACGCCAACCGGAGCCATATAGATAAAAAGTCTCAAGTGCATGTAATTTCACGGGCACCCACATACCCTTCAAACCGGAACACAGCAATGCGAGCACTACGTTTGGCGGCAAAAATAAGTATGGTGGTAGTACTTCCCCAGACGAACTCAATACATCGATCACCAATCCGACTACCAAGCGTGGTGATTATGGCAAATCCCCCCCTCCCCCTTGCATTCTATTTGGGGGAGGCCTCGACGGACGGTTTATGATGTTGACTGCTCTACACAAGTTTAGTAGGTAATCCAAACTTACGTGTATGCTTATTTGCTACTTATAGGAGTTACGGTAATATTAAGACAAATAAACACCAATTAATTGTTTTGTAATTATGTTTATTTAAATATAATTATATAATTTTCATTTTTATCACAGCTGTCTTTTGTGTCTTGTATGCAGCCTGTAGGCACAAAGATAAAATATGCTTAAAAAACACAGACATGTGAACTCCTCTAAAACAGACTCTACTCTAATAAGTAGGATTCCCAAGTTTACTCAAGCTGATACTAAATGCCGCCACTGGAAAAATTAGAACGCGCAATCGCTCTCATTTTTTGGTTGGAGAACTCTTTGTTCGGGGACTCTCCCAGGGGACCTCCCAAATAATTTATTTTAATTGCACGGGGTTCGTGCTCATACAGGACATTTCAACTAGCGTCCTAATAACGCTGCCGAGATATAACCCAGTGACATCACAGACGGACGGACGAACGGCGCCGGGGTAGCGGAATCAAAAATGTGTATAGCGTCAAGACTTCATGAGCTGAGAAGAATGTCCCTAGGTCTCAATCTGCCATTTTTGAAAGAAACGTCGTTTATTTAATTATATTTTAATATGTGTTTTCGAGTTACTTCGTGTAATTTTGCTGGCATTTTAACCGGTGTAACTTGGATAAATACCACAGGCTGGTGTGATGTAGTTTAATTTGAGAATATTGCGTGACTTTTAAAAATGGTGGATTTTTGGAAAACTTGTTTTGTTTTGTTGTTTTTGTCTGCCACCATTTAAACTAGGTTATGACTTGACGGAGACTCTTGACGACTATAAAAAATATAATTATATCACATTGGCGAAATTGTTTGGAGCACTCCTCAGAAGCCATTATAGGAAGAGAAGAAGGATGTCCTTCCAAAAGTCAACGAGAGTTCTTCTATCGAGAACTACTAAACAGTTACAGTTTGACGACCTCTGTGGCGCGGCGGGCGAAGGTTGGCCTGCGACGCAGGAGGTTGCGGGTTCGATTCCCGCCTCGGAACAAATATTTGTGCGATTGCAGATATTTGTTCAGGGTGTTCTGAGTATTTTCTATGGATAATAAAAAAAAATATCTATGTAATATAGTATATCAGTTATCTAGTACCCATAACACAAGCTCTAATTAGCTTGGGGCTAGATAATGTTGTGTGAACTATCCAGCATTATTTATTTATTTATTTACAGCTTTTCTTAGAGCATTGTAGGCCTCGCTCGATGCAGCTTTTCAACTAAATATTTCAAAAATAAACAGAACGTTAAGATAAATTGGGTACATTCTGCGATGTGGGTATTTTCTGTTAATTCATCCTCCCCTTCCCTTCCATCAGTCGACGGATTCCGAAAACAATGCGAAATAAAAACTCATTTTCCACAATTCCGTTTTGTTTGTGGTAATGCAAGAAAAACAAGAGGGTGATTCGTCCCTGCATAAACGCTTTCGTGCTGGGATAAGTCTGTCCAATAAATCCCTTTACGAGTTGCTTGTTGGGGCAAAAGTCGAAACGTGAAATAAATACCTAATCATCATCAGCGTATATAATTCCACCGCTGATCATAGGTTTCCCCTATATAACGCCACGACGAAGCTACCTACAAAAAATCTGCTTTGAACAACATCGGTGTTTTTTTATTTGTGTTATTGTTTACGAGGTAAACAAGATTATGTTCCCTACTCTGCAAGAAAATTTTCGTAACGACTTATAAAAGTCCCCGATTTGTTAGAGCCTGGAATACAAATGCTGTTAAAAAACATACTACTTTGCTAGACATGCTCATTTACAGCATGCTCTTTGAGCGTTTACGCTCACGCTGCTAGTGAAAACACAGGTCTAAAGCGTAGGTATAACTTACCTATAATAAAACAAACACATAAACCACCCAAAAGTCATGCATATAGTCCTGATCCCACACTAGGATTACCCCTAGAACCCTTAAAAGAAGACTCACTTTTCAACATACACCTCTCCACCCGCGCCTCACACCGTGTGCACGAAAAATAGACCGTCTTGTGAATGCTAATACGTAGCATCTGCTCGAAAGTATGCTTTTGTGCTGCTACATAGCATAATAATATGTATTCCAGACTTTACGACTTTTAGCAGCGCGTATCAAGAACGCCATTGTATTGCACCACAAAGTCATTGAAAAACAAGTAATTAATTTTGTAAAAAAAAAAACCCCCAACGCAATGAAACGGCTGAACCGATTTTGATCAAAAATAGCTAAGAACACTCCCGACTACCGAACCACCTTTCAAACCAAAAAAAACTAAATCAAAATCGGTTCATCCGTTCGGAAGCTACAATGCCACAGACAGACACACACACAGGCACACACACAGACACACACACACACACAGACACACACACAGACACGTCAAACTTATAACACACCGTCGTTTTTGCGTCGGAGGTAAAAAAAATAAATACACTGAAGCGCAACTGCATCGCATATCTTTGTATAACGCTGAAAGTCAGCGTATCTCACTACAAAAGGGCTTCAAAAATACATAAGGAAAATAATTTATGGGACTAACGTATGGTATGTTCAACGGATAGCTTGAAACAATGTGTCGGATCGCGCCCAGCTACGCGGAAAATCCCGGTAAAACCAATTTCAGCGGACCACCAACATCCTGATTTGCACTTTATTATGATAGCTGCGATCTGCGAAATCAGTTTCCGAATGATCGATCGGACAATCAGCCTTTCAATATGGTAAATGGATACAGGTTTCACCAAATAGGATAAGTACCATCATCATCATCATCATCAGACTGTATTATTTTTACTGCAGGAACTTTACTATCACATACTTTTCACTAGAAACGGGATATTTATCATGATTTTTGCGTTTTGATTGATATCCCGTTTCTAGTGAAAAGAATGTCCATAACTGTGATAGTTTCAAAAGTTTTACTATCACAATTCATTATACAGTGGACGTCTAAATGCTGCTGATGACGATGTTGATGAATTAAATTGTTGCGTGGAAGAAATCGCTTTCAGGGATAAGGGCGCCCATTATCCTGCAAATTTTTTGTATGTATCCTGGTGTTTTGGCTGATGCAAATGAGCTCAAATACTGCCATTGTAGACTGTGGACAACGGAACTCCTCGATGGTTAATCGATGGTATTAACCATTCGTTCAGCGCTGTCACCATAATATTGTATGAAAGTGAATAAGAGTAAAGTGTGTTAAAATAATTGTTTGGATGTAGAAGATAGTTCATCCTTAAAGATAGGCAATCTTTAGTTAAGGCTTCGATGGGCAGCAAATTCTGTCAATATCTAACTTATTAAAGTTCAGGTAAGTTAGAAAGCGACAGAATAGCGTTCGCGATACGAAAAGTGAGCGAAAATCAACTTATTTTATTATAAAATCATTATGAAAGTAATTTTCAGAAATAAAGAGAAGGTCCTCTTGGCGTTGTGTATGTGTAATTTAATATACTGAAGGCAATAAAAACATATTTTATGATTGATAGTTTAGGATCAATGATGTAGATTAACATATTATATTTTTTTTTGCAGATTTATCGATGAAGGTTGTGGAGAAAAAAAGGTTTGAATGCACCACATTTCACTATCCACGCCTTAATAACCAAGATAAATAGTCTAGCAAATAATCAAAACAGGGACTAAATCCCAAAAAATGTATCGAGTTTGCATTCCGTTAACATATTTGCGAGGTAATTTTTCACAAGCCTGGGCATCCCACCTGTCCACAATCCGGGCATGCCATCGGTGAATTATTCTCTCAGCGATGACCAACGGTCTGCGGTGACGTCATAAATACGCTTTTTGCTCTCCATAGGCAGAGTATTGACCAGGTGCACGGTGAAAGAAATCAAGCCATAGCAATTGAGGTATTCTATCTGACAAGACTGTATGCTTCGAACTGTTCATAAGATTTAACTTGCATGCTATGTTGTGTCTTCCTATACGTACCTAGATGACTTTAGGAAACAGGAAGCCCTCAGATTTCTCGTTATAAATCGTTCGTCGTTATTAGTTTCAGCTTAAAACAACCCCGACTCAAAAGAGGGGTGTATACGTTTTAGGTCATAGTACGTATGTTTGTATGTATGTTTGTATGTTTGTTTGTATGTTTGGTTGTATGTTTGTTTGTATGTATGTTTGTATGTTTCTTTGTATGTTTCTTTTTATGTTTCTTTGTCGCCTCGTAGTTTAGACAGAATGCACAAATTACAATGCGGTTTTTTTTTCAGAAAGATTGTGCTTGCGAGACGGTTCTTAGTTGTTGTTTAGCAAAAAGATACCAAAAATCATATTTAACCGTTGTTTTGGGTTAGATAGGGCTTAGACGTTGTTTGAATTTGAATTAACACTTCTTGAGGCAGTGTTTATCCCTTAGACACTGTTTAACTAAACAAGTTTTTAACCCCTGACGCAAAAACGACGGGGTGTTATAAGTTGTGTCTGTGTGTGTGTCTGTGTGTGTGTGTCTGTCTGTGGCATCGTAGCTCCAGAGCGGACGAACCGTTTTTTTAAATTTTTTATTGGTGAATTTGTCGGGTTTGTTCTTAGCTATGTTTGATAAAAATCGGTTCAGCCGTTGTATTGTGATGAGGGTTTTTTAAATTTTACAAAATTAATTACTTGCTAAATGGTGTTTTATTTATTTTTTGTGGTAAGATTTGACACGCCAAATTCTGCACTGAATTTATGCTTTTCATTGAATTAAACCGTATGCTCTCAGTCAGTCCTCAGCCTCACGAACATGTCCCGTGTTTAGCAGTTGACAGGCTATGGACTGCGGTGGTTACGAGATTGACGCTGCGGATTAGTTCCGGCTGTCTCTGCAAGCACAGATTCATTTTTATGAGAATTATTTCAACCTTGATTTGGTCTTTGTGCTCTGAATTTGACACATGAGTTGTTGCATTGAAAATGGCGTGAGTGGGGAACGTAAATGCTTGCTGTCGACCTTTCTCGCACAATGATTCATGGCGACTGCTGTTGAGATTACAAAAACAGGTAAAGCCGTCTCCTGAAAGCGGTGGCCATCTGTACGAAGCCGTATCAGAGCGAAGACGGGGCAAACGTAAATTATGTATAACGTCCGCTGACTGACTACCGATATAATTTGATAGAGATAGGTACTATCAATTTTTATCGGTCGCTTGTTACTGAGAGACAGTTTCTATAGATAGTTTCCGATCACGGTTCTTTTCTTGCTTCGATACAATGTGAAGTTGTTAGCAAATCAAACCATAGTTATCGCAAAAACGTCATTTCAAATTAGAAACAGTTCAAGGTTGACAGCAACGGAATATACGGGTCCGGAATAACTTACAAATTTTTAACTGAAACGGGAAGCTGTAGAGTCTTTTCATAAAGAGAAACGTCGTGGCCAAATTGTGAACTAACGTTTTATTGTCAACTAACTAACTAACTATTTCTTTAGCCTAGGATTCAAACGGTCGGTATTTTGAATTTTATACTAAACAAGGGACTTTCATACAAACTTTAACACCTTAGGGTGCGAATTTTCAAAAATCGTTTATTAGTGCGCGCCGACACCCCTTTAAGAATGCTTGTGGCAAATTTTAGACCTCTCGGCCCAGTAGTTTCCGAGATTTCGTGATGAGTGGTCAGTGAGTGAGTGAGTATGTGGACTTCTCTTTTATATATTTAGATAAAAAGTTACAGTTGTTTAATGATCAAAATGGAACAAACGCGCTATTGTATTGCCCGCTAAACAAAAAAGGTAAATAAGCACAGCTGCGCCATCCAATCCCACGACGCTTCTCTTTTTGAACAGACTACCTATAGCTCGTTCACCGTAAGATGACACCTGCCTTGGTTGGCACGCCAACTAAGCTGTAACTAGGTTTAAGTATAACATTTTCGAAATTTTAAATGCATTATTGCCGTGTACTGTCTAAGAATAGACAACACCGTCTGCTATTGGATGTCGCAAAAGCATGGGCAGCAGTATCCGCCTGACTACTCAACACCAATACTGCGATTACCAACCGCCTTCCAGGTGGCAGATTATGGCTATGCCTTTTCCAGCAATGGACGTCTAAAGGCTGGTGATGCAAACAACATTCTTATGAGTGATCGCATTCGAAACGCTTATGCTTTAAAACCCAACCTTCATCAAATTTCAGCAACTAATCTTTTTCACCTCTACAAAATTGCATACCTTTATTATAAGAGCAACACAACAAAATGAAATTCCCTGCCACCGGCAGAGTTTGCGTTCCCTTATTCCCGCCGTCTTTCCAATGCCCCTAACTACTTCCTCTGTATAATTAGCCGGCTAATAAGTCTCTCGGTAATGTTCAGTGGAGTGAGAGATGGGTGTTGGATGCTGCGAATGAACCTGTCAATACCGATTTACCCCTCAGAGAAATGCAAAGGAACTTCCCTTGACAGATCAGTGCTGAATCGAATCAAAATAGAGTAAGTACCTACATAGGCACAGGATAAATATTAGTTTAGGTAAGACTTATTTTGTCTATAGGTTACAATAAAAGTAAATTTTATACAAAAAAACCCGAATGTTTTTACACGATTGCGCCAAAAAAGGAGTGTATTGTTTCCAGGGTTCATTTATGTGTGTTTATTTATTGTATTTATGTTATCTTTTTTATTCTACCATTTTTTTAAGCGCTTAAACCGATTTAGATGATTGAGGTATCATTAGTTGTAACCTGGAATGAACTTTGGCTTCTTTTACCCTGTTAAAACGCGAGATAAGCCACGTGTGGGCACTAGTAGGTACTTAAAATCTAAAACTGATACGAAGGTGGTACGAGGAACGACCCGAAATGAATGAATGGATCATGCTATAACTAACAAGGCTTATTTCATTTTGCGAAAGGGACATTCCCGTCCGAATCCGTATATTGTTGGTCAAAGGCTTTTTAAATCAAACAGTTTCGGTCAATAATCGTCTCATAAGAGTTCTAATATACAAAGTAGGTTATCTGAGAATTAAATTATATGAAATTTATTTTAATTACAGGCATTACAGATACACAAAAAGTACAATTTTAAAAGTAGTTATATTTTACACGTTGAATTAAGTAGGTACTTAATGGAAAAACATTGGTACCTACCAATAGATGATCTTCTTAACTCCATAAGAGATATTATTACAAACCATCATTGTATGTTATGCCCCAGCCGCTTCCGCAAAATCTAACAAATCACTCTATAAATATTTACAGAGTACATAATGATCTGCAATAAATCTCAATTCGCATTCAATATCCCTCTACCCATCCGTCACTTAGAAACCCAACACTTTATAAAATAAGAAAATAGCCCTCACAAAGAGGGTGCATTACTGATGCACTTCGGCTAGAATAAATACAAAAAATAACGTAATTGAGGGAAAATGGATCTGTACTTTCCATTGAGATAGATGAGCTAACTTTGCTAATGAAAGTTCTGTTAATATTTTATAGAAAAGTTTTACGCAACTTTGGATCTCGGGAGTGTACTTTTACCAACATTTTTGTTATTTGGATATTTTTTAATTTTAGAGTTCTTTAGCCAAATGGCAATAAACGGAAGCCTTATTATTTCGTCCCGTTCGTTTCGTCACAGCTATTATCCTCGGCACTAAGATTAAATTTGGGAGTTAGGTAGGTTGACAGTTAGTTTTCTACAAACAGCTAACAACGAAGGAGAGAAAGTATGAAAAAAAATTGGGATGGTAAAACATGAAGCCTTGGGATGAAACCAAAACTGCACGTATATAGGGTATTTTTAGATAGGTCATCAAAAATGATTTTGAGGATTAAAAATGTCTTTTTTTATTGAATTTGGTGAGATATGTACTTCTAATGACTAAAAGGAGTGTGCGTAAAGCTTTTTAACTGAAAAAAAATTAAGGTTGTAACGTAAAAAACCCTAGGAAAATTGGTTTAATTAATATGTGTGTAGTTTTAAAAAAAAGACACAAATGGCTGTTTTTTTTAACTTAATTTTCAGAAACCATTATAATAACTTATTTATGTCATAACATAGCTATTATCGGTCAGATCCACACTCTTATTATTCCTTAACCCTAAAACAATAATAATTGTATGGGTATCGTGGTTGTATGTATAAATTATCCTTGGCTTAAAATTTGTGTACACGGGCCCGAAATACCGAGACACTTCATCACAACTTTAAATTATGTAATTTAACCCGTGAAACAATAAGGCCGACCCGAAAAATTTCATTCTATTTCAGTCCGTAGCCGCTAAACTTAGGGTACATTTTCCATTACGTAATCAATGTACAAACATTTCATTTGATATTAACCCTATCATACCCGGTTCATGACATGCGTCGGGTCTGTTCGATCTCATACATATTCA
Organism: Operophtera brumata; assembly: GCA_932527175.1. Classification (NCBI taxonomy): domain Eukaryota; kingdom Metazoa; phylum Arthropoda; class Insecta; order Lepidoptera; family Geometridae; genus Operophtera; species Operophtera brumata. The sequence continues at coordinate 9,939,189 of OW052238.1, read as the reverse complement.
AGCCCCGGGCCACAGCGTAATTGAGAAATAGTTGGTTAACCATACGAGCAGACCTTAGAGCATTACTAGATAAACGTGAATCCAATCAAATGTGGTTTAAGATTATAGATAATCTAAAAAACCTTAAAATATTTTTTAATTATCTTTTTAGTAGTAGTACAGATTTTTTGCGAAAGAGTTTGTCCGGGGTAGTACTACCTCTCTACTTATTTCTGCTGCAAAGCAGTAGTGCTCGCATTGCTGTGTTCTGGTTTGAAGGGTAATGGGCTGGTGAAATTACAGACACATGAGACTTTTCATCTTTATGTCTCAGGGTGGCGGGCGCAGAGCAATGCCACATAGGGAACGTCCTAGGTAAACGTGACCTATGAGGTAATGCATTGTTAAAGGCTGAGGTTACCGCTTAACATCCAGTTGCGCCATCAGATTGTTCAGTCATTGAAGTAGTTACAAAAATTATGACTTTTAATATTTTTAATATTTTAATTGCGAAATTGGTACAACTTTGTATTATTCTATAAATAAAACTATGTTTTTCGTCATAGAAAGAGTATTTTTGGAACTTGGTCGATTTTCCCCATTTACGTATACATTTATCAGCAAAAAGTCGAGGGTTCCGCCGCTGTTTTTTTACAGAAAAAGGGGTACCTTATGTTTAATAACCTTTTCTTACCTCGCTATCGCGTTTATTTTATATTTTTGGCTAGCCTAGCTCTACCGTGCCTTTTACCTCACTTTGATCATTAATATTATTTGGTTGATATGTTTACCTGTCGAAATCCCCCCATTGCATTCTATGTGGCGGCCTCGTCCAGAAGTGGACGTCTAAATACTGGTGATTTTTACATGAACATTTAAGGTTGAAAATGTTACATAAATAAATAAATAAATATTGCTGGACAGTTCACACAACATTATCTAGCCCCAAGCTAAGCAGAGCTTGTGTTATGGGTACTAGAGAACTGATATACTTAATACAATATATTACATATATAGATATTTTTTATTATACATAGAAAATACCCTAAACACCCTGAACAAATATCTGCGGATCGCACAAATATTTGTTCTGAGGCGTGAATCGAACCCAACTAAGATAAGATCTATACGATTCAACTTATCTTCATTTTCTTGTAACAACTATTGTTAGAAATTAAATAAATGAGTGAACCAGCTATCACGTTTCAAGACTGTCTAAGGTCGCATGGGACTCTATTCCTAATGAAGCTGTGCTCGGATCTATTGTCAAATGCACAGGTTACAAATGCTTTTGTGCAGGTTATTAGATTGTTACAAGTACGTGCGCTCTTTGTTGATATAAATTAAAGGGGTTTGCGTAATGTACGCTTAATGAACTCGGCGTTAATTGCGGGGTTTAGATGGGTCACTCTGGATATCACGAAGCGTAGGTTAGTTCCGTGGTATATCCGGCCCTAGAATAGACCCTACCATCTCCTCCCATGGATGTCGTACAAGCCGACTAAGGGATTATCCGGACTTGTTTGTAAGATTAGTTGGTATAAGATTTGTCCTGGCTGCTAGCTTATTTAAGGAAGGTGTTATTACTGGAAGAAAGCGTAAGCAGATTCAGTCGTGAGACGCAATGGCGGCGATGAGAGCTCACCACTTGTCATGTCTATTTCCCATGATGGTGCAACCCACGGTAAAAAGAGGCCCGTTTGAGGCTCTGCCTACCCTTTCGGGGAAAAAGGCGTGTGTCATGTATGTATGTATGTAGGTAAATATATTTTGAACCATTCTGTAGCAAATGCGGGTGAGGATATCATGCAGGCTTCCGTTGTCAAACAATTTTTAACTTTAACAAGAGAGGTATTATAAGTTAAGGTATGTTTAAATGTGTGTGAGTGTGTTTGTGTATCTGGTATATGTTTATATGTCTGTGGCATCGTAGCTCTGAAATGGATGAACCGATTCTGATTTAGTTTTCTTTGTATCAGGAATCAACTAACCTTACAGGAAGTAACTCATATCTCAAATGGAACATCAAAAGTTTTCATCACCTTAGTTTAAAACTAGAAAACAACAGCTTTTGCTTTCACCGCCCGCTTCTAAATATAAACATCTGAGGATTATTGCTTTTCAGGGTAACATTACCCTACTGAAACGTCCAGCGCTCTTAGTGGTGCAAAATAAGAAAAATTACATTCGCATTACACAGATATAAAAGGCTATCGGTAGACACCTTTTCTTTATCCAATTTTATGAATCGCGGGAGAAGAGCATATCCCAGGAGCCAAACATAAATCATATCTACCACGAAAGTAACGGACCTTTTTTTATTTTTTTGTATACTTCTAGAATGACGGAACAAGCACATGGCCCACCTGACGTTAAGCGGTACCAACCGGGCTGTTCATAGCGGTTGCCTATGAACAGTGCATTACCTCATACGTCACGTCCACCTAGGACGCGCACTATGCGTTAATAATGCACTGTGCCCGCCACCCTGAGACATAAAAATGCAAAGACTCATGTGCCTGTAATTTTACCGGAAACCATACCCTTCAAACCAGAACACAGCAATGCGAGCACTACTGGTTTGTAGCAGAAATAGGTATGGTGGTAGTACTTCCGCGAACGAACTCTTTCACAAAAAAGCTCTACTACTACAGAGCGTGAAATCGCGTAATACTGTAGGTATCGAAGCACAATTTTTGACGAAACTATCGGTTTGCACTCAGCGACACAGTGCACAGTTTGACAGCGAGCTGATCTGATCTGACATCACGGTTCTAATTTCAGCTTGTACTGAAATATACATTTTTAAATGAAAACTTATTCGTTATCTTGGTTACCATTTCAACCAGAGCAACTGACCGAACTAATATTCTATCTGGCTCAACACATTAGTATTGCCATTCAGCGTGGCAATGCATCCAGCATCTTAGGGACGCTTCCGTCTTGTAGTGATTTGGATCAGTTGAGCTACCTTTAGATCGCTAGCAGCGGTCTTCAGGTAGCACAACTGTTTCATATGTATTTTGTACATATCTTGTATTAGTAGTATTATTCTTTCTGTAAATAAATGTATATTCTACCTAATATTCTATCTTCTACATTTTTGACGTTATAAAATCATCACTGGCTCCGGAACTAAGTAGAAAAAGGGAAAATGTTGAGAAAACCAAGGGTGGTAAGGCGGGTAATTCGCTGCGATATTATTATTGTGGCCAAAACGTCGGAAAGAATCTGGCAATATTCGCTGACACGAGAAATTAGGCGCAATATTTTCCGCGTGAATAGATGAGTGCACTTGGGAATTGTATTAGAGGGCTAATGAAAGTCATTATGTGACATGACACACTACAGGAGTAGTATTTGTATTAGAGGGCTAATGAAAGTCATTATGTGACATGACACACTACAGGACAGGAGTAGTATTTGAAAGTTAGTGTAAATTAGTACATTTACCTATCTTTACATAACTCGTGGACTTAATCTTATTTTGTACTAGCAACTCGCCCGACTTCGCACGGGTAGTTTCGGGATCCGCCCATACTCCCATATGCTTTGCTCCTTATCAATTCTCCAAACTTCAATTTTATGGTCCTAGCCTAACTAAAATGATACCCCCCACTTACCACCTACCAATCTCATTCCTACCTTCCTATCATTCATTCATTCCTTGATTATCTGTATCATAGTCTAGTTATTTGTGTTATTTCCTTTGTTTATTATTTTGTATTGCCTTTTCTCCTAGCTTTATTTGTATTAGACCCGCTTCTCTTACCATTGTTTTTGTCTTTTATGTAATCAGTGGAGTGGAGACCTGTGGCACAGGTTTTTTTATAAAACTATATTAGATACCAGCTCTCACAAAACAGGTGCACAGGCTTGAAATTGTTTGTAAGGTTTATCATAACTGATTGACTTTGGTGAAGAGAAATAAACGAATTTAATATTATTATACTAGTATTGCCATTAAGCATGGCAATGCAGCCAGCATCTTAGGGACGCTTCCGTCTGGTAGTGATTTGGATCAGTGGAGCTACCTTTAGATTATTAGCAGCGGTCTTCAGGTAGCACAACTGTTTCATATATATTTTGTTCATACAAGACAGTATGCTGGACAGTTCACACAATATTATCTAGCCCCAAGCTAAGCAGGGCTTGTGTTATGGGTACTAGATTACTGATATACTTAATACAATACATTACATAGATATATATTTTGTATTATACATATATAATACCTAGTACACCCAGAACAAATATATGCAGATCGTACAAATATTTGTTCCGAGGTGGGCATAGAACCCACAACCTCCTGCGTCGCAGGCGAACCTTCGCCTGCCGCGCCACAGAGGTCATCACTTATACCACGTTTACTTCATATCTATCTACCTATACCCTTCTCGAATGATTCAATTATCTAAATGATAAGTTGTATGGAGTATCCAGATGAATACGTACTAATACAATCTCAGAAAGAGCCATTAACTACCCACAAGCGACCAAGCGTAAAAAGTTCATTTCACTAGCCTAAAAAGAACATTTAATAAAAGCTGCTTTTGTATCGCTACGTAAAATTTGCATTGCCTCGACGTGTCTCTAGATTGAATTTCAAGTTTCTAACACAATAGCACCCCCACCGGCACCTGAGGGCGCGTTTAGATTGAAATTCCCATTTTCTTCGCGAAAACCTCCCTAGATCTTGTTAACCAGTAATAAGCTGTTTGATAACACCCTGCCGACGTAATCAAACACACAATTGGTGAGAAACTTGAGACTTACATCCTTAAATCCTAAATAAGAACAATGTTATTTAAAAAAAAGACTAAGTTCGATTATACTTTTAAGATGTACATCTGACTGTAAATTATGTTGATGATGAAATTCGTAAGAACAACCATTTTCTGATTAAAATGAGCCCAAACACAGCCAGTCTACTTAACCATCGAGGAGTTCCGTTGTCATCCCGTTTCCATCATAAAATCGAAATGCTCAAAAATTCGATTTTGATTCCAGGACACAAACAAGCAAATAGACGGGAAAGCGAATTGAAGAAAAGATTGTAAAAACTTCCAAATGATACTTAATACAGAGAGGCCAAGTATGCTCTGTGGAATGTGATATCATAGTTTGTAGCAAACTGATGATTTTTCAAGCATTTAACTTAACCAAAGTAAAATCATTGAAAAATAACAATGTAAAAAAAAACAAGTGTCTTCTTACTTTGATGGCATGTTTAGTGCACTTACCTCAATGGTCGTCTTCCCGGATTCTTGCCACTTCATGAGGTGTTCGCCCTTCAATGACCACCCGGGCGCGTAGCTGATGAGTCCCCCAGCCCCCTTCACCTCGCCTGTCTCTTTAGACTTCTTGGGGCTCGTCGGAAGCCGGAAAAAGCGGCCGTGAAGCTTGCAACTTTTCGAAGGGGAGAAGAAAAATGACTTTTTAGGCGATTTTTCTTGCTCTTCCGTGGATTTAGACGTAGACGCTTCTTCTTTATCTTGCGTTTCTTCAATGCTCTTTCCATTTTCGTTGGTTGCCGGTTTAGGACCAGTAGTTTCATCGGCTACGAATAGTAACGTGCGTTGTACAAAGGGCGTGGCTTTGTTGTAGAACTCACTAGGCTCAGGCACTTTGAAACTGGCCGGGATTGTTGTGCGGTTAGATTTAGAGAAGCGGCGCTCCATGTATTTCCTTGCCATGTCATTCCATCGCAAGAATTATTCGTCTCTTCATTCCTAGAAAGTTCAGTTTAGATTTTTCTGACGTTTAATAATCAACCTTATTTCAATAGCATTTTCCATATATATTGTGCTAACGTTATAATATTACATCAATGACAAATGAGCAAAAAGAAATGAACGCGAAGAATATAAGTGGCGTCGTTAAATTGATTGCTTTGGCAAAGATACCAAAATTAATACTGCCGAGTGAAATCGCTCAGCAAATTCGGAACAGGTAAATATATCCGCAATTTCGTTGCGGGCCCTAAAAATCTACGTGAAAAGAGGCAAAATAAACCGACGGGAATAATTCTACGTCCCCTCAGATACGGGCAGATCCGTAAACTATACTGAACCCCACCTAACGGAACTGAAAATTCTGGTTGCTGGAATTGGCTATGTATTCAAGCTTTTTTAGAAACGGCTTGCCTTAAGTAGTACAATAGAATTTAAACTATCGTGGTTGGGAATCATTTTAAATAAATAACGGCTTATTACCACTGTATTTCGTCGCTTTGCTGACGTTTCATGTTGTAGAGGCTTCTGAATTCAATCTAGAAACGTCAGCAAAGCGACGAAATACAGTGGTAATAAGCCATTATTTATTTAAAATAATAAGTACAATGCCACGATAATTTTAACACTTGTCATAGGCTTATTATTAGGCACGACAATTATTATTTGGTTATTTAATCCCTTATTCATCAGCCCGGCTATTCTTCAACAGCGTATTCTATGTATTCACAGAAATAAATTATTTCTGAAAAAAAGGGCTAATATTTTATTTTTATGCTTATGTTAGTGATTTGGTCCAGTTGAGCTATCTTTAGATTGTTTGTAATTACATATATCTTTATTTGTATGTTCTTGTTATTTCTATAAATATTTTTCTATAAGTTTATTATGATTTGTCATTTACTTGTTCCAATTAAATATTTGAACCCTTTCCAGCATCTCTATCATATTTGCGCCGAGTTGCAATTTTCACGCGAAGGCTCTACTTTGCCCTATCGATCGCGGTGTAGGTAAACACTGCCGCCCTTACCTACTTTCACAAAGAGCATTATGCACTTGCTTTCACTCTTATCGAATATAGAATAAGTTACAAAATGGTTTGAATCAGTTGATGTTTAAGATTGCACGTTTTGTCTCCATTTTACAGGGTTTGATAAGTTTGTGTTTTTGAAGTCGTTCAGGAGTTTAAAGGTTTTGTATAAGAATTTACATTGTATTTTTTACTTATAAACGTTCACGACTTTGTCCGCGTGGAGTTTTTTCCATACAAATTTCAACACCCCGCTGCACCCGAAAGGGGGATATTTCGGAATTTCCATTCTTAGTGCACCACAACTCATAAAAGGAATGTACTTTCTTAATGCAGGTCTCTAGGACTTCTGGCTTAGGCGTTTATAGTCAGTCAGTCAGTTAGTCACGCAAGGATTGATCATCAAACGCTCTGGATTTTATTTATTAAACATACTGAAAATTTCGTGTTATTTTTTAAAATCATTTTCATAATAAGATTTTCATATAATTATACTTAACGCCACAAAAACACGAGCGATATAGATAGTTTCAATTAACAAAAGCTCAAGAAATTAATGAACAATATGATTTCACGATTTGATAATAATGTAACATTTCGTTTGTAATTTTAGGCATTATGATTAATTTCCTGTGCTTACGTCCTGCGGCATATTTCCGAAACAAAGGAAACACGGTAAAATAGCAGTTGAAGTGGAAACGTGTCCTACCTACCCTCTGTTATGTCGGCACGCAACTACACGGCAATCAGCCGACGCGGTGCCACACTGAAAATTTTGGTTTGTCATTTCGTATAATTTTTAACGATTATACATACATATACATACATACATAGACACACGCCTTTTCCCCCGAAAGGGTAGGCAGAGCTTCAAATGCGCCTCTTTTCACCGTGGGTTGCACCATCGTGGGATATAGACGTGACAATTGGTGAGCACATCGCCGCCATTTCTTCCCACGACTGACTCTGCTAAGGCTTTCTTCACGTAATAATGCGTAAGCTAGCAGCCAGGACAAACCTTATACCATCAAATCTTCCAAAAATGTCGGGCTAATCCCTTAGTCGGCTTTTACGACATCCACGGGAGGAGATGGATAATTTTAAACAAATTCTAAAAGACTCTGATAAAGTACTCGAGGTCCATATAAATGCGAAAATATGCATGTTTGGATGTTTGTTACGCCGAAAAGACTGAACCTATTTCGGTGAAATTTGGTGACCTACAGAGATTGATTATGACCTGGATTGAGCTATATGCTACTATTTATCCTGGTGGTGTAATGTGAACGAAGCCATGGGCAGACACTAGTTAAGTTATAAACTAGGAATCGATTCGTGTAAATAATAGTAAAATGATTTAGGCCTGTTCAAATATGAAATTGTAAGATATATTTTACTGATTCATTTTGTTGAGCTGTTCAGTAATTAAGAGTTTGTCCAGATGAGACGATTTACGCGTGATTCGTCTCGCGCGTGTGAATTTATATTGCGCCCAGATGACGCGTTTTTGGTGCGGGTTACGCGCGAGCGTTCTACAAATTGCGTACGTCAACTCGCGGCAACTATCGCGCGCGTACTGAACGAAGCAATGGGGTCCCTAGTACCTCGACTCGCGCGTGGAACGCGCTTCAGACGCGCGAGTCGTGAGTCTCGCGAATTTCACGCGATTTACGCGCGAGCGGCAAAACGCAATGAATGTATGAAGCTGTAGTATCTCACAATCGCGCGACTCGAATCGCGCGAGTTAAATCGCGCGTAATTCGCCTCGTCTGGACAAGCTCTTAGGCAGCTTAACTCCAATTACCAATTTTTCATAACCCTCTTTGTAAATGAGTATAATAAGAATTAAGAACATGACCTGTTCAATTAGGATAGGCTTATCATCTAGGAGTCAAATAGGCTTCTCTTTAGCAAAATTTACACAGTTATGACAACAAAAATAATATACTTATAATCTTCATAATATTTGCCCAAAACACGATTTCGATAAATTTTCTCGTGAAATAAAAATCGTGAACTAACCTCTACAGTGCTCTTATAACGTAAACAAATATTTACCTATTATCGCACATTGATAAAATTAATAAGAAAATCAATTAATATTATTTTAAGGGTTTATAGTTTCGATTAAATATTTATTTATTAATATTTAATTGTTTAAATACAGTTTTTCGTGCTTTTCGTTCACTTATCGTTGCACGAGCGCTATTCTATCACTTTCTTACTTACTGAGTTACAATCGTTCCGAAATTTGGCTGGTGTCTCTGCCTCTTAATTAGATAATATAGCTCGTTTCCCAATAAAAAATCTAACTGGTAGGTACGTACGTTTTTTACTAAATAAATCGGTTCAGCTTCACTCTAACTACAGTAAGTATTTTGTGCTACACCAATATTTTGATTGAATTTATCATGTCACCCCTGAAGTCTGCAAGCCCCGATACAATCGATTGAGCAAATACGGACTTATTTCATCTGCACAGTCCAATTTTCCTATTTTCTCAAGGAAATACGTATACGAGTCTAACTCCCCCACGTGTCCCCTGTTCTTTGTAAATTTCCCCACGCGGGGGAATTATTACATTTCGATGACATGTCGAATTCAATATAAGGGTGTACACTTGACCTAAGTCTACCTACGTTTAATGTCTCTAATCCCGTTGACAGGCTCAAAATACAGTACCTATGCCTTATTAGCAACTGAAATAGTAGAACTACAAATCTATCTAATATCCTCTTCTCTCTCTCTCTCTCTCTCTCTCTCTCTCTCTCTCTCTCTCTCTCATTCCCGTCCAACTATGTTATCGATGTCATCCGACCATCGGGCGGGTGGTCTGCCTTTTGGTCGCCGAGCATCCCTTGGCCAGCATTCCGTAATAGCCGTGGTCCTTCGTCCGTCATTCCTTCTACCCAAGTATCCCGCCCATCGCTACTCAAGGCTAGTGATCCGCATTCCTACGTCTAAGACTTTCGTACGTAACTAAAAATGCTGTATTCTGCATAACATCTTTCCTATCTCTTTCTTGCAACCTGTGGGTATGATTTCGTGAAAAGGAAAAAGTGTGTAATAGCACAGATAAAATAATACTATACTAGTAGTAATAGGAAGCGCGCATTTTTCCGAGAGGTTGGTACTATCAGCCATGTTGCTTACCAGAGGTGTGTTTTTTTTTAAACTTCGTTAACGACGGATCAAGCAGATGGCCCACTCTGCGTTTAACAATGCATTACCTCATAGGTCACGTCCACCAAGGATGCACCCTATGTGGCATTGCACAGCGCCCGCCACCGGCGCCACCCTGAGATATAAAGATGAAAAGTCTCATGTGCCTGTCATTTCACCGGCACCCGAACCCTTCGAACCAAAATATAGCAATGCGAGCACTACTGCTTTGCGGCAGAAGTAGGTATGGAGGTAGTACTTCCCCGGACGAACATTTTCACAAAAGGTTCACAATTAGGTTCGCACTATTTTGCACTAATACGCATTAACATTTTGGGTTTACGCAATCGGTGGTCTTGGTTTTTGTACATGTTGTAGATGTACTAAAAATATACTTTTTCATATTAACATAATCCACCTGGTAGCCATACTTTTGACACCAGCCGGTGTAATGAACTTCATTATTCCCTTTCAAAGAAAATTTTGTTTATCCATCTTCCGGTATCCCAAGTTCACTGACCTCCGTTTGGTAGATGTCAACAGAATAAAATAGAAATAATGGTGCGTCCACACAGAAATAGACGTCTCCCCATGCTTAGCGCGAACTTGAATCTACCCGCATGTTTATTTTTAACACTATCTTATTGTATTCGGAAATACTCGGTAAATAAGATGTGTTTGATTCTATTTTACGAGCGGGTGAAACTGGAATTAAAGGTTACTAACTTTTCTGGTGATGACAAATGGACATTTGTTGACGTGAGATAATAATCGAAATTATATTAGACTGATTATCTTTAGATCCTTTGGAACGGTCTTTAGATAGCTAAAGGCCCAAGTTCACGAACAAATAAATCGGTGGTTACCGTAACCAATCCTCAAAATGACAGATAACGTATGAAAACATCTGTCAAAAAGAGTTGTTTAAGCTAAACAGCCGTTTAAACATCCGTTAATGTGTTGGTGAAAATGCCACTAAATGTATCATTCGATACATCCCTTGGTGTAACTTAGTCGACATTTACGACATCCACGTGAGGAGACGGAGGTGTGTAATCATGCACACATTATGTATATGAATACTTGTATAGTACTTTATGTGCGGTGATGTGTCTGGCCTAGAATATACCCTTCCCTCTCCTCCCGTGGATCTTGTTAAAGCTGACTCAGTGGCTACGCCAGGGGATGCCCCCCTCTCATTATGGTAAACACGCATTCGTTTGTAGTGGCATTCTATGGGTGAGTTTTTTTTTTTTTACATATAATATTAGGCATTTCCTTATGTCGCAGCATGGGTTCAGTACAATGCCACGTAGGGCGAGTCCTATGTAGACGTCGTGACATAAGTATTGTACTTTAAATAGACGGGCAATAGGGGGCTTAGTACGAGAATTTGATAGTATTCAATAAAACAAATAAATAAATATTGCTGGACTGTTCACACAACGTGATCTAGCCCCAAGCTAAGCAGAGCTTGTGTTATGGGTACTAGACAACTGATATACTTCATACAATATAATTACATAGGTATTTCTTTATTATTTATAGAAAATACCGAGAACACCCTGAACAAATATCTGATCGAAAAAATATTTGCTCCGAGGCGGGAATCGAACCCGCAACCTCCTGCGTCGCAGACGAACGTTCGCCCGCCGCGCCACAGAGGTCGTATTCAAAACTATATGACGTTTCGTTTCGTTTCTTTATGTTCATTTACTGACAGCGTCCTTAGTTTTCTCCTCATTTCCGCCAGGGGCAATGCTAGTAAATGTATGGAAGGAAACGAAACTTCATATAATTTCGAATACTATCAAATTCTCGTACTAAGCCTACTAAGTACTATTTTAAATCCACATTGAATAAGCACACTGTTAAGCGAATTGAGACTTTGAGACTGAATTGTGAATTGGATGAAAATTGGTATTCTGCTCCCTCATAATATGTGTGTTTATTTTAAATAGTTTGTAAGGTTGCAATAAAGTATTTTCATTAATTAATTCATTCATTCATTCATTCATTCATCAGCTTTAATTTTGTACTAAATACTTTATTGGTAGCGTATTTTAAACCGAGAGCAAATAGCGGTCATTGACCCTAAGTATTGTGATAGCACCGAAAGAAAACTATAGTATGGGTTTTGGGATACTTAGCAATGTTTTACCAATCCGTGTGCCATGATATTAATAAACGTGGCTTAGCGTTGGCTGCGACGCCGGAGGTTGCGGGTTCGATTCCCGCCTCGGAACAAATATTTGTGCGATATGCAGATATTTGTTCAGGGTGTTCTGGGTTATTTCTATGTATAATAAAAAATATCTATTCATGTAATATATTGTATTAAGTATATCAGTTATCTGGTACCCATAACACAAGCTCTGCTTAGCTTGGGGCTAGATAATGTTGTGTAAACAGTCCAGTTTTTTTAGCCTTGAAATAGCTTAGCTTTTAGCTATTTTCTTCCTTTTTTCTATGACAGACAAGGAGAAAAAGCGCTAAATTATGCAACGTTTGAACAAAGTTTTTCAAATAACGGGACAGAGAGTTGGTTGAGCGAGTTACAAAATGAATAAAACTTGTGAAAGTACAAATGTGTGCAGACTACGAAATCAGGCCCCTTATAAGCTCCCAAGTAAACCTCTGCTTAATTAAGACATTGCCTGAAGTAAAACTGAATTAAGTTACACTACCCCTGGGGACTGCGAAACAGTAGCTACTTTGTAATCTGTGATTGAGATGTAAGGGCTCTTTCAAACCACCTCAAACGCCGTATGTGTCAAGCTTTAGCGCGACAAGATAGCTGTTTTTTAAATTTTTATGTGAATGCATGATAGATGGATCAAGCAGGTTACACTATACACGGCACAGTTTATATCTTAGTATGTAAATTGTACCATGTATGGTTTTGATATAAATAAACTTTTACATTATTTTATACGTAATGTAATACGTACTTTATATGTAATGTTAGAGTTTGTGTTCTGCTCTTAACAATGCAATATGTAAAAAACTCACCTGCATATCAAGACAACCTCTTGTCTAATTTTGCTCATATTCTAAATTCGTGTTTGTAACTACTGAATGTTTCTGCTAAATATTATCAAAATCGGCCGGTAAATGGCGCCGCAGCAAACTTACCCAATTTCGGGGGAAATACCCGTCCATTAAAAAAACAATGTAATTATAGAACATGTATACCAAGTTTCAGCCAGATCGGTTGTAAAATACGACCTGTAGAGGAGTACCAACAAACTGACAGAGGAAAGCAAATGTAACTTCAAGCGGAGACGCTTCGCTCGCTCGGTCAACTAAGTAAATATTATATAGATGATGACATAAATGATCCGCAAACACCATCAAGATCAAACCGTTACCGTACATCTACATAGACCGTTAACGTACATCTACATAGAGTTTCCGTATTACTTTAACGCTATGCCGTTACCGTATTTTTCAGGGTTCTGCACCCAAAAGGTAAAACGGGACCCTATTACTAAGACTCCGCTCTCCATCCGTCTGTCCGTTTGTCACCAGGCTGTATCCCATGAACCGTGATAGTAAGACAGTTGAAATTTTCACAGATGATGTATTTCTGTTGCATAACAAATAAAAACAAAAAAAAGAAAGAAAGAAAGAAAGAAAGAAATAGCATTTATTTGTGTCAACAAAATGAGTTAACAAACAATATTGCACACTAAAAGACACACACACACAGAAACAAAGAAAAATAAAACTAATTTGTGCCTCTTAGTACTAGCCATGCATCACTGACACAAATTGGCGTCCAGCTCAGCATTTGTTGTGTTGTAGCAACACAACGCTGATCTTCCGCTGAAACCATAAAACAAAAACAGAAAACAGAATAGAATAAATATTTAAGGGGGCTCCCATAAAACAAACGTGATTTTATTGCCGTTTTTATAGATAATGGTACGGAACCCTTCGTGCGCGAGTCCGACTCGAACTTGGCTGTTTTTTTTTTAAATTAAAGTTTTGACATAATTACTTTCGAAATCAAACAATTTGATGACGAAAATCCCTAACCCTTTTATTTCGTATTACGTAAACAATTGGAGATTATTGCTACGTATAGAAGTCAGAGACGGTACGCAGCATTGTCAAGCTCATTCAGCGTATAGCCTTGTCAGATCTACCCCAGTTCGTTGACAAAACCGTATACCTTCGAGTTATTGCAGATGGGCCTTTACTAATCGCGGTATCCCACACTAAGATCTTCGTTTACCGTCCAGTTTTGATTTATCAAGTCAGTACGATGAATAAGATTTATGACGTTACGGTAAAGTGAAAAGAAGGCAATTCGCTCAAGCCGTTTAAGGCTGTGTGTAACTGAGCCCTTAGTTATCGCGGTAGCACACGACATAGGACCTCCCTTTGCCGCCCTGTTATGAATTATTGTTGTAGCTCAGTGGGTAAGTAGGATGTACATGATTTATGTGACGTAGGAAATTAGTGCAGGCGTGAAGTGAAAAGTTGAGTTGATAATGAAGGCGTTGGACAATTTCTGTTGAGGTATTTATGAATTCTGTTTTTTAGTAATGTTATCATAGCTTTCTTAAATTTCTTCAATCACCAGTGGGAATTATTTTTTTTGAGATATCTAAAATTTTCATCATTTAGTGCATAGGTTCAATGAAAGGTTCAATGGTAAAATAATAAAATATCTTCTAGTTTTTACCCAACTGCACTAGAAGGAGGGTTATGTTTTTCGAGTGTTTGTGTGTATGTATATTTATTTGCCACACTCTGTAGCCCAAACGGTTTGATGGAATTTAGCTTGAGAGGTGTCGTTAGATTCGTCTTAATTATTGTAGTGTATGACATTGGCAAACTAGTGGCAAAACCGCTCCAAGCCATTCAATAAAAAAATTAATTGAATTGAGAGTGACACCGGTATATCAAAATTATACACAAAGTAGTCATTTTTTCAATAATTGTTCTTTTTTAAATTTGCTTCAACAACTCAAAATATTATCTACTAAGAGTCTCACATTGTAGCATCCTCATAAATTTAGAGGGGAATCTTACGCAATGAATTCAGTTCTAAAAAGACCACTAACTAACAATCATAACAACTAAACAATAAAAGCAAAGTTCCCACTTCATTTAACGATCACCTAATGAATGATTACTCGGACACATGTGCCGATGTAATTTATATGCACATTACTTCAAATGAACACGTGCTTTAGATGCAAATGCGCGCCCTTTGCCTTTGGACGTGCACACAGGCTAAACTAAACAGACTACTCATATCATCGTTCATTCTTTTACGTATAGTTTACTCTTTCTTCTGCCGTGGTGTGTTCGGACTAAGATAGTCCGTCTCCTCCCGTGGATATCGTAAAAGCCGACTAAGAGATTACACCAGAGGACCACTAGTATCCAAACAGACTACTCATATCATCGTTCATTGTTTGATGTAAAGTTTACTCTTTCTTCCGCCGTGGTGTGTCCAGCCTCAGAATATACCATCCGTCTTCTCCAATGGATATCGTAAAATTCGACTAAGGGATTACGCCAGAGGATAGGCACTAGCATCTAAACAGACTACTCATATATCATCGTTCATTCTTTGGTGTATAGTTTACTCTTTTTTCCGCCGTGGTTTTTCCAGGCTAAGAGTAGTCCGTCTCCTCCCGTGGATGTCATAAAAGTCGACTAATTGATTACACCAGAGGATAGGCACTAGCATCCACTTGAGCAGGAACTCAACATCCGACCTCCGTGGCACGGCGGGCGAAGGTTCGCCTAAGACGCAGGAGGTTGCAGATTCGCTTCTCGCCTCGGAACAAATATTTGTGCGATCTGCAGATATCTGTTCAGGGAGTTCTGGGTATTTTCTATATGTATAATAAAAAATATCTATCTATGTAATGTATTGTACATATTATTAAGTATATTTATAATGTCAATTTTGTTTGATTTCTCTGAGATTCCATCATCATATCCTGACTTGGTGAATATGGTACCAGCTCGGGATTATACTAATAAAACTTATTTTTTCAAATTGGTTCACACATGGCCGGGGTATCGGTGAACATACATTTAAAAAAAACATACAGACTAACATAGAACCTCCTTCTTTTCTGAAGTTGGTAAAAAAGTACCCATTTTTTTTTGGTTCAATTATCGGGTACAATTTTTGTTTGGAACTTTTGAGATGAACGAGCACCGCAGTTGGCACGTTAGCTACTAAATATGTGACAGACGTATTGGATGCTGTTTTGAATGGAGTGCGGTGACTATTTGTTTTTTATGCTGTGCCATCGATGTGGACGTTGGCCAATTATGTGATTATCATGTATGAAGCAAGGGAGAGCCTCCACTCGGTAGCTTTACAATTTGTGTTTGAGTTGAGCTTTATGGTTAGAAGCCCAATTTTCGTATTTTAAATAATTTATTGATAAATGAAATAAATAAATAAACTTTATATGGTCAAAATAACGTTCTGATCATGTTTTGATCTAGTATCAATATCATAAATTTCACAAATTGTTTTCTCCTCAACTGACAATACAGCGCCTCCATCTCCTCCCGTGGATGTCGTATAAAGCCGCCTAAGGGATTACCCGGATTTTTTTGTAAGATTTGTTGGTATATAAGATTTTTCCTGGCTGCTAGCTTATTTAAGGAATGTGTTATTACTGGAAGAAAGCGTTAGCAGAGTCAGACGTGGGAAGCAATGGCGGCGATGAGCTTACAACTTGTCACGTCTATATCGCAAGATGGTGCAACCCACAGTGAAAAGAGGCCCTTTTAAGGCCTAACCTTTCGGGGAAAAAGGCGTGTCTATGTATGTATGTATGTATGTTTGTTTGTATGGCAATACAACGCGGATATGTGAATATATGAGTATATTGAAAAGTGGCTGAACTTAAACGCCTTTAAAAAAATATCAATCAAGTTTATTTAAATTTATTGGCTAGTATTCTAGTTTAATCGGCACTTCTCTTTTCACTCCTTTCAATTGTATGTAACACTATCCTGCTCTAATCTATTATACGGTTGGCAATAGTTGGCATACATCGAAAGTAGACTAAATTGTTAATAAGATGATACCACCACAGAATACAAATTTTCAGTGAATTCACAATTCAACCTCGATTCGGTCATCTATCAGTGCAGTTTTAAAATAATTACTAGAATTGGCCTACAAAATTATATGATCTTGTGAAAAGTTTTAATGTTTTGAAGGTAGGTATTTTAATACAAATGGATAATTGTCTAATTACATTTGCTTATAAACAAAGACTGAGGCAACTTGTTGATCATAAGATTTTGTTTGTCCGTACAAAAAAAACTACTCGCGCCGCTTGAAACAGCTGTTTTTATGGAATATCTCTTAAAATATAGGTAGATAATTTTACAAACCCCCTACAGTGTACCCTAGGCTTTGTTGTATTGATTTTATTTATCTAATGTTTTAACCAATAATATGCACCATTTTAATGAACAATCGAATCTAGGCAAAAAATAGACGTAACTTTCTTTTTTTCTATTGAAAAAATATTGTCCTATCGTGTTTCTGGTACAGTGATCTCTCGGAATTATAATGTAGTATCCATGGATATTTTTCATTTGAATATTGTACTTGATTTAGTCTGTTAAAAAACAAATCTAAAATTGGTAATTTTGCGACATTAATCGAGCTAAGAAATTAATCTGCTGCTCTGACTAGTGTTTACGCGTTTCTTATTTCATAGCTACAATTTGGTTGAAGGCTACAATGCACACAAGCAATTTTTGCTTGTGAACCTACACCAGTGTACAAAGTAATATCCAATCGAAACCAATACTCGTACCAACCTATCAAGCTTATTCACTACAATCAAACGGAACTATCTCGTGATAGTATCAGTGTTCTAAATACACTTATCCCTTACAAATAGAAACTGTACTGCGGGTTCAAAAGGTCATCGTGGCGGCATCGGTATGGTACTCAATATTCCTTAAGATAGTCGAAGAGAGAGTGTCTTTGAACATTTTAAAAGGATCGGAAGTCATACTACAGTAACAGCACGTTAAGGCACGACTTGCTGAAAAAACTGCGTTTTGTCTTGAGTCAAGCATGGGAAAACTCGCAAGACGCGATCGGAGTATTCTGCGACCTGTCTAAAGCATTCGACTGCGTGAGTCATGATACTCTAATTTTGAAGTTAAAACATTATGGCATCCAAAATCAGACCTTGTAAATTCTTATTTATCCAATAGAGTACAAAAAGTTAAAGTTGGCGGTCCAAGGTCTTCAGGATCGTCTATTGACATGGGAGTGCCCCAGGGTTCAATACTAGGCCCTTTTCTATTTTTAGTATACATTAACGATCTCCCTTTTTATGTAAAAGACATATGTGATATACTTAGTTTAAAATTTTGAAGAAAAAAATTATGTCATTTTGCTTTCTTTTATGCTAAAAAACCGGCCTTTCAATCAAAGATTTCTAACATTTTGCTGCATAAAAAATATCGCAAAGATACTTCTAAATTGCGGTACAATTGGTAATTTTATTTGTGTTATATTCCGTTTTGGAAGATAAAACGTATACCAAAATAAATGATGTAGAAAATGTATAAAACGGAAAAAAATAATAAGAATGAGAAATAATAATAATAAAAATTAAATAATAATGAGAATTTTAAAAAAGCCGATCCTCCCTTTCCAGAACTAAATGTTTTTATGGCCTACAAACGTGCTTGCCGCGGATTCAATCCCGAGTGGACCCGTATTGGAGGCGCAACATGCCTAAAGTTCTTGAATAGGACACTTTTATGTTTTACATAAGACAGCAGAGATGGAGTTTATGCTGACTGCAACAAAGGAATTGGGTTGGATTTTGAATCGTTTGGCAGGAGGAGGAGGGTGGGAGTAGGGGAAGAGGAAGGGGAGGGGTACCCCTTTGCCCCTGGTACCAGTCCCATAACAAGGTAACTTATAGTTTTCGAGAAAAAAAATAAAGAAATTTTTGAGGTTAAGTATGAAATTTTTGAAATGGAAGTGTCGGATGTTACGGGATACATCGCCAACTTTCAGGGAGGGTGCAGAAAATTCCAGCCTCGGCTCCCTTGTCCAGGAAACTTGTGCTTTTAAAGAAAAATAATAAAGAAAATTTTACAAAATCGGAACGTAAAATGATAATATTAATGATTTAATACCTACCCCTATCTGTGGAGAAGGGATGTTGAAAGAAATAAGAGAGATCCTTTTGAGGAATTAATTAATGTTATAAATTATGGATTTAATAAATGAAAAATGAATGTAACTACCTGAGTTTTTTTATTGTTGACTGACTGTGTGACTCGACACAGAGCACCCCGATAATAGTTGGTTAGGTCCGAAAAAAGTGGCAGACCTGATACGGAGCACCCCGACTCTACGTGGTACTGTGCGTCACGCCCCTAGAGTGTATATAAAAACGCGGAGCCAGTAGCTCGCGTGGGAGATTTTGAGTGGAGCAAGCCCGCGAGGCCGAGCGGAGTGAAGGGGGGAGCTGGCGAGCGAAGCGAGCCGGTGACCTCCGTAGCGTAGCAAAGGTCGAGTGGGTGAAGCGACACTCAAGGGCGACCTCGCGAGAGTACTGTCGGGAGCACATACCGGAGTCCGACATTTAAAATATCATACTTAACCAAAAAAAAAACTTTATTTTTTTCTCGAAAACTGTAAGTTACCTTTGCATAGGAGTGGTACCAGGGGCGAGATGGTACAAATCCCCCAATCCCCCGCCTCTCCCATCCTCCGCCTGCCAAACGATTGTAAATTTTTACCAAAATTTCATACTTAACCTTAAAATTTTCTTTATTTTTTTTCTCGAATACTATAAGTTACCTTGTTATGGGAGTAGTACCAGAGGTGAGGGGGTACCCCTCCCCCTCCTCCACCCCCCCTCTCTTTCTCCTCCTCCTGCCAAACGATTCTAAATTTTTACCAAGGAATTTCTAAAATAACTGCATGGCGTTAAAAATAGGTACGCCGAAGCACCGGCCGTATATTCCCGAATGCACATTAAATTCTACATAGTGGCCAAAAAAGAGCAACTAGATCACTCCCCAACGCAAACTGCCTTAAACTGCAGTAAAAATTGTTTCTGATAAAACATTATCCAACTTTCTCTCTGTTATTATTATCTCTCTCTCTCATTAGTTCTGCTTTCAGCAACTTTTCTCATTGGCTGTACACAGTAGATTGAATGTAGAGATAGAGTATTATCTGTGGGCTTAATGAGAGCGTCCCTCTCAGTTGCCGGAACGGAGGCAGCTCACATCCGGTCTCTTTGTAGGCTTCCGAGAAAATCTAATGGAGATTTTTAATTTTCGGAAGGAAAATACTATTTTTACTCGCAAGAATATTAGTTTGAAATATCTTTCGTCGAAACTTCTGACGTGGTTTTAAAACTGAGAAATATATGTGTAAAAACGATATACGAAGAACCTACTCCAAAATAAATCCTTTGTTCGGTTTAAGACAGATTTTGGATTGGACAGATTTGTAATTCGGCAGATTCGCTGCTCGACAGATTAGAGAATTAATCAGACTAATATCATAAATGTCAAAGTTACGATATTTGTACGTTTGATACTAAATCACGCCGCTGAATCGAATTTGATAAAATTTGGTACACAGATAGATTATGACCTGGATTGAACTATAGGCTACTTTTTATTCAGATAAAATGCAAGCAAAGCCACAGGCAGACATTAGTTTTATCTGAATACGTTGTAATGTTATTTTAAGTTTTACGATTAAATCATATTTTAAAAGAGATTTATTTGCTACAGAGCTCAGAAAGGATACAAAAAAGGTGTGTGTTAGCTCTGACGCGCGATTGGAGTTTATCCAGTTCAGATAATATGCGCGATAAACATAACGAACTTCACTTTTTGTTAACGCACGATTTTTAACTTCACTCTTCATCTATTTGCGTACCGTGCGGGCCTCATATGAAAATCGATTCCTATGGATTAAACGGCTCAGTCGCAAACGTCCACTTCTCATAATGTACACAGCACTTTTTCTCAATACGTCCACTTCGCAAAATGTCCACTCGATTTTTTCGCAAAACGTACAATGTACGTTTTCTCAAAATGACCACTTCGCAAAATGTACACTGGATTAAAATCCAAAAACAAAAAGTTTTGTATTTTATATACTCGCAGAAAAGTTAATCATGATCATCATTACATCATGATCGATAAAAATTAAATTAAATGTGAAGGGAACCCTAATTATTAACCGACATGCAAGTACAGTAGATCCAGTAAAGTCCAATAATACAATTAAATAAGTTATCAATATGAACGTGTGCGGGCTGCGTGCAGTGCCGGATTAGGAGCCGTGGGGGGAGGGAGGGAGGAGGGGAGGGGAGGGGGAGCTAATCGCCTTGACATGTTCCTTGCGGTATAATTCCTTCCTGTGTGATAAGTTAAATATGGGAGATAATCGTCTCTATATGTTCCTATTCATAGTTATTTTTTGCTTTTTAGAGAAATTTTTGATGTTCACTCCTTAAGAATCGTTTTTCATATAGGGCCCGCAAATAGATGGAGACTAAACTCGTAAAATCGAGTGTTAACTAAAAGTGAAGTCGTTGTTTTTTTTTATGTGATGGCTCGACAACAACTTACGGCCCGCCTGATGGTAAGCGGTTACCGTCACCAATTAACATCTGCAACACCAGAGGAATTGCCAATGCGTTGCCTGCCTTTTTATTTATTTTTTTGAAGCGGTTTATGTTGTATTTTAGCGGAAACACCTCAGGAGGGAGCCCATTCCACAATTTGCACGTATGGGGGAGAAAAGATCTCGTAAAGCGAGCTGTACGAGATACCCACGTGTCGATGATGTGTGGATGAGCTCCACCTTGGTAGCTCGTTGTTTTACCTTGTTAAAAAAAAGTAAAGTTAGTATGTGGGGCAAGCACGAAAAATTAACCATTAATTATTAAATTAATTATTGGCCTTCATTGGCCAATATTTGACATCGCGGTAACTAGATGGCGGTACTAGGCTTTCTTAAATATTCGTGCTTACCCCATTGAACTGGACTACTGGACTAGGGTAAACTCCAGTCGCGAGTTGGAGCTGCCACACAGCATTTTTTTTTATATTTCAATTTTAATATTGTAAATAAGTTATTTATGAAAAATTATATTATAAAAAATATTATCAATACAAGCTTTTATAAAATTTCTGATCTGGGTGAAAATGAGCCTAAACACGGCCAGTCCATTCATCGAGGAGTTCCGTTGTCCACCTTCCGTCAATATCATCAGATCAGCTCGCTGTTACCATAATATTGTATTTTCATTGAAACTTGTTAGGTATGCAAAATTTCAGTTCAATCGGTTGAGTTTAACTGGATCAACATTCAGTTGTAAGATTTGACCCGAAGTAAAATAAAATAAACATACATACATACATGGACACACGCCTTTTTCCTCGAAAGGGTAGACAGAGCCTGAATGGGCCCCTTTTTCAGTGGGTTGCACCATCGTGGAATATAGACGTGACAAGTTGTGAGCTCATCGCCGCCATTGCCTCCCACGAATGACTCGACTAACGCTTTCTTCCAGTAATATCACATTCCATAATAAGCTAGCAGCCAGGACAAATCTTATACCAACGAATCTTAGCAACAAGTCCCTTAGTCAGCTTTTACGACATCCACAGGAGAAGACGGAGGGTCTATTATTAGACCAGACACATCACACAAAATACAACTTGTAAAAAAGACTGTAGTTACTACTGTCCTATAGTTATTATGATGGTGGTGACGATAACAACAAGAAAATAACTCCTAATAATAAAACGATTTCAAGACGCTAAACATATTAACCCAAACCATAAAAATCACAAACATTCACACAGAGTCCTTAGCAAAACCTCTTAAACTATACATTTAAACCAAACCCAATGAAACAGCAGAGCTTCAAGTGGTTCTAAATCCCCAATCTACATAAATGGTCATTGTCACATCGTATCTACTTAACATACAAAATGTATGAATGAGCACATTATCCGTTTCTAGTCACGTCTGGGAGCCGTGTCTCGACGCCTCTTCGCAACACATGTACAATGTACCTCACGACAAGACTATGGTAATAATTCGATGTCCTATTCACAAGGTAGAAAAATATCCTTAGTTCTGGTTTAAAGATGTTTGTAAAATGGTGCGAATCTGTAGAATGTCTACGAGGCGCTACGGAGCATTGCCTACGAAAGATTGACGATTCAATCCCACTTATTTTGCTTAATTTTAATTTTGTTCTGTGGGCTAACATTTTGAGTACCTACGAGTACCTAAATCATTACCCAAAACACTTAGGATCAAATTAATTATGAAGATAAGAAGATAGTAGTAGTAGAGCTTTTTTATGAAAGAGTTCGTCCGGGGAATTACTACGTCCATACCTATTTCTGCCACAAAGCAGTAATGCTCGCAATGCTGTGTTCTGGTTTGAAGGTGGTTGGTAGGTGCCAGTGAAATTACAGCTACATGAGACTTTTCATCTTTAAGTTCCACAGTACAATGTAACATAGGTTCGCGTCCTAGGTAGAAGTGACCTATGAGGTAATGCATTGTTAAAGGTTGAGGTTACCGCGGGCTATCTGAGTATTCTGTCATTAATAAAGTTACAAAAATAGTAGATATTTAACAAAATTAGGTATTATCCTACAGTGTTACCATAAAATATGTAGGTTCTATATGTGAGTGGATCGATGACTAAAAACGATAACACACGAAATGGCACACGCAGTCCAGTCGAATTGAATATGAAAACCTTCAAATCTAAAAGCTTCCAAGGCTCCCCAAAATCAGATACATTAGCAGCAACTTTTCCAATATTATGATAAATGAGAGTTGTAAAGTTATCTGCGAATAAGGGATGAAATATTGCACCTGCCGTTGAGGAAGATGCCTAGCGAACCGTGGCCATGCAAAACTCATTATCCATAAAAATACAAAAATAAGACTATTTTTAATTGATAAAATGCTATCGAAATAAGCTTTGTGTACGAAATTACCATTAGGATTATATTCTCACGTATTACCAAGTCTTTTATTTATACATACTTCACATTAATCGTTCAAGACGCAGAGCTTCCCACACAAAATGGTATGCTATAATTATTGCTACTATATATGATGCACGTTTATAATAAATAGTTTAGAATTTTAAAACACCACACACTAAGTACAGTAAAAATGTTTAAGTCATGTATTTTCCAAATATTCGATCCAATATAAAAAAATAACTACTAAGACACTTTGTTTTTTAATAACTTATTGGCGACTGGAATTTGCGTATATTTAATCTAGTTCAATAAAACACGTCCATTATTTTTGCACAGACCTGGCGCGTTCGTCGTAGCTTTCCCGCCTAAACGCGAAGGCTTCGCGGGCGGTCGTCCTGCTGTCAGGACGCTCGGTACGTGACTGGGGCGGATCGATGCCGCCCTGTTCTGCCCGCAGGGATGCAGATGCAGGCGAAGATAGAGGGTAAATGGATGTGGTACTTTTTAGTTTGGCTTACCCATTCATATAAAGGCACAGTTTAAAAGTGCGCAAACTAATTCAGGTCCGAATTGGTATCATATAAATAAACATCTGTTTTTCTACAATATTTTTATAAAAACAGATAAAAATATAAATAAAATAATAATATTTATAAATATTTTTCCATCATTGATCAATTTATTTAACGGTTTATCAGCTGATAAAACCTAATATTAGAACTATTAATCTAATTTTAGCCTATATTAGAGAAAACATACAAGAAATAGCTTCAAACTTTTCTGAAATAGTTAGAATTCCATAAAACCTAGTTTTTTATTTTAATGAAACTAATTCGGGCCTAAGCCTTTCAGCGCATTTTTCAACTGACCCTGTATATTCTGTCTAAAATATGGACAGGCTCAATTTATCTCAAAAAGTCCACATTAGTTCCCAAGTAGATGCTTTAGTTAGAGGTTATCTTGGAACGTGAGTGCACGTAATGGTTGCGCATAAGTAGGTGTAATAGGTCCCTGACTTTTAGCAGACTGTATTATAAAAAAAACAGAAACTTATCATCATAATTTAAAGTACAATGGTTATTACTTTGAATCGGAAAAAGGATCATCAAATCATCGTGTTTGTTACCCTGCACCTTATTCGCTATGACCAAACGTAACATAACGCGGGATCGTTACGATATCTGCGTGGAATCAATGTGGGGTTTAGTACCAGTTTTGATAATTTTCGAAACTATATGAAGTTTCGTTTCCTTCCCTACATTTACTAGCAGCGCCCCTTAGCGAAAACGAGAAGAAAACTAAGGACGCTGTCAGAAAATGTATTGAAAGAAACAAATTTTCATATAGTTTCAAATACTATCGAATTCTCGTACTAAGCCCGGTCACGTCACAAGTTGTTGGCAAAAATCTCATATGGTCGTAGCGAATAAGGGCCCTGATTCATCTTGGTTTGGTCGCGAAGGAACAGGAGTACGTTTATGAGACAACTCACAAATATCCTTGTGATTTCCATGAATAAAATAATTTTCACCTTATATTTGAATTGATCTCCCCCAGACAACCTTTGGATGGTTGGGATTAAGTAACAGGCTTAGAGCATTCCGATACCAGAGTGCTCGATGAGTAATAGGCAAAAGATTTTCACGTACCTATAGGATCAAACTAGACAAAAACCTTTCATCATACAACTGTGTCTGTTGCACAATCTACTAATTCAACGTTGCAGAAAAGTGGGCACAGCGGTTGGCTCTTATTACTCAAAAGTAAAAACACGTGTCTAACAAACTACGTGTCACTTTTGTTATCTATACATCTTTGTACGTGCGTAGAGAAACAAATTGAATAACTGAGAGGAAGATTCACGTGCTCGAATGTACTGTAGGACGGGCCATCTATCGAGGTGGCAGTCCCTTTGAACGTCAGATTGAGTTACTTGCACAGAATAAATGATAGTGTGCTTAGGGCAGACAAATTGGCTAGCAGCCCTTTGCATGAATCATATACCTACTTTTGGTTTTCGTGAAGAACATAATAAATTGCAAAGAAATGCTTTAAATTCTTCATTTCACTTTCGTAAATTGATTAAGGCCACTGCTCATCAACACATTAACGGGCGTTTAAACGGCTGTTTCGCTTAAACAACTCTTTTTGACAGATGATTTCATACATTATCTGTCACTTTGACGAATGGTTACGGTAACCGCCCATTTGTTGCTTTGTGAACTTGGGTCTAAATCTATGATGAGTAAATGAATTAAAATTCTGTATTGTACAACATACAGTTAAGCTAATATAAAGTAAGTAACATAACATAACACACAAAATTCATATGCATAATAGTCCTCCGACACTAAGATTCCTTATATCAGGAACTACGAGGACCATGATACCACAACACCCAGACACGGAGCAAATATTAGATCGTGCAAGCATTTGTACCATAGCAGGACTCGAACCCGTACCTCTCGAATCTCAGGCGGCTTCTCGCACTCAGCCCAAAAAGAAAAGTCGTCAAAAAAAAATACATTCATATCGCTACAAAAAAAATACAAAAAAACTTTATTTCAGACACACAGATCCATAATTTGGTCAGTACACAAAAATGCAGCACTTATGAAAAAATATTATTAATTCCTGTAGTAACACAGTTAAATTTACAAAGCAATGACAACTTTTGAAAGATGAAATCTGATGGAATATAGTAAAATAGAGGAGGTCCAATATGTAGCACTTGGTGGACAATTAGAATGATGAAGATTCTAAAAGATATGTAGTTTCAGGGTAACTTTTTGTGTTCAGTAAGTCATCATTAAATACAATTGCTAAATGATCACAGTTTATAGTTACGCAAAGGAGTAATTTCAAAAGAAACTCACGTTTTAAAACGCCCATACAATATTTACATAATACGCGAATGGAAATTTATTTTCCAAAGCCAGCTCAGTATTTGCTCACTTTTTACAGCCTCACTGTTTTATTTATAAACGTGGCTTAGCCTCACTATAAAAAGGGGTAAACCATACGAAGCTTAAAACCATACGTGGTTTAAAAACCACTATTATTCAAAAATAAGAAATGAGATCGGTTAGTTGTTCGATTTATTCCATACTACCAATGTACCTTTTACGAAACTCTATAGAAACTTTAGCGTCAAAAATGAGTTGCTAATCCCTTATGCTATCCTAAATATACTGTACTGTATTTAAACTATACCGACGCTAAACCACGTTTATAAATAAGACGATCAAAGGATTGTTTCAGCTCACTTGCGTTGCGTTCAAGATCTTCATGCGCTTAGGGAACTTTCTGAAAGGTATGGGTGAAGTTTTATATCCAGAAGGGGTCTGTCTCTATGTGTAGCTTTTCCATCGGATAGGTAATAGATAGACTTTTGCAAAGGTACAACTTCATCATCATCAAAATCATTAACATTCCCATCTACACAATGGCTACTAAAAGGTATAAGTACCGGCCACTTAAGAAACATTGCTACATTGCGGAATAAAGCAGCCAAAGAAGTTACAAAATTTTAAAACGTGAATTGCTATCTCCTATGTCGGTTTTAAAAGTTCTGGCATAAATCCAAGAGATTTCATATTTCTAGCGAAAAGAATGAGCACGGGTCATACACGTATTTCTTTTTATTTGCGATTGGAAAACGAATGCTAGGTATCCCTACTACTACCGGTATACTGCGAACACCCGACTCAACGTTCCGACTTGGCCACGTTTTGACTAGTTTCTATGGAGGCGTGCATACTAGCCTGTATCCGTACTACAAGTTTATTGGAGAAAACCTCACTTTGGCGAATACAACAGCCATAAGATGTCTAGTCACCCCGATGTCATTGGCCAATATTTGACACTGACTATCGTTTCGCTAGCGTCTCGCTAACGTTTATTATTCGTGCTTGCCACTCTGATTTTTATTTAGTGTTCGCAGTATGCGCCTCTGATATTAGTGTTTTTTTCAGAGCAATGCTGGTTTTGAAGCGCTCTGGCATAAATCCAAGATATTTCATATCACAGTGTCTCCGATAAAGAATTGATTAATAATTACTAGTTATTTCAGGGCGACTGGTAAAAGCGACGCATGACCCGAAAGCTGGCTTTTATCTGGTTCAACGCAATGGTATTGCCATGCAGGCAGTATCTTAGAGACGCTTCCGTGTGGTAGTGATTAGGATCCGTTGAGCTACATTTAGATCATTAGAAGCGGTCTTCAGGTAGCACAACTGTTTCACTTGTATCAGTTGTATTATTGTTTCTGTAAATAAATTAACTAGATATATTATATTTTCACTTTGAAATAGTTTGTTCTCTGAGTTCATTGTGTCTCCTACAGAAGGCCTATTATTTTATTCAGATATAAATCACTGCACTTATCTACCCACTACTGCATCCCCAGATACGTATAACAGGGGCGATAATTAGTGCGCGTGCTATTCCGGGCCCTTCCAGTGACGGCTAAAAATGGCCCAATCAGTCAAACGGAGCCGCCGACTAGGCACGTCGGAAGTCAGTAATGAGCTTAAGATTTTGAAGAAATAGTGAAAATTGATAACTGGCTATACTCCTTTGTAGAAACACGCGATCTGTGATCTGTGACTTTTTCAATCACTTGCATTTATTTCTACAAAATCATTATAATTCGACATGGTATCACAAGATATACCTGTAACATCTTGTTGTTTGCGCAATGTTTTGCGCTTGTTGAATCAAAACTTAGATACAGTATTACATTCTGGGGTGTAAGCTATGCGTATAACGTGAATAAGGCTTTCATTAATACAAAAGCGTGCCATTCGTACAATAGTAAGAATACCACAGTAGGAGTCGTGTAGAATGCATTTTGTGAAACTAAGCATATTAACAGTTCCTAGTCTGTATATTTTAGTGGTTGTTGTCAAGCACCCGTATAGGTTCGAAACAACGGAGCAAAAACTAGCTAGGCTCGCTACGAGGCAAAAAGATATCGCGATGTCATATTGTCCAGGGCTTAATATCGTTAAACATTGATTGCAGATACCAGGTTGTTAGGTTATTTAACGCTTTACCGATTGACATGAAAACTATAAATAGTCCGAATATATTCAAATCTAAACTAAAGAATCTTTTGTTGAAAGGGTGTTTCTGCTCTGTGGACGATTTCATGAAATGTGATAAATATGATATGTAGTTTGGTAGTTATCTAATGTTTGTTTTCGTTATTTTTCATTGTGTTTTTTTTTAATTGTAATTCTCTAATTTGTATGTGTTAATATTGTGTAGTGCGTATAAATTACAAATTTGTTTTCTAACACGATTTAAATAATTGTTAATGAAATAAATAACTGAAACTGAAAACTGAAACTGAATCAACGGTACGGAAGCCCCAGGTCGCAAGTCCTACTTGCACTTGTCCGTATTTATTATTATTAAATAATAAAAAATGTACGTGGTAAATCGAAATATCTACATTTTACATTTTCGAAATATATAAACACAGAAACAAGTCTACTTTCCGTCCTTTTTCCCCCGAAAGGGTTAGGCAGAGCCTCAATGGGCCTCTTTTCACCGTGGGTTGCACTCATCGTGGAAATATGATCCTCAGGAATCCAAAGTATTATTTTTAAAAGCTTCATGCAATATTTTTTTCAAAGCTTAGCTAGGACTTGTTTGTAAAACTTCGTTGGTATAAGATTTGTCCTGGCTTCTAGCTTATTTATGGATTGTGATAATACTGGAAGAAAGCGTTAGCTGAGTCAGTCGTGGGAAGCAATGGCGGCTATGAGCTCACCACTCGTCACGTCTATATTCCACGATGGTGCAACCCACTGTGAAAAGAGGCCCATTGGGGCTCTGCCTACACTTTCGGGGAAAAAGGCGTGTGTCTATGTATATATGTATGTATTAGCTGGCTTTGAAAAAAATATTGCATGAAGCTAACTGGAGCGTAATCTCTTTCCGTAGCTTTTCCGTTAAGTGCTGAGGTTTTAAAAGTATGTGAACTCTACATTTTCCAGCTTTAGAAAACTTAACAGCCCATATAAAGGACATGTTACGCGTACGTCTGTATCCTGCCGTATATTCTCGAGGGATTAGGCGCCGTAAATTATTTTCTTTGGGCCTGAGTTATGGGCTACAGCGGCGACATGCCGTTGTTTTACGCACTTTATGGTGTCACATTATATTTTTATTGTGTTTATAAATAACACGTCTATTTTAGTTAAATTAATTAGTCGTCGAAACATCTTGTAGATCACAGAAATCTGAAGTGAATAGAAGTGCTATCTGGGATGTTTTGTATTGAAATCGATGTCGCCGTTTATTTGCCTCACTATTTTTTTACACTTAGGAACTTAAACACTTGAATTCTTTCACTTACATGTTACATGAGGTTCAATTTGTTCTGTATAATATGATATTATGACTTCGATTTGTGCATGGTGTCATGGAGACGGTATTAAGCCGATTGACGTAAAAATCGCGGCAACAAGCTGCTATTCCCCATTTTT
Organism: Operophtera brumata; assembly: GCA_932527175.1. Classification (NCBI taxonomy): domain Eukaryota; kingdom Metazoa; phylum Arthropoda; class Insecta; order Lepidoptera; family Geometridae; genus Operophtera; species Operophtera brumata. The sequence goes on along the minus strand of OW052238.1, from coordinate 9,908,764 downwards.
AGCTACTTTCTCCTCGTTAAATAAAGTGAAAAATAGCAGAAAAGTCAGCACGTACTAGATGTCAAAGTTATCATCAAATTCGGTGTTTGATTTAATGATTTAACGTCGTAAATACTTGACAATAAACCCACTAGAACACGAGTGAAAGTATGGGTGTGAGAAATATGCTCTTACTCAGGCAACACGCACCACTCCTTACCAATACTCTTTTCTTCAGATTTATATGGTGTAGATACTAAATACCATCGACGTAAATAAAATGAATGGACGGGCCTTAGGGAACGATAGTTTTGAAGCTTCTAAACAGACCTAGCTAGTACACTTCGCTTCAGTCAGTCTTTGTCACGGCAACGAGTGACAGCTATGCTGAAAAATACCAAAATTAGATACCTTGGTGATACAATGCCTTCCTGTGCTTTTCTGCAAGTGCAAACAACACAAGAAATACAAATAAAGCTTCAGGCATCGCATTTCATTCGTAAGTAAAGGTTTTGTAATATAATTTTCATCAATTGATAAAAAACTTATAAATCGTCGTGTAGTAGGAAAACTACATAAGTAACACATTTTGCGAAATCGACTTTATTGCATGGTTATGATGGCCAATACATGTCGATGGACACGTCTTGCTCTAGAGGACGAGCGACAAGGAGGACTACGCCCCAGGACATTATTTCAATGTTCCCCACTCTGAATGAAAGTTAACAGACACAAGTTTATACTCGTAGATAGTTTTAATTTTAGTCGACTTAGAATTATTGTGTTCCACAAATTGATTTCATTTTGTTGATTTTATAAGCATTAGTCGTATGATAAGTTTGTTATGTCACTTACTTTGAATTTATAAGTCTGCTAAAATAATGTAGGTGTTTCAGTAGTTTTCTAATATTCAGTCTTGATAAAAAGAAATGATTATGAAGACGACCTCTGTGGCGCGGCGGGAATTAACAAATACTTGTGCGATCCGCAGATATTTGTTCAGGGTGTTCTGGGTATTTTCTATGCATAATAAAAAATATCTATCTATGTTAATATTGTATTAAGTGTATCAGTTTGTCTAGTACCCATAACACAAGCTCTGCTTAGCTTGGGGCTAGATAATGTTGTGTGAACTGTCCAGAAATATTTATTTATTTATTTATTTATTATAAGTTGGTTTTTTTTTAAATGTATTTTAATATTATTTAAATGTACACCCATGGATAGGATTGTCATATTCAAATTAGTAAATAATAGATCATTTCATGATTTCACTATTATGGGAAAATTAAATAATGACACTTATCATTAGCTTTTTGAACCTTAGTGGAGATCATTGACGAAGGAAAACTAAACAATTGACATGCAAAAATAAATAACTGCATCAATTATTCAAAACTTTGGCGAGGGAAAAATACATAGTCGTTTTTTTATTTTTTTTTCTAAATCAAAAGAACTAAAATGTATTATCAATAAATTCAAAAATAGATACAGTACCAATCTATAACATATCAAAACACGGACTGCAAAATTAGTTACGATAAAAAAGTTATTGCCATTTTTGACGCAATAAAACAGTAAATCGCGTTTTTCTTGCGATTTTGGTTTTGTTGTTGTTATTAGTTATTTAGTTTTCCAACTACAGCGACGAAATATTTGACAAGACTTCACGCATGACGGATGGTCCGGTACAGACTGCAAAAAAATCTGATGCCTATCGACGGGTATCGTATTGATTTAGAATTGTAATTTGCATTATTTACGTCAAAACATTGCTAAGCACGTCGCTTTAGGTAATTGCATATAATATGTAATGGCATGTTAATTAACCTTATAGCTTTCCAAAAGAAATCTAAGGTAAACAAAAATGGATAGAAGTCATAAGACGAGCAAGAACAGACGACTTTTGGAAGTGGAATACATTTTCCCGTATTTGCTCTGATAATTTTCTACACAATGAATTTTATACGCCAAAAAACGGTTAGTAGTAGTAGAGCTTTTTTGTGAAAGAGTTCGTCCGGGGAAGTACTACCACCATACCTGTTTCTGCCGCAAAGCAGTAGTGCTCGCATTGCTGTGTTCCGGTTTGAAGGGTAAGGGTGCCGATGAAATTACGGCCACATGGGACTTTTCATCTTTATGTTTCAGGGTGGCGGGCGCAGTGGAATGCCACATAGGGCGCGTCCTAGGTGGACGTGACCTGAGGTAATGCACTGTTCATAGGCAGAGGGTACCACTTAACATCAGGTGGGCCATCTTCTTGATCTGTCATTCCAAGTAGTATAAAAAAACTCATTGTGCAAAAGTCTCAAAACTGCACTCTGCAGTTTCTTAAATACTGGAATTTTTATACATTTATGTTTCCGTACGATTTTTATGATGTTTTCTTAGTTTATTGAGTGATAAAAAATATATTTTTCACAAATTGATTGAGCTGAAGATCTTAGGTGGACTTGCTTTTCTATTGATTTATATTGTGTATGTTTGAGAGCTGAAAAATAGATACGTAACTACATAAAACAGAAGGGAACCATGTATTTTTGTAAAAGCTTCATTCAATAATTGAATTTTTTTTCGGCGATTTTTTGTACTATAAACCTACTGAAATAACTTTAGAAAACACATTGCATCTGTTAAAGTATTAAGTATTAAAAAAAATACAGTTTTTAAGAAGTTCAATAATTTAATTTCACCTAGTTTATTTACAAGACCGCCAGGAGTGGCGCTATAGAGAAGAGGCCTTTACTCAGCAGTGGCTGGATAGATACAGTCCGTCCAGAAAGAGTAGAAATTAATTATCAAGGAACTAAAATTTACTAAAAACTGGCAACTCTTTATGAAAGGCCAGTGTGGCCGCTGTAGTGAATTTGTCGCCAGATTCATTCGCCATAATCATATAAAAGGCAATTTCCTGACTGACTGACTGACTGACCGAGGTCCAACGCACAACCTAAACCGCTAGTCGTAGAGACTTGAAATTTACAGGGTGTGTTCGTCTCAATGCGTAGGGTTGTACTAAGAAAGGAATTTTGAAAATTCGCATGCATGGGTTCAAAATGCGGTTCTAACTTAAAACAAAAATGCTCTGTATTTCGGAAACCGTTAGTAGTAGAACCATGAAATTTTATATGGGGATTCCTCAAATAAATTAACAAACACGTATTTCAGCGATTCCTGAAATTTTCCTGAAAAATGGCAGGGGAACGTTTTCTTTGTACAAAAATAAAAAAACTTTAGTTTTTACAACGCACAGGCTGAACCGCTGGTCGTAGAGACTTGAAATTTGGATAGTGTAGTCCTTTTAGGGTTTAAAAGTGTATTTAAAAAGGAATTTGGAAAATTCGCTCCCTTAGGGGTCCATAAAGGGCTTTAATGTATACACTTTGCGTTTTGCAGCGCACAGCCTAAACAGCTGGACCTAGATACAAGAAATTTGGAGGATGTATTCTTTTTTGGGTGTAGTGGTGTACTAAGAAAGGATTTTGGAAAATTCACCATGTAAGGGGTCCAAAACGGCTTTTAATGTAAAACTAAAATGCTTCGTATTTCGGAAACCGTTGGTAGTAGATACTTGAAAATTCACAGGTTGATTCCTTATATAAAAATTAAAAAATAAGTTTCAGCAGTACCTGAAATTTTCCTGAAAAAAGCCACGGGAACGTTTTGTTTGTAAATAAATACACTTTACGTTATAGCCAGATTTCAGCGTATTTTGACGATTTAAAAGTTAGCTTCACAGTATAGTCATTGAGATCAAAATATTTTCAGGACCTCAAGGTTCAAATGGGACCCCTAAATTGAAAAACTTGAGTATGGTGTCGTTTCAATGGTCGTTTCACGGTGTCGTTGTTGAAATCAAAATACTTTCAGGACCTCAAGGTTCAAATGGGACCCCTAAATTGAAAAACTTGAGTATGGTTTCGTTTCAAAGGTCGTTTCACGGTGTCGTTGTTGAAATCAAAATACTTTCATGACCTCAAGGTTCAAATGGGACCCCTAAATTGAAAAACTTGAGTATGGTGTCGTTTCAAAGGTCGTTTCACGGTGTCGTTGTTGAAATCAAAATATTTTCAGGACCTCATAGATAAAATGGGACCCCTAAATTGAAAAACTTGAGTATGGTTTAAAAGGTTGTTTCACGGTGTCATTGTTGAGATCGAAATATTTTAAGGACCTCAGGGTTAAAATGGGACCCCTAAATTGAAAAACTTGAGTATGGTTTCGTTTCAAAGGTCGTTTCACGGTGTCATTGTTGAGATCGAAATATTTTAAGGACCTCAGGGTTATAATGGGACCATTAAATTGAAAAACTTGAGTACGGTGTCGTTTCAAAGGTCGTTTCACGGTGTTGTTTTTAAGATTAAAATATTTTCAGTACCTCAAGAATAATATGGGACTCCTAAATTTAAAAACTTGAGTATTTTGTCGTTTCAAAGGTCGTTTCACGGTGTCGTTGTTGAGATTCAAATATTTTCAGGACCTCAAGGTTAAATAAGACCCCTAAATTGAATAACTTGAGTTCGGTGTCGTTTCAAAGGCCGTTTCACAATGTCGTTGTTAAGATTAAAATATTTTCAGGAAATTAAGGGTAAAATGTGACCCCTAAATTGAAAAACTTGAGTGTGGTGTTGTTTCAAAAGTCGTTTCACGGGATGGTTGTTGATCTTTAAGTTGTTGTCTGCACGCCGCGCCGGAGGTGTTTTCAAACTACGCGCGGACGAAGTCGCGCGCGGGTCATCTAGTAATATATAATTTGCAACCACCTAATAATGATATAACAAAAAAAAAGTATTTAGATAGGTAAGTATGATGTGACTTATGCATGTAGATTTATTTTCATTACAATACAATATACAGAATAAAAAAACGGACATTTAAAAATAATTTCTATATTTTAATATTTGTTGGACTAACCAGAATAATTTTCCGCTAGCGGAAACACTGCAATTTCAGTCGAGCGCGAATATTCGAATTATTGTTTTTATTTGTTGATGTTTTTATTTCAATAAACCTAATAAGCAAATAAATCGCAAGCAATATTAGCAATATGAATAAAACTATACGCAGTGGGGCTCGTGACATTATTTACAAAGTGTTTACGAGATGTTTGGCTGAGTATCAAGCCGGGACGCTGCTGGCTGAATTAGAAGACGTTTATAAACGAACAGCATATTTGACCGGTAAGTAGCTGGTTAAAAAGAATAACACTGGACGTAAACTGTTATAATGTACTAAAAGAATCGTGTAAATCCATCCAAAATCCTTGTCAATCATACTAATTAGTCTTTGTTGATCATTGTCCCATTGAATTGTATTTTGTAGTGCAATTCGTTATTTTTGATACTTTACTTATGTTTTTGCAGGAAAATCTGAGAGCACTATTAGGAGGATTGTTAATGAAGGCAAAAAAATTGTGGAAAATTTGGTACTCCCGCCAAGCACAGAAAAGGTCGACCTAGGAAAGTGTTGGATAATTTTGATATCAGTGCTATCAGGCAAAAAATACATCATTTTTATTCAGTTAAGAAAGAAGTTCCTACATTGTCGAAATTGCTAGCTGTTTTAAAAGAAGATATTAATTATGACGGAGGTAAAGAACATTTAAGACAATTGTTAAGAAAAATTGGGTTTACATTTAAAAAGTGCCAGTCAAATAGAAAAGCTTTACTAGAAAAAGATAATATTGCAGCCAAAAGAGAACACTATCTCAAAGTAATCATGGAAAATAGAATGTTATCTGAAGAGCTTCAAAAAAATGTAATATATTTGGATGAAAGTTACATACATTCATCATACAAAGTGAAAAGATGTTGGCAGTCCAAAGAGACCGTAGGTGTAACAGAAGATATTTCTAAAGGGAAAAGGTGTATTATAGTGCATGCAGGAAGTGAAAAGGGATTCGTTCCAAACGCCCTTCTAATGTTCAGTGGAAATAATAAAAAAGAAGATTACCACTCTGAAATGAATAAACAAAATTTTACTAAATGGATATCTGTAAAATTGATTCCCAATTTAACTGAATCGTCAATCATAGTAATGGATAATGCACCATATCATTCTGTGATAAAAAATAAATGCCCAACATCTGCATCGAAAATTGATGAAATAAAAGTATGGTTAACTGAAAATAATATTCCTTTTGATGAAAATTTAAGGAAACCAATGTTGCTTGCTTTGGCTAAGCAATATAGACAGATACCTGTCTATGAAATAGATGAGTTGCTCTCGGAGTATGGACACACAGTGGTCAGGCTGCCCCCCTACCACTGCGAACTAAACCCCATAGAACTTATATGGGCTCAAGTAAAATCCAAAGTAGCCTCACGCAATGTAGGAGCTTCAAATATCAAAGAATTGACTGAGGAATCATTCAACACCATTACTCCAACTGACTGGAAGCAATCCTGTGAACATGTCAAACAAATCGAAAAGAAATACTATGAGCGAAGTCGAACAATGTACCAAAACATTGAGCAGCTGGTAATACAACTCGATGATGAAAGCTCTAGCGAGGAATCTGAGAGTGAAGATGAAAATGACGGTATGGCAGGAACTTCCAATTATGTTCAACCACAACATTCTGAAGAAGAATCGATGTCGGGTACTGAGTATCTTGACTTAGTCATTAGAGTGATTTATTTAAGAATATTATATTATTATTCAACAAAATTGTCTATTGTGTTTTTTCCCCTCTGAGTACACAAAATATTCTTGCTTTCTTTCTAGGTAGGTACCTAGTGTCATAGGTGGACTGGTTTGGATACCAATGCTCCTATAAAATGTTTTTGTTCATGACATAGAAGCCCAAAATAATTCATAAATTCCCATTACTTTAACATAGTGGGTTTGATTCTTATTCCTTTATGTGACGAGCATAAATATTTGTTGTAAAATTTGATAAAATAAGAACTGCAATGTGTTATAAATATATATAAAAATATCAAGTATCAAAACGTTCTGCCATAGTATATGGTGATACCATGTAAACGATAGTGGCGCCCTCATTTATTTTCTACTCTTTCTGGTCGGACTGTAGATAGATAGATAGATAGTTTATTTGTTGACCGTACCCTAAATCCGAATTGTCTTATTTTTCACGGACGTTTTGTATGGGTAAGGCCAGTCCATTTATTTTACTTTGGTCGAAGCTAAATACAGTAAGTATAAGAGCAAGTAGTCTAAGAACCGTATAGTGGCCGGCATGAATAAACCCCTCCGTCTCCTCTCATCGATGTTGCAAAAACCGACTAAGGGATTAAACCAGGGGATGGCCAGCAGCATTCCCCTGTGTACTGAACACTACTACTGCGATCACCAATCGACCTGCCAAGCTTGGTGATTATATCAGATCACCCAAGTCCATTCTGCAGGTAGGCCTCGGCTAGCAGTGAACATCTAAAAGCTGCTGATGATTCTAAGACCGTATTTTGAAGTAAACAGCTTTAACCGACAGTCATGCATTTAAACTGAAGAACTGACTAACAATTTCAGTTTAAAAGGTAGTGTTTATCCTCAAACATATCGCAATAATGACTCAAATCATCCTTTGCCCACAGCAACTATTTTTTTTTGCTAATATACGTAATCTCAGTACATATTATTAAAAGAATAAAATTTAAGTTAAGTTACATTTAAGTTTACTCAACATGAAAATAGATGTCGCCACTAGTAGATTCAAACCTATCAGTTTTATTCCTTGGTTGTAGAACTTTGTAACATAAATATTTTTTTGCAGGTTTATCATTTGCATTCGGGTCATACCCAAACAATACATAATCTGTGAAAATTTAAACTGGCTACCAGTTACGGTTGCCGAGACATAGATAGATAGATAAAAAGATAGAAAATACTTTATTGCACACCATCATACAAAACAACACTAAAACTAACTATGTTGTACAATGGGCGGTCTTATCGCTTAGTAGCGATTTCTACCAGACAACCTTTGAATGGATAGGACTGTATAAAACTAACACCCTTACTTGTGAGAGAATCCAACAGACAAACAGACGGACGGCAGCGAAGGCTTAGTAATACACCACGGAACACGCCACGGGCACGGAAGCCTACAAAGAACTTCATATTATTCTGGCTTCAAAAAAACCTGGGTATCCACTCAGCTTTTCACCAGAGCGGAGTCTATTGATAGTGGCTTAATTACTTTCCATTCTGTTTAGATGTCCAAAATGATTAATAGGTTCTTTCTATAATAAATTTTGTTTTTGTTTCATAAATAGATTATTTTGATGTTAAAAACTTAATTAATAAGCTGTGTTACAGTTTTTATGTTCAAAGGGGATACTTCAAGTATTTTGATTTAGTGATTCGTAGGACTTGCTATTCTACAAGCTTTTATTTTAACTTGCAATGTTATATGTTTGTCCGGGTGGAATCTTGTAACTGAATTTTAAAGCAGTTATCCTCAACCGATTGAGATGATATTTTGCATATCTGGTCAAGTTCCGATGACAATGCCATATTATGGTGACATCAAGTCTTGATAATCAAATTTAAGCTATGCTAACTTCACCTGAAGCTAAGCGGTGCCCTCTGCCTACGAACAGTGCATAGGTCACATCCACCTAGGACGCGCCTTATGCGGAGCATACTTTTATTAGTGGAAGAAAGATTTAGCCTATTTGGTCGTGGGAAAGCAATGGCGTCGAGGAAGCTAACACTGGTCACGTCTATTGGGTTGTCCATTGTGTAACCTACGGTGAAATGAGGCCCTTTAAGTCTATGCCTATTGCCTACCCTTTTGGGGAAAAGGCGTGTCTATGTATGTATGTAGTGTTGATAGATATATACACACTTTATTTAGATTACGGATAGAACATTTGCTTCGATTCTCAGGAGTATTAGCATGAGTGGGCATTTCTCTATTTATTTACACTCGGAGAACCCTACGTCCATCTAAGCCGCTTAGTCCTCAGTGGAAATTAACTCTTAAGGCGCAATAGGTTCACAGCATGTCTATAATGAGCTCTAGAATTTTTAAGTTTTTGATAAGAGTTCTTACAGTTTTCAAGAAGAAAAAAATAAATGGTATTCTTAAGCTTTTTATCTGTTGAAATCTTAAATGTAAATACACTATTTGAATTAATACACTCGATATTTTTTTAATTGTTTTATATCAAAGATACCAACTTTTTAAAATTGAAATACTATTTTAGACTTACTTCTTACACGTTTTGATTTTTGAAACTTTTGGTAACTCAATAATTATTAGTTGAGTTAGTGAAGTCATCAATAAAATTTAACAAAACCTAAAAGGGCAAAACTATATTATTTTTTACACACAAAAACACGGTATCAGAGCGTGCGCTCGCCTTCTTCGCCTCATACAAAAATGTTCGTTGTAACTGGTTGAACCTAATAAAGTTTATGAGTTTTTCACAGGGATAACCTTTTTTGAAATAATTTTTTTTAACGTCCATGCTGTCCATATAGTAAAGTTCGAGTCGGGTCGCACGCATTTTTTTTTACTAATATTATTTTACCCACGATTGATCGAAGAATATATATGCGTGAGAGGTTGAGAGGTGAGGTGAGGTCAGGTGAGAGGTTGTGTATTTGTGTTTGTCTGGCAAGCGAATGTTCCCGTTTATCTCCAAAACGGTTTGATCGATTTAGACACGGTTTTCTTTATATGAAAGGTGTTTGCGAGATGGTTCTTAGCTGTGGAAATTAGTGTACCATTTCCATTCCAGGATCATCAGCTCGCAAAAATGCTCAATTGCAAGGAATGACAGCTGACAGCGCTCTCTATTTTTTCCTGTGGCGACATGTAGTCGTGAATAGAGTAAAAAGCTTCGGGCCGTACATCATGCGTGCTAGACACCGATGTGATTCCGATAAATACATAGGCACACCCGATTTTAGCCGAAAGGGTAGGCAGAGCTCAATGGACATCTTTTCACCGTGGGTTACACCATCGTGGGAATATAAACGTGACAAGTGGTGAGCTCATATGCCGCCATTGCTTCCCACGACTGAATCAGCTAACGCTTTCTTCCTGTAATAACATATTAATTAGTAAGCTAGCATCCAAGACAAATCATGTACCAACTAATCTTACTAACAAGTCCGGGTAATCCCTTAGTCGGCTTTTACGACATCCATGGGAGGAGACGGAGGGGTATTTTCTTAGGTTATTCACCGAAGTTCCTCCAAAAGTGTTACTTTTCTCTGAAACTAGTCGTGGGTTTTAAAATATGCTTGTGATTAACTTGAGTCAACGATCTTTTCAATTTTGAAGAAACACTTGAATAAGCCGACTTGGGATACCTATTCCAATCGCATCTCAGAATTGCTAAAACGTATTTTGACCCTTGTCACATTGATACAAGGTTGAAAACCGATAGCCTTCGATCTTCCCCATAAATAAATCCATATCAGCCAAAGATTCATGGTTTTCTGAAGGAGCTACCAGAACGAATGTCGTAGGGTGGCATTTAATAATGCATTCGGTTTGCTTTGCGTATTTGAAGGGGGGCCTAAGACAAACTCATGCCTATTTTATTAACATTTGAAGATGTACCTAGTTGTTTGGTGGAAAGTGAGAAAAAATTGGGAAAACTTAGAAATACCTGACCTATGTGATAATGCACTGTACATAGGCAGAGGGTACCGCTTAACATCAGGTGGGCCATCTGATTGATTTGTCATTCCAAGTTATATACCTACAAGAAATGTACCTTAAGGTGCTTGGTTTCTCATAATATCTTTTCCATATATAGGCGAAGAGAGTATATTTTTTTTGTTTATTTTTTTAAAAATAAATAAATAAATGATGCTGGACAGTTTACACAACATTATCTAGCCCCAAGCTAAGCAGGGCTTGTGTTATGGGTACTAGACAACTGATATAATACAATATATTACATATATAGTTTTTTTAAAATTATATATAGGAAATACCCAGAACACCCTGAACAAATATATGCAGATCGCACAAATATTTGTTCCGAGGCAGGAATCGAACCCGCAACCTCCTGCACATAAATTACTCTTTTACACATAAATAAGTATAAGACTGTTGTTGACTTTTATATCGGTCTTTATTTGCGGTAAATAATATTTGGTTTGAAGAAAACAGTGAATTAATAGCAAGAATAACATCCAAATTACAAGTATGAACTAAACATTTGATGTTATGTATTTTTGCTATCAATCCACTGTTTTCTTCAACAAAACATGATTACCAATATAAAAACCAACTACAGTCATTCAGTCTAAAATTATACTCGCTTCGCACATGTATGGAAAAAAACATAAGTATGAAAAAAAAACCACCGGTACATTTCTTGTATACAGGTATTTCAAAGTTGTTTTTTTTCTACTTAATCAAAGTAACCTCTGTTACCGAAGAGCGAGACCCTCTAACACAGGTATTTTTCTTACTTAAAAGAGGGTCCCCACCAATGTTATTGATCCTAGATTAAGTAAAATATTTGTATTTGTATATTTGTATTTCCCAATTTTTTCTCACTTTCCACCAAACAACTAGGTTTACCTAGGTTTTAGGTACCTACATCATCGATATAATATAGACCTACATCTAACATCATGAAAAGCAACCACCAGAATACCGTTTTTAAGAAAATAAACGATTTATTTATTTTATTTATTTACATACCAACCCCAAATATATAAAAAAACTAGTAGATGAATGTTGTATTTAGAACTCATCAAAAAAAGGATAATACTATTCTAGACTTAACCTCGTATAAATTTAAAAGAAACTCCAAAAATGCATTCATGACCCAAACAATGTATTGCTTCATTTCAGTCTTTGCAAATCACATACAATTCTGACAGTTGTGGACATTTCACAAAACGCCAGATTTCCTCAATAACTACAACGTGTACAGAGTAACGCACAGTTACTATCGCACAAGCTGTGATCTGGCAAGTACATTCAAAATATTTACGATCTCCTCAACTGATATATGAACCCGCACTTCCGGAATACAGAACCGAATAGACAAAGTACTAACACATCCTCGGGTTTGTATTACCAATATATCTTTCAGACATAGTAATACATATTATGCTTTTTGACAAGTTCGTATATTATCAGTCTGTTGGTAGGTTGGTAGCGTATAGGGCGACTGCATGCCTACTTTCAGTGTCTCATGATTGAGACATACCTAGCCTCTTAGGACACAAATTATTAAAAGCCACACCACCTGCTCGACAATGTCCAATTACATAATATCATGCAACCTCAACGTAAAGTAAAGCATTATCTCCCAAGGTATATAAAGTTGTATGAAACTCAAATTCGTGTGGAAACTCGTGGAAAACTCTAAGTAAAAAAATGCCCATATGGCATTGTAAAGAAATTTGTTCGAAAATCGAACTGGCCTCATTAAGGTATTATTTTATCTGAGGCAGAACTAAAAAAAAAAGTGCGTTTACGTAATTAATGTAAACAAAAGACGGTGTTTGGTGCTGTAATTTTCAGTGAATTTTTATTGTCTCGCAGAAAATGTGAAAAGTAGAGTATGCCCTAGAGTCTCCTCTGGAATAAAGCCTGTCTTTGTCTTGGGCAGCTTGAACCCCTCGCTTCACTCAGGACTCTATATACTCTAGAGTCCGAGGAAGTACAACCACCATACCTATTTCTGCCGCAAAGCAGTAGTGCTCGCATTGCTGTGTTCCGGTTTGAAGGGTAAGGGTGCCGGTGAAATTACAGACACATGAGACTTTTCCTCTTTATGTCTCTGGGTGGCGGGCGCAGTGCAATGCTACATAGGGCGCGTCCTAGGTGGACGTGACCTATGAGGTATTGCACTGTTCATAGGCAGAGTTTACCGCTTAAGATCAGGTGGGCCATTTGCTTATTCCGTCACTCTAGTAGTAGTATAAAAAAAATAACAAGTTATATAAGTTTGTAAAAATTAAAAAAACCCTAACGCTGAACGGCTGAACCGATTTTGATCAAACAAAGCTAAGAACACACCCGAAAATAACCTTTCATACACAAAAAAAACGAAATCGGTTCATCCGTTCGGGAGCTACGATGGGACAGACAGACACACAAACACACACACACACACAGACACGTCAAACTTATAACACCCAATCGTTTTTCGTCGGGGAAAAAAAAAGAAAAAAAGAAAAAGAGTCCCTCGTTACGCTCAGGGTTAAATATGCCGCCCGTGACGTAAGACACTACTTTATTCCCTTAGAGCATAATCTACTATTATTTAACTTCACTTTTATGTAAGTCCTGGAATTTTGTAAGCTGAATTAGAATCACTTCTTGACCTCCGATTGAGATGAAATAATGCATTACCTGTCAAGTTTCTATGATAATACAATATGATGGTGACAACGAGCTGATCTGATGATGGAGACAGAAGGTGGACAAAGGAACTCTTTGATGAATAATAGTAGACTGGCGTGCTGATCACAACGAGCCTAATCGTTGTGATCAGCACACGGTTCCGATTACAAATATTATAAAATCTTAAATTGGGGATAAATAACTAGCTTCTAAGTCGGTATTTTTCGAAAATAATTTTTAATCTGAATATTTTACGTCATTTACACAATTATCAAGTAATTTGTTTTGTAAAAATTAAAAAAACCCGCAATGCAATGAAACGGCTGAATCGATTTTGAGCAAGCATAGCTAAGAACACTACCGACGAATTCACCTTTCAAACAAACAAAAATATCAAAATCGGTTCATCCGTTCGGGAGCTACGATTCCACAGACAGTCACACACACAGACACACACACACACACACACACACAGATACGTCAAATTTATAACACCCCGTCGTTTTTGCGTCGGGGGTTAAAAATCAAATCTAAGATTTGTAATTTTGCGGCGTGGCCCTCTTAAATTTCCATTCCACGTAATATAGTACGTTACATAAGAAAGCGCTTAGCACCACACGACTACTTTACGTGTAGCGTAGAAAATTCGTCACCATAATGACGTCACATTTCATCCCTTGACGCCAAGCCATTCCCAAGCTAAAATTAAGTGATGAAATATTTTCAGAGGCGATGTAAGAGCGTTTACTCGGTTACGTGAAGTTGGGTACCAACCGTAGAGGGCTCTCGGAAGCTCTCGAGTCAAGGAGTGTTTGTGCTCCTAGAGCCTCAACTGAGTCTACACTCATTAGAATATGCAAAGTGCTATGAAAATCCTGAAAAGCTTTTATTTAACTTGCAATGTATGTATGAATTTTAAAGCAGTTATCCTCAACCGATTGAGATCATGTTTGCATACCTGTCAAGTTCCGATGACAATACATTATGATGGTGACACCGAGCTGATCTGATGATGGAGACGGAAGGTGGACAACGGAATTCCTCGAGAAATAATAGTAGACTGGCAGTGTTTAGACTCATTTTGATCAGCACACGGTTACGATCACTAATTTTATAAAAGCTTGTATTGAAAAATATATTTTTCACAAAAAACTTCGAGAAAGGATTAACTGAAAACTCTTGTCTAGATTGCAGTTTTAAGAGCACTGATGGTGTAGTGGAAGGGATCCTTGCTTCCAATCCTACGGTTTTGAGTTCAAATCACGTTGGATTGTTCACTAGGAAAAATTATGTGCGCAATATTAGTGACGGTGAAGGAAAACATTGAGAGGAAACCGGCATGTTTTAGATCCAAAAATGTACATGTGACATACGCAAATAAATAACCATATCTGCGGATAATTTTGCTCAATACACAGCAGAAATTACTCTGTATTTTACGAGCAGGTCCATTGATCGCATCAGGTCCAAACTCCTTTTAGTTTATGAATAGATAGCTCTTCCAGTAAATATTACCCATTCACACATTGCCTATTCACAAGGCAGGTCACAGGTCTGTATTAGCTATTCCCGCCACGGTGGCAATCAGGCTGATTCTCACAGGTCGCATCGAGACAGTGGCGTAGCGATGCCGTGGCCCCAGGCGGCACATGAAAAGGGGCGGCAATATTTTCTAACCTATCCTACTAATATACATAGATGGCGCTTTTTGAAACAAGAAGAGAATATTAAAAAGAAACACTTTGTATCCATTAATTAGGTGACTGTTTTAGATATCATTGAGGTCGTTCTGGTAGATATTATACAAAAAGCTGCGTCCAAATCGGTTAAGCACTTTTAGAGATCAATACCAATAATCAAACCAAAACTAAAATTATAACATGATCAAAATTGGTTGGGCCATTTTTTGGAGGTTTTCACTTTTCAGACGAATACATACACTGCTGATCGAGATCCTCGCCGCCGATTGCAAGTTCCATCACAAATGAGCCATTGAATGAGGTTTTTATCATCATTATTTTGTATAGCACCTGAATTCTAATGGCATTAAAATGAGACAGTGATACAAGTAGGGGAGAGTGTGCTACAAAATACGAATAAGATTATTTCAGACCCAATCATCGAAATAATGGAATACCACCGAGTTAATGCGATTCTTTCAGACTCAATCATATAAATTACGGGTTAGTTACGATTCCTTAAGACCTAATTATCGATGTTTATCAGCTTGGCTTAGTGGGCTTATTGGCATACTCAGAATAGGCTTAGAGAATCCACAAGAAATTGAAAAAATATTAGGATTTGCCTATGAAATTGCAAATTATTGCATAGTTTTGCTGGAAGCTTTGCAGATATTAAGAACATTTCAGTACCTACCTACAAAACACAAAATAACAGATGTCGTTAGTTGTGAGGACAAGTGTCATAGGTACCTACCTAAATGTTTTTTAGTAAATTAAATTATAGCACCAATTTGTCGATAAACGTGATACATGGCGAAGTCACGTTCAGTATGTCAATTCATCAAAGTATTGCCAATGCCTTCATTTCATCTTCGCCAGCTTATTGGTAATTTAATAATGCGCTTTTTTTTAAAGTCGCCTGGATGGGACGTAAATTCTTCATAGGCATTTTGTACTGCCAAACTGGGTACCTACCTATTGAATTCTTTCCCCGGCCATAAAGATGTCATAATAAATAATTAAAAACAAGATAACCTATTTATTACATACCTAGGCTACACAAACTCAATCCTACATAAACAAATACACAATAAACTCTATCCAGTCATTATTCAGTCCAAACAGCTTTGACAAAGCTTCAACGCAGGTGACTGACAGAGGCATAACAATAGGCATATCAACGGCTACACATCACCAACCACAGTCAATACTGGTAGAATCAAACGGCAGACAGTCAAATTGTTAACACGGCCACAATTCGTCTGTACACGCACAAACTACCCATGGCTATAACAAAAGTGGGCCCCAGCCAGGCGTTCCCGCCTCATTCATTATTTTCGCTAAATGGGCCCATTTCAAAATTAACTGCACGATTACTACGAATAATGCATGTCTGTGTACAGCAATCTGCCGTACACAAAACACATAGGTATACGTAGGTACCTAGTTATGTAGACTCTACCACGACTGTGCGTAGGTACCACACCACTCTACATTGTAGATTATTTCAATGACCCGCCATCTAGTGTGGAATAGTAGAACTACGTTAAACGTTACTTACAGAGTTTTTATTCATTGAACCGAAGCGTTTTTGGGTTCATGAAAGATTTCGAGAGCTCTTCTATCGCCCGCTAGATGGCGCACCAAGTAAAGTAATTTGTAATTTTGTTTATTACAAGTTTTTGGCTAACGGTGTTTTTTAAACTTTCGAAGATTTATTTGGTAATTCACGGGTATTTTAGGTTATATGAACATTTCTAATAAACATTTTGTGAGTACCTATTTGTAGTTTGTACCTAAATATGAGAAAAAACTAGGTACTAAGAGATGTTACATGAGCTAACTATATAACTTTATTTATGAAGGTAGTGAAAATTTAGTCCACGACCATGACATATTCATAAGTTATGAGGTAAGAGTGGTCAAATAGGTAGGTACATACGTATCTACTTAGTAAGTAAAGATGGAATAATCTTATTGTTAACATATAACAATATGTTTAATACATAAACATAGAAAATACGGACAAACAGCGACAGATTGGACGATCATTGTTAACAGTTTCCATGAAATATTACTGTTTCCGTTAGAAGTTCAATAATGTCTGCAATCTTTGCGAAAGAAAAATGATTCTCAATTTACAAAAAGGCACTTCGGCAAACAAAATGGTATAACATAATTCTGCTCAAGCGAGAATACCTTTACACAAAAATTAAAAGATACAAATGAAACAGTTGTTCTACCTGAAGACCGCTGCTAACGATCTAAAGGTGAGCTACCTTACAACTGATCC
Organism: Operophtera brumata; assembly: GCA_932527175.1. NCBI lineage: Eukaryota > Metazoa > Arthropoda > Insecta > Lepidoptera > Geometridae > Operophtera > Operophtera brumata. Next base: position 9,891,516 of record OW052238.1, on the reverse strand, counting down.
AAATCACTACAACAACATAATTAATTACAAAATAACATACTTTTTTATGACCCTGAAAAATACACGAAGGATCTTGTTTTCGTTCGTAGAAAATTGAATGATATGCTGATTGGAAAACTGTTGTCTAGACCTATTTACTCAGTTATACACATAAAAAGACTGACCTGTATTTGTTCGGCCGCCTTTTTTGCCAATTCCGGGTCAAGGATGGCGATGTCAAGTTCAGGAACACGGGGTTTCGCCGTCTCACTAAACGCCGCAGCGTTTACGTAATAACCACCTCGTTCACTTGTTTCCACCGGCGAGTTCGGAGACAAAATTCCACTGTCCGTATCACTCACATTAGCAGACTTTCGAGCGGTCCCAGAGTTTTCACCGACGGGAGACTTAAGCGGGATGCGTGACTTTTCCCCGTTTGCAGACTTCGACGGAATTCGCGATTGTCTCCCCGCTTCTGAACAAAATCCCGTACCGGGATCGAATATAACGTAATTATCCTTGTCACATCGCACTTTATTGTTCACTGTTACCGTGTATTTCTTATTCGGACTGAGATTCAGGAACGGATCTTCGCTATCTACCGGGCTTTCGGGTATTATCGATTGTATTTTTGGAGTTATCTTGGGCACGGATCTACCGTCTATTGTCCTCCTGATCACAGTGTCGTTGGTAAACTTCAGACGCACATACTCGTTGGAGATCGTTCGGCGGACAGGTGACGATAATAGAGGCGAGGGTTTTATATTCTGTTGGTTACCTTTGTTATGAAAGAAATTGATTTTTGGCTTTTCCATGGTTTTTGTTGGAGAAAATGGTAGCCGCAACTTGGAAGCTACTTTTTTCTTGGTATTTAAATCTATATTCGGTCCTTGAATAGAACTTCTGTAAACGGGCAACACGCTCGCTTTTTCTTCTACTTTTTTCGTTTCTCTATCTAACTTAGAATTATTCTTTACGAGATCGAAAGGTTTATTGAGCTTTTTCACCGGTGTTGGTATTTTGAGCCTTCTCTCTTTAATTTTCCTATCCTGAGGTACCTCATCAGCAGCGAATGAATCATTTTTTTCATTGCTACGTGCAGTTTCTTCCGATATAATAAAAGTTTTACTACGATCACAGAGCGTTTCATTTTGAGGTATCTCTAAGAAATCTTCGTTGCTTGAATTGTTTAAAAAACTCTCAATGATAAAATCTGCTTCGCTCGACTCAGAATTGCTTTGTGAGGATCGATTTTCGTTTATAATAAAGGATATTCTTTGCTCGATATCTATGAGTGTTTCGCTGTCGTCAATGCTTCTGGAAGTACCGCTACCGGAGTCGGAAGGTGTTTCCACTTCAAAAATAGTATTTTGTGATTGCTTAGAATCTTCAGGACAAGAACTTCTTCTCTTCACGGTGCCTGTGGCTGCCGATGGCGAATCCCAGTCCAAGTTTTGGAGAGCACACTGAGCCTCACTCTTTTTAGTTCGTCTTGGGCTTGTCATCATAAAATTTCATTTTGTTACACTTCTAAACTATACTGTAACCGACACATAAAAGTTGAATTATTGGAACATCGTCTAATGTCCTAAAGTGATGTCAACACCCGTTTTAATGGTCATTCTATCGTTAGTGGATTCATACACGAACGGGTCGATCGTTATCGAGTTACAAACTTGAAGCCTGTGCACATGGGACTGGTAGATATGTATCTGCTGCTTATTTTCTCTAATGGAACCATTTGTATTTGTTTGGTGACACGAAAGGGGGTAATAACGATAACTCACGGCACATCGTAAAAGTACGAATGGGTAAAGGATTATGTTGGCATTGTGTTCATGTAATCAAGCTACCTACGTGCATAGCACTGTTTGTTTTTATACTTGCACATAAAATACTTTGTTAATGATGATAAAAAGAAACTGGATGGAAAGACTCCAAAAAAAACTTATTCAATGCTTGAAACCAAATTGTATTTTTTAATGTTTTAATGTGTGATTATATTTATTTGCCTAGATTATTCTGTCCTCTGGACCTAGAACTAAAGATAAATTGTAAATATACATGAGCGAAAACATCTCAATTCAATCAGCCTTCCACACAGGTAACCTCTGTGGACTCGTTTTGTAGATAGAGTGTATGTATACCTGAACTAAGACAGGTAAAGTAAGCTCAAGGACAAAATGCTAACACTTTTAGATAGCGCAAAGACAAAAATCTATTCAATTTTTAGCTAATCCCGACGAGATTCACTTAGGATGCTGTCAAGAGTCAAATAGCCTTCTCTTAAACGTATTTTCAGTAAATCTACAAAGACAAACAAAAAAAAAGTTGATATTCACCATATTTCCAAGCATGATAGAGCCCAAAACAAGATTTGAAGTAATTTTCTCGATAAAAAAAAAGGTGAAAATCGCTCTTTTAACGTAATTATCTCTATTACCTATCAACGTACATAAAAAACAATATTAATTTAGAGGGATAGTAGATTTATATTTTCGATTACGCAACAAATATGTCCGTTACTGTTGTGTTGTTTTTTTTATAGTTTTCCGTGATTTTCGTACACTTTTCGTAGCGTGAGCGCTATTCTGTCACTTTCTAACCTACCTGAACTTTACTGAGTAAGATAGTGACGCAAGTTGGCTGTTTGCTTCTCTACAGACGATATATCTCATTCCACCGTTGGGAATAGAGTTCTTTATTTTATACTAGTGTCCGCCCGCGGCTTTGCTTGCTTTGTACCTGGATAAATTTGGTGTATCAAATTTCATCGAAATCAGTTCAGACGTTTTGGCGTGATTGAGAAACATACATACAAACATCCAAATATCGTAACCTTGACATTTCCATCACCTTGACATCAGTAGGATATACCCATTGACCTCAAAGTATACTTGAGTTTTTAAGTAAGTATATTGCATTGATACAGTTTTTTCCTCGACATTCCATTCCTCAGACGGCTGGTGGTTCCGGCGGAAGGTAGTTTTATGCCAGACCTGACTACGTGCTTTGAGAAAAACGCATTCACCATCTATGCATTATTCACACTGCTTCAAATTTTAACTTTTTATATCATTCAAGAAATAATTCGTTTTAAACGTTTAAACGGAGCTATGTTGGAAATTACTAATTCAGAGAACGGCTTCTTTGAAATATTCCTAACAATTTAGCCAATGTCAAGTATAAATTCAGGTGGTAAAACTAAGTAAAGTCTCTCCGTCAAGTCATAATCGAGGTTAAAATGGGGCAGAAAAACCAAGGTTTTGTAGGAGAAAATACACCATTCCGAAATGACAAGCTTTGGTATCAATTGGTATCTTACTTCCTCTTGATTTGTGTCACTATTTATTTCTTCTTAACTATCTAAAAATTGCCATTGATTGTTACCTTTTGCTGAAAGAAAGAACCGGCGTGTTGAAAAAACAAGGCGTGTTTTTGTAGTAGTAGAGCTTTATTGTGAAAGAGTTCGTCCAGGGAAGTACTCCCACCCTAGTGGTGGGAGTACTTCCCCGGTACCTCCATCCCTATTTCTGCCGCAAAGCGCAAGTAGTGCTCGCATTGGTGTGTTCCGGTTTGAAGGGTATGGGTGCCGGTGAAATTACAGACACATGAGACTTCTCATCTTTATGTCTCAGGGCCCCCCTGACGGCGCAGTTCAATGCCACATAGGGTGCGTCCTAGGTGGACTGACCTATGTGGTAAAGCGTTGTTAACGGCAGAGGTTACGGGCCATCTGCTTGATCCGTCATTCACAGACTTCTTACTTTCAATGATATGTTCAACAAATGTACGCTTGAGACTTAGTTCTGAATTAGGGGTCTTTATCTCTATCTAGTGCCCGTACGCGGCTTAGCTCGCGTTTGACCATGAATCCAGGTCAATAACCTATCTCTGTACCAAATTTCATCGAAATGGGTTTAACCGTTTCGGCGTGATTTAGTAACAAACATACAACAATCCAAACATCCAAACATTTTCACTTTTGTATAAACGTATTTATGTAATTTTTTTGTATCTCCCTAGTTTTTATTAGCTATCTCGAAAGACGTATAATTGACTCCTGGTTCATTATTATGATATCTGAAAAACTTTAATTTTCGTCTAAACGTCCTTATCGAAGATGACTCTTCTTTCCCTCAAAATAATTCGATGAAAATTACCGTTACTATTATAAGATCAGTATGAACTTATACGAGCATATTCAACGGGTAGCGATGTGACAAATTACCCCCAAGTGTCCCCACTATAACCTAATTACTAGATAAGTTGGAGCAATAAATTCTGAGGGTAGAAGGCAGCATCGACCCGGAACTACCAAAAAGTTGAAACTAATACCGATGGAAAGTAGTTCAAGTGTGAAGACTGAGGTGACTAACGACTCGATTATTTTTAGTAACATTAATAAGAAGTTTTCCTAGTGTAATTTTAGCATAATTTATCTCTCGCTAGATGGCGTAGGCGACAGTTTTGGTAACAGTAAATATTTCAAAAAACGTAACTATCACAAAGATATTAATTATTACATAATTTTACAGGATTTTGTATTTTTTTAAACTATTTATGTGGGTTGAACGAAGTTCTCCACTGCCATCAAAAAATTTAAAAAGAAGGTAAATACCAATAGTTACGCGAGTAACGCGAAGTCTTGACGATGAAAGAACTAAACTGACAATGACACTTGGAAAATTCCTCATTGGCCCGACCGAAACAGACTCATTCTAGCCTACGATAAGCTTTTCCTATGTTCTTCTAATTTTGAAAATTCCGTATTTGTATGGTTCAGGTAGGGTATAACGCAAAATTACCAATCTTAGATTAGATTTTTAACTGACTATAAATCAAATGAAATATATAACAAAAATAGAATATAAGTAAGAATTCTTTAACTACAATATTCAAATGAAAAATATGCATGGATACTGCATTATAATACCGAGGGATCACCCAGACAGAAACACGATAGGACAAAAATTTCTCGATAAAAAAAAAACAACAAAGTTACCTTTAACTTTTGGCTAGATTGGATTGTTTGTCAATATGGTACAGAGTATTTTGTCAACAACTGGATTAATAAGATCAATACAATAAAACAAAGGGATTACCCACGGGGTTTTTTAAACCCCGAGGGTGATCCCTTTTTTTATTTTTTTATCTATATTTCACGAGATATTCATTAAAAACCGCTTTTTCGAGAAGCGCATGGCGTTTTTTTGTATGAAGATTTCTGCCTGGGGTTAACGCAGTCTTCACAAAACAATGAAGACAAGACAATGAGTTTCGCCATGTGTGTCCGTTCGTTTATCTGTCAGTCCGGGCTTAGATCAGAGACTCTTAGTACTAGAAAGCCGTAACTTGCGCCGACAAAATGGTAAAATAAAATCATGTTTTTTTTTAAGGTACGCGTAGAGTTGCGATTTTCTCAAAACTTGCATTTTGTAACTTACCCTTGTTTTGAATTATGAGGGAAGACAGTGAACTTCGTAGGCTGATGATGATCTGAAATACTGGAAAATCGGCTACCTTCCCCTAATACCGCTTTGTTTATGAAGAAAAGTAATCAGTAACTACTAACTCTGCCGGTCCACTACAAGTTAGCTTGCAATTTATTAGAACATCCCCTCACATAAAGTAAACTCGCATTGCGCAAAACTTTCTAATTTGTTGCGTCGTGCGTCGCGGCTAAGTCGCTTTATTAGTTGTACAGTCGCTTACACATTACATTACAAAAGTATACATCCATAGACACACGCTTTTTTCCCCGAAAGGGTAGGCGGAGCCTCAATGGGCCTCACTGTGAATCGCACCATCGTGGAAATATAGTCGTGACAAGTAGTGAGCCAATCGCCGCCATTTATCCCATGACGACTCTGCTAACGCTTTCTTGCAGTAATAACAAATTCCTTAATAAGCTAGCAGCCAGGACAAATATTATACCAACGAATCTTACTACCAAGTCCGCCAAAGATAACCCAACAAAAATTTATAAAAAAATATTACTAATAGATTTAATGCTCTTCTTCTTTAATCTTTTGTTTTTTAGGGTTCCGAACCCCAACAGGGAAAAACGGAATCCACATAATATAGCTTTGTTGTCCATCTGTCTGTATGTCTGTCAAGACCCAGTTCCTTAGAAGCGGCTGAAGGTTTTGAATTGAAATGTATACCAAATATTAAGTTACGTGACCCATAGTGCCGTAAAAAAAACAAGCTTACGCAGCCATGCATTTTATGCATGCATTTTATGGTAGGTACTGAATGTCTAATTTTTGTATGGAGCTCGCGAAAATGCATACTCGCGTACTTTGGAATAGCATGGAAGGCTTTGTTACAAAAATAAAGGAAAACGTCGAAAATTAAAATAAAAAACGTCGTCAATAAAAGGGCAAAAAAAAGTTAGGACAAGTTATGCCAAAACAACTATACGGAAGCCTTATGGTGCGAGTCCTACTCACTCTTGGCCTTAGTTTTCACCATAATAGCCAGAAACGTTTTGTGCTTGACTCTACTTGGCCCCGCACGTGCCCTACACCGGAAAGTTTACAATTGAAGTTTATGTTATCCCACCGTGAACTTGGACAACTATGAAGTGTAGCTAGTTTATTCTAACTTCTAACACTGATACTAGTTACTAGCTTCGTCTGGAAGTAAAGTTGTACGACAAGATATCTTCGGGGATGATTCTCGGAATCTCCAGCATAAAATGACATCTTATTGCGTACTAGAAACTCGCCCCGGTTTCGCACGGGTAGTGTTGAGATCCCCCCTCCCTCCCGTCTTCCCTAACCCTCCCCCCTTCCCACCCCCCATATATCCACACACCAGATACAAAAACCTGCTAAAGTGATTGTTACATTTACATTTTTTTACACCTTATGTTACATTATTGGAGTTTTAGTAAAGGTCCCTATTTTTTTTTAAATATAATATAGCCTATGTTACCTGGGGAAAGCTTAGCTTCCCAACAGTGAAATAATTTTTCAAATCGGTTCTGTAGTTTCTGGGGCTATTTAATGCAAACAAACAAACAAACAATCAAATCTTTCCTCTTTATTATTAGTATAGATAGATATTGATGAAAACTATAACTTTGTATTAACAATATGGGCGTTATACGAGATGTGATGTCACCTCGTAGACGATACGAGATTTATCTAAGAATACGGGTCCAGTAGTTGAGCATTTATCAATTGCCCCACAGTAAAATACTTGTTTATGAAACAAAAGTTATTCAATTTTGTTTCAATTCAATTCAGTTTATTCATACTATTATATATGTATGTGTTACCGGGCAAACTCGATTTCAGGCCAAACCGGTTTATTACCCCCCACGTATGTGGATTAACTAGTTTGCTCTGAAATATGTTTTGGCCGGTAAAGTATATAACATTACAGAGTTAATAACCCTAATTCGTTGTATCTAGTAAACATTACAAAATAAATTACAAAAAATAAAATTAGTAATAAAACACAGAAAAAGTTACTTACAGATATTTATAAAATACTAGCGACTCGCCCCGGCTTCGCACGGGTAGCCCCCGGGGAACCCCCCCCCCCCGTCCCCCGTCCTACCCCTCCCACTATGTCCTATCTCCTGGTTCTAAGCTACCTACCTACCAATTTTCAGCCAAATCGGTTCACCCATTCTTGAGTTATAAGTGGTGTAACTAACACGACTTGAAAAAAAAAAAAAAAAAAAACGTTTAAACCTCACGGTGCCCGAGACCTTTCCAACGAATGCAAAACCGTGGAAATCGGTTAGTGCGTTCTGGAGTTATAGCGTCAGGAAGGAAAACCCGCCTTATTTTTATATAATAGACTAGCTGTAACCCGCGACTTCGTACGCGTAATATTGTTTTATCCATAACTCTGCGTAATAGCACAGACTAATTATGTTTTACACTGTGGTAATAGTATGTTCTAGTTGTTGTAGTAGTAGAATGTTTGGTTTTCCACTTGTGGTATCCAACCTATGCTAATTGTAAGTTAGCGCGCCTCCCCCGAACGTATGCACATTGCCCGCAACCGTCACAAGAATAATTTCTAAACCAGCATCCGATGGTCCGGTGCCCCTTTCCGCACCGCCAGCAAGGCTGCTCCACGCACTGCACATCGCCCGCGGGCGCGGGCGGGAGCGCGTGCTCCCGCTGCGCTGGCGCCGCTGCCGACCCCTACGCGGCCCGCGTGCGCTGCGCCTCGTCCAGCCCCCCCTCCATCCTTCACCCCCCCAAATCAGGTGTCTTTGTGACTTGTAACTATGATTTAATTGTAGTGAGCGCCATGAACTGTTCCACGCATCGTAATATCACTTTTTACTCGAAATATCGAATTGTTCGGTTTTACCGATCGGCATTTTATTCCGATGCACAAAAACACAATAAATAAGCAAATAAACAATAATTTTTTCGCGGTGTATCTCGTCGCCAGTGGGATTTACAGGTAGGATACCACATTATTATTATTTTATTAAATTAAGGGGTCCCATTTTAACCTTGAGGTCCTGGAATATTTTAATCTCAACAACGACACCGTGACACGACCTTTGAAACGACACCATACTCAAGGTTTTCAATTTAGGGGTCCCATTTTAACCTTGAGGTCCGTAAAATATATCTCAACAACGACTCCGTCAAACGACATTTGAAATCTTATGTTTTTCAATTTAGGGGTCACATTATAACGTTGAGGTTCTGAAAATATTTTAATCTCAACAACAACACGTGACACGACCTTTTAAACAACACCATAGTCAAGTTTTTTCAATTTGGGTGTCCCATTTTAATCTTGAGGTCCTGATAATGTTTTAATCTCAACAACGACACCGTGACACGCCCTTTGAAACGACACCATACTAAAGTTTTTCAATTTAGGGGTCCCATTTTAACCTTGAGATCCTGAAAATATGTAATCTCAACAACGACACCGTCAAACGACCTTCTAAATGACACCATACTCAAATTTTTCAATTTAGGGGTCCTATTTTAACCTTTAGGTCCTGAAAATATTTTGATCTTAATGACTTCACCGTGAAACAAACTTTGAAATTGCCGAAATACGCTGAAATCTCGCTAAAACCTAAAGTGTATTTATTTACAAAGAAAATGTTCCCATGCTTTTTTTCAGCAAAATTTCAGGTACTGCTGAAATTTATGTTGGCTATTTTTATTAAAGGAATTACCTTGTGAATTTTCTTGTTTCTACTACCAACGGTTTCCGAAATACGAAGCATTTTAGTTTTATATTAAAAGCCATTTTGGACCCCCTACAGGGTGAATTTTCAAAAATCCTTTCTTAGTACACCCCTACACCCAAAAAGGAATACATCCTTCAAATTTCATGTGTCTAGGTCCAGCGGTTTAGACTGTACGTTGCAAAACGCAAAGTGTATACGTTAAAAGCCCTTTTTGAACCCCTAATAGGGTGAATTTTCCAAATTCCTTTTTAAGTACACCTTTACACCCTAAAAGGAATACACTGTCCAAATTTCAAGTCTCTACGATCAGCGGTTTAGGCTGTGCGTTGTAAAAACTAAAGTTTTTTTATTTTTTTACATAGAAAACGATCCCCTTCCATTTTTCAGGAAAATTTCAGGAATCGCTGAAACACGTGTTTATTTATTTTATTTGAGGAATCTCCATGTAAAATTTCAAGGTTCTACTGCTAACGGTTTCTGAAATACAGAGCTTTTTTGTTGTATATTAAAAGCCCATTTTGGACCCCTTAGAGCGGGAGTATCAGAAATTCCTTTCTTAGTGCACCCCTAGACCACATAAGGAATGTACCCTCCAAATTTCAGGTCTCTAGGACTTACGGTTTAGGCTGTGCGTTGGTTGTCAGTCAGTCAGTCAGTCAGTGAGTCAGTCAGTCACGCAACGATTTTATATATTTTGATTAAAACAATTAATGACTGGAAAATTTCGGGGGAGACCTTTGCCCAGCAGTGGGAAACAATAGGCTAAAAAATAATAATTAGATACTTACCTACTCCTACCATGTTTATTTGTATACCAAATATAACTAACATTAACTATACTTTGCGAAAGCACGTTTCATGAAGCTTCCATTATTTCACATCTTGCTTTGACTTAGCGTCCAGTTTTAGCTACCAGAAGCTCTAAAACGGAAAGCCGTAGAAAGAAACTATGGCGCTTTATTGCGATCAAAAAAAATGAGGTTAAGTGCACATTTCGCGCAAAAGCTCCAACCCTTTGTATGGCAACGTGTACTGTTTCAGATATTCTTATCGCCTCTCCCATTCCCGTGAGCAAAAACAGCAACTTTAACTGCCGCGGACCCCGATTCCTCCCTACTCCGTAGATAGGTGCGACGTCCGGCTAGTATCTGCATATCCGGCTTTTGCAATATAATTTTAGAAAACGATATAAGTAGATAAATTAATTCAGATTGTTTGATTTCGGTTTAACTGATTTACATTTTAACAACTCCTTCAAGTAATCAGAGTTTAAGAACATTTTAACTTGGTTTATTATCTATGTGGAAAGACACATTATAGTGCGGATATTATTAAAAATTAAGCTTTTTATAGAACTTCTAGACTTCCCAGATGTCGTATCTACTCGTAGAATGCCACCATCCTGATACCAAGAGCTATCGGCTTTTTTTTTTTTTTATTGTTTTATAAGCTTTATGATCAGTATGATAACACAGTTATTTAGCTATACATTGAGTTAAGATTGCTTGATCTATAAAATTCAGCAACCCCTATGAATATCACATTACATACTATGACCGGTTTTCCAAAAACATATGGAAAGTTGACAGATTTTTCCGGCTTCTCCAATGTTTCACCTGATGCTCCCCTACCGCCGTCTTAAGTGATTTACTGGCGCTCTGCGACCCATCCAAGAATATTGCCTAAGAGGGAGACCCAACGAGGTTACTAGACTTCGCGATACCTCCCTTTCTTAACCTCAAGGTGAGACAAGGACGGCAGTCCAATGCTATGAAATCTAAATTTGAAACGTGTAACCGCCCCAGCGATATCCGGCTAAATGGGTCAGGAAGGCGAAGTTTACTCCGCTATTCGGAGTTAGGGAAACCGAAGGCATTAAAGTCGGATGTAGGGGTGGAATTAGAAAAATATTACAGTTTTATCCAATACGGAAGTCCTACTCAATTTATATTACCTAATCTCTCTAATCTATTAGAAAAAGTCTGGTAAATGTCTGAAAAATGGAAAGAAAAAGTGCAAATTTTTCGCAATACCTAGGGAAGGTGGTGTCATCTTCGGGAGACGCAACTTTAGATACAATTTTCAGTTAGAATGCAAAATAAAACTTAAAGAAATGCAAGGTTCAGTATTTTGTATTATTATCAAGCAAGAGCTACATCAATATAAATAAAATATTCGCGTGTCTGACTGACTATCAACGCACAGCCATAAATCCTAGCGACCTGAAATGTGAAGGCTACATTCCCTTTATTAGGCTAGTGTTGCACTATGTTTATTTTTTTCCAAAATTCAACCCCAGCGGTGTCTTGAAGTTTGTATGGGAAAAACTCTACGGGGAAGAAATATGGGGTGTACGGGTTTATAATACAGGCACACACACACAATTTTCTGCTCTTATTCATTGATAGTCCCAAATATCAGAGTTGTTAGAGAGTTATTTGCTTCGATAAAACAAACGTGTAAACAAACCGTGTTCATACCAACCATGACAAACAGCGACGGTCAACACGAAATTAATCCCAGCGCAGTTGGCATAAACTAATCAACTCACTGTGACTGCAGGCCTAGCATGAGTTCTGAGTGAACTGCTTTAGTTTTTTTTTATGGTATTTGGTGTGTGGATAGTGTGTCTGGGAAGAGGGAGGGGGGAGGGAGGGATCAAATATAATCGTTATACTTCTAGTTCATGTCACCGGTTATACCTTGGAAGAAGTAGTACTTGTTTAAAAGAAGTAGAGTTTTTTTGTGAAAACTCCACTACCATCATACCTATTTCAGCCGCAAAGCAGTAGTGCTCGCATTGCTGTATTCCGGTTCGAAGGGTAAGGGTGCCGGTGAAATTACAGGCACATGAGACTTTTCATCTTTACGTCTCAGGGTGGCGGGCGCAGTGCAATGCGTGGGTGCGTCCTAGGTGGACGTGACCTATGAGGTAATGCACTGTTCATAGGCAGAGACCGCTTAATATCAGGTGGGCCATCAGCTTGACAAGTCATATCAAGTAGTATATTTAAAAAAAAAGCACATAACAGGCATGACGCACCTATGTGGCATTGCACTGCGCCCGCCACCCTGAGACATAAAAACTGGAACATCAGTGACCTAAAAAAAAAATAGAATAAATATACATGTGCTAAGGGTCCGTCCACCACAGATAAACATCAACCAACGTAACTGATGCCCTTTACGCGGCCAATAAAGCGAACTAATAAAACTCAATACACAAAGTACACAATGGGGCGGCACCGTACACATTTTAGCGTGGTATTAACACTGCAATATTTTTGAAGGAAATATTATTTGCATTTGTAATATGGGGGCGGACCCCTCGGGACGCGGGAATGCATTCCTGCACTTGTCTTCGCTAGAATTCACACGCACACTCCCAAGTAATAGTGCGCCGAAATACGGTATGACAGTTAGTGAACTTTTGCTCTGAAGGTTTGGAACTTTTCACAATTGAGTTTTAGAAGACATGACATGGCATTACATTTTGTTACAAAGATTTAATTGCATATTCCTTTGGTCGAAGGCATATTCTCGTATGCCTGTGATTTCACATCATGTAGGTGTGTTGGGAATATTATTTCTGTGGGATAGTTTTTAGTGATATAGAATATTTATTTTGCGCTCGTAAAATCACGTCTAGTTTCTGTATTGTGGTTTTCAAAATAATTTTGCTAAATTTGAAAGGAAGGCAGGTAAAAAGAAAAATACACCTATTACAAAAGGAAATTCAATATCATTTGACACCTAAATAGCGATCGTAGCGTTTGTCTACGAGGTCTACGAGCGTAGTTGAGCGGTCTACGTGCTACGCCACGTAGCCGTTATTGCTAAAACTCTGCCAAGCCGCAAAATATCGATATCTATGGCACTTCATGTCACCGGGGATAAAAGCTTTTCAATTTATTTTTAAAGTCATGAAAACTAAAATATGGGGTGAAAACTTTGAAATGAAATAACACTGAAAATAAATATGATTTAATGCAACTAATTGCAGTTATAATTGATTATTACGCAAGTAAAGTAGCCGAAAATGTCGGATTTGTTACGATGTCTTTCGCAAGACTTGCAGCATGAAAGCAGCTACCATTTTCATCAGCTTTCGTTACGCATATATATCCAATCATTGCATCAATATATTTAGATATATATATACCTTGGATTTTCATATATTTTTTTGAGGACTTTCTTCGAGATAAATTCGGCCTTGCCGAGACCTAATGTAAATCGATCTCTGTCGTATACAAAGGGAATTTCAATATGAAAATCAATTCGTGTTGACACACGTTTGAGAAAAATTCTATATACGCCCCAGGCGATGATATTCTCACGTATGTGGTCCTCATTTGACTACTTAATATCGCCTTAATTGCATGCTTCGTCAGTGATTAGCTATTCTTTATTTATTATTTTAAAATTATAAACGCAATCATATAAAAAACTTGCAAAGAAATTTTATTTCAACTGAAATTCTACTAACCCCGTCAAAACTATCCCAAATCCTTGCTCAAATGCACTCCACACGGCTTATCGCTAATGCGAGGAATAAAACTGCATGCACACCCACACACCCATATTGCAATGTGTTGCAATGCAGGGGAATTTTCCATTAAATATTTAGATTAGATTTTTCGTGTTCCATTTATCATGGTTTAATTGTGTGGGGCTGATTCTTCTCGCCTTTATTGACGGTCGCAGCCTGGGAGATTTGTTTTGTAAGCCTTTGATATGATAATGTAATAACGTCTCTTGCTTTCAATAGTCCGTGTTCGGAGACTTTGGAGATCTCATATTGTGTTATCTTTCGTAAGCTTATTACGGTGTTCAATGTAAAGGAGACTCTACTAACACAACACACAATACACACAACCTATCAACTTACCAAAGTTTGTAGCAGTTTTTATTTATTTTTAATATTATTTTAGTTTTTCTAAGATCTATCGTACCTACTGATCTTGTAGTACTTACCTACTTAGTAGATTTTTGTTTTTGTTTTCATGTTTTATGTGTGTTTTGTGTCGTGTGGAAAAATAAATTAATTTTCTTTCTTTCTTTCTGTACTAGCTGAAAATTTACTTTCCGAATTGATTACCCGACTGCGGCGAAGCCAAAAACGGAGAGTTATTTAATTGACCTTTATGTATGTATGTACTTCCCTATGTTCCCTAATAACTACTCAACGGCTGAACCAATCTTGATGAATGATAAGTTGTTAGATTTGTCTTTATTGCGCGAGCGTCACTGGATATATTAAAATGATAAAAAAACAAAATGACTGTTTTAGCTGTATGTTTTAAAAAACATAGGTAAAAAAACATAATCATGTTTGGTATCAAAAAAAGGCCTTGATGAGCACATTTGAAATATATATGCATATATACTACACATATGCAAGTGTGGCGTGTTTAAACTTTTCAGTAAAGATTTAATGTAGTCGGGTTTCAGTTTTTTTAACTTTTATCTTGTTTTGTCACATACATCTCGTAATGTGATTGCAGAGGTTGTCTAATTCTCAATCTCAGGTCTCCTCACGCCTTTTCTTTAGACTTTTTTTTAACTCTATATTGATACTGTGGGCTTCAATATTTGTACTGTGAAAAGAAGCCCATTGAGGCTCTGCCTACCGTCCTTCGGGAAAAATGGCGGGTGTCTATGTATGTAAGTATATATGACCAAGAAAGTTACTGCCACTTGGCTGACCCAAAGACTTTCTAAAAACTCTACGATGGACTTAGCATGCCATAAGCTTTGAAAATTTGAACGATGCCGAATGAGTTCAAAACACTGCCGGTTCACACTCTAGTCCTACAAATGTGTTTAATAATCAAGCAGCAATGGACGGATAAAACTTGTCAGAATTGTCCCTCTTTACGCGATTTGTCTCTCTGTTTTGGACACTTTGTGACCTGAAGTTCATTTACTCAGAGGTACTGACCCAAATATTTTGTAATAGAAAGATTTTTTATATGGTTGTTATGTTTAATTTCCTATCCAACTCTATTTTACCCATTTCCAGACATGTCTAAATGCAAAATCTGTGCTACAATTATTCGTCGCGTACGTTTCATTTAGCCGGATCACCATTGTTGGCCATAAACGCCACATTTTCCTTATTACACGCCCTAATATGTTTCAGCCCGTTTCATCCCGTTACAGTGTGTTTTGTGAACATGTTTTTTACTTAGCGTCTGATGTTCGCGCGAAATAAAGTTATCTGTCTATAGATAGATATAAAATGGATGTAAGGAAGCTGAAAGAAAAGCAAGTGGATCAAAATAAACAAAGATACATATTGCTAAACTTCTATGATGCCATTTATAACAAGTAATGTGTATTTATGCGTCTGTACTTCCAAAATTGCTCAACCAATTTTGATTATGGGCTTATCACTACAAGTGCTCAACCGATTGGGATGCAGATTTTTGTAACCCATTAGTACGACCTCTAAGAAGATTCTTAGATATATAAGAGTCACATATCATGCAGTTTTTTTTATGTATGACTAGTATTACGCCCGCGACTTCGTCCGCGTGTTATTTTTCTATACAAATTTCAATTTCATACAAGAGGAACGTACCCTCCAAATTTCAGGTCTCCAGGACTTACGGTTTAGGCTGTGCATTGATAGTCAGTCAGTCAGTCACGCAACGATTATATGTATATTGATGATGAATTGTCTACTGATTGATTATTTACTTTTACCTAAAATGTAAACATATTTGAAACCTCCCTATCAACCTCTTGATTTTGATACCCATGTCGATGTCATACATACCTTTTTTAACCCCCGACGCAAAAATGAACGGGTGTTATAAGTTTGACGTGTCTGTGTGTGAGTGTGTCTGTCTGTCCAAACGTAGCTCCCGAACGGATGAAACGATTTAGTTTTTTTTTGTTTGTTTGAAAGTTGAATTTGTCTGGAGTGTTCTTAGCTATGTTTGATCAAAATCGGTTCAGCCGTTTCATTGCATTGAGGGTTTTTTTTTGAATGTTTACAAAATTAATTACTTGTTGTCACTTATTTTTGCATTTTGTAGCCACTCTTATACATTTTTCAACATTTGTACGGCAATTTCCGGGTCAAGACGCTTCTAATGATACCTCATACATCAAAATCCATCTACTCGTAGCCGTTTGGATGCAATGCGGTAAGAAAGATTTTTAAGCCACGTACAAAAATACGCGCGAAACACATACCCGGGCTAGAATTATTTTATCTGTGCCCGGGCTGACCTGTCAGCCAGCAGGGAAAAACAGAAATGTTGCTAATTTGGATCTATTTCTGATAACGTCAGTACAAGCTGTAACATTACAAAATTATTATAAAAACTTCTAGAACATTCGATACTCACACATAGAAAGTTGTTGACAAAAAACTAACGGACAAGCATTACTCACACATGCACACAGCCATGTTGGTTACATCTCACGCACACTTACACGTTGTTGACAACTAGGCTCACCTATAAAATGGCAGGCGCCCTTACGCCCGGCCCTTTTCAAACTCAGACAGAGCAATCAATAACACATCTATATTCTTCCACTACGCCCAATTTTGGTGAGTTTATTTAAATATACTACACTCTAACTAGCACTGTTTAATCTAATGTACTTCTTATCTTTCCTAAATGTTGTAAACTCTAGCATCTAAGACACCTACTATGTTTGTCCTTCTGACTAACTAGTTCTTAATCTCTGTTGTAAACCCTACGGTGTAATAAGGTTGAAAGCCACGTACTGCCTACCCCTGCGAGCCACGTCTGCGGCACCTAGAGGCGACTTTCAACCAAGTTACACCAGGGGGAAGAATCAAGCCTGTCACTACAACTACGTGATCTTTACAGGGTCCAACTCTACGGGTCGAACCTTACGGTTGGTGGCTTCACAGCCACCAACCGGACTCACCAGCTACCTGCTGTCTACCAGCTGTCTCCAGCCCTACCTGCTGCTACCAGCCTGCCACGAGCCACCTCGCAGACAAGGGGCGCGCTCTTCACCATGACGCCTAGACCACGTGCCTCCGATCTGCAGCTCACAGGACAGTACCGTGGAGAGTCCACACCTGTTCTTGGGTTCCGTACTACGCGTGTGTCCAAGTGTTCTTTTCTACAAGCGTGACCTTTTGAGACCTATTCTACTGCTGAGACTGAGACCCTTGATCAAACCCCGGCCCATAGCCGTCTGGCCTTCTGCCTGCTACTCTGGCCCTCTGCCTGCACTTCTGCCTGCTACTCTGGCCCTCTGCCTGCACTTCTGCCTTCAGCATAATACTAAAGACTCTAAGTTTAACAATCCATTCAGTGACCTTATTGTTAGCATTTTAAGTTTAATATATGTATAAAAATGTCCTAATCGTTTTTCTACCTACTCCTAGCTCTTCTATCAGGTAGGATAGGAACCTAAAACCTAGACTACCTACCTGTCCACGGCTGCACCGTGACAGTGGCGCCCAACTCTCTTTAAAACTCTCTTTCCAACTCTCTTTACAATTCTCTCTTTACTACCATAAGAGATATATTCACTATACCTATTCCGGCCCATATCAACATGATAATGGTGCCCTATTCATTCTCAATCTCAGTCTCAAACTTATGTCTCATACCTATTTTTGTCATTTACAAACGCTTGGTAAAAACTCGGAACAACATACCTACAAGAACAGAGGTGTAAGCTCGCCTTTATTGCATCGTGGCGGTATCATAATAATAGCTACTAGAAAGTATTATTGTACCAAAGCTAATAATCTATTGTCTAATCGTGTATACTACTATCTATTGTCTAATTGTGTATAATTCTTTACAGCTATATCTATCTGTGTATACCTATCTGTGTGTTACTGTGTAATTCTAACCATTTCTGTGTACCTACCTACATTATTGCGTAAACAGTGCTAGTTCGTCGTAACAATGGAAACTAAATATCTAAAATGTAGAATCTCACTCAAACGTTCATCTGGTCTACAAACTAGTAGATATGAACGGAAACTATCATAAAGGATATTAAACTCATTCACTATAAAGAATAATATTTGCCTACTTATCTACCTAACTAACAATCTATCTATCTATGTATCTATCATGCAATTTCATTGATTCACTAAGCTTGACTTACAACTGACCTTGACACTAGAATGTTGGAAATAGTAAACAACACTAGAACAATCTACCTACTTATAGAATACTAATACTATCAACGCGTGTGCGTGTGTGTGTGTGTGAGAAACACTGACCTTAAATACTTCTTTTACATACTTATAATAAACATGATAACTTAAAATCTAAATCGTACCTACTTACGAGTTCCCTAAAAACTAAACTAAACTAAACGTAAACTTAAAGGTTAACTTAAAATCTATACTATTCCTTTTACTAAAACTAAACTTGAAACTAGAAACGTAAAATCTACATCGTAGCTACCTACGTATACACTAAAATCTTAAAATCTATACTAAACTAAACGTAACTTTAATCTACACTAATCGTAATTCGTAATCTATGCAAATACTTTTACCTAAACTAGCTATGAAACTATAAACAACGTTGAACATACCTAGCTACGTATCATCTAATAACTAAAATAATACTACCTAAATAAAAGCAAATCTACTTGTTAAAACTTAAACTAACTTTAAAACTGTAAACAACTTTGAATGTACCTACCAACGAATCATCTAGAAACTAAACTACCTACTATCTACATGATAAAACTAATCCTACGTGTGTGTGTGGGTCGACTAAAGACTTATTACCTATAACCTAGTTAACTTTGAACTAGAAAATAACTTTACCTACATTCTAAAGACTAAACTATAACCAAATAAAACTATACTACCTACTTAATAAATGCTTATTCAATCTATGTGCGAGGCGGTCTTGAGTATGTTATTCATAAAAACTTTCCAACGCAACAGAGGTCAACAAACCTAAAATGTTGCGAAATATACTTTCTTGCCGAGACCCTACATCTCTGGCGGGATATCTGCATTTTTCTCCCAAGGGACTAAACCTTTGGTGGAACAAACGGAGCGGGTCGTGACTCCGATATAAAAAAAAAAGCCATCACTAAATGCTAGCTTACTATTGCCTATAGTAATCTATTTTATAACATACTCATTTCAGACCTCACGCAAGAATTAAATCTAAGAAAAACAACTAACTAGATAACTAACTATGTATCTATATCTATATTAAGTATGTATGAGTATCTATATCTAAAATCTATAATTCTGAAAGCTCATTAAAAACCAGCAAACTATGTACTACTATATAAATACTAATAATCTGTAAACCTACAAAACTGCTATAAAGCTAGCTACTAAAAAAAAAAAAAAAATACAATATGTTGATGGCTACAACATCACATTACGTCACAGGCATCGTCACTGTTGACCGGTAGAATCTTCCAGAAAACTACCTACTATAAACTGTTTGTCAAAACAACACGCTGTCTACATACCTACCTACCAACATTCCTTGGCTAAAACTCTCTGAAATGAATTTCTTATCTAACCTAAACGATCAAATGACCAATTAACCTACCTACTTACATTTGCAAAAGTAGCTATTCGCTAAATTATGAATGATTTAGTCTGATAATCACTTACTATTGCCTAATTCTAAAACCTAAGCGAATAGAAATAATATGTTAGAAAAACTCGCTAAAGAATAAAGCCTTACCTACACTAAACTTTTACTAAGTACAACACTTTAATCTACGTATTTTATGTACCTAATCAATTATGTATAATACCTTTTATCTAACTTATGTAAAACATATAAGGACACCTAGTCCCCTAAAAATTGCAAAGGAGATCATAAAATATAATTAAATACCTTGCTGTACTATCAAACACTTATTTATCGTTGAGGTACTTAAAAATACAATACTTACTAAAGACCTCAACTACTTTATCAAATAACGGAAAATTCTCACTTAGGTATATCTTATTAAATACTATCCTAAAAAAAAAAAACATTATCAGAGTTTGATTAAGCCATAATTCTTAACATCTTTCCTATTCATTACAAACACATTAAAATAGGTACTTGAGCGAACATTACTGTCACTCATGCCTGACCTACTTACCTTATGGTCTGCCAGGAATGCATAGTTCGTAAACAACTCACGCGTGTCTTATTTAACAGAAACAAAATTGTTAGAATATTAATTAAAATATTTATGAGAAATCTAACTTAAACAAATTAATTAATGCTATTTATTTAAATATTTAATCATTACTTAAAATCACAAATTATTATCTACTTATTCATCTACATTCAAACCCTATTAGTACTAATACAAACAGATAACTAAAATATTCCTGCCTACCCCTATGATATCTTGTTGCAGTGATCTACAGCTACTAAAAGTGACTATTCGATACTATTACTGCCATCTATGATTTCCAACAGGAAACTAAAGACATTAATACTAAACCTCCCCAACAGATGGCGGTTAAACAATATTGCTATGGCCTTCTATATTAGTAATAATGAACTAGAGATAACTTAAAAACTTTAAAAACTTTCTCAACAGATGTCACCATAAGTTCAGTACAAACAATAACTTCGTAAAAATATTTTTTAATCCCATTGATAAAAGTAATAAACATAAACAATTAGAATAAATTCAATAAATAATATGAAGACAAGTAAACACAAAATAAAATAAACTTGACTTAATAATAGAAAACACTTACCTATTTAAGAACTTGCATTTACTTAATACTTTTTTTTGGATGACTTTAAACTTCCTTAATTTTTTTTTTTTTCTCGATTAGCCTTTAAACTGAAACTCCAACACATAGAGCGACATACAGTATCATAAACAACAGTCACTATTACAAACACTCACTCACTTACTCAATCACTAAAAAATTTTTTAGAGCTAACACTACATTTTTTTTTATAGAGCAAACACTTATAATTTCTAGTAACGTAGATCTTACACTTAAATTTTTTTTACATAGAGCAGACACTTCAAATTTTTTTTTTCCTTTTCACTTCTCATAGAGACATAGAGTCAACACTTACAAAAAAAAAAAAAAAAAAAAAAAAAAAAAATTTTTTTTTTTTTGCTACTTCATCTACAAATAGAAACATAGAATCAACTCTTAATTTATCTTATACTCATACAACTTTAACTACAAATAGAACTATAGAGTTAACACTAAATATTTTCTTATCATAACTGTTATATTTAATAATTAACTTTAACTAATAATTACTTAAACTAAACCTATTAGAACACTCTAAGAAGCAATATGAGCGGTGAAAACTCATTTAAAAATAAGCCTCTAACAACAGAGCGGATTGCTTCAAAACTCTTTAAACAAGCCAATTCTGACTAGGATGCGGATTATGGCAAACATCTAAAATAAGCCTAAAATGCCAGCTTCTCTAAATTAATACTAATCAACACTTAACAACTTAAACTTAAACAACTCTACAATGATAGAGACACTTAGAATTAATATTAGAACATTAACTTACAGACAGACTAGTACTAAATAACACTTGCCCTTCTAAATGATAAAGCCTCTACTACACTAACAACTAAAACTCTTGTTGATATGAGTATATTTACACACTAAAGTAAATATATTCTAGTTGTAGCTTCTTAAGCCTTCTATGACTTGAGGCTAATGCGGGATGAATAAAAGATTGAAGTATGAAAGACAGTATGAATGTAGAGTCATCAAGAGATAGGTTGCAGTTCTAGCGGGTTTTATCAGGAAAAACCCTTTCTCTGGGAGGGGCGATACTGTAACATTACAAAATTATTATAAAAACTTCTAGAACATTCGATACTCACACATAGAAAGTTGTTGACAAAAAACTAACGGACAAGCATTACTCACACATGCACACAGCCATGTTGGTTACATCTCACGCACACTTACACGTTGTTGACAACTAGGCTCACCTATAAAATGGCAGGCGCCCTTACGCCCGGCCCTTTTCAAACTCAGACAGAGCAATCAATAACACATCTATATTCTTCCACTACGCCCAATTTTGGTGAGTTTATTTAAATATACTACACTCTAACTAGCACTGTTTAATCTAATGTACTTCTTATCTTTCCTAAATGTTGTAAACTCTAGCATCTAAGACACCTACTATGTTTGTCCTTCTGACTAACTAGTTCTTAATCTCTGTTGTAAACCCTACGGTGTAATAAGGTTGAAAGCCACGTACTGCCTACCCCTGCGAGCCACGTCTGCGGCACCTAGAGGCGACTTTCAACCAAGTTACACCAGGGGGAAGAATCAAGCCTGTCACTACAACTACGTGATCTTTACAGGGTCCAACTCTACGGGTCGAACCTTACGGTTGGTGGCTTCACAGCCACCAACCGGACTCACCAGCTACCTGCTGTCTACCAGCTGTCTCCAGCCCTACCTGCTGCTACCAGCCTGCCACGAGCCACCTCGCAGACAAGGGGCGCGCTCTTCACCATGACGCCTAGACCACGTGCCTCCGATCTGCAGCTCACAGGACAGTACCGTGGAGAGTCCACACCTGTTCTTGGGTTCCGTACTACGCGTGTGTCCAAGTGTTCTTTTCTACAAGCGTGACCTTTTGAGACCTATTCTACTGCTGAGACTGAGACCCTTGATCAAACCCCGGCCCATAGCCGTCTGGCCTTCTGCCTGCTACTCTGGCCCTCTGCCTGCACTTCTGCCTGCTACTCTGGCCCTCTGCCTGCACTTCTGCCTTCAGCATAATACTAAAGACTCTAAGTTTAACAATCCATTCAGTGACCTTATTGTTAGCATTTTAAGTTTAATATATGTATAAAAATGTCCTAATCGTTTTTCTACCTACTCCTAGCTCTTCTATCAGGTAGGATAGGAACCTAAAACCTAGACTACCTACCTGTCCACGGCTGCACCGTGACAAAGCATAGACTAACAAAACACATTGTTTTGTTAGTCTATGGTACTAGTTACTAAGTAAGTATCTTTCTACTGTTTTTTTTACCTTTTTGATACCCATATGCGTACTGAGGTTCACTATTCATTGCGTCTAGATTTCCCACGAATACGGCAAGCATAAAAGGGTCTAACTGCTCCTTTTACCGGAATCATGCTTGATACCTTCATCTGAAAGCCTTTAAACAGCAAAGGCCAGGCAGGTCACGGTAAGCCGGCTGTAACTCAACAGGTATTACCGTGATCCTGGATGACCGGTCACCGGATGAATTAACATAGCATTTGACCCGGACACGATTTATAGCAGAGTTAATGACCCTATACAGAATAATGGGTATAGACTGATGGCTGAGTAGATATTGTACTGAATACATAGTGAATGCTTGTCTGGAATGTAATAAGCTTGCGTTAATGAAGTAGGGTTTGACAACTGAATCAACAGCTATTTCAGTTACGGTTACAAGATATTGATACGATTTGTTAGAATTTAAGCAAGTTAAATTTTCGTTTTCACTTCACAGTTCACTACTTCGGCATACCGAATGCACTTCGGTGTAGTTAACTGGATTTTCTTCAAAATGCATGTTTATCAACTATTTTATATCAGTATCTTGGAATCAGAAAAATAAGTGACAATGAAAAGGCATAACCAACAACCGTTGAATAAAGATTATTGAGTGGTGACCGCGAACTGGGGCCCAATTCTACTGAACCAATTTTATTAAAATTGTTAATGAATTGTCACATACTTGTCACCTTTGACACTTTTGGTATTCTACTAAAATCAATGTTTTTCCAATTGCATTATACCTAATTGTGACCATTTAGAAACAATCGTAAAATCTATATAAGTAAAAATTCGACTACCATTTTTAATGACAATTGTAATTGAATTGTAATTGCGTAGTACAATAATGAATTTTATTTCAAAAATAGTAGAATTGGGCCCCTGACCTTTGCACGATCCTCGATAAACAAAAGGCATTTTAAAAATCGCAAGAAGTCGGTGGATGTAGGCAGCTCAAGACCGTTTGTCATGTCATTACATCGGAAAGCCTTTTATCGCCTGATGAAGATGCTTATTATGATGTAGGTACACATCATTTTACTGGACACTATTAAACAACTGTACTTAAATCGAATAAAACTTTTAATGCAGAAGTTTCATGTCTCACGTCTGAAAAAGATTAAAACAGGTTTTAAAAAATGTACTCCGCAAGCCATAATTACAACGTGTTGCCAGTTCTAAAAGAACAACATTTTCAGAACCGTTGCAAATGTTGCAATGTGCAAGTGTCAGGGCGCTATTTATCTTGTGCCGACGGCGATTGATGACTGGGCTGAAGTATTTGCATACCGCTGAGATATACTCGGACCCCTTCCAGTATACGGTATATAAGTATATATATGGTGATTATTGAACCAGAGATTTTAAAATTCGCTCTGTAATATGAATCTTTAATAGGTTTACAATAGCGTTTCTAGTCCACGGCTTTTAGATAAACACAAAAAAAAACACGGTAATGGATTTTCAATTAAAATACACTTTCTCTATAATAGCTTCAGCTACCCGATGCGCTTGCATATACAAAGCTATGAAGGTAATTATAATCGTGTGAGCTCGGATTCAAAAAGCGGCTTTTGCGAAGCGTTCTTGCCGATCGATAGTTTTTTTAGCAATGCACTTTGCCCGCACCACAGTACCTTGCTTGCAAAAGTTAATCTTGTAATCCGAGCCGCGTATTCACCCCCGGGCAATATTTTCATTATTTTCCCTCAAACGCTTCCCCTTTCTAATATAGCCTAATTTAATCAGAATTTTGCTTACTCTAGCCAATTTTCAACCGCAATTTTCCACACAAGAATTTTTAATTACCACCCTAACTGGTTTAAGTGAATACAAACGACGGAGAATGATGTTTCAATTATACCTCCAGTCGATAATATGATTAAATGTTTCTGATAAAACTTATAGCTCAGTACTATTATATTTTTTATTCACCACAGCGGCATGTGTGCCAGTGACTTCGTGCGCACGGTACATTCGTTGAAAGCAGCGTGCCAGTGACTTCGTGCGCACGGTACATTCGTTGAAAGCAGCGTGCCAGTGACTTCGTGCGCACGGTACATTCGTTGAAAGAGCTAACACTCGTCGTGCCCACACAATGTCTTATAGTGAACTAATTTGGCGTCACCAAGTGTGAACACAACATCGCAGGAATGCGCGATGCAAATAATTTCGCATGTTTTTGCGATGCGTCGTGCGAGCTAGCAGATTTCTGCGATGCGATGTCGCATCGCAAATTTTGGAGACGTAATTTGGATGGTACGTTCCTTTTATGGTTTAAGGGTACATAAGAATGGAATTTCCGAAATTTATCTCCTAAGGCTAAGCGCGCGCACTACGAAATTTAATGGATTTTCAAAATGAGAAATGAACCGATGAAACTTAGTCTAAGTGTGCTGCAGGGTGTTAAAGTTTGTATGGAAAAAAAACACGCGCACAAAGTCGCGAGCATTCCAAAATGTATGCACTACCTGTAGGATGGTTCCATCACAAATTAATTTATACTGATGTATAAATATGTTTGCATTTTTACAATATTAATCCGAGTAATGCCCGCCATTCTTTTAAAACAAGATGTCGCCCCCAGTAATTAATTCCACTACGTTGACTCCTGACTAGTATGACGCTCAAAAATCTCCCCGTGTTATTTGCATTTATCCGGGTTATTAAGGGTATGATCCGGTTATAGGGTAACTTATGGTCGAAATCTGCATATAAATAGGAAAGAGTGGAGGGATCAGGGACGCTACCGGGACGGGCTCTACTGGGGATTTGTGCAGCACTCAGCCAGGTTACCAATGAGGTACTAAGTCGGAGCGCCAACCAAACATGTTTGTTTTTTGCCTGAAAAAACATGGATTGTTGTAAAGCTGCGTAAACAACGCTTCCGTTTGGTAGTGATTTGGATGAGTGGAGCTACCTTTAGATCGTTTGAAATGGTCTTCAGCTCATAGCTCACTTGTTTCATTTGTATTTTGAAAATTTTGTACATATTGTATCTACTTGTATTCATTATATTATTCTATCTAAGTCACATTCAAGTTTTTTTTACTGTGCCTTCACATGTTTTCCCAATAGTTCAATATTAAGGCTAACAATTAGGCCACGTACCTAATAAGACCCGTAGAAATACCACGTTCCGGTGCTCTTGGTACATAAGCTCTCAGAAATAGTAAGTTGAAGTGGCAATGGGCAGGCCATAAAGCACGCGGAACTGATAACCGTTGGAGAATAAACGTTTTCAAGTCGCGAGCACAAACCGGCCAGGCTATTGTGTAACTCCAAACCTACTGTCAGAGTACCTGGCTCATAGTGAGATGTCAACAATTTAGTTGTTGATCAATGGATCACGTGGTTGCAAGGTTAATTGACAACAAAGAATGTTGATGGGTTGATAATAAAACATGTAATTTATGACTGCTGATTAGTCGATTTTGGTTCATGATATGTTCTTACTAGTTTAGTGATATTATCTTACTATGGTTGGCCATTCTTATCGGTTGGAGGCGGCTCAAGACCGTTGGCCATGGCATTCTATGGGAGAGGTAGACCTCTCCCATAGAATGCCACTATCGTATCGAAGTCCACTGCTGGATCTAGGGATCCAGCAGTGGACTTCGATAGGCTGATGATGATGATGATGACCTATTCATTTTCGTACAAAACTCGAATGAGTTTTAGTTGCTTAAGGTGGTTGCTTTTTCACTAACGTATTTTACCAAATATGTGCTTTACCAAATATGTGCGAAGAAAACACTGGATGAATAAGAAAATATTATTTGGATATGTTTATAAATGGGGGATGTTATTTTCGCTATTAATTCTGTGTTTTCTTCAACCAAATATAATATGCCGCCTGTATAAAAGCCAACATCAGTCATTTCAGTGTAAAATTTTACACTGTTTGCCCATATTTGGTAAAATACGTTAGAATGAAAAAGCAACCACCTTATACGTTACGAGTATTATTTACCTACGCTATTTCTGCAATTATCTCAATACTGTCTGGTATCTTTTCAACTAACTCGTTACACTTCCGGCTCGGCTGTTATCGAACTCCATGATCGAGAACTATTAAGTTAACAACACGTTAAGCTCGAGTGCCTGCTAATTGGCCTAGACTAACGTAACACGTAATTCAGTTCACTTTTATTAGCCATTTTTATTGAAACTTAATAGTTTTCTTCACAAAACTACGTGACTTTTCAGGCTATTTCGCAATTTTTTACAGTTTTTCTATAACTACCCCCGTGCCATGCTCCAGACGATATTTGTTAAGGGTATAAGATTGATCACCGCGACGCGTTTTTGTATCCACCAAGCATTTTTTTCTGCAATGGATTTCACAAGCAAATAAAATCCTTCCGCTGTGTATGAAACACAGACAAAAGTGACACACAGGTGTAGATTCATTATAATTCATAAACACAGGTTCTTTTCCCCGAAGGGGAAGGCAGAGCCTCAATGGGCCTGTTTTCATCGTGATTTGCACCATAGTGGAGACATAGACGTGAAAAGTGGCGAGCTCATCGCCGCCATTGCTTCCCATGACTGACCTGGCTAACACTTTCTTCCAGTCAGTCCGGGTAATCCCTTAGTCGGGTTTTACGACATCCACGGGAGGAGATGGAGGGGTCTATTCTCAAAGTCCTGTTGTTGTGTTACACATAAAACACCCCACAATAATAATATTTAAGAAAACTTGAAACTTTTCGTCAATTTTCTTGTAGATTTGGTACGGAACCCTAAATTCCAATGCGCAATGGGCTTTTTTTTTACTTATTTAGTAGGTTGTTATTCTTCATAAAAATCCTAAGATCATGAGAAAACAGCTATAAATGGACGCAGCTGTTCTTAGAGCATTGCAGGCCTCCGTACCGGAGCAGCTATCAATTTAACCCATAGACTTAGAAGTTTCGCTAAAATTTACCCGGTAGACTGACAGATTGGCAATCACACACGGTTCCTACAATACAGACACCGGTACACGATATATCAATACAACCATATAGCCATCGATAATTTCGTAAATTGAAATCGAGCTTAAAACAATGATTTTACAACAATTTATGCGTCATGCTAAATTAACAACGTAAGTATGATTTCCATTATCCCCGTAATGCAAACTCACTTTAAAGTACAATTACAGCATATTTCACAGAAAGCGCATTAAAATCGAATGAAAACAAATGTAATTGAGTCGACGGAAAATAATAAATGCGATTCATTTCACTTCGGTGCAAGTTCCAGACTTGAAGTGGTTTTGACTTCGGTTGGAATTGGATCCGATAATTAATTTTACCTTCTTGGATAAATGGTAAGAAATGTGCTTGGAAAGGATAATGCACGCGAACCCGTCGAACAAAGTTTTAGAGTGTACTACATGCTCAAAAACCATTTTCATCGAACACTTTTTTTTTTACTACTTGGAATGGCGTTTCAAGCTGATTGCCCACCTGATGTTAAGCGGTACCCTCTGCCTACCACCCTGAGACATAAAAATGAAAAGTCTCATGTGCCTGTAATTTCACCGGCACCCATTGATGAGCGCGAACCTTTTTTGACGGGACTGTACACACACAGCTCATCTACGTACTTACTATGTTTTAGTTTTTTTTTATTCTGTGTGCAGTTTTGGTCAAAATAAATTTTTCTTTCTTTCTTTCAAACCGGAACACAGCAATGCGAGTACTACTGCTTTGCGGCAGAAATAGGTATGGTGGTAGTAATTCCCCGGACGAACTCTTTCACAAAAAAAGCTCTACTACTAACAAAAATTGGTCAACTTGATTGCACACCGAAACATTATTTTACCCGTCAACGTAATTCATTGTTTGAATCATATATCATCGAATAAAAACAACTGCTTCATCCATTGTCATATAGATATCATCATCATCGTCAGCCTAAAGTCCACTGCTGGGCATAGGTCTCCCCCATAGAATGTCACGCCAAACGGTCTTAACCCGCCTCTTTCCATCGCCTTCCTGATGCGACCTCAGAACCATACGAGTATAGCTCGCAGAGTTGATAACCGTTGGAGAAGAAAGGTTCTCGAGTGACGACCACAAACCAGACTACGGAAAAGATGAATGCTCCCCCGTTATATAAGGGGGGTCGTTGGTCTATCTGGACCAAAGACATTATAGAGTTATCATGAATGAAACCATGAATCATCATTAACCCGAAGCACTAAATACTTTGAGAAAAAATAGATAATTTTACTTTGTTTTTGATCACTCAAGGCCGTTTTAAGAATATAGACTCCTCCGTCTTCTCCCGTGGATGTCGATAAAGCCGATTTAGGGATAACCAGGACTTTTTAGTAAGATTCATTGGTATAAGATTTTTTCTGATGTGTTATTACTAGAAAAAAGCATTAGTGGAGTTAGTCGTGGGAAATGGTGGCCATGAGCTCACCACTTGTCATGTCTATATTCCCGCACGACGGTACAACATATGGTGAAAAGAGGTTCATATTGAGGCTCTTGCTAACCTTTTCGGGGAAAAAGTCGTTTGTATGTGTGTATGTATGTATGTATGATCCCTAATAAATAACCGCGGGTCCCTTACAACTCAATCACAAGAACAAAATACCACCGTAAATACCTAAATAAAAAAGTATCCCATTTCTTCTTAGAACCAATGAAAGCGTTGCGTGTATCGCGCCAATTACAGGAGGTAACCAATTAAAGCAGGATATATTTACGATCGGTGAGACAACGTGACGCCGAGGGTTGCAACTTATTATTTATAGGCGTCCTTGGCTGTAACTTGTAACCCACTTTTGGTACCCGGACCACAGCGTAAATACTCATCATCATCAGCGGTCTTTAGACGTCCACTGCTGGACGAGGCCTCCATAAAATTGCAATGGAGGACGTTGGCGTTCGTTACTATTAGGCCAATGGCTGGACTATACTTTGGCCTAACTTATGCCAAGGTAGAAACACCGTCGTAACACGCCCGCGAACTACGACTGACTCGGCTAACGCTTTCTTCCAGTAACTATTATTTATTCTGTGCCAGTAATAACACATTCCATAATAAGCTAGCAGCCAGGACAGATCTTATTCCAACGAATCTTATCAACAAGTCCGGGTAATCCCTTAGTCGGCTTGTACGCCATCCACGGGAGGAGATGGAGGGGTATATTCTTAGGCTGGACACACCACAGCCACTTAGGCCGGACACACCACAGCCATTACATTACACAGATATTAAATTAGCCCTGAAAAAATAAACTGATTATAAACATGAGTTTTATGGTGTTTACCATGTTTGCGAAATACTATCATGCTGGAAGTCAGGGCGGGTCCCTAGTAAATACTTGCTACATATCCCGAATTCTATAATATAGAACAGGATACCATGGGATACTATGAACTGCATCATCATCATCATGATCATCAGCCCCCACAAGTCCACTGCTGGACATAGGCCTCTCCCAATACGCGCCCCTGAGCCCTGTGTTCGGCTCTTCTCATCCACGTTCTGCCCGCCACCTTTCGTAGGTCATAGCTCCACCTAGCCAGAGGGCCCCGCACGCTACGTTTGCCAAGACGCGGTCTCCCTCGCTTACCCCAACGGTTGTCGGAACTCCATACCACAGATTAAATAATAGTCTATTGAATAGACTATTGAATAGACTCTATTCTATGGTCATACATTACACTCAGGCTACGGCTTGGGATGCGTCTGACCGAGTTATGTTGTAAGTAATGGGACACCTGAGTATCATTATTATTAAGCTTAGAACAACACATTGGTCGGCGTTATAGATATACTAGCAGCGCCCCGCGGTTTCACCCGCGTAAGTCTCTATCCCGTGGGAATATTGGGATAAAAATGTGCCTATGTGTTATTCCGGGAGCCCAGTTATCTCCATTCCAAATTTCATCCAAATCCGTCCAGCCGTTTCAGCGTGAAGGAGTAACAAACACACAAACGTTCACCTTTATAATATTGGTGTGATAATCTACCTACAGATAACTGGAGAATGCGCAACCAGTTTTGTACAAGGATTTCACTACTTCACTATAGTACGCGTCATGTAATAAGAAAGCTGGAACGTATGAAGAAGTATGACTGCCAGCGTTCTTTTTACATGACGCGCATTATACTTTTATGTTATTTTTATAAACCACTTTTCTTTAAATCAGTTTCACGCCTTTTTGTTTGTTTAAAACTCAGAATTAGCTCTTTCTTTTTGTAACTAAGTACTTTTTTATACATTAATTAAATATTATATAAATAATATATTACTGTAATTTTGTGTATTTTCATGTTTTATTTTGTTTATATCTGTGTTGTTACAAATAAAAATAAATTCTATTCTATTCTATTCTATTACTGTGTACTTTTTAGGGTTCCGTAGCCAAATGGCAAAAGACGGAACCCTTATGGATTGGTCATGTCTGTTAGTCTGTCTGTCTGTCCGTCTATATGTCACAGCCACTTTTTTCCAAAACTATAAGAACTATGCTGTTGAAACTTGGTAAGTAGATGTATTCTGTGAACCGCATTAAAATTTTCACACAAAAATAAAAAAAAACAATAGATTTTGGGGTTGGATACTTGGATTTTGGGATACTTGGAACTGAAACTTATTTTTTTTTTTCATCAAACCCGTATTTATGGGGTATTTATGGATAGGTCTTCAAAATTGATATTGAGGTTTCTAATATAATAATTTCTAAACTGAATAGATTGCGCGAGAGACACTTCCAAAGTGGTATAATGTCCCCCCCCCCCCCCTCCCCCCCCTGTAATTTCTAAAATAAGAGAATGATAAAACTAAAAAAAAAATGTACATTACCATGTAAACTTCCACCGAAAATTAGTTTGAACGAGATCTAGCTAGTAGTTTTTTTTAATACACTATTATCAAAACATCGATCAAAGTTACAACGAACTACAAGAACTTTTATATGTTACTTGCTGCTACGGAACCCTTCATGGGCGAGTCCGACTCGCACTTGGCCGCTTTTTTACATTTATAAAGATTATTTTGGGGAAGTTACTGCTCTCCTGCAACACAGTGTAAACTAACGCAAGAGACGGTGCAGCTCAGTCATTGTATTTTTGTGAAATAAACTATTTGTATAATTGTATATTTGTTTCTCTACTTTATCTGCCTATCGATATTTAGAGCACTTATCCGAATGAGCTGAAACTTGACATACCTGTAAAGTTCCGATGACAATACAATATTATGGTGATAGCGAGCTGATCTGATGATGGATCTCAGCTCATTTTCACCATACTACAAAAATAATTACAAATTTACAATCGGAAATACAGACATACCAACAAAACAATATAAATAAAAGCTTTTAAAATGCAATGCATGAAGAAGAAATATGAAAGATATTTACTGAAGCCAACAAACAAAGCCGAAGCTATATTGATTTACCATCAGAAAACGACCCGTTAATTTTTAACGATAATGTACCAGCGCCCTAATTCCCGTCGATTATATCTACATTACCATCGGTGGATGTCGGTCTGTCATCGTAATGCATCACGAGTCCGCGACCCGAACCGAATACTAAATTATTCATCTGTAAGTATTTTTGCTGTGATCAAAGTCTGAAATAGGGCGATGTAAACAATAACTGGATACTGTTGATGAAACAGAAAGATTTTCCTACAATAGAGGTCTTGAGAATAGCGACGGATAAATATGAGCATCTATAAATAATAATAGTAATAATAATAATAGTACAACATGACGACCACGACCGCTCTGTCAAGAGTGCAACGACTGAGAAGAAGAAGAAGATAAATACACATACAAATTATTACAATAAATATTTCATAGTTTGATGACTAATTTATTAAACGAAACGAAAGAAATATGATGAAAGTATTTCAGTTAGGCGTTTTTGTACTCAAACGACAATTTTTTCTAAAAATATAGTTATGGTGCCACCTACTGCGAAAAGAGGGCCTGCCTGTGGTGATGTTTTTCCTGCGGAGAAAAAGGCGTATGTCTATTGTATGTGTGTAGATCGCTATGTGTTATGTAAATAATCCTATAATAACCACCACACGGGCTACCTAGCATTGATTCTCTTTTAAATTTAAAGAAATTGGCGCTTGTTTCCTCAATTAAAGAATTCTGAAAAGTGTATGTGTCATTTACCCGTGTTCTGACATACGCTGCGACATTTCATTTCTCATCAACCTGAAGCAGTGAAATAACCGAGTTTTGATTATAAGTGAATTAACCAAATCCACGGTTGCATTATTCAGTAGCCGTGGGCAGAGAATGAACGTCTTGCTTGATGAGCTAACTTTTAATTTGGAAACACCACTAACTTCCGCGAGATGAAAATTGTGGCACCAACTTCGCGACATCAACTTTTATATTTTTAAAAGGGTGGCAAGAAATGTTATTAAATTGCATGCTTTAAGGTCCAATCCTAACGGATTAACCTAGTTAATTTAGTACCTAGTAGTATTTTTTTGTAGCAGTAGAGCTTTTTTGTGAAAGAGTTCGTCCAGGAAAGTACTACCTCCATACCTATTACTGCCGCAAAGCAGTAGTGCTCGCATTGCTGTGTTCCGGTTTGAAGGGTATGGGTGCCGGTGAAATAACAGGCACATGAGACTTTCACCTTTATGTATCAGGGTGGCGGGCGCAGTGCAATACCGCATAGGGCGCGTCCTAGGTGGACGTTACCTATGAGGATATAATGCATTGTTAAAGGCAGAGGTTACCGCTTAATATCAGGTGGGCCATCTGCTTGATCCGCCATTCCAAGAGTTTTTTTTTTTTTTAAACTGCATTCTGTATTTTTGTTTATAAATAATAAAGAAATTGCATGCTTTAAGGTTGTAACGGATTAACCATCAGCCTACCTAGGTACCTGAAATTCTGAAGGTACCTTTACATTTTTACCAGTTATTTGGCCATTTCTCGGGTATTTAATACGTTAACTATCTCAAATACATCATTGGAATGTTTGCGTGTTCAAAAAGTTACCATTATCGTCCCATAGTTACATAAGTTAAGTAAAGTCTCGGATGTTGCGCTCCTCGATAAATAACACCAAAGACACAGAATAAATACCACTTTGTACCACGTACCAAAGGGTTCAAGTCTAATGCCATTTGCTCACGCGATCAACTTGACACAACTTTCTGTCGTACATCATGTGTACTGCCTTAGTTTTTCTATGCTATGAAATACAATATATTGCGCGAACTGTCTGTAAGGATTTTGTTAGAGAAAGTTTAAGTAAATATCTCGGTTTGGAGAAATATAAAGTAGCAATAACTAGAAGTAAGTTCGCACTGAACTGAGACATAGTCTATCTCAACGAATCCGCCGTAAGCTAGTTTGTTTATTAGTTTCATAAAGAAATTATAAAACATGAAAATGATTAATTTGATACCTAGTACCTATTGACATAATTATATTGTTTTCATTTTTAAATTTGTATACTAAATAGTTGCACGCTAGCAGTAACTAGTAATAATATGGGAAACTAAATATCTATAAAGAACATTGTAATTACCATATTTTAACTAAATAAACCTTGACCGATTAAAGTCATAGTACCTGGAGCTTCGCTCGTCTTTTTTGTTGTTGTTTAGTGAATATCTTATGTCCGTCTTCAGCCTGCAATGCTCTAAGGCCATCACCAACCAACTTACTAAACATGGCGATTCTATCAACTGCTTGAAAGTTAGCGTCGAAAAAGCCCTCGAAACCAAGACTCCGCTTCGTTCGGCTAACGAAAGCCATAAAAATGTTCATCGAAAATTGGGTAAGAAGAAATAATCAGTCTAGATTATAGACCTATCATTCAACTAGAATGAATCCAATGAACCAATCATCCACCATAGTACTTTATTAGAAATCGTTCTTGTGTAAAGCCATATAATAGAAGACATATTTTATGAAAATTATTTATTCATTTATTATTTTTTACCCGGACTTGTCAGTAAGATTCGTTGATATAAGATTTTTCCTGACTGCTAGCTGTCAAGAGTCAAATATTAGCAAAATCTACACATTTTATGACTTTTTTTTTTTGTTAATCTTCATCATACTTCCAAGGGCATGATAGAGCCCAATAAACGATGAAGATAAATATTATCATTTAAAAAAATGTGTTATAACTTCTACAATGCGCTTATAACGTAAATATATCTATTACCCATCAACTAACATGCGGATAAAATTAATAAGAATAACAAATAATATTATTTTAGAGGGCATAGTAGGTACATTTACATTTTCGATTACGCGGCAAACATTTGATTAAATACGCTATTCTTTCATTTTCTAACTAACCTCATCTTTACTGAGTTATATATTGATGAAATTTAGCTGTTGTCACGCCACTTGTCAAGTCTATATTCCTATGATGATGTATCCCACAGTGAAGAGGTCCATTGAGGCTCTGTCCACCCTTTCGTGGGAAAAGGCGTGTGTCGTATATAGTGTATTTAATACTTATAGCCTGAGGTATGCACTCGCAAGTCGCAGTTCATAAAGAAACAGTCACATTCGTTTAATTTATGCAAAACTTTGTATGTTTGAGTGGTGGCAGTCACGATTTCTTCATTAGCCAAAGAAATAAATTAACAGCCAAATTGGCGATAATTATTGAACAAATGTAACATGAGCAAGGTTTCTTTTCATTTGAATATATTTCGGATTCCGCACCACAACAGATAAAAACGGGACCCTTATAACCACTTGCCGTATATCCGTCTATCAAGATCCTTGTTCGCAAGAACGAGTTAAGTCAAGTTGAAATTAATATCAAATACTAAGATTTACTGTCCCTCGGAGTTATAAGGAAAGGAAGTCATCGCAATCAAAACCTCTTACGACCTCTGTGGCGCGGCTGGAGAACGTTCGCTTGCGGCGTAGGAGATTGCGTGTTCGATTCCCGTCTCGGAACAAATATTTGTGCGATTTGCACATATTTGTTCAGGGTGTTCGGGGTATTTTCTATATACATATAATAAAAATATCTATCTATGTAATGTATTGTATTAAGTATATCAGTTGTCTAGTACCCGTAACACAAGCTCTGCTTGGCTTGGGGCTAGATAATGTTGTGTGAACTGTCCAGCATTATTTATTTATTTTATTTAAAACATACGGCCATTTCTATCACATATTTTGATACTCACAAACTCACTTACCAAAACCTTATAAAGTACTTCTCATTGTCCCAGAAGCATTAATTTTGGCTATTAGGATGGTTCCACAACACAATTAAAGGAAAAAAAACGATATTCAATAAATTGTTGCCAGCCTCGCCATTCAAAGCAGGCAAAAATCGTCGAGGTATACCCGGGACGGATGATTTATGTACAAACATAATTTAGTTTATACGGAACCCTCAGGGTGCGAGTCCAAAATACAAAAAAAAAAATACAAAAATTCTTTATTTTCCTTACAAAACTATGGGTTACATGGGTTGGGATCTCCTCTGTTAAGTTACAAAACCTGTATTAGAGGAGTCCCCTCTTTAATTATGTCCTTCTCGCACTTGTCCGTTTTTCTTTACTACTTAATATTATAAAGTGGTAAACTTTTTTGCTTTATTGTTTTTTCATTTGTAATGGAAAAACTCAAAACTACTTGACCGATAAAAAAAACATGTCACCTATTAAGTAGTGGTGTAATATGAATATGGTGGTGAATATGGTTGGTGGGCGTTGGGGGAAAATGCTTTAGCTGATTTCGATAGTATTTGGTGTGTGGATATAAGTGGGGGGTGTGGGGGAATAGGGGGGTGGTAGGGTAGGAGGGCGGACTGCTTTTCATCTTGACTCTACCCGGGGTGAGTCGCTAGTATTGTATATAGGCTAGTATTTTAGTATTTTCTATTTAGATTTTAAAAGCGCAGCTACTAATTACCCCTTATATTTTATGACGACTTCATAGTCACCCCAGTCTATAGTTTAGATTAGTCCCCCTAATCTACGAACCTCCTCATACTGTTTTACGAATATGGGTGTTTTGCGAGGGTTATTTTCGACCCTTAACAAAAAGTTTCTGCGAATTGTCTTTAAAAGATGATAGTACCTTTTCTGCACAATCGTTAAAGATACGGTAACGAGCGGTCCAAAACCGTTCGTATAAGAACAAAATGGCCCATGAATTTACACTAAATCGTCTCGGCTAAATCGTTTCGTACGAGTACGCCTGTCAAGTGTAAGAGCCATTCCAAAATATATCTATACGGATAGATATATTTTGGAATGGCTCCTACACCTACCTATTTCTGCTGCAAAACAGTAGTGCTCGCATTGCTGATTTCGGGTTTGAAGGGTTTGGGTGCCGGTGAAATTGCAGACACATGAGACCTTTCATCTTTATGTCTCAGGGTGGCGGGCGCAGTGCAATGCCACATAGGATGCGTCCTAGGTGGACGTGACCTATTTGTAATGCGATGTTAAAGGTTACCGCTTAACATCAGGTGGGCTACCTGCTTGTTCCCTTATACACGTAGTTAAAAAAACCATCATCATCAGCCCACACTAGTCCACTGCTGGACATAGGCCTCTCCCAATACGCACCACTGAGCTCGGTGTTCGGCTCTTCTCATCCACATTCTGCCCGCCGCCTTTCGTAGCTCATCGCTCCACCTAGCCAGAGGGCGCCCCACGCTACGTTTGCCAAAACGCGGACTCCACTCAAGTACTCGCTTACCCCAACGGTTGTCGGTTCTTCGGCATATATGACTAGCCCATTGCCACTTCAGCTTTTTAATCCGCTGAGCTATGTCACAGATAAAAGAATACTATACAAGGCTATGTCAATGACTTTAGTTCTCTGTTGGATAATCTCATTTCGTTCACGTTTCGGCACCATAGGTCATTACTGGTAGGACGCACTGATTGAAGACTTTAGTCTTCAAGCATAATGGTATATAATCAAACCTACCTACATACCTACTAAATGTTTGCATGATCTGCAACTGTTTGTTTCTGGGTGTTGCGTAGTTCCTGATTTCTGACACAGGGAATACTAGTGTGGAATCAGGACTATATAATGTGACTGTTGGGTGATATGTTTATGTTTAAGTGGCTTATAAAAGTAGGAGCTTAAGCGCCAGTAGTACACTCCTCTTTGTAGTATGGCTGCGGTTTCTGAAGCATGGTTTTGGACGGATTAAACTTTGTGTCGTAAAGATAGCACACAGCAATAATCGCGTCGCACACACAGCTGCAATAAATAGCACGTAGCAAGTCTTACGTGATATTCCAACGATATCCTCGCCTCGATACGATAAACACTCGCAAAATATCGACAAACGAAAACTCTCTCAAACATGTTCAATATTCTTAGATGACAAACGATGTCAGCTGGAATATGTAACACCCAGCATTATCGTAGTTTGGGAATATTTTACACCGCGCGGGATAGTCTTAGGTGATGACAAGATGGAAATTGTCTATGAAGGCGCGTGTTCTAGAATTACTTTCATTGGTATACGGTTAATCCCTTCTTTACTTAACCTCGGGAATTTACTTCTCACGCCCCTTTGCTGCAATATGTAAGTAAGGTTGTTCGAGTTTCCAAATGCATTTGATTATTTTTATTACGAAACATATATAACTCCCTCTAAAACCCCGTATTACTTATGTAGGGTTCCAATGTTCACTTGCTGAAAAAAATAGACCGCGCCTTCGTTTTAATTCCTTGGCAAGAGAACTCTTTCTACGGGACTCTCTCACTGCGAAAACAATAGTATTATCTGTGAAAATCTCCACTGGCCATCTGTTATGGCTGCCGAGACAGAATCCATACGAACGGACGGACAAACGGCGTAGGCGTAGGGTTCTGTTTGGCACCCTTTGGGTATTGAACCCTGAAAACTGAAACACAAACGATATCGGTTTCCGAAGGCTCCACGTCAATTTCTGCCAATCCTATCTGTCAATAGAAGCAGCACATAGCTCAGTAGTAAGTGCATTGCGCTCCGCTGGGAGCAATAAAACGCGCGGACAATTTGTTTAATCAAAAACAAATGTAGGCCTCCAGCCCCCTGGTGTACCGGAGACTGAGGACCGATGAGAGATTAAACTGTTTCGTAGCGTTGTCGTTTGCATGAAAGGAGCTTCTGTGAGCCTCTGAATCCTTTCACCACACGGGTTCCTTAACGTATCTAAGTCAGCCAAGTAGTATTCGTTTTTGTGTTGGATGTTTGTCTTCTCTTCTTCTTCTCTCCTTTTATTGAGGCAATGTCAAGTATCAAATTATATGTTAACTGAAGTCGTCAAGAGGCTCCCTCAAGTCATAGCCCAGTTTAATATGCATAATTGTCACAATGTGGATGATGTGTGTACCTGGTGTATGAAATAAATAAAATAAAAATTGGTGGCAGAAAAACCAAGTTTCTGGAAGACAAAATCCATCAATCCAAAAAGACACGTCACTTATATTTTACAACACCATGCACTTTATATGAGATACACCGATTTAAAATGATATAAGATAAAATATTTTTGTAAAAAACATTCTTTAATACAAAATTTCATAAAATTAGTGTGATGGGAAACTCAAAATGAGCCAAAACACGGCCAATCTACTATCCAAATCCAATCTATCCATTGACGAGTTCCGCTGTCCACCTTCCTTCTCCATCATCAGATCAGCTGGATGTCACGATAATATTGTATCGTCATCGGAAATTGACGTGTATGCAAAATTTCAGTTTAATCGGATGTTGAGAAGTGGTTCTAATTCAGCTTGCAAAATTTGACCTAAACAAACGTGAATTGCAAGTTAAATAATAGCTTGTGCAAATAACGACGTTTGTTTCCAAAAATGGCAGATTGAGACATGTTTTTTTTTCTTTATAATTGGCGTCGCACTGCTTGTATTAGTTTAATCGGATGTTCAGAAGTAGTTCTAATTCAGCTTGCAAGATTTGATCTAAACAAACGTGTATTGCAAGTTAAATAATAGCTTGTGCAAATAACGACGTTTTTTCCAAAAATGGCAGATTTAGACATGTTTTTTTTTTCTTTATAATTGGCGTCGCACGGCTTCTGTTAGTTTACTCGGATAATGAGAAGTAGTTCTAATTCAGCTTGCAAGATTTGACCTATTCAAACTTATATTGCAAGTTAAATAATAGCTTGTACAAATAACGACGTTTCTTTCCAAAAATGGCGGATTGAGAAATGTTTTTTTTCTTTATAATTGGCGTCGCATGGTTTGTGCATTTGCCATAATTTATTATTGTATATTCAATATAATTGGCAACGTTAAAATCCTTCAAAGTCGTCAAAGTCACAGTCAAGTCGTGTTTTAGTAAAACGGTGGCCGTTTTACAAAAACCTTGGTAGACAATTTCCACCAATTTGAACAGTCACGCTTGCATTTAATATCACTACACTTGTGCTCTATAGGCGAGCTACATTGGTTAAAATGCCACCAAAATTACACAAAATAACTCAAAAAAACAATAGGAGATGAAATAAAATAAAAGTAGACGACGTCTCTTTTCGAAAATGGCGGGATGAGTCTGAGACATGTTTGGCCTGGCTACCCAAAATAACTGACGTTTAAAACGTCAATAAAGTTTATTGCAAGATACGTAATAAGCTAGCCGGTTGCTCGTACATAGTTTTCATTGACGGTGGGATTAACCAAAATATGTTGTACCCCAGTAACTAGACTCTTTGTTTTTGTTTTTCATCCCTGGCAGGATGAGATTTATCCTGTTGCGCGATATTAGCAGTAAAAAAAGACGCGCTCGGACAAGTTCGACTAAGATTCGCGCCCTGAGGTTTCCGAGCTGTTAATTTTGCTAACGAGATGTATTTAAAAAAAATCATAGAAAAGCATTTAAATTTTAAACTAAGTAATTTAAAGATATATTTTTATATACCTACAAGCTTTTATGAAATGAGTGATCGGAACCGTGTGCTAATCAAAATGAGCCTAAAGACG
This sequence comes from Operophtera brumata, assembly GCA_932527175.1. Classification (NCBI taxonomy): domain Eukaryota; kingdom Metazoa; phylum Arthropoda; class Insecta; order Lepidoptera; family Geometridae; genus Operophtera; species Operophtera brumata. Next base: position 9,850,397 of record OW052238.1, on the reverse strand, counting down.
GCCAGTCTACTATTATCCATCGAGGAGTTCCGCTGTCCTACTTCCGTCTCCATCATCAGATCAGCTCGCTGTCACCATAATATTGTACTTTCATCGGAACTTGATAAGTATGCCATATTTCAGATCAATCGGATGTCAAGAAGTGGTTCTAATTCAGATTGTAAGATTTGACCTGAGCAAACAATCTAACATAGAAAGTCAAAAAACATTGTAACTTAATTAAATTTCCAAGTTGTAATTTGAGAAATCTCTTTGAGATAACAGATATTGACAGATATTGATTTTCATCAAAATTGTAAATGCTAATGCATTAACTAGCTAGGGTGGAAGGGCCAATTTACCTCGAAGAAGATTCTCGAAAAATTGTATGAACATCCAAGCATATTTGAGAAAACAGGTTTTTACGTACAGGTGAACATCAAAGATATCCTAATTAATTAATGAATGAACTAAAGAAGATACTGGAGTTGGAGTTGATAATCAAGAACTAAAAGGAATTTAAGCTTTTTTTTATAGCAGCTAGATTTACTATTACTGTTACAAAACTTTCTACAGTAGTCTTTTTTTCTATAGTAGGTACGGAACCCAAAAAAGTTGACAAAAGTAATAGAGATGGGACGTGTTCGAGATGATGCTCTCAGGTTGGTGGTAGGTACATTATGGGCAGGTGTGCATGAAGACAACTTTATATTAAATTTTTTTTCTCGAATCAGAAGATTGTATATGAAAAAACACATTCGGTGGGTTCAACTCAGACATTGAACACTAAAAACTAGATTGTTTTATAAGGAGCTAAAATTACACATTCGGAGTAAAAAGAAACCGAGTTTTAATGGGTTTTTAGCGCCGTGTGTTACACTCTACTTTTTACTACGATTGCGAGAAAATAAAATAATCCAATACAATATGAAAAATTAATTACAGTCACTACCAATTCAATTTTCAATTAGAGAAAAATTCTAAAGATTTCGCGCCAATGTATTTTTTTTTTAATTTCTTCTTTATCCGCAACGCATTGCATGCATTCTACCAAAGAGACCGTCGATATTAGTTCCATTTTCAAAAATAAAATGTTGTGTTTTTTATGAGGATAATCGTCTTGATTACTAAAAGCTCGGTTCACGGTAGATGGCGTGGAAACTTATTGTATTACTTTTTTATTTTTTGTGCTAAATTCGGGCGTCTTTCGTGTTTTATTTTATCGTTCGCGGCTAAGTTGTAGTTGTAAGAATTTAATTCAGTATGAATTTCCTTTAAACAGTCATTTGAAAGTTCAAATTACCTAGAAATAAGATCGTTCACTTTTCTGATGTAATTACACGCACGCACACATACATATTCACTGTTTTGGTTTTCATTAGATGGCGTTGTTATTGTCCAAGAGCATTGGCATGGACGTTAGATAGATGGCGTTAAATAAATAGCTTGGTATCTGTTTATAGATCGCGTTGAATAAAATTGTTAGAATGATAAAAGGTATTTCAGGGAAAAACTCGGAAAATTATTGTTTACAAGAATAAAACTTATTTTTCTAATGTCCAAAATGTACACGAATGTAAGTAACTGACCTGCATCATTGCAGTAGGTATAGGTAGGTACCCATAATTATCATAGTTTGCCCCGTGAACCCATGACGGTTTTTCATTATCATCAGCCTACAGAAGTCCACTGCTGGACATGGACCTCCCCATAGAATGTCAAGACAAACGGTCTTGAGCAGCCTCCATCTACCGCCTTTCCGCAACCCCTTCTGTGGCGTGTCCGGCAAGATAGGATGTTGCATAAGAATGTTTCGTTTTACAGAAATGAACAATAAAAAGAAAAAAAGATTATAAATTGTTTTATATTACAACTTCTGCTTACACTATAAATATTAGGTATACAGTAAAAAAACATCATCAATAACTAAATACATTTTGCCTTCGTTTTTTGTATTCATTGCTCGAAGATTCTGTACCCGTACCTAAATCCGAAACATCCGTAAAAGAACCAGGATCATATAGCTTTATGTCTAGCCCATTGCCACTTCAACTTGCTAATTTAGAGACCTATGTCAGTGAGCCGGTGGACTTGGATCTACAGGCTGATGTTTGTACCACCATCCATTTAGAATGCGTAGTACGAATAGATAGGTACCTACTCTAGGTAGGTACCTACTACCTATTCTACGCACGGACATTGTTCAGCTAGTCTAATATAAAACCATTTTACTGACTTCAAGCCAATGTAGACGGTTGATCATCATCATCATCAGTCTACAGAAGTCCATTGCTGGACAACGGTTTCCTCTCTAAAATGCCACGACGAACTCTCTTGAGCCTGCATCTACCAACTTTCTGCTGATTATAATATCTTTGGTGCATGGAAAGAGGGGTCTTCCTCTACCTTCATCAGGTTTGTAGGTACCACTCGAGAACCTTTATTCACATAATATGGTTGTTAGTTCTGCGAACTATAAAGCCATTTTTTTTATTTATTTTTTAACTTTGATAGACTTTTGTTTGACCACGATCTCACCTGTTGGTAAGTGACGATGTGGCCGAAGATGGAGCACAAAGGTCTAGAAGGAACCTATTCACTCTAGTCTTGAAGATACCCAGATTATAGTTTTCAGGAAAGACAGACGACGGTAGTGTATTCCACTCCTTAGCAGTTCGCATTATAAAGGTAGAATTGAAACGTTTAGTACGAAAAGAGGGTATACTAATGAGGTAAGGGTGGTACCAAGCCGTGCGCCTGCTCGTCCATGATGAAAAGGAGATAGTGGGATCAGATCATGAAGTTCCTGGGAGCATTCCCCAAAATGTAACCTATATATAGAAGATCGAAAGGCACGCAACCTTACGGCGGTGCTCGAGAGACTCTAGTCTCCGCCATATGTTGCCCACCTATAAGCCTGAACGCTCTGCTCTCTGAACGTTCGATCGAGTCCAAGGCAGCAAGCTGGTGTTTGGCCGAGCCAGCCATCCCAAACGTGGTAGGAGTACTTCATACCAGCCCGGACTTGTGCTTTGTACAGACTTAGAAGGCTTCATGGAGGCAGTTTTTGCCTTAGACTCGATGTAGGAGCCAAGTTGAGAGTAGGCGTGAGTGAAACGCCTAAGAGCTCGAGGTGATCTCCTATAGCTACAGGTATATCTCGGAAGACAGGAACTTGGAGAAACTTACTTTTTTCGCGGAGAAGAGACAAGCCTGCGTTTTAGAGGCGTTGAACTTGACTAGATTGGCATCACCCCAATCGGAAACAGCCTTGAGAATCAAATTCAGACGCTGCAGCATCTCATCTCTTAACTCCAGAATTTAATTCTGCCTAGCACGCGCATTGGAAACGTATCTCTCCACAACTGTGCTGTCGTCTGCATACCCAATGATACTGGGCAGTAGCAGATCATTTATATGCAGCAGAAACAGTGTGGCAGGTAGCACTGACCCCTGAGGTACCCCGGCGTTTATAGCCATTTGATCCGACGAGCACCCGTCAACAACTTACTCGAATGGATCTTTCCCTCAGAAAGTCTGCGAGGCAGGCCTTCGAGACGTCTAATGAAACAGCCAGTGCTTCACCATGATCTCGATGGCCTCTCTCCAAATGTGCGTGGCATACACAAGAAGGTCCCCAGTAGACCGATTTCGGCGAAATATCCTCGATCCGTCGAGGTATGCAAGGACCTTCCTATTCTGTACACGCTCCATACATTTACATAGTAGGGAGGTGACCTAGATAGGGCGGTAGTTCAATGGGTCAGCACGACTGCCTTTCTTGGGCACAGGTTGCACGTTAGCGAGCTTCCAAGACTTGGGGACTTCACCAGTATTCAAAGAGAGGCGGAAAAGTTGCGTTAATATTGAAGACAACTCAGGTTCACAGGTTTTTAATACTACGGCCGAGATACCATCCGGACCGCTAGCTTTATTCACGTCGAGACTACGTAGCGTTTTGAGCACTTCCTTTTGCTGGATGCGAATTCTTGCCTTGAAGCTTCGCACCGAGGAAGGCTGGGTGGAGTTTCGCCAGAGGCGTCAAGACGCGAAGCCTCCGCAAATTGAGTGGCAAATAAATTTGCTTTCTCAACCGCAGCGTGAGTTTGGGACCCGTCCGGTTTCAGTAGTTGGGTTTAGTGAAGGGCGGCTGAAGTTCGCTTCCACCGACTTAGCCAGAGACCAGAAAGCTTTACTTCCCGCAGGGTATGCGGCAAACTTAGCCCCCAGATAGCCAATCCGATTGAAGCGAGCCTTCTGTAACACCTTCTTGCAGGACTTGGTGGCTTTGTTATAGGCTTTCTTCATAATCCGTGCATCCGAGGTTTAACCGTTTCTTGCGTCAACGCAAGCTAGGTATGCAACACGTTTTTGCGCTTCCGCGCTAGCACACGCGGGACTAAACCATGGGCGAGCATTGCTTGCAAGTGAAGCATCGGAGAATGGAAAAAAATACTCCATTGCTCTATTTATCACCTCCGTAACGGCATCAGCACTGACCGTTGGATCACATGAAGAAAAGCAAGTTTGCCGCCAAGGATAAGAAGCGAAGAAGTGTCGCATCTCATCCCAATCTGCCGACTTGTAACACCACACTCGCCTACTACCTCTGGGCGAGGGATCGGGTGGCGAGTATGAAGATACAGACCTCACCACACAGTGATCTGATGTTCCCAAAGGAAGCATCACTGATACCGAGTGGCGATCCGGCTCGTTCGTCAGCAGAAGGTCCAGGCAGTTGGCTGTGTGGTCCTCAACGTCCAGAATTCTGGTTGCCGCATTGACGAGCTGAGTGAGATTAAAGTGAGTGCAAGTTTGCACGCCTCTCTCCCAGCATAGTCGGACAACTGGTAAGGGAACAGCCACTGTTGGTGGTGGGCGTTAAAGTCCCCCAGAATCACCAGTTGGGCATCAGGATAACGTTGCTGGGCCACATCCGCCGCTTCACTGATGTAGTTGAACAACCTGGTTGTCTCGTGGTCTTCAGAGTGACAATGATATAAACCAGCATAGATAATTTTGTCTAAGCCGGTGTCCACCAAAGTACATAAAACTGAGAAATCGGGTTCATTGAATCTGCGTCTCCGTGAGGATTAAATAATAAGTGTGGCTTAGCTGTCCCTAGGTGGTGGTGGACCGGATCGAGATTGGAGTGCAGTCCTCTAATGTTTCAGAGGTGCGCTTGAAGCGAGAGAAAAGAATGAAAGAAAGAAAGAAAGAAAGAAAATTTATTTATTTTACCACACGCACAACACTCACATAAAACAAGAAGACAAAAACAAAAATCTACTAAGTATAGGTATAGGTACTACAAGATCTTAGAGAATTGAAAACAAAAATAAATAAAACTGTTATAACCGTTGGTAAGATGATAGGTTGTGTAGGAAGTGCTTCCGCTGTGAGCGCAACTTATTATATGTTGACTTTTTCATGGTTTGGTTTTTGGAGTGATTAGGTTTGTGGGAAAAACGGCTGTTGAGTGAGGCACTGGTCAGTGAAAGCCTAGAGACAAACAGCAGGCTCCTGCGCCAGTGGGAGACTAGACTGGAGACTGAGACCTCCCTCCAGGAATGGCCATCGGGTCCTCTAATCCGGTCGCCAACCGGCACGATGGAGCATTCTGGGATTTTTCGCAAGGCGGCGGGCTAGCTTACTAGTTGGGCCCCCTACAACCTGCAGTCAGCCAGCGGAGAACCGTGCTTCGGATCCCGCTACCTTCCAAGCCTAGCCAACCGGCACACTTGCACTGCTGCGGTCTCTAAAACGCACATGCTGAATCCAGTGCACGAACTGCCGTGGTATTCGGGGCCGCATGAAGCCTCACGTGAATATTCACGATTTGCGCAGTAAGTAATCTGCACTCTGTAAAGTTCGGCGTGTAACGCGTATCGCGCAACGCGTGAATTAGATGACACAAATAGGAAGTGAATTGGCTCAAATCACGGTACACAGTGGAACGATTTTGAAAAAAGGTGGACGTAGGAACAAGTTTCGTAATTTCTGTCTAAAAAAAATTGCAACTGATAGGAAATTGTATGGTGATTAAAAGATATTCTATTAAATTTTCAAAAAAAGACACTCCTTTATAGGTTAAAATAATAGTTCAGAAAAAATGTATGGAAAGATTTATATTATATTGTTTTTCTCAGAAATAAGAAGTTTGTTCAAGAAAAAACCTATAATAGCTTAAAGTAGCTACCGTCTTCTACAAATGGGCATATAGGGTTCTGGACGGTTTAACCCTGCAGCATTGGCAGTTAAGGGGAATTAAACTCTTAAAAAATATTGTTTATTTTGATACAAGCATCTGATAGGAAATGTAGTGCTTGTTAAAAGTTATTCTATACAATTTTCCATAAAAATGAGTCTGTGATATTATAAAAATGTATTTCTGAAAAAATGCAATGAAATATAAATCAACATATTTTTTCTCGGAATTTTAAATCATAAGAAACTTACACTACTTAAGTTCTATACAACAACGAAATATTCGTTTTTGGCTAAACGCTGTTGCAGTGGTGTTTAAATGGGATCAAACTTTACAAATATATGATTTCATGTTAAATGTTAATGGAAAATGGTTCAATTTCTGTCATTCGCTCAGTCTTATCTAAGTAAAATGAATAAATCATAATAAAATCTAGTGTAAAAAACTTCTAAGTCTAACTATTGGCTTCGTAATTATCTCCAAATAATTTGCCAATTTTTCCGATACTCGACATTTCTGACCTTATAGGTAGGTACCCGATACTTTTCATTGCTACAGTTCTTCCACTGAGCATTACATTCATAAAAGTAATAAATCAATATACAATCTAGTGTCAAAAAGTACAAAGATCTAAGAGATTAAGAGATTGTCTTATTAATTATCTCCAAATAACTTAAATAACTTGCCAATTGTGTTGTTATATCCAAAAGGACTTGTTAACTTAATCTTTGCCTCCGTTATTTCAACACCTACTGTAGGGTAGTATCTTTTTTTGGCTTCTAATATCTTGTAGTAGAAGGGCAATACAGATATGCTGGAATCTGATAACATTGTCCTCAGGGATAAGTATTTTCATTTCGTTAGATTCAGCGAAGTTGAAAGAGCAAGAGCACTATCTTCATCAGAGAAATCATCGCATCCAATGAATAAAATCAGAGCATCACAACAAAACTTTACAGATCTGTTAATATGATTTACCCTCTTACCATTTTAAATAGTCCGGAATTCCCAGCAGCCATTTTTCATAAAACATATGATAGATATTTTATTATCGATGTAACTAAAAAATTTCCCAAATAAAGTTAATAATGACAAAAATCCCCTTAAAACTACAAGCAACCTTCGTAAAACTAGTAATCACTTACTGGAAAGATCCACCAAATTATCAGTAGAACCATTTACCTACATTTTTCTATCATCTACATACATTAAATTCTACAGATAAGTTGGTGGGTCTCTAACAATGAAAGGAATCTAGTACCTTCCTACAAGGTCAGTCATTAGGCTCAAGTATCGGGACCATTATTAATAATACGTGGCAAATTATTTCAAGATAAGTAATAGGGGGCGTTCAAGTATTATGTAAGCCCTTGAGGGGGGCGGGGGGGTCTTTGTTTTGCTTATTTTTGATGACATGGTCGATATCGTGATTACGTCAGCAGTTATTATTTACTTATTTTACACAAATGGCAACCCACAAATTGTCTATGCTTGAAAATAAAACTCACATGTCGGGGATTCCCACAAATAAAGAATACGTTATAGGTACTCGCCTAGAAGCGAGTGGGGATTACCGCGCGCACTTGTCACGTCTAAATTTCTTCCGTCAATCTATTGTTTCGATTCGATTCGAATGACGATTTGACGTATTGTAAGCAAATCAAAGCAAGTTAATTTTTGTTTTAACCGGTGATCCTTTTTCGCCCAAGCTTAACTGTTTAACATGTTGTTTCAAATAAACAAATCCAAGTAATATCAAAAATTATTCGAAAGTTTTAAAAAATCTCATACAAATACAAAAGTACAAAATGTACAGAAGTTAGTTAAGCCTATTTGCTAACTACTGCTCACGAATCAATAAAAAAACAGAATACATTAAAAGAAAAATGCATATAGGTACCAATGATTAAGTAA